>OX422223.1:195522348-196786098 GCA_949130495.1 Sambucus nigra
TGAAAAGGAAACCAATTTTTTATGAAACTGGGTGTTCTTTATTGAAAGATGAAAACGAGTTACAGAAAATAGTAACAGATTACATTTCATTTTATTACTGATAATACTTCCTTAGGTAATCGACATTCCACGAGTTCTTGAACCGTTCTCCTTACTAATCTTTTAAATTGATAAGTGCCTGGTCAGACAACTACATAAATGCAGTATGGACCATGCCAATTGGTTTCCTTTCCGGAGAACCTTCTTCAACACGTAGTTTCCTTCTTTTAGGTTGCTCGATTCGACTCCGCTATTATGAAATCGAGCAATTCGCTGCTGGTATGCTACCACACGCAGTGTTGCATTTTCTCCAACTTCCACAATTAAGTACATATCCAACCTTTGCATGAGATCACTCTTATGGGAATTAAAGTTGATTACTCTATAACTGGGCATACTAATCGCTATTGGGACCATTGCTTCTATCCTGATTGCTAACATGGAGAGGATCACACCGATGGTTGTCCTCAGTGTGGTCCTATAACCCCAGAGTACACTTTGTAGCTCTTTGATTCAGTTTCCTTTAGCATTATCTAACCTTTTTTCATTTCGTCGAGTAGAGTTTTGTTTGTCACCTTTATTTGCCCATTGCACTGAGGGGGTCCGGGAACGGAATGTAACTTTCTTCAAACTCTTGGTTGTTAACTTGTGTGCCATGGTCAGTGATGAAGGCATACGACATACCACATCGGTATATAATGTTTTTTCATATAAACTGAAAGATTTTCTCATAAAATATATTTATATTAAAGGTTCATCTTCCACCCACTTGGTGAAGTAATCTATAACAACGACCATATGTTTGAACCTTCCTCTCATTTTCAGCAAGGGCCGACTAAGTCAATTCCCCACATAGAAAGGGGTCAAGGGGATGTGATCAGCATGAGCGTAGCTACAGGCATTCTGTGAATGGTGACGTATCTCTGTCACTTATTACAATGCCTTGAATAAGTAACACAATTTACCTTTATGGTTGGCCAATAATATCGCTTGTCTAGCCAGTCCCCTATCAAATGATCTTCCTATCTAATGATCCCCTCAGGATCGTTCATGCATTTCTTTAATCAGATTAAGAACTTAAGCAACAAAATAATTAATCCTATTTTGTATATAATCCCTCATTCTATGACATATCCGACTGCGTTATACCTTAGTTTCCTTGCTTTCTTTGAGTCGGATGATAAGACGCCCTTCACAATGTACTCCTTGATCTGATCTGTCCACGAGGTACTTTAATCCAATGCAATTAAGTTAATGCTCTCTCCATCAATGCTCCGGTGCATGATCATTTCTAATGAAATGGTTCATCTTAACTCAATTTTGGTCACATAAGCAAGCCAAATAAGTGCGTCTACTCGGGCATTATCAATCCTTAGAATCCAGATCATTTTGACTATCAGAAATTTAGATATCCTATCTTGTACTTTATCCAAGTACCTCGTAATGAAATCTCCTTTGATTCCGTATGATCCCAAACCTTGGTTCACAATCAATTGGGAGTTGTTGTGTGCCTGTACCTGCTCGGCTCCCAGGGAAAGTGCTAGTTAAAACCCCACGATTAATACTTCATAATTTGCTTCATTAATGGAAACTTTGAACCGGAACCTGAGTGCATATTTCATATTTATGTCATCTAGGGTGCTGATTATTAGTGAAGCGCCGCTGCCAAAGGCACATGATGATCCATCTACATACGTCTTACAAATTAGTGGTTCTTCTTTAAAATCCCCTATAATTAGGATCCTATAATTAAATATGACTTTGCTCAAGCTAACATACAGTAACTTCTCTCTTAGCTAATGTTTTCGGTATATCTTCCTCTTAGTTGGTTATACCCGTCATGGAGCTATCTTCTAGAGAAGTCTGCTCAAGTGATTGAACTTTTGAGCTCTCTTCTGGAGAAGTCTGCTTGGATGGATTTACTGCTGAGCTCTCTTCCATAGAATTTTGATCGACATGTTTTTCTTCATAAGTAAACTTTGATATTAAATCTACTATATCTTGGCCTTTTAGTGTTGTTAAAGACTCATAATTTACGTCGTACTCTCCCAGCTTCACAGGCCAAGCCATCAACCTTCCTGATTTCTCTATTTTATGAATGGCTTGGTGCAAGGGCAAGTCAGTGTATATCACAATGGTGCGAGCTTTAAAATATGGATTCATCCTTCAAGAAGTTTTAATAAGAGTCAAGGATAGCTTTTCCAGAAATGGTTAATGAATTTTGATTCCTTAGATGGACTTGCTCGTGTAGTAAACCTATTTTTACACCCCATTCTCTAATTGGATGAGTGCTGTAATATCCCGTATTTTTATGGCTTTTAATTATGAGATTAATTAAATAAAATTGCTTTTAATTATGGGATTAATTAAATTAATTTGGGATAATTAATTGGAAATTAATTCTGACTTAAATAACTAGCGAGACGAGAGTTAGTATTTAACTATGATGATGATGTTGAATATTGATGAGTGATTATGGTAATATGTGATTATTGAATTTATTAAAATTGTCGTGATTTGAAAATACGACAGTTTCAGTAATTTAGTTGGGACGCGCGTGTCAGTCGTGTCAGGACCCAATTTAATGGATTTAAAAGTATTTTATTTTTATTTCATCCGTGTGATCATTTTGAGCGCGCCAACATATTTGAAATGGTTGAGATAGTTAGAAAACACTAGCCGGGAGTTTAGTTTGGGTCCCGGGGCATTCTTAGGCCTAACCGGTAACCCAGGAGGGTATTTTAGTCATTCCTATTTTTGTTGAATAAGGACCTACGAATTTGAGACTGATATTATCAGCCAACACTTGAGTCCCTTAGGGTTTTCACTACCAAAAAGCATCATGGCAGTTAGAGAAGAACATATGAGAAGTTCCAAGGGTTTTCCGTGGCCATAACCACCACTTAGAGGCTTTTGCACCACCGTCACCACCACCGGATAGATCAGAAAGCAAGGATCATCCTCATACCGTCTACTTCATTGGATCGGAATCTCTATTTCAGGCAAGTGATTTATCTTGCAATAATTTATGGCATATACTTTACATTATAGTTTAGGTTTGATGTCAATTTACGAATAATGGCAAAAACATGAAATTGGAGACTTAATAATTGATTTGGGGTAGGTTTGCATGTAGTGGTGCTTCTGGAAATGTTTGATAAAGGAAATTATAACTTAAGGGTTAAGAATCACGAAATTTAATTGAGGATTATGATGATTATGGACGTAGTGAAGAATTAGGGTTGTAGTGAAATTTATGACTTTTAATCCAAGAAAATGATGTTCTATGATATTTTGATGATTCTTGAATGTTAAAACTTGTATATATATGTTAATTTAATGATTAGTAAACTTACTTGGGAGATTGGGACGCTGTAATGGAGAATTTGGGGTGTAAAATGGAAAAACTCGTAATTGTTAAAGAAATTCTGAGCAGATATCTGTTTGATTGATCGATCAACTCAAGAATGTCGCTGGATCGATGGATCGACCCCTTTTCATCGATCGATCGACCCCTTCTGATTTTTGGCAATTGTTTCCCTTTAAGGTTTAATGAAAATTCCAAAGCCGATATTGATTCTTAGGGTGATTAATATAATATTATGGGACTTAATTGAGGTCAGTAGGGTCTTAGTTATTATCGAAAAATGTTATAACTTATGAAATTGAACGTTATAATTATGAGCGATTATCGAGTGAGGACGGTTTAAAATCTTTCAATTTGGGACTGAAAGTGGAATGAAAGATAATGTAAGGGTATGAACACTAGCAAAGATATTTTATATTTGATGAGATAACCTTAGGAATAAATGGGAGACCTAGTATTCACTTGGGATAGGCATAGGTACCCGAATCCGTATGATGAGACTTGTCGCGTTAAATAAATATTACGTTGAATATCCGGAAGGTAAATATTATGGGTGAGACTTAATATATAGGGGAGGAGTATACCTATATTGAAATTGTATATATACTCGTTGTGTGATTTTCTAGTATATAGATTCTTGTGTGTATAATATACCTACCATACTTGCTATCACGGGAGGTCATTCGTAAGAGGATAGTCTGGTCTCGATGTGACCTTCGGGGGGACTTTAGATTGATACCTCAGAATATAAGACTTGGAAGGGCTTATCGCTGAATGGATAAGTCTGCTGACCTTGGGAGCGTAGGTATGTGCGTGACCCATGGGTATGTGAACTATGTTCACCTCCACTATGTGGATTTTTATTGAAATGGTTCCTGAGTGATTCGGAACTTATGATCCTCACGTACGTGATGTACCGAGATTCGATAGCAGCGTATGAGGGCATCGTAGGTTCTATCCTTATGGGGTGCCTGATTTTTATATGAGATATTATACTGGTGCATATACATATACTTGCGATAGTTCTGTTGTGTTGCTTACTAGATGTGAATAACTAAGATATTGTAATGCGATAAGAATGTGAGAATTTAATTAACACTTGAGATAAGTAATTTAATGAACCTGAATATGGGTTATGAATATGTTTTGTTTGGATGTTACGAGTAGATACCCTATGTTAGAATGATAATGCAGGAGTGGTGCAGACTAGTTAGCTAGCGGCATAACTAGGATGGATTAAGGGTCTACGTTAGGCGTGCACATTAGTTGAGATGCGAGAAAATCATGTGAGAGTACGCAACTAACATGTTTATTATATGTGTTGTTTAATATTGTAATTTAAACACTTGCTATATTTTTAAACTGTTTTAACCTCGAGCCCTAACCCGTTTGCTTTCAAATCTATTTTTCTTGTAAAACCTTTTAGGTGCCCAACCATAGAGACGCCAAGCATAGGAGTTCCATTATATTATTGACGTGTTATAGCTGTTGTGGAAGTTACAGGTTCTTGGTATTAAACGCCTTCACATTTTGTACTTGATTCTTCTCAGGGTTACTCATCTGTTAGGGCATGTCACCCATTTCCATTTAGAGATAGCATTCTGAGACTTTTAGTTTTATTTCAGATGTTGGTTTATTTATTCAGACTCATGTATCGGGACTTTATTTTTACTCTGGTATTATATGGGAGTGTTTACTCCAGACTCAGTTTATTTCCTTTCGTCGATTATTCATTTGATATTGTTTATGCGAATAATGGTTGTTGACTTAATTACTTGGATTATGTTAATTTAATTAGTAAAATTTGGCATCTCTCGTTTTAAATATTAGGTGGCTAGTAATAAATTATATGTTTTCGACAGTGATGCTACAACTGAACCAACTTGATATTCTATATTAATTTTATAAAGGAGTAGCTACCCGGTATTTAATTAGACGGGGTGTTACAGGTGGTATCAGAGCATGAGGTTTAGTGTCCTTTAGGTTCTCTATGGCTTATTATGCTTCCAGCGTAGCTTTCTTTGATGTAGAGCCCTATGTTTAGGATTGTTGATTTTCTTGATGAGATTTCGATCTCCTGCTATAATGTATATGATAGTGGATCTTATTTGAATTCCGGAGTGTTTGTGTGCCGAATAATGCAGTATGTAGTGCGAGTTGGGCGGACAACAGGTGGCAAAGCTCCATTGAGGTTATAAGGTATATTCGAGAATGATGACCATAGTTAAGGTCACCCCTATTATGGCAAGGAGGGACAGGACAGTAAAGGCGGCTTGGACACAACATACGACTTCCAGGAACCACTATAGTAAAAAGTGGGGTCAAATTAGACTCACCCAACAAGGTTGGAATGGGAGAGAGTCAGATGAAATATTGAAGAGAACCAGAAGTGGAAATACTATAAATGTGGAGATGGCATGTGTTAGACAACGAAGGTAAAATATCCAAAGGCATGGGCATATATCAGAGTATGGCTAATCGGGAGTGAAAATTTAGGATAAATTTTTTCTTGGCTTGTAAAAGCAAAGTTACAATGGCGAGAGGCAACCACCACACTTAGAAGTGGAATGTATCGTCAAGAGAAGGACATACGTATGGCTTAGCCATAAGTTCCTTCATCAGATGTTCAGGATAAGATGTGACCGTTGTTTTGAACTCACACAAGAGGGTCAGACAGAGGTCACTTTGTGAAAATAAATTTAATTAATTAGCAAACCTTACCGGATGAAGTAGGTGCAATTGAGAAGAGGACATTAAAGGGAAAAATTAACTTACAAGAAGAATTGTTAGTACTTCTGGGGGAATTCTGCTTGGACGGTCATTGCAGTTGGTAACAATGTCACGTTTTGTTAATATGGAGGTAAATGCTTCCTTGGGTGGGAAGCTACAAGAATCGAAAATTTTAGATAGAGTAAGACTGGGGGAAATGGTGTTGGTGAAGCACCACAAGGGGGAGACCCATCAGGAGACCCATTTAAATGATTCGGATAGCTGAATTGTTACCAAGCGATGGTGATTTTAGTAAGAGTGGTTGAAGCCAGTAGCATGTTCCTTAGGGCCGTCAAAGCTAAGGGAACAATAGAGGTAGTCATCAGAGTCGAGACTACCAACGTCTGAGAGACGGATAACCTTAACATGGTCAGTGTGATCGGATACAAGTGGAGTATGTGTAAAGGTATTTTGTGTGGAGTAAAACCCGTGCGTTAAAATTTTTCCGAAGCTAGTAGAGTAATAAAGGGTATGGTGCCTAGCAAGGGCAATAGCTATAAAAATTTTCGATTTAGTACGAACATGTGTGTTAAGTCCAGGAAACATTTGAGCATCCAGGGCGATAGGCAAGATAGAAGTATGAGTTATATCCTCAGAAGACGATGTGTGTTGTGTGTGTTAGGAACGAGTTACTACATTTTTATTATTGCTATGTTCACATGGGAGTCGAGTTTAGTGCGTATATCGGCAATGTTATTATTTATGTGAATATTTTCCCTGGTATTATGGGATTACCTTCAGTATTATCCGCGGAGGATGAATGGGTGTATTAATAGTGGTATATACTTTATTGAGATTACTCGTTTTAGTGTTGTGTTATACAAGTATGATATTATCCTAATTATGGTTTTATAATATGCTTAAAATCATAGTGTACAGATATTGTAAGTCTATCGGGGTTACTACCTTGGTGTAGAATGTTTTGTTTTGGCAAGGCCCCATCTGCGCGAGGGCCGGACTTGTGTTTATATATTTGTATATATGTATATATATATTGTTGAGACTTCGAAAGTATAATGGTCTCGGATATTGGTTCCCGATATGTGTAGGGATTTTATTGATATGATTCAGAGTGTATTTGGTTTATTGTTCAGTGGAAAGATTTATCTGGTTATTATAATTAATGCTCAGGATGTGGTAATAAGAAGAGCGCCTTGTTATATCACCCTTTAAAGACATGAAAGTTAATACTCATAGTTGTATGTCTGGGACGGGATTTTTAGAGCCCCGATTATATTTGCATGATGTTTATGGAATGTGATTACCATCAATGTTAAGAGACAATGTCTTTCAGAAGGAGTTCCTTGTTTAAGTGTAACTAGGGAAGGAGATATAACTTTGTTGTCAAAAGACGGGAATATAGGGGTACATGTTATGGACTGAGGGCCTAACTGATTCCGATGACCGACAATGCTAGGTAGTAGTGTATCGGGGGGTTCCTTGTTTGGATTTTGCTTTGCGAGACATCCCATGCATGAAACTTAGCGTAAGGTTGGTAGTAAGGAAATGTTTGACCATTCGTCCATGATTTGGGTACCTCGATAATTAGGGAAGTATATAGTTATAACGGGAAGTTAAAGAAGAAATTAAGATATAAGGCCAGTAGATCCAGTTATGTGGTGAGGAAGTATTGATAATTTTGTTTATTTTGGCGGGTTTAAGGATGAAATGATGTTTAGGAAGATTTCGAATTTTGAATTCAGGGGTGATTGAGAATACCCAAATTGGTGTAGCCACGTTGCTAATGCAGGGACAATAATGAGTTTGGAGCACTTATAAAGCGTATGTGATGTTTAAAACCCATTTGCACGATGTATAGGGTGTAGGGAAACCTCGATTTGCTGGTGTCAGGATCGCTGGAAGAAGAGACATAGATGGGTGAAATTCTTACTTGTGGAAATAACGAAATGGAAGTGGTAGAGTGGATTAAGCGTCGTGAGAAGGACGACAATCTATAGATTCATGTGCAATCAGAGTAGCATGTCCAAGATTGGTTGAAGGGCAGTGGGAAGCCATTTAAAAAGGGGGTATCCCTTGAGAAGACAAATATTTAACTATTATGGACAATTTGGAGCGGAGTTCCACCCAATCGAATGTTGAGGGTGGCTTATGCGTAAATAGAGTGAGGATATCAATAAGGTATAAAAAGTCCAGATGTGCACAACGTGGTGAATAGTGCACGGGCCGAAACTTTTGGTATACGCCGAAGGAAGAAGAAGCTTATTAAGTACCACTTAATGGGAGGAGTTATAAGTGGAAGTCGATGTTGAGCGGGACATAATTAGTAGCCCCCGCGAGCACCACTTATAGATAGAAATAGGTTGGAGTAAGGGTATCAACCAGAAACTTGGTGTCGAGCCGAAGATTCTAGTAGCAAAAGAGTCAAGATGGTAAATTTCTTTGATGGGTTGCAATCATAAAGATGAGTAACGAGTTCCTTAGAATGTGTGTAATGGATTGTCAAGAAGGAAAGAAATTATTATATTCGTGGGTGATTTACACTATTAGATAGTGATCGCGTTGGTATGAGGTCCTACTTAGTATTAATCTGAACGAGGATGAAATACCCGAAACCCACCTTCAATATGGGGTATAAGGAAGTAGTGGGAATATTTTTGTTTTGAGAAAGTTGGATCACCTATAGCCCGAGGAATAGACGCAAGCTGATTAACGACTGGTGGAACTGTATGAAAGAAATTTTGAATTAATTGCGATCATTTCATTTTCAGTAAGTGAAGTATAATATGGTAAATCACTAACCATCTGAAGTGGCTTTCCCTTCTGTAAAAGTCACAACGCCGGAAACATAAATTCAAAGAATGGACACGAGTAGTCAGATATTTTATAGTTTCTTATAGGATGGGAGTTTTGTGTTTAAATAAACGCGGGAGATGATATGAAGTGAGGTGCGAACTCATAAAAATATTGAGATGATACGGTCAATGATGTGTAGGCTATTCTTATTCGAATGCTGTTTAGTAAGAGCACAATGTGAGGTGCATTTATTGAGGTGTAACCCTATAACTGATAAAGTGTCAAGGGAATTCAACAAACTTGTTGTGAAGCGAGAGCTGTAGTGATCGAGCTTTTCTTTGTATTTTGTTTTGAGTACGGGAGGACAACTAATTTTTCCAGGTATGCCTATTTTTCTGAATTTCGGGACGAAATTCCGTTATTAGGGGGGGAAGTATGTAATACCCCATATTTTTATGGCTTTTAATTATGAGATTAATTAAATATAATTGCTTTTAATTATGGGATTAATTAAATTAATTTGGGATAGTTAATTGCAAATTAATTCGAACTTAAATAACTAGCGAGACGAGAGTTAGTATTTAACTATGATGATAATGTTGAATATTGCTCAGTGATTATGGTAATATGTGATTATTGAATTTATTAAAATTGTCGTGAGTTGAAAATACGACAATTTCAGTAATTTAGTTGGGACGCGCGTGTCAGTCGTGTCAGGACCCAATTTAATGGATTTAAAAGTATTTTATTTTCATTTCATCCGTATGATCATTTTGAGTGCGCCAACGTATCCGAAAAGGCTGAAATAGTCAGAAAATACTAGTTGAGGGTTTAGTTTGGGTCCCGGGGCATTCTTAGGCCTAACCGGCAACCCGAGAGGGTATTTTAGTCATTCTTATTTTTGGTGAATAAGGACCTACGAATTTGAGACTGATATTATCAACCAACACTTGAGTCCCTTAGGGTTTTCACAACCAAAAAGCATCATGGCAGTTAGAGAAGAAGAGAGGAGAAGTTCCAAGGGTTTTCCATGGCCATAACCACCACTTAGAGGCTTTTGCACCACCGTCACCACCACCGGATAGATCGGAAAGCAAGGATCATCCTCATACCGTCTACTTCATTGGATCAGAATCTTTATTTCAGGCAAGTGATTTATCTTGCAATAATATATGGCATATACTTTACATGATAGTTTAGGTTTGATGTCAATTTATGAATAATGGCAAAAATATGAAATTGGAGATTTAATAATTGATTTGGGGTAGGTTTGCACGTAGTGATGCTTCTGGAAATGTTTGATAAACGAAATTATAACTTAAGGGTTAAGAATCACGAAATTTAATCGATGATTATGATGATTAGGGAAGTAGTGAAGAATTAGGGTTGTAGTAAAATTTATGACTTTTAATCCAAGACAACGATGTTCTATGATAGTTTGATGATTCTTGAACGTTAAAAATTGTATAGATATGTTGGTTTAATGATTAGTAAACTTACTTGGGAGATTGGGACGTTGTAATGGAGAATTTGGGGTGTAAAAATGGCAAAACCCGTAACTGTTAAAGAAATTCTGGGCAGATACCTTTTTGATCGATCGATCGACTCAAGAATGTCGATCGATCGATGGATCGACCCCTTCTGATTTTTGGCAATTGTTACCCTTTAAGGTTTAATGAAAATTCCAAAGCCGATATTGATTCTTAGGGTGATTAATATAATATTGTGGGACTTAGTTGAGGTCAGTAGGGTCTTAGTTATTTCCGAAAAATGTTATAACTTATGGGATTGAACGTTATAATTATGAGTGGTTACCGAGTGAGGACGGTTTGAAATCTTTCAATTTGGGACTGAAAGTAAAATGAAAGATAATGTAAGGGTATGAACACTAGCAAAGAGATTTTATATTTGATGAGATAACCTTAGGAACAAATGTGAGACCTAGTATTCACTTAGGACAGGTATTGGTACCCGAATCCGTATGACGAGACTTGTCGCGTTAAATAAATATTACGTAGAATATCCGGAAGGTAAATATTATGGGTAAAACTTAATATATAGGGGAGGAGTATACCTATATTGAAATTATATATATACTCGTTTTGTGATTTTCTAGTATATATATTCTTGTGTGTATAACATACCTACCATACTTGCTACCACGGGAGGTCGTTCGTAAGAGGATAGTCTGGTCTCGATGTGACCTTCGGGGTGAATTTAGATTGATACCTCAGAACATAGGACTTGGAAGGGCTTATCGCTGAATGGATAAGTCTGCTGACCTTGGGAGCGTAGGTATGTGCGTGACCCATGGGTATGTGAACTATGTCCGCCTCCACTATGTGTGATTTTTATTGAAATGGTTCCTGAGTGATTCAGAACTTGTGATCCTCACGTACGTGATGTACCGAGATTCGATAGTAGAGTATGAGGGCATCGTAGGTTCTATCCTTATGGGGTGCCTGATTTGTATATGAGATATTATATTAGTGCATATACATATACTTGCGATAGTTCTGTTGTGTTTCTTAGTAAATGTGAATAACTAAGATATTGTAATGGGATAAGAATGAGAGAATTTAATTAACACTTGAGATAAGTAATTTAATGAATGTGAATATGGGTTATGAATATGTTTTGTTTGGATGTTACGAGCAGATACCCTTTGTTAGAATGAGAACACAGGAGTGGTGCTGACTAGTTAGCTAGCGGCATAACTAGGATGGGTTAAGGGTCTATGTTAGGCGTGCACATTAGTTGAGAGGCGAGAAAATCATGTAAGAGTACGCAACTAACATGTTTATTATATGTGTTGTTTAATATTGTAATTTAAACACTTGCTATATTTTTAAACTGTTTTCACCTCGGGACCTGACCCGTTTGCTTTCAAATATTTTTTTCTTATAAAACCTTTTTGGTGCCCAACCACAGGGACGCCAAGCATAGGAGTTCCATTATATTATTGACGTGTTGTAGCTGCTGTGGAAGTTATAGTTTCTCGGTATTAGACGCCTTCACATTTTGTACTTGATTCTACTAAGGGTTACTCATCTGTTAGGGCATGTCGCCCATTTCCATTTAGAGATAGCATTATGAGACTTTTAGTTTTATTTCAGATGTTGGTTTATTTATTCAGACTCATGTATCGGGACTTTATTTTTACTTTTGTATTGTATTGGAGTGTTTACTCCAGACTCAGTTTATTTCCTTTCGTTGATTATTCATTTGAGATTGTTTATGCGAATAATGGTTGTTGACTTAATTACTTGAATTATGTTAATTTAATTAGTAAAATTTGGCATCTCTCTTTTTAAATATTAGGTGTCTAGTAATAAATTAAATGTTTTCGACAGTGATGCTACAACTGAACTAACTTGATATCCTGTATTAATTTAATAAAGGAGTAGCTATCCGGTATTTAATTAGACGGGGTGTTACAAGTGCCTAGTTAACTGTCGACTCAGACATTGTCAGGTATAAGTAGAGTTTCTCTCTTATGAATGGTTTTCAGAGTAATGGTGGAGACCCTAGGTATTTCTTCAATTCTAGGAATGCATTTTCACATTCTTTATTCCACTCAAAAGTCTTCCTTAACATCTTTAAAAAGGGTAGCCACTTATCAGTAGCTTGGAAGATAAATTTATATAGGGATGCTGTACTGTCGATTAACTTTTGTATATCCTTATTATTTCTAGGAAATTTCAATCAATACTTGGATTTTATATGGGTTAGCCTCAATACCTCTTTGATTTACTATGAATCCGAGGAAGATTCCTTCTTGTACACCGAACACATACTTGGTCATATTAGGACTCATCCGGTGTTTCTCCAATTGGTCGAATGTCTGTCTCAGGTTTCTAATGTGAACAACTGCTCTTTTTCTCTTAATAAGTATGTCATCTATATATACCTCCATATTTTTATCAATATGTTCTTTGAAAACCTTATTCACTTACCTTTGGTATATTGATCCAGCATTTTTTAGTCCCAAAGGAATAACGTTGTAGCAGTTGGTACCTTGACTAGTGATGAACGAGGTATTTCCTTATCTTCTAGTTTTATTTCGATTTAGTTCTACCCCAAATACGCATCCATGAAACTGAATAAGCCACGTTTGGCAGTGGCATAGACCAGTTGATCAATCCTTGGCATGGAAAAATGGTCTTTAGGATAAGCTTTGTTTATACTGATGAAGTCAACATACATACTCCATTTTTAGTTATTCTTTCTGACCATAACCACATTGTCCTACCAATCAGGATATCTAACGTGTTTAATAAAATTAGCTTTTCGTAATTTTTCCACTTCTTCCTAGATATCCATGTTCTTCTCGAATATGAAGACACGTGTCGCTTCTATTTAATCCGTTTTGCATATTTGACAAGGTTTAGTTCATAACACATGAACTCTGCATCAATCCCTGGCAAATCCTCGTGGCTCCATGCGAAGACGTTTTTTTGCTATTTGAGGAAGTCCACTAACTCTTGCCTGATGGCTGGATCCATGGATGAGCCAATCCGTATTGTCTTTTTCGGGTGCTCGTCATCAAGGACTATGGTCTTTATTGCCTTAAAAACTTATCCTTTGACCAATTCAGCCTCTTCACGAGGGTCTATGGTCTCTATCTAATAAATGGTGGTAAGTTTCTTCATTTCTTATTTGTTGGCTGAGGTGTAGTAGCATTCCCTTACTTTAATTTGGTTTCCAGTAACAACGCCAATCCCGCAATGTGTAGGAAATTTTAGGCACTAATGTACAGTGGATGGTATATCTTTAAACTTTTTTAGGCCGACACTGTCCAAGATAATGTTGTAGGTTGAGCTGAAGTTCTTATCTAAGATAAAGACATAAATCTTCTTTGTTCAGCAGGTTCGCCAAGTGCTAATTCCAGTTTGATCATTCCCAAGGGATACACTTTTTCTCTTGAGAAACCGATGAGGGATAATAGGGCTCTAATTTATCATCCCACAACCCTAGTCCCTTAAAGTAGTTATAAAATAAGACATCGATCGAGCTGCTATTATCCAATAGTATTCTAGCAACTTTTCCTTTTTGCACCATGATTATGACGACCGAAGGATCGTCACGGGGATAAATTACTCTAGATAGATTATACTTAGATAATCCTATCACCAACCTATCTATGTTTACTTTACTTGGGAGACTATCAGCATGTCCAGATAAGTTTATTTGCCTAATGTAAGAGGATGCTTTGGCTTCATTCAGGTATGCTTTTATCTCGGTTATTTTGTCACCTCTGCCATCATCACCACCTCCAGTAAAATGACAACCAACATAAATTATTTTCACCTTGTACACAGGTTCTTTGAGTCTCTTCGACAGATTCAGATCATCCTCAACATCATCATCTCTGCCTTTTTTCTTATGGTTTCTTTTTTTATAGGGAGATTTCGATCATCTCTGGGATTATCTCTCTTAAAGGATCTGATCCACTTTCTTTTTCAATGAATTTGGATTGTTTGCCTCTTCGAATTAGAATTTTTATATCGTTCTTCAAGACTATACAACTATCCGTCTTATGCCCATGGTCTTTATGGAATTCATAGTACTTGAATTTATCCCTCCGATTTGGAGGAGCTTTCAGCTTCTCGGGACATTTTAAGTCCCCACTTCCTCAAATTTCCTCCAAGATGTGATGTACACCCATAGTGAGAGGATTATACTCATCATACCTCTTGGGTTTCTCCACTTTCTTGTCTTCCTGCTCATTCTTCTCGGAGCCTTTATTATTACCGGCCTTTGAGTCATGAGACTGTTTCACAGCCATGGCTTCCTCAACATTCATAATCTCTTTTGCTTTAGCCATTTATTTAGTTATGGTTTTTGGGCGATCTTTGGCTAGAGCATAATATAGTTTCTCAATAATTAAATCACTCATCAGTTCCGTGATCGCCGTCTTTTCCCCATAATCAATGACTTCCTATTTTTCGTTGTTAAAGCGAGAGTTATATTCACATGCAATTTCTTCTACTCGCTGGCGAACACTGAATAAATGAGCTAACCTGTTGAATGATTTATATCCAAAGTAAATTTTACTCATGAAAAACTCAATGAGCCATTGAAAGCTGGAGATCTGTTCTCGCGGTAAGTTATTGTACTAGATTTATGCCGATCAGTAAGAGTGTTAGAAAATGGCATTGCAATGCATCTCGTTGGGGACTAAGTAGATGTCAACAACAACTTGATACTGTTCTAAGTGAAGTACAAGGTCTGTTTTTCCATCGAACTGTGGCATTTCCACAGGTGGTTTAAACTTGGCAGGCATACGATAGTTCATAATTGTAGGGATGAAAGGTGATCCCTGCACAAAACTCTTATGCAAGGGATTTTTGGATTTGACTATTTCACCCAAACGACCTTCCAACTGTTGAATTGAACCTTTTTAGAGATCCTCTTATGGATCGGATTTAATTGAGATTGTTTGAGCTCATCGTACATAGGTTTTTACTGAGCTCTCTTCCTAAGAAGTCTGCTTGGCACACACCGATCCTCGCATGTTGGTTCTCGACCTGAAAAATACTTCTCAATGATCTCGTGATCTGGAGGGATCTCTGTGATGATGACCCCTAGTAGCTCAGGGACCTAAAATATTAAATGTAGAACCCTTACTCAACCTGTCTAGGGCGCTTGGCCTTTCTAGAGAGAATGAGTGCCCATCATAATAGTGAGTATATTTGAGTGATGAGGTCACGCCAGAATAGTAGGATCAGTCATTGGTTGATCTAAAATGTCTATATTTTCTTCTTTCTTGTCTTCCTACCAGGTTTATGGGCTATCTGTTCCCACATGGTGCTGGAGGAAACATTTTTCCTCTGGCGATGGATTTAACTACGAGCCTGATTTGGATCATCTGAGTTAGTTATCTTATAGTTTCATGCATCGACTCTTGACCCTTGGTTATGTTCATCAAAATCCCTTCTAGATCCCCTATATCAGGAGGGTCAGGGGGATTGATGGTATCGTTGGTGGTGTGTCTACCTTCTAGATTGTCTATCATTTTTTAGTACTTGATAGTAAGTGTTTGAAAAAATTATTGTTTGATGGAAAAGAGGTAGGAAACAACAAAGGTGTGTTGACTCCCACAGACGGTGCCAATCTGTTGGTGTCTAAATTGGTTTGATAATTAAGATGAGAATTATCTTAGTCACACCAATTATTATCAATCACAAATAAATTATGAAAGATATTGGCTAATAAAGATGATAGATAGAGAAAGAGACAAAGGTTTTTTTACGTGGTTTAGCTCAATAAGGTGCCTACACCCGCTGGTACAATGTTACTAGCTCTTAGGAACTCTCTAAGGTTTAGGATCAATTATTTTCAGTTGATCTTAGCTGAGAGAGGTAGTGAGGTATCTATAGTAATAGGAAGATGAAAATGTGGAATACCTTTATACATTAGGTACTTACACCTTTATATGATAATTAATAGCTACGTATTTGCCCACGTGCATATGCATGGTGACTGTTGAGATCCTCACGTGTGTCTGTTCACATTACTGAAAATTTATATTCTTTAGGGTGGTGAGTTAGTGTGCCGACCAGGTAGTATTTAATCCGACCATTTTTACCTATTGTCTTGGGCCCATTGGATATGATCACAGGTGTCATCTTGTTTTTGGTCCACTTGGATGTGTTATTTTAGGTCACAACAGGGGCACTCAAATGAGTACTTCTCAACTATAATTAAAGAACATTCTAATGAATCTAAAACTTTGGTGCTTAAGAGAATTCTTATTTTAAGAGTTGTGACTTAAAAATAAAATATTTCATATTCTATTGAAAGGGATTCCAAAAATCCTTAGAAAAATAATATCATAAATGATTGATTTAATTCCCTATCATAAATTAAAAATTATTTTATAGTTGACTTATCTTATAACCTTAAGATAATAAATAATATAGATATCCTTTGAAAGAATAAGGAGACCATTATCATTTATGAATACAATTTTTGTTTAATAGCCAAGATTTATTTATTGTAAGATGACTTAGTTATAAATGATGAAAGTTAAATTATTCTCAAGAAAATGGAGTAACTTCATTTAATTTGATTGTCATTGATATTATACATGACGTTGAGTTAAATTCAATGCATATGATATTACATTTCGAATGGTGATGTAGGTAAGACAACTTACCTGGACCAATTTGAAGTGGGATAATTTATGAATATAGAAGGTAACAATAAATGACATGATATTTTAATAATTTTAAATCATCAAAAGAGAATGAATTGAGAATAATATAAATCGTGGTGATCATTAAGCATGTTGAGATATGAATGAACTATTATTTATTTATGCAAGAATGAGTAGCTAATATTTGGTTATGAAAGGACATATTTAACATAGTGTATACTTTGTATTGAGTATGTCGTATACCGGTACACCGTCGAAGAGTGTTAAAGATCTCATATGCAATAAGATAGATCCGAATATCAAGTATTCATTCAACAACAAGCCTCGACATGATCAACTTTGGTAAGGTTGTGTTTTTAATCCCTTAACGGTTTACTTAGAGTGTTGGGATAACTTTTCTAAAATACTTTCTAAGTGTTGGAACGGAGTTTTTTGTCAAATAATGTTTTCTAAGTGTTGAGGCGTAGCTTTTAACGAAACAAAAATATTATTTTTTTATTAGTCGTTCAAGCGATATACAAGGGTCTTTCAAGAGACATCCCTCTGTCATGAGAAGTGTCGTTCAAATGACATGTCAACTCATTTAAGCGACACAACTAACTCGTTCGAGCGATCAACACCGACTTAAATTTTTGTATAAATTAAGCTTCTGAATCCATTTTTCAGTAGAAGAACTGAGAATTTTTTTCTACAAAAACTGCTTTGGCAGAAACGTTTATCTTCTCACTTTTGAGAGTTTTAGCTTTGTTTTCAATTCACAAATCATTCAAATTGCTTTATGTGAATTGTTTTAGAACCCAAGAACATAATTTTATAAAGTTTCTCTTGCAGAGAAGATCTCTATTGCTGATTGAGGTGCCAATTGAGGGAGGTACTGGGCTGACGTGACTGCGTGTCAATAAGGAGCACTCATGAGTGTTCCTGGGTTGACTGAAATACGGTTCATGTGGAGTTTCTGCAGAATTTCATTGTTGATTTAGGTTGCGACCTATGTGGATTTTTTTAGGTTAATCCATTGCAGATTTCCCTTGTAATCATTGTGAATATTATTTGTGAAATAAAAGGTTTTACCCAAAAGGATTTTTTTCCTGAAATTTGTGTGTCAGCAATTATATATGTTGGTTTGATTTATCCACACGTAGTTGCATGTTTTCGGGCTGAATAAAATTATATTAAAAATTAACAACGACCAAATAAGGATAACTTGAAAATTTGTAAATTTATTTAAATCGATATCACACAACATCATATTTCACAAATTGGTATCAGAGCAGGTTTCACTAAATTATTGTGAATTCCTTTTTTTGCAAATTTTGTGTGATATTATTTATAAAAAAAAATTGATTTCAAAAAATTATCGCAATGTTTTCGAATGAAAACTTATGTAATCGGTTGCCAATTTTTAACGGGTCTAATTATGCCTACTGGAAAGCCCGTATGAAATCACATTTAAAAGAAATCGATGAGAGAGTTTGGGTAGTTTGTAAAAGAGTCTGGACCCCTCCCATTGTCATTGCAAATAATATCACTAATTTATAACATGTATCAGACTAGACTGAGGATGAGTTTAGGTGGAGCACTTTAAATTCACATGGGCTGAGTACGATTTCTGGCGCCGTCACTCTTGAGGAGTTCCGACGTATCATGACGTGCACCATGTCTAAAGAAGCGTGAGATGTTTTACAACTCACCCACGAAGCACAAATGCAGTCAAAGAGTCTAAAATTCAAAATTTAACTACTCAATTTGAAACCATAACCATGCTTGAGACTAAATGTTTTGATGACTTTTATGCACGTTTGTTTGACATTGTCAACACTAGTTTCAATCTTGGTGAGTCCATACCTGATGCACGAGTGGTTAAAAATATTTTAAGATCGTTGCCAAAACATTTTTTCCTTAAAGTGACTATTTTGAATACCTTAGGTAACTTGAGTCGTCTGAAATCAGAAGCGCTGGTAGGAGACCTTCAGATATATGAGGTTGACATGTTCTCTAACATTGTCAAGCTTAAGAATAAAGGGATAACACTTAAAGCCCAGTCTATAAAGGGAAAGTAAGTTTCCAAGAGTGAGAAGAAAAAAAAAGTTTGAGTTTGTGAGTTCGAGTCTGAGGACGAGTCTGATTTTGATATGGCCCTGCTTGTAAAGAATTTTAAAAAAATTCTCAAGTTTTCAAACCAAAATTGTTCGAATAAAAGATTTTTTGAGAAAGATAAAAATGAGGCAAAAGAGAGCGGTGAGAAAGATGAAGAAGAGAAGTGTTTTGAGTGTGAAGGTAGGGGGCATGGAGCTTTTGAGTGTCCCACTAGGCTAAGGAGAAAGGACAAGAAAATTGTCATGCTAGCCACTCTTAGCGATAGTGAGGAAGGGGTGAAAGATTTCGAGGATGAGTCTTCACATAGGAAGTTTGTTGCCTTTTTAGCTAGTCATGTGATCACACACATTCTATACCACGATGATGAGGATACTTGTGCATGTGAGACCCCCTAGGAAGATAATAGTTTGATTATTTTGAGTGAGGGTGATAGTGAGTGTGAAAGTGGAGATAAAAGTGAGCTCCAAATTGCGTTTAGAGATTTGTATGCCTAGACCTTAAAGACTGAGAAATTGAATAAGGACTTAGGTCATAGGGTGAGATATTTGGAGAGAGAGTTAGTGGTTTTGAGGGGGTTGGAGGCGAAATCAAGTCAACTCGAGAAGGTGAAAGTTTGTTTGAGTGAATAGTTGATTGCTTTAGATCGAAAAAGAGTGATTTGACCAACACGGTGTCTAGTCTGAGACTCGTGTATCCCAACTCGAGAAAGATCTTGAATATGCTCCGGAGGTTAAAGTCCCTTTAGAGAACGCATCTAAGAAGGTTGGAAAGATGGTTCTCAATCCCGTTTTGGGTGATGCTAATAGACGAGGAATATGTCATGACGGTGCATCCACTTTCCATGTTGCACCCAAGATAGTTCCCGAGTTTATGATTGATCCATATGTCTCTCAACCAAACCCACCTAGGCGTCCCGTACCTGATAGGAGAGTGCACCGTAGACGTTTTGAGAGAGGTGTACTTATGCTTGTTTATGTTTGCACCATTGCAAAAAGAAAGGACGCCTTAGGGAGTTTTATTTTAAGTTGGGCAATGTATCACGTTTTGCTACTACATGTGTTCACACTCACGCACCCACACATGATGCTTTGGATGATTACACAAGAGAGTTTGCACATCTTAGGGAGCAGGTAAAGTTTTTAGTCAAGACTTTATATGACTTGATGGATGTTTTTCATAGGATGTCACCACCTTTGAAAAACTCCACTGCACCTAACGGTTGAGGTTTAGACTTGTTAGCTAGCATAGGATGATTTGCATGGTGATATTTTTACTATTGCTAGTGTGTACCATTTTTGTAGTCATGTTTTCCATTTTTAATATATTTTGGGAAAAATACAAAAAGATTTTCTATTTTTTTGAAAAATTTAAAAAATAAAAAAAGATTTTTTTTATTAAATTTTTGGAAAAAGACAAAAAGATTTTTGTATTTTTATTCCATATCCATGTGACGATTTAATAGTGTTTTGATATGCGTATTCATTTTATTTATGTGCTTTACAATATTTGGAGTCATTGAGATGTGATTAGTTGTTATTTCCTATATGTTTGACTCATGAGTTCCTTTATTACATACTTGCACGGATTTGTTTGACTATTGTTCTTGTATATCACATGTTGTTCGATGTGTTTTCATCTCAATTCTGTCTTTAAAATGAACCAAATGCGATAAAACTTGACAATGAAAGTAGTGCATCTAAGAACTGTTGTTTGTGAATTTGTGTGACTTTTTTGAAAATAGGGAAGGGCTACGAAAGATACTCATTTATCCTTTGCGATTAAGCTACCGTTTAAATCGGACCTAGAAAAAGTGTGGCACAATAAATACTTTCCAAGGTCCAAAGAGGTTGAAAAGAGCCCGAAAAAATTTAAAGGCAATAAAAAGAAAAATGTGCCAAAAGTGGGCAATTTATTTTGTTTTATCACCTCAAAAGAAAAATAAATATAATTATTATTTATGAAGGAGTTTGGATGGAATATGAAACGGGTTTACACGCCCTTGAAAAGTCATGAAAAATCGTTACATAGTTTTAGACGTTATTGGTGTGAAAATCATGTCTGACTTTGATTTGTCGATTTGATTAAGACGATGTCATCTAAATTCACATTTTCGACACCTAAGGACGATTTTGAGATTCATTCATTAGGAGTACACATATTCATCGTACGCATATGTTATGTGTGATTGCATTGATTTTTCGTATCGAATATGTTCACACCCATTCATTCCGTTTACACGATTGGGTTATCTTAGTGAAAATTCATGGTGTGTAATTTTTGTAAAATTATTTTTGCATTTTGTATGAAAAATTGAAAAATAAAAAATAGTTTGTGGAAACTCTTGGGTTACTCCTTTGCATGAGCATAGTTTGATCCATATTTTCTATGCATATTTATCGTGACAACTCCATATTTATTTTATTTATTCGTTTCCTTGTCTATTTCAGACAAATAAAAATGGGGAGAGCGAATTATGGGGGAGTTTTTCATTATGTGGGAGATTTGATTATTTATGATTGATTTATTCTTATATCATTTCAAACTCGATACGTGACGAAGGTATTTGCTTTGTCTCATGTGTGTAGGTACAAAGTTTGATGATTATTGGATTGCACATCCTGATGAGAAAAGATTGAAGATTTGGAGATTTGATGTTGAAGATTTTTTAAGAAAGTTTGAAGACTTGCATTTTTAGTACCTTTTTAGTTTAGGGTCCATGGGAGGGTATTAGATTTGTATAGGAATTTTGATTTGATAATTCAGATATTTTTATTTTGTACTGGCATCGACGTAGGGGGAGATTTGTAAGGACATATTTTACATAGTCCGTACTTTGTATTGAGTATGTCATATATCGGTACACCATCGAAGAATGTTCAAGATCTCATATGCAACAAGACGAATCTAAATATAAAGTATTCTTCAACAACACCCCTCAACAGGATTAACTTTGGTAAGGTTGTGTTTTTAATCCCTTAATGGTTCACTTGGAGTGTTGGGATAAGTCTTCTATAATACTTTCTAAGTGTTGGAGAGGAGTTTTTCATCAAAGAATTTTTTCTAAGTGTTGAGGCGGAGCTTTTAATGAAACAAAAAATATTATTTTTTTATTAGTTGTTCAAGCGACTTATAGGGGTTGTTCAAGTGACATCCCTTTTTCGCGCGAAGTGTGGTTCAAACGACTGGTTAACTCGTTCGAGTGAGACAAATAACTCGTTCGAGCAACTAACGTTGACTCAAATTTTTGTATAAGTTAAGCTTCTGACTTCGTTTTTCAGTAGAATACTTGAGAATTGTGTTCTACGAAAACTGTTTTGGCAGAAACCTTTGTCTTCTTACGTTTGGGAGTTTTAACTTTGTTTTCAATTTACAAATCATCCCAATGCTTTATGTGAATTGTTTTGGAACCCAAGAGCACAATTTTATGAAGTTTCTCTTGTAAAGAAGATATCTACTGCTGATTGAGGTGCCACTTGAGGGAGGTACAGGGCTAACGTGACTGCGTGTCAATAGGGAGTACTCGAGGGTGTTCCGGGGCTGACTGAACTGCGGTTCGTGTGGAGTTATTGCTGAATTCCATTGCTGATTTAGGTTGCGCCCTATGTGGGTTTTCTGAGGTTAATCCATTACCGATTTCACTTGTAATCATTGTGAGTATTATTTGTGAAATAAAAAGTTTTACCCGAAAGGGTTTTTTTCCTGAAATTTGTGTGTCAGCCATTATTTATGTTGGTTTGATTTATCCACACGTAGTTGCATGTTTTAGGGCGGAATAAAATTGAATTAAAAATTGACACCTATTAAATAAGGATAACTTGGAAATTTGCGAATTTATTTAAATCGATATCACACCGCATCATATTTCACAGGTTATGATATTTTGTTAACAAGAAAATCAAATTTATGCTAAGTCAAAGTATTAGCAGAATGAGTTTTAATAAAATCAGAATTTTACTTGTTTATATTACAAGGCCAAATAAGGATCAATAATAGGTTGAGTACCATTAAATATTAGAATAACTATTTTGTAGATATATGTTAATTGTGAATCATCTTGTACTCCACGTGACCCAAGTATAAGAATACTACATACAATGTAAAGAAAGATAAATATGTGAACATCTTAAGTAGTCTACATTACTAAATACAGTTATCTTGGAATTGTTTATTTTTTTGAGAGTACTATGAAAGTTTAGAAATAAAAAGTGCATTTGTATATTATCAAGTAAGGTTATGTTCTCTGATAAGAACCATGAAACTAGAATTCATTTTGAATAAATTAATAGTGATGTGTCAACATATATTATGATGTTGTCTTTTAGAACTTCAATAAATATTAACTAATGACGCAATTAGTAATGGAGTTTATGGTGATACCATTGTGACACCCCGACTAATTAAATACCGGGTAGGTACTCCTTTATTCAAATTAATACAAAATTTTAAGTTGGTTCGGTTCATAGTATCACTGTCGAAAAACATTTTTAACAATTACTAGCCACCTAATATTTAAAAAGTGAGTTGTCAATTTTAAATTTAATAAGATAAACATACAACCAAATTAAATCATGAAATGCTGATACCACAACCACCATACAGTCGCAATAGAAATAAACTAAATCTGGAGGAATACTCCTCACAACAATCCGAATACGGAATAAAACTGAATACAAAGTCTGAATCACTAAATAATTACAACCCAAAATCTGAAATAAAACTCAGTAAGTAGGATGTCTCTAAAAGAAAAGGGGTGACATTCCCTACAGATGAGTAAATCTGAAATAGAGTCAAGATAGAAAGTGGAGGCGTCTATAATCGAGGTCCTGTAACTTCCACAGCAGCTACAACACGTCACTGGAATGGAACTTCTAAGCTTGATGTCCTTGTGGCTGGGCACCTAAAAGGTTTTTACAAAAAAATAGATTTGAAATCAAACGGGTCAGAGCCCGATTGTGAAAACAGTTTAAAATATTGCAAGTGTTTAATATCATTAAATAGTGAATATAAAATACACGATAGTGCGTGCTCTCACATGAGTTCCTCACCTCTCAACTAATTGTGCACGCCTATCGTACCCGCACCCGTTCAAGTCATTCCACTATCTAACTAGACCAATCCATAACCTGACTTTACTATACTACTCATTATTTTATTTCCCGACATCTTAATATAAACTAAGAGTTTTACTTTCATTCCTTAGGATTTGTTACAATAATTACTAAGAGTTTTCCCATTTTTAGCACTACAAGGATGTTACCTTAATTCACACTTGTACTTATATAAACAATCCATTTCAATATTTCAGTATCTCAATTTCATCATAAATATACAATAATGGCACCCCTAGACTAAGCTGCGGTGCACACATACTCTGCTATCAAATCCCGATACATCACGTACATAAGGATCACGTATTCCGAATCTCTCAGGAACCGTTATGATAAGTAACAATCACACACAATGGAGGAGAACATAGTTCACATCACATGGGTAACGCACATACCTACACTCCCATGATCATCAGACTTATTAACTCCTCAACAAGTCATTCTCTGACCTATGTCCTCGAGGTACCAATCTAAATCCCTCGTAGGCACACAAAGATTAGATGGTCCTGGTCGAACGCCGACCTCCCGTGATATCAAGTATGGTAGGTATGTCATACACAGATAAACACATATACTAAGCATTCACATATCTTAGCTATCTTATAATATTAATAGAGGTATATTTTACATTCCTATACCGTCGTTATTGTAGTACACTCACAAGTCCCCGAATAGTATACATCATTGATAATTAATTCTTCTCACGTCAAAATTTTAAATACTCATTTCCTAGCCCATAGACGGCATCCGGTTTATTATAACATTCTAAGTTTTACACCTCAACGTACTCCCATCTCACAACTATACCCACTAGTCAACAAGGGAAGGTTAACACTCGATTAAAATAGGTCTACTAGAAGTTCAAAATAAAAAATTAGGCCTAAAAGGCCATTCTATCAACTCGTTAAAAATATCGTTCGAACGAGTGTCATTCGAACGAACTCGTTAAAAGGGGTACTGTCATCTCGTTAGAAGTCTCGTTCGAATGAGGTCGTTCGAATAACCTGGGCAGGTCTTCTAACGAGATGGCAGAAAACGCCCAGAATTTCCCAATTTCATTTTTCTTCAATTTTTCTCTTCTCTAAATCCATCCTAAGATCATTCCAATAACGTTTTAATGTTTTTAAACTACTCTAAGTCCTCCTAGGTCGCTTCTTAACATATTAGTGGGGCCAAATCCTCTAAATCAACATGCAATTATCATAAATCCCCAAATTTTACCCCATACCCTATGAACATGAACCCAAAATTTTATTGTACCTAAACACTCATCATTAATTCATTTTTAAATCATCAAAGTTAAGTTTTTGGATACCAATTTCGTCCATAATCATTCAACATGAAATTCCAAACCAAAATTAAGAGTTTCTACGACAATCCCATTGGGTTTTCACCAAAACTTTCAAGGCATATAAGGTTTCTACACTAAACATGGAGGAAATATTCATTGCAATTAATGACATCAAATCACTTGCCTTAAATCCGATGTTCTGATTCGTTGTTGATGATCAAGGTTGGCTCTCTCTTTTCTTTTCGGTCACAATTTCCTTTCAAAATGCTGGTGAAGGAAGATGGTTTGGTGGAACCTCTTTTAACTTCTCTCTAACTCCTCTCAAAACTCCCGTAGCCCACTCTCTTGGCTTTTGCTGGTAATGGACTTAGTGGCCTCTTTAAAAATATAAAAATAAACTCTAAAATTCGTGGGTTTTAATTTCTCAATTTTCAAAATTACCAAAATACCCTTCTAGGTTGCCGGTTTGACCTTAAAAAGCCTCGGGACACAAACTAAACCCCCGACTAGTATTTTTTGACTATTTTGACCCTTCCAGACACATTGGCGCACTCAAAATGACCATTCGGTTGATAAAAATATAATTTACTTTTTAATTTAAATAAATTCAATCCTGACGTGACCGACACGCGCGTCCCAACTAAATTTCCTAAATTGTCGTATTTCTTCCTCTCGACAATTTTAATATTTTCAATACTCATATATTACCATATATACTAAAAAATATTCAATTTTAACATCATTCTCAAATACCAACACACGTCTCGCTAGTATTTACATCCGGATTAATTTCCAATTAATTCTCATTTAATTCAATTAATCCCTTAAATAAAAATCAATAAAATTACGGGGTATTACATACTTCCCCCCCAATACAGAATTTCCTCCCAAAATTCAGAACTATAGAATACCTGGTAAAAATAGCTCTGGATAACGTTCGCGCATCTCATCCTCGCGCTCCCATGTGGACTCCTCGAAATTATGATGCCGCCACTGCACGCGTACTAATAGTACTATCTTCGACCTCAGTTTCCTCTCGCTGTGGTCCAGAATAGCAATCGGCCCCTCGTCATAGGAACTATCAGGATGAAGATCGATGTCCTCTAAAGAAATGTGAGTATGGGCCAAAATCGTCCCTAAGATATTTCCTTAGTGAGGGAATATGGAACACATCATGAATCCTATGCAAGTGCTCCGGTAACCCAAGTCTATATGCAACTGGCCCAATCCGCTCGATGATAGGAAATGGCCCCACATATTTTGGTGCCAGTTTCCCCTTCTTTCCAAAACGCATAATCCCCTTCATAGGAGATACTCTGAGTAGAACCTAGTCCCCTACCTAGAATTCTCTGAAGAACCTCTTGGCATCAGTATAGCTCTTCTGTCGGTCCTGAGCTACCCGAATACGGCTCCGTATCATCTCTATCCTTTTCGAAGTATCCTGAATCACTTCTGGCCTAAGGAGTTTGTTATCCCCCACCTCTAACCAACATGCTGGGGAACGACAAGGTCTACCATACAACGCCTCTAATGGAGCCATGCCAATGGTGAACTGGTAGGAGATATTATAAGCAAACTCCACCAGTGGAAGGTACTGCTCCCAACCACCTCCAAAGTCTAGGATGCACATACGCAACATGTCCTCCAACATATGATTTGTCCGCTCTATTTGCCCATCAGTCTGCGGGTGATATGCCGTACTCAGCCGCAATTCCGTACCCATTGCCTCCTGGAAACTCTCCCAAAATCATGAAAAAAATATCTTGTCTCGGTCAGACACGATATTTTGAGGCACCCCGTGAAGTCTCACTATCTCCGTAATGAAAATCTGGGCATACTGTCCCGTAGTGTAGTCTGTCCTCACTGGCAAAAAATGAGCAACTTTGGTCAACCTATCCATAATGACCCATATGGAGTCGTGACCCCTCTGTGACGTAGGTAACCCCGAGATAAAGTCCATGGATATGCTCTCCCATTTACACATCGGAACCTCTAACGGCTGTAGAAGTCCTGCCGATCTCTGATGGTCCACCTTTACTAACTGATAAGTGGCGCATTTAGAAATGAACACGGTAATATCTCTTTTCATCCCGCTCCACCAGTACTGTCGTCTCATGTCTTGGTACATCTTATCCCCACCAGGGTGTACCGTGAATCGCGAGCCGTACGACTCTGTCATTACCTCGTGTCGCAAGTCTTCCCCTTCCGGAACGACCAGTCTCCCATTGAATCGTAATCCATCGTCTGAACTAATGGTATATGAATCGTCTCCCTCTGCTAGTAATCGAACTATCTGCTCCTGACAGAACGAGTCTTTTGCCTGGGCCTTTATCACCCTCGTAACAATCTGAGGTGTAACAGTCATCACAGACATGAATGATCAGGCCACTGCATCCTGGTGTCCCAACTCCTTCCACTTTGCTCTCCACACTTCGGCCACCTCACCTATTGGCCTACGGCTCAATGCGTCTGCTACCACGTTAGCCTTCTCTGGGTGATATTGGATATCGAACTGATAATCCTTCACAAACTCAAGCCACCGTCGTTGACGCATATTCAGTTCCTTCTGTGTGAAGAGGTATTGTAGAGACTTGTGGTCTGTGAACAACCGACATTTTCCCCCAGGAGATAGTGTCTCCAAAATTGAAGAGCAAATACGACAGCCGCTAACTCCAAATTGTGGGTGGGGTAATTCTTCTCGTGAGGCTTAAGCTTATTGGAAGCATACGCTATAGCCTGACTCTCCTGTTGCAATATACCTCCAAGTCCTTGTAAGGACGCATCGGTGTAGACTAGATACTCAACTCCCGGTCTGGACAATGCTAACACAGGTTCTGAGGTCAACTTGTCCTTCAACTCATCGAATGCTAACTGACAGGCATCGCTCCAGATGAATGGAACACCTTTGCGAGTCAGATGTGTCAAAGCACCCGCTATCTTAGAGAAACCCCGAATAAATCTCCTGTAGTATCCTGCCAAGCCCAAGAAACTACGGATCTCAGTCGGTGTCATGGGCTGTCCCCACTCCCTCACCGTCGATACCTTTCCCGGATCAACTGATATCCCTTTGTCTGAAATGATATGCCCCAAAAACTGTACCTCCTTCAGCCAAAACCCACACTTTTCGTACTTCGCATATAGCTCGTTCTGACGCAGCGTCTGCAAAACCTGTCTCAAATGCTCGGCATGCTCCTCCTCTGTCTGGGAGTAAACTAGGATGTCATCGATAAAGACAATGATGAACTGGTCTAGGAACTCTCTGAACACCCTATTCATCAAGTCCATAAACACGGATGGAGCGTTGGTTAGGCCAAAAAGCATAACCCGGAACTCATAGGAATCATATCTCGTCAAGAAAGCAGTCTTCGAGTTGTCTTGTTCCCTGATATGCAACTGATGGTATCTCGATCACAAGTCAATCTTCGAGAAGAAGGAAGCTCCTCTCAACTGGTCGAATAAGTCATCGATTCGGGGCAACGTATTCTTATTCCGTATCGTGACTTTATTCAACTCCCGGTAATCTACACACAACCTCAACGATCCATCCCTCTTCTTTACGAATAACACAGGGGACCCCACGGTGAAGTGCTCATACGGATAAACCCCAGACCCAACAACTGCTCTATCTGATCCCTTAGCTCTCTCATCTCCGCTGGAGCCATATGGTACGGTGCGCGGGCAATTGGCCGAGTGCCCAGCATCAAATCGATAACAAAATCTATCTCTCTACTAGGAGGTAATCCAGGTATATCCTGAAATATATCAGCGAACTCACTGACAACGGGAATCGAATCAAGTGGTATTACCACTTCCTTAGAGGTCTCCTCCTCTATATAATACAAGTGTGTGGACGATCCTCCCTCTGGGCGAGGCATAACCATTAATAACATCTCCTGCCCTGGTATGGCAAAAATGATACTCCTACTAAAATAATCAATCATAGCTCGGTAACGTAACTAGCCAATCCATACCAACAATCGCATCGTACTCAGTCATTTCTAATACTAACATATCAGCAGGTAAAGTAAATCTCCCGATCTCTATACCCACACCTCTACAAATAAGATAAATCACAGAACCCCTACTCAACGGTGAATCTACGCAAGTAATCGTGCTCTCTGCAGTGCCTAACAACCCCAAAGTGCATGCAAATCTCGTGGCAATGAAACAGTGTGTGGCCCTCGTATCAAATAAAATACGCCCCATAGTTTCCTGAATAGAGAACATACCCTCAATAGCAGGTGGATCCTGTGGGATTGCGGCCTGCTGGAGTTGATAGACTCGCCCGTACTGAAGCTGTCCCTGCTGGAGTGGGACTACTGGGATGGGTGGCAACGCTGGCGTTTGTGGTGGTGCTGGGAGGGCAGCGGGAAACATAGGTCTCTGGGGCTCGTGTCGAGCACCCCGCTGCTGCTGCTGCGGGGCCCTGCCCCTATCAGGACACTCCTGGCGCTTGTGGCCAATTTTGCCACAAGTGAAACATTTCCCCGGAAAGTTTCCCCCTCTTTGACCCTGCTGCCCACGGCCCTGGTGGCCATTGCCATTCCTCCCCTGGCCCTGCTGAAACTACTGCTGTTGGCCCTGCTGGCCGTGCTATCCCTACTGGCCCTGCTGACCCTGTTGGCCCTGACGAAAACCACCCTGACCATTTCTGAAACCCCCAGATCTAAACCTCTTAAAATCCCCCTAGTGGGAACCCTGATCGCCCTGCCTATGCTGACCCTGAGCTGATTGTGCCCCGTTGGCACCATTTGCCCCTGTCCTTCCCTGATGGCTGGACTCTCCTGATCGCTTACCCTCTGACAAGTGAAAGTGGTGGTCCTGGCAGTGAAGCAGTGCCGCGTTAACCACATCAGAATAAGTAGCCAACGAGAGATTACCCAACAAGTGCTGACGGATCCTCCAAGTCAACCCATCCATAAACTTCTGTATCTTTTTCTCCTCTGTCAGAATCTCATCGGGAACGATGTTAAAGAGATTAGTGAACTCGGCCTCATACTCTGCCACGATCTTCCCCTCCTGCTTAAGGTTCATTAACTTCCTCCTCATTTAGGTGTGAACGACTGATGGAAAATATTTGCGGTCGAACCGTACCCAGAACTCCTGAATAGAAAGGATGTCTCTCTCCTCCGTGGTGGTAATGGACTCCCACCACTGCAACGCTGATCCTACTAGCTTAAAAGTACCCAGTATATGTTTTTGTACATCCGTGCACTCATACATCCTCAAGTGCCTTTGGATGTCCTTCTCCCACTGACTGTACACAACGACGTCGGAGCTACTTGCAAACTCCGGAGGGTGTGCTTTCTAAAAAGCATCAGGAACATGTTCCCAAGCAGATGGGAATGTATAAGCCTGTACTGGCACTAGTACTGGCGCTTGAGGTGATGTCTGCTGCACGACTGCTAGAGCGGCATTTATCGCTTGGGATACAATAACGACAACCTCTGCGGCATTCATGGAGCCCTGAACTAGTGCAAGCTGTGGCTCGGGCTGAGCATCCCTGGGAACTCGCTGTGCACGTCATAGAGGCATCTGAAATGAGTGTAAAGTCTTATAAGTTCGCAGTTTTTATCTCAAAATAGCTGAAGAGCGAAGCATACACAATAGAGTACAACAATCCTATACTATAGGGCTCTACATCAAAGAACGCTTAGCGAAAACATAACAAGCCGTACAGATCCTAAGGACACTAGAACCTGATGCTCTGATACCAACAGTGACACCCCGACTAATTAAATACAGAGTATCTACTCCTTTATTCAAATTAATAAAAAATGTCAAGTTGGTTAAGTTCATAGCATCACTGTCGAAAAACATTTTTAACAATTACTAGCCACCTAATATTTAAAAAGTGAGTTGTCAATTTTAAATTTAATAAGATTAACATACAACCAAATTAAATCATGAAATACTGATAACACAACCACCATACAATCGCAATAGAAAACAATGTAATAAACTAAATTTGGAGGAATACTCCTCACAACAATCCGAATACGGAATAAAACTGAATACAAAGTCTGAATCACTAAATAATTACAACCCAAAATCTGAAATAAAACTGAGTAAGTAGGATGTCTCTAAAATAAAAGGGGTGACATGCCCTACAGATGAGTAAATATGAAATAGAGTCAAGATAGAAAGTGGAGGCGTCTATAATCGAGGTACAGCACGTCACTGGAATGGAACTTCTAAGCTTGATGTCCTTGTGGCTGGGCACCTAAAAGGTTTTTACAAAAAAATAGATTTGAAATCAAACGGGTCAGAGCCCGATTCTGAAAATAGTTTAAAATATAGCAAGTGTTTAATATCATTAAACAGTGAATATAAAATACATGATAGTGCGTGCTCTCACATGAGTTCCTCACCTCTCAACTAATTGTGCACGCCTATCGTACCCGCACCCGTTCTAGTTATTCCACTATCTAACTATACCAATCCATAACCTGACTTTACTATACTATTCATTGTTTTATTTCCCGACATCTTAATATAAACTGAGAGTTTTACTTTCATTCCTCAGGATTTGTTACAATAATTACTAAAGGTTTTCCCATTTTTAGCACTACAAGGATGTTACATTAATTCACACTTGTACTTATATAAACAGTCCATTTCAATATTTCAGTATCTCAATCTCATCATAAATATACAATAATGGCACCCCTAGACTAAGCTGCGGTGCACACATACTCTGCTATCAAATCCCGATACATCACATACATAAGGATCACGTATTCCGAATCTCTCAGGAACCGTTATGATAAGTAACAATCACACACAATGGAGGCGAACATAGTTCACATCACATGGGTCACACACATACCTACGCTCCCATGATTAGCAGACCTATTAACTCCTCAATAAGTCATTCTCTGACCTATGTCCTCGAGGTACCAATCTAAATCCCCCCGTAGGCACACAAAGATTAGATGGTCCTGGTCGCTCCGACCTCCTGTGATAGCAAGTATGGTAGGTATGTCATACACAGATAATCACATATACTAAGCATTCACATATCTTAGCTATCTTATAATATTAATAGAGGTATATTTTACATTCCTATACCGTCGTTATTGTAGTACACTCACAAGTCCCCAAATATTTTACATCATTGATAATTAATTCTCCTCACGTCGAAATTTTAAATACTCATTTCCTAGCCCATAGACGTCATCTGGTTTATTATAACATTCTAAGTTTTACTCCTCAACGTAGTCCCATCTCACAACTATACCCACTAATCAACAAGGGAAGGTTAACACTCGATTAAAATAGGTCTACTAGAAGTTCGAAATAAAAAATCAGGCCTAAAAGGCCATTCTGTTAACTCGTTAGAAATCTCGTTCGAACGAGGTAGTTCGAACGAGTGTCGTTTGAACGAAGGCTTCGAACGAACTCTTTAGAAGTGGTATTGTCATCTCGTTAGAAGTCTCGTTCGAACGAGGTCGTTCGAACAACCTGGGCAGGTCTTCTAACGAGATGGCAGAAAACGCCCAGAATTTCCCAATTTCGTTTTTCTTCAATTTTTCTCTTCTCTAAATCCATCCTAAGATCATTCCAATAACGTTTTAATGTTTTTAAACTACTCTAAGTCCTCCTAGGTCGCTTCTTAACATATTATTGGGGCCAAATCCTCTAAATCAATATGCAATTATCATAAATCCCCAAATTTTACCCCAAACCCTATGAACATGAACCCAAAATTTTATTGTACCTAAATACTCATCATTAATCCGTTTTTAAATCATCAAAGTTAATTTTTTGGATACCAATTTCATCCATAATCATTCTACATGCAATTCCTAACCAAAATTAAGAGTTTCTACGACAATCCCATTGGGTTTTCGTCAAAACTTTCAAGGCATATAAGGTTTCTACACTAAACATGGAGGAAATATTCATTGCAATTAATGACATCAAATCACTTGACTTAAATTCGATGTTCTGATTCATTGTTGATGATCAAGGTTGGCTCTCTCGCTTCTTTTTGGTCACAATTTCCTTTCAAAATGCTGGTGAAGGAAGATGGTTTGGTGGAACCTCTTTTAACTTCTCTCTAACTCCTCTCAAAACTCCTGTCGCCCACTCTCTTGGCTTTTGCTGGTTATGGCCTTAGTGGACTCTTTAAAAATATAAAAATAAACTCTAAAATTCGTGGGTTTTAATTCCTCAATTTTTAAAATTACCAAAATACCCTTCTAGGTTGCTGGTTTGGCCTAAAAATGCCCCGGGATCCAAACTAAACCCCCGGCTAGTGTTTTCTGACTATTTCAACCCTTCCGGACACATTGGCACACTCAAAATGACCATTCGGTTGATAAAAATATAATTTACTTTTTAATTTAAATAAATTCAATCATGACGCGACCGACACGCGCGTCCCAACTAAATTTCCCAAATTATCGGATTTCTTCCTCGCGACAATTTTAATATTTTTAATACTCATATATTACCATATATACTCATAAATATTCAATTTTAGCATCATACTCAAATACCAACACACGTTTCGCTAGTATTTACATCCGGATTAATTCTCAATTAATTCTCATTTAATTCAATTAATCCCTTAAATAAAAATCAGTAAAATTACGGGGTATTACAACCATTAGCTAGGACTAGTAAGGAAATCAAAGGTTAGAAGACCTATTATAAGATACTCTTTATATAAGAGATTGAAACATGTCATTTTATCCACAATAATAGAACTATGGCTATTGTAAAATTTTACAACAATTATTATGACGACAAGAACGACAAATATGTCATAAGCACAACATAGTTAGAGAATTTAAAACTAATGAGATGTGAATGTAGATTATGTTCGGGCTGATGAGAACAACACCTGATTAACCTTTGACGAAAGGACTATTGCACTATAAGGTGTTTAGCACCTAAGCTGGGATAAGGCTAAGGCTCATTACCAACCTATAGAGTAGACATCCTAGGAAATTGGTTCAAAGGTTAATAACTAGTCACAAGTGATATGGGTTAAATCGTGCTAATTATTTTATATCGGATTTTACATCCAGTCCATCCCTATATAGCATGATATCTTGAAGCGAGTTAAGGTTGAATTAATTATAACTCCTAATGAAGATTTATATCTCTATTTTGAGTCGAGTACCTATCTACGAGAGTATCCTTAACAGACTCACCTATATGAATGTGAAAGTGTGGCCGCTTCCTATAGTAATTTTGGGCAAATTTTCAAGAGCGTTCACTATACTGGGATAGAATTACATGGTCGTAACGTGATGGCTTAAGGGCTAAACTCAAGTAGGGTTATGTGTGGAATGTTTCAGAGATAGAGTTCAAAACTATGAGTTACTCTAGTATAATCCGAATCATCTTTACTATTTGAAGGTTCAAGTCAAAAAACACCTTTGCTTATGCACAATTCTATGAATTATTGCTCGATAATTTTTAATTTCAAATGGGAATTTTTGCCAATGAGTGTGTTTTAAAAATCCAATTCGGGGATTTTTGTAAGTGATTTGTATTTTAAAATAAAAGTTGAGATATGGGAGATGGTATCTGATATTAGTATTATATTTAAAAGCTAGTGGAGCATTAAGGGCAAAGTGGAGCATGGGTTCTTAAAATAAAAGACTTCGGCTTTTAAGCCTTGATTTACTCCACAATTTGAGTAAATGTTATCTCCTAACTTCCTTGAAAAAAACCTTTTTTCTGTAGTAGCAAGAGAGAGACATATGAAAATTTCAAGGGCAAATTTTTTCATACAACTAACTCCCAAAATTCCATCAACATCAACAAAATATTTATATGGAAAAAATATTTCTCCTTCCAATTATAACACTATGATATAGAGAAATTAATTACGAATGGGTGTTAATATACCATATAACGATAGTACATAGTTATATAATATAAAAGAGTACATAGTTATATGATACAAAAGAGATTCTAAGCTATTTTTATCTTGATACGGCGTGACTGTACACTACCTGCACATAGAGGGTAGAGCCGCGAAACGTCTTAAAGAGAGCGACCTAGTCCGCGACTCAGCTCAACAGTCGTTTACAAAAGATTTTATAAAAAAATGAGGTAATATTGTTTATTTTTATTGTGCACTATATATTTGAGTTCCAAAGCATGCGGTTCATATTCACGATATTCGTATGAGGTAACAACTTATTTTGAGTAATAGATAAAAAAATATGATTTTGATTTTTTGAAATCTCCATAAAACTCTCTCGCGTGATTTTTAATCACAATATCTAAATTGTCCCAACATAATTTTTGTGCAATTTTCTTATTAACCAAACACATACAAGAAAGTAAATTTTATTTTCCTTTACCTCACTTCACTTCACTTTTCTCGGGGATCATTTTTTCGCTTAACTTTCCTGACAATCAAGCGGAGCCTTAAAGTTTAAAAACGGATCTGACTAAGGCAATTCACGTATTTGACTATTCTAATGCGGGATTTTGCAGTGAATTCGTGTCGCAATAGACAATTCAGATCTTGGTGCATGTTCGTCACCCTATAGTCACCCCGTAGTGACGAATTAGGGCACTAAGGGCATGATTATAGGTATGCATGAATGAATCCATCGATGTAAAACCCGACCAACTAACCCCGCTCTGCTCCGTGTAGGAAAATTCGTTACAAAACAACACGGAGGCTGCAATTTATTAATTTGATAGACAAGGAGCAAATACTTTGTGAATTCATTTTTCTTGACAAATTTTTTCGTGTCAAATCTTATCATTTTTCAGGTGTATGGATTTGTTAGTATTAATATTTTAGGTGATAAATTTTTCTTTTGATAATTTTTTTAGAGATTAGGATAACAAAGGGAAAATAAAATCTTATTAAAAAAAAAGATTTTTAATAGTCAAAATAGTTTTTGTTTAAAAATATTTTTTTATATTTCATAAATATTTTTTAATACTGCTAAACAGTTTTTTTAAATAAGAGTTTTTTATGAAACAATTTAAGCGTTTTTTATTTTTTAAAAGTTTTATAATTTTTAAAACAACTAAAAAAAATAGGAAACAATTTTTTAAGAGTGAAAACGATTTTTATATAGAAAAGTGTTTTCTCATGAACATTTTTTTATCTTTTAAAACTAGTTTTAATTTTTTAAAACATAGATTTTTTTAAAATAATAGTTTTTTTAAAATAGTATTTTTTTTATAAAACTGTTAAAACTTCCTTTTATTTTAAAACACTTTTGTTATTTTTTTAAAACGGTTACAGAAAGATGGTAACAATATTTGTATAAAAAGAGTTTTTATTGTTATTTAAGGGTTTTTTAAAATTATTTTTCATAAAATAGGTAAAGTGTTTATTTATTTATTTTCAAAATAGCTTAATTATTTTTCAAGATAGTTACAAAAAATTAAATTCGTTCTTCATAAAATAAAAACTAACTCTTTAATAAAAAAAAGTTTTTTTACAAAAATAGTTGAAAATGCACAATTTTTTAATATAAAATACCTTTTTTGAAACATGGATCATGGTATTATATAAAGAATAATTAAATAATGTAAAGTTTATAAATAATTATAAATACAATATTTTATTTTTAAAGCATTTTACTAAAAAAATTCTTTTTTATGTGTAAAAAATCATTTTTCATAAAACATTTAAAAAAATAAAAATCGAGTTTTTCTTTTATAAAAAGTGGTGGTTAAAAAAATTTGATTTAAAAATAAGCCATTAATGCTAAGAATTAAAAAAAAAAACTTTTATTTTTACAAAGAGAAAGTTGGCCAAATTTATCAGAGGCGAGAAAATTTTGCCACAAAGATAAAAAAGCATGGTAAATGACATGGTGCATGAATAAGAAGGCCCATAAGCAGTAATCTCTAGGCAAATGCAATATTTTTAAATTTTTCAAATTTTATCTTTAGCACCCACGAATTTATCTTGTGAAAACAACTTGATTTATCCAATTTTATTTTATTAACCCTATGGCTTGCATCTATGTGATCAAGCAGATAAAGTAAATAAATCAAACCCAAGACACGTCGATGTTCGAGGAAATCACTAAGGAATAAAACCTCAGATGTCAGACAATCACTTTGATACGAAAAATTACAAGGAGAGAATTTAGTCTTGCTCAACGACTTGATCACCCATAAGACTTTTTGTCTCTTATTCTCTTCTACCGCTCCTCTACAGTGCCATAGAGAAATACACCCACACAAGTGTCCAAAGTAAATGAATCCACGTGCACCTCGATATCTACTGATGCAACCCAATAACCGTCTACGAATCTGAACACTGAAATGCTTCTTCTTCGTAATCAGCATTTACGTAATCCACCACACGACAACAATTGTTCAAAGTGATGGAACAATCTTTCGTGCCAAACTCAAGATCACAAAAGCTATGGAATCATCAGGTTTTGATCTTAAAATCTAAGGATTATGGAAAACTATTGGGAACTTTTGTAAACCAGATGCAAATTACATTTTTCGACAAAAGCTCTTGTGTTTTCTGAGAGAAAGAAAACCTTAAGTATGAAAACAAAAATTTCGAGACGACAGATCGTTCTAATGATAAACAAGTTTCGTTCGAGTGAAAAACAAAATTCGTTTGATCGAATCTTAGAATCGTTTAAACTATAGAAAAATAATTTTTATTTTAAAATCATCCTCAAATTTTCTAAACAAAATCAACTCAAAAATAATTTTGAAATTATGTTTCCAAAATATTTTTCAAATTCCCAACACAATATAATTTTAAAACTCATCCTTAATTAAGATCATAAATCTCACAATCCATTAAGTATTCATACCTATGTGATTTAAGATATACCAAGTGTGAGGAAACACAAAGGCACTAAACATGACATGGATAACATCTTCAAAGCTTTGCCGCAATATCTTCAACACTAAACGTCATAGGCTTTGTCGGATCACAACTCAAAGACTAACCTACGACTCAAATATTTTTATCTAGAATTTAGCCAATTACATGACTCGATTGAAAATTTTTCCTTACAAATCTCCCCCTTTGGATATTTCGAGACAACTAAAAAATTAGTAAAATGATAAGTCGGGCCGTCAAGTCGAAAACCTATGCCCACCATAATCCCAAAATTGAAAAATATAAGACACAGACAATATATCGATAACATCTAGCGAAGCAAACTTGACTGAATGTGATGAAGCCAATATGCCTAAATCTCTAAAATTCACTGCACACACGAAAAAAACAAATATGCCACAAGTGAAGTATGGAGGTACATAAAAATATATGAATGAATGTCGATAAAAACTACTATAACACTCCCCCTCCATCACATATCTTTCCCCTTTTGCCTAGAATAGACAAATCATGGGACAAATAATCCATAAACATCATATCTAGCATGGGAATAATGTATCAATAAAATCATAACTAGATAAACAAAATCACAATATCAGCATACATTATAATCACATGACAATGGATAATAAACAAGTAGTGAACAGACATATGGAGCATATAAAGAATAAAAGATGTAAAACTAGATACACCAATATAAATCATATACCTTAAGAGAATAATATAGCTGCATAAAATGAAACTGTAGAAACATCCATATCCAACAGATAAAATAAGCTGATACACAATCCAAAAAGTGGTAAAATAATGTTATGAAGTACATCATGTCTGAATACATAATAAATAAATATATTATGAACAATACTGTGTCTCAGAATTCAATGTAAACATAATGAATCTCAGCAGTTAATGCATGAATCCTCCTTATTATGAAGCTTGTTGACATCATTTCTCCAGCACCTAGATATCCCTGCTCCGTGTGGCTCTGCTCTCTACATCGCATCTAATCCAAAAGAACTGGAAAGTGGGACTGACGAATGGCTCTCTGCTATGCCTCTACCTCGAACCTCGCCATCATACTCTGTGTCATCCGGTAATGCTCAGCTAGCTCTGCTTGTAAATAATCGATTCATGTCTCTGTAACAACCCGCGTAATTTTAGGGGTATTTTCGAAATTAAGAGGAAAAATAAAGTTTTTGATTAAATTGTTTTTATTGCTCAAACTTGTTGGTTATTATTTTTAAAGGCGAGAATTTCAAACGGTTTTGAAATCGGAGTTAAAACGGATTTTAAAATGATTTTTAAATGTTTTTAACTCTTGGAGTTGTTTTGACTTCCAACTCTTCATTTCTTTGCCTTATTTAAAGGAGTCTTTTGGCTTCCAACTTTTCATTTCTTTGCATTATAAAAGGAAGTCATGGGCAAGCCTTTTAACATACTTTTGGCACAAATTTTGGCAGCAAATATATTTTATATTCCTTTTCTTTTTATATACACATGGACCCTTGAGATTTGTGAGTTCCAACCTTAGATTAGAGGTGTTCTTGGGGCTATTTTGTTGGAGGTTCTTGAAGGAGTTTTGTATATCTTTTATGTTGATCTTGAGGATGTGATCGTTGGTTTCTCATCATGGTTTGAGGTATGGGGTTTTACACAATATGCTCCTTAAATCTCGTGAGTGTCATTCTCTTTGAATTCTTGTTTAATTGAACTCATATTTGAATTGATAAATTCATTGAAATCTCGAAAATAATTGTTGAAATTATTTTGATTCATGTGGTATCATTATATTGTTGATGAGCACGTTTTCATGAGATTTTAATATGGCACGGATGTTGGGCACCCGCCAAAATTCCTGTTTCCCGGGCTATGGCTTGATAAAGCATATACGGATGTGGTGAGGCCTGGTGACTCGGTTAAAGTGTTGTTGAGAAATTATATTGATAAATCCTTTGAGATTTGCATATGATTTGAATATTCGTACTCGTATTGTTACGTTTTATTCGTTGCTAATCCGTATTTATTGAGCATAATTCCTGTCGTATTGTGTACTTCCCCATATTTTCTTTTAGTTGGCAGGTTAGCGTGGATTATTTTGGAAAGAATATTTTTGGAAGATTTGTATTATTTTGATGTATAGAGCTTTGAAGATTTGTATTTTTTTTTCGAGTTAGTTGTTGTATTTATTCGAGAGACTTGTTGTAATTGAAGAGATTGAGATTAGTGGATTTATATTATTGTGGGTTTATTTAGATGCTCTATACCTTGTCACTTGTGGATTTGGATTTATTTTATCGCATTAGCACTCCGTTCGCTCTCCCCGGGCGGGGTGTTACAAATGGTATCAGAGCTTAGGTATACGACAACCCTTGGGGCTTGGGTTTTGGGTTCATTGCGTGGTTAACAATTTTTGGAGATAGCAAATTTTAGGTGATATTCGTATTAAGTTTCGAGATTAGAAGTGAGGAAATTATTTTTGGGAGACGTGATTTATTTTTGGAGGTTTTTGGCCTGATTTTTGAGAGTTAGGCATTCGGCGAATTTCGAGGGCGAAATTCCATTGTTAGTGGGGAAGTGTAACAACCCGCGTAATTTTAGGGGTATTTTCGAAATTAAAAGGAAAAATAAAGTTTTTGATTATATTGTTTTTATTGCTCAAACTTGTTGGTTATTATTTTTAAATCGAAATCGGAGTTAAAACGGATTTTAAAATGATTTTTAAATGTTTTTAACTCTTGGAGTTGTTTTGACTTCCAACTCTTCATTTCTTTGCCTTATTTAAAGGAGTCTTTTGGCTTCCAACTTTTCATTTCCTTGCATTATAAAAGGAAGTCGTGGGCAAGCCTTTTAACATACTTTTGGCACAAATTTTGGCAGCAAATATATTTTATATTCCTTTTCTTTTTATATACACATGGACCCTTGAGATTTGTGAGTTCCAACCTTAGATTAGAGGTGTTCTTGGGGCTATTTTGTTGGAGGTTCTTGAAGGAGTTTTTGTATATCTTTTATATTGATCTTGAGGATGTGATCGTTGGTTTATCATCATGGTTTGAGGAATGGGGTTTTACACAATATGCTCCTTAAATCTCGTGAGTGTCATTCTCTTTGAATTCTTATTTAATTGAACTCATATTTGAATTGATAAATTCATTGAAATCTCGAAAATAATTGTTGAAATTATTTTGATTCATGTGGTATCATCATATTGTTGATGAGCACGTTGTCATGAGATTTTAATATGGCACGGATGTTGGGCACCCGCCAAAATTCCTGTTTCCCGGGCTATGGCTTGATAAAGCATATACGGATGTGGTGAGGCCTGGTGACTTGGTTAAAGTGTTGTTGAGAAATTATATTGATAAATGCTTTGAGATTTGCATTTGATTTGAATATTCGTACTCGTGTTGTTACGTTTTATTCGTTGCTAATCCGTATTTATTGAGCATAATTCCTGTCGTATTGTGTACTTCCCCATATTTTCTTTTAGTTGGCAGGTTAGCGTGGATTATTTTGGAAAGAATATTTTTGGAAGATTTGTATTATTTTGATGTATAGAGCTTTGAAGATTTGTATTTTATTTTCGAGTTAGTTGTTGTATTTATTCGAGAGACTTGTTGTAATTGAAGAGATTGAGATTAGTGGATTTATATTATTGTGGGTTTATTTAGATGCTCTATACCTTGTCACTTGTGGATTTGGATTTATTTTATCGCATTAGCACTCCGTTCGCTCTCCCTGGGCGGGGTGTTACAGTCTCCTCTCCTCAAACCTACTATCTCTAGAGTTAGAAGAAGGATGCTCAGTGCGAGCAGGACCAAATGGATGTGATGTAAAACCACCTCCAGAAGATGATGCGACAATAGATGGAGCATGACGAGCTGCCTCACTGAGATGACTCTCGAATCAATGAACAATGTACGTATCGATCGGCGAAATCCCGAACTTCTCAACCTCATCCCAGAGAAGAGGGACCTGGGCAGCCTCACAGATGCGAGACACAAGGACTTCGAATGGCAGAGCTGTATGGACAGGAGTAGATCCGACCAACTGAACAAAGGATATCACATGTAGAAGTATTCTAGGGAGAACGATCGGCCAACCCTAACTGACATCATACATAAAGTATATTATATCTGTGTGTGGTTGGTCCGAGGATAGATCGAAGAGGAAACAAATCAATTAAGTAGACGGTAATCAGGAAAAAGGTGATGGTGGTAAATAATGGCGGACCGGGGAGGAATCTTTTAAAAACAGTGACGAATAATGCCATCTGGATCGGGACTACAAGGTACATGACCTAGAAAAATGGCATTTTGGACTCTGGGGATCTGTGGAATCTAGGAGATCAGATCGACGATGATGACAACAATAACTCCGCATACAAAGGTCTGAAGACTGCCGGTATCCTAATGGCCCTAAAATAGAATTCTCGAACGATATCAGGATGAAAGACGTCATATATCTCAAACATAAGCTCACGCGCTCTCCCTCTCAGCCAGTCCGAAACATGATACTAGTCAAAATCAGTTACCTAAAAAACTCTCTCTAACTACCATACGAATGTGAGACCTAGTACGCAGTACTACTCATACTTCACTTGACTAGCCCAAAGATTAGTAGAGTAATGCGAACGATTGGCCTGAACGGCCTGAGCTTGAGCTGAGATTAGGCCCTAGGCGAACAATTAATTTGGAGCTATTTATATTTTTTTTGGAACTTTGTAAATTTAAAATTTATTATAAAATGTATTTTGGAAATAGGACAACAAACATTTTATTTATAGTTTTAGTCCTTATTTTTGAATAAAGCCGCTGGCGCGGACCCATTTTCATAAAACGTTAACCAATAACAGCATTCCACGTGTTCCTTTAATTTGAAAATAGGGACTAAAAATGGAAACGAAATATTTGTTGTCCTATATCCATAATCAATATTATTTGAAGTCCTAAAAATACATAATCTATTATTTTTTTTAAAGAAAATGTGTTCTTCTCACATTTTTCGATGCAAAACTATCAATTAAATCATCAAAATTTATTGTTGTTAACAAATCTTCTTCAATTGATAACATGGCTAATCCATTTAATCTTTCTTGTGACATGGTAGAGCGAAGGTAAGATTTTATTAATTTTAATTTTGAAAAACTTCTCTCGGCCGAGGCAACCGTAACGGGTATTGTCAAAATTATTCTATAGGCAATCCAAGCATTTGGAAAAACACAGTCCATTCTTTTAATATATTCTAACACCTCAATTGATTTTTTTAATTTCTTTAGGTAAAAGCCTCATTAAAATTTTCAATTCACAAAACAATTGATTTTCATCAATATCACAACTATTGTCACATGTTAAATAATTTTCAAGTTTAATACAATAACTATTTAAAATATCATCATCTAAAGTTTCTAACTTGTTCAAATCAAACAAAAACCCAAAAGTCTCCTCATATATTTTAAATTGTTCAAATCTAGTTCTAATTGACATAAGCGCTTGATCGATTATATGTAAGAAGTAATTTACTCTAAATGATTCCTCCAAAGATTGTCTAATTCCATCACTAGAATTCTCATCAAAATGTTTTTTCTATAAATATTAAGTTTTTCATGAAATACGGGTTCAATTTACATTTCTTTAGCAATATCTATAGCTTCAATCTTCGCGGATTCAAATCCGTTTTCTCTTTCATTTTCAAAATAAGAAACAAGTCCTTTTAAAAGATTCAAACTAACATCAATATCCATGTCATATGTTTGTAAAAGTTTGCTAACTTTATTGACCGCATTCAATACATTGTACCGAATAACCATACCAAAAATAAAATCAAAAGTACCAAAAGCATTAGCTAGTAAACCATCACGAATATTTTTTGTGCTTCCCTCACATTGGAGACTAGTCGCTAAGTCAATTAATTCATCTCTAATTTGTGTCATTTGAAATCTAATTTCTTTTATACTTTCAATGTGACTTTCCCAACGTGTTTGAGATAAGGGTTTAAGTGTGCGCCCTTTTTTCCCAACAAAATCTTTGAAAACATGCCACCGTTTTGTAGAAGATGATAATGCATTATATAAATTTGTTACATGACCAAAAAATTCTTTACCTTGACTACATGAATTAACCATATCAACAAGTGCAAGATTAAGACTATGACAACCACAAGGTGTGTAAAATGCCCTAAGATTAATTTGTAATACTCTATTTTGTACACCTTTATTTTTTCCTCTCATATTAGAACCATTATCATATCCTTGTCCTCTCATATCATTAATATTACTATTGTGACTTGTTAAAAACTTTACAAGTTCATTAAAAAGCCCTTCACCGAATGTATCATCTACCTTTAGAAATCCTAAAAAAAATTCTTTTATCTTTATTGGACTTTTTGAAGTATCAACACAACGTATTATGATAGACATTTGTTCTTCTTTACTTATATCCGGAGTACAATCAAGAATAATCGAAATATATTTTGATTCTTTAATTATTTGAATTATTACTTTTTTATCTCATACGCTAATAAAAGTATTAACTCATTTTGAATGTTGTGACCTAGATAGTGATGATGAATTTCTTTATCTATAATACGCCGAATATGTTCTTTCAATAAGGGATCAAATATGGCAATTTTTTCAATGAAACTTAAAAAAATCCCATTCTTCTTTTCATAAATCTTTTCATTAGTACCCCGAAAGACTAAGTTATTTATATCAAGAGCTTGCACTACCGCAATTATTCGTGTTAATATTTGTCTCCAGCTTTCTCTTTCACCATCAATTTGATCTTGTATATTTTGGTCAATTGTTTCATTTTTTTGAAATCTTAATATTAATTCTCGTCATTGTGTCATACTATCTACATGGTCACTACTATTTTCATGGCCCCTAAGTCGCATACTTATATTTTTCCAATCATCTACTCTTTCATTTGCTAATTGATTTTAATTTCCATTCTTTTTGAACAACTTACAAGAAAAGAAAAAAACCTTATCCTCGGATCGTGAGTACACTAGCCATTCTCTATTACATTTTTCTCCATTTTCCCAATAAAAAGTGTAATGTATAGTATAAAAACGCCTATTTTCTATATGTTTAGGAAAAGTAATATCATTATCTCTTATTGGACCTTTTTTTACCATTGTGTCTATCAAATTTTGATCAATATTTTTCCAATTAGCCGGATCATAAATATCTAGTGGTAAAGCTTCTACACGTTCATTTTCTAATTGTTCATTATCTAATTCTTCTAAATTTTGATGTTCAACAACATTTTAATTATCTAAATCTTCTATATTTTGATGTTCAACATCTATTTTTTTTATTAAAATATTTATTTAGTGAACCCGCTAGTTTTGATGTTTCTTCTTCAATTTGTTTTTGTATTTTTCTTTTTTCGTGACCCGAGGAATATTTTCTAGTAGACATATTCACACAACAACAAGTGTAATTTGTAAAAATAAAAATTAATCACAAAATCATAAGATTCTCAACAATATTGACAAACAATATTAAAGAAAAATGCTAAAGAGGAACAATAGAATCTGATTTGTAACCAATTTGAGAGAAATCTCAAGTTTTAATTTGTAAATGCCCAAATAACAAATTGAAATCTACAAAAAAAAAATACAACACAAATATTAGTAGTAAAACAAACAAATTTATATAGTGGGAATGTAACAAAGTAATGAATAATATGTACTTACACAAACAAGCTCCAAACAATCTCCAATCAAGCCCTAACTTTCTGAAATTGAAGAAATTGAAACCCTAGATTTTCAACTCTTATTTTGATAAGGTTAGTTCAATAAAAAAAGGGGGGGGGGGCAAAAATTGCTTTTTTGGGCGGTGGTGGGGGATGGGGCAGGGGTGGATAAGGGTTTTGGGGTGGTGGGGTGAGTAAGAGAGGGTTTATTCTTGCTTTGGTTAGTAGAGAAAGAGAGTAGTGCGAGAGAGAGAAGAAGAGAGGGAGAGAATAAGAGTGAGAGAAGAAAGTGGGTGAGAGAAATGGAAGAGTTAGGGTTAGAATATAATAAGTAAATGGGTTGGGTTGAGTTTGAGTTGGGTTGGGCTATGATGGTGGGTTTATTGTGTGGGTTTATTTTTTAGTGTGTGTGTGTGGGTTATTATGTTGTTGTTGGGTTTAGTGTATGAGTTTATTTTAAATAGAACAAATTTATTTTTGGGGGGCCTTTTTTAAATGATAACTCTAATTTTTTTCATAACTAATTTTTTTTTGGGAGCCTTTTTTTTACAACTAATTTTTTTTATACCTAATTTTTTTTGAGATTGACTGTTCACCAATGTGTCCAGTACGTCTGTGCTGACCGTGTGCCATCAGAAAATATATAGAGGTAGGAATAGAAATGTGTATAAAAAAGAACTAATCCTAGCCCAACTGACATAAACACTCTAACACCCTATTCTCTGTACAAACGTCCGACTCAAGCACCAATGTAAACCAAATCCATGACCAATAACAACAGTGTAAGAGAAGATATAATCAGAACATGTATATTCCAAACATGCGTAAAACTATGCAACTAAACTCAGTGTATGCGTCTAAAATATCTAAAAATAATTAAAAAAAATTAAAATTTTCAATGATAAATAATTTTTTCGGATATATTGGGTCTCACACACAACCAAACTAGGGGGAAAAGTTACTCAACATAAAAAAATAAAAAATATGAAGAAAATAGCAAAGACAACCCCAAAAATGGAAGAGATCTGATCCAAAAATAGAATATACACAATTTTGAACATACTTAGATAAAAAACAATCATGTACCAGTGGAATAAGTATGAAAAAAATTGCCCATGATTTTAGATTCAAACTACTTCAAACCTTGACAAACTAGAGATAAATAATAAAACTCAAAATAAACTAAAATACTTGATGAACTTGGTATAAGGACTGAAGAATTAGTAACTAAGATCGAAAAATCCAAAGAAATGAAGCTATCTCAAGCTCAAAATGGTCAATAATGGCAGCGGGTAAGAATAGGGAAGAGGACAAATCTCTCTGTAAGGTGAAAGGTAAAAATGGCCGAAAAAGGGATGTAAAAACCTAAAAGCAATTTTACACGTCGTTCGAACGGAACCTATAGGTCGTTTGAACGACAAACCTATATTGTTATAACTAGTCAGAGTTTCGTTCGAACTATAATGACCTTTCATTTGAACGAAGGTTCTTTAACTTCAGATGATGCAAAACAGTAGAGGCTCGTTCGAAGATCTTCTGAAGAAACATTCTAACGAAGCTCATTAGAAATTAAATATCGAACGACATGCATATTTCATTCGAACGAGATTGTGATCTCGTTTGAATGAGACCTCAAAAATATAAATCCTCTCCTCAAAACATAACATAACAACCCAAAATAGTAAAACCACTAAAACATCCACCTGGAACAAAACAAAAATATAAAAACTCGACTAAAAAACATAGAGATACACGATAATACGGTATTGACGTGACTCAACATGGAGTGGAATAAATGGGTTTGAACTAACACAAATGAACCATAACCCAAACACCTAGATATGTTTAAGAAGCTATAATTGATAACAAAATGTTATCAAACTATGGTTTAGTATTAAGGGATAAATATAGCTTAAACTTAATGAACAAAACATACATCGTGCACACAAGTCTAGAATTTAGATGATTCTGCCTAAAAATAGCGCCATGAGATGACCGTTCCACCTAGGACTCATTTTTCAAATCCGTTGTTCTTCGATTAAACTCCCTCAAAAGATAAACATAATTAAATTTCTATTCTTTTCTAATGCAAGATTCTTTTAAAGTGCTATCTTTTCTTTTGAAGATATCCTAATTGGCCCTTTTTGGCAGTTTTTGCTCTTTTTAATGCCTCAATTTTTTCTTAGGCTCTTTTAAATGATGGCTTTCACGCAAAGTCAACCTGTCTTTCGCAGCCCTTTTCCATGTACACTCATATTTTTTTCAATAATTAATAAATGTCCACACGAGCAGCGGTTCTTACATGCACAATTCCCCTAAGTCATAAATATACGTAGATGACAAGATTGAGAGGATAACATCTCACCAAACTCAAATGTACTTGAGAAGTTAAACATTCAAAATAGCTCATGCATGTGTGTGGTGGCATATACATAGTCGAATACAAAATGCAAGTCAAGTTCGAAACAACTCCATGAAACTCATGGTTAAGATCAACTTAAGTATCTAAAGTCATGACCAAATGTCTTAGCCACGTAAAATTTGTGAAGTGAAGGGGATTCAAGTACACCAATATGCCATACCATAAGTGTATACTCAAGACACAAAAATCAAAAATCTTTTTGACCCAAAAGAATTTTTTTTTGTATTTTCAAAAAATATAAGAAAACAAAATCTTTTGTATTTTTCTCAAAATGGCTCAAAGAAGGAAAAATATAAAAAATACAAAATATACAAGTCATAACCCTAGAAAAGATATATCTAGAAGACATAACTAAAGTATGAAAAATCGGCGAACACGCTCAACCATAAGATCTAACATGGGGAGAACTACGTGCAATCAAACAAGAATCACCAAGTCTAATATCTGAAGCCTCTAAATCCGATTTACTAACCCAAGGAGGCGTGTAACAACGAATAGGGACTTTGGGAACTGAAGGGAATCTATTCTTAGACAACCTAGGAGCATCTTAAGATCGTAGCAATAACGTCTAAGGTGACCCTACCTACCGCAATGAGTGCAAGTGTAAATACGACGAGGAGTGTTACCTAAAGGTTGACATTTCCTAATGTTACTAGTCGGATATCTAATATCTTGGTCTTAGCTATGGGAGTGGGAGGAGCATGATCATCGAAGCTAGTTCCACACTGATTGTCATTGATTTGTACAGTGTCTAACATCCTAACAAAAAAATTTGACCTAGCCTCCAAATTAAACTTAACTCTACTCAAATTTCTCAACTTCGCCTCAAGCTCTCATATCCTAGACTCAAGTAAATGCTTAGACTCCTCAAACTCTAGAATATCTTTCTTCATAGCCTCCATCAAACTATGAAGACTATCTCTCTGACCCTCAATGCATTTTAGTTTCTCTCGAAGAGTCTTCTCACGTGCCCTAAGATCCTCAACCAACGCATCATTATTTGCTGTGGCACGTTCTTTTAACTTTTCTTCTAACTATAAGTTTGCCTTCTTCACCTTCAAAGTTTTAACATATAATTCATGAAAGGGAACTTGTAACTCACTCTCCTTTATCTACTCATCCTCGCTCACTTCACCCTCACTCAATTGGGGTTCACTCACTATGGCCTCGAAAGTGTCATGAAATGGAATATCTTCTGGAAAAATTTCTCGTCGTCACTAATATGACTAGCCATGAATGCGGTGAAGTTGCGATCATTGTGGGAATGTTCCCCTTCTTTCGGATCACTATCACTAAGGGTGGTGTTAAATTCAATCAATTTTTTACCTCTTTATTAATACTAGTGGGGCATTCCGCTACCCTATGACTCTGACCCTCATAACCACAACACCTATTTGACTCATCTATATTAATATTCTCACTATGATTCTTACAAAAGCAATAAGACTTTTTGTTCTTATTTTTCTCACACCTTTTTGCATCTTTTTGATAAACTTCTTGAACTTCTTTACCAACATGGCCACATCTTCGGACTCCATGTCAGACTCATTATTTGAAACTCTTATTTCCTCCTTCAGGGCTTTTAAAGCTAGGCCATTTTCTTTCTTTGAAACTTTCTTGGAGGTAAACATGTCAAACTCATAAGTTTGTAGGTCATATACAAACTCTTCAAGTTTCTTCGAGTCAAGCATAACTAAAGAGTTTAAAATAGTCACCTTTGGATTAATCTGTCCGGCAACGACCTTAAGATTTTCTTTATGACTCGGTTATCCGGTATCTTCTCTCACAAGTTAAATGACGAGCACATTAAATAATCTAGTGTAGAACTCATAAAGGGTTTCACTCTTTAACATCTTAATCATCATAAACTGGGTGGTGAGGTTTTGGAGTTTGAAAGCCTTAATAGCATTGGTTCCTTCATAGGCCAGTTAGAGTATATCCCAAGCCTCTTTAGACATTTCACACATCATAAGACGATGGAATTCCTACGGGGACATATTACAAAGAAGTGAATTCAAACCCATAGAATTGTATTGTGTTAGTTTGTGCTCGACATCGATCTAAGACTTAATAGGTTTTAAATGCACAACCTCTCCATCTCTCATGACTGGTGGTATCCACCCCTTAATGATGACTAACCACACTCGCTCATATATAGCCTAAAGAGTTGACTTCAAAACTATTTTCTAGTACGCGTAATTAGTCCCATCAAACATATGTGTTATAATAACTCCAGACCGTCCTAGATTCATTCCTAAATATTAGGGATCATAAAAATAGTAAGTTAGTGTTCTAGCTCTAATACCAATTTAAGAAGGCCCCTAAGCAGTAATCTCTAAGCATATGCAATATTTTCAAAATTTCAAAATTTTATCTTTAGCACTTGTAGACAACACATTTTAGGACCCCCATAAGTCTCTCCTTAGGTCCCTAGCTCCTCCCTAATTCACTACAAACCTTAGGTCATACTTTGAGTACCGATTTAGAGGTCATCGGGAGCTTCTAGGCCCCGTTTGACTCTTATCAACTATATCTTCAGAGCATAAGCTCAATAAATCTTCAAAGGGATCTGAATCCACTTTCCATTGGTTTTCCCCATGTGTGAATCGAAATAATGGTTCGAGCAAATGAACCATTTTACTATCGAAAATCGATTTAGAGGCCACCGGGAGCTTTTGGGTCTCGATTTCACCCCAATAAACTTTAACATCATAGATAAAGCTCAATAAATGTTTGAAGGGCACTAAAACCCCTTTTTAACGGTCCACCTCGTGCGTGAAAGGCATAGCGATTCGGATAAACATTCCATTTTCCCCTAAAAATCGATTTGAAAGCCACCGGGCACTCCTAGGCTCCATTTGACCAAAGTCAACTCTTCATCTCGAATGAGACTAAATGAATCTTCAAAGGGAACTGAATACCCTTCCAATAGTCCACTCGGTGTGCGAATCATCCTTACAGTATGGACGAACGATCCGTTTTACTCCGAAGGTCACGGGGCTCTTTCGATCCCCATTTGACTAAGTTAACTCCCCAAATCGAGTAAAGCGCTTTGGAACATCAAAGTGACTTCAATAGACTTTCCATAAATTTTCCCTGTCCATGATTCGGACTTATGATTTGGACAAATGATCCATTACCGTCTGATAATCTCCTGTCTAAAGGACCAACGGGAGCTTTCGGACCCCGTTTAACCCAAAATCAAATCTCGGACCCATGAGTAGCCCAACGATTATCAAAGGTCTATTAATAACCTTTCTAATGGTATGACCCGTCCATTATTTGAACTTACAAATTGCATTTTATGACCGTTTTTCGAAAAATCTGCACGGGACTGCCAATTGGCAGGTCCATTTCCCTGCCTATCGGTAGTGTGTCTTGAGTTACCTACTGAAAGGTAGGGCAAGGAGAATGCCGATCGACAGTCCTTTTACGGTATATTATGAGAGCATGATCTCAACTTTAGTGATATCAACATCATTCTTCTTAAGTCAGCGAGGTTTCCTTATTTGAAACCTTTCCCCACCTTTAATTCCCATCAATTCCACACCCAATTTAGCAAAAATCCTCCCACATTCTTCATTCACTTATAAGGAAGCTCGTCATCAATCAGGATTAATCTCTAAGTCTCCAAAGAAGGTCCAAACATTCTTCTCCCTCTTCAAATTCCTTTATTTTTACATTAGTTATATAAGTTCTTAATTTAACTTTTACTTTAGATCATACACATATTAATATCAAATCCTTTATCAGTAATATTGCACATAATATATTTTCTATAAAAAATCCAAAATACGAAAAAGAGGGTTGCACCTATAAATTTCAATGGGGTTTATTAACAACATTCTCTCAAAACTAAAAATAACGTTTTTCTTACACACACATAAGCCCATATGAGACCGACAGGGTGGGATGGTTTCCTAACACCTTTCCATTCCATAACTTATCCCCAGAATCGTCTAATCTAATTGGTTTCACAAGCATGAGGTTATCTTTGATGTCTTTCTCTCGAGGCAGCAACATGTTCTTTTGCCTATTTTGTGCAAAATAGGCTGGCGACTCTATCTCTTTATATCACCCCACATCGACGACAGCTGAAGCGTTCCTAGGAAGGGCGTGAGACCTTTCTTTCTCTCTCCACCATGCATGTGAGAGCCAATCCCCGAGAAGGAAAAGGAGATAAAAGGGAAAACCCTGAAAATCCTGGAGGGAGGGATGGCCACAGTGACGACTCCGCTAGGGAAGTACTTAAGAGAGCTAGACTTTGTTTGCATGGATATTATCATTGTATGTTTTTGTGCATATACACCTACATGTATATTCCCTTTTCTTATCTATTACTTCTTGTATATATCTACCTCATGTTTATATCACCTCTCACTCACTTTTCACTTCACACACTTGTAAATACTGTTTATGTACACATCACACTGCGTACACTTATATATAGGTTCACTTATATCCACATGTTGCACACATCACTTAGGATATCCATGCTTAGGTGTCACTAGAACACACCTCCACTTATCACACTTATATATATCCATGCTCACTTATAGTTATCACACACCACTTGTAGTTTACCTATGGTTAGGATCCCTACCACACACTTAATTATAGGTATTCACACATCACTCACTCTCACGTATCCAGGCTTAGTGTAATCTTCATGCTCCATGCTAGATTTACTTTTTACTTGTACATTCTTCCTTATTAGTATAGTGCTCATCATGCCAGATAAAATACTCTCCCCATAATATACTAATCAAGAATCATGCCTTTTTCACACTACATCACCAAGTGCATGGTTATTGACTAAAATTTTATCTCGTACTAGGGGGTCACTTTGTGATGGGCGTTGGTCCCGTAGGGTGCAGTCAACCTACGCAATTAGACTCTCACCTTCCATTGGTCTAATACCTTTGATGTATATAGAATGGTTCTCCCCGCATCGAACCACTTGATCGAACTCACGACGGGAGGAATTATAGTAGGAAATTCATTCACGTATGCCGAGTATATAAAATTCGCTCTCATAAGTACTGTCCCCACAAGGTATATAGTGACGCAATTCACGTACACTCAGGTATATCAAATGGCTTGTACAAACGTACCGATTGACCTTAAAAGCAAGACGTATATCGTGAAAGTCATGACAAGGGGGGGACCTTTCCACTAACCCAACAACTGCATACCCTCGTATAGGCTTCAAACCTAGGGCACTCATACTTAGTTTACCGATTACTATATGAAATTCTACCAAAATGTCGGGTTAGCATGACGCCCAAATTTTTGCGCGATTTTGTCTTTTTTTTTCAAAACGGGACCCTGTCCACGAGCCTGGCAACAAGTCAAATAATTTTTTACATATTTTTCAAACCCAATTTTTTCCAGGCTTGGATCCCATCCAACATTTCTTTTTGCATTTAGGTAAACCTAATACAAGTGAAAATATAATAATAACAATAATCATGCTGAGACTCTTCTCTCGTTTTTCCTCCTTACTTACCAAAAATGTCAAAAACATTTCCCCCTCTCTTTTATCAAAATATCAAAAATTTTCCTCCTCCTTTTTAAAATATCAAAAACATTTAGCCCCTCTTTTATCAAAATAACAAAAATATTTTTCTTCCTTTTACGAAAAAAATACCAAAAATATTTTGTCCTCCCCTCTCCAAAAAAAATTGTCAAAAATATTTTCCTCTTTTCCAATAAAAAATTCTTCCTTTTCTCTTTCAAAAATAAATTTGAATCCTTTTTCCTCTCAGGTCAATCGCATACCCGACCCTTAGCCTGGATTCCTATTGGCTTCATTCTTCTGTCGAATCGTCCAAAAGCTCCATCAGTTCTCCCCCTACTTTCTTCGAGTCCAGAATCCACCTTCACCAACTCTCCATGGAGAATGTATACCAAGTACCGAATGTGCAGCCTGATTTAATGAGGGTCCTAGTCCAACTTACCGCCAAGATTAACAACCTTTAAACCGAGGTTCATGAGATGCAATAAAACTGGGTCCCTATTCTTGAAGAGCCTGAGGCCCCCTTCCCTCGCACTATGAATCCACCCGCACCTGATCCTGTTTGGGTCCTGGATGAATATCGACATGTCCCACGTGCGCTCCCATCATTGGGCCACCACCATCTCAGCTCTCTATGCCGAATCTTTCCCATCCAGGGGCTAACCTATCAGTCCCTTTGATCCAAAGGAAGAAGAGTTAAACAAGGTCAAGGAGGACTTTAAGTTGTTAACTAAGAGGTTTGACCAAGTCCAAATCTTCTGGAACTACAAGGATGACACCCATATATATCCCTACCCTAAAGCAAGGCTGTCAAAAAAATTTAATATGCCTAATATTGAGAAGTTAGGGGGTAGTGAGACCCCAATTGTTCATATTCAAATATACCACCGATCAATGACTCTCATAGGTGCCTTAGAGGAAATAATAGCCCAGATGTTATGTAACACCCCGTCCGCCCAGGGAGAGCGAACGACGCGCTACTCATCGATAAAAACTAACCAAATCCGCAAATAGCAAGGTATAGAGCATCTAAAAAATTTCACAATATAAACGAAACCACTAATCTCAGTTCTTCAAATTCAATACAATAAAGTCTCTCGAAATAATATAAATCACCAATGCTCTATACAACACAATAAAATAATACAAATATTCCAAAAATATTCTTCTCAAAATAATCCACGCCAAAATCATCCCAATTGGTCGATAGCGCTCAAATCCACGCTAACCTGCCAACTAAAAGAAAATATGGGGAAGTACACAATACAACAGGAAAGATGCTCGGCAAATATATTAGCGATGAATAAAATGTAACAACACGAGTATGAATATTCAAATCAAATGAAAATCTCAATGCATTTATCAATAAATTTCTCAACAACACATTAACCGGGTCACCAGGCCTCACCCCATCTGCATATGCTTTATCAAGTCATAGCCCTTAGAAGCAGGAATTTTGGCGGGTGCCCAACATCCGTGCCATATTAAAATCTCATGACAACGTTCTCAAGAACAATATAATGATGCCACATGAATCAAAATAATTCAACAATTATTTCTCCAGATTTCAAAGAATTTAAGAATTCAAATATGAGTTCAATTAAACATGAAATTAACGGAATAAACTCGCGAGATTTAAAGGAGCATATTGTGTAAAATCCCATACCTTAAAATCATCGTATGAATTCTCACATAAAAATCAGCCTCAAAATCTGATCGCACCATCACGTTCCTCTGGCGAAAATAATCAAATCACGTTCTAACCCCAATACGAGATAACCCCAAATAATCCTCTTTAAAAAATCCAAAAAAATCAGGTCCAAAAATTATTCGAATCGCCAATCCAACTTCAGATTTGGATTCTAGACGAAAAATTGAGTCAGGTATGTGTTTTGAGTTTTTCTCAAATCTCATTCGAATGCACTCAAAAAGAAGATATAAACATTCAAAATTGGCTCTTCTCATTCCACTCGTTTTTGCCTCTTTGGATTTCATTTTTGGCCTCTCTTTTTCATCTCCCTTTCCTTATAATCATCCATAATATTCCTTATATAGTCTCTCTCTCAAACCCTAGCTTGGAGACTAAGTTAATCTATATTACTATATTGCCTTTTACTTCAAAATTGTCAACTTTACATATTTAACCCATTATAAAATGTCCAAAAATAATTTAAATTTAAATGTTTGATTCGATTCCAAACCAAAATAAATTATATTATCCCCAATTAATAAAATAATAATATTACTTAAATCTTGTATAGTATTCATAAATAACCCTCAAAATAACGGGGTATTACATACTTCCCCCCTTGAAAAGGGATTTCGTCCTCGAAATTCGAAGAAACCTAACACTCGAAATAAAATGCTACTCGATTCTATTTCCCAAATAATCACACATTAAAGTCCTCAAATTAATTCAAAATATCCTCACCACGATGCTTAACATGTCTAAAAAAAATTTCTATCTCCAAAGAAAACATATCTAACCCGCATGTTAGACCCAATATCCAAGACCCAAGGGTTGTCGTATACCTAAGCTCTGATACCATCTGTAACACCCCGTCCACCCAGGGAGAGCGAACGGCACGCTACTCATCGATAAAAACTAATTAAATCCGCAAATAACAAGGTATAGAGCATCTAAAAAATTTTCACAATATAAACGAAACCACTAATCTCAATTCTTCAAATTCAATACAACAAAGTCTCTCGAAATAATATAAATCACCAATGCTCTATACAACACAATAAAATAATACAAATCTTCCAAAAATATTTTTCTCAAAATAATCCATGCCAAAATCATCCCAATTGGTCGATAGCGCTCAAATACACGCTAACCTGCCAACTAAAAGAAAATATGGGGAAGTACACAATACGACAGGAAAGATGCTCGACAAATATATTAGCGGTGAATAAAACGTAACAACACGAGTACGAATATTCAAATCAAATGCAAATCTCAATGCATTTATCAATAAATTTCTCAACAACACATTAACCGGGTCACCAGGCCTCACCCCATTCGCATATGCTTTATCAAGTCATAGCCCTTGGAAGCAGGAATTTTGGCGGGTGCCCAACATCCGTGCCATATTAAAATCTCATGACAACGTTCTCAACAACAATATAATGATGCCACATGAATCAAAATAATTCAATAATTATTTCTCCAGATTTCAAAGAATTTAACAATTCAAATATGAGTTCAATTAAACATTAAATTAACGGAATAAACTCGCGAGATTTAAAGGGTATTGTGTAAAATCCCATAGCTTAAAATCATCGTATGAATTCTCACATAAAAATCAGCCTCAAAATCTGATCACACCATCACGTTCCTCTGGCGAAAATAATCAAATCACGTTCTATCCCCAATATGAGATAATCCCAAATAGTCCTCTTTTAAAAATCCAAAAAAATCAGATCCAAAAATTATTCGAATCGCCAATCCAACTTTAGATTTGGATTCTAGACAAAAAATTGAGTCAGGTATGTGTTTTGAGTTTTTCTCAAATCTCATTCGAATGAACTCAAAAAGAAGATATAAACATTCCAAATTGGCTCTTCTCATTCCACTCGTTTTTGCCTCTTTGGATTTCATTTTTGGTCTTTCTTTTTCATCTCCCTTTCCTTATAATCATCCATAATATTCCTTATATAGTCTCTCTCTTAAACCCTAGCTTGGAGACTAAGCTAATCTATATTACTATATTGCCTTTTACTTCAAAATTGTCAACTTTAAATATTTAACCCATTATAAAATGCCCAAAAATAATTTAAATTTAAATGTTTGATTCGATTCCAAACCAAAATAAATTATATTATCCCCGATTAATAAAATAATAATATTACTAAAATCTTGTATAGTATTCATAAATAACCCTCAAAATAATGGGGTATTACATGTTACAATAAATTTTGAAACACAACACTCTTTGTTGGTTTCTATCTCTCGGGGAATCCAGAACCTATAGTTGGGAGGGTGTTGCCAGTCAATTCATATCGTAGTACAAATACAACAAGGAGTTGGAGGTTACACGTCGTGATTTAGAACTTCTCAAGAAACCCCCCAAAGAATCCATCAATAATTTCATAGCAAGGGGGAGAGAGAAAGTGGCCACTATGAGCAATTGGCCTTCTATAGAAGAACAAGTTAGTATTATGAAGAAAAACTTCTTAGTTCATGTATGAGCAACGACGGGAAGATAATATTTCCATATTTTTTAGCCCTCTGGGAAGTAGGAGTAGAGATTGAATAAAGTATTGCCAAGATAGAATGTGAACCAAAAAAAGTATTCGGACAGTTCACTCCAAGAAAATTTGAGAAGCCTGCTACATTCTCGACCATCAATAATATTTCAAAACCCGCCACCTCTTGGACGCCAGAAAGTTTTGCCAACCCAGACAGAAAGGAATACATCGAGCTCTATTCTCTCCTCTATAAAGTCTACCATGCCTTGTTGGGTCGAAATCTCATCAAGCCTTTGGACCCTTGTCCACTACCAAACCCACTGCCTAAAATTTTTAAACCCGACTCCCATTATAATTTTCACCAAACTGTCGATGATACCACTGATCAGTGCTTCCATCTCCAGAATGTAATCCAAGCTTTAGAACAGGGTGTCATCCCCCCACCGACCAATCCCAAACCAAACACCACTCACAATCCACTTCTAAACCATATAAATTCCATCTTCCTAGAGAATGACCCAGAATTCGATTCATCTATCCATATTGTACATAGTAAAGAACTCATCATACCCATATTTTCACCCACACCCCTTAAAGTCTGCCTATATTTTCTCTTCTACCCTACTTATTTTAATGACCAAGCTCTGTCGCTTCTCACTAGAGCGTGTATTGCTGTTCGTACTCGATCCAGAGGGAATGATATGGCATTGCCACTAGTACTGAACTAGCTTCTAGAGTTTAGGATGAAATTTTCGTCTGAAATTACAATTAACTGTCAGAAGTTTAGCATTATATTTATAAAATCCCAGAAGTGGGCTCGAGATTCAGATAATTGGGTGGTACTCATTGACAAAGTTGGTTTAGACAATACAGTGCATATTATGGCAGACATGTTCTGACAATCTAATGAGATTTGGTGTATATCCGAGTTACTCGATGCCTTAAAGCTACAAGGGCGGTTGGTCCCTCATTTCTACACCTCCTCGTTGAGTGGGAGGATCTATATAAAGAAGTCATTGAGGTTGTGGAATGCATTGATTTCTCATGAAAAGACAATCGTTGCCATCAGATGGGGGGGGGGGGATGAGTTTAATACCTCAGACAAGAACCAAGCCAGGAAATGTTAGTCCTGTAATCAGTCTGTGTGGGATGATATATTTTGAAGATCTGCTAGAAAAAATCAACAAAGTGGTCGAACAACCTAAAGTAGATGAAAAAAACATGGTTTCTATTCTTCCCCTCCTCCGTGAACCATATGACAAGATCCAAGAGACACTATCAGAGTCCAAATCCTCAGTCAACAGGGATAAGTAAAGGAAAAGGAGTTATCGAGAAAATCCCCATGCTAGAAATGACTATTGAGGGAAGTAAGATCCTCGACGAGCTCAAGAATACTCAATCCAACATCACCCTATTGGGATTCTTTATCTGATCCTAACTATATCGAGACACTTTGATAAAACCACTTACCGATCCCACATTCCCTCCTTCCACCATTCTAAAAGAAGTCGTGAACTTCGTCGGGTCTTTAACCTCTAATATATTGCTTTCCTTCTCTGAAGAAGAAATCTCAAAGTTTGGTCCTAATCATAATTATGCTCTCAATGTCTCCGCTCTCTCACTCGTCGATAACGATTTAGCACTCAATTTTTACCCGTTAAGATCCTTCAACTTCCTGGGTTTCAAGGTAAATAACCTTGCTCCAACTCTCACCGTAGTACGTGCCTATGATAACATTCTCCAAAAAGTGATGGGATTCATAAAACTCGTAATAGGGGCTGGCCCTATAAATCTTGATATCGAGTTCCAAGTTATCGACATACCTGCTTGTTTCAACCTATTGGTTAGTCGACCATGGATTCACAACATCAAAGGGGTATCTTCCGTTTTCCATTAGAAACTAAAGTTCTTAGCCAAGGGGATGATCAGGACCATCTTGGTCGATGATAATAATACTGAGAATGCCAGCACTAGTAATACGGTATTAGAAATACGACATGGGGCGAATGACATGATTATTTTCGACTTTCGAGTGGAACCACTTCCACTCCCAACAGGGGATTATTTCAAAGATAAAGTCTGTCCAGAGCACATAACCCTCACAATAATGTCAACATGATACAAATATTAAAGAATATGCACTTCATACCCGGACTGGGGCTGGGACGATGACAACAAGGGATATTGGAACCCATAGTCCTGAAGAAGGCCTTTCCGCCATATGGCTTGGGCTATCAATCGTCATCAGAGGAAATTGGAATGCTCTGCTAACCCTGATTGAAGAGAAGTTTAGAAAATGCCAGGACTATTTCAGGGGATTGTGTAAATGGAAGATTCCTTAAAGAGAGTGAAGATTTTCTATTTAATGGTTTTCCCGAACCATAGTATCATCAATTAGATAAGAATATGAAGCCAGGGATGGAGATCTTCTTTTAAGACAGTTACTCCTAGGTCGAGAACTCCCAGCATTATGTGCAACCGCTTGTTGAGAAAGCTATAACAGTTATCGAGGTTTCTCAGGTAAATGACTTTGGGGACTTATTCAATCTGCAAACATTGGGGATGATACTTTTCATGATCTAATCAGGTGCTATATCGTTGTATCCTTCCATCCAAATCAAGGCCACTGATGAACCCCTCCTCAACTGGAAGGCTATACCACTTCCACCTATTAAAATGCAACATAACTCAGATTTTTATCATATCTCTTCCTTTTTTGTTGTTCCTCCTTTTTTTGATAACAATGTAATCGATACCTCCTTTGACGAGGTTCTCAACATTTTTTCCTAAGAATGAAATAAATACAAATTTTTAGTATCTTTTTATGCCTTACATTAATCATCTTGATTATAATCAAACGCTTGATGATGATGATTTTGCAAATGAATAGTTCCTAACCAATCTTAATAAGGTTAATAACATGAATTATAAGTTCAAATTAATGAGGACAAAATTATAGTTATTAATCTCAGTTCTAGTAGCCAACGATACGAGATTAAGATAGGGTGATGTGCATGCGCAAATTGAAGAACTACTAAAGGAATTTATGGATGTCTTCCATGGTCCTATGATAACATGCCCGATATTGATCCTGAGATTGCTCATCACGAGATTCCAACTCTCTCGGAATGAAAATAGATCAAACAGAAACTAGAAAATCTCCACACCGAATGGTCGCTCAAGATTAAATAGGAAATGGTCAAACAGTTGAACGTAGGCCTCATTCGGGTGATCGAATATCCCATGTGGCTAGCTAACATTATAAACATGCCAAAAATTAGGAGGAAAAGTTCGCATGTGCATTGACTACTGAGATTTGTACAAAGCAACTCTGAAAGATGATTACCCACTGCCCAATATTGACATGATTATGGACAACACTGTCAATCACGCTCTCAAATCATTCATCGATGGGTTTTCTGGATATAATCAGATCAAGATGAACCCTGATCATCAAGAAAAAATAGCATTCATCACCCCTTGGGGAACCTTCTGTTACACAATTATGGTATTTGGTCTTAAAAATGCAGGAGCGACCTACCAAAGGGCTGTCACAACCATCTTGAATGATCTGATACACGAAGAGGTTAAGGTATATGTGGATGATATGATCATTAAGTCTAAGACTTGGGAATGTCATGTTCCCGCCCTCCAAAATTCTTCGAACGGCTACGTCAATATTAGATGTGATTTAACCCACAAAAAAATCTTCTGTGTCGCCAAAGGAAAGCTTTTGGGATTCATAATTAGAGAGAAGGGGATTAAAGAAGACCATGCTAAACTAAAAGAAGTACTCGAAATTCCACCACCCCGAATGGATAAGGAAGTCTGGGGATTCTTGGGAAAATTATAATATATCAGTCGGTTCATCATCCAGTTAACTTTTATTTTTGAACCCATCTTTAAACTTCTTTGAAAAGATTCCACTAAAGTTTGGAATGAGGCTTGTGAGGAAGCCTTTTACCGAATCAGGCAGTATCTTACCCCTCCTCTAGTACTCATGCCACTACAACCTGGTCTCCCTCTACTCGTATACTTGACCATAATAGACACCGTAGTTGGGGCATTGTTAACCCAATACCTTGAAGAATCCTGTAAAAAAGGACATTTACTATGCCAATCACATATTGATCGGGTTCAAAGTTAACTACACTACCTTGGACAAAGTACGTGTCGCCCTTATCCGGGTTACTAAAAAACGACACCATTACATGCTTGCTTTTCCCATTAGACTTGTGTTCTGAATGGATTTTATTAAACACTTGCTTGAGAAACCTGCCCTGTCCATCCGAATAGCCCGATAGTTGTTGCTATTAGCCGATTTTGATATTGTGTATGTCACGCAAAAATCTACAAAAGGTAGAGCCATCTCCGGCTACCTTTCTAACCACCCCATGGAAGAAGACGAAGTTTAGATATCCTAGTTCCTAGATGAAGATATCCTTTGCACCTCTCAGGAAAACCTCGGATGGTAGATGTTCTTTGACGGCGTTGCTAAAAAAAAGGATACGACATTGGGATACTCCTGATCACCCCTAATGACTCTCACACTCCCATTACCATCAAGATAGATTTTTCCTGCACCAAACAACATGACCGAATACGAGGCATGCACCATAGTACTCAAAATCTCTCTCAAGAATAGTATTCAATGCCTAGATGTCTATGAGGACTCTGACTTCATCATCGTCCAGGTTCTTAGAAGATGGAAAATCAAAGATGAAAAGGTCTTACCCTTCCACACCCACCTAGAAAAATTGGCTTCTCGGTTTTGAGATATCACCTTCCACTACCTGCCTGAGCAAGGAATTGCTTAGTCGATGCCCTTGCTACCTTGACCTCTATAGTCGACATGGCTGAGTGAATAATAATGTCCCCTTTTCTAGTCCAAAAATAAGCTAAACCAACCCACTACTACCACATTGTGCTCGCTACAAAAGATGATTCCAATATGGCCGAGTACTGGTATTACAATATTTGGCACCTTCTCAAAAGCACGTCAGGTACCCCAAAGTTGCCAATAAGAAAGATCGAGCGACCTTCCGCAAACTGGTTGCCCAGTACATTGTCTGTGATGAAGCAGTATTCAAGAGAAACTTCGATGAAACCCATTTGCACTGCATCGCAGGGAATGATATTGAAGAAATGATGCAGAAAATTCATAGCGGGGAATGCAGACCTCACATGAACGACCATATGCTCGCTAAGAAGTTTATCCGATAGGGGTGCTATTGGACCACTATGGTTTAGGATTGCACTGCCTATGTCCGGAGATGACTTAAATGCCAACAGTTTTCTAATCTCCATCACTTACCTATATAAGAATTATACAACATGACTTATCCTTGGCTTAACTCCACATGGGGCATTAATATCATAGGGTAAGTCACACCCAAAGCCTCCAATGGTCACGAGTTCATCCAGGTTACCATTGATTACTTCACCAAATGGGTGGAAATTGATTCATATGCAGTGCTGAATACTAAAAAGGTAGCCAAATTCATCTAGAAGAACATCATCTGCCCGATATGGGGTTTCGCAGAACTAATATCAGATAATGGGTTACATTTTGAGGCAAAAGTCATAGAATTGGTTAACGAGTTTGGGATTCATAGACACAAATCTTCTCCCTATCGACCACAAACCAACGGTGCAGTTGAAGCCGCTAATAAAAACCTCAAAATAATCATCAGCAAGATGACCGAGAGTTATCGAGATTAGACCAATCGGATCCCTTATTCCCTTTGAGGCTACCGCACTTTAGTCCATGCATCTACTGGGGTTACCCCTTAGTTTCTGGTATACGACATGGAAGGATTCCTACCCGTTGAATAAGAAATACCTTCATTACACATCATGCTTGAGAACAAAGTCAACGAACAGGATTGGCATCAAAGCCGTTTTGATGAGTTGTTGCTCTTAGATGAAAGGAGGCTAAAGGCCCTATATTATATACAGGGATACCATCATCGAATAATGCGATCATTCAATAGGAGAGTCAAGGACCTCGGTGTGAGAGAAGGGGACCTATCCCTTAAGGAAATCATAGAAACCCGTTTGGGACCCCAGAGAGAAATTCAAGCCAAACTGGAGTGGCCCCTACATCGTGAAGACGATTTGGTTTGGTGGCACCTCTATGCTCACTAACCTTGATGGAGAATAGATGGCGCACCCAACTAACCTGGAACGTCTTAAGAAGTTCTACCCTTAGTCCAAAATCTCGACGCGCTACGACTCCTCTCATCACCCTTCTATTCTTAAAAAAAATCATTTCTCTTTACACATAACTAAGTGGGGCCTGATCGTATAAAAAAATTTCTTTCAAAATGAAAACTCAGAAGATTTTCAAAACCCCCAGAGGTACGTAGGCAGCTCATACGCTTTACATAGGCATGGTTCCCTTTTTTTCCATAAAATGCTATTTTTTTCTTACCTCCGAGAACGACAACTCGTTTTATCATTTACATGAACAAAAGGATTATGTATGCCTTAACAATTGGTATAAATAATTCAAATGTAAAACTCATCAAGAGACACAACAAAATAAGTAAAATCCTTTTTTATTCCGTAATCGGAAAATTCAGGATAATTACACGAAATATTAGTGCAGGGAGTCAAACAACTACACCCCCCTCCCCCCCCCCCCTCCCGCACTAACCAAACATTCCCATGAATAAAACTAACCAAACCGTTCCAGATATATTCCCCCCAAAACCAAAAACAACCAAACACATCTCAATCAGAAAAACTTCACAAATAAACACAAGCTTCATAAAGGACCATACCTACAGCTGATGGAAGACATAGCCCAATCATCATCGGCTCTTTGAGTCCCCTAAACTTCCCCCTTCTTGGATGGTTTGCCAGAGGCGCTCCATGGAACGATAAGCCCAGACCAGCCTAGAGAAAACCACTACGATCCACTCCATAATGTCAAACATGATGAACCATATATGTCCAGTATCCTCTCCTAAGATCTTAGCCACTACATTTTTCCACATCCATTTCATATAATCTCCAGAAACATGCCAAAACCTACCAACAAATTGAGGCAGACAGGTTGATAGCTGAGGATTCTCCCACAGAGAGCCCAACCACATGGACAAGCCTTCAGTTAAATTTTCTATAGGAAAACGAATCCAGGGTACGAGAAGGAATAATTTTCTCCCAAGCAACTTGACACGGGAGCCACTAGAGGAAATATAATGAGGTCTTCTGAAGACTAGATAACTAAACGTACCAGTATTCCCCCAATTCCAGAATGGATTACAACTCCCCCCCACTATGGCACCGACCAGTGTAGACATTAACCTTTGTGCTCGACAAACCAGTTTGCCCAGTTCTCTACGGATGTGCCAAAGATGATGAAATAATGAGTGAAACAATTTGACACATCTATCAAAGGATATTCAGGGGGAACGCCAAACAAAATCTCTCAGACAGCCACATGAACAACATAATCGGGCTTTCTCTTAGAAAATCATAATGGCCTTCCCGCCAAGCATCTAGATCATTCAGGGTCTCTACCAGTATCACCGTCGCAACATTACGACGATCTGACATCCATGCTATAATGACATCCAGTTAAGGGTCCACCATCAGGTCCCCGATAACCAGTAATAACTTCAAAGTTAAGCCCAGTGTAACTGCTTTGACATGACCTGCATTATTAAAATCCCACAGATGCACATAATACAGGACAACTGGGAGAGAAATCATTCCGTCTATGACTAATGGTCGAGCCACCGAAGGAGATATATAGAGAAGTCCTGCTAACAGCTCCCGAGGAGACCGAGAGAATTCAGGCATATCCGCTGCCACAATGGGATTAACCCTCAACGTGGCTGAAAAGTCCTCGTAGGTCGGACAGACTTTGTCCAAGCCAAAGTGGAAATCATGATCCTCGAGATACCAAAATTGTGCGGCCACCTCCAGTATGTTCCTGCCAATGGGCCGATTGCACCACAAATAGACTAGGCGCAAGTTAAAAGCGTCATAGTCTACATTGTATAGACACATGGCTTCCAAATTTTCGAGATATGAAGCAAATTTTGCACTCATGGGAAGGGTTATTTTAGGAAATAATGAGACAGAAGGCATGAAATAAGCAGGAAAGGAGAGAAAATGTGAATGGGAGAAAAAAACCTCACCACCTTACCCCCTTTTATACATGGAAACCGTGGCTAAAAAATAAAAAATTTGAGGAACCTTAATAACAAACTGCCCCACCAAGCACCTTGAAGCTGCAAAAAGTGCAATCAAAGTCTTAGGGTGATTTGACGAACTCACCTACCGATGGGCAGGATAAGGGGTATGTCGATCGGCATCCCTATTATTTTAGAAAATTCTATCTTTCCTTTTTTGTTATCATAAAAAAATATAAAAAAAAATCATTATTTCAAAACAATTGGGATTATTTCTTCCTACATTATCCATTTTTACTCATCCTTTCTCAAAATAATTTTTTCCTTAAAATACCATCCATTTTACGGCCTCAGCAACAAAGTAAAAAATATATGTAGATTAAGTCATTTAAAGCAAACATAAATAAATAAAAATCTCATTTCATTATATATGTTGCCACTTGTTTCACTATATTTTTTAGGAAAAAAGAAGAAAAATAGAAAAAGTAAAAAAAATAGTGGGACTCAGCCCGAAAATCCCCAATCTCTCATCACTCTCTCTAAGACCCACCCCCATCCCTACGATGAGCGCAAATCCCCCGGTGGCAAGCTGTGGAGCCTCCACTCCCCGATCCTGATCCCTCCTTCGAAGAAGCAGTTGACACCAGACAAGAAGGAACTGGGATTGAGTCCCTGATATAGGTAGTCTCTAAGGTCACCCCATCCCGAATGTCCGTAATCTAAGTAGTCGACACCCGAACATGATGCAAGTAAAGAAATAGAGACAAAAGGCGAACAAGTCAGTCTAAAGAAAATAAAAAGCCAGATAAGGAAAGAAAAGAGATACACCTCTGGCTAAAGGACATCCTCTGCCAACCGTAACACCCACCGATCGGCACCTACTTCTTCCTCTTCCCAAGATAGCCCAAAAGGACTATAGCATTGCCAAATGGCAACCCTTGAACCATGCCGGTCGGCAACTACCTGAAAATTTTGTTCAAAAATCCCAGAAAATTCCAAAAATTATTTGAAAAATTCCTAAAATTGCCAAATAAATATTAGAACATTTCTTCACCAAGAAATCCATTATTCAAGCTACTGAAATCCCTCATCAAATTAAAACTACATTTAGATCCCCAATTTAAACCCAAGAATAGCACACCTGCATCCCCAGAGTCTATTACAATTTCCTAGCAGAATCTCAGAACCTCAAGTTATCAACTCTTTCCCCAGTAGAACTTCCAAATCAACCTTCCCCAGTAGAACCATAAGCCAATCGACAACATCTTAGAGAAAAACAATCCCCAATGGGACCCAAAATCAAATGCTTCCCCAACAGTATTATATAGTTTTGTCCTAAATACCCAGTGGAATTTTCCAAACTAAGGCTATCTCCACTTAAAAGACATAATCCAAAACAAATGTCTTACCCCAATAGAATCTCAAAACAACACAGTCCTCAACAAAACCACAAGGATAAAATACTCCCCAGAAGAGAAACCTCTACTTTAGGTTCGCAGAATTGGCCTTGACTCGTAGAATTGGTCGCCCTAACTTTATGTCCTCAGAAATTACCTCGACCAACATAATTGGTCACCCATACTTTAGGTCCTCAGAATTGACCTCGACGCACAAAATTTACCGCCACAACTTTAGTTCCGCATAATTGACCTCGGCCCGCAGAATTGGTAGCCATAACTTTAGGTCCTCAGAATTAACCTTGACCCACAAAACTGGTCTCCCCTACTTTCGGTCCTCAGAATTGACCTCGACTTGCAGAATACAAATTTATGTCCTCAGAATTAACCTCCCACGACATAAACTCGGGTCCTCAGAATCGACCTCGACCAACTAAAATGGTCGTCCTCATACCTTTGGTCCGCAAAATTGACCTCTTTTCCAAAACATCATGTGGTGTTTATTTGACGATTTTCACTTTTTCCAAGCTCACCCGTCGAGGGAATATATAGACACCACATTCTAGGAACCCCTAAGTATCTCCTTAGGTCCTTAACACCTCCCCAATTCACTAAAAATCCTAGGTCGTACTCCGAGTACCAATTTAGAGGCCATCGAGCACTCAAGAACCCCATTTGACTTTAGTTAACTTCAACATCAGCGTGAAATCTCATTAAGTCTTAGAAGGGATCTGAATTCCCTTTATAACGGTCCATCCCATGGACGAATCGACATAATAGTTTGAACAAACGAACCATTTTACTACTGAAAACTAATTTAGAGACCACCAGGTGCTCCCGAGCCTCGATTTGACCTCAATCAACTTCATCCTTAGAGTAAAAGATCAATGAGTCTTTGAAGAGCATTAAAAACCCTTTCTAACTGTCCACCTTCTGCATGAAATGATGTAATGGTTTGAGCGAACGATCCATTTTCCTTCAAAAATCAATCTAAAATCCACCACGAGCTCACAGGATCCATTTGACCAAAGTTAACTTTTCAGCTCAAATGAGACTAAATTAATCTTTGAAGGGAACTGAATAACCTTTTCAACAGTCTGCCCCGTGTGTGAATCAGCTTTATGGTATGAACGAAGAATTCGTTTTACTCCGAAAGGTCAACAAGCATTTTTGAGCCCCACTTGACAAAAGTTGACTCTCTTAACCGAGCGAAGCTCTTTGGAACAATAAAGTGCCTCACATAAACTTTCCAATAATTTTCCCATGCATGATTCAAACTTATAGTTTGGATGAATGATCCATCACCGTCTGATGATCTCCTATCCAAAGGATCGAAGGGCACTTTCGAGCCCCGTATGACCCAAAGTCAATTCCTGAACCTGGGAGCATCCCCAAATATTCTCAAAGGTCTCTAAATAACCTTTCCAACAAAATTCTCTATGCACGATTTGGACTTATAAATTGCATTTTAAGATCGTTTTTCTAAAAATCTGCACGATAGTCGAGACTGCTAATTGGCAGGTCTAATTCCCTTCCTATCGGCAACATGTCTAGGGTTACCTTTCGATAGGAAAGTCAAGGATAATGTCGATCGGAAGTCCCTTGACCCTATATAATGAGAGCATGAGCTTACCTTCCGGGGGACCTTAAAAACATTAACTTCAACGATCTCAACAACATTCTTTTTAAGTTAGCGAGGCTTTCTTGTTTGAAACCTTTCTCCACTTTTCATTCCCATCACTTCCACACCCAATTTGGCAAAAATACTCTTACATTCTTCATTAAGTTGCAAGGAAGCTCATCATTAATCAAAATCAATCTCCAAGTCTCCAAAGAAGCTCCAAAAATTTTTCTCTCTTTAAATTCTTTTATTTTCGCATTAGTTATATAAATTCCTAATTTAGCTTTTACTTTAGATCACACACATATTAATCTCCAAACCTTTATTTGTAATATTGCACATAATATATTTTCTATAAAAAAAAAAACCAATAAAAAGAGGGTTACACCTATAAATTGCAACGGGAATTTTTCACCACATTCTCTCAAAGCTAAAAACATCTTTTTCTCACACACACATATAATAAAATCCCCATTTGAATTTATGGAATAAACTCAACCCTCATGCCGCATGCGGAATACATGGACTTTGATGCAATTATAGGCTACGTAGGCATCTCGGGCTAAAACCTGAGACTCAAGTCCTATTTTCATATTTTCATCTTTTTCCTATTTTATCAATATATTATCCATATATATCATACTTGTGATTCGTATTTTCATTTTATTTAACACATTATCATTTCATCATAATGATCAATATCTCGATAAGCACACTTATTATATTTTTAATTAATATTTTGGGAACATTCCTGTGGATGACATCACTCCATCTTTTCCATGATGTGAGTCGATCTCCACTTATATATATATGCATCCTTTACGAAGAAATTAAGAATGACATAAGCCCATGAGAGATCAAAAGGGAGGGATGTGTGCCTAACACCTTCACATCACGTAACTTATCCCCTAAACCTTTGATCTAATTTGTTTCACAACCATAAATTTTTCTTTAGTAAAGTTCTCTCAAGGGGTAACATGTTCTTTTGCCTGTTTTGTGCAAAATAGGTTGGCGACTTTATCTCTTTGCATTACCCTACATCGACGATGACCAAAGCGTTCCTAGAAACGGCACGATACCTCTCTCTCTCTCTCTCTCTCTCTCTCTCTCTTTCTCTCCACTGTGAGCACAAGCGCAAATCCTCGAGAAGGAGAAGGGGATAGAAGCGAAAACCCCAAAAAGTTCAGGGGGAGGGATGGCCACAACACCCACAAATTTATCTAGTGAAAACAACTTGATTTACCCAATTTTAACTTAATGACCCTATAACATTCATCTACATGATTAAGTAGATAAAGTAAATCAATCAAACACAAGACACGTCGATGTATGAGGAAACCAATAAGCGAAAAATCCTCAGACAGCCACTATAAATAATCACTATGATACGAAAAATTACAAGGAGAAAATTTAGTCTTACTCAACGACTCGATCACCCATAAGCCTTGACGCCTCTTCTTCTATTCTATCAGTCCTTCACAGTGCCATGTAAAAATATACCCATGCAAGTGTCCACAATACATGAGTCCACATGTACTTCGGTATCCATTGATATAGCATCTGCAACCTTCTACAAATAAGAACACGGAGTCCAGCGCTTATTCTTCGTAATAAATTAATCCATCCTATATGAAAATAATTATTCAAAGTGATCACGGAAACAATTGTTCAAAGTGATGGGACAATCTATATTTCCAAACTCAAGAGTATAAAAGCTATGAAATTATCAGGTTTTGATCGTAAACACTGAGGATGATGGGAAAATATTGGGAACTTTGGTGAACCAGATGCAGAAAACATTTTTTGACAAAGTTCTTGTGTTTTCTTAGTGAAATAAGACCTTAAATATGAAAACACAAATTTATAGGAAGTGGGTCATTCAAATGATAAATAAGTCTCATTAGAATGAGAGACAAATCTCATTTTAATGAATATCGAATCCATCGAAGGAGTATGAATCATATTCCCATGTAGCTGTCAAACCTTACACTTACGAACAAACTCCATAGAGTCCTTTTCCATCGTGGGATAATAATATCACAAAGTCATGAGTTAGTCATAAAGTTTGTCTCCTCTAATGTGACTTAGATCCTGGGCCTGCTTCAGTACCTCCTTAACTTCTTCCCCTCTGATGTACCTCAAAGGCCTGTCATAATATCTTCTTCAATACAATTGGCCTTCTTAGATGTAGTACTTAGGCACTCACCCCTTTAGCCTCGTGGCATCATCTTTGCCTGTCGGCATCACTCCATCTACCAGCATATCCATGCATGGTTGCCTCTAATCTGGAGGTTGATCGACTAAGTTACATTCTCCCACTTGATAAAATAATTGACATTTCCCACAGTCCCTCTATATCATTGCAGCATCCTGCCTTTTCGAAGGCCAGAAGTAACCCACTCGCTGGATCCTTCTATACAAGGGGATCTCAGTGGTTTCATAACTGTCTTCATGGACTTTTATCAGTCTCCTCTTGGGCTCTTTGGGATCCAAACATTTGGATAGCCAACCACATTTGTTTTTATAGTACAAGCTTCCCCTAGCAACAAAATACTGCTCGAGGTTAACCAAACTCAATGAGCCTACACATGTTTCCAACTGCTTCCTTATCTTACCCCTCCAATCATTACTGTCATCAGCGGGCAACATTTCGAGTATGGTTAAGGGAGCTGTCCTCTTGGTAATTCGAATCACTATTGAATCCCCATCAAAATCAATCTTTTGGGCAATAGTGGTGTAAGCGTTAGTATGTCTGTTCATCATCTGCGGGGACCTATTGATCTTTACCACCTCTAATTATCTGAGAAACCTTTGTATGATTGTTCGGTAGGGTGACAAACTTATGTGCTTCAAAGAAAAGTCACACGTCACTTATTCAACTTCATTGTTCGAACATCTAAAGTCCAGCTTGATGGATAATCAAACTTCTTCCCCATTCTTTCTCAAAATCACACCTGATCCTCCCTTATTTTTAACTGAAGAGCCATCTAATTCCATGCTCTATTCGTCCAAGATGGCTGCCAAAAAGTTAACCTGGAGATCATCTCTCCGAAGTTCTTCCATAGGTGGCTCGAATGTCCCAGAAGGAAAAATGGCAAAAATATCTGCATAAGTTTGAGCCTTGATAGCTCGAGGAAATATTCATTTGAAGTTATACTTTTAGAGGATTAGAAACCATATGTCTGCCCTGTCTATTAGTACAGTTATAGCAAGCCAAAACTTTATAGGATCACATCTAGTTACAACATGAACTTTGAACGAAAATAAATAGTGCTTTAGTTTTTGTGCTATGAATGCAAGGACCAAACAATGCCTCTCGATGCTTGTAAAATTGGTCTCTGGCCCATGTATAATCCTACTTAAGTAATAAACAGGTTTCTCTACATCGTTTATCTCATGGGCTAGCAGTGCCCTAATAGATTGTTCAACATATGTAAGATATAGACGTAAAGCAATACCTGCTTTCGGAGGGATCATCGTTTGAGGAGATGTGATGAGCATTTTCACCTTGCCTATGGCCTCTTGATGCATCGATTTGCATGCAAACTTTGAATCATTTCTCAATAGTTCCATTAGTCGATGGGTCACCTCAGCTATCCCGTACACAAACTGCCTTAAGTATGAGACTTTTCTCGATAATCTCTTCAACTCCATTTCCAACTTTGGCCTTGGCATATCAAGGTTGGACCACTACTTATCCAAGTCCATCTGAATGCCTTGCCGATTTACTACAAACCTGAGGATCTTCCCACTTGTCACCCTAAATGCGCATTTGAGAGGGTTTATTTTCAGTTTGTACCTCCTGCATCGGACGAACACCTTCCTCAAATCATCTAAGTGGGAAGCCTCCTTTCTGGACTTGATCACCAGGTCATCGACATAAAATTCCACAATCTTGTGGAAGAGATCTTGGAATATAGCCATCATGGTCCTCTAGTAGGTTGCTTCAGCATTTTTCAAACTGAAAGTCATACCTGTGTACATGAAGTTACCTAAAGAAGCTTTAAAAGTAGCCTTCTCGGCGTTAGTCGAATCCATCTTAATTTGGTTATACCCTACATAACCATCCACAAAGTTGTACATCTTATGCCCCACAGTTTCTCTATCAAGTTATTTATGGAGGGCAGCAAAAGTTTATCTTTTTGGCATACATGGTTCAGGTCCCAAAAATCCATTCAGATCCTGATTTGGCTCTTATTTTTCTTTCCTACTGACACATTGCTAGAGGGCCAAATGGGATGCTAAATAAGGATAATGAAATCGACTGCGAGTAACCTTTGAAATTTTTCCTTGATATTTAAATCTAATTATACTTGACATGTTCGGGTGTCTTGTTTTGCTGGGATAACAGATGGCAAAATGTTCAGCTTGTGGCAACTCACCTCCTTATCAACTCTAGGTATCTCGGTGTACTTCTATGCGAAGACGTCCTAAAACTCTTGTAGCAACTTGATCAAATCCTCTCGTGATTCCCCTTCTAGATCCTTTGAGATAAATACGGGGCTAGGGTTATTACCCTCCTTAACCAGATCTATCTTTTCTAACTCTTAGATTTGTGTCCTGGGTCTGTCTTTCATGCACTCAGGTTCCTCCTCTACCTCTTTGATGAACTCTTGGATGATCGAGTTATCAATCAATAAACATTATCCTTGGTTGTCCACCAATAAACACTCATAGACCGGGTCAGCTTCATCCTCCAAGCCTTTAGCTTCTCGCTGACACCTTCATAATTTGTAAATAGTTTTATCGCTAGGCAAAATTACTCTTGCACTGTCGAGAGTTTTCTTCTCTATGAGATCTTTTTCATCAACTTACTTTTAACTCTCTTGCAGAGTGTTTGCTATGCATGCTTTGGCGTTGAACTTGGTGTTCTATAGGGTCAATACATGGAGTCATTCGGTCCCGAAGCTTCCTCGATAAACTGGGAGGATTCATCACATTCTTCTCACATTCTCTTCGTAGGTCACCACCGGTCGAGCTGGTGCGTGACCTCTTTGTCGACTACTTGGGACCCTAATGCCACCAGTATACCTTGTAACAACCATAACCTCTTTGGCCAGCTGGGTATAGAAGGCTACGTCTACAAGGTGAGCTTCCTCTTTTGAGAATGACTTCTTGGATACTCAAATCACCACCTCCTCGACCTTTATATTTTCTTTGGAACATTAGTGGTAAGTAGAAGGGACCAACATGTGGTTGTGCATACACACTCTTCCCACTAACAATTGATATGATAACTCGCAATCCATAACGTAAATTTTATGTGGGAATTAATATTCCCCATCATAATGCCCACATTAACATATCACATGCATTTGGACGATTGATTATCATAGCCCAAGATTGACAAAGAATATCTCACTAGCCTTGTCTATAATAAGCAAGTAGCATAAAAGTACCTAATGGGTATAATATTGATGGATGATCATCCATTTAATAAAACATGATTGAAAATGCAATCATTCACAATGGATGTAAGATAAAGAGTCCTGTTATGGGTGTACTTGATCGATCTGTCAGCCTCTAAAAATGTAACCTTAGAGAGGTACTTCTTTACAATCTTGGCCATGGGCCCCTTCCATTTCAAGTGTGGAGCCATATTCTTCTTACCAATCTCTAAGATAGCCCGCTTGACCTGTAATCGGGAGTGCTCGAGGATCCCAACTTGGTCAAATAAATAACCAAACTTCTATGAGCGTGCTATAACTGCATATTCGATCCAAGGGTCGACTTGATCCTCCTCGAGTTCATACACTTATTCCACATCTCTATAGGCAGTCTAATCATAGGCTACCACAGCATGCACTACCTCTAGCAAGCAAGACTCCATCTGTCTACTCAAACTGCCGATAGGGTTTTCTTTGTCTTCAGATTCAAATTCCTCATCTAACTCATCTTTCAACTAAAACTGATCCAGCTCGAAGGTACACTCCTCCAATGACTCTTTTATGTCTTCCTCGAGGAGCCACTACTCCTTTAATAGTTGCTCAGCTTCTTCATCAAAGGCACTATCCATGCATGCCCCATGAGACGGTAAAGGATTATCGTTCACATTACCTTGGGATAATTTAATGTCCCCTTTTTTCACATGATGGTCGATCAACCTTATCAGAGAAAAGCATACCTTAGTTGGATGATTCACTCTGTTGTGGATCTAGAAAAAGTTTGTCTTTTCTATGTCTTCTCGAGATACTTGTGTCGTATTGCTATTGACTGGTCTGCAAAATTTATCTCAAATTATGAGGTCATAAAGGTTTAAGGCTTTCTCCACTGTGCATGGCATCTCGGGAGGATCCTCTTCGCCTTCGAACCCCCTCTTACTGCCACTATTTCTTCTTCCCTTTCCACCATTACAATCCCCTCTTCCTCCATCATCTGTATAGTTTACCCTCGAGGGTACTCCCCTCCCTGATATCGCTAATGACCTTTGCAACAAACTTGCCAAGGTGGGCGGGGGTGGTGTGGGTTTCACCACTAGAGCAATGTTCCTTGTTGCCTTTAAAAATGCTGCAAATGTGCCCTTTCGTGTCTCATTAATCAAATGACAAATATATTCTGGCAGCAACCCTTCTGTACAGACTTGCAAAAGCTTGTCCTCCCGTGTTTTCTCCATCACATCTAGGAAGCATCCGTAAAACCTCTTAATGTAGGAAACAACATCCTCCCCTGGATTTTGCTTCTCACTCGTCAACTGTGTGAGTGTAAACTCGTCTTTATCCAAAAAGAATTTTTGCACAAACAACATGTGTAATTCTTCCCAAGAGTCCACGTTGCCTAGCGTCATGTGGGAATACCAGGTATAAGACTTTTCGATCAAGGATTTTGAGAACTCCCTCAACCATATTTTTTTGTCATTACAGTAAGCCCCCAGGCTTTCAATGAATCTTTTCACATAATCCTTGGGATTAGCGTTTCTCTCGTGTACTTCTCGAAGATGGGTGGAATATACCCTACTAGGTAAGGCCCATTATTGTACTCCTTTGGGGTACGAAAGTCACCATAAACTGAGGAACTATCTCCTCCAGATTTAGACATTGCTATGAACTTCAAAAGATCCTTCTTCATTTCCTCCATGATAGAGGGTGGCGATTTAGTTATTGGTGGCACCACAACGACAAGAGCTATTGGCACATCCGATTCACTCCCTCATACACTAGCGATTGGTGTCGGCGTTGCACTTGCCGACCCTACACCTGGTTTAATTAATCCCACAGCCAAGGTTGAGGTAACTGTTGGCGAAGCGGTGGGGGAAACATTATTAATAATATGTGTGGCAACTCCTCCTATAACAAAGGAAACTTGTATTCCATCCGGTGGTGTCATGAAATAGTTGGATCCTGGTGATTTCCAACATCACTTGGGTCCTTAGGGACCTTGATGAACTCCATAAATAGACCCATGAGTCCTATCACACCTGTAGTGACTGAGCTAAGTTCTGCTCGCACTACTCTCACTCCTTCAGGCAATATGGTGAGATCTTCCTCTTCCTCACGCTGTATGGCATCGAAGTCAATGGTCTTGGCGATGTTATCCGTTGGCATCTTTTTAAAATAGAATACCACCCCAACGGAGTCGCCAAAATGTAAGATGTGGGTTTTTGGAATACGATTAGTATCAAGCAAAGTGTAGTCCCATATCAAGACCATGATTAATGCTCAAGACTATATTTAATAATGATGATGTAAGAGAGTAAGAGAGAATAATATTCAACACCCTAGACGATATTAAATGAGGTATTTTACACCATAAGTGCATTGTGAACTTAATAAATGTAACACCCCGTGTTTTTATTAATTTATTATTTAATTAATTCAAAAATTAGAAAAAAAAATCTACTTAATTATTTTTAGAATTAAATATGTTAGTTTTTATATTTAGAATTCGAAAAGCTAGATTACAAGACTCCTAATATGAGTATATATAAGTCTTGGGCCGTTTAGAAGAGTCCTTAAAATATAAAACTCTCCAAGAGTCCTCAAAACATAAAAATCTCTAAATATATATATATATATTCGACCGTGCGATCGACCTAAAACTTTTTATGCAGTTTCCTCTCACTTAAGCTCCTACGTCCCAAAATTTCAGGCAATTCCAACGATACGATCATCCAGAATGTTTTTTTAGTGTTTGTATCTGATTAGGACTCTAATTGTTTTTGGTATATAAACATAAAGTGACGAGTTTAGGTCTTTTAAAACACATTTTAGACTTCTTAAGAATCAGAAACCTCTCATCTTCTTCAACCTCCAAATCCTAACCCCATTATACATAACTTTCAACTCAAGTTTTGTCAAGATTAACCAGGTTTTCTCAAAACGCGTCAAGAACGAATCTTTGTCAATTTTTTTGAGAGGAATACATATTCAATATTAAATTTCTAAACCAACTTTTATTCAGGTCTGAATTGTCTATTCTTTTCCTTTAGTATTATGCATTTTAAGTGTCGCCTAAACCCTTGATAATGTGTTTTTGATTAAAAATAAATTAGTAACTTAATTAGAGAAATTGGACACTTAATTATGGGACTGTTTTTGTGAAAATTTAAATATGATTTAATCTTTGAAACCCTTGAGTGCGTAGGTTAGATTTTTGAGTTTTTATGGTTTAGGTGTAAGTTCTTGTGCATAATTTTATGGTTTTTTTATGGTTATTGGGACGCGCTCACACTTATAAAAATTAGATGACTTATAAAAGAGAACGACTATGACGTATTGAATATTATTGCATGTTAATAAAATTTAACATTTTTTAATATAAGTAATTACGTTGAAAACGACAACAGTGTTATTCAATGAATTAAATTGAATTGGGACTTTTATGATTAAGGAATTGTGTATTCTGTGATTTATTTCATTCACGTTTTCCATCGCATGGATGAGGGGCTTTTGGTTAGTATATTACTCAACCCTATTTTTAGGATTCTTACTAGGTATGGGACTAGTCAGTAGGCATTGGTGATAATTTATGCTTGCTAGGTATGAGACTAGTTAGTGTAAATCCATGGGGATTTTATATTTCGAGGTGGGACAGATTTTTACGTCATATCGTCTTTTTATTAGCCTAGGCATGATATTAGGACGTGTTTTACATTGGTGATTCATCCTATATGTAGGATAGGACGTATGTGCACCTGGGGACCCTTAGGTATGGGACTAAGGGGTATTTTGAGGATCTCACATCGATTAAAAGGGCAGGGTAATTTGTTGATTGTGAAATTGAGGAAATGAGAATTACTGCCTAAGATAAAAACGACTATTAAAATTTGTGGCAATATAATGTGCGGGGATTGGCAGTTTAAACGGGCCGACTGGCGATTTATGTCGTGTCGTGTGTGGAACCTTGTCAAATGCAGGGGATCGACAGTTTAAACGGATTCGACTGGCATTTTGGCAAGGGGAAGTGTTAACTTTGGTGGAAATGACCATCCGGGGCGGGAGGACCGCCATAATAAAAAGTGAGAATAATGATAATTTGGGTTGATTTAATTAAATTAACACTTGGGGGTTGTGGCTTATTTAAAATCATATTGGTGTGGATTATTGAATTAGAATTTCTGAGGGTAGTCAGTGATTTATATTAATTGCGTTTAATTATCTCTTTTAATTAAAATATTATATTGTGATGTTTATGGCGTATAATTCTATTGTCTGGGTTCACGGACCCTATTTGAGGGGATTAGTGTGTATTCATGCTCGGGGCTCTGACCACATGCGTTGACTAACATTTTAAGGTATTAGTGCTGGAGTGGCTGCATAGGATTTTTTGGATATCGCTTGGAGGTGCAGCTGGAGATATTTATTTACTGTTTTATTTATTTTAGATTTTCCTTTCTGTTGCGTTTCATTATGAGACTCCATTTGGGTTTTATTGGGCCATTCAGTTCCAAAGTTGTTTGAGGATTTTAGTAGGAATATTTACAGTTGGTTATTATTCAGATTTTTAAATAAATTCATATTTTGGAGATTGGTTTAAATTGGAGTTTAGCATGTTATTGTTTTTATATTAAAATCATTCATTGGGATTGATTATTATTCACCTTATGGATTAATTTTATATGTCTCGTATTTGTCACATGCTAATAATGGTATTTTATTTACTCACGCCCGAGTTAGTTTTGGTGGCGGCCGACGCCAGAATTTAGTGGGGTGTGACAATAAACAAGTGGAACCAACAAGTAACTTGGTCGTGGGGAGAAAGTGCAAGCACTCTTGTCATAATAAAAGCAAGGTAGGAACTTCAAGCTCAGTTAATGCTCAATAATGGTGGTATCAATGGAAGCAAAAATTAATGTTTGGGCAAGAAATGTTCTCACAAAAGCTCTTGAATATGAGGAAAATCCAGCAACAATTCTAGGCTCGAATTGTTATCCCTGTAAACTGTTTTGTCGGCCTATTTATATGAAGGCAAGGTTACTCGAGTAACCTTTCTAACATTAAATGCGATAGTACTGTGCTATTAATGTTAAAGATATTGCATTAAATGCCCGTGATGTTATGTGTTGGCAGGAAACTACTCAACCAATTAGAAGCCTGGTGGCATTAATGGGGATATGACATGGAAGCTCAAAGGTTTACCTTAGAACGGCTTTGAAATCGTACTTGGTTAACTAGTCCTGCCATCATAAGGATAAACCCACTTGTGTGATATTACCATGAGTCCCTAAATGCTAGATATTATGTCGTCATAAAGTCAGTGAACGGTGACCCCCACCGGACGTGTGGTCACGTCAATCAAAGGGGATAAAGTATGAAGATGAAGTTTTTCATCTGTAAGTAGCTCGAACATTAAGTATGTTGTTTTTTGGCTAGGAATTATATCCAGGTAATGAATTTGAGATTGGGGTCCCTTGAGGGGGTTCTAAACAAAGTGGCTCGAGGTGGAAACGGCTTGAGCACTAGTTTTTTCTAGATGACATTTTGCCCAAGTGTTCCAAAAGGGTTGTCTATTGCTTTCCCAATGTTGCGTTGCTCTCAATCCTCAAAACCAAATCCCAGCGAAATTCCTAAGGGGAGGTCATTCGATACAACATGGGATCTCTCCTATGCCCTGCCAGGCATGGTCCCTCGAGGAAACCAAACATCCTCACCCATATTACAAATAAATTTATTCAAAAAGTAAAATACAATATCAAATACATTTTGTTTCTTATTACAAAATATTGTCAACCGAGCAACTTTGGTCTTCGTGAGTAGTCCTTCGAAGAGTCTTTGTGGAGGGTCTTCGTGGGAGGTCCTTAGAGAGATCTCCATCTTCCTTCTTTAGTTAGTCTTTTGCTAAGTACAAAATCAACTCGGCTAATCAACCTTTGGTGAGAACGCCCCCCTACAGACTCGATTGGAAAATTATCATTACAATGAAAAAAAATTCCATAGCAAATTTTGCCTATCAAATTCACACAAAATTGGGTAAAACCCTCATTTTCTAGTTATTTTTTGCAGTTGTCATGAAAAATCATGTCTATTCAATGGACCCTCTAAGTCTAAGACAAGTTATTATGGTCATGCGTAGGAAATTGTAAAAAATGTATATAATATGTAACTTAAACTTATCCCCAAAAGTTATTGTACATTGGACTGAAGCTCACACAATACACAAGTACTTAATGTACATGGGGAGCTCATAAAGGTAAAAACACTTATTCCTTTGGGATGTTTTGGATTGTATAGCATCACTCTATAAAGGATGTTACTATTGACACCCCAAAAATTTGTTCATAATACCAACAAGATGAAGTTACTTTACTAACACCACACTTAGATCATTTCTTCCTTTCTTTTTACCACCAATAGGCACTTACATATTTGAAGTAAAAAAATCAATTATGAACTCTCTCTCTCTTTCTCCCCCCTCCCTTTCTCTCTAACTTCACAAAACCCACACTCTCTTTCTACAAAATACATGGTCTCTTAAGATTATCAAACCACCACAAACCCTCAAAAGACTTAAACGATTGTGTAAGATACTCATCATATTCACTATTTGCAGTTTGTTAGGGTTTCACATCAAAGTGGTTTATATTTTGAAAATCTACAAATACCTTTAATCTTAGAAAAAAATTTGTTTCATTGTTCGAAAATCACTAAACCATACAAAATATGATATACAAATGAAAGATAATATATTGCTAAGTTTTTACAAACATTTGAAACTCCTGCAACTTCTGGATCCTCATACCGAAATAAATAAGTATAACTCGAGGACTTATACCGAGTCATACCTTATTAAAAAAATACCAAGTTTTCATTCGAGGTCCATATAACGATGAATTAAGGAATGAATCAGGTTCTAGTTGGCGAAACTTATTCATATGATTCGGATTCTAATTGATTGGTTTGACTTGGGGTTGCCCTGAGTCATACCTTATGTTTAAAAAAAATGAACTTTCTCATTCATGATCTATATAACACCCGCACCCATCATTAAATAAAAAGTAGCAATTTTTGATCATCTGCATTTAATTATTTTTGATAAGTTTAGACCTTGTGTGGCTATAAACGAATTTATTCAAAATTTTTACCTAGTTGTTAAAGTTACAAAGATCATGGGGCAAAAGTAGAAATTCAACCAAATAATAGTAAAAGTAGATTATTTTTTGATTGATTTGATGCATTTGAGACAACATTTATTATTTCCTTTTGGGTTGTCACCTTGTATTGTAGTATGGGGTGTAAAAGGCAGTTGATCCTCTCACGATTTCAGGCCATAACACATAGCTCCCTACCCTATTTAGTATGGTGGCTTCCTCATTCAGTGATGGGAGACCATTAGTTTATGTTTTGGAACAATATCAGAGAGAGGGGTGAGGGACTTTTCCTTCACATTCACCTCATCTCTGCAGAAAGTAAAACAACCCCTAAACCAAGACCTTTGAGTCTTCTTCCTCATCCATTTCAGTAGTTTAACTCCTTATAATTACCTCCATACATCAAGCTTTTAAGACCACCCTTCCAACCTTCCATTATCAAGGTTTAAGGAGGGTGTTGAAGGTGTTAATTTGGAGAAGAAAGCTTGTAAGGAGCTAAAACCTTATTAGAATATTTTTTTGTCCCTTCTTCAAAGGATTTATTATCTTCAAGAGGTAGGGGCTCTATACTATTTTCAAGTTTGACATCAAAACATGTTAGATATATGTCTATATGTATGATTTATATGACTACTTATGCTTATTATCACTACATATGAATTTATGTTGAAGAATACGCGATACAAATGGATAAAAGTTAAAGTTTGAAAGAAGGATAAATTTTAAAATGTTTAAGCAAATTATTTCTTGGATAAATCATGCTAAACTTGTGAATTTCATGATAAAATGTTATATAGAACTTATGAACAAAATAGTAGGAGGAAAATTTTGGATTTTATTGACATAAAACAATACTTTCATTGATATAAACTCATATAGTTGGGATAAATGGGTTAAGTACGTTGAAAATGAGTTAAAATGAGCTTCTGAAAATGAAATGATAAACTTAAAAATTTTGGAATACTAATTACATAAAATGATACAATTTATATGAACAAAGTTTGAAAAATTTGAAGAAAACAAAGTAAATGGGTTATAATTGTAAAATAAGTAAAAGCATGGGTGTTCGAATGTGTAATATTGAATAAATTCGATGGTTTGAACTTCTCCAAAATAATTGAATGCGGAGGATTGAAAAATGCTACTTTTTATATAATGTTGGATACGGGTGTTATAACCTTCCTACCTTGGGAATTTTCATCCTCGAAGTCAAAACAATAAACGAGAGGATTTTATCTTCTTCACTCATCTTGAAGTTCATATCTAAGCTCACGGATCAAATGTCTATCCGTATATTATCTTTGGTTCCTCGAGCCTCATTGATATATTTAACTTGACATACATTCCTCGGTGCCTTAAATGCTTTTTACAACTTTGATTAGGTTCAAAAATTTATTTAATCAACTTCTATTGATTTTAAAACCTATCGATTCACTTTCTGAACTCGACTCAAGATTGACCCTATATGTGATAGTTCACAATTTGTCTTTTTATTATTTTCTCATTAAGAATTTTTTTTCCAAATCACCAACTGGCTTTCACGACTTCCTTAATAAATACTAACTTTCTAATTAGCAAACAACACCCTACAAACCCTATGTTTATCCCCCTTGTCAAACTCGCTATTCTCGGTCTAAACTTGACTTTAATGAGCACACAATCATCAGAATACTTGATTGTTCCTTTAAACCTCATTGTATTTTTCAGCACTAAGTTATGCAGTGTAATTTATTTCGCTCGAGGTTACGCATCCATACGGTTCCCTGCATGTACAACCGTACCTCTAATTTCTCCAAAACATGAAACTTTTTCGTTCCTAGGTTGGTAAAATCATAAGTATTTTTGTGAAATCATCAATGTTAATATACTTATCCTTTTAGGGTCACGACGACAAATATTTTTTCGATTATATGCCTAGAAATAAAATTCATCTGTATGATAATAAGACACTTTCTTAGTTCAACGTTTATAATTAATTGCATTACTTTTAAAAAAAATTAATCTATTTTCTTTTTTTAGGAATCGTAACCCTATATGTTGATCCACAACATCTCTGTTGTTTCTCTCAAAATCCCGTTGCTTAATTTATTTACCCCGATAAATCTCATAGATTCTTGATAGGTTCTTATTATCAATGTGTTATATAGTCAAATCATCTAAGTCCTAGACTTTATCCAAATTTAAACCTAGGCGAATTATTTCCTACATCATAACATTATATAACCATGTAATTTCGATGTACCAATAGCACCCATGACAACTTCTCGTGTCATGTAATCAATTAATCAATAAGGCCTATTAATTTCCTCCTAAACTCAAAATATGAATCTGTATGATCATTATATATATCCCCATGTAGATTTCATGATTATTCATTTGCCCCACTAAGACCACAACTTACAATTTAGTGCGAATACTAATTTGTTGTTAATCAAACACTATAAACCTTAAGAGAAAATAATTATAGTCTCACCAACCCAAACGTCGCAAACCATTTGACCCAAGTCAGCTAACAACATGTGTAATGAAATCTTGCTATATTTTACGCATTTAAGCATTTTAATACTTTTATAACTCATCATATTGGACTGTTAAGAAGACTTTAACGTATAACTATTCATGAACCATTCTATAATTAGCACTGAACTATCATTGTCTTTATTGCTATAGACACTACAATATCAATCATTATTTACAATCGTGACACAAACATGTGTACTATTTAAACACGTGACATGAAGACTATGTACCCTAGTCTTAATTCACTGCGGAACCACAAACATGTATTATTGCATAATTTTGATATTGAAACCCCTTACCTACGACAGATGTATTTTTCCAATAGGATCGGGATCCTCAACATAGACCATCAGCTTAAGTCGAACGGTGACATGAAAAGATTTAGAAAAAAGGGATGTTGTCACCAATCTATACGATGCTTGCCTCATTAGAGGGCATACTTACTCATTTATCTTTAATGACCGTGGTATACTACAAAATAAAATGACCACTAATAATTTTCCACTAGGTCCTATGAGTATTGCATATCTTAACTCTCTAACCCCAGTAGTTAATACTTGAACTTACAATTATTATCCTAAGACACCAGTAATACTTGCCCATTAAGCACCAATGTTGACCATTATTGAATTAGGATACACTTAAATTACTTAGGATACCATTTCCAAAGGGTTATTGTCATTGTTCCCTTACCAGGGTTGCGTGCCAACTTGCAATAACCAACCTTTACTACCACGGGGAATCAATATACCTAAACATAACCATGATATGTTTTTCTCCAAACATCGCTACTAGCATCAACCAATAGATTAATCAACCCAACATATCTCGAAGTCTATTTAAGGGGTGAATGTATACCCTAGGCCCTACTTACTTAACGTCCACGCTGACCCGACACTTGGGCCTTACTCGCTTTGTTATATTACCGCAACTGCAACTAGCCTATGAGTAATAAATTTTAATGTGAGCGTAAGTTATATTTTTAAGTTGTTCCCCTCTAATCTAAAGCACTAATGGAAACGTCAAACCATTATATGGTTTTCACAACTCTACATGTGTTTAAATTGCTCGACGGAATTTCCTTAAGTATTGACACAATTTTCTTCCACCTAGTCATTAGTACAAATCATTTGTTTCATCTAAATTATTCATTATTTTTTCTCCACAGGATGATGCGTATTGTGCCTTTGTACACTAAACTCTTTGCAACGAGGTATACTTAATACTAAATTAAACTCCTCATTACACTTTCATCAAGAACTAACTTCTTATTTTGAAAATGACAAAGCACCAAAATTCATTTTTAAACTCCAATTAAATTTCTTTATCACTAGACACCATACGTTTTCGATAAAACTTACTCATTTTACCTCAAAAACAAGATTAATATTTTTCCAACACTTGTTACAATTAAAAGGATCGTCTCCATGTCTTGACAGACTTCGCGGATTTATAATAACTAGAGACGATTCTTGTTATTATGTCATATACCTCACCTTATTTCAAGTAATTATGATTTGTACACTACCGTATAGTTTCTTAACTATTAAAACTTATGTTTAGACTAACACACTTTCCGTGTTAGAACCATATATTAACATTTTTTATCTCCAAGGGTCCACCTAAATCGATCTATTGTGTCACATTTCCTTGATAATTACAATTTTTAATACCATTATTAATCTCATGCATGACCACCGGTGGAATGACATTCTATAACCTTAACTTATTTTTACTTAATATGAGAAACCCCATCATCTTGATGTCTCACTCGTGTACATAAACAATTATAAAATCCTAAGTTTACTTTACAGATCATCTTTTAACTCAAACCTGAACATCGAAGGATTTAATCCCGTTATAATAACAAATTGTTACACTTACCCTCAACGTAGCCAAAATGAATTAATATCTTAGCGTAGATTGAATATAGATAATTATTATTAAAATAAAACTAAAATGTAAGTGTACTCTTCGAGACACTCATAACATATTCTTTGATACCAAGTTGACGCCCCTAATCCTGGTTTCAATGCGAGAAACCTTTTTATATTTTTGATTTCATTTAAGAAAATCATCATTTGAAATAAAAACTTGATTTTACATTTGTTTTGTATAATTCATTCAATTTAATTAATGAAATGAGGTCCAGCTTATGAAATTCAGAGAAACACTTAAAATAACAAATTTTCATGGTATAAAAATTATCTGCAGTAAAATTCGTACCATCTTGTATTATTACAATCCAAAATTTAAAGTAATTGCATTAAAGTTCAAATGATAAAAACCATAGTTTAAAACGAATTACATAGTTTAAAACAAATAGTGACAGAGCTCTAACTACGCGGACAACCCTCCTTTCCTTTTTCGTTATCCTTGTCATTTCCTCTACTTAAATTACCCGGGGGAGTTTGACAAATAGCGGGGCATGAGCGTACTTCCATTAGAAGAAATACTAGTAGAGTATATATATCGTATAAAGAGTATTTATACCTATAAAGTGTATTTTAGCAATTATAAAATCATCCCTCATTTGATTAAGTGTTCTGATGGAAGATGTATCATAACCATGCAATGTGCATTATAACCATGAAAACCAGATGATCGGCCCAATCACACTTTACCTTTATTTTAATACTACCCACATCTTGTTAATTTAACCATTAAAGTACTTTCACATTTTCCAAGTTATTTAAAAAAAAAAATCATTAATGAGCGTCGTGCGAAGAATCATCATTTCACTTTCTTAACAGAGGTCACCAATCCCATTTTATTTACAAACTTTCACTGACTTCCACAAATGTTGCACTATGCTAATTAGCCAGTGGTTTTGGGTCTAAGACGAAGTTGAACCCTAGGTCTCAAGACCCTTCTTAAACTTCCTCAGTTGCTTTGAGTATCTTTTAATCGTTACGTCTTTTCAAGTCTTTTCCTTATATTTTTTCTTCTTCTATTTATTTTCATTTTCCCCTTTTACTGGCCAATGAGGCCACAATACTCGGGATGAGACTGGTCCCGCCACACTTTATTTCTAAATTTCACACTTTGTAAAATGTTTGTTTCATTTTACCTTAGACTCAATATTGCTCTTTAATTATCAAAAGTTAAACTTTGAGTTCAAATACTTGTTTTATATACTTTCATGTGTGTTTTCACTATTCACACCCACTAGTAAACGTACATTTTATTCTTTTTGCAAAAATATTAATGTTATTTTCTAAAATTGGTTTCAAGATTTCATCTTATCTAGTTAACATCCAATTTGAGGTAACAAATAATAAATACGCAGTAAAATGTAGATATGTAGAGATAAAAGTGAGAATAAGAAGAATTACACCAAGAGTTACATGGTTCAGCTATAAAAAAATGAGCCTACATCCACATGGTAGCTTTTAGTGCTAGGTTTCAATTGATTAAAGATCTAAGAACAATACAAATCGCTCAATATTTGTTCACTCTATGATTTGACAGTTGAGAGTATAATAACGTCTCCAAGTTGGCCTAGATCCCAATAGGGGATATCTCATTTTTATAATGAATGAAAAGGATAGAATGTCTGTCGGAACCCAAGCATGAATTGGGTTGGAGTATCTTCTTAATGGATCACAACCAAGATATATAATAGCTTAATGTTTTAACCATGAAGGAATGTTCCTTCACATGCTGATTGTCAATGATACCACTCATGTGGTACTCACCATCCTTTAATAACATTATCACCACTGTATTTGAGGATTAGCCTAGTTGGCATCGATTTCTTCTGCCCAAATGGAAAGGAGAATAACCTCATTATTGAGCCGAGGTCATTCCTTGGTATATGATCAGTTGGGGACGAGCTCCTTTACTTGCTATTAAAGGGTTTTACTCAGTTCAGTTAGGGTAATGAGATGATCTACAAATATGTTATAACAAAATCCACCAAGACTTTGCTCATGACTGGAAAGAAGTGGATGAAGTTTTTTAATAAACTATTATGGGTTGACATCTCTTGATTCAGAGATTGGCGATTATTTTGCTCAGTCAGCTGAGTAGAATGACTTGTAAGTTTTCTCGACGAAATTTTCAACTGACTTAAGTTTTCCACGTGTCGGAAATCCGATGGGTCTTAATATATGTGTTTGACACACACATTTTTTCCCTTATAAAAGTGGAGCAAAACATCTTTTGGTCGTTTCATATTCTATGTATTCAAGTTTCGAGAGAGATAGATTGATCGTGAGCCTTTGAAGATTTCTGCAACTTAGCTTCTAGTCCATTTGTAACATTAGGTATTCTTTACGCTTTCTTCCTCTAGTATTTCACTGTTCTTTCGTTTTGGGTTTGTGTTAAGTTGAGGCATTTTTGCTTAGGGTTTTCCATTTCTAGGATTTAGTAAAGGTTATTTTTTGTGAGTGTGCCTTATATAAGTGAATCTTTAAGAATATAAAAACACATTAGTGATCTAAATAATATTTTCCACGAAACCTTTGCTGAGAGGTTCCTATACCACTCGAGGTACTTAAACCCGAGGATGATCCAACAAACCTAAATTTTGTCCCAAAATTTTATTCTCTTTATTCTTCACCCCCTAAGCGTTGGGTGTAGAACATGAGAATATCATACCTCTCAGAGTTTTGATAGCATAAATAATAGGTTTGGTGGAAGAAATTACACTGACACAAGTAACACACCTTTATCTGATCATCTAAACTCTGAAGATAAGGTTTTAATGTCTAACCATTCACCTTCCACCTCGCCTGTTGAGGTTCCTATGACCTCTTATGATCCTTCTACCTCTAATGCCAGATGGCACCGAAGTGATATCCATGTCGAGTATTTAGCAGACCTTAGAATTTTGTACACCATACCAGACACTATGACCATTAGAATTCCTAACCCATAGGAGAGGGCCTATGACTGCAGAAATGCCAACTAGGTTTACTTTTCCCTTTAGTCATTCTAAGTAAGAGCTTGTCTTCCCTTACATCTTTCAATAAGATCAATCTTAAAAGGGTATGGAGTGACCCTTACCCAACTTCCTCTAAATGCCTATAGGTCTACAGTAGGATCTACAATCTACTGGCAAAAATATGGGGATTTGATATTAATGGAGACATATTTAGGCTTGTGTATGGTTCATTGGGTATTATTATTTTTCTCCTTGGATGTCCAATACCAAAATAGTCCAAGTCACCCAAAACAGCAACCACAATTGGAAAATGAAATTCTTCTATATTTTTGGTGTATGGAAGTTCATTCCCAATGCTTCAGAGAGAGGAATCAACATTCCTAGGGACTAGTTCCCTCAGACTTGATTTCTAATAAATCTCCATCATTGGACAAAAGGATGGTGAAGCTCATTATCCAACTTTGCACCTTGGGCCCTAAGTACTTTGAGGATTCATAACCACCTAAGAAGTTTAGGGCCATGATAAACTACATGAGCATCAGTACTATTGATCTTGCCACTTATAAGCCACTAAAGCCAGCTAGTGATGATGAGAAAAGTTTTGAGGAAAATGAGGAAAATGAGGTGGAGGCCGACTAGGTTAAATGGAATTATGAAGAGGTCAATCAAAAGGTTGAAGAAAGTGAGAAATTTTATAAAGTCTAACGGCATCCTTCTTTTTCATTAGTTTTTCTATATTATATTAACTTGTTGTGTTCCTGTTTTTTGTGCGGCTTCAAATGAAATTCAATCTCCTTTGCCATGGTACCAATAAGCATTTCCCAAAGAAATTGAAGGAAGTCCGAGCTAAATATCTCAAAGAACTTACCCAACGGATAGCGACTTAAAAGGCTAAGGAGAAAGCTTGTATAGAAAAAAGAAATAATGACAAAACTCGACTTACAAATGTTGAGGTAGTAAAATTGGCTCCTAAAGAAGCCAAGAAATGGAAGGTTGGTGGCAAAGAAAAAAGAAAATTGTATTAAGACAGGACAAGAGGTCTTTGGATGATTAGTCCATTAAGGATCCCAAATTTCTCGAGTTTAAAGCCAAAAAATGATTTTCATTGATGGTCGACGTGTCCAGAGGTTGTATAGGGGGGTGATTTTCATCTCCCTATGGTCATGTTGAGGCCTTTTAGCTTAAACCTCTAGTGACAAAGGAAAAACTCCTTTCAGACCAAAATTATATTATTTTGAATGTTACTAACACATCTGAAGTCTTAAGCCATGTGGGAAATACTCCTAACTTTCAATTCATTTGGAATTTGGATATGAATAATATTTTTATATTTATTTTCATAAGGCGTTTGGTGTAAGTTAAATCAAATTATCTCTTGATATTATCTTCCAAGCCGATGTATTTCTGTTGAGCTAATTTGCTTCATTTATTCTTATATAGGGCAATATGGCCATAACTATTCTTTGGGAGAATGCTTTTTCTTCCATGAACTCTTACGATGTGTTGAAGAATGCCAAGGAGGGGCTTGGAGATAAAATCAAAGTTCTTAAGGCGGACCATATAAGTCTCATACCAAGTTTCGAGAGGCTGATGACCAAATGGTGACCAAGGTTAAGGACCTTAGTAAATATGAGGATGATATTAAACTTCTATAATAAACTATCAAGACTCTCAAAGACAAACTTGATGATTTCAAAGTTATACTTGTTGGTACCTTGGTCACTACTTCCTTAGTTGGAGAAAAGGTTGTCAATGCCTTCAAATCTATTCAAGAATACGTCATTGACAGCATCATGGCCTCCTTCAAATGTTATGACGAACTTAAAAAGAGGGTAGCTAAACACTACTCCGGTATTACTAAGGTTATCATGTCTTGGGAGGGAGATAATGATGCGGCCAAGGCTATGGATGAAAAAGAGGAGGCCACAAAAAGAGCTGAAGTAGGGTCCTCATCTGAGAAAGATCTCTAGGTTGTTAATGGGAAATAGGTCATGGAAGAGGATGGCAATGTTTAAGGTGAGAAGCTTACCACAACTGAGAACACTGAGTTGGCTCCCAAGGATGTTGCTACTTAAATTTTTTCTATTTATCTTTTTATAATAATTTTTTTTGTAAACACTTCCCTTGTACCCATATGTGATCTATTTGTGGAATGGGAAAATTCTATGCTCTTTTGAGTTTTCTTTCTTTGGAAAATTTCATTACTATAAAAGAAAATAAAGTTTATTATTCACCACGTACTATATTTTGTTTTCAAAGTGGTTTTTCTCAGGGATTTGAACGATTGGATCTAGTAAAATTTTTAGTCAAATTCATGTTTTGTTTGGGTCTTGCAGTATTTCTTAGACTTTTGTCTTTGTTATCGGATCTTGTCATCACAATCTAGGATTTCTAGCTCTATGGGGATCAACTTTTTAGTTGATCAATTAGGAAAGGTATGTTTGCAAGTTTTTATAACTTTTGAATATCCTCTTCCAAAGATTTTGTGCAATTAAATACATGATTTCGTCAATTGGGTTGGCCTTAACCGACCTGACCATGATGTTTTTCCGCATTTAAAGACATTATTTTATCAATTACGTTGGCTTGAGATGACCTAACCTAAAGATTTTTGTAATCAAAGGCATGCTTTGGTCAATTGAGTTGGCTTTGGCCGACCCAACCTTAATATTTTTGTGTCATCAAAGACTTGCTTTGGTCAATTGGGTTGGCTTGCACTGACCTGACCTAAGATTTTTGTATAGTCAAAGACTTGATTTGGTTAATTGGGTTGGATTTATCTAACCTGACCTAAGATTTTTGTGCAGTCTAAGATGTGTTTTGGTCAATTAGGTTGGCTTGAGCCGACTTGACCTAAGAGTTTTATGCAGTCAAAGATGTGCTTTGGTCAATTATATTGGATTGATTCGACCTGACTTAAGATTTTCGTGCAGTTAAAGACGTGTATTGGTTAATTGGGTTGGCCTTAACGGACTTCACCTTGTTCTAAACTCCAGATGTCTTCTTCTAAAGCCTTTTGCCCATCTCTCTGAATGAACTTTTATTGAAGTAAAAAAATGATTTGATAATCATGAAACTAAAATAGGTATTCTCATTTAATCACTTCTGTTTATACAAGCTTTGTAACTTCCCAATGCGTCCATCTTTTAAAAGAGTTTTTTAATAATAATACCTCTTGAGATGCTCAGAGTTCCAAGGGTCCTTGAACAACTCTCCTTCTAGAGTTTAATTCCAGTAAGTACATGGACATACGACTTCAGCCACATAATAGGGACCATGCCAATTAACCCCTAACTTGTTGGATTTCTTAGTGACCTTCTTCAGGACCTAGTCACCTTCCTTGAGGGTACTTAACTTGACTCTATTTTTATATAAAAAAATCGATGTGCTATTGATAGGCTTCTACCCTGAGCTCTGCTACTTCCCTGACCTCACTATCATGCCTAGATCTAACCTTATCGAAAAATAACTCTTAGGGGAATCAAAGTTGAGGACCATGTGGCTTGGCAATTCGGCCTCAATTGGAACCATGGCTTCACTACTAAAGACCAACATGTAGGGTGTTTATCCTGCTGTTGTTCGCGGTGTCATCTTGTAGGACCATAACACACTTTATAGTTCATTTATCCAAGTCCCTTTGGCTAAATCCAATCTTTCCTTATTCCTTTTAGCAATATTCTATTCGTGACTTCTGTCTTCCTGTTGGATTGTGGATGAGCTAAAGATGAGTGCAAATTTCTAATTTTGGCATTACTGTAAAATTTTTGAAACTCAACATTGTCAAACTGGGTACCGTGGTCGACAATGAAGGCGTGGTTTTTCATATAAAATGGAAGACCTTTTCATAAGTCATTTATATGAGTGGTTCTGTCTCCACCCATTTTATGAAATAATCTATCATAACCACCATATACCTTAATTTTCCTTTGGTCTTAAGCAATAGGTTGACCAAATCCATAACCCAAATTGAGCCAAGGTGACGTGATTGACACCAGATCAGCTCCCAATATATTGTGTACCATTCAAAATCTCTGACACTTATCGCACATCTTCGTGTATTCATTACAGTTTTTCCTTGTTGTGGGTCAGTAATATCCTTGGATTGCTATTATTTTTACCAGTGTCCAACCTTCTCTATGGGCACCATATGATCCTTCCTATATTTTATTGACCATGTTCAGCACCTCCATGGGGTGAATTTATCTCATCATTGATATAATAAAACCTGTTTTATATAGTAATCATTTTCCATGAAAATCTTGTCTGCTTTGTAACAAAGTCTTCTCACTTCGTTCTGATCGATCGGTAGAATACCTTCCTCCAAGTATCTTCTAATCGGGTCCATCTAGGATGAGCTTATGGTAAGCTCCACAAAGCTAACTTCCTCCACATTAATGCTCCTCTGCAACAGTATATCTATGGACACAATTCTCCTTATACCGGTCCTAGTGGCTGATGCAAAACGAGTTAATGCATCAACTCTGGTATTTTCAATTATGGGAATTTTGATCATTTGGAGTATTTTTAGATTTTGCAGTAGCCATTTCACTATTACAAGATATTTAACATGTTCCCTCTCTTTCCGCATACTCTTTCAGAACCTGGTTTACCACTAACTTTGAGTAAATGTGATCCATTATCTGCTTAGCCCCTGGTGATATAGACCAATCCAATCACGTAATCAAAGCTTTATATTTTGATTCATTATTGGATGATTAAATTTGAATCGGAGAGCATATTTAATATCAGCTCCGTTAGATGTGTTGATTATCAATCCATCTCCACTACTATTTGCACATAACGATCCATCTATGAATATATTCCATACATGCAAATCATGTTCAAAGCCTCCTTATACCAAGGAACCATTTTTAAATAATTTAGTTAAAGATTCATGCCGATAGCTTATCTTATTTTATTCAAACAAGGGCTCTGTCGATCTTTGGATCTACTCGTCTGAAACGACTGTAGCTTGCTCGACGGTCTTTGCTCTTTATAGGTGAGTTCATCAATGAAATTTATCACTGTTTGACCTTTGATTGCAGTCCTTAACTCATATATGATATAATATTCACCCATCTCGATCACCCACTCCATCAATCTGCCAGACTTCTCATGTTTATGGATGGTTTGTCGAAGTGGGAGATTAATATAAACCACTATTGAATGGGCTTGGAAATACTAATTCATCTTTTGGGATGCCAAAGTTAGAGCCAACTTCTCATGCTGGAATATGTTACTTTTGCACTAACAGAAGCTTTGGTCGTGTAGTATATCGATTTTTAAACTCCTCCATCAATTTTAATCAGAGTCGAGCTAACTACTGGATCAAACACATCCATATACAAGTATAGTTTTTCCCTATAATTAATCTTGGCAGTAATGGATCCAATCCTAGGTATTTTTTAGCTCTAGAAAGGTAGCTTGACATTCATCAGTCCATTCAAAAGAGTTTTTTTATCACCTCTAGTAGTGGGAGGCACTTGTCGGTTGCCCCAAATATGAATCTGTTCAAAGCTGCCACGCGATCTATTATGCTTTGGATTTCCTTCTTGCTTTTGGAAGGCTGTATATTGATCAACGCTCAAATCTTGTCAGGTCTGGCTTTTATGCCCCTTTGATTAACAATAAAAACCCATAAATTATCCACCATTGACTTCGAACACACACATGGATGGATTTATCTTCATCTGATATTTCTCTTGCTAGTTACAGGTCTGGCCGAGGTCTTTAATATGGTTGTCTTCCTTCATGCCTTTTGTCAGCATGTCGTATATGTAAACTTCCATACTCTTCCCTATTTGCTTTTCAAATACTTTATTCACCATCCTTTGATATATGGCCATTGCATTATTTAGTCCAAAGGGAATAAAGTTGTAATAAAAGGTACCTCAACTAGGGATGAATGAGGTATCTTCTCTGTTCTTAGACTTCCTAATACTTTTGTTATAACTGGAAAAATCATCCACGAAGCTCATGAGATCATGCCCAATCATTGCTTCCACCAGTTTATCATTTCAAGGCAAAGTGTAATAATCTTTCGGATATGCCTTATACAAGTCTACGAACTCGACACACAACTGCCATTTATCGTTCTTCTTTGGTACCATTACCATGTTTTTATCCAATCAGGATACATCACATCTTGAATAAAGTTGGCTTTATATATCTTGGCCACTTCTTCTTTAATTTCTCTGTTCTTCTCATTCAAGAATACCCATTGCTTTTTCTTTACAGGATTTTCTTACTTGGCTATGTTGAGTTCGTGACTGATAATGGTTGCATCAATTACAGTCATGTCTTGATGGATCCAAGCAAAAATACTTTTTCTAGCTCGCAGGAAATCAACCAGTTGCTTCTTAAAAACGAGATGTAAGGAAGAAACGATTTAGGTAGAACTTTAGGGATGTTTACCATCTAGAATTACTGGTTCTGTTTTCTCAATGGCTTCCCCTATTACAAACTTATTTTCATATTGAGGATCTAATGTATCGATCTAATAAGTTTACGCTAGTTTCTTTCTTTCTTCCTCATCGGCCGAAGTGTAGTAGCATTCACGTGCTTCCACCTGGTTTCCCTTTACCACTCCCATATCAAAATTCGTGGGGAACTTTAGACGTTGATGAATACTTGAGGCGACAAACTCAAATTTCTTCAGGACCACTCTTCCAGAAATTACATTGTAGGTTGATGAGACATTATTTTTAAGGATGAAGAATCTCACCATCTCTATTCTACAGGTTAGCCAAGTTCTAATAACAACTTTAGGCTTAATTGTTTCCATTGGGTGTATTTTTTACGTGAGAATTCGATGAGCGAAAAATGGTAATCTTGTAATTTTCTTTCGGACAACTTTATCTTCTTAAAATAGTTAAAGATTAATACATCCGTCGAACTCCAATTGTCTACCAGAATTCTCTTCACACTCCTTTAATGGACCATCATGGTTGTTATCGGTGGGTCATCATGAGCATATAACAAACCTAAGAGGTGGTATCTATATAAACCTATCACCAGTCATTCTTTGGTGACCTTATGAGGCCGGATGTCAGTCGTCGTTGCTATATTGATCTCCATGCTAGTAACACAATCCCTTTGTTTATTGAGGTACGCCTTTCTCTTAGATGGTCCCTCACCTCCACCAGCATCACCTCCTACTTTGAAACTACACGACAGATAAATCATACTCACTTGTTCCACTGGCTCCTTGGGCCTTATAGGAATATTTGTATCTCCCTTATCATTCTTCTCTCGCGCTCTTTTCTTCTCCATGTTTTCTCTACAAGGCGACCGTGATCTCTTTCTCTACTTCCAACCATCATGAGCTAGTGATGTCCTGCTATTTTTCTCCACATATTTATTTAGCATCCCTATATTGATAAGGGCCTTAATTTTTTCCTTCAAGGCTAGTAAATCTTTTATTTCATGCCCATAGTGTTTGTAGAACATGTAAAATTTGTTCTTATCTTCCAGCGGAACTTCTTAATTTTTCTAGCCACTTTAATTCACCATTTTTTAGGATCTCATTGAGGATATAGTGAACTCTCAATGTTTGGGGAGTACACTCATAAAACTTTTCGTATGGCTTCATGTTATTCTTCTCCTTGGATCCCTCTTTGGGATTTTCCTTCCTCACCAAGGTGTTGCCTTATTCTAATTTCTTATGGCTGGATTCTTTTGCATCCATTATTTCTTATGCGTTCATAATCTTTCCTACTTGGGTAAAGAGCTCGGTCATAGGGTTTAGAGGATCTTTGGCCAATGCCTAGTACAGCTTCCTAGGAAACAAGCCACTCTTAATTGTTGTGATGGTAACTTTCTCATTGTAGTCCACCACTTCTAGATTTTTGATATTCAATCTGGTAATGTACTCCATTATCATGTCATCATCACATTAATGAATTCTTAATAAATGAGCTACACTCTTACTAAGTTTTACTTCAAAATGAAAACTATTAACAAAGAGATCAGCCAATTATTTAAAATCAGAGATCTTCCCTTTTGGTAACCCATTATACCAAATCTGAGCAGGTCCAATGAGAGTTCTTAAAAAATATCTGCAACACATATCATATTGATAATATATCGCATGTTACTTGGTACTACTCGACGTGAAAGATTATATTTGATTTCCCTTCATACATGGGAATGATCACACGTGGATTGAATTTTGTAGGAGTGGGGTAGATAATCGAGGAGGTTGTAAATGGCAATCCCTTCTCAAATCCAATTTCGAGTGTATTTTTTATCTTGATGAGGTCCCCCAAATGATACTCTATTAGTTGGATTGATACCCTCCATGGTTGGGCATCGTCTGGCCATATTCCTTTATTATCTCATCCACGACTATCGATTAAGCTCTATTATTTTCTTTCAACTTGATCGAACTTGTTTAATTCCCTTGCATTATATCTTAATCCACCATCCCTCTGTCTTCTATATTATTCTTCTCTTCTACTTCCTTTAGGATGCGGATATGTTCGCACCCATATCCTTCCTAACCTATCAAAGACTGGTACTCCACTGAGCCTCTAAAAGGATCTTGTGGGTTCGATTGAATATGTTTGGTCATCATCATATTCAGTTAACCTAATTATTGAGGTTTTACCTGGTTAGTAGGAAGATCCTATATTATTTGACTCGCTTTTTTGAGCAAATATTCTCATATCATACCCCACATTTAGACTCCTTGGGTTATCCATTGCTTTTAACTCAGTTCTCTTGTCGCATATCTCTATATGGCGTAGGAGAATGTGATTATATATGTTTATCCGGGGTTTTCTCCACAACTGGGGTCACTGTAGCTAGTTTTGGTCGACTCTATAAGTCTATAACAGTTTGAGTGAGTTGGCTTATATTTTCTTGCATAGCTTCTTGGCTCTTAATCAAGCTCTGCGAAAATCCTACTAGATCCCCTATTCCAATAGGGGTTGAGGGTGGCACACCTTCTTTTTCCCTACTACTTTCTGGGCGTTTAACCATTTTTTACAAAATTTACAGAAAAATAGAGTATAACGATAGAGAAATAGAGTACAACTGGAGACTTGCAAAATTAAAAGTAGAGAAGTTATTATAGGCTAGTTAGGTAATGGAACAGTAAATCAAGATTTTAAAGTAGGAAATCAAGTGAATCTGCTTATTAGATCAAAGAGATGATCGCCAATAAAGTTTGGGAGTATTTTACAAAAATTCCAGAGTTTTTGTAATTAGAAATTAGGAATCAGATGAGAAAGAACTTATCTTCATCGTTCCCATAAACGACGTTGTTTTGTTATCTTCTAAAATTGGTTTTAAGATTTCATCTTAGCTAGTTGAGATCCAATCCAAGATAACAAATAATAAATAAGTAGTAAAATGCATATATGTAGTAATAAACATGAGAATAAGAATAATCACATCAAGAGTTAAGTGGTTTAGCTCTCAAGAATGAGCCTACGTCCATAGGGTAGCTTTAAATACTAGGTTTCAATTGACAAAAGGTCTAAGAGCAATACAAATAGTTTAATCTTTGTTCACTCTGTGATTTGATAGTTAAGAGTGTAAGAATGTTTATTAGTCGACCCAAATTCTAATAGGGAATCTCTCCTTTTATAATTAATAAGAATGATATAATGTCTATCAAGACCTAAGCATGGGTTGGGTTAGAGTGTCTTCTTAATGGAGCACAACCAAGATATGTAATAGTTTAATGATTTACCAATAAAGTAATGTTCCCGCGCATTCTAACTATCGATGATGCCACTCATGTGGTATTCACAATCCTTTAATGGAGTTATCACAATTGTATTTGACAATTGGAGTAGTTGGCATTGATTCCTTCCGCCCATATGAAAAGAAGGTCGGTCTCATTGCTGAGCCAAAGTCATTCATTGGTATCTGTTCAGCCGGGGATGAGCTCTTTTACTTGTTATTTAAGGGTTTTACTTAGTTCTATTAGGGTTATGAGATGCTCTACAAATATGGTATATCAGTTATTTTTACCATTACTTTCCAAAATATGAGTTTTTATCATGTACTTTAAAATCTAATTCTTTAACTAAAGTCCTTTTAGTTTGGTAAAATCACTCTTAAGTCCATATTCACATATAATGATATTTTTGTGCTAAAACATTTCTTTTGTCATTTCAATATTTTACCTTTCAAAACATAGAATTCGTATTTTCTACCTTGTTTCTCATCATTTAACCATTTCATATTCTTTATATAAAACCAACTTCCCAAAACCATACTTAATGTTACTACTTAGTCCAAACATATCATAAAATCAGACATTTCGCCCCAAAACCATGCTTTGTACATTTTAAGACTTGTCTTACAAATTGAGAACATTTCATCGTTATTATTATCTCCTTGTTTTACTTTGAGCCTTAACTTTTCAATATTACACATTTAAACACATATTTTTATTACTTTTAAACTTAGCACCCATTTACTTTGTTTTCTTCAAGTTTCTCCAAGTTTGTTCACATAAATTATATCATTTTATGTGATTAGTATTCCAAAATTTTTAAGTTTATCATTTTATTCTCAAAAGCTCATTTTAAAATATTTTCAACATACTTAACCCATTTATCCCAACTACTTGAGTTTATGTTAAATAAAGTAAGATTTTATGCCAATACAACAAATGCATCATGCTATTTCTTCATAAGTTCCACATAACACTTTATCATGAAATAAACAAGTTTAACTTGATTTATCCAAAAAATAATTTTTAAACACTTTTAAAGTTATCATTCTTTCAAACTTTAACTTTTATCTATTTTTATCACATATTCTTCAATATATATATTCACATGTAGTGATATAAGTAGTCATGTAAATCATACATATATATATATATATATATATATATATCTAGCATACTTTGATTTTGGTACAAAGAATTCCCAATAAGCTCCTAACTCCTTGCAAGCTTTTTGTCCAAATTAACACCTTCAACACCATAATTGAAATCAAAGAATTCTAGATATATGTATATGTGTATGATTCGCATGACTTCTTATGCTTATTATCACTACATATGAATAAGTTGGGAATCATTTCATTAATCAAATTAAATAGATTTTATGACACAAATGTAAAAGCAAGTTTTTATTTCAAAAGAGAATTTTCTTTAATGAAATCAAAAGTATGAAAAGGGTTTTCATTTTGACACCCGGAATCAGAGCATCATAATCCATTTGAGAATATTTAGTCAATATAGTTAGGGTTTTATTATTAAAACCATGTATGACATTGTAGGTGGTAAATTTTGTTGTTATGGAATCAAGACAATCAGGTTGAGGAAGGTAAATAGTCACAATCACATAAGAACACATTAAATATGTGGTTCAACAATGTGCTTATATCCACAGGGTGTTTCTCTATTTTCTTACATTCCCATTTCCCCAGGGGTTTTGTGCTATATTTATAAAGAACATATTGAGGTTCTGTTATGTGGGAACCCATGACCTTGGATCACTATCACATCTTGATCGGTTAAACCTGATTCATATATTTCCAACAATCACCCCCAATCCATCTTTATCATTTCCTAGTTGTGATTCCTGATAGGACTAAAAGACACATGTAAGCATTTCATGCATGCTTGAATAATATCCCCATTATTTCCCCCGAAGCTTTGTAACTTAATTTAGGGTGTCGAGGTTTATTTGCCTATTAAGTGTTGTATTTGATCATGTCCAGCAGTGATATTTGATCATCCAGAGGAGCTTATTACACTTCGTGCTTTCAAATTGTAAATAACATTTATTTTACCCGTTATACTTGAATGACACTCTCGTAATTTTCCCTGATATCTTAGAGGCATGCCGGTAAATTTAATGAGCCTGCTTATCGACAAGAAAAGTGTCTTCTCGTCTAGTTGGGAGACTTATGTACATCGAGAACTTAATCAACAATGATCTTCTTTGTGATGCTAGGTTAAGTAAGATATTCTACTTCAATCATTTTCTTGAGATCAGAGTCGACAACTGAGGCCAGAGTTACTAAAGCGTCTGCATGATTGTTATTCCCTCGAGGAAATTATTGGACTTGGACGTACTTGAATTTGGGACCAAGTCTTGGGAAATCTAGCAATATGTTGACATGTGATCATCCCTGCCATTATAGTCTGCTAATATCTAGTTGGATACCATCCTTTAATCATAATAAACTTCGAGGTTACTAGTGACAAGGGATACGAATTTTTTCAATCTGCTGATGAGGTCTTCGCACTCAACTTCATCATTAGATGCTTCAAAGCCAAATTTATTCCTTTTTCAAGCATAGTATGATCTGGAGTTACAAGGATGACCCCCACTCCCAACCCTTTTGAATTGGATGCTCCATCAATATAGAGTGTTAACTTATTGAGTTGATTGGGTCCTTTATTGGTCACTTGATTGGCAAGCTTTTTCTCGTCGGGCTCATGCCCTCCGGTATACTCAATAATAAAATCTTATAATATTTTTCCTTTGATATAATTTCTATGTTGATAATAGATATATAACCTCCCTAATTCCACTGACCATTTGGATATCCGTATAGAGAGGTTATCCTTTTGGCGAATTGCATTTAATGAAAATAAAGTGATAATAAGGATGAAGTGGGCTTCAAAGTAATTCATCGACTTTCATGAGGCGAGTATCAAAGAATATGTCAATTATTTAGAGGGAGATAATGTTTCTTAGCGTCCAAAAATGTCTTAATAATATAGTGTATCAAAGCCTAGTGTCATTCCTTCTCGTATATCATTATCGAGCTAACTACATGGTGAGACAGAGAGAGTTGAAAGTAGACTGGATCACCCAAATTTGGGACCTTTGAACAAAGGTGGTTAGCTCCAATAAAGCTTGATTTATTCACGTGCTTTGAATAATCTTCATTCCAGGTCTAGCCCCTCTTTTTTCAATAGCTAAAAGAATTATTGACACTTCTCAAATGATCTAGAGAAGAAGCGATTGAGTGCCGCTAACATCCCGACCAACTTTGGGACATCACTAATTATCTTAGGTGGTTGGTTAATATTTATCTCCTTGATCTGGTCTTATTTGATTTAATTCCCTTTTTTACCAGGTATCTTAAAAACTTCTTGAATTGGACTCCAAAAGAGTACTTGGTTGCTTCAAGTTTAATTTTGCAATATCCCAGGGTTTCGAACATCTTAGCCAACCGTTGGTACCTAGCTCCTACATTCTTAAGTAAAATTAGCATCGTTTAAAATTACAAACTAAGGGTGGTGATGAATAAAGTCTTCTCTTGGTCAGTCCCAAATAAAGGAATTTTGTGATACCTCGAGAAGCATCCAAGAAGATTATTCTTTCATGGTTGACTATGGGGTCAACCAATTGGTCATTCTTTGGCAAATGAAAGTTGTCTTTAGGATAAGCTTTATTCAAGTCGATGAAGTCTATGCAGACTCTCCATTTCCCATTGCTCTTTTTTACTACGATTAGGTTTTAGGGACATTTGGGGAAATGAACTTCTTTAATGGACCTTGCCTCTATAAGTTTCCCTACTTTCTCATCAACCGCCTTTGCCTTTTCTGGGGTTATTTGATATGAATTTTGTGTTATTAGAGGGAATTTCGGATTATGTGAAGTTGGTGACTCATGAATTTGGAATCAATCATGATCATATCATATGGCTACCAAATGAACACGTCTTGATTATCTATGAGCATAGATATTAGTTTTTCCATTTCTTGATCGGTGAGTGAACTGTCGATCAAAAATTTCTTTTCCAAGCGTAAGTCATCGAACATGACTTCTTGCGATGATTACATGATTCTATTTGTGGGAGTCTCCCTTATTTCTTCTATCCATGTTCTCTCATACTTTAGCTTTTATTTTGAAGAGGTGACTCCCTCCACGATCACCTCTTCCTTATTTTTCACTTGCTTAGGTTTGATTACAGTGATAAAGCATTATCGAGCAATAATCTGGTTTTATGTATCTCCAATACACCCTGTTGGTCATGCATTTGAGATTATAATGGTATATAGATACGATAGCCTTCATGAAATGGATACATCCTCCCCCAAAGATCGCGTTGTAAGGAAAATTGATGTCCATTAATAAAAACTCCATCAGTCCCATTTCGTACTAGGAGTACCACTTTTACTAAGTGCATTGTCATATTTCTAGCAAAGCCAACTAAAGGGATGTTCTCTTCCTTCGGGTCTTCCGAATTGAGATTGATCTTGTTGACGAGTTTTGGATACATGAATTTTGAGTACCTTCCTTGGTCCACTAGTATCTTTTCCATATCCCAGTTAGCTCTCCTAAGAGTGATTACTAGTTCATCATGTTAGAAGTAACTAACTCCGACAAAGTACTCTTTAGTGAAAATAACATGCTTTTTATAGTCAATAACCTCTTATCGCTGTCGTTTCCTAGTTGAAGTCTTATCATGGTCAATCTAGAAACTGTCCATAATAGTAATGATCTTCTTTAGTTCCATTCGCACGACATTGCCTTGAATCCAATTTGGACTTTAGTCTCTATAAAAGACTGTGAACTCATGTCTGACCTCATCATCATCTATTATATTATTGATCTTTTGATCGCTCTCCACAATGGCCTTAGTGTTCTTATTTCTAAATAGTCATCTAGGTTTCTTGCCTAGACCATCTCTTCTAATTGCAATTGAGGGCCTTATAATTCTTTATTGTGTTCCCATGCTCCTTGTGGTGGTTTCAGGATATTCTGTCATTTTCCTCGGCCACTTAAAATACTAATGATCTTTCACTTTGTTTAAGATCTTGTATATAGGCTATTTGAATACATTATTGATGGCATGGTAGGCTTGTGTGGGTTAACTTTGTCATCTCCATTTGACCCTCCATTATGTGTTTTCCTCCCTTCTCGGGGGAATTCTATTTGTCTCCATTCTTAGTTGCCTTTAATCGACCATTATCCTATTGCATGCCAGTCAAAATGTCTTCTACTTTAGCATACTTTTTTATTCTTAACACGAGGTCGTCGATGGTGTTAGACTCATTCTTAGTGGGGGAATGGTGCAACATAGAATTACATGACAAATCGATTTTAAATGAGTCCACAACCACTTTTTCCAAGCAATCCCCCACTTTCTAATAGATTTTTCAGTACCGCAGAGCATACTCACACAAGGTTTCGTAGGGATTGTTCTTTATGATAAGGAGTGAGCCCATCCTCTTTATATGGGAACTACTACTGATAAACCTGGAGGTAAAGTCCTTCGAGAGTTGTTTGAAACTCATGACAAACCTGTGTGATAGTTTCTCAAACTAATTTTGTACGATATCCCCCAAACTCAAAAGGAAGATATGACACATAAGGCCCTTATTATTGATCCAGACAATCATGGATTGCATGTATTAGTAAACATAATCGATGGGATCCATTTTCCCATTATAAATTTTGAATCGGGGTAAAACTAACTTCTTCGACGGTTCAGAGTCTTTGATCGATCTCTAAAATGGTGACTTCTTTTAGCTTATAAGCTCCCTAATTACCAATTCTTTGCTAGATCTACCCCCTGATGAGTAGTGTGTTCATCCATTTCTCGTCAAATGAGATTTTAGAGATCTTTTTTGTTATGGCATTCATTTTTGTGGTTTCTTCTATCTAGAGAGCATCCATACTTCGAGCGATCATGTTACAAAGTTATTTATTGGCTGTTCTTGGCAGAAGAAAGGGAGTCATAGGGTGACAATTGTAGGTGGTAAAATCCTACTATTATGGAATCAAGATAACCAAGCATAGTAAGGTAAATAATCACAATCACATAAGAACACGATATATACATGGCTCGATAATATTCCCAGGTCCAGGGGTGTTTCTCTTTCTTTATTGATCAGTACTTGATAACAAAGATTACATGCCATTTATAGACATGAGAAAGAGGTCCAGTTATGTTCCATGACCTTTATCCCTATCTCATTTTGATCGGTTGAACCCAATATCAAGATATTTATTGATCGACCCCAATCTTTTCTTATCATTTTTGGGTTTTGATCACTGAGAAGCCTAGAGGACAGGTGTCAAGGCTTCTTGCCTAGTCTAATAATTACCCCATGAATATTTAATTTTTAGTAATGGTATGTCAATTCATTTTGACATGAGAATAATGGTTTCGATAATGCCATATATTTATATTGTACAAAATGTCAATCAATTGTACTTAGTAGGAATTTCAGTGAGTTGGGTTCGGCTTGATCACAAGAGACCAAAATTCTGGCTCTAGTGTAATTTAATAGTTCACAACTTATATAAGGAGTTGACATCATATCGGTATGATTGGATTTTTAAATTTTAGTGGTTTAACTCAAGCTATGGAAACCTTTCTAATGGTTCGAGAAATTGTACGATAATTTAAAAGAGGGTTGCAACTGTACATTCAGGAATGTATTGAATAAGTTAGCCCATGGGATTTAAGTCAAAGGGTTGTCTTGATTAGAGTTAGGTAATCTCATTTGCAAAGGGTGCACGGATGCTTAATCTGGAGAGTTATGAGGATCGAAATGCTTGCGTAATTGTTGCTTTGTCGATTATGGGAAAGATTTAATTTTTAATTGAATCTTAATCTCCACAAATTAGGAAATATTTATGTGAGTAGGTATGGCATCATAGTTCGGAGAAATCCGCATCCAGGAGATATCTTGTATTGTGATACCCCCTTAATAGACATATATGTTTTGTTTTCACAAGTGAAACCCGGTCGATGGATTATTTTATAATCCAATGAAGTAAAAGATAAGTTAAGTCTCAAAATCAAGGAATTGATTAGATGTTGGTTAAAATCGTGTGATTTGGAGATAATTAAATCTGAGTGCAGTAATGATTATTTTTTAGAATTAATCGTAACTAAATAAAGAGTAAAAATAATTATGGTAATTATAATTGGTATTTTTGAGTATTATTTTGGATGCCAATTTAATTATTAGTCTCAGGTCCCTAGTATGGTCCAATAGCTACGTACTAGACCCGAAACTCTCTAGAAGCCCAGTTTGGTTATGTTCGTGACTTATACCTATTTCTATTTGTGTAAGGTAGGGTTTGGGGTTAATGATCCATTATAGAGGGTTAGAGAGGGAGAGGAAAACAAATGTTCACATTTTTGTGAAGGGGAGGGGTATTGAAGATAATATCTCTCATATTTTTCAAGTGTTTGTCTCGAAGAGTGGCCACACATAAGGCTTACTTTGGCTGGATCATATACTAGAAGATTCGACATGTTCAGAGTACTTAGGAAGGTTTTTACAGACCTTGGAGAGAAATAATAGATTTATCTTCTTCAACTTATTTCTCCTCGTATGAATCACAACAAGATTTTTTATGGTATTGCTTCTTGAAACCTTAAGCTAATTCCTTAAACCTACTTATTATTGTTTACTTTCTAATGTATGGTCGATCTAAGTCCTTTGGCTGAATTTATTTCCACGTTTATGCCAATAGCAATACTCAAAATTGGTATCATAAACCTTAATTATATATTGATTATGTTTTGGAAAGGTTTATGTGGTCCACCATTGAAACCATGGGTTTGCATGTTAGAACATATATGCATAGATGTGTATGTTTTATACGAACATGTTTTTTTAGGGATTGATAAATAATATTCCCTCCATTATAATCCAATGTATATTTGGATATGTGATTGGACCCAACATTGGTTTATCCATAATTATTTTTCTTAGATTCGATTTGGTTGCAATAGTTAGGTTAATTTTAATTATAGAAAAAATTTATGTATTTGGAGAAGTTACGAGGGTATGTAATTTTGTTTAAATCATAATTTATTGGGTTTAGTTTTCATTCAAAATTAATGCAAACCAAATTTTGCATGGAATTTTGGTTTTCATGGTAAATGCTTGTTGTTGAACAAAAGACTTGCTTCTTAGTTTTAGTTATTTCGTGTTGTACTAGGGAGATGGGAAAGTTTTTTGAAGCCTCATGTTCCTTGCTCACCAACAAGAAAAGAAAAATAGAAGTAGTTTTTTTCTTTGGAAGCTTGTGTGTTGGTCAAGAGATAAGGACAAATAAATATGTTTGTCTATTTATTCTGGATGCACGAATCACACGATTGTAGATAAAAAAATTGCAAAAGAGGATTGCATTTGGCTTATGGACACAAGGAGTATATTTTCTTTTGTCATAAAAGATTCCTGTTTGGATGGTCTCTTTATTTTTGGAGAAGAATTTACATTTCTCACTTTATGGTAGATGTATGTCAACTTTGGATAGCAAGACTTGTTGAGTTTTGTTTTTAGCAATGCCTTATGTGTTACATGAGATTCTTAAGTTTTTTTTCACATGGGACACATGTTATAAGTCGAATAAAAAGGATAATCATGTTATAGTATTGATAATGGGAACAATATTTTATTTTCTTTTTAAAAGCACATGGATTTGCACCTAGTAGGACACACTTATGATTTATATATATGAGCATGGATTATTTTTAAGAGATACCACCCCAAGGTTTCACAAGGGTGTTAACATGTTCTTGGCTTGTATCTCACGTGATAAGACTAGAAGCTATTTTTAATCAATTATTGGGACACATGTTATAATTCATGTTAACTTGGTAAATCAAATAGAGGATCTCAGTTTTTTGTGGCTAATAGTTATTACAATTGGGATACGTACATATAGAAAAATCAGGATATTTTTATGGATGTTATACCCAAAATATGTCCACCTATATACATATGTCACATGGCATGGAGCCCACATAAGAATAATGAAGAACTAGGCCACAGATAACTTAAGCTCAATGCATTTTAAGCTACGACTTAGTATGTAGATATGCCACAACCTTACAGGATGACAATGAGGGCCACGACCACAACAGTGATAAGTTGCGGACCACACAACCTCAATATATCCGTTGTACCTACCACGGGCATTGGCACGTCAGCAATAACTTGCTAGTTGTCCATCTTTTAGTAGGATTCCATCTTAATAATACTAGTCTATAAGTCACATGCACCAGGCATGTGACACTCCCACCAACTACTATAAATAAATACTCTCACCTCCTCATTTGGGAGGACTTGTTAGGCATCAAGATATGCCCAATTATCTCCTTCCCCTGTCCAGACCCAAGAACACACTCAAGTCACCTGAGCCGAATACGGTCACGGTCCCCCTCAATTAACACTACAAAGACACATTCCCTTCAACATAAAACTTGTATGTTGACGTATTTAGTCTCTCTTCTTTCTCTGGTATGACTCTAAGGATCCAGAATTTCTATAACCACATGTATATAATGAGAATTAGGCTCCAAAGTGGATGTGGGCTGATTTTTATATCCAAACCACAATAAAACTCATGTTATAACTCTTCATCTCTATTTTATTATATTTTATATACTTTGACTATTGGTTATGGATTCGATGGAACGGACTGTAATGCCCTGACCCGGGTTTGGGTCACATTTGGGTTAACTCGCACCGAATCAAGGAGTTAAAGGAGGCGGGGGAAAGTTCAATTTATTACTTAAGAAAACCATTTTAATTACATCATTTATTAAAGATTAAATTACCATTTTAAGCTGGAAAAGGGATGGTCACTTTAAGTAATTAGGTCAATTTACAAGATTTATTTATAAAATTCGATTTATTCCACATTACTAATTAATTGAGAAATAAACCATATCCATTCCTGTATTATTACAACCATGGCCAAAGGCCCGAATAAAAGTTGTTAAAGTCCCTAATTGCCAATATTCCAAAGATAATTTAAATTAAATGACATAGCATTAGCGACATTGAATGCCCTCTGGGGACTTACCCGCTTACTTTTCAACGTCTCCACTCGAGGTACCTAGGATGAGGTGGGAGTTCTAACATAAAAAGAAGGAGTGAGCGAACGCTCAGTAGGGTAGGTACTACTAGTCTATACATTTTTTATAAATATACTATAGATATAACATGTATTTCAATCAATTCTGAAAACGTCTAACAATTTATGTAGTATTAATGCAACTACTATGTGAAGTACTCGAGAAATGAGCTCATACTCACACTAAATTATTTCACACCACCATTTACCGAGTCTAGAGACTAATTAATTTCCTTTTTTACTTTAATATCATTTTATCACATTTCATTAGGTTGTCTTGCTTATTCATTTTTTAGCACTACCATTATCATTTCTATTTTTCGTTATCTTTTCTTGGAATCTTCCAATAATCGCATACTTTAATGGGCTCCACACCGTTGGCAATGCTATCACATGCTCTGGCCAATGAATTTTTTTCTTTCACCCCGGGCTCTAAGCCATCCTTAATTAACCTGGTGTCATCCGAGTCCTTATTAATTTGTTTTAACATTTTTACCAATGTCCAGATTATTCCCACATTTTACCATTTTCATCATTCCTACGATTTATTTCATCATCTCAACTTATCAATGTACCATTTTATCCCCTTCATTTGTTTTCACTAAAAACTGACGGATAGGGTCTAACGAGGAAATTTAACCATTAGGACCCTCAAATTTTTCAAAATCACCATTTCACCCTTTATTTCATAATAACTTGAGAAAAACATTATTGAATCATCATGGCATAATTAAAATAAAATTTTCCTTTCCAAATTTCCCTTTTATGATTTTATGTAAAAAATCATGTTTATCATATTATGTTTACCACATAAAATACATTTAATCATTCAAAACCATTTTTTGCCAATTGTTCATAACTTTTCCCTAATATCACATGTGACTTCAAATATATCCATTATAAAAATATTTGTAATGCATGTCTAGGGCTACTTTTCTACATTTAATCATTTCTTTATAAAACCCATTTCAACATGATTTATCAAGTCTAAAATGTCACTTTTTATCTTATTACATGATTCTACTCATGACAATGAGGATTTCAATCCTAAAAACTCCTCAAAATGCAATTAATCCGCATAATAATAATGGGTTTATATTTTCCATGCCTTCTTCCATATTTCAAGGTAAAAATGCCATTTTTTTTTCATAAAAGACATATTTAGGGTTTTTCTTCTTTTAAAACAAAAACCATTTTTGCAAGACTTGAATATGTTTGCAAATATCAATATTTTTTGCATTATATCATCATTAGCATGCATCCTATACATTTATTTCATGGCTAGAACCTAGAAATCATAGGAAGACAAAAACCCTAAATATGTCTTTTATGAAGACAAAGTGAGAAGATAGTTATGGAAGTTCCTAGCTCAAAAGATTCTCAAAGCTCTTCAAATAATTCTAGAATCCCTTCTACAAGCTTAGCTCTACCCACTTCCTTACTTCATAAGATATTTGATGATGAAGACAAAGCTCTAAAATGATGTATGGAGGTGGTGGAAAGGTATGGTTATGGGAAAAATCTTGGTGAAAAAAATGGGTTTATGAAGCTCAGAGAGAGAGATAAATGCTGATAATAATTTGTGGTGGAAGAACCTCCCAAGCTCATCCTTCTTATAACCTTAAGAGCCCTCACAAAATGATTTAGAAACTCACCCCACACATGATATACACGTTTTAGAACTTCTAGGCTCACCATATTTTGACATATCATCAAATCAATGGTCCAAAACGAGACAGCACATAAGGGAAACTCGAAATGAATAATTTCTAAACAGGTCGTTTGAACAAGATCACATCTCATTTGAACAAGAATACGAATGACATTCGAATGACATATTAAATAAGGTGGAAATCTAAGTTAAAGTAAGTTCATTTGTTCTTCGTTAGAAGCTCACTTCAAACGAGATGGACTTCTCATTTGAACCAATAGTGGTATCGTACGAATGAGATAGAAATCTCATTCGAAACACAAAATTCCTCCAAATCCTGAATTCTCCAAAATAACTCTCAATAAATACCACCAAGGCCACAAGAAAATGCAATAACTAACAACCTGTAATACCCCGTGATTTTTATGATTTTTAAAATGGATTATATTTTAAATTAATGGATTAATTGGATTTTATTATTAATTAATTCATTGGGTTTTTATCCGACTTGAGGATATTAAAATGTATGATTCTTAATATTACTTAAAGATATTTAGGTAATATATGAATGAGATGATTATTGATAATTGTTGTGAGATATAAATTCGGTAATTTGAATTTTTAGTCGGACGCGGTATGGGACGTGTCGGGACTAATTTGTTAAATTAAGAAGGAAATTTATTTTCTATCAACCTTATAGTCATTTTAACTGCGTCGTTGCGTCCAGAAGGTTTGAAATAGTCTAAAAGTCTATTTGGATGTTAGTTTTGGGTCTCGGGTCATTTGAAAATGAAAACACAACCCAAAAGGGCATTTTGGTCATTTTTATAGGGGGATGAATAGTGATTTCAGTTTTTGTCCTACTATAAGTATTTGAAGATTAAGTGTACGTGGGTTATTCATCTCATCTACACAAATTAGAGAAGTCATCTTCCTAGAGAGAGTGAAGGTTGCTTGGGAAGAGAAGAGTTTACTTGGGAAGGAGAAGAACTAAGAACCAAGGGTCACCACCACCAACCACCACCGGAGGTTGACCGGAGAAGGGAGAACCACCTGGGATATACTACACCAAAGGGATCAGACCTTCATTAGAGGCAAGTGTTTGATAATGGAAATCTAAGTTTGTATATTGTCCATGTTAGAGTAGTTATTAAAAGAGATGATTTTTCATGTTTGGAAGAAATAATGGAGTTATTAAATGGATTTCTGGAAACTGAAAATATATAGGAATCAAACTCATGTTGTAGGTAGTTAGTAATCCACGAAATAATCATGAATCTGTTGAAGAAATTCTGAAAACCATTGATGTGTTCTGGAAGATAATATGTTGATAATTTTCTGGAAAAAGTGGATATAAACATGCTTTTAATTCAATCTCTTGATGATTCTAGGATGTTTAAAGTATTAGGAATCATTCATATATGTTGATATATCATGTAGTAAGAATTACAAGTCATTTGGGATGTTAATATGAAGTTTTGAATGATAAAAAATGGCTAAACTCGTAGTTGCAGAAATGCAGAAAAACTGGGTTGTTACCTGAGTGATCGATCGATCGACCCCCTGGCTTCGATCGATCGACCTCCCCAGAATTCCTAAAGTTGCTTATTTTTAAATGTTGATCCTTATCCCGAACCTTTTGTAGATCTTTGGTGATTATTAATTGGATATTATGGGACTTAGAGAAGATCAGTAAGACCTAGATAAGATTTGAATTAATTTGTTTGGGATTTAATTGATTAGAATAATGATAATTAAATTGGAAGAAATTTCGGTTGCTAGATTCATTTGTTGGATTCTAATTGGTATGCATGAGGATTAAATATAGGATCAGTAGGGGTGATTGTATATAACACCTGGGTATCCTTAAGTTAACAAGAGGGTTTAATCCTAAGTGAAAGAAGATGTGTTTATGAGAGATTTAAAACTATTGGTTTTAAACCTAATTAAAGACAGAGTTTAATTCGTAGTACTTAGGGAGAGATGACGATATGGACCAATAGGGTGTTAGTGACTTCTTACTGAATATATGTTGAGGAAAAATCTATTTGAACCTTGAATATTGAGTGAGGCTCGGGGATAATTAAATTAAGAAGTAAAGTTATGATATATTAATATGTGGGATGTAAAGAGATATACCGCTACGTATGGGAATAATCTAAGGGTAATTTGAGTACCTTGTTGATAGTATATTATAGGAATGATAATGCCTATTTGATTGATTGATGATTATGTGTATGACATACCTAGCTTACTTGCTATCGACGGGAGGTTTGCGCGTGAGGGGAGTCATATCCTGATGAATCCATGGGATCTTTGATTTGTCGCTCAAGAACATAGGTCTATGAAAGACTTGTCGGGGAGTTGATAAGTCCGCTGACTGTGGGAACGTAGGTATGTGCGTGACCCATGGATACGAGAACTATGTTCGCCTCCAAATTTATTTGTTGATGTTTGTGGTTCGAGGAATCCTTACCGAACCTTTAGTCCCTTATTGGGCGACCAGTGATATGATAGCAGAGTAATGCATTGCACCGCAGCTGTGACTCGGGGTGCCATATTATATATATATATATATATATATATATATATATATATATATATATATATATATATATATATATATATATATATATAATGAATTAAATGAATGGATATATTTTGTGGTTAAATAATCTACTGTATGATAATTGTAGATCACGGTGAATTGAGAATAGTATTGAAGTAAGTTAATGAATATTTATTGAAGAGATTAATTCATATTAATGAGAAATGATTCATGTTAACGGGAAACGATTTATATAGAATGTAAATGAATGATTATACGACGTATGGTATGGGACATACGGGGTTATAATCTGGGATGAAATCATACTATGGAAATCAGTAATGAGGAACCATTAACTAGGAGGTTAATAGGAAACGTTAAGTGTGCACTCTAGTTGAGAGGTGAGAATAGCAGGTGAGAGTTGGATCTAACATGTACATAATAAATGCTTTATTGCACTTGTTAAATACTTGTTGTTTTCAAAATCGTTTTCACAATCGGGCTCTGACCCGTTTCCTTGCATATTCTCTTTTCTATTGTATCTTCTATATCAGGTGTCCAGCAGCAGGGACGCCAACCTTAGCGGATTATGACAAGCTATGGAGCTATGGAGTTTTGTTTAGACGCATATCTTCATTTGATTCACAGTATTCTTATATTTAGGGCATGTCGCCCAAAGGATTTCAGTTATCACTTTCTATCGGAGTCATATACTATTGTGTTCGTGTCATTTTAATACATTTGTTATTATTGGGATTACTGTAATGGATTAATATTATTTGGGAATGTTTATTCCAATTGCATTGAAATTCTTTTGTGTTATCTGTTATGTTATAAGTGTTGTAGAATAAAATGTGTCTTGTTATTCTTAAACTAAAAATGGATTTTGTTGAATTAAAATTTGGAAAGTTTTTAACACCAGCTTAATTGGGTATTGGGTGAGTTGTAAATGTTTTCGACAGTGATGCTAAGAATGAGTCAACTGTATATTATGTTATAATTTGGTATGGGATTGGCCACCCGATGTTTAATTAGGCGGGGTGTTACAGGTGGTATTAGAGCATCAGGTTCTAGTGTTCTTTAGGATCTGTACGGCTTATTGTGTTTTCAGCTTAGTGTTCTTTGCTGTAGAGCCCTATGAGTAAGATTATTGCTTTTTTGTTTACGCTTACTGATAAGCACCCAAAACGGTACAATTTATACCCCGATTAGATGTATTTTAGTTGCTAATTCTCGACAATATGGGTCTTATGTGCTTAAATGTTTATCATGCAGGCTTAACTGCAGTTGCGGTGTCAAAAGCTACATTTCGAGGTCAATTGCAGTTAGAATGGAGCTAATTCCCTCTCTCGTACCCTAACCCGAGCCTAAACCTAGCCCAAACTTACCCCAGGCCTGTGTGTGTTTTATTTGTGTCATTTATTATTTTTTTTGATTTGTAGTTTGAGTCATTTTTATTTTTTAGGATTTATTTTTGATTTATTTAGAATTTTTAGATTTTATTTACTATTTTTAGATTTTATTAGTATATTTTTATTTCATCTTTATTTTTATTAGTTATTAGTTTTATTTTTATTAGGATTAGTTTTTTTTAGGATTTCATTTATTAGTTTTATTTAATTTTACATTTATTTAGGATTTTAGTTTTAATTTTATTAGATCTTATTTCTATTTTTATTTCTTTCATTTTTAATTTGAGTCTTTATGTTATTATTAGAAGTAGGATTTTATTTTAGATTTTTAGTTTTATTAGTTTTAGATTTTTTTAATGTTAGTTAGTGTTATTTTAGGGTCATAAATTAAACACACATTAACACACACACCCCATACTACACTACACTTTGTCCTACACCCTAACAACCCCTCACCCTCACCCTCACCCCTACTTCCTATACACCCCACCACACATTAAACCTACCCTTCATCTTCTTCCTATAACCCACTAACCTAAACCTCCATTAACATAACCCATACATCTCTCCCCAACCTTATACCCCCTCAACCCGGTTCCTACCCGAGATAGACCCCCCTGCCAGCGCAGCTCCGGCTCCCCACTCTCTCACCCTCCGCCGGCGAGCCTCTGACCCTCCTAAATCCGTCGCCACTCCGGCGGCGCCTTGCAAAGCCCGAACTCTCCGGCGCAAGCGGAACCCCCAGCCAAAATCGCGAACCGACCTTATCACCCCTGCCCGGTTCTCCCCAGCTGCCCAGGCCGGATCGACGCCCCTTCGATCGCCGATGCGCACATCGGCAAACAGCCCTTGCTGCCTGTGTTCGATCCCAAAACCCGACTCACCATGGCCAACCAACTTTAACCACCAAACCCACCTCAACCGAAAACCCACTTCCGTGTTAGACCCATTTCACCATTTCAAACCATACAAGCCAAACACGATTTATTCTACCCGCTAAAAACCAAATGCAAGACCAAATAAAAGCCACATGCCAATTAAACCCACTTTTAAACCTTTCACCCATATTACCCCCAACTAACCTTTATCCCCTTTTTCCCCAAATTACCCCCATGTGCACCCAAATCAGATTTTTTCCAAATATCCTCACACCCCCATGCACATCTGCTCTCACCTTTCCCACATGTTCACCACAGCCAATTCTCATTTTTACCCCCATGCTCCATACCTACTATAAATTAAAGAAGAAGACCCCAAATCAAAAGAGCTTTTAGATAGGAATTACCTCACCTCACCCTATTGTTTTAATATTGAAAAAGCTAAAAAAAAGTAAAAAAGCAAAAAAGTCCAAAAAGAAAATAAAAAGTGAATTACAATTGAATTTGTTCCATTTGCTTTACTCCCTAGGAAGTGGATTGACATCCTTACTTACCACTACACTTGAGTTTATTATATTTTGTAGGTATTTTGAGGATTTTGACTAACTTGGCTTTCAACAACAACGACATATACGCAAAAAGCATAGTTATCAAATGGTGCCGTTGCCGGGGAGATAGAAAAGTTCTTTCTATCAAATGGCGCCGTTGCCATTCTTGGGATTGTGAAGCTCGGAGCGGATTTCATTTTGTGATTCACTTGTATTATACTTTTTTTTTATTTTAGTACCATTTTTTGCATTTTATTAGAAGGATTGTATTATGATTTTTTTTATTATTTGGCATGTATTGCGGTGCTTAGAGACACCATTTATTTTTCATTTAAATTTGTAATAAATTGAAGCCAAGTGTGATAGGGAAACCGTACAAGGTAGAGAGAGGGCGTCCAAGGCGAGGATTTAGAAGCCTCTCTACCTTGGGTCGATAGGACTCCCGGGGACGACTGAGATAGGAGTGATCTTCCCCCGGTCGACTCAAAATTTTTGGCACCCCACGGCGTAAAAACCGTGGGAGGTATATTTCTTACACCCTCGCGCCTCTCCTGTTGGCGAGTCCATTCTTGTGTGTGCTTTGTGTTCTCTTATGTGATTTTATTATCGCATTTATTTTCGAATGGTGTGATGAATTAATTGACTAAGACCTACACCCGGTCACTCACGATAAGGGATTTCATCACCCGACTCACTCGCTTATCATTGTGTGCTACCCTAGCCATCACTAAATTTAAAATCAATCAACTAGGTAGCCCAATAGGAGAATATTTTTGCAAAGGCGATCACTCATATTTCTGTTATTTTTATCGCCCGCGGACTTAATTAAAATTTGACTACCCTCTCACTAAATTTAAAGATAAAAATTGGCTATGTGCTAGTTAGGAAATTTTCTTGACTTGTGTGTGTGTCCAATTCATTTTTTTGGTAGTCGGTTTTAGTTAGTTCGTCCAATTCAAAGAGTCCACATTTTTTCCCCACCCTTTCTTCCAAAAAAAAAAATCCAAAAATCCAAAAATATTTTTCTTCCTTTATTTTTCAAAAAAATCCAAAAATATTTTCTTTCTTTTATTTTTATAAAAAATCCAAAAATATTTTCTTTTTCTCATTTTTTAGAAAACTCCAAAAATATTTTCTTTCCTTTTTGAAAAAATTTACAAAATTCAAAAAAATATTTCTCCCCTCATGGCCGAAGAACGTCCTTTACGGGACTACTTTAATTATTTTCCATTAACACGTGACACGTGTGAGAGTGATCCCGAGCGATCTCTTTATGATATTCTTCATGATTTCACCTCTCTCACGAGTACCATTGGTACTCTTGACCCATCCATGCACGCACCTCCTATTCCATTACCCTTGGTGTCAAGTGTCACCGTGCCTCCTCCTTTGTTGTGCACCCACTGTTCTTATGCCGATCACATGTCCCATGAGTGCCCATACTCTTCATATCCCTACGCACCCACCACGGACCATACGTATCCATATGACACTGTTCCGGAACCCACCTCGGCCTATTCTCCCTATATACCCAATCCCGAGTTGTGTGAGTCCCCGAGCCATTCGTGGAGGCCTGATCACCCTTCCATGCAATACAAATCCCAACCCGATGTTGTGGATCATCACACGTTCCAACAGTCGTCATGGAAACTTTGTGCACCTGTTCACGATCCGTCCCCTCACTACGCACCCAGTGAATTTCAACCAATTGTCCATCACGAAAGTGATCCTTTCGAGTATGATTCACTTGGCCCCACTCCACACACTTCCTTTGAGTATTCTCCGTATAATCATGATAGCAGCGAGTTGTGTCCACCTCACCCACCGCCACCACCTGTCACTCCACCACCACCATCATCCACCTCCACTCTCGAAAGCCTCTTGCAAAAGTTCATACTTGAGCAAAAGCAAGCCACTCAAATTCAAGCTCAAGCTCTCCAAAGGCTTGAACAAAGGTTAAATGCATTGGAGTGTGAGAAAGAGTCGAACATTCCCATGCCTCCACCCATCATTGCAACCGAGTGTGATGATGATGTGTCCCCTTGTGACACGGATTTTGAGTGTGACGAATCCTACCACCTCGAGAATCTCAAAGTTGAGACCATTCCATGGTCCGGGTCCCAAGTCAACAATTGTGTTGACTTACCTTTATATAGTGAGCCTGATCCAATCCCACCATATCCATATGAACCCCACTTTGAGGTTCCTATTCCTATTCCTTTTCCCGTCGAATCCAAAACAATGCCCGAGTCTATACCTATTGAGCTTCACCCTTGTGTTCCCGAGGAACCCACATCTTTTAGGTTCGCTCCGGCTACGAGTGTTCACCATTTTCCCGAGATAGAATCTGTGATAGTTCATATCTATCCGGATGTGGATGATATCCCACCATGCATGGCTCCCTTTGAGCCTAATATTTCTACTGATTCCTCTATCTTTGATCTTAGTACCTCGTCTTACCCACCCACCCCATCTTTAGAAACCACACTCCCTCGTGAGTATTCCTTTACTCATCCCAATGAGTGTGTGTCTCCCACGCTTGAGTTGGATCATCTTCCTCCACCGTTTATCCCACCCGACCCACCCATTATCATTTCCACCCCACCACCTGGTTTGGATCTTGACTTTACAAATTTCACGTTTCCATCTACATTTTTAGATCCTCACCTGAAACCATCATCAACCTTCCACGAGAGTTATGGTGATACTCTCCACTTCCGTGACACCAAGCTTGTTCCTCCATACACATCACTTCCTTGTGGTGTTGATTTTTCTCAACAGCTCCCTGGTGTGTTACGACGCGACCATTATCATCGCCCATTCATAGAACGGTCGTATGATTTTTATGAGGCCCATCCCATTCCACTTTCCCCACCATATTTCCTCCCTCACCAACTTGAGCACTGATATACCCGTTTATACCCTCAGCCTGGATGAGGATTACCTCCAATACGGACGACCCTTCACCAGGCCCCAGCTGGCCACCACCGGGCCCAGACGACCCTACGAGGGGACGACCCTTCACCAGGCCCCAACTGGCCACCACCGCGCCCAGACGACCCTACGAGGGGCCGACCCTTCCACCAGGCTCCGGACGACCCTACGAGGGTACGACCCTTCCCCAGACTCCGGACGACCCTTCCTCAGGCTCTAGACGACCCTACGAGGGTACGACAGTACGAGGCCAGAATCAAACCAGGCTCCCTACCGGAAGGAACTTTGCCCTCGGCCTCGGCTCATAGGCCGAGGGTGACATCATGACAGCGCGTGGTTTGGGACACGCGTGGAACAGTGCACGTCAGGCTCATATGACACGTGGCAGACCGTTATAACCGAATCACACCCTCACGTGAGGGAATATTATGTCATCATTTGGCATCTACAGGTGTCAACAGGGGATTGGTTAGATCATCAGTCACATGCACCATGCTTACTTGGGGGGTACACTACCCCCCCCAAGACCTATATATACTTGTCACCTACAACCCTACAGGGGATCGATCCATGAACAGTAGCCCTAGCTAAAACTCTGCTTGTACACACACAGTAGAAAGAGAGAGGGTTATGAGCATTGTATCCAAGGCCATTAGTGCCCATACTTAGTGGATCACACACTCACAGTGGATGTAGGCCAAATTGGCTGAACCACTATACATCATTGTCTTATTTCCTCTTATACTCATCCCCTTCTACACACTTACATACTTATATACTTGCATCTCTATGGTTGCCATGGCTGCTACTGCTTGAGCTCACAATCACTTATCTGGTGGTGCTAAATCTTAGCATCATCAGTTTGGCGCCGTCTGTGGGAACGAGAAGACATCTCTTCCTTTGTACAGCTTGACCTCGCTGGGCACTCTGGTGGTGAACCAACACTCCCCCTGAGAGGAGGTGTTTCACCATTGAAAGAGACCCACTAAGGTTCCCAAGCTCACCAGTATTTTCTTCAGTTCAACTTTTTATAGCTCAAGCACATGGCACCTGAGATGCCACCGCCACCGCTTCCCCCGCCGGATGAGGGGGGAAGACCCAGTTCCAGTCAGCCGCCGCCTCAGTCTGAGATGGCTGATGTGGCAGCAGCCCTAAAGTCTCTGGCAGCAAGCCAGCAGATGATGCAGGAGCAGTTCACAGCTCTGAGCCAGAACATACTGAGACCACCAGGGGTCTCACCTGAGATGATTACTCCGGCAGCAGCCCCAGGACAGCATGAGGCCAGGGGACCACCCCAGGCGCCACGCAAAGACCTGCCACCCCCTCAGCGGCGTAGGGATGTTGCTGACCCCAGGCGTTTACGCCTGGGGAGGCAAGGAAACCCTTGCCCTGAAGACAGGTATGACGATCTGGAGGGGGAGGAGGCCCCAATAGAATGCTGGGAACCCTATGAGGTCTCCAACAATACTGTGCGACCCCTCCAGGACAGTAGAGGGAAGTGTGGGAGACCAAACCCTGATGATCGTCCAAGAGGCTCTGCTTTCGATCGCTTGAGCAGGGGGTCGGCCTTTGAGAGACTAGGCCCAGTAAATGACCTGCGAGAACAGTTGTCCAGGCCAAGGAGTGCTGCAAGATCCAGGAGGGAGGCAGCCGATGGCCGACCCCGAGGACGAGATGACGGCCAAAGGGAAGTGAACAGTCGACACAGGCCTGCTGCAGCAGAACCCTCCGACCACCTCGGAGAGGCAGCAGGGGATAACATCGGCCAGGCCGACCCTGCGAGGCCCTGGAATGACTCAATCCAGCGGTTAGAGGATAAGATTGGTGATATATTGAAGAGCCGAGACCCTCTTCAGAAGGGATACACCATAGGCTCACCCTTTGTGGCAAAGATAGTCAACTTCTCCACGCCGTCAAAGTTCAAGCCACCTATGGTCACCCCAAGGTATGATGGGAGCACCAACCCCGTCCACCACGTGGAGATGTATCAGTCGGCGGCAGACATATACTCTATCTCAGATGAGATGAGGTGTCGTGCCTTCTCTGGTACCCTGACAGGGGCTGCGCATGTGTGGTACACGTCTCTTCCAAAAAATTCCATTGGAAACTTTAAGCAGTTGGCAGACCTGTTCATCCATAATTTCTGCTTTGGGGTGAGGCCACAGAAGAAGACCACCCACCTGCTCTATGTTAAGCAGGGGAAGAGTGAAAGTCTGAGGGACTATATAGCCAGATTCAATAAGGAGAAGCTGGAGGTAGAAGACTATGAGGAGAGCATAGCTATGACAGCCCTGATTGGAGGACTCCAAAAGGGGAAGCTGTTATGGAAGCTTGCTGAAGACCCTCCGAGGACGATGGCCGAGCTGTTGTCAACAGCAGGAAAGGTGATGAACGCCGAAGAGGCGATGGCTGCAAAATATGAGGACGAAAGAGGAGGTGCAAGTGGGAGTAAATACCCCAAGAAGAACAAATAGGGGAAGAAGAGAACCATGGATGATAAGTTCGCGGGGTACACCCCTCTGACGGTCAGCTGTGAACAGATCCTCAATGAGATAAAGAGTGACCGGACACTGAAGTGGCCTGAGAAGCTGAGAGCAGCCCCCGGCAAGAGGAATAAGAACCTGTGGTGCGAATTTCACCAAGACCACGGCCACGTGACGGATAAATGCTTTGCTCTGAAAGACGAGATTGAGAAGATGCTAAAGGAAGGGAAGCTCATAAAGTACGTCGACAAAGCCGACTTCAAGAGGGGCCGAGGGGATGACCCCAGAAAGAAGCGAGTCGATGCCTGCAGAGAAGGTCCTCAAAAAAGAGGGGACGACCCTTCTGATGATGAGGACGACCCTGACCTCCCGCTGAGAGACGACCACGGTCCTGTCAAGAGGCTCAATATGATCTCGCTCGGTGTAGGAATGATCTCCGGGGGTTTAGCAGGAGGAGGGTCTGAGGTCGCTGACAGGAAGGCCCATGTTGCGGAGGCTAAGGCAGTAACGAAGATGGTGCACTCAACCTTCCTAGAGGTCAAGTCAGAAAAAAGGAAGAAGGTTGACATGGACACTTTGATAGTGGGATTTCCAAGGATGGACTTCAAAGGCCTCTTGGCCCCGCATGATGACCCTCTTGTCATCACTACCAGGGTGCACGGGTGCGAAGTGCCGAGGATCCTGGTAGATGGGGGCTCATCCGCAGATGTGATGTTTTGGCCATGCTTCAAGGCCTTGGGCCTCAGTCGTGCCAGACTTGTCCCATACCATCATCCATTGATTGGGTTCAATGGGGAGAAGGTTCACCCCCTGGGAATATATGAGGCTGATGTCAGGATGGGGGACGAATGGCCGAGATGGCTCACCAAGAGGGTCAGTTTCTTTGTGCTGGATGAGCATGTGTTTTCGGCATACAACATCATACTGGGACGTGTGGCCCTCAAGGGGTTTGAAGCTGTGTCGTCCACAGTCCACCAGATGGTTAAGTTCCCTACCCTTTATGGGGTGGGGGAAGTCCAGGGAGACCAGACGACAGCGAGAGAATGCTACTACAACTCCGCTGAAGAAAAAGAGGCACACAAGAGGGCTACAACCACTTACAACATTGATACCCTAGACCCCAGGGACGAGACGAAGCTCAAAAAAGGGGAGGCCGCTGAGGAGGTAGAACCCATCATCCTCGATGAGGATGACCCGGGAAAAACCGTCCAAGTTGGCAAGTCTCTGAAGCCCAGTATCAAGGAAGACCTCATCAAACTGTTGAGGAGAAGGCGAAGCGTCTTCGCGTGGAGTCATGTAGATATGACAGGGATCGACCCTGAAATCATGTGCCACAAACTCAATGTGGTAGAGGGAGTGAAGCCGGTAAAGCAGAAGAGGAGGATTTACTCTAGAGAGAAGTATGAGGTCATCAGGGATGAGGTTAAAAAATTAGAAGACGCTGAATTTATCAGAGAGGTCATCTACCCTGAGTGGCTGTCCAATGCAGTCATTGTCCCAAAGGCCAACGGCAAGTGGAGAATGTGTGTGGACTTCACAGACCTCAACAAGCACTGCCCCAAAGACAGCTTCCCTCTCCCCCGCATTGACCAGATGGTAGACGCTACTGCAGGCCACGAGCTCATGAGTTTTATGGATGCCTACTCAGGGTATAACCAGATCTTCATGAACCCTGATGACTCGGAGAGGACTGCCTTCATCACTGACAAGGGGACATACTGTTACAGGGTCATGCCCTTTGGCCTAAAAAATGCGGGGGCAACGTACCAGCGCCTCGTAAATAAAATGTTCGAAGACCAAATTGGGAAGTCTATGGAGGTTTACGTAGATGACATGCTGACTAAAAGTCTGAAGGCAGAGGACCATGTGGCAGACCTGGAAAGGACCTTTAATACAATGGACAAATACAAAATGAAGCTCAATCCGGCCAAGTGTGTCTTCGGGGTCGGAGCGGGGAAGTTCTTGGGGTTCATTGTCAATCAAAGAGGCATCGAGGCCAATCCCGAAAAGATAAAGGCCCTTATTGAGATGAAGACCCCCAAGTCCATTAAAGACGTTCAGAGGCTCACAGGGAGAGTGGCTGCCTTGAACAGATTTGTGTCAAGGGCTACAGACAGGTGTCTACCATTCTTCAAGATCCTCAGGAAGGCCTTCGAATGGAGCGAAGAGTGTGATGAGGCTTTCAAGGAGCTAAAATCATACTTAGGGTCTCCCTTGCTGCTGTCACGACCCGTGCAGGGTGAACGACTTTACGTGTACCTTGCTGTCTCAGAGTCCGCTATCAGTGCAGCAATTGTAAGAGACGAAGCTGAGATACAGGGCTGCTAAGTTCACTGTCATCAGAGACACGCTGTACAAAAAGGGGTTCCTACTCCCCTTACTTAAGTGTGTGCATCCCTCAGAAGTCCCTTCCATTCTGCAAGATGTGCATGGAGGGTCGTGCTCAAGCCACATTGGGGGTAGATCCTTAGCGAAGAGGGTGATCACCCAAGGCTACTGGTGGCCGACCTTAGGGAAAGATGCTGCCGCATATGTTAAAAAGTCTGATAAATGCCAAAGATTTGCTACCATCCCTCACCAACCTCATCAGCCCCTCACCTCCATTACATCCCCATGGCCGTTTGCAGTATGGGGGATTGACCTGGTAGGACCCTTACCGAGGGCAGTCAATAACTATTGGTTCCTCATCGTAGCAATTGACTACTTTTCAAAGTGGGTAGAGGCCGAACCGATGGTCACGATTACAGAGCAGAAGACCTTCCAGTTCATCTGGAAGAATGTGATATGCAGATATGGTCTACCCAACACCCTCACCTCGGATAACGGGACCCAGTTCAAGAATGCCTCTCTGCAGAAGTACTGTGAGAGGGTAAGCATCAAACAATTTTTCTCCACCCCAGGCCGACCTCAGGCCAATGGTCAAACCGAAGTTACGAATAGGACAATCATAGATAGGATTAAGAAGAGGCTTGAGGAGGCAAAAGGAAGATGGGTCGAGGAGTTATATGCAGTGTTGTGGGCGTACAGGACGACAGTAAGGACCTCTACTGGGGAGACCCCATTCATGTTAGCTTATGGATCAGAAGCAGTCATCCCCACCGAAGTCGAGTTTCCCACTCATAGGGTCCAAGTGTATGACCCCCAGGGAAATACAGAAGAGAGGAGACTTGACCTGGACTTGATTGAGGAAAGAAGGGAGGATGCTGAGATGAGGCAGGCTTCCTACCAACAGAGGACCGCAAGGTTCTACAATCAGAGGGTGAAACATATGCCCATCGCAGTGGGGGACTTGGTGACACGACTCAGAATGTGTATCTAAAGTGTGTGCTCTCTAGGCTCAAGTGCAAGCCTATCGTTCAAGTAATAATCCGACAAGTCGGGTATCGATCCTCAGGGAAAAAGGACAACGGAATTGTGACGACGGGATAAGATTGAAGAATCCTAGCGATGACTCTAAAAAGAAAAGAAAAAATTTGATTTGGTCTTTTGGGATTGATTACACTAAATGCAATTATGAAACTATGATAAAATATGCACTAATTAAATTATCTAAATGAAGAATGAAGAATTAAATTGAAATTGCTAAACTTAAATGATGAGAAAATAGGATGGGAATACAATCCCCCAACCCTAGTGTAATGCAGTGACAACGTTGATCATAAATTTATCCGATTAATTCAAACCCGGAATTTAGTACTCCCAAGCATTATGTATACGAGGTTCAAGCCCGCGTCATACCTAATCTGAGGATGAGTAAATCGGTATCGCGGTAATTACACTCAAATTGTACTCTAAATCATCACGAGTACCCATAGGCAAACGAGATATAAAGATCTACAATTATTATGAAATTACGCGATACGATCAAAATTAATCATTAAATTCAGCGGATCGACGTTATACACATGCACTAACACATCAGGTTGGGTTCATGCATCCCAACCTTGAAAAACCTAGCCGGACATGTTACTGTGACTAATGCATGAAATAATAACGTTGCATGTGTATGAATTCATGATAAAACTAAATCTAAACATGTAAATACGTATTATGAATGCGAAAACAAGTTGAATCTAATGGGAAAACAAAGCATGAAAGAACAATAATAAGAAACAAGAATCTTGAATTAAAACTTGCAAAAACAAACCCGAAACAATGAATTCTTGAAGTAATTTTAGCCCTTGATGTTCCTAGATGTTCCTCCCCTTTTTCTCTATCAAAAACTCTCTAAAAATAGCCCTAAAAGCTGCTCCTAGGTTAATGCCTTCGTTCCCCACAAGTTTGGAGTGTTTTAAACCTATTAGGAGACTTGGAGACCAATCCAAATGAAAGACAAAATTCGCGTGTCAGGTACAGCGAACCGGTTCGCAGGTACAGCGAACCGGTTTGCTGTACCAGCCTGGTCTTGCTCTCAGCACTTAGATTTTTTTCTGGTTTTTCTCTTCTTTTCTTGGATTTTTCTTCAACTTCAACTGAGCATAACTTTTCAACCGTAGCTCGGATTTGGGTGCCGTTTTTTCCAGTGTGCTCGTTGTTCCGAGATCTTCAACTTTCCAGAAGGCCCCACCTCCAGAATCGGGCTGTAAAATTACGAAAATGCCCTTGAACTTGCCTTCCTAGCCTTTCTTCTATTATTTTTCCGCAACTTCAAGGGGTCATAACTCTTTCATCGTAGCTCGGATTGAGGTGCCGTTTTTTATGGTGTTCTTGTAATTGAAAGATCTTAAACTTTCTAGTTGGACCCACTTCCGGACTAAGGCTGAAAAATTACGAAAATGCCCTTGAACTTGCCTTCCTAGCTTTTCTTGCACTGTCTTGCTTCCTCCTTTGCACTGCTTGCATAATTAACCTGTAAAACCAATAGGAGAAGCACAAAACACGCAATACTCGCCAAGAAGGTTAGAAGCATAAAATTGAATCAAATCCATATATGTTACATCATTCGGGTTCACAAAAGTACTGAAATTAGGGGGATAAATATACAATATTTATGCCCAATCAAACCCCCCTAACTTAGAACTTTGCGCGTCCCGAGCAATGTAAAAGAATGAAAGTAAGAGTTAAGGACACTTCAAGGACTTTATTGGGATAGAATGCCACTTTCGCGGGCAAGCGATTGCATTTAGCATATGCAACAAGCCTTTAAACCTCTAGGTTACCCTACTAGGACGAGTTGTGTCTCGTGAGGGTTTGCAGTGAATATACCCACAAAATTCGACTCAAAGAAAATTCAAAATACGCAAAAATTGTACAATTCAAACTTTTCCATAAAATAGTCATCATCAAGTCATATTTACAAGTCTCAAATCGTAGTGTGTGTGTGCGAAGCCGGAAATATAACCGCCAATTTTCATCGATTGATCATTACGTTACTTATCCGAAAATTCGTTTTGATTTCAATTTCTCACAGAATGCACTCACAAACGAATCTCTCGGATTATGGCTATTCTCTCGGCATGCGTGATATAAGGAGTAAATGTAATGGAAGCAAATACACGCATGCAATTAGAAAGACGGAAATTTTATGGTGAAAGGATCTCTTCAACGGATTACGGTTTTAAAAACGGGAACATCGCCTCTATTTCGCTCATTTAACCTCTTATATTATCTTTTGGTGTATTAACTCTCCACGCGGTACTCAATTTACGCAATTTGGACTCGGTTAGGACTTTTTCGGGTTAAAGGTTGCATTGGGTAAAATAAAGGAGGTATGGAGGGTTGGAATTGGAAAAGTCATTCGTGATGTCCGTTTGTGCATTTTCCGGGCTATTGCTCATTTTTTTCTTCTTTTTCTATTTTTTTTTCTTTTCTTTTTTTTCTTTGTTGCTATTTTTGTTGAGCATTCTTCTATTTTTTTTTTCTTGCCCCCTTTTTGTTGCACTTTTCGGACTTAAATTCTGAATTTTTTTCATTTTTCACAATTCCGGGCTATTTTGGGTTTTCCGGGTTGTCAAACGAAAGGAAAAATTATTCGGCTCAATTTGGGTTACAAAAGGGATAATTTTTCGCTACTTTTTTTCTGGCCAATATTTTTGGGTGACAAACGAGGGCCTACTTCATTGTCCAAAATACCAATTGCGTTACCATATGCGTTTCGAGGTGAATTTAAGTTTAGAGACTAATTTGGCACGATTTTCAAGGCAACATTGCACACATTTTTCAAAATCGATCAAAATGAAAGGATTGAGATCCTTGACAACTTATTAAGCGCTAAAAAGAACTTTGAGTTAACTATTAACTCGGATTGATTTCAAAACTCGCAACAAGTGATAGGCTCGAATCTCACCGGGTTTTGTTAATCTCCACATTTATTCGTTAAGTCGTCAATTTTCGCACAATTTCCATCTTTGGTCAATTTCGGCTTTGTGTACGTTGAATGTTTACAATTTGAGACTTTAAACTGACTTTTAATGATATTTTTGAAAAATTTGAATTCCAATTTTTATTTATTTTGAACAAAAATATTTTTGGATTTTTCAAATTTTTATGATTTTTTTTGGAAATTTTGGGCATTTTTGAAAATTTGTGAAGTTTTAGAAATACGCACTTGTGACCCCCCCTAACTTAGACTTTTGCATTGTCCTCAAGCAAAAAGGACTAAAATCTAATTCAAGGCGAATGAAAAGTGCGGAAAAATATAACAAACAAATGTGAAAAATGCAACAAGACACTATATGACACTCATGCATGACTCAAAAATACAACAAAAATCACCCCATACGCGTCGGGGGTGCGACGACCTCTCATCTCTCCATAAACTCACCCGACCCCACTTATGGGGGTTGATGCTCTCCTTGTCACTCCCGTCCTAGGATTATATTCCAACAATCGGAACAAGTTGGGACCTCGCCCATAGATAAAGGATAGACCGGGAGACTCGTCGTGACTAATTGGAAAGGGATCCTCGTGATGATGACTCAAAGCATGGTCAACGTGCATTGACTCGGAGGGGACACCTAGGTTTCTTTCAATTTTTAAGACGCATGGGTCGGGCTCTAAGTCGGATGAACCACAACTTTTCTCCTCACTCGCCTTCGGGGCCTCTAGTGTTGTGGGTGGATTGTCACAACGAAGGAATTCATCAATTTTTGCTTTTAATTCACCGTCGTCTAAGTGACTACATGAATCCAGTAGGGATTGGCCTTCAATAGTAATACTTTCATCCACCTTCCCGAATTCTCTTTCAAAATCTTCCATGCTCATGTCGCCTAGTTCTCCCTCTCTAGTAGTGCCTACATCCTCTCTTACTTGCTCGATCTCCAACTCCACTAGTTTTCTCTCTTCTACCCCCTCTCTCTCTCTTTCAATTGCGGTCACAACACACCTCTCCCCCTCTTTGCTCTCATCGTCACATCTACCACTATTACCTGATGAAATAGGGCACACCCCTAACGGCTCTCTCTTGTGGGACCTCTCATTCTCATGGCTCAACACTAAGCAGGACCCCGAAGCATCTCCACAATAATTCTCCTCGTTGTATTCCTCTACGATCTCCTCTATGAAGCTCACTGCGTGAAGGTCATCTTCTTCTCCCGTATGTTGGGCGACATGGAAGATGTTGGTCTCTAAAGTCATGTTCCCAAAAGTGAGTTGCATTCGCCCATTCCTAGTGTTGATGATTGCGTTAGCCGTAGCTAAGAACGGGCGCCCAAGGATGATAGGAACATGGTTGCTTGAGGTGAAGGAGGGCTCCGTGTCCCAAATGACAAAATCTACCGGAAAGTAGAAGGTGTCAACTTGAACGATCACGTCCTCAATTATGCCTCGTGGAATCTTCACGGTTCGATCCGCTAGTTGGAGAGTGACCTTTGTGGACTTGAGATCGCCCAAGTCAAGTTGCCTATAAATGGAGTAAGGAAGTATGTTTACACTTGCTCCCAAGTCAAGTAAGGCTTTCTCAATTTTATTATCTCCAATGATGCATGATATGGTGGGTGCACCGGGATCTTTGAATTTAGGCGGGAGATCATTTAGTAGAATGGAACTCACGTTCTGAGCTAGAAAGACATTCTTTTTAACCTTCATCTTCCTTTTTACCGTCAACAAATCTTTGATAACTTTGCCGTAGGCTGGAATTTGCTTGATGGCATCAAGGAAGGGCAAGTTTAGCTTCACTTGCTTAAGTACTTCTAGCACTTCATCACGTGGGCATCCTTTCTGTGAAGGAATCAACCTTTGAGGAAATGGTGCCGCGGTGGGTGGTTTCACTACTACCTCGGCCTCACTAGTGTCATCTTTATCACCTTCATTCAAGGGGACATCTTCGGCCTCTTTCGTGCCGGGTGAAATCTCCTTGTCTTTAAGTACGTCTCGTGGGGGAGGTGACAAGTCAACTACCCTCCCATTACGTAGAGTGGTGATTGCGCTACATTGCTCAAGATGGTCGTGGGGTGTTGAGCTAACACTAGTTTGACCTTGGAGAGGTCTTTGGCCCTGGGCAGGAAACTTTCCCTTCTCCTGAACACTCAACGAGGATTGTATCTTAGACAGATTTGCATTTAGGTCGCCAATGAGACGATCATACTTGGCATTGGTTGCGGCCTGGCTTGCGATGAATTGATTCACAGTATCCTCGAGAGTTCTCCGCTGTGGCGGGATATAATTTCCGTGAGGTGGTGGTGCTTGCACATGTCCTTGCATATGTGGAGCTTGTTGGAATTGGTGCGGAGGAGGAGGGGCAACATGCGAAGGAGGGTTCATTGCGGCGTGTTGTTGCCCGTAGCTAAAACCGGGATGGCTTTTCCACGAAGGGTTGTATGAATTCCCATGCGGGGCAGCGAAATTACCCTTGAAACCTCCTATACTACTAACTTGCTCTTGAATCATTCCTTTGTAGGCGGGTATCGTCGGGCATTCCTCAGTTGAATGTCCCACCTCACAAATTGCACACACTTTCTCGACGGGATTTTTGATAGATCCAACTACCTCACATAAATCTCGAAATCCTTTCTCAAGGGTGTCCAATCGACTGTCCGTCATAGAATGCTTATCTACGTGGAATAGGCCGGACGCCGATGGAGCAGTGGTGGGTTGTCGATTTTGATTTTGAGCGCTCGGGTCAGAGGTATCCCAGGATTGGGTAGTCTCGGCGACATACCTCATGTGAAGATCAGCATCGTGGGCATTTAGATCGACAAACGGGCCACTTCCCATAGTTTCAACAAGTTGTTTGGAGTTAAGATTTAACCCATTATAGATAAAGGAGATGATTTGCGATGGATCAAATCCATGATGGGGACATGAAGCCACTAACTCGTTGAAACGTTCATAACATCGATGGAATGGCTCATTTTCAAGTTGTCTAAACGCTTGAATTTGAGCCTTGATAAAGATTGTTCGATGTGTTGGGAAGAATTTCTTGAGAAATTTAGACTGTAGCTCATTCCAGGATGGAATCGAGCTTGGAGGTAAAGACCATAGCCAAGCTTTGGCTTTATCTTTAAGCGAGAAGGGGAAGAGTTTGAGGCGGATTACCTCTTGTGTGCAGGTTTGATCATTGAGAGTATCACACACGTCCTCAAATTCCCTTATGTGGAGGTATGGTTTTTCAGAATCCATACCGTGGTAATGTGGTAGCGTCTGGATCATCCCATTCTTGAAACGGAACTGCCCGGCATTATACGGGAGTATAATGCATCCCGGAGTGACGGTGCGCTCGGGATATAAGAATTCTCTCAACGGGCGGTACTGAGGCTCTTCCTCACCGGTAGATGCATTACTGTGTTGCGACATCTCTCTTTCACTCGACGATTCAGCGTTCTCACTGGGTGTGCACGACGTGTGTCCTACGAAGGAGAAGGGAGTGTTGCTAGAGATTGAATGTGACGGTGTGGGAGGTGGGATCCAGAACTGTGGGGCTTGCGGAGTGTGGGGACTGTCAGGATTATACTCAACAAGTGGATTTTCGTGAATGCTGGTTGGAGTATTATGGGGTGTGGGAGTGGTTTCAGAATTTTGCATTAAGCTCAGGAGAGATGATGATTGTGAATCTTTTTGAATTTTTTTTTTATTTTTTTTTTGGATTTTTGAAATTTTTTTTTTTTTTTTTTTTTTTTTTGGTCAAAGTTTTGGATTAACTCGATCTAATCCTAAGTCTACCTAATTCCCCGGCAACGGCGCCAAAAACTTGACACGACTCAGAATGTGTATCTAAAGTGTGTGCTCTCTAGGCTCAAGTGCAAGCCTATCGTTCAAGTAATAATCCGACAAGTCGGGTATCGATCCTCAGGGAAAAAGGACAACGGAATTGTGACGACGGGATAAGATTGAGGAATCCTAGCGATGACTCTAAAAAGAAAAGAAAAAATTTGATTTGGTCTTTTGGGATTGATTACACTAAATGCAATTATGAAACTATGATAAAATATGCACTAATTAAATTATCTAAATGAAGAATGAAGAATTAAATTGAAATTGCTAAACTTAAATGATGAGAAAATAGGATGGGAATACAATCCCCCAACCCTAGTGTAATTCAGTGACAACGTTGATCATAAATTTATCCGATTAATTCAAACCCGGAATTTAGTACTCCCAAGCATTATGTATACGAGGTTCAAGCCCGCGTCATACCTAATCTGAGGATGAGTAAATCGGTATCGCGGTAATTACACTCAAATTGTACTCTAAATCATCACGAGTACCCATAGGCAAACGAGATATAAAGATCTACAATTATTATGAAATTACGCGATACGATCAAAATTAATCATTAAATTCAGCGGATCGACGTTATACACATGCACTAACACATCAGGTTGGGTTCATGCATCCCAACCTTGAAAAACCTAGCCGGACATGTTACTGTGACTAATGCATGAAATAATAACGTTGCATGTGTATGAATTCATGATAAAACTAAATCTAAACATGTAAATACGTATTATGAATGCGAAAACAAGTTGAATCTAATGGGAAAACAAAGCATGAAAGAACAATAATAAGAAACAAGAATCTTGAATTAAAACTTGCAAAAACAAACCCGAAACAATGAATTCTTGAAGTAATTTTAGCCCTTGATGTTCCTAGATGTTCCTCCCCTTTTTCTCTATCAAAAACTCTCTAAAAATAGCCCTAAAAGCTGCTCCTAGGTTAATGCCTTCGTTCCCCACAAGTTTGGAGTGTTTTAAACCTATTAGGAGACTTGGAGACCAATCCAAATGAAAGACAAAATTCGCGTGTCAGGTACAGCGAACCGGTTCGCAGGTACAGCGAACCGGTTTGCTGTACCAGCCTGGTCTTGCTCTCAGCACTTAGATTTTTTTCTGGTTTTTCTCTTCTTTTCTTGGATTTTTCTTCAACTTCAACTGAGCATAACTTTTCAACCGTAGCTCGGATTTGGGTGCCGTTTTTTCCAGTGTGCTCGTTGTTCCGAGATCTTCAACTTTCCAGAAGGCCCCACCTCCAGAATCGGGCTGTAAAATTACGAAAATGCCCTTGAACTTGCCTTCCTAGCCTTTCTTCTATTATTTTTCCGCAACTTCAAGGGGTCATAACTCTTTCATCGTAGCTCGGATTGAGGTGCCGTTTTTTATGGTGTTCTTGTAATTGAAAGATCTTAAACTTTCTAGTTGGACCCACTTCCGGACTAAGGCTGAAAAATTACGAAAATGCCCTTGAACTTGCCTTCCTAGCTTTTCTTGCACTGTCTTGCTTCCTCCTTTGCACTGCTTGCATAATTAACCTGTAAAACCAATAGGAGAAGCACAAAACACGCAATACTCGCCAAGAAGGTTAGAAGCATAAAATTGAATCAAATCCATATATGTTACATCATTCGGGTTCACAAAAGTACTGAAATTAGGGGGATAAATATACAATATTTATGCCCAATCACTTGGTCCTCAAGAAGACTTGGCAAAAGCCCAACAAGCTCCACCCTAATTGGCATGGACCATATAGGGTCATCGATGAAGTCATCCCTGGGACCTACAGGCTAGAAAACCTGGAGGGGGAACCTTTCTCAAACCCCTGGAATGCAGATCATTTGAAAAAATACTACCAGTAGTGTTGTAAGGTCTTGATAAGCCATAGTTGTAATAAGCATTGTTTCGACAGAACACATGGAAAATTAATGAAAAGTATCAGTGTTTCCCTCATCCAGTGGTTATCAGTTCTAGTATACATGCAAAGAAGTTGAACCCTCGGCTATAATGAGGATCCGTGGAGGGGACAACCCCACCACTGTCCTCAAGAAAGACGAGGGTAGACTTTGTTAAAATCCATTAATTTGGTTGGTTAAACCCTCGGCTATAATGAGGATCAGTGGAGGGGACGACCCCACCACTGTCCTCAAGAAAGACGAGGGTAGACTTTGTTAAAAATCATTAATATTGATTATTTGAACCCTCGGCTATAATGAGGACCAGTGGAGGGGACGACCCCACCACTGTCCCCAAAAAAGACGAGGGTAGACTTTGTTAAAATCCATTAATTTGGTTGGTTAAACCCTCGGCTATAATGAAGATCAGTGGAGGGGACGACCCCACCACTGTCCTCAAGAAAGACGAGGGTAGACTTTGTTAAAAATCATTAATTTGATTATTTGAACCCTCGGCTATAATGAGGACCAGTGGAGGGGACGACCCCACCACTGTCCCCAAAAAAGACGAGGGTAGACTTTGTTAAAATCCATTAATTTGGTAAGTTGAACCCTCGGCTATAATGAGGACCAGTGGAGGGGACGACCCCACCACTGTTCTCAAGAAAGACGAGGGTAAACTTTGATTAAAATCCATTAATTTGGTAATTTGAACCCTCGGCTATAATGAGGACCAGTGGAGGGGACGACCCCACCACTGTTCTCACTAAAGACGAGGGTAGACTTTGATTAAAAACCATTAATTTGGTAAGTTGAACCCTCGGCTATAATGAGGGCCAGTGGAGGGGACGACCCCTCCACTGCACTCAAGAAAGACGAGGGTAGACTTCATAAAAACCATTAATTTGGTAAGTTGAACCCTCGGCTATAATGAGGACCAGTGGAGGGGACGACCCCTCCACTGCACTCAAGAAAGACGAGGGTAGACTTCATAAATACCATTAAATTGGTTGGTTAAACCCTCGGTTATAATGAGGATCAGTGGAGGGGACGACCCCTCCACTGTTCTCAAGAAAGACGAGGGTAGACTTTGTTAAAAATCATTAATTTGATTATTTGAACCCTCGGATATAATAAGGCCTGATGAGGGGACGACCCCACATTGGTCCTCAAAAAGACGAGGGAAGGGTTAGTAGCATCATCATCAACGAAGAAGCAAATTAGCAAGGAACAAACCATAATAGAATTAAGTATGGAAGACCACAATTGTGGAAGAGACTGGTATTAATAAAACATCAAGTATCAAGTGTTTTTACAAGGACTTTGAACAAAAATACAAAAACAAGGGTATGGGCTACAGGCAGCCACCCTATGGGACGACATCAAAGGGCAGAGCCTCAACATCAATGGGAATGGTCTCCTCTTTTACCAGCACCAGATGATCTTCAGATGTACCGACCCCTTCGAGCTGGACTTGGGACTCCACCTGGTTGAGGGCCTCGGCAATTAGGGGATCGTCCAATTGAACACCCTCCAGTGATGGGCGAACAGAGGAAACCACATCGCCAAATTTGAGGACGACCCATCGGCAGGCCGTCCTAATCCCCCTTTCAAGATATTCAAGGCCGAAGCCTTGAAATTCATCTGAAGTCTTGTATGCCTCCACAGCATCAGCCTCAGCTTTCTTGATGGCTGCTTCCAGATCAGTCTTATGCTGGGCCTCCAGATTGATCAGAGCCTCGTCCTTGTCCTTGATCAACAAGTCCTTGTCCTTGATCAACAAGTCCTTAGCCTGCAGATCGGCGTCATGTTGCTTCGTCAGCTCATCAAGGACTCTAGCGTGCTCAGTCCTTGTGCTCTCCAGCTCGGCCCTAGCAGTGTCCGACTCTGTCCGTAGGTCAACCTCTTGTTGAATGGCCCTCTCAGCTTCATGGAATTTCTGTTGGTTCTCAGCCATCCACTTGGTGGCTGAGGTGAGGGCACAGACGGACTGCAAGAAAAAATGAACAAATGTCAAGAGGGGCCGAGGGAACAGTTAATGAAAGAATGAAATTAAAGGTCAAGACCAATACCTGAGCAAGGGAGTGCAGACCGAAGTCGTACACTTTAGCTGGAGGCATCTTTGCCAAGAAATCGAAGTCAGAGGCCGATGGTGCAGAGAACATCGAGGCCTTGACCGCCCTCAAGTTGGCAATAAGGGATGAGGGGTCGGCCCTCAGATGGGACAGATTCTGAGACCAGAATGCCCCCATGCTCGACGAAGAGGTCGTACCCTCAGAGGCTTCGACCCTTGCCCTCGTCCTTGGATCAGGCCGATGCTCAACAGGAGTCTCAGGCTCCTTCCTCTTGTGGCTATCAGAGGTCGGCTCAACAACCGTCGGCCCTGAGGCCCTTGTCTTCTTTGGAGCTTGCTGAGGCTCCTTCCCCTTTTTCTTCGACAAACCAGCAAGTAGGCTTGGAGCAGTCATTTCCCAGAGGTAGTCTGGTGTACCTGCAGGACGATCTGATAAGACGACGACATGTAAGAAAAGTTCAGAGATAAAGAGAGAACACTTCAAAAATAAGTAAAGAAGGGAAAATGTTCAGTATAACTCACATAGTTCTGTCAGAGGGCCGACCCTCAGACCAACTTCTTTAAGGAAGCGAGGAGTCATCAGATCTTCGAACTTTGGGATCTCACCCTCTCTCCCTCGTCCCCTCAGATACTCAACAATATCCCTTTCCTCTAGGCTAAGTCCGGGGTCTGACCTAGCTTTCATTGAGGGATTAGACCAGTTATTAGGGACCCTCGGATCATCGGCAGAAGGGGACGCCTCGGCGGAGCGCTCCCACGCCCCAGATATGAAGAAGAATCTCTTCTTCCAATCATGATTGGAAGTTTGAGACACGCGAAGAAGTTTCTTCTCAGACCTTCTCGCCCCAAGATGATAATATCCGGGCTGTTTAGATGAAGAGGTGATATTATAGCAAGCCAAGAATACGTCGGACGAGGGCTCATCAGTAAAAGAGTTTTTCCACAAGGAAATGTAACCCAGAATCGTCCTCCAAGAGTTGGGTGGAAGTTGAGAGGGGGAGACGCCCAGAGCCGACAGAATATCGACAATGGCAGGGTGGAAGGGAAGTCTGACACCTACCTTGAACATTTGCTCGTAGACTGCAACCTCCCCCTCTTCACCCTCAAAAACCCTCTCAGTCTCAGAGGGAACCCTCATAGTTACCCCAGAGGGCACTCCGTAAGTATGCCTCCATATCAGAAGGTCCCTATCCCTAACGGAGGAGATAAAAGACGAGGTGTGGGAAGTGTCAACCTCATCATCTGTATCATCGTCCTCGTACTCATCCCCCTCCATCTCATCACCTGCAGGAGGACCCTGAGGGAAAGCCACTTGGAAGGCATTGGGGGACAGGGTTGTCACAGGGACAGCCTCAGAGGGGATCGTACCCTCGGCCTCTCGGGGAGGGCTAAGGTCAGACGTGTCCCTTCTACCAGACGTTCCAGCACCAGTTGGAGAGGAGGTTCTCTCGTCCATTTCACTTGGTTTGGGAGTGTCGGCAGGACGAGACGACGAACCACAAGACTCAGAGGGTTCAGATGGTCTTATGGTGGCAAGAGGAATGGGAAAGATGGGTCGTACCCAATTAGGGTCGGCCCCTCGTCTCCTCTCTTCCTCCTCCTCTATTCGTCTGATCTCGGTAAAGAGTTTCTCTCTCAGAGATGGGAATTCAGAGACTAAGTTGTAAAGCCTCCTAAGCATTAAGGGGAAGACCCTACACTTGGAGAAATTATACTAGACTTGGCTAATTCAACTACAAACACTTGGGGGATTGACCAGGTTTGACTTTTGGATCAAACCAAAGAACTAAAACGTTTTTCGTCAAGAATGTTCAAGAACTACCAACCGGAGAAGACACCAGAAAAAGGCAATAGGGGAACTCTAAGAAACTGCCGACCTACGACCCTAAAAAATATACAGAAATGAAGACAAAAGAAGGCACGGGGAGAAAAAGGTTACCTGATGACGAGAGAACAAGAGCGCAGTGAGGCCTGAAAGATTGAAGGCTGCAAATGGCGACTGGTTCTAGAGAGAGAAAATGGTTAGGCGCGAAGAAGAAGAAGTTGGAAAAAGAGTTTAAAAATTGCTTATATACATTGGCAATAAATGGGCACATTTGCCAAGAAGGGAATAGTCAGGGCACAAAGCCCCAGGCAAGTGTGCAGCCGCCCTGCCTTGGGAACTTAAATAGCAATGAGTACCTGCCCATGTGTCACTCACCTAACTGATCACACGTGTCTCGAATTCAGCAAATATCCCTCAGCCATCTCAATGACACCTATGACTAAGGGCTGGGGGGTGATTGATATACCCGTTTATACCCTCAGCCTGGATGAGGATTACCTCCAATACGGACGACCCTTCACCAGGCCCCAGCTGGCCACCACCGGGCCCAGACGACCCTACGAGGGGACGACCCTTCACCAGGCCCCAGCTGGCCACCACCGCGCCCAGACGACCCTACGAGGGGCCGACCCTTCCACCAGGCTCCGGACGACCCTACAAGGGTACGACCCTTCCCCAGACTCCGGACGACCCTACGAGGGGCCGACCCTTCCTCAGGCTCTAGACGACCCTACGAGGGTACGACAGTACGAGGCCAGAATCAAACCAGGCTCCCTACCGGAAGGAACTTTGCCCTCGGCCTCGGCTCATAGGCCGAGGGTGACATCATGACAGCGCGTGGTTTGGGACACGCGTGGAACAGTGCACGTCAGGCTCATATGACACGTGGCAGACCGTTATAACCGAATCACACCCTCACGTGAGGGAATATTATGTCATCATTTGGCATCTACAGGTGTCAACAGGGGATTGGTTAGATCATCAGTCACATGCACCATGCTTACTTGGGGGGTACACTACCCCCCCAAGACCTATATATACTTGTCACCTACAACCCTACAGGGGATCGATCCATGAACAGTAGCCCTAGCTAAAACTCTGCTTGTACACACACAGTAGAGAGAGAGATGGTTATGAGCATTGTATCCAAGGCCATTAGTGCCCATACTTAGTGGATCACACACTCACAGTGGATGTAGGCCAAATTGGCTGAACCACTATACATCATTGTCTTATTTCCTCTTATACTCATCCCCTTCTACACACTTACATACTTATATACTTGCATCTCTATGGCTGCCATGGCTGCTACTGCTTGAGCTCACAATCACTTATCTGGTGGTGCTAAATCTTAGCATCATCAAGCACTATGCTTATAGGACCCTAGTTTCCCTCACCTTCCGGATCAATAAGGCCCGTGATCGATGCCTATTAACCCTCACCCTTTTCATAATCCCCACCCACCCATGGTCCACCGATGCTTTGCATCGTGTGATGCACTTTGCTATACAAGTGCATTGACCACTTTATCCTCTATCCAACAAGACTGACGCTTCAGTCTTGTTTGGGGGTGATTCTCATCACCCATTCTTCTGCCACCCCGCACTTTCATAGATCTTATCTTTAGGGTGAGATTTCATCGGTCTCGCTGAAGACATTAAACTTAGCGCTACCGAGAGGCAGCCCGTGTTTCTTGTACTAGTCTCATCCTGTTTGGGGGTGGTGTTTCACATCACCCTATGCTTTTCCATGTTTTTAGACTTGTACACATTTTTCTCTCATTTTATTCAGGTTTATCTTGGTTACATTTGTCCACTTCATTAGCGGTTCATTCTGGTAATCTCTTTCCTACCTTATGCTCTCAATTTTAAAAATCATTTTACTTAACATCGAGGACGATGTTCCCTTTTGTTTGTGGGTGGGGAATTTTATCAAAATCGTGCCTCTTTTGAAAAATTTTGAGTTTTAAACCTGATTTTTAAAATTTCGTGCAGTTTCTCTCATCTCACTCATTGATGTGAATTTTCAATCATCCATCTTTCAAAGTCTAGGAATCAAGCTAGAGAATATTTTTTCTAAATAGCTTATGTAATACATATAAAGGCATTTTGCACTATGAATTCCTAGACTCAACAAAATTTGCGCACTTATCATGTCACTACGGTTTAGAGTTGAGGAGTACTACAATTCTAAAGAGAACCTTAAGGATCACTAGTAGAGACTTTAGCCCGTGAGATTCGTGCCTTTCACCCTTTCAGAGTGTTTTACGCAATCTCCGAGTCACAAGTTGATTCAACTTCCTTTGGGTCCGCACTTAAATTGTTGTGTGATCTCATTATCCTTCATTAAAATTTGTCTTGATCAATGAGAATGACATTTTTTTTGAGTTGTAAGAAACGCGTGTCTTGAAATTTGTCCCGAATACTAGATTTTCATCCATACACTTACCATTTTTCCATATCACATTTTCATTCACTCACCCATTACATTTCCATGTTCTTCTATATTCCCTTATATTCCCCTCACCATCATTCCCCACTCATTTCATATATCTTCCACCATTTCAAATAAAAGAGTGTGATTTCAAATGTTAAATGTCTTCAATGTTGGTTTGAAAAGTGAGAGAAAAAGAAAAAAAATAGAAAAATAGCAAATTATAGAAAAAAATAGAAAAAAAAGAAAAATAGAGAGAAAAGAAAAGAAAAAGAGTTTGTAGTTAGTAATAAAGACATTTGCGCCTAAAGTGTATACACTCTTCTTACATATCCACCATCCATCCATCATATCATCATCCCATCCTATCTCACTATCACCATCCATATTATCCCACATCATTATATCCTTCTTATCTCATTTCATTTTCCCTCATCCATATATTTTCCCTAGGTGTTCGGGCAAATGAATGTCAACGTGGTGAATAACTCGACGTTCTCACTATAGTGATTATCATTCCTTTCATGAGATCATTTTTCTTTCTAATTGTTCGTTCTTTCTTATGTGTGTGTGAGACGTTTGAACTTGCTTACATTTACTCACCTCCTCACACACAAGAGCGATACATTAACCCTAATCTCGAGAGTTCGTTTGAGAGAGTTATATCCAGTGAGATTTGAAGTTGAAGCGTTGATTCCGAAAAGGCAATCTATGAATTACTCTTATGATACTCGACCCGTTTTGACTGATTCACACTACACACGTTGAGTTCTAGGAAGGATGTGCCTTGAGTATTTACTTAGCTTAATCTTTTTATGCATTCTAGCTTGTATTTCTGAAATTATTTTTCTCATGTGATGGATTGTGCGATCATTCTACGTCTAATAAGAGATTGACTGCCTTTCAATAAAATTTTGCAAATAAGAATTTTGTGGGTATATTCCCTGCAAACCCTCACGAGACACAACTCGTCCTGTAGGGCAACCTATAGGTTTAAAGGCTTGTTGCACATGCTAAGTGCAATCGCAAGTGCCCGCAAAAGTGGTACGCTTTTGGTTACTTATCTTTCTCTTTCTCTCTATCTTATTGCTCGAGGACTAGCAACGCTCTGTTTGGGGGTGGTGTGATAATCACCTAAAACTGTACAATTTATACCCCGAATAGATGTATTTTAGTTGCTAATTCTCGACAATATGGGTCTTGTGTGCTTAAATGTTTATCATGTAGGCTTAACTGCAATTGCGGTGTCAAAAGCTACATTTCGAGGTCAATTGCAATTAGAATGAAGCTAATTCCCTCTCCCGTACCCTAACCCGATCCTAAACCTAGCCCAAACTTACCCTAGGCATGTGTGTGTTTTATTTGTGTCATTTTATTATTTTTTTAGATTTTTAGTTTGAGTCATTTTTATTTTTTAGGATTTATTTTTTATTTATTTAGGATTTTTAGATTTTATTTACTATTTTTATATTTTATTAGTATATTTTTATTTCATCTTTATTTTTATTAGTTATTATTTTTATTTTTATTAGGATTAGTTTTTTTTAGGATTTCATTTATTAGTTTTATTTAATTTTACATTTATTTAGGATTTTAGTTTTGATTTTATTGGATCTTATTTTTATTTTTATTTCTTTCATTTTAATTTGAGTTTTTATTTTATTATTAGAAGTAGGATTTTTATTTTAGATTTTTAGTTTTATTAGTTTTAGATTTTTTTTAATGTTAGTTAGTGTTATTTTAGGGTCATAAATTAAAGGGTCAATTATTAAATAGTCCCTACTATAAATATATATTTTTAAAAAAGGACACATATTTTTAGTTTAACCCATTTAGTCCCTCAAACACTCAATATCCTCTTATTTTTAGAGGTCCACGCCAGCGACACTCCCTCTCCAAAATATGTGGCAAATGACTCTTTGAGGCAAAATAAAAAAGTTTGGACTAAATGGATATTAAAAAATATCCGAGGGACTATTTGGTATATGTCCCTAAATTAAACACACATTAACACACACACACCATACTACCCTACACCTTATCCTACACCCTAACAACCCCTCACCCTCACCCCTACTTCCTATACAACCCACCACACATTAAACCTACCCTTCATCTTCTTCCTAAAACCCACTAACCTAAACCTCCATTAACATAACCCATACATCTCTCCCCAACCTTATACCGCCTTAACCCGGTTCCTACCCGAGATAGACCCCCCTGCCAGCGCAGCTCCGGCTCCCCACTCTCTCACCCTCCGCCAGCGAGCCTCTGACCCTCCTAAATCCGTCGCCAACGTCGCCACTCCGGCGGCGCCTTGCAAAACCCGAACTCTCCGACGCAGGCGGACCCCCCCCAGCCAAAACCGCGAACCGACCTTATCACCCCTGCCCGGTTCTCCCCAGCTGCCCAGGCCGGATCGATGCCCCTCCGATCGCCGGCGTGCACAACGGCGAACAGCCCTTGCTGCCTGTGTTCGATCCCAAAACCCGACTCACCATGGCCAACCAACTTTAACCACCAAACCCACCTCAATCGAAAACCCACTTCCGTGTTAGACCCATTTCACCATTTCAAACCATGAGCGAAACACGATTTATTACCTGCTAAAAACCAAATGCAAGACCAAATAAAAGCCACGTGCCAATTAAACCCACTTTTAAACCTTTTACCTATATTACCCCCAACTAACTTTTATCCCTTTTTTTCCCAAATTACCCCCATGTGCACTCAAATCAGATTTTTTCCAATTATCCTCACACCTCACACCTCACACCTCACACTCCCATGCACATGTGCTCTCACCTTTCCCAAATGTTCACCATAGCCAATTCCCATTTTTACCCCCATGGTCCATCCCTACTATAAATTGAAGAAGAAGACCTCAAATCAAATATCTAGCTTAGAGATAGGAATTTTAGAGAGAGAATTGTAGAGAAAGTTATCCTTTGTAAATAGTTTTTTCTTTTTTATTTTAGATATTTGTGAGATTAAATATTGTAAGAGAGTTAATTGAGTGAATATTTTAATTTCAAATCATTTGGATGCTCAATTAAGTGGTGTATGCTTCAATTTGGAAGAGTAGAGTTCAACTTTTTCAAAGAGATTTTGTTTGCTTGTTCTATTCTCTTCTCTTTTATTTTAGTAGCGTTGATTAATAATTTGTCATGTTTAATATCATGTTAGGCTAAAACCCCTTTCAAGGGGTGGGGTAAAACCCTATTTGGATGTTATTTTATTTTAATTAGTTTAATTACTTGAAAAGTCCCTTTGAATGCTAATTTTAACCCCTCACCCTTAGATTTACGCCTCGAGAGAGGGTAATTGATTTTCGAGAAAATCGAAATTCTAGTGATAATACCCATTTTAGATTCGAACTAGAGATAGAGGTATCTTAAGTGGGGTATTATCACTTGAATTTCAACTCTAAATTTATTTTATAAGAATGACATAAATTCTAATTGATCGATCCTAGCGGGTGATTAATTAAAAGGAGTTTAGATCTATGTTTCTAGAGTTGTGGGGTGTTAAACTTAACTTTCCAAAAGATTACTATTAAAATTACATTTACAACGAGAGTTGATTTTTAATTTTGATATTAATTTGGGAGAATTCATATAATTAAATTAATTAATTAGAATAACTAAAATTTGTGGTGTAATCCCACTCCTTGATTGTTCTCACAATTATTTACCTCACTTTATCTCTTTTATTTTAGTGTTAGACTTTATTTTTCATTTTAGTAACTTTCTAGTTTGTTATTATCATATCACATTTAGTTTAATTTAGTTTAGACCTCACCTCACCCTATTGTTTTAATATTGAAAAAGTTAAAAAAAAAGTAGAAAAGTGAAAAAGCACAAAAAGAAAATAAAAAGTGAATTACAATTGAATTTGTTCCATTTGCTTTACTCCCTAGGAAGTGGATTGACATCCTTACTTACCACTACACTTGAGTTTATTATATTTTGTAGGTATTTTGAGGATTTTGACTAACTTGGCTTTCAACAACAACGACATATACGCAAAAAGCATAGTTATCACTTACGCTCTTCAGCTATTTTGTTATATCAAATACTGATAGTGTACTCTCGTTTCAGATGCCTCCTCGACATGCACCTCAGCCCACCCCAGCTCAGGGTACGATGACTGCAGCTGAAGTTGCTGAAATTGTCGCTCAGACAGTCAATGCAGCTCTAGTTACTGTTCAGCAGGCTCCAACACTGGCACTAGTTGTGCCACCCGCGCAAGGGCAAGTGTTTCCTACTGCATGGGAACAAGCGAGGGATGCCTTTCAGAAGGCGCACCCACCTGAGTTTCAGGGAGGATCAGATGTCGTGACTGCTAGCCAATGGAAAAAAGATATCCAACGGCACTTGAGAATGCTCGAATGCACTGAGGTTCAACGTCAAATACTAGCCACATTCAAGCTAGTTGGGGCAGCTTTGCAATGGTGGGAAGCTACGACCACTATGGAGGAGAGAGACACAATGACTATCCAAGACATTTGGATACGATTTGAAGGGAAGTATTTTCCTTCCGCCATCCAGACAGAGATGAGGCGAAAACTACTTGATTTGAAGCAGGGAGAGAAGACGGTGGCGGAATACGAGGAAGAATTTACGAGATTAACTAATTTGGTACCAGTAGAGGTACCCACTGAGGAGAGAAGAATTTTAATGTTCACTGATGGGTTAAACTATAAGATTCGCCAGCATTTATTGGGGAATCTTTCACTACGTACGTATGCAGATGTTCTTAATGCTGCAATGCTTCACTGCCAGGATAACCGCTTTCATGCTCAGGGTGTTAAGCGAGGGTTTGGATCAAACCTGCAAGGCAAGACTACTGGGGGCAGTTCTAGTGGGACTCATCCAGGGCAGAGTCATCAGCGTCAAGGTGAGCAGGGTTCCCAGACAGGGGATTATGCTAAGCGTTTACGATCTGGAGATTCTCGATTTGAGGATAGAGGTAATGGGCAAGGACAGTAGGGCCATCAGGGCCAGAGACAGGCTCATCAGGGCTAAGGGAAAGGAGGTAATGGCCAGCAGGGTCGGGGTCAATAGGGGCAAAGTAGTGGAAAGTTTGTGGGAAAATGTTTCGTGTGCGGCAAGTATGGCCATAAACGACAAGATTGTCCTGAAAAAGACAAATTCCCCCAGTAACAAAATGCTCGGCAGGAGCCACAAGTACCAGTGTTTCCAACAGCTGCTCTTCCAGCTCCAGCTCTGGTGCTAGCACTACCTCCCATTCCAGCAGTAACCACACAGCAGGGTCAGTACAGGCATGTATATAACATCCATCAGGCAGCGAATCAACAAACACCACCCGCGAATGAGGGTATGTTTTCTATCTAAGGAATTATGAGGCGTATATTGATTTTTGTAGCGATTAATATTGTGTGGGCAATAAGGGTTGCTAAACTTAGCCTATAGCATTGCTATTTATGTAGACTCACCGAGGGTTGGGGACACCTATATTTTTCATGTCATCATGTGGGTCTGATTTTTTTTTGTATAATGGGATTACGTACTTTAGGCATGTCCGAACATGATGTGACTATCGACGTGCATTGACTTGTGGAATATGAGAGCGTATGTACTACTACTATCCAGCATCTTGTCTTCTATAAGAAGGTAGATGAACAGACTCTATTTGAAATCGATAAACCTAATTTTTATATCTTATTGACTTAGGACCTGAGGAGTTTCGATGATCTTCTACTTTAGGTAGTAGTGTATCGGGGGGTTCCTTGTTTGGATTTCGCTTGCGAGACACCTCACGCATGAAACTAATAATCTTTGGGAGTCGAAATAAGTTAGGTCTTTAGGATATGAGTTTATAACCTTTGTGATAAATCTTATAATAAAAGTGATACGATGGGGTGTATGGAAGCCCTGGATGGTTGAATGGTAGTAGTTTTCATAATTGTGAAGCAGTGAGTAGTTGTGACTTCAGGTTGTATTTACTTGATGATTGAGGATCATTTTTTTTTCAAACTTTGTCACGAGGATGGTATAGGGAAGATTGGGTAAAGTTTATATTCGATTCAGTTGAAACAATATGGTGAGGTTGGGCGTATAACATCAATAGGGATTTTTGATAATGTACTGTATGGGCGGTACGTCTTAGATTTCTTGCGATGTGAGATTTATTCTCGGAGTTGACCTTACCGGTATGATTTATATTCCTGAATTTCGGGACGAAATTCTGTTATAAGGGGGGAAGTATGTAATACCCCGTGATTTTTATGATTTTTAAAATGAATTATATTTTAAATTAATGGATTAATTGGATTTTATTATTAATTAATTCATTGGGGTTTAATCCGACTTGAGGATTGTTGATGTAAAAAACTAGATCGCTCTAATTTTTCAATAAGAGATAAATAAATAAGACAAAGATTTTTAAAGTGGTTCGGCTAGGAATAAAGCCTACGTCCACTGTTATGTTATTGCTGAGTGTTTGTGGAATTCTTGATTACAAGTTCTCTCAAGAAATTCCGGTCCCCTTGAATGAGGATGATACAAGGTATTTATAGCCTTTAGGCTGTACATGAAAGGTCCAATACATTAAATGATATACATATGAAAGGGTAATACATTTAATGCAGCGTGTGCGTCAAGAATATAATGAATAGTTGAACAGTTGTCCGTCTGGTAATTAATGATACGGCCGAGATGCAGTTCGGACCGCCTTAGTTGCTCGTTGATCAAGAGTTCCTCGGAGTGCTTAGAGTATCTCGGGATGATAGAGTTCCTCGGGGTGTCCTCCTCGTTGCTCGGAGAGAACATGACTTGGTCGGGAGAAATAAACTTCCTCGTTGTTATTGTGCCATGTAGATTGACACGTGTCTTCTTATTATTGGTCCACATCAGCAGATTAAATTTGGTATCAACAGAAGCCCCCAATGCTTCATGCTTGATGGGTTACTTGAAAGGATGGAGTATTTATTCTGCCATGTTGCTCGGTGCTCGTGAAATTCTTGATCTACCTTCTTGATTTGTTTAACATAAAGTGCATTATCTTTTGGACGACATATGATGCCGTTTGTAGCTTGTCATAATCTTCAAGTATGTTGATTGGTTTGCTAGCCGACCTACTGCCTCCTATGAGCTAGTGGTGGACTTCGAAACATTTTCATATAACTTCTTCTTCTATATTGGTTGGAATAGTAGTAGCAAAGATCTCAATACTGTTGATGTTGATTTTGATTTCTACCTCTGCTCGGGGACGAATAAGAGGTTCTCAGGGACGAGCAAGTGCTTCTCGGGAATGGGCTAATGCTTCTCGGATAGATCATCTGTGATGAATATCAGAATGTTGAAAGGTCTTAACTTCATGAACTCCTCTTATATTTTAGATGATCCTCCTGTTGGTGAGGAACCTGTTTCAAAAGTAGAAGGAAAAGAAACCAATAGAATAGGAATCTCAATGTAATAGTTAGTATACATTTTCATTCTCAATGTATTTTGTTTTTTGAATTTAACGAAAGACTTTCATTTTTATTCGCAATCTTAATTGCTATTGTCTTGTAAAATACTTTACATGTGTGCATATGTATAACAATATCGTGTTGTTCATCGACCAACTTAGTAATAAAGAAGTTACAAGTATTAGTAACGTTGCTCGATCACTTAATAATAAAGTAATGAGTATAAAAATGTTTAAAATTTTTCCAACCAACCAAGGTTGTTAAATTATGCTTGTCGACCAACTACAGTTAGTGGGTTTTTATCCTCGACTAGCCATACTTGGTAGACTTTTAAATATTTTCATAAAATGTGTCCGACCAACTAAGGTCAATAATTTTTCCTCGTTGACCAACTACAGTTAGTGGGTTTTTATCCCCGACCAACTATACTTGGTGTATTTTGGAATATTTTGTTCTTCAAAGAACTTTTTGTAATAATCTTACCTCCCGACCAACATAAGTTGTAATGTGAGAATATATTTTTATCTTACCAACCGTAGTTGATCATGCTGGTGTACACTTTTTGGCTCCTTAAAGCTTTTGGCTCCTTAGAGCATTTTTTGGCTCCTTAGAGCATGTCCTCCTAACCAAAGGAGGTTGGCTACTTATAGCACTTTTGCTCCTTAGAGCTGTCCTCCTAACCAAAGGAGGTTGGCTACTTATAGCACTTTTGCTCCTTAGAGCTGTCCTCCTAACCAAAGGAGGTTGGCTACTTATAGCACTTTTGCTCCGTAGAGCTGTCCTCCTAACCAAAGGAGGTTGGCTACTTATAGCACTTTTGCTCCGTAGAGCTGTCCTCCTAACCAAAGGAGGTTGGCTCCTTAGAGCACTTTTGCTCCGTAGAGCTGTCCTCCTAACCAAAGGAGGTTGGCTCCTTAGAGCACTTTTGGTCTATTAGCTCTGACGACATCCTGGCGCTGAATGAACCTTCAAAATGTTTGACTGATGATAATATGCAGCAAACTCCTCGTTTTTAAATTGTGTTCCATGGTCTGTGATGAAGGCATGAGGGAGACCATATCGGCAGATGATGTTCTTCCAAACAAATTGGTACACCTTCCTTCTCGTATGTCATGTCAATAAGTGGCTCATCTTCTATCCACTAAGTAAAATAATCTACTGCGATGACGAGGTATTTGAATCTTCCTCAAGTCGTCGGCCATGGTCCAACCAAATCAATCCCCACATGGAAAATGGCCAAGGATAAATGATGGGTGTCAACAATGTTTGTGAAGTTCTTCGGATGGAGGAAAAGCGTTGGTATTTGTCACATTTCTTGGCATAAGCTATACAATCAGGTCTCATCGTCGGTCAGTAGTATCCCTGCGTCATCACCTTTTGCAAAAGTGTTCGACCTGCTACACGGGCTCCACAGGACCCTTCATGGATCTCTTTAATCAATTCACTTCGGAGGGATGTACACATCTTTGCAAACCTGCCATAATTCCTCGTCGAGCAGCTTTAAACTTCCATTTCTTGGCAGAGAACTTATCCTCCGAATACCATTATCCCGAGCAGCTTTAAACTTCTATTTCTTGGCAGCGAACTTATCCTCCGAATACCATTAATTAGTACATACCGAGCAGCTTTAAACTTCCATTTCTTAGCAGTGAGCTTATCCTCCGGTAATTCTTCCTCCTCAATATATGCTCCGGTGTGATCCATCCAAGATGGTCCTAAATCAAGGGTAATAATATTCATCGTCAGGTCTTCATCTATGCTCCGACTTTCTAATACTTCAATTGGTATCGTTCTTCGCAGCTCGGTACGAGTAGCTGATGCTAATCGGGCCAAGGTGTATGCTCTCACATTCTCCATTCAGTTTGAACAGCAACAAACTCTGATACCAACTCCATCACCTTTGCTTGATACTTGATCATCAATTCTCCTTCGGCTCATTATTTTCCCAACATTTGGTTTACGATCAATTGAGAATCACTGAAGACAATAACCTGCTGTGCCTCCATAGTATTTGACAAATTAAGACCTGCAATCATGGCCTCATACTCAACCTCATTATTAGAAGCTTTGAATTAGAAACGTATGGCGTATTCCATGTCGACCTCGTCTGGGCTGTTCAAAATGATCCCTGCCCCACAGCCTGTAGTGCAAGATGAGCCGTCTACATATAGCCTCTATATAGGCAACTTGTCTTCTAATTTCTGGTCTGACAGAGTTCCTCGGTGGAATACTTGTCGCTTTCTTTCATCATGTCCTTCTGAATACACCTCTTGAATTTCAATATACCTCCTGAGCTTCAATATTCCTCCTTAACTTCAATATTCCTCCTGAACTTCAATATTTCTCCTGAACTTCAATATTCCTCCTGAACTTCAATATTCCTCCTGAACTTCAATATCAAAAGTAATTCCTGAGAAAGAAAAATAACTCCTGAATGATGATTAGTCGGGGTTGAATTTGATGCTCGACTGCATGATGATATAAGAATGTGCCACCAAATATATCTGTAATAGAAGCCCCCAACTGTGGAATGTGAACTTTGAATGAGATTTATCGTCCAATACCAACCGGAGTTGGATTTTATCTACCAACCGGAGTTGGATTTTGTCTACCAACCGGAGTTGGATTTTATCAACCAATCGGAGTTGGTGGTAATTGATAATGAATGATAAAGACTTCCTCGGAGCTGACCAACAGATTGTTGGGAATAAGATAATATAAATGCTGGAGACCTCCTCGGCACTGACCAACAGATTTGTTGGGAATAAGATAATATAAATGCTAGAGACTCTTCTCGGCGCTGACCAACAGATTTGTTGGGAATAAGATAATATAAATGCTAGAGACCTCCTCGGCGCTGACCAACAGATTTGTTGGGAATAAGATAATATAAATGCTAGAGACCTCCTCGGCGCTGACCAACAGATTGTTGGGAATAAGATATAATAAATGCAGGATACCTCCTCGGCGATGACCAACAGATTGTTGGGAATAAGATATAATAAAAATGCAGGATACCTCCTCGGCGATGACCAACAGATTGTTGGGAATAAGATATAATAAATGTTGGAGACATCCTTGCTGAAATGAGAATAGAATATGCATCCAAATAGATATAAAGAATAATTTAAAATAATAAGGTGCCTCCCCGATCCGTCGAGGTAGAATCATATAATGCCGAACAAGAATAAGATCTTTCAGAACATAAGAATATGGCCGAGAACGTTGTCAGGCCTGAACATAAATAAGAATTATCCGAATAAATGTTGTAATTCTCCTTAAAGGTGAATAAGTATCTTGTCGAGGCATAATTGCAGAATGCCGAATAAGAATAATATTTTCCAGAACATAAGAATATGGCCGAGAACTTTGATGGGCCTGCATATAAATAAGAATTACCCCGACCAACTATCCGTTGGGGGTGAAATATAATAAATGTTGTAGCCTTCCTCAGAGCTGAATATGATAATAAGTATCTCGCCGTGCTCCATGTTGAGATGAATATAGAATATGAATCCCAATGGATATATATAGAATCATTTGTGCTGGAGCAGATATCTGGGCCTGAATATAAATAAGAATTACCCCGACCAACTATCCGTTGGAGGTGAAATATAATAACTGTTGTAGCTTTTCCTCGGAGCCGAATATATATAGAGAGAAGAAATTTTTCAAGCTCCATGCTGAGATAAATATAAAATATGAATCCCAACGGATATAGAGTAATTTGTGCTTCAGCATTCGTCGGCATTGAATCTTGTGCCTGTAAAAATTAATAATTTGCTCTACCATATGTGTAGGCTGAATTGATTAGTCATGAGAATAATTTACTCATCCAATCAATATATGATATGTATCAGCATAAAAATTTCAAAATATGAAATAATATGTTTTATGCCAAATGTGTGTGAGATGGACAAATTATTATCAAATATGCATCATAAGTAAGACGTAAAGTTTTTTTTTGTAAATTTATTTAATCTCCAACAACCAATCAGGTATTAGTTGCTGTTTAAAAATATTTTTGGGGTGATCATAAGTTAAAAAGACCTAAGCCCCCTGCTTGTCCCCAAGCTGAACTCGTGTTTAAAGAAATATCAGGGGTGCTTAGCCTTTTTTTAATACCCCAAGATTCTACTGCTGCCGACAAATGACATGGATGTTGCCGACCAACATTTAAGGATATCTCAAGTTATAGAATATATGGTTGGATGACCAGAATATCTCGAATCTAGAGATCAAAAAATAACATTCAATGTAAAATTTAAGCCTTAAGAATGTTAATTAAATGAAATAAATAAATAATCCTCTAGATCGTGTGATTTCGACAAAGAAACCTTGTGATGTGATGAACGAGGGGCCAACATATCAAATTTGTGCCCAAAGTCTTGATATGGTCATGATTGTTTTACTGATCCTCTTTTACAAGAGGTGAGTAATGATTTTTCAGGTGAGAGAAAATTATTTTTTTATATTGATCCCTTCCTATTCCCAATTTGGAGAGATAAAAATATGGTGAATGATTAAAGTTATTACCAAATTTATATAAAAAATCAATCAATTTGACTTTATTGACATAGATGGAAGATGAACCAAATTAAGTATATAATTCATAAAAGTGAATACAAAGAGACTTAAACTTGTGAATGCAAAGAGACTCAAACTTGAAGAGAGAAAAAATAGATCTGGGTCATGATTTCCATGAGAAGACTTTTCATTGTCTTTAACCTTTTCCCATTCTTTTATTGAAAATATGATGGGAATTTGAATAGACATCAAATATCTTACAAAATTTATTTCAAAATCAACAATGAAAATGATCAAATCTTATCATCGTCGCATATATTGACATATGTAATCATTTAAAATATTTATTCCATGATATAAAATTAAAACTTGAGAATCAAGCAAAGAATTATGATTTATGAAATCTACTATTTTTCAGTTTTTAAATAAGAATTAATCTAACAGTTATGATTAAAAATCATGATATGCAACATTTTGCAGATAAAAATTGGGCAATTAATTTATGCATATAAACATAAAAATCATGATTGAATCAAAAGATTTATGTATAATTGATTATACGTAGAGAAAATAAAAACTTAGCTTTTGGTGGAGAACAACGCTTGTAACACGTTTCCCACAGACGGCGCCAATCTGTTGATGTAAAAAACTAGATCGCTCTAATTTTTCAATAACAGATAAATAAATAAGACAAAGATTTTTAAAGTGGTTCGGCTAGGAATAAAGCCTACGTCCACTGTTATGTTATTGCTGAGTGTTTGTGGAATTCTTGATTACAAGTTCTCTCAAGAAATTCCGGTCCCCTTGAATGAGGATGATACAAGGTATTTATAGCCTTTAGGCTGTACATGAAAGGTCCAATACATTAAATGATATACATATGAAAGGGTAATACATTTAATGCAGCGTGTGCGTCAAGAATATAATGAATAGTTGAACAGTTGTCCGTCTGGTAATTAATGATACGGCCGAGATGCAGTTCGGACCGCCTTAGTTGCTCGTTGATCAAGAGTTCCTCGGAGTGCTTAGAGTATCTCGGGATGATAGAGTTCCTCGGGGTGTCCTCCTCGTTGCTCGAAGAGAACATGACTTGGTCGGGAGAAATAAACTTCCTCGTTGTTATTGTGCCATGTAGATTGACACGTGTCTTCTTATTATTGGTCCACATCAGCAGATTAAATTTGGTATCAACAAGGATATTAAAATGTATGATTATGAATATTACTTAAAGATATTTAGGTAACATATGAATGAGATGATTATTGATAATTGTTGTGAGATATAAATTCGATAATTTGGATTTTTAGTCGAACGCGGTATGGGACGTGTCGGGACTAATTTGTTAAATTAAAAAGGAAATTTATTTTCTATCAACCTTACAGTCATTTTGACTGCGTCGTTATGTCCGGAAGGTTTGAAATAGTCTAAAAGTCTATTTGGATGTTGGTTTTGGTTCTCGGGTCATTTGAAAATGAAAAGACAACCCAAAAGGGCATTTTGGTCATTTTTATAGGGGGATGAATAGTGACTTCGGATTTTGTCCTATTATAAGTATTTGAAGATTAAGTGTACGTGGGTTATTCATCTCATCTACACAAATTAGAGAAGTCATCTTCCTAGAGAGAGTGAAAGGTTGCTTGGGAAGAGAAGAGTTTACTTGGGAAGGAGAAGAACTAAGAACCAAGGGTCACCACTACTAACCACCACCGGAGGTTGACCGGAGAAGGGAGAACCACCTGAGATATACTACACCAAAGGGATCAGACCTTCATTAGAGGCAAGTGTTTGATAATGGAAATCTAAGTTTGTATATTGTCCATGTTAGAATAGTTATTAAAAGAGATGATTTTTCATGTTTGGAAGAAATAATGGAGTTGTTAAATGGATTTCTGGAAACTGAAAATATATAGTTGTGGTGACAGTTATTATGCAACACAAATAGATAAGAGAAAGGCAATCACCAAGTAAGAAAAAGCAATGTAAAATGACAATCACACAACAAAGGATGTACGTGGTTCAGGAAAGAAGTGCCTACGTCCACGGTGGTGCAGTTGGTTTTATTTCTATACACTCCGAGGAGTGATTACAGAGAATACAACATGTCCTTTTGCCCCGGACCTAGGGTTTAATATATACATGTACATTTAGGTGAGTGGGGGTGATGGGTTCCCGCACGTCTTCCATCTTTCCTATAACTTCCCTTCAGGGGAACGTGGGAAGAGACCGAATCAAAATAAGAGGTGGGGGGCCTAGACTTTGGGCCGCCAGAACTGGTCTACTCGTCTAGGCCCATGGTATTAATTCTGGGTACCCACAATTTCCCCTAAGTTTGTTGGGCCATGTTCACGGGCTCAATAAATTTAAATGATTAGCCATAATGGTTTTTTTGCAATTCTTCGAAAGTTGTGAAGTTGATTTTGGCGGCACCCGCTTCGTTTATTGTGCACTATGATTAGCAGAACTTGAAGGTTTGTTGGAATAGCCACTTTTCTACCGTCGCTTCAGTCCTTCCAGCATTCTTCTACTTTCTGTGAGCTCTAGCGCTTTGTACCTTCTTCTCTTAATCTCCATTCTCATTGCTTCTTAGTTGTTTGGGCTCGTGCTTCTTCATCGCTTGAATCGATCTTCTATTTTGTAAGTTTCCTGTGCCCTTTCTTTGTACTTTTTCTTTGAGTTTGTAGCTTTTCTAGGGTTTTCCAATGGCGAAGATTGGAAATAGGCCAATCTCTGAATTTAGGAAGTTTTACAACATCCCTGAGTGGGTAGATATTGAGTGCTGTGACTCCCCTCCTAGAAACATTAGGGACATAGATGATGCCCACTGGATCCACGTCTTGTTGCTTTCCCAGGGGGACTCACTTTTCCTCCTAATGATTTATTTTTGCATTTTTTTGGCTATTTTAATATTTTTCCTGCACAATGTTCGCCCAATGTGTGAAAAATAGTAAATGGCGTACATAGGATAAATCAATTGTATGGTACTAGGTTAGGGCTCACCGAGGTCTGTTTTTGCTACTCCTTTTCTCGAACTAGCTCTGGTGTTCTTTACCTCAAAGCTAGGAGCCCTGACAGGGTATTGGTAGTAAATCTACCTGATTCCCATAAGGACTACTGGAAAGAAGGTTTCCTTGTTAGAAATTGGTAGTTTTCTCCCCAATGTGAAGGGTCGAGGTCTGAGAGGTTCTCTGTTCCCTTTTATGGGGAGGAATACATAGGTAGATATTGTAGTGTTGTTTCGACTTTTGTTGATTTGTGATATTTCTAACTCCTCTTTACTTTTTCTTCCACAGTGAGGTCAAAAAACTTGGAGCCTGCTCTCAGCGAGGTTCGTATCTCGGAATTGGTTAAGGCTTGGAATATCAGGGAGCCTTGGGTGACGACGAGCATCCCAGGTCTGCTGCCTTTCTGCTCGAGTACAAGAATGTTGGCTCCAGTTTCATTGCAAGGCCTGTGGATAGTATCCCAGAGTTTGATTTATTCGAAGAGACTACTGTGGGTCCTATCGAGTTGGACGAGGAAGAGAGCAGCTCCGAGAGTGACATTGTAGGAGCTGTAAGTGATTTACGGGGAGAGAGCTCTAGCAGTAGCAGTCCTTCTGATCGTAGGGAGGTTTCTGAAGCTCGAGGATCGTCGAGCACTTCTAGCAGTTCGAGCGAGGAGATGGTTCCTCCAAGGAAGAACTTGATCAGGGACGATGATGATGAGGACCATGTGCTCCTTGCACAAAGGTCGAAGAAGTAAAAATATAATTCTGGGGCCGTCGCCACTGGTTCCCGGTCCTCTACTCAGGAGCAGGAGAGGAAGAGGAAGGAAGAGGAGCAGGTGAGGGAGAGAGAGAGAAAAAAGGAAGAAGATGGAAGAAAAGAAGAGGGTAGAGGAGAGGAAGAAGAAGGAGAGTGAGAATGAGGAGGAGAGAAGGAGGGCAGAAGCGAGGACGAAGGCCGGGCAGGCCTTAGTCCCGGTGTCCGCGCTGCCCGAGGGGGACTCTGTGGCAATTTCTCCCCAGTTGGCCCCAGCTCTGCTCGAGAGAGCTGTTTTCCCGGTTGATCGCCAAAGGGCGATAGGTTCAGAGCAGTTGGCCCTTCAGGCTAGTCAAAGGCTCGCTCTGGTAAGGTTTTTCCCTTTTCTCCTATGTTGTTCTGAATTCTCTCATTTTCCTTTTCTGATGCCCTCTTTTTTCTGCAGTTTGTTACTGACTTCGCCGTGCTGTATCATTCACGCGACGAGCTGGTGAAAAGAAACAGCGAGCTGGAGAAGGAAAATGCTGCCCTGAAGCTGAAGGGTAAAGAGCTCGAGGCTAGCTTTAAAGCCATTGACCCTGCTCGGATTTTATCCGACTTGGCTCTTGCGACTGCCAATAAGGAGAAGGACGCTGCAGTCGAGGATCTGAAGGAGCTGAGACAGGGCTACGACCTGGTTTGCTCGAGCAAACTTACTGTCGTGGAGGAGAACAGGGTGCTCTCCGAAGAACTGAAGAAGAAGGAGTCTGAGGCTGTTACTGCCAAGAAGGACTCTTATAATTCTGGTTGGGCTGCAGCATATGAGGATACTGAAGTTCAGATAGGCTATATTAGTCGTCTGAACTTCAAGAAGGGCTGGAACAAGGCCCTTTTGGCTGCTGGCGTTGACATCGATTCTCCCTTATTTGACGAGCATGACCTAGGACCGAAGCCAACCGTGGATGAAGTTACTGCTCCAGTTGATGATCCTGCTCCTCAAGCGACCCCTGCTGACATTTCTCTGGTTGTGGGGATAGATATTACCCCTGCTGAAGGCGGTGCTCCTGCTGATGTTGACAAGGGGAAGGGGATATCGACCTCTGGGCCACCTGAGGTTGTCAACTAGTTATCTACTAGGATTGCTTTGTAATTTTTTCTTTACTGTTCGATGTAACTCCAATCCTCTATTAATGAAAAGGCCTCATTTTCTGCTCGCACTGATTTGTCTCTTTATCTTCTTTATCTGTTTCTCATTTGTAGTTAGTTGATGTGTATGATTACATTCCTGCTACTTCCTAATTGGGTAGGACCCTTGGTCCCAATGTGAGTCCTGAAGTCCGCCAGGCCTTTGTTAAACTTTACAAATCCCTCATATCTAGAAATCAGAAGTATAAGGAGCAATCTAAACTTGTGTCCAAGCTGAAGGACAGACTCCAGGAGATGGAGGACATTGGTGCCTCAGTCCAAGAGGAGGTCAATACGCTGAGAACAAAGCTATTAGAGGCCTCCGAGATCAACCAAGTTGGGGAGGTTCTTCAGCAGGAGAATGAGGACCTGAGGAGAGAAGTCTTACGACTTAGAGAGCATGCGCCGAGCACTGTTCCAGTAATATTACAAGGTTCCTCATCATCGCGAACTAGAGTTGGTCAGAGTGTTACTCCTCTTGTGTCGCGAGGTTCCACTCGCCCACCCATTCCGCGAGATAGTAGGGGCGCCAGGAGCAGAAACAGGGAAGCGAAAGAACTTCGAGATAGGGAAATGGAAGAACTCCGTGGTGATGTCCAGCGAGCCTATGTGATTGCTGATGGGCTTCAAAGGGATGTCACCCGATTGCGGCACTTGTTTAAGAAAGGTCCTTGGCAAGCGCGGGCTGACGGCTATGACCAGGGTTGGTCAGATGCTCCGAAAAGGTTGTCTGAGTTCGAGGAGCTTTATTTTATCAGGGGATGGCTAAGTTCCTTGAAGGAGCTGCAAGTTCCGAGGAAATCGATGCTCTGGTACCGCCATGAGATGTCTCCCTCTATCCTGATGCCTAACCCCTTCCGGAGGGATGATCGATGGATCCCCATCGATGCTATTCCTCGACAATTATTGGAGTCGGATGCAAATGAGGTTGTGGAAGAGTTAGCTCCTACTCCCGATGATGGGCGAAGAGCTCGAGTGTCTGACTATCTCTCTCGGAGGCCTCCCCCCCATTGAGATTTTGCCAGTTATTATTATTATTATTATTTTTGGTAATGTAAATGCTTTGGGCGAGCTCGCCGACTAAACATGTATCACCATTGTTGTAAATATGATGAATTAATGAAAAGTTTATGTTTTGGGCAATCTTGCCGACTAAATGTGTGCATCATATTCTTCATATTCTTACTGCTTTTGTAATCTTCAAAGTTTGTTTTGTCATGCGAGTGTCCTCCCAGTCTAGTATAATATCGAGATACCATTGTGCATCACTTTACCTTTTAGGTTGTGTCGTCACACTTCCTTAGGCCTAAGTGGGGCAATTGGCGAGGACACACCTGAGGTTAGATGTTCCATCCGATCAGGATTTTATTCAATCAAAGGAGTTTTGATGACTAGTATAAAACTTGGTCGCATTGCCTAAGGATCCCCTGTAGAGCTTCATATATTGCCAGGGGCAATGCTAAGACGTTCTTCGTGTTTCATGACAATGACCTGAGGAGGGGTATTCCCCTGCTATAGTATAGTGATCAATGTTCCTGTTACTTGAAAAAGATGTGCGATAAATGCAGCTGTTACTAATCAGAGTGTAACCAATTAAATAACTTTTATTAATAAGGGAAATGCACTTGTATAATAAAAGAATACAATAGAAAGATCTAAAAATAGAATCTCTTGAGATTAGCTGCATTCCATGCTTGTGGTATTTCTCTGCCTTCCATCGTTTCCAAGTGATAGGCGCCCTGCAGGTCGTCTCTGGTTACCTTAAAGGGTCCTTCCCAGTTGGGATCTAGCTTGTCGTCTGATAGTTTCACTGCGCTGCCCAGGACTTTTCTTAGAACATAGTCCCCAATTCGAAATGCCCTCGGGTTAACCCTTTTGTTGTAATGCCTCGCGAGCTGTTGCTGGTAGCTCGCTAGTTTCACTAGGGCTAGCTCCCGGCGCTTGTCGGCTAGGTCGAGCTCAACGAGTAATGCTATATCATTATGGCCTTGGTCGACAAGGTTGGACCTCATTGTCGGCAAACCTGCTTCGAGTGGGATGACTGCCTCCATGCCATATGTCAACAAAAATGGGGTTTCTCCTATTGCTCGTTGAGGAGTGATCCGATATGCCCATAGGACGTGCGGTAGTTCATTTACCCATGCACCTTTGGCTCGCTCCAATCGCTTCTTCAATCCATCAATAACGGTTTTGTTGGAAGCCTCAGCTTGGCCATTGCTCTGAGGGTAGGCCACCAAACTGAAGTGGTTTCTGATACCGTGTTCGTTATAAAAGTTCTGAAAGGAGCCACTTTTGAACTCTGTTCTATTGTCGGTGATGATGGTTCTGGGGATTCCAAACCGAGTGATTATATTCCTCCATATGAACCTTATCATATCAGCATCTCGGATGTTCGTCAGGGGTTCTGCCTCGATCCATTTGGTGAAGTAATCAGTTGTAACCAACAGATATTTGCGATTGCCGGCAGCGATAGGCAGTGGTCCCACGATCTTCATTCCCCATTGGGCGAAGGGCCATGGGATGGACAGGGACTTTAGGTCGCTGGTGGGTTGGTGGGCCATAGGAGCGTGGAGTTGGCATTTCAGGCATTTGCGGACATACACTGCGGAGTCCTTTTGCATATATGGCCACCAATAGCCTTCCTTCATTGCTCGAAAGGCTAGAGACCTTCCTCCGATGTGGCTTCCACAGATTCCTTCGTGAAGCTTGCGTAGCACTTGCTCGACATCCCCTGGGTGGACGCATCGGAGGTAGGGACCGGAGAAGGATTTCTTATACAAGTTGCCTTCTGGGGATAAGTGAAAGCAAGCAGCTTTGACTCTTATCTAGTGGGCAGTCTTCTTGTCATCCGGGAGCGTGCCATTCTTTAAAAATTCTCTTTAGGGGTCCATCCAACTGGGGGCTGACCCCATCTGGAGTACCTGCTCCATGTTTGGTGGATTGTTGTCGATGCTCGGATAAGTGAGGAAATCGACGGGGATGATTCTTTTTAGGTCGGAGTTAACTGCCAAACTGAGGACTGCTAAGGCATCAGAATGAATATTTTGCCCCCTGGAAAACTGCTGGACGTTGATTTCTTCAAAGTTTGACATCAGCTTTTTCACTAAGGCGAGGTAGGCTGCCATTCTTTCATTCTTTGCATTGTAATCTCCGCTTATCTGATTGGAGACCAGTTGGGAGTCGCCGAACACCTGTAAATGTTTTACTCCCAAAGTATGCGCCTTTTGGAGGCCGGCTATTAGGGCTTCATACTCTGCTTCGTTGTTGGAGGCTGCAAATCCAAGCCTGATTCCTTGTTCAAGGATTGTGTTCTCTGGAGTTATGAGGACAATGCCTACCCCTGCCCCCTTTGAATTGGAGGCTCCATCAACAAACAGTTTCCAGGTTTCCTTTTTTGCTGGGTTCTCCGTTTGCCTTGTTGGTTGGGGTTGGTCGGAGGGTCCTTCGCCCGTGAATTCGGTTATGAAATCAGCAAGGATCTGACCCTTGATAGCTGTCCTTCGTTTAAATTGGATGTCAAATCGACCGAGCTCGACTGACCACTTGGACAGTCTTCCTGACAAATCTGCTTTCCTTAGGATTGCCTTAAGGGGATGAGATGTAAGGACGATGATAGTATGAGCTTCGAAATAATGCTTCAGCTTTCTCGAGGCTATTACCAGCGCAAAGGCGAGCTTCTCTAATGGTAAGTACCTTTGCTCGGCATCTAGTAAGGTCTTGCTCATGTAATAAACGGGGTGTTGGATTCCTGCAACCTCGCATATTAGCGCAGAGCTGACAGTGTGACTGGATACGGAGAGGTACCGGTACAAAGAATCCGTTTGCTGTGGTATGACAAGCAGTGGTGAAGAGCTTAAGTAGGACTTGAGCTCGACCAATGCTCGTGAGAAATCTGGGCTCCACTCTATCGTTTTGCTCCCCTTTAAAAGCTGGAAAAGAGGCTTGCACTTTTCGGAGGATTTGGAGATGAAGCGATTTAAGGAAGCGAGCATACCGGTGAGCTTCTGTACGTCCCGGATTGTGCGAGGGGGTTTCACCCTGTTGATTACATCGATTTGGTCTGGATTAGCCTCTATGCCTCTCTTACTGACCAAGTACCCAAGAAATTTTCCTGACTGGACACCGAAAGAACACTTGCTTGCATTAAGTTTCATTCGGTATTTATTGAGAATTTCGAAGGTGTTTTGACAGGTCTGAGAGGTGATTCTCCCTCTTCTTGCTTTTAACGAGCATATCATCGATGTAGACCTCTATGGTGTCTCCCATCTGATCCTTGAACATCTTGGTAACTAGCCGCTGATATGTTGCCCTTGCATTCTTGAGCCCAAAGGGCATAACTGTGTAATAGTATAACCCAACTGTAGTAATGAACACTGTTTTATCCTGGTCTGGGGCATATAAGGGGATTTGGTGATACCCTGAGTATGCATCCAGGAAACTCATTCGCTCATGAGCTGCGATGGTGTCTACTAGTTGGTCTATCTTCGGGAGGGGGAAACTATCTTTAGGGCATGCTTTGTTGAGGTCAGTGAAGTCGATGCAAACTCTCCACTTCCCATTGCTCTTCGGAACTACTACTGGATTGGATAGCCACTTGGGGAATTGTACTTCCCGTATGGATCCTGCATCCAACAGTTTTTCAACTTCTTTTTCGACCGCCTTAGCCTTTTCGAGTGCAGTTCGCCGTGCCTTCTGCGTGACTGGCTTGAAGGTGGGGTCGACGTGCAGCTGATGACAGACCATATTAGGATCGATTCCAGGTAACTCGTATGGTTCCCACGCGAAAACATCTACGTTGCGCCTCAGCAAGGTCGTCAGCTCCTTATGTTCCTGGTTGGTAAGAGATGCCCCAATCAAGAAGACTCTGTTACTGTCATCATCTCCAGCCGTAACTTCAACCAGGTCCTCGACGACCCGCTCGGAGGGGAGGAGCCTGGTCTCCTCTACTCCAGGTCTCCCATACTTTAATTATTATTTAGAAGGTGTCAGATCTTCTTCAATTTTCTCGCTGGGCTTCTCGGACTTCTTCTCTGGCTTCGGACGGATGGCTGCTATGAAGCGCCTTCTCGCCATTGCCTGATCACCGTGGATTTCCATTACTCCGCGTTTGGTCACGTACTTGAGTTTCTGATGGTAGGTTGAGGAGACTTCCTTCATCGCATGAATCCATCCCCTGCCGAGGATGGCTTGGTATGGTGAGTCGATGTCAACTACCAAAAATTCGATCATCTTGGAGACGTTTCCAGCATGCACTGGTAGTACAATCTTTCCCAGGGGCATAGCCATTTTTCCAGCGAAGCCAACCAAAGGTACAACAGCTTCCTTTAGGTCGGCGATGCTTAACTTCAATTTCCTGAATAGGTCGAGGTACATTACTTCGGACGAGCTTCCTTGATCGACGATCAGCTTGTCGACGTCAAAGTTGGCTATCCCGAGTGTAATGATCAGGGCATCATGATGTGGGGTCCTTACTCCCACCAGATCTTCATCCGTGAAGATAATATGCTTATTATAGTTGACGTCCTCTGCTCGTCGAAGCTTTCCTGACTGTAACTTTGCTGGATCGATCTGAAAAGCCTGCATTACTGCTGTAAGTTTCTTTATCTCCATTCGGGCTAAATTTCCTTGTATTTGCCTGGCATCAGATGCCCCATGAATTACCGCGAACTCATGTCCAGCATTATCTTCCAGTACGTTGTTAGGTCTCGTCTCCCTATTGGCATCCACTTTCTCTGCCTTTTTTCCACAAACTCGTTCAAATGCCCAGACTGGGCCAACTCCTCGAGGTGAGACTTAAGAGCTTTGCAGTGCTCGACCTCATGTCCCCCCTCTTTGTGAAAAGCACATCTTAACGCATTATTCCTCTTCTAGGGATCTCCTCCCATCTTCCTGGGTCATTTGATGAATGGCTCGTCTTTGATCTTCGCGAGAACTTTGTAAATTGATTCTTTGAAGACGGTGTTGACCGCCTGGAATGCTTTTGACGCGTCATGGTTCCCTCCGTTCTTGGGGCCATTTCTACCCGCGTTCTTTCCTCCTTTCTTCTGGTTCTCAGTTTTCTAACTTCCCTTGGTAGTGAGTTTAGCTCGACCGATTTCTCCTGTGCTGAGGCGGCTGACGTCCTCCACCTTAGCGTACTTCTCGATGCGAGCCATTAGGTCGTCAATAGTTATAGCTTCCTTATTTGTCTGGGACTGGTATAGAAGGGAGGAGCTGGGTAACCCGATTTTGAAAGTGGCCACTGACACTTGTTCAAAGCAATCTTCGACCTCGTTGAATAACTCCCAGTGCCTCTTCGCGTAGTCTCGGAGTGTCTTTTGAGGAGTTTTCTTCATTGTCAGTAAAACATCCATCCTTTTGGGATGGGAGCTTCTAGTGATGAACCGGGCCATAAAGAGCTCGGCCAGGGATTTGAAACTTCAGATGGATCATTGGGGGAGTCTTTCGAACCATTTCTGCACCACATCATGCAGGCTCGAGGGAAAGATGCGGCACATCAGTGCATCTCGATGATTACAGAGGGTCATGGCCTGTCGGTATTGCCTGACGTGATCGATGGGATCAGTCTTACCGTTATAAATCTTGAACCTTGGAGTGGCAAATTTCTTGGGGGCTTCTTCTTCTTCGATTTCCCTCGTGAAGGGTGACTTCATCTGGGTTTTGAGAGCTCACCTTGCGAGTTCTCTGGTTGATCTTATACTGTGGTGGGCAGGATGTTGGTCCATTTCCCTGCGGACCAGATTTCGTATGTTCTCGTCACTGCGAGCAGGGCTCTGGTAACGGTGAGCTCTTCGCAGCCGCTCGTGGAGGTCGTCGTCTGATTCGTCTCCCTCGACCTTTTTAGATCCTCGCCTAGGGCTCCTTCCTCGTTTGCGAGACTTACTCGCCCAAGGGCTAGGAGTGCGGTATGGATGTCTCCTGATATCAGGATGAAGCTCCCTCTCCAGTCTTTCCAGTATTCTTTTTAGGCAGGCATTCTCAGCCTCGTACCTACGAGAAGACTCCCTTTGCTCGTGGAGCCTTGCCTCGTATGCATCAGTTAATCTGGATATCTGTGTAGACCTCGCTGGTCCCTGGCTTTCTTCTAAGGCTGGCCTTTCCAAGTGAGCCCTCTGATCTGAATGTCGAACTTCAGACCTGATTCTGCAAGGAGCAGGTGTTACTTGAATATCCCCTGCCTGGGGGGCATTGCTGATGTGACCAGACATTTTAAAATCCTTTCTTGGTGTGGGCTCTTCTCAGGAAAAGATGAACGCTTCCCACAGACGACGCCAATTTTGGTGACAGTTATTATGCAACACAAATAGATAAGAGAAAGGCAATCACCAAGTAAGAAAAAGGAATGTAAAATGACAATCACACAACAAAGGATGTACGTGATTCAGCAAAGAAGTGCCTACGTCCACGATGGTGCAGTTGGTTTTATTTCTATATACTCCGAGGAGTGATTACGGAGAATACAACCTGTCCTTTTGCTCCGGACCTAGGGTTTAATATATAAATGTACATTTAGCTGAGTGGGGGTGATGGGTTCCCCCACGTCTTCCATCTTTCCTATAACTTCCCTTCAGGGGAACGTGGGAAGAGATCGAATCAAAATAAGAGGTGGGGGGCCTAGACTTTGGGCTGCCAGAACTGGGCTACTCGTCTAGGCCCATGGTATTAATTCTGGGTACCCAAAATAGTAATCAAACTCATGTTGTAGGTAGTTAGTAATCCACGAAATAATCATGAATCTGTTGAAGAAATTCTGAAAACCATTGATGTGTTCTTGAAGATAATATGTTGATAATTTTCTGGAAAAAGTGGATATAAACATGCTTTTAATTCAATCTCTTGATGATTCTAGGATGTTTAAAGTATTAGAAATCATTCATATATGTTGATATATCATGTAGTAAGAATTATAAGTCATTTGGGATGTTAATATGAAGGTTTGAATGATAAAAAATGGCTAAACCCGTAGTTGCAAAAATGCAGAAAAACTGGGTTGTTACCTGAGTGATCGATCGATTGACCCCCTGGCTTCGATCGATCGACCTCCCCAGAATTTCTAAAGTTGCTTCTTTTTAAATGTTGATCCTTATCCCGAACCTTTTGTAGATCTTTGGTGATTATTAAATTGATATTATGGGACTTAGAGAAGATCAGTAAGCCTTAGATAAGATTTGAATTAATTTGTTTGGGATTTAATTGATTAGAATGATGATAATTAAATTGGAAGAAATTTCGGTTGCTAGATTCATTTGTTGGATTCTAATTGGTATGCATGAGGATTAAATATAGGATCAGTAGGGGTGATTGTATATAACACCTGGGTATCCTTAAGTTTACAAGAGGGTTTAATCCTAAGTGAAAGAAGATGTGTTTATAAGAGATTTAAAACTATCGGTTTTAAACCTAATTAAAGAGAGAGTTTAATTCATAGTACTTCAGGAGAGATGACGATATGGACAAGTAGGGTATTAGTGACTTCTTACTGAATATATGTTGAGGAAAAACCTATTTGAACCTTGAATATTGAGTGAGGCTCGGGGATAATTAAATTAAGAAGTAAAGTTATGATATATTAATATGTGGGATGTAAAGAGATATACCGCTACGTATGGGAATAATCTAAGGGTAATTTGAGTACCTTGTTGATAGTATATTATAGGAATGATAATGCCTATTTGATTGATTGATGATTATGTGTATGACATACCTAGCTTACTTGCTATCGACGGGAGGTTTGCGCGTGAGGGCAGTCATATCCTGATGAATCCATGGGATCTTTGATTTGTCGCTCAAGAACATAAGTCTATGAAAGACTTATCGGGGAGTTGATAAGTCCGCTGACTGTGGGAACGTAGGTATGTGCGTAACCCATGGATACGAGAACTATGTTCGCCTCCAAATTTATTTGTTGATGTTTGTGGTTCGAGGAATCCTTACCGAACCTTAAGTCCCTTATTGGGCGACCAACGATATGATAGCAGAGTAATGCATTGCACCGCAGCTGTGACTCGGGGTGCCATATTATATATATATATATATATATATATATATATATATATATATATATATATATATATATATATATATATATATATATATATATATATATATATAATGAATTAAATGAATGGATATATTTTGTGGTTAAATAATCTACTGTATGATAATTGTAGATAACGGTGAATTGAGAATAGTATTGAAGTAAGTTAATGAATATTTATTAAAGAGATTAATTCATATTAATGAGAAATGATTCATGTTAACGGGAAACAATTTCTATAGAATGTAAATGAATGATTATACGACGTATGGTATGGGACATACGGGGTTATTATCTGGGATAAAATCATATTATGGAAATCAGTAATGAAGAAACATTAACTAGGAGGTTAATAGGAAACGTTAAGTGTGCACTCTAGTTGATAGGTGAGAATAGCAAGTGAGAGTTGGGTCTAACATGTACATAATAAATGCTTTATTGCACTTGTTAAATACTTGCTGTTTTCAAAATCATTTTCACAATCGGGCTCTGACCCGTTTCCTTGCATATTCTCTTTTCTATTGTATCTTCTATATCAGGTGTCCAGCAGCAAGGACGCCAACCTTAGTGAATTATGACAAGCTATGGAGCTATGGATTTTTTCTTAGACGCATATCCTCATTTGATTGACAGTATTCTTATAGTTAGGGCATGTCGCCCAAAGGATTTCAGTTATCACTTTCTATCGAAGTCATATACTATTGTGTTCGTGTCATTTTAATACATTTGTTATTGTTGGGATTACTGTAATGGATTAATATTATTTGGGAATGTTTATTCCAGTTGCATTGAATTTTTTTTGTGTTATCTGTTCAGTTATAAGTGTTGTAGAATAAAATGTGTTGTGTTATTCTTAAACTAAAAATGGATTTTGTTGAATTAAAATTTGGAAAGTTTTTAACACCAGCTTAATTGGGTATTGGGTGAGTTGTAAATGTTTTCGACAGTGATGCTAAGAATGAGCCAACTGTATATTCTATTTTAATTTGGTATGAGACTGTCCACCTGGTATTTAATTACGCGGGGTGTTACACAACCATCCATATATAATTATGATTTGAATCCCAAGGTTTGCACATAATTACAATTTTATAAGGAAAGAGATTAAATTGAGGGCACTAGTATTACACGAACTATTCTTATATATCCATTTTTAGACAACAATAGTTTGGCGTAGTCTATAGGAATGAGGTTTTCTACCAAGTTTCTCATAAATCAAGTCTGTTATGCCTTATTTCATCCATGAGGATATCCGGATCTATGCCTTATAGATGAAATGTTGCTGATTAGACCCATATTCGCATTTAAACCCTCTAAGGGTATCTTCATATCTCCAGATCTATTTTTCTAAGACAATCTTATGGTCTTGGGTACACCCGCTTACACCAATAATGATTCCATGTCTACATCTCACTGAAAAGCTTGACAAGTCACGGACTCTTTAGAACTGGTGAATAGGGATGCACATATATTCCTCTCTCTCTATACATTAGGAATTTGCTATTAACCTTATGTTATTTTTCACATAAGGGACTATTATGCCTTGAATCAACATCCTAGACAAGTTTTTACTCCAAATCTTGAGGTATAAGATTATATTTGTGAAAAGGTGAATCAGGGCCTACGTGTTGCTCCCTGAATCTGTGGCATGTTTATCTTATAGTGTTACAGGTCGTGGCCTTTAGCTGACATCTTAGGCCAGTATTTTTAGTTTTGGAATATCCACTATTTTTTAGTAAAGAATTAATTTATTTCAGAATCATGATGCCATAAAAGGCTTAAAATTCTCAAAAAATGGTCTATTGACTTACGGGTTGGGCCAAATTGCATAAGGCTAGGTCACTTGAATGAAAACCGATGATTCATTTTGACACCCCGACTAATTAAATACCGGGTGATCAGTTCTTCATCCAATTAAAATAGGAATCTCTTATAGATCATTCTTGGCATTACTGTCGATTTTTTTTTAATTTAACTAAATAACTAGTGTTTAAAAAGACGGTGGCAAATTTTATCTTTTTCTTTACACAACAAGCTACGAAAAATAATTATAATCACTAACCATCCATGCAGTAATAATATAAAACCAACACAATATACATAATGAATGAAATACAATACCAAATAAACCACCAGTTCCCAAGTTTAATATAAAGTCCAACATGAATAAAAATCTGAATATGAAGTATGATTGACATAAAAGAAATAACTAAGGGCTGCAGTCCCGAAAGAAATACAGAGCTGCACCCTACGCTAGGAATGAAGTAACTGAAGTGACTAAGTCCAAATCCTGCAAGCATCCAGAAGTGCTACAGGTACACATCCTTGGAGCAGATTATTCTGCTTGGCGTCCCTGTGGCCGAACACCTAAAAGGTATTGGAAAAAGTTATGCAAGTATGGGTCAGAGCCCAAGTAAAAATAATTTGAAAGCATTTAGCAAGCATTTCAAATGCAGTTTATATGAATAGTTATTAGATTCACATGATAGGTTGCGAACACTCCCTTGAGTTCCTCACCTATCATCCATAGAGCGCAGTTAATGTTTGATATTATGCCCACTTATTCATGCTACCCAAACTAACTAGGTCTCTAATATCTAACTAACTACTAACCAATCTATCTCACCCGTACCGCCCATACAGTGCACTACAGTATACCCTTTGTGGGTACCCAGATTTTCCATCATGGGCCCAGACGAGTAGCCTAATAAAAATGGCCAAAATTCCGAACCCCTCGTACCTTAACTAAATTCAGTTATGACTTAGTCTTCTCCTAGAATCTCGAATAGAGATATGCTAGGAGAGAAAGATGGACGTGGGGGAGTCCAACACCCCCACTCAACGAAAATAAACATGTATATAATAAACCCTAAGCTTGGGGCAAGAGGCACGCACTGTATTCTCTGTAAAATGCTCCCCGGAGTATATAGAAATAATACTGACTGCACCACCATGGACGTAAGCATTCTTGCTGAACCACGTACGTACTGTGTTGTGTGATTGAATTTTATCTTCTTTATTTGCATTGGTGATTGATCTTTTCTTATTTATTTGTGTTGAATATAATTGTCACCACAATTGGCGCCGTCTGTGGGAACGTTTGTCTTCCCTGAGAAAGCCCACACCAACAAAGAATTTGAAATGTCGGGTCACAGCAGTAATGCCCCTCAGGCGGTAGATATCCAAGAATAACCTGCTCCTCACAGGATCAGATCTGAAGTTCGACGTTCAGATCAGAGGGCTCATCCAGAGAGGCCAGCCTCAAAGGAGATCCAATGACCAGTAAATTCCACACAAATCTCCAGACTAGTTGATGCCTTTGAGGCAAGGATCCAAGAGAAAAGGGAGTCCACTTGCAAGAAAGAGGCTGAGAATGCTCGCCTCAAAAGGAAATTAGAAAGGATGGAGAAAGATCTCCATCGCAGTACTAGGCGACGTCCATACCGCACTCCTATCCCTCAGACGAGCAAGTCTCACAGCCTAGGAAGGAGCCCTAGGCGTGGATCCCAAAAGAGTGAGAAACACGAGTCAAGCGATGACTCTCTCGAGCACCAATGACCGGCTCGCCGTTATAGGAGCCCAGCTCGCAGCAATGAGAACATACGAAATTTAGTCCGAATGGAGATGGACCAACACCCACCACATTACGGCGCAAGATCGACCATGGAGCTTACTAGATGAGCTCTCAAGACCCAGATGAAATCCCCTTTCTCAAGGGAGATAGAAGAAGAGGAAGCCCCCAAGAAATTTGCTATTCTGAGATTCAAGATTTATGACGGAAAAACTGACCCCATTGATCATGTTAGGTAGTACAAGTAAGCCATGACTCTCTGGAACCACCGAGATGCACTGATGTGCCAGATTTTTCCCTCGAGCCTGTATGACGTGGAGTATAAATGGTTCGAGAGGCTCCCTCATAGGTCTATCAAGAGCTTTGAGTCCCTGGCCGAGATCTTTACAGCTTGCTTCATTACTAGTAGCTCCCATCCCAAAAGGAGGGATGCTTTACTAACAATAAAAAAGATGCCTCAAGAAAGCCTCCGAGACTACGCGAAGAGGTACTAGGAGTTGTTCGATGAGGTTGAGGACTGCTCGAAGCAGGCAGCAGTGGCCTCTTTAAAAATTGGGCTACCTAGCTCTTGCCTTATGCACCAATCCCTGACGAAGAAAGAGGCCACGACCACCGACGACCCGATGGCTCGCATCGAGAAGTATGCCAAAGTGGAGGATGTGATCCGCCTCAGCACAGGGGAAAGCGGTCGAACTAAGATCGATGCTAAAGGCAATGATAAAGATAAGAACCAGATAAAAGAAGGAAAGAATGGGGGCAAGAATAGCTCCAAGAACTGAGGCAGGAACGATATTTTAAAATAATTTCAGGCAGTCAACACTGTCTTCAAAGAACCAATTTATAAGATTCTGGCGAAGATCAAAGATGAGCTATTTTTTAAGTTGCCCAGAAAGATGGGAGGAGATCCCTCAAAGAGAAACAACGCGCTGAGATGCGCTTTTCATAAAGAGGGAGGACATAAGACTGAGCACTACAAAGCTCTTAAGTCTCACCTCGAAGAACTGGCCCAGTCTGGGCACCTGAACGAGTTTGTGGAGAAGAAGGCAGAGAAAGTTACTGCCAATGGAGAAACAAGACCTGACAACGTACTCGAAAATGATGCTGGCCATGAATTCGCAGTAATTCATGGGGCATCTGATATGAAGCAGATTCAGGAGAATTCAGCTCGGATGGAGGTAAAAAAGCTTACAGCAGTAATGCAAGCTTTTCAGATCGATCCAGCAAAGACACAATCAGGAAAGCATCGGTGAGCTGATGACGTCGACTATAGCAAATATATCGTGTTCATTGATGAAGATTTGGTGGGAGTGAGAACCCCACATCATGACGCCTTGATCATTATGCTCAGGATAGCCAACTATGACGTCGACAAGTTGCTCGTCGACCAAGTAAGCTCATTCGAGGTAATGCATCTCGACTTGTTTAGAAAATTGAAGTTGAGCTTTGCCGACCTGAAGGAAGCCACTGTCCTTCTAGTTGGCTTCGCTGGAAAAGTGACTATTTTATTGGGAAAGATTGTGCTACCAGTAAGGGCAGGAAGTATCTCCAAGATGATTGAGTTTCTGGTAGTAGACATTGACTCGCCATACCAAGCTATCCTTGACAGAGGGTGGCTACATTCGATGAAGGCAGTCCCCTCGACCTACCATCAGAAACTCAAGTATGTGACTAAGCGAGGAGTAATGGAGATCCATGGCGATCAAGCGATGAAGAAGGTGCTTTATAGCGGCCATCCGCCCAAGACCAGAGAAGAAGGCCGAAAAGCCCAATGAGAAGGTCGAGGAACAAGAAGGTCTGATACCTTCAAAATAACAGTTAAGGTACGAAAGACTCGAAATGGAAGAGACCAGTCTCCTCCCCTCTGAGCGGGTCGTCGAAAACCTAGAGGAAGTTACAACTAGTGGTAGCGAGAAGGACATGATATTCTTGATTGGATCTTCTCTCACAGATCAAGAAAATAAGGAATTAATGATTCTGTTGAGAAGCAACGTAGACTTTTTCTCTTGGGAACCATACGAGCTGCCTAGAATTAATTCCAGTGTGGTTTGTCATCGATTGCATGTCAACCCCACTTTCAAACCTATCACGCAGAAGGCACTGCGAACTGCGCCCAAGAAGGTAAAAGCCGTAGAAAAAGAAGTTAAAAAATTACTGGATGCAGGATCCATACGGGAGGTTCAATTCCCTAAATGGTTATCCAACCCAGTAGTAGTTCCAAAGAGTAGTGGGAAATGGAGAGTCTACATTGACTTCACTGACCTTAACAGGGCATGCCCTAAGGACATTTTCCCTCTCCCAAAAATCGACCAATTGGTGGACGCCACAACAGCTCACGAAAGAATGAGTTTTCTAGATGCATATTTGGGGTATCATCAGATCCCTTTGTATGCACCAGACCAGGATAAGACAACATTCATCACCACAGTCTGATTATACTGTTACAAAGTCATGCCCTTCGGGCTCAAAAATGCAGGGGCAACCTACCAGCGGCTGGACACCAAGATGTTCAAATACCAAATGGGAGACACCATAAAATTCTACATCGACGATATGCTTGTCAAGAGCGGGAACAAAGAAGACCACCTCTCAGACCTATCAAGAACCTTCGAAATCCTTAGGAAATACTGAATGAAGCTCAACGCGAGAAAATATTCTTTCGGTGTCCAGTTAGGAAAGTTTCTTGGGTACTTGGTCAATAATAAAGGCATCGAGGCTGATCTAGACCAGATCAATGCAATCAATAGGGTGAAGCCCCCTTGCACAATATGAGATGTACAAAAGCTCACCGATATGCTCTCTGCCTTGAACCGTTTCATCTCAAAGTCCTCTGAGAAGTGCAAACCATTCTTCCAGCTCTTGAAGGGAAACAAGACAGTAGAATGGAATCAAAATTACTCACAAGCATTGGACGAGCTCAAAGCTTACCTTAGCTCACCACCCCTGCTCGTCATACCTCAAGAAAGAGATCCCTTGTACTTATATCTCGCCGTTTCCAGCCAAGCCGTCAGTTCTGCACTGGTGTGCGAGAAAGTAAGAATCCAACACCCCATTTATTACGCAAGCAAGACCTTATTAGATGCCGAGCAGCGGTACCTACCACTAGAGAAGCTCGCCTTTGCACTCATAGTAGCTTCGAGAAAGTTGAAGCACTACTTTGAAGCTCACACTATCGTCGTCCTTACATCACACCCCCTTAAAGTAGTCCTGCAAAAAGCGGATTTGTAGGGAAGACTTACTAAATAGTCGATCAAGCTCGGGCGATTTGACATCCAATTTCAACCAAGGAATCAAAGGGCAAGTCCTTGCTGATTTCATAGTTGAGTTCATAGGCGAGCAGCCTCTCGACCAACTTCAACCCATGAAGCAAAGAGAGAATCATGCAACAGATTGAGTTTGGCGATTATTTGTTGATGGAGCCTTCAAATCAAATGGGGCAGGAGTAGGAATTATGTTTGTTACTCCAGAATATACCTTCCTCGAATAGGGAATCAGGCTTGGATTTGAAGCCTCCAACAATAAGGCAGAGTATGAGGCTTTGATAGCCGGCCTCTAGAAGGCACAGAGGTTGGGAGCGAAGTAGTTATAGGTGTTCAGCAACTCACATTTGGTCTCCAATCAGATAAGTGGGGACTACAACGCCAAAGATGAAAGAATGCCAGCCTACCTCGCCTTGACAAAGAAGCTAATGTCCAACTTCAAGAAAGTTAGTGTCCAGTAGTTTCCCAGAGGTCAGAACAACCATGTCGACGCCCTGGTAGCCCTGAGTTTGGCAATCAATTCTGACTTAAAAAGAACGATCCCCATTGACTTCCTCGTCCATTCGAGCATCAACCAGAGTAATGAGCTGCCAAGCGTGGAGCATGTGCTCCAGATTGAGTCAGCGTCCAGTTGGATGGACCCCTTAAGGGATTATTTGAAAGATGGAACACTTCCAAATGATAGGAAGATCTTTCACCAGATAAGAGTCAAAGCTGATCGCTTTCACTTATCTCCTGAGGGCAAGTTGTATAAGAGATCGTTCTTCGGCCCTTAACTTCAATGTGTTCACCCAAAGGATGTCGAGAAAATTCTGCACGAGCTCCATGAAGGAATCTGTCGAAGCCAAATTAGAGGAAGATCACTAGCTTTCGAGCTATGAAGGAAGGCTATTGGTGGCCATATATGCAAAAATATTCGGCAGTATACGCTCACAAATGCGAAAAATGTAAACTACATGCTCATATGGTTCACCAACCTGCCAGCGACCTAAGATCACTCACCAGCCCCTGGCCTTTTGCCCAATGGGGAATGGACATCATAGGCCCACTTTCCACCGCCGCCGACAGTTGCAAGTATCTGTTAGTCACAACGAATTACTTCGCTAAATGGATCGAGGTAAAGCCACTAGCAAACATCCGAGATGCAGATATGATGAGATTCATATGGAAAAACATAATTACCCATTTTGGAATTCCCAGAATCATCATCACTGACAACGAAACACAGTTCGAGAGTAGCCCTTTCCAGAACTTCTGCAATGAACATGGGATCAGGCACTATTTTAGCTCGGTGGTGCACACCCAGAGCAACGGTCAAACCGAGGCTTCTAACAAAATAGTGATCGATGGGCTGAAAAAACGACTAGAGCGAGCCAAAAGTGCATGGATGAGTGAGCTGCCGCATATTTTATAGGCTTACCGCACTATCCCATGGCGAGCAACTGGGGAAAACCCATTCTCACTAACGTACGGAATGGAAGCAATCATCCCCTTAGAAGCTGGAGTACCAACGATGAGAACCACCCTTGTCGACCAAGGCCAGAACGATGCAGCATTACTCGCTGAACTTGATCTAGCTGACGAACGCAGAGACCTAGCCCTAGTAAGGCTAGTGAGCTATCAATAATAACTCGTAAAACAATATAACAAGAAGGTCAATCCGAGGGCATTCCAGGTTGGGGACTACGTCCTAAAGAAAGTCCTTGGCAGCGCAGTAAAACTTTCAGACGGCAAGCTAGGGCCGAACTGGGAAGGACCATTCAAGATAAAAAGAGACGATCTACAAGGAGCCTATCAGTTAGAAACGCTGGAGGGAAGAGAGATACCCCGAACATGGAACGCAACCCACCTAAATAAATTCTATTTCTAGCTTTTTCTTTTCTTTTTATTGGCTCTCTTATCAAATCTTTGGAATTGGCAACTCATTTTTTATTTATTTACTTGTGAATTAATGAAAGATGTTTGGCAGTTGCATACTATTAAGTATTGAGAACTTTATAACTTGCACCACCTTTCCAAATAACAGGCACCTTACTCAAAGCATAAAAGCAAGGTATCACCCACCTCAGGTATTCGTTATGAAACACGAACAATCTCTTAGCATTGCTCCGGCAATATATTTAGCCCTATAGGGGATCCTTAGGCAATTAGACCAAAAACAAATTGATCACCAGACTATGCTTGGACAAAAAACCTGCTCAGATAGAACATTCAGCGCCAGGTGTGTCCTCGCCATTGCCACATTTAGGCCTAAGGAAGTGTGACGACATGACCTAAAAGGTAAAGTGAGGCAGAAAAGTATCTCATAAGCATACTGGACTGGGAAGACACTAACTCAACATTGCAGCCCTACCAATCTAGTCTGCCATCAAGTGCCCAAGATAATTAAGTAAGAGATAAATGATGAACACATGTTTAGTCGGCAAGATATCCCAAAACATAGATATTATATTACTTCATCACATTTACAACAAAGATGTACAACCCATGTTTAGTCGACGAGATCGCCCAAAACATCAATATTACATTACTTCATTACATATATACAGAAAGTTACAACTGTTAAAATCCTAACGAGGCTGAGGCCTCTGAACAAGATAATTAGCCACTTGTGCTTTTCGGTCATCGTCCGGATGAGGAGCCAGTTCCTGCTCGACCTCACTGATGGTTGGCTCTAACAGTTGCCTAGGGATATCATCGATAGGGATCCATTAGCTGTCCCTCTTGAAAGGGTTAGGCCGTAAAGTTGAAGGAGAGATCTCGTGACGGTACCAGAGTACTGAGTTCCTTGGAACTTGCATCTCCCTGAGGGCACTCAACCACCCCCTGATAAATGTGAGCTCTTCAAACTCTATTAGTCTCGTCGGAGCATCTACCCAACCTTGGTCGTAACCATCAGCCCATACTCGTCGAGGTACTTTCTTAAACAAATGCCTCAACCATGTGACATCCCTTTAGATCCCAGCAGTAATCACGTATGCTCGACGGACATCTTCACGGAGCTCGTCCATTTCCCTATATGGGCTTCTTACATTTGTACCAGCTCACGAAACAGTCAATGGGGTAGAACCTCGCAGTACTGAGGGAGAATGGATTGGTCCTGTGCCTGCTCGTGATGAGGAAGAACCCCTTAAAATGCGAGGTGCGGTGCTCGGCGCATGATCCCTGAGGCCCAACACTTCCCTCCTTAAGGACTCATTTTCCTATTGCAGAACTTCTCCGACTTAGTTAATCTCAGTAGCATCGAGGAGTCTTGCTTTCAGAGAGTTCACTTCCTCTTGAATAAAAGCTCCAACTTCTTCCATTTCATGAAGCATGTCTTTCAGTTTAGCAACGTGCTCCGTCTGATCTATGAAACTCTTATTCCTCGATCGCAGTGATTTGTAAATTCTTACAAAGGTCTGGAAAACTTGAGGACTCACATAAGGACCAAGCATTCTTCCCAGTTGAGAAGTGTCTGGTATATATTCATCTGCATCAATCAACTACAGGCCATAAAAGAGCAGTAAAGGATAAAATGAATTAGTACACTGAGGGAAGAAGTCTTTTCATTTCTTTCATACATAAAGGATCAAAGTACATTGAGAATTATAAAGGAACTTTACAAACAAGTCAAAAATACAAAAGCAATCCTAAGAGATGTCTAAATAGCAACCTCAACTTGTTTGGAGGAAACCAACTGCTTTCCCTTATTAGCAGCAGTAGGAGCTTCACCCTTAGAGGGAATAACTACTGTTCCCTGAGCAGGAAGAGCACCAGTAGGAACAGTCTGTGAGGCAGGGGAAACACCTTCAATGATTGGGGCAGGGGCTTTATCTATAATAGGCTTTGGGACTGGATCATGCTCATCAAACAAGGGTGATTCAGTATCCAACCTAACAGCCAGAAGAGCCTTGTTTCAGCCCTTCTTAAAATTCAGTCGGCTGATGTATCCAATCTGAACATCATCATCTTCATACGCCTCAGCCCAACCATTATTGTAAGAAGCTGCCTCAAACTCTTTATCATTCAGCTTCTGCACCAGCACATTATTCTCCTCCGCCACCGCCAGCTTTCCCAAGCAGACAAAATCATAAGCCTGCTGCAGCTCGTTCAGACCCTTGACCACTGCCTCCAGCGCCCTATTGGCTTCAACAAGGGTAAGATCGAAGGATATTCGAGTAGTATCAACAGCCTTCAAGCTCACCTCGAGCTCAATACTCTTCCCCTTCAGAGCAGCATTCTTTTTCTCCAACTTAGCATTCTTATTCACCAGCTCGTTGCGAGAGCGATAGAGCACGACGAAGTCAGTCATAAACTGCAAACAAAAAGAAGCCATTAGAAGAGAGCAGCGAAATAAAGATTTACAAGTATTAGAAAAAAGAAACAGACTTACCAATGCTAGCCTCTGACTCACTTGCAAGGCTAACTAGTCAGTCCCCATTTCCCTTTGGCGATCAGCAGGAAGGACTACTCTCTCGAGCAGCGTAGGAGCCAGTTGAGGAGAAATGGCAATCGAGGCCCCCTCTGGCAACGCAGACACGGGTACTAGAGCTTGCCCAACCTTCGTCCTCGCTTCCACTCATCTCCTTTCCTCCTCTCTCATTCTCCGCCCTCTTCCTCTCCTCCACCTTCTTTTTCTCTTCAGTCTTCTTCCTTTCCTCTTCTCTCTTTCTCTCTCTCTCTCTCTCTCAACTGTTCTTCTTCTTTTATCCTCTTCTCCTAAGCAACAGACTGAGAACCAGTGGCAATAGCCTCACTGCTGGATTTCTGCTTCTTCGACCTCTGAGCGAGAACCACATCATCCTCATCATCATCATCACGGATCAAGTTCCTCCTAGGGGGAACCATTTCCTCTCTAGAACTGTTGGATGTACTTGAAGACTCTTGAGCCTCAGAAACCTCTTTTGAACTAGAAGAACTTTCACTACTGGAGCTCGCCTCACCAGAACCACCTTCACCACCTCCTCTAATATCACTTTCAGAACTGCTTTCTTCCTCGTTCAACTGGATGGGGTCAACAGTAACTTCTTCAGTAATATCTAGGACAGGAATGTTATCTACAGGCCGCGCAATGAAACTGAACTCGATGTTCTTATACTCTAGGAAAAAAGTGGTTGATCGGGGATATTCACCTTCAGCCAAAGGCTCTCTGATGTTCCAAGCCTTGATCAGCTCAGCAGCTCGAACTTCGCTAAGTGCAGGTTCCAAATTCTTTGTCCTCACTGAAAAGAAGAGAAAAGAATATCAGAGAAAACATACATTAACAAGAAGATTACCTATTTACTCTTTCCCATAAAAGGAAATAGTGAATCTATCAGACCTCGCACCTTCAGTCTGGGGGGAGAGCTGCCAATTCCTAGAAAGAAAGCCCTCTTGCTAGTAGTCCTTGTGGGAATTAGGTAAATTTACTACCAATACCCTGTCAGGACTCTTGGCCTTAAGGTAGAGAAGACCAGAGCTAGTTCGAGAGAAGGAATAACAAAAACAAATTTCAGCAAGCCCTAATTTAGTGCTATAAAGTTTATTTATCCTATGGACACCATTGATGATCTTCCAGACGTTGGGCGAGCACTATGCAAGAACGATGTTGAAATAACCAAAGAAATGCAGAAACAAATTATTTGGAGGGAATGTAAGACCTCCTTGAGAAAGCAACAGGACATGAATCCAATAAGTGCCCTCTATCTCTCTAACATTCTTAGAGACAGAGAAATATTCAATCTCTACCCATTCAGGGATATTGTAAAACTTCCTAAACTCAGGCACTGATCTATTACCTATCTTTGTCATTTGTAAGCCCTAAATTGCAAATTCAAAGAAAACTCAACAGATAAAGCACAGAGAGAGAGAGCAAAGGGGACTTACGAGATGAAATTTTGACTTGGATGATGCAAGATCACAAGCCCAGATGATGAGGGAGATTGAAAGCGATGAAAAGGAAGACCTGGAGAAGAGGGCCCAACAGCTAAAACTCGCAGAAGATGAGGGAACACTAAGAAGTTTGAAACGACAACTATGGAACGCTGCTCCAAATAACTTTTAAATGCTCCCAATCATTGCGCACAGGACACGAAGCAACTGTAGCCTAAATCAGTTCTCAACTTTGGGAAGAGTTACACGATTTATAAAAGAGCCATTATGACAAATCATTTAAATTTATTGAGGCCAAATTGTTGCCCAACAACTTTAGGGGCAATTGTGGGTACCCGAATTTGCCATCATGGGCCCAGACGAGTAGCCTAATAAAAATGGCCCAAAGTCCTAATCCCTCGCACCTTAACTAAATTCAGTTATGACTTAGTCTTCTCCTAGAATCTCGTATAGAGATATTCCAGGAGAGAAAGATGGACATGGGGGAGTCCAACACCACCACTCTCTGAAGATAAACATGTATATAATAAACCCTAAGCCTGGGGAAAGAGGCATGCATTTTATTCTCTGTAAAATGCTCCCCGGAGTATATAGAAATAATACTGACTGCACCACCGTAGATGCCACGTACATACTGTGTTGTGTGATTGGCATTTTATCTTCTTTATTTGTTTTGGTGATTGCACTTTTCTTATTTATTTGTGTTGACTATAATTGTCACCACACCCTTAATTATCATTAAGTCCATAGTTGGGTTCTCCTTCAACTAACCCGTACCGCCCATACAGTACACTATCAATTTACTTAATAATTAACATCCCCCTTATGTTATTTTTAAATCTAAATTAACATTTCACATATGTTATCATTCACCTATTTATTAAGTTTCCCTACTTAGATTTCATGTAAGGTATACGCTATCTATATTTTCTATTATTTTCACATTAGTAGATCAAACATTGTTTAGATATACACTATTTAGTCCCCCTTACTATCACACATAAGCAAGATTACACATTAAGTATATATACACTATCTAGTCCCCTCACTGTCACACATAAGTAAGATTTCACATCCATGAGTATATATCTATATATAATACTGCATATCCCTATCTGGTCATAATAATGCGTACTTGCGTATTCAGCTATCAGTCCAAGTACCTCTTGTACCTAATCATGAACTATCGGTTTTGAATGTCTCCTCGAACCATCAATCAAGTCAAATAACAAACAATGGAGGGGAATATAGTTCTAGGCCTTTGAGCTGCGCACATACGTAACGTACCCAAACGACACGCCGGTCCCACTAATACACGACACATAGTGAGTCTCCCTAAGTTCTTTGTTCTGGGGCAAAAATCTAGACCTCCCTATAATGGGCAAGGTGGGATCGCCCACTACGCGAGAACCTCCATGATAGCAAGTAGAGTAGGTATGTTTACACACATATAAAAGCATATAGTAGGTATACACACAACCTAATTTATATGTCGCACATAGGCATATGCACAACCCACGAATATCATCTATACATGTATACACTCCACCTATAAACATAATCCGTATAGGTATACACTTAACCTATAAACATAATTCGTATAGGTACACCCTCAACATATAAACATAATCCGTATAGGTATACACTCAACCTATAAACAAAATCCGTATAGGCAAACACTCAACCTATAAACATAATCCGTATAGGTATACACTCAACCTATAAACATAATCCGTATTGGTATACACTCAACCTATAAACATAATTCGTATAAGTATACACCCATTCCTATAAACATCATCTGTATAGGTATACACTCAACCTATAAATATATACAGTAGGTATTCACACAACCTAATTATCATGATTCGTACGTAGTAAATATCACTCGAAAATCACCTCGCATTCAACTTACGATTATTCACACTATCGTATTTAATGCAGTATTATTCTCTACTCTAAGGGCCCTAGTTACCCCTTATTTTATTTCAGTATCTAATTCTTCCTTACCCTACTGATCTATGCAATTAGCTCCCTCACGCTTTTCCGCAATTACATTCTCATTCTTGCAAATTTATTACATTATCATTAATCCTGTTTAATCATCGTCTTAATTCTCTCATTAAGACTTAATCCCATAACCCTATCAAGTCCTACTGCAATATAATAAATTCATTATTATATTCTAACAATGTCTCAAAGGTTTTCCCAACAACGATTTAGGAGTTCTAGGGTTAAAAAGGGGAATTTTACATTTTTATAGGAATCAAACCTATCCGTCTCTGAACCGGACCGGTTCGCCCCTCTGCAATTCGTCTTCTCTATTAAGCAAGTGCATTTTTTCACCATTAATGCTCACATAACTTACATATTTCTTCACCAAATTTTAAGCCAATTGTTCTTAACCATTTCTATATGCATTAGGATTATTTCCAACATAAAATTATCATTGATTCGTCACGAATTCAATCCAAGAATGGATTAAAACAAAATATGCACAAAAACCCTAGTTTCTCAGGTTTTTCATCTTCATTAACCAAGAACATAGATCTTGTTACTGCAAATCATCCCAAACCCAATGATTTCGTGTTACCATCATCAAGGAATATATCTAAATACAATTTTTACTTCAATTCATAGATTTTCCCACTCAAATACATATTAAATCTTCCAAAAACATGAGATTAAACACTACTCTACATGGGTATTATAACATGCTTATAGTAAACGCAATTCAAACACTTGCCTTCGATCAGTAGGGTCTGATTTCATGGCTTGGTGATGAATTTGATTGTCTTTTCTTTCATTCCTCACTCTAAGGTTGTTTGTGGTGCAAGATTGAGATGGAGAACTCCAAGAATTTCTTCAAAAGCTCCAAGAACTCTCTCCTTTTCTTTTCTAATGGCCTCTATTAGATTGTTAAGCTTTTAACCCCAACCTCACCTTTTAATCATCTTATATAACACTCCAAAATTCGTAGGTCTCTCACCCTTAATTTTCCAAGTGACCAAAATGCCCTCAACAGGTGCCGATTTGGTCTAAAATTGACCCGGAACCCAAACTATACCTCCGGGTATACTCTTTCGACTATTTCGACAACCAACCTTGACCTCAAAATCACCATTCGAGTCACTTTATACAATCGTCTTATTTCCACCTGAAAATACGGCACGCGTGAAATTAAACTTAAACTGAATTAATTAAATCCAAATCATAGAATTAAATAATTTCTCCAAATTAAATAAATTCTTAAATCACTAATTTAATTAATTTTCATATTCTCTAAAAATACGGGATGTTACATACTTCCCCCCTTATAAAGAAATTTCGTCCTTGAAATTCAGATAAGACTAGTACTCCAAGGTTTCTACACTACCTTAATCATGTACTCTGAAGATCAGTACACATACTTATATCTCTCCTAATTGCGGATACTATTACAAATTCAACCACCCAGAGCACCCATACACCCTATGCCCTTGCATAACTGCACCAATGTTTCACGGCTCCACTAGCCTCAATTTTTTAACTTAGATATAACCGTATAACCAAAACATAACTACGGTACTATACCCATGTCCTAATGGCCAAACCTCTCCTCACTTCCAAAGTTGCATTAAGTTTCATGCATGGGATGTCTCGTGAAGCGAAATCCAAATAAGGAACCCCCCCCCCCCCCGATACACTATTACCTAACATTGTTGATCGTCGAGGTCTGTTAGGCCCTCAGCCCATAACATGTACCCCAAAATTTTCGTCTCCTGGCATAAAAATATACTCGTCCACTCTCATGTTACAAAAGACCACATACTACACGGCGCTCTGCCTGTCACTAGGTGCTCAACGCTAAATCAATGACGAGTTATATCTTTCCGCACGACAATGACCCATAGTACCCTGAATCACATCAATATATGGCCCTACTCACCAGGATTAATAAATAGTACCAACTCATACTTTCAAGTCTACTACACAATATATTATAACACACACACACACACACATATATATATTTATAGGCTCGACCCTCTTTTAGGTGATACCTAGCAAAATTAATCATATACAGGAGCAGCGAAAAGAATATATCACTATCATAATCTACGATCGCTCAATCCATCACTAAACAGATAAGACTCGGCAGGTAGTCTTCTCTATTCCCATAAGTCTCGAAGGCAGTAAACTAATGCATAATGCAACTTTCCTTTTTGTGTACACACTAGCTCTCTTGTAAGCGACACCAAAAGCCCCGCATCCCCGCGGTAAATAAATTCACTATAAGGACGATACCGCCAACACACCCACTAAACCCGAATCACACTCGATTGTAGTGTTAATAATCATATATAACGACGCGCTCATTCCAACCATACCAATCCCATACTCTTAAGGATGAAACCGAATGTAACCTTTATTTCCCTTCTGCCTTGCCTAATTCGTCGAGTTCCTAAACGTAACTCTCGCGTTGAAACTGACCCATGATGTGTTGCAGTTGTTGCACATCCAGGGTCCCATCTTGTAGTTTCCCCTACCTCACCTTGGGGTAATACTTCTTCCTTCATTGCCTACACTCTCATAAGTGAAACCACGGCCGAATAATCGTTCTGCCTCTGATTATGGTCTTATTAGCCTTCCTCATTGTTCCTTTAGTATTAACAACCCTGAAGAACTAAATGTTATAGTTGTTGAGGATCCTTCTGGTCCCACCTTAACCCTACCATTCTCAGGTTGAACATCTCTGGCCTAAATCTCTTAGCCCGATTCACTTGTCATAAATCTCGCTCCTCCTGTTATTGTACCCCACTGGCACAGTTCACATATACTTCCTAGTCTAACCAGTCTTACTTTATTGTTGTGGACAAGTTAAATGCAGGTGGCCCTACACTCCACACATAGGACACCTTTCTGTGCCATCCCCCTATCTTTGGCCTCGACAACCATGTAGGGGTTTCCTTCTCTCAAACATGGTAGTAATGTCCCGATTGATACCTTTCATTATCTTATTGGCTTTGCAGCCATATGTAACTCATTGATGGCCTCGCCTACCTTGATTGAACCCACCGTCACTCGGTAGAAATTCAACTGGTCCAATACCATATAAATGGGTTCCCTAATAGTTATACCCTCCTGTGGTGTTTCACTATTACCGTTAAATCTAGTCTTGATCTTCGAATATATTCTCCCACACTTTTTGCTTCATTCTCATGGAAGCGTTTGTGATTTTATAAATGTATGACTTTGACGACATCTGCACTAGTTGTCCTAGCCTAATTTCCCATCCACTCATTTGTATTCAACCCATGAGTCTATTATACACATACGGACCCCTTTTTTATTATTCTCTGTATCCCCCTCGGTGGTTACGAAGTTCACTAAACAAGTCAACTTCTCTCTCATGATTGGTCTCTACTTGGCCAACTTGTAATAAGTTCAAAACTCCATTCGCATCTCTGTCTCAATAGTAGATGGATGATCATACAGTCAAACAACATCAAAATTTCTCGTTTAATCCCATATGCGCCTCCATACATGTGGTGACTAACTCTCGTCACTCAATACTGCTCATATGAGCTAAAATTTTCACCTGAAATTGAATCCTGGGTATCGCTTCACTCCACCCTACACAATTGTAGTTGGATTATCTCATTTCATTGTCTTATCACACTTCTTCTCTTCTTCAAATCCTTATAGATGGCTCTTCAAAAGAATCCCTTTGACTTCCCCCTTACCGACTGTGTTAGGTGAATTTGAAATTGTACTACCATTATCTACTACAGTGCTTGGGGAAAACTACTATTCACGAGCGACTATCCTATTATCATTTGTCTGAATAATAATCATGGTGACTTCTATCGTGATCACCATCTCTTGAATACTTCATGTCTTCTGTTGAGCCTCTCCTCCTGCAATCCTCCTAATGGCCCTCACTAGTCATCATATCATGTTTGGGGTACGAAGCCCAACTGAACTCATATATGAATTACATCAACTATACTTAATAGCAGGAGAACGTAAATCTCATACGCAGAGGAATATAACAATCCTATGATAAGGCTCTATATTAAAGAACGCTATGCTGAAACGTAAAAAAAGTCGTACAAAACCTAAGGACACGAGAACGTGATGCTCTGATACCATCTGTGACACCCCGCCTAATAAAAAACCGGATGATCAGTCCTTCATCCAATTAAAACGGGAATCTCATCTAGATCATTCTTAGCATCACTGTCGAAAACTTTTTAAATTTAACTAACCACCTAGTATTCAAAAAGATGGGGCCAAATTTTATCTTTTTACTTGCACAACAACCTACAAAAAATAATTATAATCACTAACCAGCCATGCGGTAATAATATAAAACCAACACAAGATACATAATGAATAATACAATACTGAATAAACCATCGATTCCCAAGTCTAATATAAAGTCCAACATGAATACAAATTTGAATATGAAGTCTAACTGACATAAAATAAATAATCGAGGGCCACATGCCCAAAAGAAATATTGAACTGCACCCTACACTAGGAATGAAGTAACTGAAGCGACTAATTCCAAATCCTGTAAGCATCCATAAGTGTTGCAACTACGCATCCCTGGAACAGATCATCCTTCTTGGCGTCCCTGTGGCTGAACATCTAAGCATTGGAATTTTTTTTCCAATTACGGGTTAGAGATCAAGTAAAAATCATTTGAAAACATTTAGCAAGCATTTAAATTATAGTTTAAGTGAACCGTTATTAAATACGCATGTTAGATTCCGAACATTCCCTTGAGTTACTCACCTCTCATCTATAGTGCGCACCTAACATTTGCTATTAAGCCCAGCTAGTCATGCTACCCAAACTAACTAGGTCTCCAGTATCTAACTAACTACTAACCAATCTAGCTCACTCGTACTGCTCATACATTACACTACAGTATACCCTTAATTATCATTAAGTCCTTAGTTAGGTTTTCTTTTAACTAACTCATACCGCCCATACAGTACGCTATCAATTTACTTAATAATTAACATCTCCCTTATGTTATTATTAAATCCAAATCAATATTTCACATATGTTATCATTCACCTTTTTATTAAGTGTCCCTACTTAGATTTTGTGTAAGGTATACGCTATCTATCTTTCCCACTATTTTCACATTAATAGATCAAACATTGTTTAAATATACACTATCTAGTCCCCCTTACTATCACACATAAGTAAGATTACACATTAGTTAGATATACACTCTCCAGTCCCTTTACTATCACACATAAGTAAGATTTCACATCCATGTGTATATGTATATGTCACATTATATATATATATATACCGCATCTCCCTATCTGGTCATAACGATGCATACTCACGTACTCTGCTATCAGTCCAAGTACCTCTCGTACCTAATCATGGACTATCGATTGGAAATATCTCCTCGATCCATCAATCAAATAAAGTAACAAACAATGGAGTTGAACATAGTTTTAAGCCTTTGGGATACGCACATACCTAACCTAACGTATCCAAATGACATCGGTCCCACTTGTTCACGACACATAGTGAGCTGCCCTAAGTTCTATGTTGTGGGGCACAAATCTAGACGACCTCCCTAGAATCGGCAAGGTGGGATCGCCCGCTTCGAGAGAACTTCCGTGATAGTAAGATGCATAGGTACGTTCACACACATATGAAAGCACATAGTAAGTATATACACAACGTAATCCATATGTCGCACATAGGCATATGCACAACCCACGAATATCATCTATATAGGTAGACACTCCACCTATAAACATAATTCGTATAGGTATACACTCAACCTATAAACATAATTCGTATATATATACACTCAACTTATAAACATAATCCGTATAGCTATACCCTCAACCTATAAACATAATTCGTATAGGTATACACTCAACTTATAAACATAATCCGTATAGGTGTACACTAAACATATAAATATCATCCGTATAGGTATACTCTCAATCCTATAAATATCATCCATATATGTATACACTCAACCTATAAATATATATAGTAGGTATTCACACAACTGGATTATCATCATTTGTACGTAGTAAATATCTCTCGAATACTCACCGTACATTCAGTTTACGATTATTCACACTATCGTATTTAATGGAGTTGTATTCTCTACTCTAAAGGCCCTAGTTACCCCTTGTTTTATTTCATTAGCTAAGTCTTCCTTATACTATTGATCTATACAATAAGCTCACTCATGCTTTTCCGTAATTACATTCTCATTCTTGCGAATTGTTTAGATTATCATTAATCCCGTTTAATAATCGTCTTAATCCTCTAGATAAGAATTAATCCCATAACGCCTACTGCAATATAATACAGTCCTTATTATATTCTAACAATGTCCCAAAAGTTTTCCCGACAACAATTTAGGAGTTTTGGGGTTAAAAAGGGGAATTTTACATTTTTCTGGGAACCGACCCGATCCGCCTCTGAACCGGACTGGTTCGCCCCGCTGTAATTCGTCTTCTTTATTACGCAAGTCCATTTTTTTATCATTAACACTCACATAACTTACATATTTCTTCCCCATATTTGAATACAATTGTTCCTCACCATTTCTATATGCATTAGGATGATTTCCAACGTAAAACTATCATTAATTCGGGACGAATTCAATCTAAGTACTGATTAAGACAAAATGTGCCCAAAAACCCCAGTTTCTCATGTTCTTCATCTTCATTAACCAAGAACCCAGATCTTGCTATTGCAAATCATCCCAAACCCAATCATTTTGCATTACCACCATCAAGGAATATATCGATATACAATTTCTACTTCAATGCATGGATTTTCCCACCCAAATACATATTAAATCTTCCGAAAATATTAGATTAAACCCTACTCTATATGGGTATTATAACATGCTTATAATAAATGTAATTTAAACACTTGCCTTTTGATCAGTAGGGTCTAATTTTGTGGCTTGGTGATGGACTTGATTGTCTTATCTTTCAATTCTCACTCCTAGGTTGTTTGTGATGCAAGATTGAGATGGGGAACTCCAAGAATTTCTTCATAAGCTAATAGAACCCTCTCTTTTTCTTCTCTAGTGGCCTCTCTTAGGTTTTTAAGCTTCTAACCCTAACCTCACCTTTTTATCCTCAGATATAATCCTCTAAAATTTGTAAGTCTCTCACCCTTAATTTCTAAGTGACCAAAATACCCTCAATAGGTGCCGGTTTGGTCTAGAATTGATCTGGAACCCGAACTATATATTCGGGTACACTATTTTGACTATTTTGACCCTTTCGAAAACTTAAACTACATTAATTAAATTCAAATCATAGAATTAAATATTTTTTTCAAATTAAATAAATTTTTAAATCACCAATTTAATTAATTTCCATATTCTCCAAAAAATATGGGGTGTTACATTCAACGAGCAAAATCTGATGAGGCCATCATATTAAGGATCGATGAAATCCTCATGATAGGTTAAGATTCTTTTATCAACTTTTCAGTTACTATCTATCCGAGGGAACGTCCCCGACAAATCATTAGCCCAATAGAACCATCCTGGTAGAAAATTATGTTCCATCATATCAATCACGGTGAAAAAGCTCTATGTCAAAGGCAAAGGCCATAACCTCAACCCCTGTTAGTCAAGGTGATCGCAACCCTAAAGATAAAGGTTATACACCTTGTTACTAACTAATCAATATTCGATTTTTCTTAGTTTATGATTCTTGGATTTCTCACTCTGTCCAATTCATCTTAGAGATTGTTTTCTAAAGAACCGACGATCTATATGGAAAGCATCTTAGGATAAGATGCCAGGAAAAATGAAAATTGATCCCATTTGATGAGATGCATCAACCATCTGTATAAGGGTCAGGCCTCTCTCCATGTAATACCCATACTTGATATTTTATTTCTCCCCGTGTAATTTATAATCATGTGAAACTATTGGGATTTGAATTACTAATATATAGGATTTTTTCTTTATATCCAATTACACTTTTGGACTTGATGTTAATTTTTGGAAATTATTAAGTGAAATTAGATATTTAAGAAATATGGGAAGAACGAACAAACTTAAGGTCGTTCGAACGAGTTCCTTGTCTTTTTCGAATGAGAATTTTGGTGGTTCAAACTAAAAGTCTACCTCATTCGAAGTCTACATCAAATGATGATTTAACAACCCACCTCTCCATAGATGCATAACCCCGTTATAAGGTCATTCTATGGACTGATCAAACGAGAACCTAATCTTTTTCAAAGGAGGTCCCATTCTCCTTCGAACGACCTGGGCAGAAATCAGTCAATTCGATTGGGCTTGATGTGTTGTCGTGTTTTTTCCACTGATTGGGTGACGTGTTAAATTCTGATGGCTTGGATGAGTAGAAACGTGTTTGGTGTATTTGGAAAAAGTTTTTAAATGGTTTTAAGTCAGTCTTGTGGGGGTTATAACAGGAGAGGGTGAGGATGGTTTCCCTCACTATTTTTTTAGTATTTGTCTCTCTCCCAAAGTTCCCTACATGCATCTTCTCGCTCTCCTGCCATTTTTCCACCATAACAAAACCTTACCACTAACTCCAAATGATAAGTTACACCATTTTTAAGCATATTCTACCATCTTCAAGCTTGGTTCAAGGAAGAAAGTGGGGGAGTAAAGCTTGTAGAGAAGATTTTTGGAGTCGTTTAAAGGAGCATTGGGGTTTTAAGGAGTTTTCAAGTCATTCCTTTTGTGTTTCTCCTCTTCTAATCCAAGGTAGGGATTTCCTCTTCCAATGTTTCAAGGTTTTCAAGCTATGGAAATTATGTAGGATAAATGCTACATGATTTAAAATGCCTAAAATAAAGTTATTTGACGAAATATTGTATTCTTGCAAAAAATGGAGTTTTTAACAAGACAAAACCCTAGACGAGTCTTTTTACAAATATTTGACATTTTACCTTAAAAATGGAAGAAAGCATGTGAAATAAATAAACCCATGAGTTTAATTGTCCAAGTGCATTTTGGAGTATTTCTTGGCTTGAAATCCTCCTTCACACATGTAGAATCATGTAATAAGGTAGGTGATGATATCTTAGACTTGTTTAAGCATGTTAAAATGGGTTTTATGATGAAATAAATAAATGTAGAAAAACATCCCTAAAATGCGTTAAATATTATTAGAATGAATTAAAATAATATTTGGGTTCACATGTGATGATAGGGCAAAGTTATGGACATTTGGTTTAAACTGGTCTTGTATGAGTAATTATATTTTATGTGGCAAAACATAAAATGATAGCATGATTTTTGACATAAAATCATGAGAAGGATGTTTTGAAACAGAAAGGTTAAGTTTTAAGGCCAAAAGGAAATTAAATATATTTTTCACAAAAATTATGACAAAAGGTCAAAATGATGATTTGGAAAAAAATGAGGGTCCTAGTAGTTGGACTACCTCTTAGACATTATTGGTCAGTTTTTTGGAGAAAAATGGATAAAGTATTCTTGATCCTTGATCTTGATCTTTTTCCCCACCAACTGGGAATGTTAAGCTAGCCATATATATATATTGGCCGCAACATCATTAGATAAAATGGAAGGATCCGCAACAACATCCTCTACTCGTATGCCACCATGGTCTCTAATAGTTGGGGGCAGCATCTTTGTCAGCATCCCTCTTTATTTTCTTGCCCCTCACCCTTATCGGTGATTGGTTCAAAGTTTGGGCATTATCCTCTGTAAGGACAAATTTCCAATCGAGTAATTTGTTATATTGGCAACATTCCGTTGGACAAAACAATTTTGGGTCATTCCTCATCCAGCATCATTCAATCGTAAAGATTCGAGCATTACATCCAAAGTTCATGCCACATCAATATGCACGCCATGTTCTCTCTTCTAAAAGGTATATGACCAAAATCATTTTAAGTGTTGGAGTATTTTTCATAACGAGAAATTTTCATATAAAGTAATGTTCGTAAATATTTAATTTTCATAAAGAACCATTTTTGAAATTAATTTTAACATTTTTAGGAAAAACAAAAATCTCGTTCGAAGTTTTTCCAGGTCGTTCGAATGACCTGGATGTAACGACATTCCACATGCTTCTCTGAAAACTCGTTAGAGGCTCGTTAGAAATATCATTCGAACGAGATTTCTAACGACATATCTAACTCTACACTGGAATATCATTGGATAACTCGTTCAAATGACAAGTTGTTCGAACGACCTCGTTCGAACGAGTTCTGCCAGAATTGAATTTTTTTAATTTATTTTCCAGCAGTTAATTTACAAAAACTGTTTTGGTCCACTACATTTTCAGTTATAATATATGGACAAAAATCATGTTTCAAAAACAAAGGAAGTTTGATATCCTCTTGAGAGCATTTTTTCATAACTTCCCTCTTTTTGCTAAAATCAATCTCCAACACCATTTTCAACTTTTGAAACAAAGCCCCTACAATCAACTTGACATTCAACACACAAGTTTTCGGTGGATCTCTGCATTCAAGCTTAGTGGAGACGGTGGTTTTGGGCTTCGGTGGATACCGCGACACGAGGAGTGTCGAGTAACGCGTTGGAGCTTCGCGTACTACAAATTCGGAGGTCGAGGATGGCATAAGCATGTCTTGAGTGAGTCAATGTCTGTAAGTCTTTTGAGTCTCTTGTAAAACCTATTTTTTAGTGGATTTTGTCTAGGTCCAGCCGTCCGAGGTTTTTCCCGTTTGGGTTTTCCTCGTACATTGGCGTGTTGTGGTTGTGATTTTCACAATTTACTTTATTAAATCACATAGATGTATGCTTAGGATAAAATGTATAAAATTGGATAATTTTACTTCAATCAACCAGGTTATCAATCTCATCGCATTAACTAGAAATTGTTCTTGCTATCTAAGAAATCTGCTATTGAAATTAAAATTGGGAAATAACTCTTCTTAGCTAATTTTAATTGAGTTGTGTGTGTGTATTCCACGAAATAAACTTAGTACATATAACCTTAAAACTTTAGATTGGTATCAGAGCTAGTCTCTAAAAGTTATTTAGATGAATCCTGGAGGTTATATGGATAGTTTTTTGTCGAATAGACTACCTTTGTTTGATGGAACTAATTACACCTATTGGAAAGCACGTATGAAATCTGCCCTTAAATCAATTGATGAATGTGTTTGGGTTATTGTTAAAAGTGGATGGTCCCCTCCTACTATGGTAGTTAATGATGAAATTATTTGACTCCTATAGAACAGTGGTGTGAGGAGGAACTAAAATGGTGTAACTTTAACTCTAAAGGTTTAAATGCCTTATTTGGTGCGGTGTACCCCGATGAATTTCGTCATATAATGACGTACGAAACGTCAAAGGAAGCTTGGAATATTCTCCAAGTTACTCATGAGGGAACTAGTATAGTTAAAGCTTCAAAACTTCAAAACTTAACAACCCAATTTGAAACGATCACCATGAAAGAATCTGAAACATTTAATGAGTTTTATGCTCGTATATCTGATATTGTTAATTCTTGCTTTAACTTAGGTGAAAAAATGCCTGAAGATCGTGTTGTTAAGAAAATTCTTAGATGTCTTCCTAAGCGGTTCATTCCTAAAGTCGCTGTTCTTAATTCATTAGGAAATCTAAATACTTTAAAACTTGAAGAACTTGTTTGTGATCTTCAAACTTATGAACTAGATATGTTTCCTAAAGATAACAAAAGTAAAGATAAAGGTGTTGCCTTAAAAGTTAAGAAAGTAGATGTGTCTGATTCTGATGAGTGTGATATAGATCCTGATGATATAGCTTTATTTGCTAAAAAAATTAAGAAAATTCTCAAGTTTAAAAAGCAAAACTCTAAATTTGAAAAACCAAAATTTGAGAACAAAAACAAAGGAGGAAATAGAAAATTCAATAATCAGGATCCAAAGAAGTTCAACAAAGATAACTTTAAAAAGTATGGTTCGGAGAGATGCTTTGAGTGTGAGGGGCGTGGTCATAGAGCATTCGAGTGACTTACAAAACTTAAAAGACAAGGCAAAGAAAAAGCAGTTTACAATGCCACTCTAAGTGACAGTGATAATGAGTCTGAAGACTCTGATGACTCTACCCCATTTAGAAATAATGTCACTGCGTTTATGGCAAGCCATGCTAGTAATTCAAGTGTGTCATACCTTAATGTTAACCATTCCGAGCAAAATCTTGAGGTTTCTTCCACTCACTCTACTAGTAGCGATGAAAAATGAAGTGAAAGTGAAATAGATGAAAGTGAAGTGCAATCCGCCTATTCTAAAATATACACTGAATCTCTCCATATTCAAAAAGTTAACAAAAGATTAACCTTTAAAGTCTTAACATTAGAAAAAGAGTTGAAAGGACTGAAGGAGAAGGAGGCTTTAGTTAGTCAACTCGAGGCAATTACGATATCTTTTTCTAAGAAGCTTATCTTGATAGGTAAAGAAAAATGTGACTTAATTATCTCCTTGGAAGGTGTCAACAAAGATCTTAATGAGTCTTTAGAGATTAGAAAATCTCTCGAAGCTAAAATTGCCCAACTTGAAAAAGATCTCGAGTCCTCTCGTGAAGTTAAAGTCACACACGAGGATAATTCAGGAAGAATGGGAAAACTATTTCTAGGTCCTGTTTTAGGATATAAGGAGAAAGGTTATCAAGAGAGAAAGGGTATAGGATATGAAGAAGGAGATTCTTCCAACGACAAACCCGAACCCGTGGCTAAGTTTGTTACCAAATCTAATGTTATTAAAGTAATTCCTCCTAATCAACCTTCAAAAGCTAGTCCAAAACAACCCTATGTGTGCACTTATTATCACAAATGGGGTCATCTTAAAGATTTTTACTACAAGCTTGGAAAGAACCCTCATTTCACATCTTCTAAACAACACTATAGCTCCATAGCTAGTCTTAAGAGCCAAGTTGAGTATCTAGTTAATACTTCTAAAGGTCTACTGGAAGAGTTTCCTAGGTTTTCTAAAGTCCAAGGAAATAATTCAAATTATAACACTAGAGCCAATAAAGGAAAGAAAACAACTCAAGCTTGGGTTAAGAAAAATCACACCAATAAAGCTTTTGTTGCTCGTGTTGCACTTAAGGCTCAAAATACCTCACAATGGTACTTTGATAGTGGTTGTTCGAGACATATGACTGGTGATAAATCTCTATTTACCATTATTGAAAACTATAAAGATAGGAAAGTCACTTTTGGGGATGGTAGCAAATCTAGAATCATGGGTAGAGGATCTGTTGAAATCTTCGGGTTTCCTAAACTTGAAAATGTATTTTATGTTGATGATCTCAAGGCTAATTTGATAAGTATTAGCCAATTATGTGACAAAAATCTTGATGTTAAATTTAGTCAATCGGAGTGCACCATATATGATAATTCGGGTGAATCTATTTTACAAGGTGTTAGAACTAGTGACAATTGCTATGGAATTATTCCTAAACCATCTTTAGCTTGCAATAATGCAAAAGCCTCATCTGTCGATCTTTGGCATCAAAGATTAGGTCATGTAAACTTTAGAGATCTTGATATATTAGTGAGAAAAGAGCTAGTTCGAGGCTTACCACCACTAGGAAAGCCAACCTCCACCATTTGAGGGTCGTGTCAATTAGGAAAGCAAATTAAGAGTCCTCATAAGAAGTTAAACTCTATAACTACCTCTCGTGTCTTAGAATTGATGCACATGGACCTTATGCGTCCCACTCGTACCGAGAGAATAGGACGAAAAAGGTATATCTTAGTAATGGTGGATGATTTTTCTAGATACTCCATAGTAGGCTTTCTGAGAGAAAAATCTGAGACAGTTGATTTTCTTACTGTTAAGTGTATAACTCTTCAAAATCAACACGGTGTTACCATAAACAACTTTAGGAGTGATAATGGAACCGAATTCAAGGAATCTGGTGTAAATGCCTTTTGTGATGAAATAGGAATTAAACATGAATTCTCGACTGTTCGAACTCCACAACAAAATGGTATAGTTGAAAGAAAAAATCGAACGATCCAAGAAATGGCAAGATCTATGCTCCTAGGAAGAAATGTGCCCATAGGTTTTGGGCCGAAGCGGTTAACACCGCATGTCACACCGTAAATAGGGTTTATTTGCGTCCTAACACTAACAAAACACCATATATATTGTGGATGGGCAAGAAATCAAATTTGTCTTACTTTAAAGTGTTTGGTAGTCCTTGCTATATTCTTCGAGATAGAGAACTTCTAGGAAAATTTGACTCAAGGAGTGATGAAGGTATATTCCTAGGATATTCTCAAAATAGTAGAGCCTTTAGAGTATTCAACTTAAGTAGCTCTAAAGCCATGGAATCAATTAATGTTGTCATAAAAGACAATGCTCCGGTCACATCAATTGATAATGAGGAGGATTTGTCATGTGAGTGTGATGTTATGTCCAATGTTGAAAGTATTGAGTCTCAAAATGACTTGGTTGTTCCCACTATTGAGAAAAAGGATCCTACTCCTTGGGTGCATAAAATTCATGACACTTCAAAAATTATAGGAAATCCCGAGGTAGGTGTCAAGACTAGGGCGCAATTAGAAAATGAAGTTACCTATTTATGCTATACTTCTAAAATTGAACCTAAAAACTTTAAAGAAGAATTAAAAGATGAACATTGGATTAATGATATGCAAGAAGAACTGTTTCAATTTAAGAAGAATGATGTTTGGGAATTAGTCCCTAGGCCTTCTAATACAAATGCTATTGGCACCAAATGGATTTTCAAAAATAAAATGGATGAAAATGGTGACATTGTTCGTAATAAAGCTAGACTGGTTGCGCAAGGATACACCCAGATAGAAGGTGTTGACTTTGAAGAAACTTTTGCTCCTGTTGTAGGTTAGAATCGGTTCGCCTTTTACTCTCCATAGCATGTCACCTCCTTCCTCCATTAACCTCCATTTAATCCATTGTTTGCTCAGTAGATCTCCATTTTTGCGGTTTTCCTCTTCCATTCAAGGTAATTTTTTTTATATACATTTCTCTCTCTATATATATTTATATCTAACTATATATATTCATCTGCCTATACTCATATATATATATATATATATATATATATATATATATACATTTTCATATACCCATATAGATATATGCGTTTGGGATTTTTTAAAAAACTTTTATTCCTTTGTCTCCCATATTCCATCTATGAATATGTGTATATCTCCCTAGGTATTTAAGGCCAGTTTATTTAGTCCTACTAAGCTACATTCCATGATAATTTAAAATGTATATTCCTTCATTAAAAATTATTTCTATTTCCCAACTATCAGTTTTCCATTAATAACATTTTTTCTTTTCATGGAATATATCTTAATTAATTTTTGGCGGATGGGATTTGTGCTAATTGGATGTTCGGTTTGTTGGCTTACTTGGTGTGTTTGGCGGTTTGGTTGGCTTTATGTCGGGTAGGTTCTAGCCTTTGCCCTCGTTTAGAATGGCCCGTAACCGTCGCCCATGTCGCATTCGTGACTCTCCTAAGGAACACTCCTCTTCCTCCAATGAGGAGTCCAATGCAAATGCATCTATCCCCGACCTTAGGCTTCATTGGGGATCACTCTCCGCACACACCCAATATCATACACAAGGTTTCTCTACTCGTTCGATTGTGCGTGAGAAAATTGTCAATCTCCAATCTCTCAACGGCACCACTATCAATTCTTGGATTTATGATTTATGGTGGGACCCCCTATTCTCACTCACGGACACTATTTTTCCTGACCTCATTCGGGAATTTTATTTTGGGATGCATGATAGGGAGAATAAGATTTACTCTCGAGTGCGCGATAGGGAGATTATTGTCTCTCCAGAATCCATTGCTCATCTCATCCCCTTACCTAGGGTCAATAATCCCTCCTTCCCATGGACTCCCGATACTCATCCTGACCCTTCCCTTGTTATGCGCACCGTCTTTAGGCTTAACCCTCCCAGCACTGTCATAATCTTTCACAAACACTTACATCCTGATTTTATGGTCCTTAATTGGATCGTGTGTGCGTGTCTTATTCCCCGTGCGAACACAACCCAAATCACCAAAATGCACGTGGACTTCATGTTTGCCATTATCATTAGGGATACCATAGATCTCCCCGCCTTCATCTTTAGTGTCATTCGGACGGTTAGGATCCTCCCATTTGCCGCTATTATTACCCGATTTTGTCTTGCCGCCGGCTGCCCCCGCCTATCCACCGATGTCCCCGTCACCCGATAACAAACCATTTACATGTCCTCGGTCAGTCGATATCGTGGTCATTTACCCCCCCGATACCCCTCCACTCACTCCCTCCGCCTACTCTCACTCCGGAACTTCCTCTCACCCTGCCCCCAGTCGTCCCGCACCCTCTCGTTCTATCCATCGACCCTCTTCTTCGTATGATCCCGCACCCGTAGAGTCGTAGGTTATTTTTTTTGTCCATTCACAGGTTGAGCAGATTCAGGAAGATAGGCATCAAGACAGGGCGTTGTTGTAGGAGCTTTTGGTTTCAATGCGACAGGATAAAGAGGCACAAGCTCGCCGGGAGGAGGCTCAAGCGCACAGAGATGAAGCACAGGCACATCGGGATTCTATTATGTTAGAGAACATTAATGAATTCGTCGTATGGAGATGTGCCGAGGTGCAAGCTTATCCAGTTTCGGCTCCGGATCCCTTCCCGATGATTCTCCACATGATGCTCCTGCTCCTTGATTTACTTTGTTTTTTAGTCTATTTTCTCAATGTAATTGTAAGCATGAGTGAATATTTTATTTTTGGTATTGTTTCATTTCGTTTGAATGTTTACTTATGACGTGTATGCACATTGGATATTTGTAATTCCCCTTATTAGTTAATGAATTTTTCTGTTATTCCCTTTGTCAGTTACTCGTATTGTTTTTATTACCTAGTGTTCTCTCGATTATCTTTTAACATGCAGTTATTTATCCCTTTGCCTTTTCCGGACAAAAAGGGGGAGAAACATTGATAGGGGGATCTCATAATTTAGGTGGAGTTTGTTAATTAATATTCAACATATGCATATTTTAGGGGGAGTCATTTTCTATTCACAGCATATGCTAACACATTGTTTTATATATGTTATATTCTCTACTTCCCCATGCGTTTATTAATTTGTTGTTTCATGTGTGTAGGATACATCACCTACTCTTTTGCAGCATCGTCAGTCGTGTCACTGAGTCTGTCTTTTTTTTAGGTTTTTGGGTGGGCTTTAGAATCGGCTTGACGGCTGGCTTAGCAAATTTAGTCTTTTTATTTCTTTTTTATTATTATGTTTTGTCCCGGAATAGCCAAAGGCGAAGATTTGTAAGGATATATTTACAATCGAGTCATTTGTTATATTGGCTACATTCCGTTGGACAAAATAATTTTGGGTCATTCCTCATCAAGCATCATTTAACCGTAAAGATTCGAGCATTGCATCCAAAGTTCATGCGACATCAATATGCACGCCATGTTCTCTCTTCTAAAAGGTATATGACCAAAATCATTTTAAGTGTTGGAGTATTTTTCATGACGAGAAATTTTCATATAAAGTAATGTTCGTAAATATTTAATTTTCATAAAGAACCATTTTTTAAATTAATTTTAACATTTTTTATGAAAAACAAAAATCGCGTTCGAAGTTTTTCCAGGTCGTTCGAACGACCTGGATCTAACGACATTCCACAGGCTTCTCTGAAAACTCGTTAGAAATGTCGTTCGAACGATCTCGTTCGAATGAGATTTCTAACGACCTATCTAACTCTACACTGGAATATCATTGGATAACTCATTCAAATGACCTCGTTCGAACGAGTTCTGCTAGATTTGAAATTTTTTAATTTATTTTCCAGCAGTTATTTTATAAAAACTGTTTTGGTCCTCTACTTTTTCAGTTATAATATATGGACAAAAATCGTTTCAAAAACTAAGGAATTTTGATATCCTCTTGAGAGAAAATTTTCATAACTTCCCTCTTTTTGGCAAAATCAATCTGCAACACCATTTTTAACTTTTGAAACAAAACCCCTACAATCAACTTGACATTCAACAAGCAAGTTTTCGATGGATCTCTGCATTCAAGTTTAGTGGAGATGGTGATTTTGGGCTTCGGTGGATACCGCGACACGAGGAGTGTCGAGCAATGCGTTGGAGCTTCGCGTACTACAAATTCGAAGGTCGAGAACGGCATAAGCATGTCTTGAGTGAGTCAATGTCTGTAAGTCTTTTGAGTCTCTTATAAAACCTATTTTGTAGTGGATTTTTTCTAGGCCCAGTTGTCCGAGGTTTTTCCCATTTGGGTTTTCCTCGTACATTGGCGCGTTGTGGTTGTGATTTTCACAATTTACTTTATTAAATCACATAGATGTATGCTTGGAATAAAATGGATAAAATTGGATAATTTTACTTCAATCAATCAAGTTATCAATCTCATCGCATTAACTGGAAATTGTTCTTGCTATCGTAGAAATCTGCTATTGAAATTAAAATTGGGAAATATCTCTTCTTAGCTAATTTTAATTGAGTTGTGTGTGTGTATTACACGAAATAAACTTAGTACATATAACCTTGTAAATTCATCCTCCAACTTAACCAGCTTAGAGATAAGCAAATCCCGATCAATCTTCATAGCTAGCTCACCTTCCGTAATCGTACCTGTGCAAAAAGGGCAATAGTAACAATATAAAACTGTGGGGCAACCTTAAGTAAAGTTGACTTCAGTACATGCCAAACTTAAATTGGAGCGATGTGGGTTGTATAGTAACCAAACTTAAATAGTTCCCGCAAAGTAACCACTGCAAGAAAGTACTTCTTCTTATCCGAAATTAAGACCACGGCCTCAATTATCTTCCTTTACCACTTAGAAGGAGTCAAGCCTACACAAACTGCAAAAAGATGAGCCAAAGAGTTAGAACTAAAGGTTTGTGGAAACATATGGTAAAAATGATGATATGGGAATAACAAACGTTAAAATTAAGGTATGCGGACAACAAATGTCCATACCTTAACTAAGGGGAAGACCCCAAGATCACAAAAACGTATGAGCCTTTTCCCTCTCAAACTCCATGGGGTGAACCTCCCAAGTTCCCCCAGAGATGTAATAGTACCTGCGCTTCTAATTTTTTGTACTAAAAGGCCACCCCCATAGATATATACTTCCATTCCTAAGTCCCATATAATAGTACCACGGATTCTCCACAGAGTTCTATTTGTGTCTATAAAAGTTGAAGAACTATGCGTCAGTGATGTCTCTCCCAAACTTCTTCTTCCAGACCACAAAGGATGCCATAATAGCCCTTTTATCAATTAGAACTAAATTGGATTGGGTCCAAATTCATCACCTTCATAATTTTTCTAACTGGCACTGGAACTGGAAGTTACAGCCCCAGAAGGAAAACATGTAGGGAAAGCAAACCCCATAATTTGGGACCATAAAACATGCCCTTTGGTCCGTTGAGGGAAGTTTGTAGATAGTTCTTTTTGAAAATTCACAGGGATAGAAATATGGGCTAACCAAGCCTCATATATGATACAAGGATGGCTAAGCACTACAAGATACCTAGAAGACTCTGTCTTGCAGCTGCATGGCCCAGCCTTAATATTTCTTGCCTCTGTAACACAAGCTTCACCAGTTGGGGATGTAGCAGACCTCATAATAGAAATCTAATTATGTATAGATTAAATGTACTTATCCACTTTGTGACTACCTTCTGCAACCTCCATTGGACCTTTACAATCAGAAGATTTTACAAAATCAGAACAATACAGACACAAGTTGAACACTCCTTTATCTTACACATCCCATTTGTTTTTAATAGTGTTATGTGTAGCACCGGGGGAGGAGGAAATCCAAAGTTCCTTTTCCATATTTCTTCTAATTTCTCCCAAGTATTCCAATGCATAAGTCCACAGCAGAAACCTTTAAAGGCAAAAGGGCTCCACAGTTAAAGGGTCACAACCATTATGATCAAAATACAAGAAGCAAAAGTTTTAAAGACAACGATCATAAATTAAGGTCGCGGCATCAGATGTAACTAGATCCTAGTATAAAGTTAAGCAGAAGCTTCAGAGGGGTTAAGATATGTCCAAAGGTAAAAATAGTTCAACGGTAGGTCTGAGGCCACAACCAATTGAACAGGGGTATAGTCGAATAAACAAGGACGTAAACATCATTCTGCGGTATAAGGGGACTAACTCATACTATCCAGTTTCTCTAATCCTACCAGATCAAAACTTCCAAAACCTAGGATTTCTAAACAAGAACCCCCACGAATAGCCGCTCATGTTCTTAGCCCAAAATCAAGTTGGATGACCCCCAAAACAGACCCTAAATTATTTCCATTGGCTCTAACCCTAAACTTAAATATACATAAAAACTGAACCAATTTCAAATCTAAGATATAACTCATTATGTCTTTCAAAACCAAACTAAATCTTAAAACCTTTAAAACCCATTTGAATTCCCAACAATTCAAAAAGACCAAAAAGAAATTATAGGAACCCAAATGCCTCTAGTATCATTTTAGTGCTTGGGAAGGCATACATCCAATGTTTGGTATTAGGATTTAATGTGAAACATATAGCAATTAAAAATTGAGGAAAATGAGACGACTTAACATTTGCAAAACCTAAAACAAAAACCTAGTCTTACAGTTTATCATTTCAATATGAAATTCGATTGATATTTAACATATTAGTTGAAGAAATAAAATAACAAGCAAGGAAATTTAGAAAACAAAGACAAAAATCGAAGAAAAAAAAAGCCTACCTAGATTAAAAAAATGGAGAATATGTCATAAGTTCATCGGAGAAAGTTGAGTTCGCCTAAAATCGCTCTACTAAAACTCTCTCAAGGGTTAGGTAAAGAAATGAGGCCACGACCTCATCCCTTTTATATATAAGGGCACAAAAATTCAAAATGTTAGATCAGCCATAGCATATTGTTGCAACCTGCATATGACGAAGACCAAGCCCTCAATAATGAAGGAATATAAAGTAAATTAACTCAAGCACAACCATAGCCTCAGGGCAAAGCTTCACAAATAAAAAAAAGCCCCAGCTCCAAATTAATTACCTCTTGACAATCGGCTTGTGGGATTCCATTATACCCAAAATATGTCCATCTATAAAAACATGACATATGGCGTGGATCCCACATAAGAATAACAAAGAACTAGGCAGCAAACAACTTGTCCTAGTGCACTCAAGGCTACAGCTTGGTATGCCGATAGGTCGCGGCCCTGCAGGATGCCAACGATCAAAACGGGCCATGGCCATACTAATAACAGGCCATGAACCACACAATATATCCTTTGTACCTCCTGCGGACATTGACACATCATGAAAAACCTGCTAGTTGTCTAACTTCTAGAAGGATTCCATGTCAACAGTACTTATCCATAAGTCACGTGCACCATGCACGTGACACTCCCACCAAATGTTATAAATAGATGCTCTCAACTCCTTATTTGGGAGGACTTTTTAGGCAACGAAACTTTGCCCAATTCTCTTCCTCCTCTCTCTAGACCTGAGAACACACTCAGGTCACCTTATTCGATCACTTAAGCCACATACAACCGCAGCCATACCTCAATCTACACTACAAGGTCGCATCCCCTTAAACACAGTACTTGTATGTTCATGCATTTTGCCTATCTTCTCTCTTTTATATGACTCTAAGGCCCCAAAAATTGTATAACCACATGTATATAATGAGACACGGGCTCCAAAGTGGACGTAGGATCATTTTTATAGCCGAACCATTCTAAATCTGTTCATCTATATTTTATTCTATTTTTTATACTTTGACTGTTAGGTATAGCTTCAATGGCAAGGATAGTTGTTATAGATCCATTTTTAGACAACAACAATGGATTCTCTTTGTCTTACATGTTGGATAATAAGACCAAGGAGAACTTTTTTTTATTTTGGTGGCTGCATCTCTTACACCCACGTGCAAGTCTAGAATACAACCAACAATTCTTTTTTGGATCCAACTTCCAACAGATCAACCACACCATTCCAGAAAAATTGTAGATTGGGAAAAATTTTATCCAATAAGATGTTTGGTTTCATTTGGGACACTATGCCATGATGGAATGGATTTTTTTTCTTTTCACTTAAAATTGCATGTCTTTTAATTATGATCTTATCATTTTAATTTATATGTTGATAATTATTTGTATTAATTAATTTATTTAATCAATGCACCCAATTAATTATGGACAAGATGGATTGATTATGTGATTGGACTAGATCGGGTATTTTTAAGATAATCAAAATCTTGTTTGGTATTTTCTATATTGAATTTAATCGGGTAATTAATTTAAAGGTATAAATTAAATTGGATCGAGTTTTATTTTTATTTAGTTTCAAAATGGTTTTATTTTTAAAATTAAAATAGTGAGGTCGGGTAATTTATTTTGTACAAGTAAATGGAGAAATTACAAATGATTTAATTCGAGCATTTATAATCGGATGAATTATTTTTTTAAATGCTCTCAAGTTTGTAATCTTAAGTGGGAGAGGGTTTTCCCATAGATATCGAGGTCTCCATTGGTGTCTTTAAGAATGTTACGTGATTACTTCATCACGTGAGCTTCAATCTGGCACCCCAATGGATGGATTTAATAACAGCAATTAATATTCTTAAGACTCTTAAGTGATAGTTCCAAGAATTGACTCCAAGTGAGTTCGGTCCTCCCAATCAGGAAGTTCTTCATAAATGAATTTAGATTCAAGGATTCAACCAATGGTAGACATTTACAAATAATTAGTTATATCCTCCCCAATAGATTCACTTCCATTAAATAGGGGATCAAAAGACGTCGGTTATTCATTATGTTGAAGAGAAGTTTCCTATAATGTCAAGATAACGGAATGAAAGATGAAAAACTGTTTAGTTCAAGGTGGTGGTAATTTAAGCTCCCAATGGGAAATCTCACTTCATAAGGGAAATAGGATGTTCGACAATCTCATTTTTTATTTAAAGGTAGAAGTACGACACTTTAGAATTTAATCTGATTAATTTTTAATGTTTAAATTGGAAATTACATTTTTCAATGATGATTTTATGATTTCATAAATGAATTCAAATTCCCCTCACTGATTTTAGTCTTAAAGTTTTAATCTAGAATAAAGTTTCAAGGACAAAAATGTTGATTGGACATTATTTTAAGTTAAGGGGATAATAAACTTATTTAACCCAGAATTTCCATTAGAGTTTTAAAATTGTGATGTGATTGACTCATTGCATCAGCTTTGGTCGGGATCCCATCAGATGGAATTAATCACAAAATCAAAATATAATTATAATTCTTTTTAATTAAGTGTTACATATGTTCAGTACCACCATCGGGGAAGTTTTATATGAATGTTTTAAATTTAAAAAATCAATTGATCGAAATTTGTAAACACGGATGTTGGTTGATGTTGTTCAAGAAAGAATAATGTTCTTAAAATGATATTCATCATTGCTTGAACAAGAGATTCTTTGGATTATATATGGTGGGGAAAATCTAATTCATTTCGCAATCCGAGAGTGAGCATCATCAGTAGCCAAGGAATGGAATTAGCTCTTGGGAAGAGCTTCACTTCTTTCCCAAAAGGGAGGTGTAAGGATAAAGCTAAGTCTCAGATGCAATGCTTTGGGTTTAAGAACGTTCATATTCTTGGATAGTAATGTAAAATTCAAAAGGCGAATATTTTCACAACAAATAATTAGAAATTTTATAGCAACGGTGTTCAGTTTTCCTTGCACTATAATGAAAAGGATATAGTAATAATTTTCCTCTTATATGATTTATGGTCCAATCTATGGCAACCTGGTGTGTAGACCCAGGAACCACAAATCATAACTGCAACTCCCTGACTAGATTTCAGGTAACTAGTCAACTACTTAAAAGATATAGGTTTCTAATAATGGCAATAAAAATAAGGCACAAGTATTAGCAGTAGGATATCTATTTTTTATTATGATGAAGATAAAAAAGATAATATATGTAAATTATTTTAGTCTACCCAGTTTTAGAAAATATGTTTGGGTTTCCATTTAGTATTTCACGAGAGATCGAAATTTTGATTCGGATACAGTTGAACAGTTCACGGTCTAGATATGGAGTAGACATCCTATCAGTAAACTACGAGTGTAATCCTAGTAGTATATATTAAATTATGGGAACCTATCTGATGTTTCAGGGACTTGTCTAATAGTTCAAAGAGGATTGTCACTAATACATCAGGAATGTATTGGATAGGAACATATGTTGGATTCAAGTCTAGGTGATGACTAGATTAGACTTGCACAATCTTATAAGTTTCCAAAGGGTGCATAAGTTCTTAATCCTGAGGGTTATGAGGATAAAAATGTTTGCATAATTTTTTCTTTTATTGTTTTGGGTAATTTTCAATTTTATTGGATCTAAATCTTTGCAAGTTGGAAAAGCATTATGTAAGTAGGAATGAGATTATAAATTATAGAAATTTGTGTCCAAGAAATATCTTGGATTGTAATAACCTCTATATAGACTTATATATTTTGATTCTATCATCAAACTTGATCATTGGATTATTTTATAATCTGGTAAAGTATCAAATAAATTAAGTCTGAGATCAAGGAATAAGTAATAAGTTCATTAAAAAAATTAGTGGCGAACTGATTTGACCAAGTGAGAATTGTATACTTAACATGGGGAATCACATTATGTACCATGGAAACTTTACAAATAAGTCCTCATCATTCGAATACATTAGAGATAATTAAAATGGAGTTTAGTCGTGATTATTTAGTGAAATTAACTGTGATTAAGTGAAGAATGGAAATAAATTATAGGGAACTAATTTGGTTTTTCCGAGTACTTATTTGGAAGTCAATTTAATTATTTAGTCTTGGGTCTCTAGTATAGTCCATTTACTAAGTAGCGGGCCTAGGCTCTCTGAAAACCCAGTTTAGGTCAAGCCCATTACTTATGCGCGAGCGTGCGCACACACACATACACAGATATATATATATACACATATATATATTGGTTTAATCTAGGAGTTTAAGATTCATAATCTTTATTGAGAGTTAGAGAGTAATAATAAACCTACTATTCATGTTTTTGTGAAGGGGTGTGGAGAGAAAAGGTCATATCTCACTCAAAATACCAAATATTCATCTTCAAGAGTGACCACACATATGTTCTACCTTATGTGGATCATATACTAGAAGGCCTGAGGCTTTCGATGGATTTTATCAAGGTTTTTGGAGATCATGTAAGGGTAACATGTTTATCATCTTCATTAACACATTGCCTCCGTATTGGATCAACTATAACATTCACAAAGGTATTGTGATTTGATACCTAGATTTGTGCTTCAGATGCATTCAATCTATTTTCTTTTCTAGAATGTGATCAATAAAAGATCAAGGAGCAAAAAAAAAATATAGTGTTAATCCCCAATAGTGTTCTTTACGGTTTAGCTTCTGATGCTCTCCATTTTCAAGTTGACCATAAATGCATTGTAGTGGTGGGAGCTCATTACCATTAATGAGTAAATGATGGCTATGCCTATTGCTGAGTTTTGGAAGTTTTTAAGAACAATTATCTATCACATTTTATGAGGTCGACAATGAAGACTTGGTTCTTTACCTTAGCATGGGGTGACCATAATTTATCCCAACATAAGCATAAGTTCACCAAACTCTCATAGTTTTCCCCATAAGAGGTTAGCATGGCGGTGAAGAGAATGGAGTTTTTATTTGGGGTTTGATATGTAGGATAAGTGAATTCCGATCGAAAATCCAACCTACACCACTTGCACTCAAGTGGTGAATGTGGCACTTATGCATTATCAGGATCATATAGATTTTCAATGAAATAGGGCAGATAGGAAATCGAAGAATGGGTTTGCCTATGGATCTAAGGCTGAATGAAATGAGGAGTCAGCACATACTTAAGATGGATACCAATAAAAAAATTGTCTAGCCTTAGGGAGAGTAGTAGCCTAAGATATAGAAATGATAGGATGATTCTAGATGTTAGGGCCAGTAGGGCCAATGGTATTAGGGGAATCAGGTAATTAAGTCGAATAGGTAGGGCCACCAAGGCAAGGGATGGTCAAGTCAAAAGAAAAATGGGAATCAGGGGAATATATATTCCCAATGCATGTTTTTACTTCTGAAGAGCAAGAGCACACTTCTAAGCATTGTCATGAGGGAAATCGGGCAACCCGGGGAGAGTTAGGGAAGTTAGGACAGTGTTAGTAGTTAGCATCCCCATTAGTGAGGCCAATATTTCCAGTACCACCTACTGGAGAATAACCACCATCCCTAGAGCCAAAGCTTCAGTACGTATGCATCTATAATTCCCCACCCCCAGAAGCTCGTGATACACCTTTGGTAATCGAGGGTATATTTCCTATATACGATTGTATGGACTGCATTTTATTTTCCACTAGAGCATTACATTAATTTGTTAAACATATATTTACACAGACTTTGGGATTATTGAATATTAGGTGGGACAGCCAGATTTATATAGGTACGCCATTTGGTAGGGGCATATATTTGCACCATGTTTGTAAAGGCGTGTGTGCAGATATTAGGAAATTACCATTTATAGTCCAGTTATTAGTCTTAGAAATGTGTATGTATGATGTGATTTTGAGGATGGACAAGTTATCATCTTACCATTCACAGGTTGATCGTCACGAAAAGGCTTTAGGATTTTCTATTCCCGAATAGAAAATATATTTGAGATTTGTGCCTAAATCCAGAGGGGGTATCGTACCCATTTATATTATATTGAGGAGATTACTTCCATCGTGACTATAGTGTCATTTGAGTTTATTACCATCGTTAAGGATTACCCATATGTGTTTCAGGATATTTCAGGATTCCTGTTGATCCGAGAGATAGATTTTATTATTAATTTAGCACCTAGTACTAGGTCGATCATGATGTCACCATACCATATGGCACCACTACAGATGCATGAGCTTAGGGACAAGATAAAATAGTTTCTCAATCAGGGTTATATACAAAGTAATACATCATCGTGGGGAGCCTCGATCCTATTTGTTAAGTAGAATGATGGATATCTTAGTTTATGTGTGGATTATCGCGAGTTGAATAGAGTCACGATTTGAAATAAATATTTTTAACACGTATAAAAGATTTATTCCACTATCTGAGAGGTGTCTATTACTTTTCAAAGATACACTTGAGGTCCAAGTATAACCAATTATGAGTATGGGGGAGAGCATACCAAATATTACCTTTCTTACCTGATATGGATTGTATTAATTAAAGGTTATGCCGTTTGGGTTGACCAGTGTGCCAACAGTATTCATGAACTTGATGAATAAGGTCTTATCTAAACCAGTTTGTCATTATCTTTATTTATAACATATTGGTTTTTTCACGGACCGAAGATAAGAATGCATGATATTTGAGGAAGATTCCACATACTTTATGGGATAACCAGTTATATGAAAAATTCTCAAAATAAGGATATTAGTTACGAGAATTTTAATTTTTGGTCCATGTCATATCAAAGTCTAGGATTTTAATGGATCCTAGTAAGGTATCTAGAATATTGAGGTGGGAAAACCCATTACACCTATAGAGATATGGAGTTTCATCGGACTAACAGGGTACTACTAATGGTTTATTCAGGGGTTCTCTAAGATTGCGAAGCCACTGACTCAATTGACTAAGAAGGGAGTGCCATTTATTTTGGATACTCACTATCAGTGAGATCTTGAAGAATTTAAGGACAATATTACGTATGCATCGGTAAGTGGACTACATTGTAGTGGGATTGACTACCTAGTGTATATCAATGCATTGTTGCAGGGTCTCTGAGGTGTGTAAATGAAAATAGACAAGATGATTGCCTATGACTCATGTTATCTAAAGCCTCACGAGATAAGTTATTTTCCACACCATTTAAAACAATTGTTTTTTTCCTTGTGCATCTGAGACACTACTTGTTGGGTAAGAGGTTCACAATTTTAACCGACCATAAGTGTCTTCGTTATCTATTTACTCAGTGGGAGTTAAATATGAGATAGTGTTGATGGCTATAATTTTGAAGACTACCAGTTCAATATGAAATAGTGTCGTCCAGATAGGGTCATGTGGTTAACTAAGGCGGGGAAGAATAAGAACCCAATGACTTCATCTATCTCAAAATTAACTAACACTTTTTTATTTTTCCCAATAAATCCTCAAAGGAGATCATCCCACACAGGATGGATATTGGACTAATTTCTTCCCAGCTTACTTCATAATATGAGCTATCAAAATCATCCCCCCATCTGGTGGCGACTATATTCTCTTTCTAAGAGTAATCAATACATTCAACCACCTCAACGGCTTCATCATATAAATCTTCCCATTCAACGAGGAAAAGGGACCAAGCTTCCTTAAAGCTTTATAGTTGGATTTAATTTGAGCATGTTGGACTGGTATAATATTCTAATTAAGGAGAGGCATTTAAGCAATCTTAATTTAACCGGACAGATCCAATGGCACAGAATCTAAGTGGATCATGCAGAGACTTAACCCTAATATCAACATGGTCGTACCACAGTTCAGGGAATCCATATACGGGGAAGTCTTCACCCTCCTTGACAAATCTTTCGTTTAGTCTTTTCATCTTTCAATCTTCTCTATGGTCTTAATTGAAGGAGTGCTTTGAGTTCATTCGGTGAAGGTTAATTACCCAGGACACATGGAGGAAAGGCCTCCTTTAGGACTATGAGCTAAAGGATCCCTTGCTAGAATCACTCTAGCCCCATTCCAGGCATTAAGTGCATGTTCTTAAATATCTGAATCACATTAATATTAATATTGCCATGAGGGTTGTGTTTTGGACAGACTCTATTTTTGAAGTTATCCCCTGCTAGGAGGAGGAGCATATCAATTCTAGAATTGGAGAGGATCATGTCACTGGTCCCATGTTGGATCCCAATACTAGACTACTAATGCTAGCATTGTTTGTATTGTCATCATCCCCCAAAATGGTGATAACCTGACCATTGATGAATAACATCAATTTTTGAAGAAGAGAAGAAGATACTCCTCTGATTATTTGGAGCCATGGACGGCCAAGGAGTGTATTGAATCATTTAAGTATGTCATTGACTTGGAACTCGATGACAGGATTGATAGGCCCTTCCCCTAGTGTGAGTTTTATGGACCTCATTACTTCTCAGTGAGTATTATCATAAGCATGCATAACGGCAGAGGTGGGAGTAAGATCACTGACTATTAGTCCCCAAATAATTAAAGGTTCTGAGCGATAGATATTAAAAGCAGAAATATTATCGACAAATGATAGTGGGTATGTCTTTCCTAAGACTTCGATAGAGACGTTGAAAGCATATTTGTCATATTCGAGCGTCCATGGGAGGATAGAATTACCCACACGTTTGGGCCCTTCGAGATACTGGTGTAGAAATTAAGAAAGGTATTACCAAAATGGAGTCTGAACCAAATAAAGTGATCATATAGTTCACTCCTCGAAAGTATAAGAAGCCTATCAGTGCTATAATCTCAACCATCAATAATATTTCACAACATGCCACCTCTTGGGCACTGGAAAGTTTCCCTAATCCTGCTAAGAAAGAGTATACAGAGCTCCTTGATCCCCTGTCCAAAGTCTACTCGACCATATTGAGTGGAAATCTCAACAAACCCTTGTACCCCCGTCCATTACCAAATTCGATCCCTAAAAACATCAAGTCAGATGCCCGTTGTGACTTGCACTAATCCGCAGTTCATACCACCGATAAATACTTCCACAATAGAAATTTTGTCCAAGGCTTAATTGACTGGGGTATCATCACCCCACCAGCTAACCCTAAACCCAATACCACTCGTAACCCACTTTCAGCACATACAAATATCATTTTCCTAGAAAATATCCTAGAAATTGACCCATCTACTCAAATTTTATCCAATAAAACACCAAGCATCCATAAAGTCTCACCCAAACTGCTCAAGGTTTTCCCATCCTCTCTCCTACACCCTAAATACTTCGCTGACCAAGAATTGTCACTCGTTACAAGAACCTGAATCGTTTTCTGCACCCGATCTTAGGGGGAGATTAGAGTTACTTGTTATGTTAGACGAACTCTTGGAGTTTGGGCTGAAATTGCCTACAAAAATGTTCGTTGATTGTCAAAAGTTCAACAACTTGTTCATGGAAACCTGAAAGTGGGCTTCAGAATCAGACAAATAGGTAGTACTTATTGAAGAAGTTACTCTAAATGATGTGGTACAGACCATGGCCAATATGTTTTGGCAAACAAGTGAAATCGGCATCATTTTTGAGTTGCTCACTGCTTAGTTCTTCTTCACAATACTGACTTGTTCCTCCTTAGAGGGCTTATTGGTCATGGTGGAATCTTTTTCTCTCCACTTTCCTATGAAGATACTGACAGTTTTCCTACGTTTTTTCTTAAGAATTTCAAGATCTCGGCTCATAATCCCTATCTCCTCATTATACTTGTATTTACATACGAATTCTCGAGTGACATCCTCCCAACTATGGATCTTGGATTCTTAGAGGTACAAAAACCACCAGAGGGCAGTTTCTTTCATGGTCTAATCAAACATCTGGGTCATTATCTCTTGGAGGAATCAAGTAGGTTCATGGCTCGACGATAACTTCGAAGGTGAACAGTTGAGGCTCTGATTCCTTTGAACTTCTCGATATCTGGCATTTTGAACTTCTCTGGTAGTCTAGCTTTGGGAAAGCAGACATATAGGTATAGTCCATTTAATTCATGAATATCTTGACTTGGTCAAATTTCTTCGACGAAAGTTTGAGGTCTTCCTTGACCTTGTTCAGTTCCTCCTCTTTGGGACTGGTATATTAGCCTCTGGTTGGGCAAGGTTCGAAATCGGGTGTTAAGCTGGTGGCATCCCATTTGTAAGTGGGGCACATGGAACATGTTTGTACTCTATTGGGACCCAAAAAGGCTCGAGAGCGAGTTGACCTAGAGTAAGAGGAAAGAGAACCTCTGGTTCTTTGAGAATTTGGTCCAGGTGTTGCTGCATTTTTTTACCCCGATTTGAAGGTTATCAATCTTGGCGCTAAGTTGGCCATCCGTATTTGGTGCTTGGTCGATGTTCTCCATATAGAGCTCGTAGCCAATAGGGATCTTCGGGGCAGTTTAATGGAAGACTGAATCCAATAGGGAGCCAGGCCAAAATTCGGTATGCGATCGACCTGAGAGGGAAAATGATTCAAATTTATTTCAAATTTATTTTTTTTAAAAGGAATGAGGGAAATTTTTTTGTTGTTTTGGGAAGGAGGAGAAACATGTTTTAGGTATTTTTGGTTTTTTAAAAAGGAGAAGAATCTCAGCATAACTGTTATTATGAGTATTAGCATTAGGTTTTCACATATATTAGGTTTGCCTAAATGTAAGAAAATTTTTGAATAAGAACCGAGCCTAGGAAAATAAGGCTTAATAGTATACGACACAGTTTGACTTCATGTCAGGTTCATGGACAGGGTCCTATTTAAAAAAAGGCAAAATAGTGTTAAAATTCAGGTGGTACGCTGACCTAAAATTTTGACATAATTTAGCATGGTAATCGACAAACTAAATATGAATGCCCAAGGTTTGACACCTATATAAGGTTTATTCACTTGTTGGGCTAGTCAAAGGGTTCCGCCCTTTGCATGAATTCCATGATATACATCCTTCCTATAAGGGCAATCATTTATCAGTATGTGTGGCCAGACCATTTGACATACCTGAGTGTACGTGAACTGCTTAATGATATACCTTGTGAGGATAATATGTGTGAGAACGAATTCGATATACTCGACTTATGTGAATGAATTCCCTATTATTTACCTCTCGCCGTGAGCTCAGTCAAATGTTATGATGCGGGGAACTGTTCGATATACATCTATGGTACGAGGCCAATGAAATATGAGACTCATATTGGTTAGGATAACCATGTCCTGCAGGATCAGCGCCCATCACAAAGTGATCCCCCAAGTATGGGACAAAATTTTGGTCAATATTGACATGCTTTTGGTGGTGTACTGCGCAAAAATTCATGTATCTTAATTAGTATATTATGGGGAGAGAGTATTTTTTTATTTATACGATGAGTAAAGGGAATACTACACTAATCAGGGAGAATATACGAGTATTACGGAGAATAAATCTAGCATAAATCATGAAGACTATACAACGTATGGTGATAGGAAACCCGGGGACATATACATGTGAGTGAGTGTGTTATGTGTGAGTATATACAAGTGAGTGTGTGTGGCAGTGAACCTATACATGGATCAACTATAAGTGGTGTGTGATATATGTAAGTGAGCATGGATATATACAATTATGAGAAATGTGGGTATGTGTGCTAGTGAAGCCTAAGCATGGATAGCCTAAGTGGTGTGTGGAACATGTAAGTAGAAGTGAAGTTAAGTGTAAGTGTGTGAAGTGAACATGAAGAGTAAATACAAGTGTGTGAAGTGTATAAGTGAGTGAAAAGTGATATATAGATAAGGAGGGATCATGATATATATGAGTGTCTATGTCTAAAAATGGAGTGGGCCCAAATTTATAATCACAGATAAATAATAAGAACAATCTAAACGAATACATGAAAGACAGATTTTTTAAAGTGGTTCAGTTGTTAAAAGCCTATTTCCACGGTTGGTATTACTATTGAGGTTACAAGAGCTGAATAAGGTGTGCTTAAGATTAATTGAATTGTCCCCTGAGCTATGGGGAGATTCTATTAATAGTGGTCTAGAACCCTAGAGATGGAATGCCTTTATATTTCCAAGTATTTGCATTTGTGTACGATAAATGAAACCTTTCGCATTCAGTGTTGGTCGCACTTCCATCCAACTAACTATTGCTATTCCTGATGGTTCACATTCTGCAGTTGGTCATCATTCTAGCTGACTAAGTTCCTCTGATGCCAATCAAGATAGCAAAATGGCCTCATAGGATGACAGGTGTCTATTATTCATTGATCCACGTGGGAAGGTAATTTTTACGTACAACAAATCCCTCAATGCACCCTGCTTGATGATTAATCAAAAGTATGGAGTCTTTGTTCAAAATTTTTCTCGGCATAAGATTTGAGAATTAGTTGGCAGTCGACCTTCCGGACTTATAAAAAATTTCACTAGCACTGTTAATAATGGCATTTTTGCAAATAATTCAAATTTTATATAACCGCCAAAGGGTACGCTGGTCTTTTTGCGCTTTGGGAAGCAAGAAATCGACGATAGTTTAATCATTCTTGTAGTTAATCATTTCGTTCCAGGCAACCTATAAACAGGCATAAATTTCCCTCATTTTCTTTTTACCTCAAATCTTCTGCAGTTAGAATTTTCTCTTATTTTCAATCTTTCTTTTTGCGATCTTTGTTGCCTGCTACCCATAGTCGTTTTTCTATCCTTGCTGTTGTCTTTTGATTTTTGTAAGCTTTCTTTCCCTATTTTCTCTATTTTTTCCCTTGTTTTAATGATGCTTTATATCGTTGATAAGGATTCCTTATAGGAGTTTAGGGACAAAAGGAAAATTCCTGATTGGGTAGGTCTAGAGATTGCTCAAGGTCGTGTGAATGTTTATTCTTTAGCAGAGGGTAATAGGATTCCCACTCTTTTCATTACTGAGTGTGGTATTACCTTTCCCTCGGTAAATGGAGTAAGTAGTTTAAACGATATTTATAGGACTCGTATTAGGATCCTTGCGTTAATGTTCTGCTACAAGTGGGAAACCATTGGAGATAGCACTTATTATTTGAAGACTAGGGAAGCTAATAGGGCTTTAGTATTTAATTTTCCAGAATCCAATAAAGATTCTTGGGATTATGGTGTTTTTGTCAACAATTAGCAACATGCCCCCCTTCCTGTGTAGAATCCTTTACTGGTCCCACGTGCCCTAAAGAAGGGCGTGGCATATGTTATTACACTTTTTTCTTAACTTTTTCCTACTTATTATCTGTTTGCAGACTTTTCGACTAACTTTCCTATTTTGTTTTCTTCACACAAGATGGTAAGAAGAAGTGTACCAAGGAGGGAGAAGTAAATCTTGCAGACCTCAAATATCTATGGGGCCTTAATCAAAGCGTTAGATAAGAACACCTAAGAGTTGCTTCTGTACTGTTGGAGTACAAGAGCTCCATTACATTCTTCGTTGCTCGGACACCACTTGCACTGCCTCGTGTTGTTGTAAATTTAGATGAGGAACTTGTATCCACTTCTTCGGATGCAAAATCAGTTGGAGTTGAGTTCATTCATAGAGGAACCTCCTCTTCACTTAAGTCTTTGGATATTTCCACCTTCCCCACATCTCCCTCCATAGAGATGGTGAAAAGAAAAATTCTAAACTTGCTAGCGAAGTCCCCTTCTCCTGCTACCAAGAAAACCAACCCAGCCGAGAAGAAATCTCAAGCTAGTGAGAAGATACCACTAGTTTTGAACACTGAGGAGGACTGAATTAAAGAGACTCAATATAAAAGGTTAAAGAAAGGCTTGCTTGACCAGTAAGATCAAGACAAAAGTCTTCTGAGTTGGCCAAAACTGCTAAATTGGAAAAAAAATCTTTTACTAAGCAAGGCAGAATTGAAAATACTTATGTTGTCGTCAACCTTGGGTTGGCTAGGGAGTTCATAAAATTTGGGACTCTGCCTGCAGATAGGTAGGTTGTAGCCCCTCTGACTAGAGACCGATTAACTGAGAGGGTTACCCACAATTTAACTTTGGTAAGTTCTTAACCTTTTTGTTAGTATGCGCTAACTTTAAATGCTTTTCTTCTAATAACTCATTCATTTTCTTGTAGTTCTTAGTACTTGAATCAAATAATGGATAATGATGACCAAATAAGATCTTCTTCCTCGAACGATGTTGAGGAAGCTCTTGAGGGTTTGTAAAAATCCTTACAAGCCTCCGATGAAGCTTTGGAGAGAGAAAAAAAGCCCGGCGAGATAAAATCAAGATTGTCGAGAACCAAGCCATAACAACAGAAGAAGTAAGAATTACTGTTGTTAATGAGCTAACTCAAACAAAGTTCACCATTTCTAAAGTTGAGCATCGGGCAAAGGCTATTGAGGACAAAGTGGTTGTCTCGATTAATGTTAAGGGCAGGAACGATAAGGAGGAGGCGATAACAAGGGATAGAAGAAAGCTTTTGTTGTTGCAGCCAGCCAGATTGAATACGCCAGGAAGTAGTCCTTCAAGGAAGGTTGGTCAGATTATTTGAAGGAGGTTGGCACTCAGGCAGACTCTGAGCGCTTTCAAATACATGACCTAGTTACTCCTCCCAACCTAGATGAACACTTTTAAGATGATGAAGAGGGTTCAGGGGAGTCCTCTCTAGTGCCCACTAAGAATGTCGACGTGCCTGCTATCGACCAAAACAAAACCAAAGAGCAGGATAAGGATAAGGAGAAGGTTTAGCTCCTTTCAGTTAGTTTATTTTTCTCTTTTCCTTTATGTATTTTTCATTTCTTCTTCTTTGTTCTTTCTGATGTACTCGGCTCTAAAACAATGAAATGATTAATGAAAGGATATTTTTTCCTCAAAGACATTTTTTCCTCAATTGCTTCCAACATCACGTGATGTTAATTTCTTTTTGGTTATTGTCTTCAATATTATGTATGTTGTTTATTTTTCTTGATCAGGACCATAAACTTATACTTGTAAATTTCCAGTTTGATGCTAGGAAGAAAGCTATAGTTTCTGCGGAATTCGACATACTCAGGTGGTGTAAAAATCTTTTTGAGGTTAGCCATATCCCATTAATCGAGGAAGATCTAGTGGGATTGCTCAACCGAAATGCCTCCAACCAAGTGAAGGAGTCTCGTATTCATCTACATTGCCTTTCGAACAGAGCAGTAGAAAATAATGCTGGTAATTACAAAATAATTGAGTAGATGCAAGAAGACCATAGACTCTCCAAGGCACTGCTTCATTATGATTATGAGGCTAAGTATCAGGCATTAAGTGAAGGTTGGGGCTTTGATAAGAAGTTACAAGATATTACTTTTACAATGAACAAGGAGGAATTAGATTTAAACCAAGAACTAGAGAGTGTTTGATTAATTTCTTCCATGATGGAAAAGGAAAATAATGCTTTGAGGAATGAGATTGATAGTTTGAAAACATCAACCAACACTATTCCAGATGAAGGGTTATCATTTTTAGAGACTGAAAATGCTAGGTTACCAAAATATCTGGAGGCCTTTCAGAAGAAGAAAACCAAGTCAGGTCAACGTTCTAGGCAAAGCATAGTTGTTCGGCCAACCATTGATGACGAGAGAACCAAGAAAACCAAAGAGAAGGATAAGGCCATAAGAAAGCTTCAAGATAACGTGGATTGACTTACTTTCCATTTCCATAAGCAACTTAAAGCTGTTTCGATGGACGGTTATGACGAGGCCTTGACTTACTTGGACAAGAAGGTTAGGAACCTAAAGGAAATGAATGGTGATATTAGCATGATCCAAGAATATTTAAATATCCTGATCCTCCATTCTCTATTAACGTTAAGTGGATTCCTTTAAATGCCATTCCTCAAAGCTTGATCAGAAATACATTGGGGATTTCAGTCTTGAAGGTGAATTGGAATACGTCCATCCCTAGATTCTACTTGACCGACCGAGAAGCAGCAGGCGAACTAGGAGGAGAGATTTTAGATCTATCAATCATCCGAGCACTCTTGACGTGCCTCCTGTTGGGATCAGTAAGGTTGATGGAAAACGCCCAATAGAATAGACTTGTATTATGTACTTTCTTTATCTTCACTTTGTAATATATATTCGGTGGGATGAAATTAAATTATTTGAGATACTTTGTCATCTTTATTTAAGCTTATGGTTACTATTAATGTAATTGCCGACTAGGTACTCCGTATAATGACTAGTTAGTCGGCTTATTGACTAAATGACTTGCTTAAATGTTAAATGCTTGATTCACGATTGAATCTGACTGTAATGCCTTAAATTCTACCAATGTTGTTCTTAGATAAAACTGTAAATAGTCTTGTTGGCCTAAGTTATAGCATTAATTATTAATGGCGACCAAGTGTATTAGGAATGTATACTTATCACTGTGTTTTAACTTAGTTAGTTAAATCCTTTTGTGTTTGACTTTGAATCTTACATGAGGTTTTACTAACTTCTTATTCTTGATTTGTCGAAGACGAAATCATACATGAAGGTTTTAAAGAAAAACTTTTCTGAAGTTGGAAAAGTTTGGAAAGTGACTTTTCTGAAGTTGGAAAAGTTTGGAAAGTGACTTTTCTAAAGTTGGAAAAGTTTGAAAGTGATTTTTCTCAAGCTGGAAAAGTTTGAAAATGATTTTCCTGAAGTTGGAAAATTTTGAAAATGATATTTCTGAAGTTGGGAAAGTTTGAATTATAATTAGACTTTAATTTAATTTTAAGGTGGTATCACACCCATACTCCGAAAAATAAAACATAAAAATGAAGTATAATGGAGAGAAACATGCAACTTCATTAACTTGAATAATTGATTACATCAAAAACAAAATTACTGGTAATATTTGCAGAGATGTTCAGCGTTCCATGGGTTCTTAAACTCTTCTCCTTCCAATGTTTCCAGGCGATATGTTCTTGGTTGGATAACTCCCGAGATACGATAAGGAACGTAACAGTTAGGCTCCAACTTTTTATTTTTGTGGATCACTTTATTCAGTATAAGATCTCCTTATTTCTAGTTGGTCGACTTGAGTCATCGCTTGTAGAACTTGGTAGTCCTTTGTTGATAGGCATCCATCAGAATTGCAGCATCTTCTCTGACCTCTTCAACCATGTCCAAATCTAGTCCCCTCATTAGAACACTCTTAGGGGAATTAAAATTTAGCAGCCTATGAGTTAGCAGACCTATTTTAGTCGGTACCACTGCCTCACTATCAAAAGCGGGCATGTACGTAGTTTTTCCCATTGATGCTCTAGGTATAGTCCTGTAAGTCCAAATAACGTTACGCAATTCATTGATCCAATTCCCCTTAGAGTCATCAAAGTGTTTCTTCAATCCATAAAGCATAGTTTTATTAGTTATATTTGTTTGTCCATTGCATTGTGGATGTCCACATGCTGAATGTAGTTTATGAATTTTGGATCGGATCCAATACTCTTCAAACTCTTCATTATCAAACTGAGTACCATGATCAGTGATAAAATCATAGGGCATTCCATAGTGACATATAATTTTCTTCCATATGAACTGAAACACTCTTTAATAGGTCATATTAATCAAGGTCACAGCCTCCATCCATTTGGTGAAGTAATCCACCTCGAATACTAAATACTTAAACCTTTTTTTGGTGGTCGGAAATATTTCGACCAAATCTATTCCCTAAATAGCAAAGGACCAGGGAGAAGTAATAGGATTTAGGGAAGCCCCTGGTATTCTTTGAGTAGCATCAAACCTTTGGCACTTGTCACACCTATTGGCGAAGGACACACAGTCTGCTTTTATTATTGGCCAATAGTAGCCTTGCATGGCTATTCATTGTACCAAAGATCTTTCAGCTGAATGAGTGCCACATGAGCCTTCATGAACCTCCTTAATCCGATCATTTTCTTTAGTTGGATGTATATAACAAAGTAAGGAAACTATGTATCCCCTTATGCACAGAACTCCTTTCTCCAGGACATAGTTAGCTGTTTTATATCTCATTTTCCTTATTTCCTTCTGATCGGCTGGTAACAGTCATTTCTCATTGTATTCTTTAATTGGACCAATCCAGGAAGGCCCCAATTCTACAGTAACGATGCTGACTACTTCCACATCAATAATTCTAATAGTGATAATCTTTAGTAGAATGGTTCTCTTGAGCTCCATTAAAGTTGCTGAGCCTAGCCTAGCAAGAGCATCTGCTCGGGCATTATCCACCCCTGGAATCTGAACCATTTTGATTACAGGAATTAAAGAGATAACTTCCTTGGTCATATTCAGTTATCTTATCATTATTTCTCCCTTAACGTCGTATATCTCAAGTAGTTAGTGAATATTAAATTGAGAATCACTGTGCACTATCATTTGTTCGGTACCTAGTGATGAGGCTAGCTCCAAACCAATTATTAATGCTTCGTATTTGACTTCATTATTGGAGGCTTGAAATTGAAACATCCATACATACTCTATAGATAAATCATTTTGTTGATCATGAGTCCAACCCCACTACCGGTAATGCATAAATAGACACCTATGAATAATTTCCAAATTAAGACATCATTGTTGAAGTCTCTGTCTACCAGTAATCCGTATGTGAACATTTTCTTTCTTTGTTCAGCTAGTCACAGAGCTCTTTCTTGAACAGTCGATGATTCTAGTTGGTTGGAGACCATCTCAGTTTGCTTTTGAGCTGAGGTATCATTTGGATAAGTCTTCTCGACAAGTAAACTTAGTTTGCATTGTACCTCTGCATAAGTGAATTCTTCCATGAAATCCGCCACTACTTTCCCTTTCAATGAGGTTCTTAGCTCATAAACAATTTTGTGTTCTCTAAGTCCAATTTCCCAATACATTAATCTTCCTGACTTTTTAGGTTTGTGAAAAGCTTATCGCAAAGTTAATTCAATGTATACTACAACAGTATGGGCCTGAAAGTATGGCCTCATTCTTCTGGACACTTCAATAAGTGCCAATGTCAACTTCTCCAAGCATGGGTACCTAATTTTCGCTCCTCGAAATGCTTTACTGGTGTAATACATTGGCTTTTGAACACCTTCTGCTAATCGAATCAAGGCTGAACTAACAGCAGACTCTGAAATAGCCAAATATAAATACAAATTCTCACCCAAAATCGATCGGGAAAGTAGTGGGGGAGATCCCAAGTACTTCTTCAAGTCTAAAAAATCTTGAATAAGCTCTAAAAACAAAGCGATTTAGAGTTTCCACTCTTCTTGTCAATTTTTTCACATCCTTCTTGCTAGTCGGGATTGCACCTCTAATAAGGCCTTTACTTATCAGGGTTGGCTTTAATTCCCATTTAATTTATAATATACCCCAAGAACATACCTTCCTATACTCCGAATATACACTTGGTCGGATTGAGATTCATTTGATATTTTTCCAGTTAGTCAAATGTTTGGGACAAATCATTAATATGGTCAGCAACAAATTTACTCTTGGTGATCATATCATCTACATAAACTTCCATGTTCTTGCCAATCGGGTCCTCAAATACTTTATTTACCAACCTTTGGTATGTTGCTCCAGCATTTTTAGCCCAAAGGGCATAACGTTGTAGCAGTAAATTCCTCGCATGGTGATGAAGGATGTGCTCTCCTTATTAGCTAGTTTCATTTTAATTTGGTTATAACTAGAATAAGCATCCATGAAGCTAAGTAGCTCATGACTTGCTATTGCATCTACCAATTTATCAATCCTTGGTAAAGGAAAGTGATTTTTTGGGCATGCTTTGTTGAGGCCAGTGAAATCTACACACATTCTCCATTTTTTGTTCTTCTTCTTGACAATTACCACATTATCCAACCAAGTAAGATATTTAAAATCCTCTATAAACTATGTTTTTTACCCTTTTTCCACCTCCTCTTGGATTTCCATATTCTTCTCAAGATTAAAAAATTTGTGCTTCTACTTGATTGGTGTGGCATCCTTATAAATATAAAGCTCGTGGCAGATGAAGTTAGGATTAAACACCTAGCATAACCTCATGACTCTAAGCGAACATGTTCTTCCCATCTCTAAGGAATGTAGTTAATTCCTATTTAAGAGATGATGTTAGTCTTGAGCCAATCTGAGTGGTTACTTTTAGTTTCTCATCGTCACGCATAATAGTTTATGTTTCTTCCCCAACTTGTACCTTTAAGTAGTCTTCCTTTTTGCGAGGATCCAAAGTGTCAATATCGAAAGTAGTTGTGACCCTCGGTATCTCCTGTTTGTCGCCCCTGGCTTCCATCTGGTTACGATTCACTATGAAGACTCCGTAATTGGTAGTAAGCTTCATGCACTGATGCACATTAGATAGCACTACCTCTATTTGCTTCATCCCCACTTTGCCAAGGACTACATTATAAGTTGAAGGTACATTTTTTCTAGTACAAAGAAGTGAATTCTTTCATTTTTTTTATCGTTGGCCAAATGCCAACTAACACATCCATCTTGATTGTTCTCGGGGATACACCCTCTCTTCAGAGAACCCAATGAGAGGCATGTGATACGATTATATCTTACTATCTCGTAGCCCTAGGCATTGGAAACAGTTACAGAATATGACGTCTGTCGAACTCCCATTTTTGACCAAAACTCTTGCCACTCTACCATGGTGAACTTTGCAAGTGATGACTAATGGATCATCATGAGGATAGAACAACCCACTCACAGGGATGAAGCGGGGATTTTACTTTAAGGGGGGGCAAAAATTTATTCAAAGAAAATTTTCATTAACATTAGAATATATGTTTCTAAAACAAAAGGTAAAACTTTTTAAACAATATAAAAAAAAAAAACTTTTACTAAGATAATAATATATTTCACAAAGATAACAATAATGTGGAGAAATTAGTTACTTTTTTATAATTATTAAATCTCTATTATTTATATGGATAATGAGTACCTTTCTTCTCCCAATCATCAACTCTAAACTCACATTTGTTTGAATTTTAAATAGCTGCAATTAGATTAAGGTTATAAAACTATAAATGTATGATAATAAGTAATGCGGATCAAAAATTAAATTTACAATCATCTAAAAAATAACTTCAATTATAATTGTATATTAAAGGGTTAAAAACTTTATTCAAATGTAAAACAAAGAATTAGGGTAAAAGTTATTGTGCCAGTAGTTAGTATTTTAGATTAACTACAAAATAAAAAAAGATGTCAATCCGTGTGGGTGATGTATAAGTTTGGGGAGAAATATTGGGCTTAATCAAATCCAAATTAAAAAATCTGGAAGTAAATAAATAAACAATAATGATAGGGAGTTCCATTTTGGAGGCATTATTGTATGTTAGTGATGTATCAAACACACATTAGTTAGTTTCGTAATAGACCACATATGAATTATAAACATCACCCAGTATGTATTTGACACATTACAGAGCCAAAAAAGGATTCAAAGATTAATTCTTCATATTAAGCATAAACAAATGGTCATTAAAAACTATCTTGAACATCCAATTAACAATGGGAAAAAATAGATGTCAGATTTTAATCACATGTCGGAGACCTAGTCATAAGGGCCACCTAAAGGTCAATATTTATTGTATTTATTCAAGGTAAAAGATATAAATATATGGTAGATTTTTAAGGGAAAGAAAAAGAGTTAGGCATGCCTCCAACTATTCCCCAAAAAAACTCCACAATGTATATGCCCATTTGAGTAGAAATTTGGAAAATCTTGGAGGGGGTCATGGCCCCCCTCAGTCCTGCTCTAGTTTTTTCCCTGCCACTCAGATCATTTTTGGATAAGCCGATCATCAATCTATCTTTTTATTGACTTTCCTAGGCCAGCCATATCTACTCTTGAACATGTCAATCTGCCTGATAGTAGGACGCGTTTTGGCCTCATTTAGGTAGGCTTTCCTTTCGGAAAGTCCATTTTTCCCACCGGAGTCTCCCCATGTAATGAAGTGATAATTAATGTAAATTATACCTACATCCATCTCTGGCTCATCAGGCTTCTTCTACTGGTCAGGATCATCCTTATAGTCATTGTTGAGTGCCCTTTTGGTGTCATCTTTTCCTCGGTCGGGTGATTTAAATCTTCTCCTGGTATCTCGATTACCATTCTGATCAACAAATTTAGCTAACTCTCCTCGCCGAATAAAAGTCTCAAATTCATTTTTGAGGGAGATGCAACTATCAGTAGTGTGTCCGTGATCTCGATGAAATCATAGTATTTGGACTTGTCCCTCCTGTTGAGAGGAGACAACAATTTCCCAGTCCAGTTCAGATCTTTATTTTTCCTGATTAAACTCTCATCACCGAATAAGAGTCTCAACTTCATTTTTGAGGGAGATGCAACTATCAGTAGTGTGTACATGATCTCGATGAAAATCATAGTATTTGAACTTGTCCCTCCTATTGGGGGGTGACGACAATTTCCCAGTCCAATTCAGATCTTTATTTTCCCTGATTTCCTCGAGGATGTGGTGGATACCTTTAATGAGTGGAGTATACTCACCGTACATTTTTATCCTATCAGATTTTTATGTCTTTTTTATCTTTCTTGAACGTGTTGTTCTTCTGAACTTCAATTTTGCCCTCCGGCACTTCTTTTGTTGTCATAGCTTCCTCGATATCCATAATCTTTCCAGCCTTAGCCATCAACTCTGTCATAGTTTTGGGCAAATTTTTCACTAAGGCATAGTAAAAAACCTTGTCCAGTAACCCACTCATCAAGGCCGCAATGGCGGTTTTTCTTCATAATCCACCACTTCTAGTTTTTCATTATTGAAACGAATGATATACTCCCGAGTACTCTCTCCAAGTTTTTGGCGCACGATCAAGAGATGAGTAACACTCTTGATCGACTTAGCCCCAAAGCAAAATTTATCAATGAATAATTCAACCAATTTATGGAAACTGGAAATTTTACCTCCAGGCAGATTGTTATACCATATTTGAGTTGGACCTGTGGCGAAACTAGGGAAAGCCCTACACCTCATCTCATCGGGGATAGAATAAATTTTGATAGCAACTAGATACTGCTCAATGTTGAGGACTGGATAAGTTTTCCCATTATATTTAGGAGTGACAACTGGTGGCATGAATTTGGAAGGTGTGGGGTAGTCTGCAATAGCTTGGACAAAAGGTGAAACTTTAACAAAACTCATTTGCAAAACATTTTTTTATTTTGGCCATTTCCCCTAACTAATCTTCCAGTCGATGCATAGATCCCTTCCAAGAATGTTCCTCCAGTTTCAATTTGGCAGAAGCAGATTTTGTGGCTTTACTGTGCATATGTGCTGAACTCGTTTCCTGAGAAGTCTGCCCGGCATGCACAGAGCCCCTCATGCTAGCTTTATATCGCACAGATCCATCTTTGTGCTCATAATGACGTTATTGCTCCCTATGATGACCTCTAGTTACTCGGGGACCTAAACGATCAAAAGCAGATTCCCTACTTAGCCTCTCCAAGACGCTTGACCTATCCTTGGAAAAAGTTCTACCATCATAGTAATCCATTGATCAGAATGAAGATGTTGCGTTAGGACGATATGACCTATCATGAGAAGATTGAGAGTGGTAACTCCTTTCATTATTAGCTAGTGGAGGTGGCATATCTCTTCTGGAATTGAAGGATTTATCTTGCATTGTATGAGCCAAATGTCTAACTGGCTCTTGCATGGCTTCCTATCCTTTAGCTAGGTTGAGTAAAATCCTCTGGAGGCCTGCCTCACCAGGAGAGCAGATATATCTGGGTTGTTGCCTGCAACCACCAAATAGCTTTCAGGAATGGTGGTCATTCTTCAAGATTAAGAATGAATAAAGAAACACAAGGACAATACTGATGCTTGTAAAACCAAGTAGTTCGAAGGTCTCGCCGCCTCGAGAGAATGACATCAAGGACAATACTGATGCTTGTAAAACCAAGTAGTTCGAAGGTCTCGGGACTAAGTTACAGAATGGGAAGATGTTAGGCACCCCTGCCTCCCTTTCAATATCTCAGGAGCATGTGTTAATATTCTCCTATTAGACTTCGTGACGTGTACGCTTATGTGCATAATATAGATGAAGAATAGAATCATTCAACTCGTGTCCTGGAAAATGATGGAGTGAATTCATCTATAGGAATGTTCCCAAAAATAATAATTTGATGCCTACATAGACCAAGGGGAATCAAAGTCTACGCAGTTCAAATATAACATGGGTTTAGGTTCAATCCCTAAATCCAAACGGGATATTTCTCTTATATGTGTGTAGAGAGAAACGTGCATTAAGAGTGAGAATGTGTTGTGAGAATTCCTCTTTTAGAATTTATAAATACACCTTTTTTTTCTTTTTTTTGGGTTTTTTATGAAAATAGAGTATGTGCAACTACTACTAATAAATTTTTGAGAGTAATATATGTAATGAAATAAAGTATTAAAGTAGAAGTAAAGCAACTAATAATAAGATAAGAGAATTAGAGAAAATGATAGAGAATTAGACCTCCATATGAATGCTTGATGTTAATCTTAAGTGTAGATATACTGATTTTGTAATGGGATGGAAGTGGTATGTAAGGATAGGGGAATTTACTCAACAAAGTAAGAAAGTGATGGAATGAAATGTGGGAAATGGGTTTTTTTAGGAAGGTAATAACTCTGAATTCGAGAGAATGTTCTATAAATTACTGAGAGGGATGTTTAGGGTTTCCTTTCAAAGTGAGGTCATGGAATCTATTTATAGGTCCAAGGGGAGTGTCGATCGGCATGGTCATATACTTTTCTATTGTCATGGAACCTCAGGCACACTATCGATAGGCAGGGTCCTAAGGGTGCCATTCGACAGTTTGGGATAGGTTTTTTGAAAAAATGGTCGTAAAATGCAAATCATAAGTCAGAATCACATAAGGGGTGGACCATTGGAAAGGATTTTCATAGACATGTAAGAATCCATTTAGACACTCTAGGGTTCGGGAGTTGACTTGGGTCAAACGGGGCTCGAAAGCACCAGTTGGTCATTAGATAGGAAGTTTTTGAAGGAAAATGGATCGTTCGTCCGAACTGTAAGGCCAATTCGTGCAAAGGATGGACTATTGGCAAGTGTATTCACTTCCCTTCCAGATTACATTTAGCTTCTTTTGGTTTAGAAAGTTGATCAACATCAAACAGGGCCCGAAAATGCTCTGTGACCCTTCGAAGTAAAATGGGTCATTCATCCGTACCGTAAGTATGACTTGCACAAGAGGCAGACTGTTATAAAGGTAATTCATAGCCCTTAAAATATTCATAAGCTTCACTCAAGCTGGAGAGTCTACCAGAGTCAAACGGGGCCCAGGAGTCGGTGTCTTATAGATTAGCTTTGGGGGTAAAACGAATCATTCGTCCGTACCATAAGGTTGATTTATGCATGGGGCCAATAGTTGGAAAGGGTATTTAGATACCTTCACATATTCATTATGCTTATGCACAGGAGAAAAAGTTTATCGGAGTCAAACGGGCCCGAGAGCGCTCGATGACTTCAAGATTAAATTTTTATAGTGAAATGGATCGTCTATTCAGGCCATAAAGTCGATTCATGCTTGAGATTGACAATTGGAAAGGGTATTCATATCCCTTATATTATTCATTGAGCTTTCTCTCAGGCGATAAAGTTGATCGGAGTCAAACGGGCTCAGGAGCACCCGGTGGCCTCTATATCGGTACTCAGAGTAGGACCTAGGATTTGCGGTGAATGAATGAGTGTTAGGGACCTAAGGAGGTTCTTAGGGGGGGACCTAGGATGGGGTGTCTACAGTTAGGATATGAATCATGAATATTCTAAGGGTATTTATACGAGACTTATGAGATATACTCCTATATATATGGTTAAATATAATATATGGGACTGAGAGTATCTCAGGGGATGATTAGCTCAACTTATATACTTAGGATTGTATATCGTAATCTTATGTGTGTATTGGATATTGTATGCTTTATGTGTGAATATACCAGGGTGTGTGTAAGGAATCTATTAAAGGGGGTTTTATGGGATTGTTCATGGGACCGGTGTAACACCCCGTATTTTAATGGCTTTTAAAATGGGATTAATTCGAATTCATTGTGGGATAAGTGAAAATTAATTCGGATTTAAATATTACTCGATAATAAAGTAATATGTGATTTAGGTTGAATAATATTTAGTGATTAGAAGTAATATATGATTATGACTTTACATATGATTATGACTTTATAAAATTATCGCAAGTTATGAATAAGTCGGGACGCGCGTGTGAGTCGTGTCGGAACTATATTTAAATGGAATAAAAAATAATTTATTTTTATGTCATTTGAATGGTCATTTTGAATTTTCCAAAGTGTCTGTAGCGGTTTACATAGTCAAAAAAGTCTACCCGGTGGATTAATTTCGATCTCGGGTCAATTTAAAACCAAACCGACATCTCGGAGGGGTATTTTAGTCATTTGCCAAATTAGGTGAATAGTATCCACGAATTTATTGTGGTCTTATATAAGTGTAGAGTTTTTAGAATTGATACTCATTCACCAAAAATCAAAAGAAAAGACTTAGAGGAGAGCGAGAGACTTTTCTTGGAGAGGAAGAGGATTTTCTAGGAGACCAAGAGCCAAGAGTCACCTTGCACCACCACCACCGGAGGTTGATCTGAAAAAGGAGGAACATCCATAGAATCATCTTCCCCAATGGTTCATACCTTCGAATTAGAGGCAAGTGATTAATTATTTCAAATTATAGCATGTATATTGTCCATGTTAGGCTAGTAATGAAATTCAAAAAAGTTACATGAATCAAAGATGAATTTTGATGATCTTAATTGAAACCTTGAAATGAAAACTAATTAGGATTGATCTATTTTTTAATATAGAATCAACTCCATGAATTTTGGGTATAATTGATGAAGAAATTTGGGATTTGTGATAGTTCTTGAATAAAGATGTTGAATTAAGAGTTTTCTGAATTTTCATGGAATTAACTTGATTTAATGGATACTCCTCGATGATTTTGTACTCTTTAGATGTTAGAAATCATTTATATACCTTGTAATATAATCTGGGATGATTTATGGGGAGTTTGGGATCAATTGGTGATGGTATTAAGGAAGAAAAAGATTGAAACCTGTAGCCATTAAAATGCATAATTTCGCAGACTTGTAGGGGAGAATCAATTCGAACCAGGCCAAATCGATTCGGCGACAAGGGCGAATCAATTCGGTTGCCGAAATTTGGCCAACTTTCCCTTTTTTGTTATTATTTTTTGTGGGATTGTTTGAGATTTGATTATGGGACTAAATTCTTAAAATAATGGAAGTATGAGGGTATACCAGTAGACCTTGTTAATGTATGGGGTAGTCCTATGAGATGGAATAAAGGGTTGAATTGATTTAAGATTTATTGACGAATAAACCTAGTGAATGGTTCGTGAGAGACGTCGAGCCAACAGTCCTTTGTACAGTGAGAGATGTACTCGGACATGATAGCCGAGTATGTATACACCACAACTGTGTCTGGGAGGTGCTATATTAGTATATATAATAGTGTGATAAATATATATATTGCGATTTAATCTACTGTGTGAAATTAGTAGATGTAAAAGAGTAATGAAATATGAATTGAATTAAGTAAGTGAATACTTAATCCTAAAGCTTTGAAAAGTCTAGTTCATATTAAAGAGAAATGAACATGTATAGTTATCATACGTTTTGTGTGGAAAATACGGAGAAATGATACAAGTAAGAATCATAGTGACTCTTATTTAAAACTAGTAATTGGGAACCTTAACTAGAAGGATTATGAGTTACGTTAGGTGTGCATTGTATATGAGAGGTGAGATTCGCAAGCGAGATCCCGAGAAACTAACATGTACATAATAATTGCTTAATTGCAATTATTAAGCACTTGCTATTTTCAAAATAGTTTACAATTGGGCTCTGACCCGTTTTCTTGCATATTCTCTTCTCCCTTGTATCTTTTATATTAGGTGTCCATCCACAGGGACGCCCAACGTAGAATATTGGATATTTGACGTAATATAGCTGCTAAGGGAGATGCAGGCTTTGTTTAGACATTTCTGTGGCCATCCCCGATCCTCGCCGTGTGGGTGGGCGCATGGAGGAAGGGATCCTTCGGGTCCCGCGCGTCCCTCTCGGGAGCGCTTCAGTCGGCGTCGTGTGAGATGTGGTGTAAAAATGTAGAGAGATTCAGATTCGCCAGTCTATTTTACTCAAAACAGACAAAAGAAAAAGGGGAAGCCACCCCGAAGGATGGCATCCAAAGACATACTGGTGCGTGCGAAACCAAGACGATTCGAGAAGGGTTCGGAGGCTTAGTTACGAAATGGGAAGGTGTTAGGCACCCATTCCTCCCTTTCGGTCTCTCATGAATATTTGTTATTTTCCTTTTGTTTCCCCCTGTGATATGTGTGCATGTGTATATATATAGAATGGAGGTAGGAATCCTCGACTTGTATCATGGAAAAGATAAAGCGAGTCGTCCGTAGGAAGATATAAGAATAGTATTAGAAAAATAAGATTTACGCGATTACCCCTGCGTTGACCGTTATAATGGAACGATAACGCATATGGTGCAATACGTTATTAAGGGCAAGTATATAGAATATAAGGAAAATGGATTTAGAAAAGATAGAAAATGAGAGAAAAAGTGAGAAAAAGGACTCGAGTCTCGGGTTTTACCCCGAGACACCTACGTAGCCTATAAAGGCATCAAAGTCCACGTAGTTCGCATACAAAACAAGGGGTGGGGTTTATCCTATAAATCCAAATAGGGAATCTCTTATTTGTAAGTGTGTGTGTGTGTGTGTGGAAAAAGTGTTTTAGTTGTGAGAAAAGTGTGGAAAAAGTGTGAGAACCCCTACTTGGAATTTATGAGCAAACCCTCTTTTTCTTATTTTTTGGGTTTTATGAAAATAAAAGATGTACAATAATACTAAATAAGAAGTATATTAGGATGTGTGAGATGAGATAATAAAAGTGCTAAATAAGAAAACAAGTTATTGGGAATTTAAGAGAGAGTTTGAGAAAGTTGGACCTTCTTGAAGATCTTGAGCTTGATCTTGAATGTTGGAGAGTAGCCCTTTCACTTGGATGATGATAGAGAGTGGATAATTCACCAAGTTTTATGAAAAATGATGAAAATCGGAAGTAAAAAGAGGATTTGGATATTGAAATCACACTGCCTTCGAGAGAGGTTTATGGGATTCGTTGAGAGAGGTTTTTATCAGATCTGGTCTCCCCTTGAAAATGAGGTGAAGGCCTCTTTTTATAGGCCCAGGTAAGTGCCGATCGACATATATATGTTCCTGCCTATCGGCAGGTGCCGATAGGCAGGGTCTGGAACCTGCCATTTGGCAGTGCGCTTCAGGCTTTTTTGGAAAATCGATCATCGAGGGCAAACCGTTGGTCAGAATTGCGCACGGGGCATACCGTTGGAAAGGTAATTCAGAGACCTTTGAAAGTCCTTTGGACTGCTCTCGGGTTCAGGAGTTTACTTTGGGTAAAATATGGCTCGGAAGCATTTGTCGGTCCATTGGACGGGGAATCGCTCGGGCGCAAACGGATCGTTCGTCCGCATGGTAAGTCCGAATCGCACACGGGGTGGACCGTTAGAAAGGTTAGGAGATGTACTTTAACATTACAAATAGTTTGACCCGATTTGGGAAGTTGACTTTGGTCAACCGGGCCTAGTAAGCATTCGGTGACCTCCTAGAGTCAAACGGATCGTTCGTCCGCATGGAAAGTCGTAATCGCGCACGGGATGGACTGTTGGAAAGGGTATTCAGTGCCCTTCAAAGATTCATTCATTATCAATTGAGCTGAAGAGTTAATTTAGGTCAAATAGAGCCCGAGAGCGCCCGATGGCCTCTGGGTCAGGTTTCGGAAGCAAACGGATCGTTCGTCCGTATGGTAAGTCAGAATCGCACACGGGGCAGATTGTTGGAAAGGGTACTCAGTTCCCTTCAAAGATTCATTCAGTCTCCATCGAAATGAAGAGTATAACTTTTGGGTCAAACTGAGCCGGGGAGTGCCCGATGGCCTCCAGGTCAGTACTCGGGACATGACCTGGGTTTACGGTGATGAAGGGAGGTACTAGAGACCTAAGGAGAGTTAGGGGGTAACAGAATGGGGTGTCTACAGTTTACATTCTATTTATTCAGACAACTTTAGTACCTATTTCATTACGACAAATCTCCTAGGATTATAGTTATTCCATTTCTATCTCGGCTATTGTAATTAATTATGTCAGTACTATTATTAGCGGTTTTATTTGGATGGTATTATTGAGACATTTAAAGTGGAGAGTTTATTCTAGTTACATTTAGTTAAGTTGTGATGTCACTTAATTATTATTCATTATTGTGGAATGGATTACATGATCAATTTTTTACATTGTTGAAATGGATTTTATTAAATTTAAAATTTAAAAGTTTTTACACTAGCTTAATTAACTATTAGGTGAATTAATAACTACGCTGTTTTTTGATAGTGATGCTAAGAATGAACCAACAGGATATTCTGAAGTAATTTAATAAAGGACTGATAACCGGTATTTAGTTGAGCGGGGTGTCACAGGCAGTATCAGAGCATCAGTATCTAGAGTCCTTAAGATCTATGCGGCTTATTACGTTTCAGCTTAGCGTTCTTTGATGTAGAACCTTATTATAGGATTGTTGTATTCCTCTACGTATGCGACTTACATTCTCCTGTTATTAAATTTTAGTGTGAGTTCGGTTCGATTTCGTACACCGAACAATATAGAATGACCAGTAAGAGCTATTAGTAGGACTGCAGGAAGAAAGTCTTAACATACAACATGGAACATTCTGGGAAAGATGATCGCGATGGAAGTCACCATAATTAGTGTTTCAGCATATGACAATGGGATAATCACTCAGAAATAGTGGATTCCCCAAGCATTGTCACAAATAACGATATTATAAACTCATACTCACCCAGCGTGGTAGGTAGGGGGAGAGGTGGAGAGACTCTTTCGAAGAGTCACATATGAGAATTCAGGGAAAAGGGGAAGTGTAATGGGCCAATAGAAGGTTAATCCAAAGGCAATTGTGTAGGGTGGAGTGCAGCGATGCCCATGATTAAATTTCAAGTAAAAATATTTTGCTCAAAGGAGCAAAGTAGTAATGATAGGAGTCAGCCACCATAACCATAAAGAGATAAATTTATAATGAGAAATTTGGGTGTGATTTGATCGTAAGGTCTTTCATCTGTTGTTCGGACGGAGATATGAATTGGGTTTTGACACCATTCACAAGTGGGCAAGATGGAGACCAATCATGGAGGAGTCACCCTGTTTAAAAAACCTAGTATCCGATGAAAGGGGTATGGAGAAGATTAGAGGGCCTGTAAGTTGATAATGGACCCGTGATGAGATTTTACTATCATAGATGAGGAATCTGATTAGGATGACTAGCGTCGAGGTCGTCAAAGTCGAACGTTTACAAGTCGATATCAATGCTTCCTTGATAAGGAAGCCAAAAGGGTTGAAGAATCTAGTTCAAGAGCAAGACTGGATTTAATGATGATAGTGCAGCACCATGGGAGGGTGTACCCAGTAGGGAACCCATTTCAAATGATTTGGATCAATCGAACTCCTACCAAATGACGGTGGATTAAATTAGGGCCATCGAGACCAAAAAAAAAGTTCCATAGGGCCAGTGGAGCTTAAGGAACAACAAGGGTAGCAATTGAGGCTAAAACTACCCAATCCGTGGGGAGGATTTCTTGACTCGGATAATGGGACCAGAGGCAAATTAGTGGCACTGAAAGGTGTCCTATGTGCGGAGATTAGGGCCACCTATATTGAACTTGTTCACAGCGAAAGGGTGAGACCAGTCAGACTGGGAAAGTAATGGGAACAGTGCCAGTGAAGCACACTAAAAATGGGAATAAGATATCCTGGGAGGAAATTGAACTAAGAGATTTAGATTCCTAAGGTTCCAAATTTAAGAGTGGTGAGGTCAGGCAGGACTGGCAGAGTCCTTAATAGCAACAATCGCATTCTTATTCCTCGGGGTCATCAGGGCTCAGGAAATAGCGGAGGAGGCCAGTAGGGCCAGGGAAAGAGGCAGGAAAGTCTCTCTGGCAGTCAATACAGTCATGGAGAGAGAGACCACGGTAAGAAAAATTGCTCGAAGTGAGGCCAGGGGAAAACTATAGGATGATATCTTGAATATACAATGATTACAGTAAGTCATTGGTTAGTTTCGGTACAAAAGTGATGCTTAGGGACCCGTCGACCAGGTAAGGTAGATTAAAAATGGAGATAACATCTTTGTTGTATCCCTATGATAATGGGATTATGATGGGGTGACATGGGTGCGTCACAATATGTGAATGTTAACACTAAAACTCGATTGTGAGTCGAGTTTAGTGGGTGCATTGATGATATGAGTCTTATTATGTATATAATTACCATTAGGTAACGGGACTTTTTGTATCACTTACGGGGAGGAGTAGGTGTAGACACTAAGAGAAAATTTTATATTACGTAATGATTTTTGCTACTTTGAGTGTTATGAGAGGAGAACATATATTGTTTTTGCGTAATTGTTATTTTGGGGTAAATTATCTTATTTTTGTGAGGTATCACCTGAAAGAGGGTCGAGCCTATCTGCATGTGATCATGTGTTATAAAATTGTGTGAAATAGACTTCAGTGTGTATGTTGTCTAGTTATACTTGACCCCGGTGAGTAGGGACGTTTACTGATGTGATTCAGAGTATATTGCCTTTTATCGAGCGAAAAGATATAGCTCGTGGTTTATTTATGCTAAGAGACTAGTGATAGTGAGAGCAACGTGATATATGTGATTTTTTATAACATAAAATTGGACGAGTATACTATTATGTCAAGAGTCAGGGATTTGAGGGTACGTGTTATGGACTGAGGACTTAACAAATCTCGATGACTGATAATGTCAGAGAGTAGTGTGTCGGGGGGTTCCTTGTTTGGATTTCGCTTTGCGAGACATCCCACGCATGAAACTAGCGAACGTTGGGAGTTGAGGGAAGTTTGGTGTTTAGTATATGATTTTAGTAACCTAGTTATTGTACGTATATGTGATTATAATTGGGAGATGATAGTTATATTACCATTAAAGGTCGGTAGAGTCGAATAATACGGGTGTAAAGACCAGTGTAGAACGTTTATACCAAGAGTATGTTGGTGGGACAACCTAGATAATAATTAAGTTTTGATTAGTAGGTTGGTCGAATATTACCTCACTGTATATTCATGATAAATACGCAAAACTTAATTTAGCATAAGTATATTACGATTGTTCATCAATGCCCGGGACATAGGGTATATGGGAGCCCTAATTAGTGGAGATTTGTAGTATCATTCATTAGGGGTCAATGTGGGAAGTTATCAAATAAGTGTAAATGCTTTATAAAATTTAGAAACTGAAGTAAAACGAGACAAAGAAATTGTAGTGGCATTGAGAGCAAAGCAAGTCACCAAAAACCGAAGAGTTTACAGAAAGGAGTGATTATAGGGTTAAAAAGTACACGGAATGTGTGTTTTAGATTTTCGAGAATAATCAGGAACTACTCTATGCAGAAGAGTAATATGATGGGAGTTACGTCAGAAACAACAGAATACGTAAAGGTTTGACGTGAATAGTCAGGCATGAGCGTAGATATCTCCCATGAATGGAACGATCACTAGCTTAAACGGTGGAATGTATACAGTCTGACTAAAAAGGTACCATTAGTGAAAAGGTATTGGGTACAACGTAATGTTCCAAACTTTAGAGAGGTGTGAAAATATATAATAAGAGCAATTGAACAAGGTAGTTGACACATGGGAGTGTTCGAGCTCCAGTAGAGGAAAATACGTTAGCCATGAGTAAAAAGGCTCGTAATGGTGACAAAAAGAGAAAGATATCGCAAAGCATTAGGAAGACACCAAGGTGAATTGGTAGATTTAATGATGAGATATTTTGATATGTGATGACTAAAGAAAATTAGTCACAGTAGGGTAGAACCATTGGACTGAAGGATGTCACTAGTAAATATATAGTGGGAACAGCAAAGTGACACTGAGATAGTGAAGTTTCATAGAGGGTCATTCGATGTCGTGTTCGACAGGGACGAAATCTTCATATCCCACTTTTGGCAAGAGTTACTAGGAGATCATGGGAATGGAGTTACAATGACATATGGCCTATCACCCGTAGACTGAAGGACAAATCAAAAGAATGAATCAGATGTTAAAGGATATGTTACTTATGTGATTCCTTGATTTAAGGGGAGGTTGGGAGTAATACCTTCCACTGGTGGAATTTGTATACAAATACTCCTATCAGTTCATTATTAACATGGCTCCATTTGAGGCGTTATATGGTGGACCTTGTCGTTATTCTGCTGGTTAGCTATAGGTGAGGGGTAACAAGCTACTCAAGCCAGAGGTGATTCAAGATACGCTGACCAAGATTGACATGATTATATGGGTAGCCCAAGACAGACATAAAGGTTAAGTCGATGCTAAACGAGTCTTTCGAGAGTGTAATGTGGGGGACCATGTGATACTACGAGTATCTCCTATGCAGGGGATTATCAGGTTCTGGAAGGAAATGAGGCGCCAAGATACGTGGGACCATTTTCCATTATTGATAGGGTTGGATCGGTAGCTTACAGACTTGGGCTGCCGGAGCACTTGCATCGAATACATGATGTGTTCCATATTTCTTCGCTGAGGTGATATCTCCGAGATGAGATGGATCACACTCATATTTCATTGGAGGAGGTTGACTTGCATCCAGATAGTTCTTATGAGGAGCAGTCGGTGGTGATCTTAGACAATAGCGAGAGATGGTTGAGATCGAAAGTAGCTCCACTTGTGCGTATCCCGTGGGCGCACTATAATGTTGAGGAGTCTACTTGGGAGCGCAAGGATGAGATGCACGATCGATACCCAGAGTTATTTTTACCTGGTATGCTTTTATCTTTCGAATTTCGGGATAAAATTTCGTTATAAAGGGGGGAGTATGTAACACCCCATATGTTTAATGACTTTTAAAATGGGATTAATTCGAATTCATTGTGGGATAATTGAAAAATAATCCAGATTTAAATATTACTTGAGAATAAAGTAATATGTGATTTATGTTGAATATTACTTAGTGATTAAAAGTAATATATGATTATGACTTTATAAAATTATCGCAAGTTATGAATAAGTCGGGACGCCTGTGTGAGTCGTGTCGGAACTATATTTAAATGGAATAAAAAATAATTTATTTTTATGTCATCTAAATGGTCATTTTGAATGCGTAAAAGTGTTTGTAGGGGTTTAGATAGTCAAAAAAGTCTACCTAAGGGATTAATTTGGGTCTCGGATCAATTTGGAACCAAACCGACACCCCGAAAGGGTATTTTGTCATTTGCCAAATTAGGTGAATTATACCCACGAATTTTTTGTGGTCTTATATAAGTGTAGAGTTTGTAGAATTGAGATTCATTCACCAAAAATCAAAGGAAAAGGCTTAGATGAGAGTGAGAGACTTTTCTAGGAGAGGAAGAGGATTTTCTAGGAGACCAAGAGCCAAGAGTCACCTTGCACCACCACCACCACCGAAGGTTGATCTGAAAAAGGAGGAACATCCATAGAATCATCTTCCACAATGGTTCATACCATTGAATTAGAGGCACGTGATTAATTATGGCAAATTATAGCATGTATATTGTTCATGTTAGGCTAGTAATGAAATTTAAAAAAGTTAAATGAATCAAAGATGAATTTTGATGATCTTAATTGAAACCTTGAAATGAAAAATAATTAGGATTGATCTATTTTTGAATATAGAAACAACTCCAAGAATTTTGGGTATAATTGATGAAGAAATTTGGGATTTTTGATAGTTCTTGAATAAAGATGTTGAATGAAGAGTTTTTTGAATTTTCATGGAGTTAACTTGATTTAATGGATACTTATCGATGATTTTGTACTATTTAGATGTTAGAAATCATTTACATACCGTGTAATATCATCTGGGATGATTTATGGGGAGTTTGGGATCAATTGGTGATGGTTTTAAGGAAGAAAAAGATTGAAACCTTTAGCCATTAAAATGCAGAATTTCGCAGACCTGTAGGGGAGAATCAATTCGAACCAGGCCAAATCGATTCGGCGACAGGGGCGAATCGATTCGGTTGCCCAAATTTGGCCAACTTTCCCTTTTTGTTATTATTTTTGGTGGGTTCATTTGAGATTTGATTATGGGACTAAATTCTTAAAATAATGTAAGTATAGGGGTATACGAGTAGGCCATGCTAATGTATGGGCTTAGTTCTATGAGATGGAATAAAAGGTTGAATTGATTTTGGGAATATCGAGGAATAAACCTAATTTGAAGATAAATTTAATTCACGAAAATTCGGGGATTATAATGACATGGACCAGTAGGGTGTAGATGCTTACCTACTGAATTTACATGAGGAATAAACGATACCCTTCGAGTGATGAGAAAAGTTCGGGAATATACTTTAAGAAGTAAAGTCATAATCGATAAATATGTAGGATATTTGAGATATGAATATACTACGTATGGGACTTATCATATGGGTGGTGTGTATGCCTTATTGTCATTATATATATAGTCGGGGTGAATTCCTATATTATGATTTATTTGATGTATGACATACCTACGATGCTTGCTACCGGAGTGGAGATTTCGCATTGTGGATGATCTTATCCTAAAGAGGCCATTGGGGGGATTTTAAATTCGTACCCTGAGCATAGGACCTTGGACAGGTGCTATCGGTGAGAATGATAGTTTCGGCGGTTGAACGGGAGCATAGGTATGTGTGTGACCCATTTGGCTGGGGAGTATGATTGCCTCCAATATATGTGTTATGAGATTTATGGTTCGTGAGAAACGCCGACCCAACAGCCCTTTGTACAGTGAGAGATGTACTCGGACATGATAGCAGAGTATGCATACACCGCAGTTATGTCTGGGAGCTACTATATTAGTATATATAATAGTGTGATGAATATATATACTATGATTTAATATATTGTGTGAAATTAGTAAAGGTAAAAGAATAATGAAATTTGAATTGAATTAAGTAAGTGAATACTTAATCCTAAAGCTTTGAAAAGTCTAGTTCATATTGAAGAGAAATGAACGTGTACAGTTATCATTTGTATTTATAGTGACTCTTATTTCAAACTAGTACTTGGGAACCTTAACTAGAAGGATTATGAGGTACATTAGGTGTGAACTCTAGATGAGAGGTGACATTCTCAAGTGAGAGCCTGAGAAACTAACATGTACATAATAATTGTTGATAGTACAAATATCGCATCCTACCACAAAAGTTATTCATCTTGTACAGAAGCTAACAAGTCGCGGAACCCAATCAGCAAAGGGTGCGCGCCCCTATCGACTGTAGGGTGTGTCATGAAATTCTTGACCTTGTATACAGGTTGCAGCCCTACCCAATATAGGGTGCGGCCCCTTTGGCTATGTACGTCACGTGCTCAGATCACGTGAGCATATCTCCTCTAAATAGAGGACCACACCTCGAAATAAGGGATCGATTCCACACCCCCGGTGGAGATTCTAAATACATATTCTCTCTACACAATCTCAACCTACAACTTGGGGGCCACTTACCGGCATCGCAGCCACCTCTCCAGCACACCGGAATCCTCAATACTATCATGTACTCTCCTTTATTCTCATACTTGTACGCCTCTTTAGGCACGATTATATTGTACAATGCAACGCATATAATGAGAGTAGGGCACCAAAGTGGACGTAGGCCTATTTTAAAGGTTGAACCACTCTATATCTTGTCTTCTCTCTATTTACTCGCTTTATTTGTTTATTATGAACGTTATACTTGATTTGCTGATATGGAAACGACTTATGGGCGATTTCTCGTATCATCAATCTGGCGCCATCTGCGAGAAACGAGATATTTCAATCTTATTTCTCTGTGTTTTGAGTTCTTAAACACCTTATTCTATTCATGGGGATCCTCTGGATCATCATCCCATGAGTAAATTTTGGTTATTGATCTCTATTTTATACTTACACCCTTAAATGGATATTTCATACCTTCAGATCTGCTTTCGGGTCTCCGTTTTATTACCCTAGATCTATTTTACATACCCCTGTGATATCGCCCCACCTAGATAAAACTGGAAATCTTGATGGGCTTTAGCCCCGTAAAGGTGGGAGATTAGGGAAGAGGTATGTTTACTCCTTTTTTGTTGTTCTTTGCCTATGATCTAGGGTTTATCATTAGAATTATGCCATTTTATGCACCGAGAGGTTATTCTCTCATGGATAGACCCTAGTAGGTATGCTCTCCACGAGTTTCGGGAGAAAAACTCAGTTTTGGGGATTCAATTTTGGGATTGTCCCTTCACTGCCTAGGTAGAGATGCGGCGTGGTAGTTCAACCACCTTACATGCCGCGGCCTCTACTGGGGCAGTTGCATTACAGAAGATTAAAAACATCAAGGAACGGACTCAGGTGGTCTCCAGCTCAACCATAGTGAATATCATACAAAGGCCATGGCAGTGCACCTATGTGCCATACTGGTTGCGGCCTCAACAGCAATACCATATAGCAACACAAAATAGAATAAGCTGACACCGTTTGTGGAAACGAGATATTTCAATCTTGTTTCTTTGTGTTTCGAGTTCTTAAAACCTTATTATATTCATGGGGATCCTCTGGATCATCATCCAATGAGTAAATTTTGGTTATTGAGCTTTATTTTATACTTACACCCTTAAATGGGTATTTCGTACCTTCAGATATGCTCTCAAGTCTCCCTTTTTATGACCTTAGATCTATTTTACATACCCCGGTGATATCACCCCACCTAGATAAAGCTGGAAAGCATGATGGGCTTTAGCCCCGTAAAGGTGGGTGATTAGGGAAGAGTTATGTTTACTCCCTTTTTGTTGTTCTTTGCCTGTGATCTAGGGTTTATCATTAGAATTGTGCCATTATGTGCACCTAGAGGTTATTCTCTCATGGATAGACCCTAGTAGGTATGCTCTCCACGAGTTTCGAGAGAAAAACTCAGTTTTGGGGATTCAATTTTGGGATTGTCCCATCACTGCCTAGGTAGGGATGCGGTGTGGTAGTTCAACTACCTTACATGTAGCGGCCTCTACTGGGGCAGTTGCATTACAAAAGATTCAAAACATCAAGGAACGAACTCAAGTGGTATCCATCTCAACCTTGGTGAATATCATACAAAGGCCACGACAATGCACCTATATGCCATACTGGTCGCAACTTCAACAGCAATACCATGTAGTAGTGCAAACGTTGCATCCCCATTTTCTATTTGTATACTCCAATATTTCTAAGACTACTCACTTCTGTTAGTTTTGTCTCAGATTATATATATTTGTAAAGACTAACAAAAGCAGAAATGGAAGGGGAATCCAGCCAGAGCACAGAAGTCAAAGATGAGATTGTGCAGTTGTACAATCACCTCAACCACCTCTACGACAGTCATGCCTCACTCCAAACCCAGATCAACTATTTTACTCAGAGGGTCCTAATGCTAGAGGTCGCGGCCTCACCCAATGTGGGCGCGGAACCCAGGAATATTGCTTCAATAGCCTTTGCTGCCGCGACAGTACCAGAGGACCCGTCCGAGAAAGCAGTCAGCAGGAGCCAGAAAAGGAAATCAGATAAGGAAGAAGGGAGCTCTAAGGCTTACACCCCATTGGCCTTCCCAATTGAAGACATCTTTGAGTCCATTAAGGAGGACAAGCTGCTGAGGTGGCCAGAGAAGCTCAAATCTCCACCCCACAAGAGGAACAAAGCCAAGTGGTGCAAGTTCCATCTGGACCATGGCCACGACACTAGCAGTGCTATGCACTAAAGGATGATATTGAAAGGCTGATTGGGCAAGGGATGCTGCGAACGTTCCTCAAAGATGTTTAGGGGATGAAGTCTAGTCTCATATACCACATGCCCATTTTTCATGCTTATGTCTTATATTCCATCTATCTCTACTTTACAGTGACAACTCTTCTTATATTGTTTTAAACTAAAATCCTTACAAAGTTATATATGTATGAATAGTTATATGAAATCAAGTTCACTCTTATAGTGCCATATTTTTATTCTCATTTCCATGAAATGTTATCTTATAAAGACCATTTCGTCTTAAACAGATCTTGATTCGAGATAATATGTTATATTGGGAATGATAATATCTAAATGGGCCCACAATGCCCGCCAAGACGCATGATTGTCCGAAAGTAAGTGACAATTGAAAATGGAAAAAGCAACTATCGAGAGCGGCTATTTAAATTGGTCAGCAACAGCACCCATAAGGGCTTCTAATGCCCGTTCTTAGCTTTCGGGATGAGTCATCTAGCCACAGGGGCTTACAATGCCCGTTCTTAGCTTTCGGGATGCGTCATTAAGTCAGGAAACTTATAATATCTAGATAGGGATGGCTTTATATATATCCATAGCTGTGGGTGGCTTAATAACATTACCCAGCCTGGGGAGGCTTGAAAGTATCCCGTATATTAGCTGTAGGTGGCTTAATAAAATATCCCAATCTGGGGAGGCTTGAAACTATCCCGTATATTAGCTGTGGGTGGCTTAATAACATAACCCAGCCTGGGAGGCTTGAAAGTATCCCGTATATTAGCTATGGGTGGCTTAATAATATAACCCAGCCTGGGGGAGGCTTGATAGTATCTCGTATATCTACAAAGGCCCATGTTCAGATGGAAGGGCTAGAAGAGTGTCGTAGCCCTGTCAATACAGCTGCGACCATTAAAGCGACTAGGTTGCGGTAATGACTTGGATTTAGATCCAATTAAAGCAACAACAGAGGGAATTCAAACATTCAAAAGTGATATCCCTGTCAATATGGCTACGGCTATTAAGTAAATTCATTCAGAAGACGCGGTTGATAATGGCAGGATTATCAAACTGTCGCGGCCCTGTTTAAGAAGAGCACCCCCTTCCAGTCATGAGTGCAAGTAAAAGGTAAAATGGCTACTGCCCATGTACAGAAACGATCCACATTACACTGCCGCGACCTTAAGTTAAATTCCATTTTGGTTTCTAAATATGGTCGTAGCCTATGACTCTTACGTTAGTTAAAGTACATTTTTTCAAAAAGAATGTACAATTCAAACACACAAAGGTGTCGTAGCCTTATTTATATTGTCGCAGCCATTAAAAGATTCTAAAGCCACAGTAGACGATTCAAACACCTAAAGGTGACGTGGCCATGTTCAAACCTATATGTGCAACAATAATGTAATTCAAGTAGAAAGGTCAATAGGGCATTCATTCAAATGTTGAAGCAAGCAAAACAAAAGAACAAAAGCTACTAGAAAAAGTAGGCAAGAATAGTCATCACCAAAGGTGGCGCAGTAAATTAGTTACAGACAAAAGGGCCGCAGTTGAAAATCTTAACCTATTAATGTTTGCATTACAAACCATATATACAAAATTCAAAAATTGGAAGGTACGCAACCCTATATGGATAAGCAGTTCAAAAAAATGGGATTATACAAGCTACCGGCTCATGATGCCGCGTCGTTATTAATATCACCTTCATCACCATCCGCAGCTATTTCGGTCTCTTCCTCCATGGCCACTGCCTCAGCCTCTGCCTTCAACTTGGCTTTCTCCTTCGTCGCAGCCTTGAGCTCAGCTATACATTATTGATGCTCAACATCACCAAGTCCCCAGGCAAGAATATACTCTTTAGTCTCAGGGAAGTTCTTAATAATTATGTTCCTGAGCTCTTGATAACCGCGGAGGTAAGCCCTATTATTTATAAGGTAATAATCTCTGGAGCTCTTGAAAGACTCCACGGTGATGTCGATGGCCAGTTCAAAGGCTTCACCATGATCCACCTCCATTTTCTTTATTATCGCGGAATGGGCTTCGGCATCATGAACAACCTTGGCCTCCAACTCCTCATACCTCTTTTGAAGGAGTTTGAGCTTATTATTGGAAGACTCATAAACTTGGTCAGCTTCCGTGGCTTATGCCTGACATACCTTAAGATATTCTGCGGCTTAGTTGAAATTTGCCTTCGCTTCTTCTTTTGCCTTGATTGCAGCTTCTAAGTTCATCTGAGCCACCTGAATTGTCGTGACAGAAGACTGTTTGCCATCTTCGAAGGAGGAATTATATGTATTCTCTAAGTCAGCGGCGTGTACCCTCTTTGCAGCCTCTTTTATTTTATAGAAGGACTCGTACTTCCTCTTTTGATCTACCATGACATCCGCGGCCTGAAAATAGAAAGTTAAGAGCAAGGTATGGAATGCAAAATTAAAACTGAGAAAGCACTTGCACTTACCCTCAAAAGACTATAGAGGCCATAATCCTCTAGATCATCATGATCTTCGTCCACCAACCTATCAAGGTCCGCGGCATCGAGAATCCTCTTCATCCTTTGGCCAGCCCTCGCAGTAGTGTCGCATGAGGACTCGAGGTCAGACTGTCTTAGTCATGGTCGTGGTCGACGGTCAGGACCAATTCCGGCGCGGCACTGAGAAGGTGCCAAGTTGGCATTAATCGCAATAATAGGTGGTGGCGGCAGAGAATTTGAACGAATGGTGGCATCAGATGATGACATCAGACCTGCCACAACCAAATTCCCCAATATCATCGTCAAACTCCTCTTGGAGTGGGGGGCGGTAGGGACTATTTTTTCGTGGACTGATTATGGGCCGCGATAGATGTGTTTGGGTCGCTGGAAGGGACCACGGATGGAGCCTTGGTCTTAGGCCTCCTCCTTTTTCTGTGCCTTGCAATGTTATTAAGGACAGTTGCATCCCCATCCATTTCTGCCAGTTGGGTAGCCAAGAGTTACCTATCAACCTCCTCACCTCAAAGAAGTGAAACAACAGTAAATATATTTGGGTATGAGTTGTCGCGGAATGAGACTGATTGAGTTATTACCTTCCGCGGCCATCTCTGTGGATATGGATTTACTGGGAAAGTAGCCTGATTCAAATATAGAGGCAGAAGTTACAAGTATACTGAGTTTCTTCTGCTCAGCAGGATCAGCCGCGGTCGCAGCAACTCTTTTCTCTTATCTCTTGCTCAATTGCAAGTTGTCGAGAACTGCAGAAAACATTTCAAGGGTTAGTACAGAGAATAAAAAGCAATTATAAAGAGGGAACTCGGCTATAATCCAAATACTTAGTTTAGAGGGGCACCCCCACTGTCGTGGCATTCTAAACGATTTCTCCCTCTCATTCTCCTGAGGGTGGATCTCCCACCCTTCTCCAGAGATGTAGAAATACTTCCCCTTCCAGTTATTTACATTGGTCGGCCTCCTAGAGTAAAGGGCCTCATACATGCCGCGGATGAAGAAGTAGTAGTAGCCAACAAACTTTACAGAGTTCTCCTTCGGGTGGTAGAAGTGGAAAAACTCCATAGGATTAATAGCTTTCCTGAATTAATTCCCCCAAAGCAGGACTGCGGCAAGAATGGCCCTCCAGCCATTGGGATCTAACTGGGTTGGTGCTAATTTCATCGCTTGAAAAATTCATCTTATGGGAACGGGAACTGGCAACCGCAGCTCATAAATGAAAACATGCAGTGGGAAACAAACCCCATGGTCAGAAAGTGTCGTGCACAGCCTTTAGTCGTGACAGGTGCTGAGCACATCAAGTTTTTTGGAAACTCAAAGGCCTCAGCTACCTGGTCAACCCATTCTTGGGTTATAATGTTATGGATATCAAGCGCAGCAAGAGGCCTTTCAGCCCTCCCAGATGGTTCAGCTGGTTCGTCCCTGACATGAGTGGCACGCCTAGACACGGCATCATCTTCTACGTCCAATGGTTAGTTAATAGAATTATCTTCCTCCTCCATTGGCTTGGCCTCGAAATCCTTCCTACAGGCGGAATCCACAGAGTCTGAGTCTAGTATTATGCAGTTGGGGCAATCGTCAGTTAACACGGCACTATTGACTTCAGAGGAGGCACGAAAGGAAGCTCAGGGGGAGAGGTTCCGAAATGCTTTGCCCAAAAGCCTCTTAGGAATTCGTTTGGGTCAAAGTTCATATGGCTGCAGCAGTACCTGAAAAGCAGAGTCCGCAGTTAGGCGCCGCAGCCATTACGATTGTAAAAAGCCCTAAGAAGCCGCGGTGGTATATGCAGATTAAAGTGAAAAGAGATTATCAATAAGGTCAGCTAAATGAGAAAAGTGGGGTTCTAGAGACCTAAAAAGACAAATGACATTGCGGCGTGTTGATTTGATAGGTGTCGTCACCTTGCATGTTGTGGTTACTAGGGGGTAAAAGACTGTTGACGCTTGTCAAGGAACCTAAGGCCGCACTCGACGAAATATGGCTTAACTGCCATGGACTACCCTCAGAACCTACTAGCCACAGCCCTCAACTAAAGTTGAGGGATATTCTACAATGTAGCGGTCTCTCACTCAAACAGTTTAATATTTAGTGTTGGTTCGTTTAAAGATTGAAGACTTAGAATGTGAAGGGTTTATTCAAGAACAACAAGAACAGTTATATGATTCAATGGGATTCAACATAAATACACGTCATATTATCCAAGCAATAGAAGAATAAAGGTTCATTTCATACTATGAAGATTGATTCAAAGAACGAGTTAGCAATAATTACAACTATTTATCATGGATATGTATTTGATTCTTGGAAGTTAGAAAATTATTCAATCAAAACCCTAGGTTCCTATTAAGCAATTGGGGTTTTTCTGAGAAACAGATACAATCTAGGAAAATATAATACGAATTCAGAAAGCAATTATGAATACATAATTCAGGAAGAGGCGATACAAAAATTCAGAAGTTTTGAAGAACATTTATGAACTACGAAAGTTATTAAAGAGGATATTGGTACGAAAATTACCTGGAAATGGAGAAATCGGCGATGATCAGCCTCAAACCTCCTTAGCACCACCAAGCTCTGCCTTGGATAGTCGTCAAAAAAAGCAAGAGGACGTATGAATAGAGTTCAGCTCTCGAAATGCTCTCAAGGATTTGGAAAACGTAATGAATTCCACGGCCCGAACAATTTATATAAGAGGGCGCAGGAAGATTAAGCGTCACCTTGAAAGTACCGCGGCACCTAAGGAGACTGATCTAAGTCGCAACCCCAATCGAAATATCTTGGCACTGCGACTTAGGGGCTTATTGATAGTACAAATATCGCATCCTGCCACAGAAGTTATTCAGCTTGTACAGAAGCTAACAAGCCGTGGAACCCAATCAGCATAGGGTGCGGCCCTATCGACTGCAGGGTGCGACATGAAATTCTTGGCCTTATATACAGGTCGTGACCCTACCAATTATAGGGTGAGGCCCATTTGGCTATAGCCTCATGCAGGATGCAACACTCAATTTGTTTGTTTTACAGGCCGCATCCTTCTCTATTACAACAATTTCAGATTTAATGTACGTCACGTGCTCAGAGCACATGAGCATATCTCCTATAAATAGAGGACCATACCTCGAAATAAGGTATCGATTCCACACCCCCTGGGAAGATTCTACAATACAGATTCTCTCTACACAACCTCAACCTACAGCTTGGGGGGCACTCTCCGGCATCGCAGCCACCTCTACGGCACACCGAAATCCTCAATACTATCATGTACTCTCCTTTATTCTCATACTTGTATGCCTCTTTAGGCACGATTATATTGTACAATGCAACGCATATAATGAGAGTTGGGCACCAAAGTGAACGTAGGCCTACTTTAAAGGATGAACCACTCTATATCTTGTCTTCTCTCTATTTACTCGCTTTATTTGTTTATTATGCACGTTATACTTGATTTGCTGATATGGGAATGACTTATGGGCGATTTCTCGTATCATCAATTGCTTAATTGCCCTTGTTAAGCACTTGCTATTTTTAAAATATTTTACAATCGGGCTCTGACCCATTTTCTTGCATATTCTCTTCTCTCTTGTATCTTTTATATTAGGTGCCCAACCACATGGACGCCTAGAATAGAATATTGGATATTTTACGTACTATATCTTCTACGGGAGATGCAGGATTTGTTTAGACGCTTCCATTCTACTGATTCAGACAGCTGTAGTATCTATTTCATAAGGGCATATCGCCCAAGATTATAATTATTCCATTTCTATCTCAGATATTGTAATAACTTATGTCGATACTGCTATTAGCGGTTTTATTTGGATGGTGTTATTGAGACATTTAAACTGGAGAGTTTATTCCAGTTACATTAGTCCACTTGTGATGTCACTTAATTATTATTCATTATTGTGGAATGGATTACATGATCAATTATTTACAATGTTAAAATGGATTCTATTAAATTGAAAAATTAAAAAGTTTTGACACTAGCTTAATTAACTATTAGGTGAATTAATAAAGAAGTTGTTTTTCGACAGTTATGCTAAGAATGAACCAACTGAATATTCTGAATTAATTTAATAAATGACTTATCACCCGATATTTAATTGAGCGAGGTGTCGCAACCGCATACTACGCCCTTAGATGATGATGCAGGTTGCGAATAGGTTTATACCCTGATCCTACGTATTGTGGGTCAACCATCTTGCATGGAGAGAAATAAGAGTATAAATCTTTTGTGTAATATGGTATGTGGTTACACGATGGTGTGTCGACTTTGTTATTTCTCCATTTGTGTGACTTGTTGTGAGCCATTAGGAGTGGAACCTCCTATGGATCGACTCAATAGAGTCATGACTCCCCCGAATAATGTACTTTTATATTGTGCATATATGTATAGTTGTTATGTTGATGGACTTAAAAATGTGAGGTTATTGAATTCCATTATTAATGCAACTATAGGTGGTGAAATCCTAATTAGATTGATTCAAAGCAATTAAAGTCAATCAATAAAGAAAAATCAAATGACACGCAACACAATATATATGTAATTCGACAACGTGCATATGTCCATTAGGTGTTTCACTCTCCTTTTATTTATCAACTCTTGATAACAGGGATTACATGCCCCTTTTCTTAGGGATGTGGGTTACATTTATAGAGAAAAAAAAGATAATAAGTCATAGATGACTTTATGGGCTTGGGATGCAGTTGAGATTTGGTCGATTAGATCCAAGCATGAGATATCCACTTATTGGATCCCCTTTTGTTCTTATCTTCATGCTATAATCGTTTATCAGGACTCTGGACACATGTCAGCTCGTCCAATTAGATATTTGCACCATGGCTACTATGATATGCTTATCTTATATAATATGATGGGGAATATGGGTAGTACGCATACATATAAATTTTATCATGTAATACGCGATTATGATTGTATTCTTTACTATTAGGTAGAGATTACATAGATTACATGATAGACACGAAATTTCTTATTTATATTGTATTTATGTTTAGTACAAGATTGGTGATTAGTGTCAAATATTGCATTGTATTACCCCTTTTACTACGCGATATTGCAATCCCACGCTCGTTAAACTCACCTTTATACTCATTTACTATATAACCTTAATTATTCATCATTAATCACTTGTGAAAGGTTTATTTGAGAATTTATAGGATTTACTGTGCTAGTGAAGAAGTCTATATGCAATTTGGTCGAAGAAACAGTCACATATGTAGTTTCAGGGGTGAAATGGTAATTTCAGATGACCAATTTCGAACCCGAACAAATAATGAAAGTTATAGGCCTTGAATCAAGGAATTCATGATTCAAATGGCATGTCATTCTGAGCTCAAACTAATAAATTATGATAATGTAATATTCGAAACCAAAAGAAAGTCAAAGTTAATGCCACGGGTCAAACCTGAAGACTGACCCCATGACCCAGACATTGTTAAATATTGTTGGGCCTCGAAATATGGGCCACGTCAGTTCTTGTGGTGCATCAATCGGAGGTCGTATGAAGAAGTTGGGAGTTTTTGGAGTTTAATTTGTAAATATTAGAAACTGGACTGAAACATGGGTTAAATATATTTTTGCACATAAAATATATTGAGAACTATTATTGGTTTAGCGATTGAGAAGGTGATTTTTCATGAAAGAGATCACAGGTTTGAGCCTCTCAAAAGCCAAACCTTATTTTTCTAATTCAGTGTGTGGTGCTCACTCGCGTGGCTGGTGCGTGGTCCCCTTCCAAAGCTTTCCGCTAGGGGTGGCAAATTGTCACATAACCTGATAACATGACACAACCCACACGACTTTTTAGCAGGTTTGGGTGAAGCATTAATGAATTTGGACACTTAACCGGTGGATTCATTAAGGCATGACTTGAACACGATCCACACATGACACGAACTCGATAAGACACGATGCGGTATATAGGAAAATCTTAACGATTCAGGTATGGGTAGAGGTGATTTTAACACGAACCCAATTAGACCCGGCATGAAATCGACACAACACGACCCCCACTCCCCTCCCCACAACCCTCCCCTCCTACCCCCGCGCGAGGCCATCTCCACCACCCCCCCACCCACACACACAATAACTTATTTTCCTTTGTTCTGTTTAGCAACCGAGATTTTGCATTTAGTTTTTATATTTGTTTTAATATCTTTTGTTTTCTTCCTCTTTTCCATTCATTCCCCCTAGCTTTTCTTTCCAACTAATACTCTAATAAATTAACCACCAATACTCTAATAAAATTACCCCACGGATTTGATTATATATTGATTTATGATTTATCAAGTTTTACTACAATTCAGACCCTACACAGGCTGAGATATTATTACGCGCCATTTAATATACCGCGTATACCGTGAGTTTGAAGAATTAAACTAGATAATGCTCTGATAGTGATTTAAATTAATTATTTGAGATACCACCACATATATTGTGACAAGTGGCACCATAAATATTGGGCATTTGGCCCCACAGAAAACATGACATGTGTCAAGCCCACTTGGGCACTTTTTCTATAAAAGGAGGGTTTCTCTCATTTGGTAGGATGATGGTCTTGGGGGCAAGGTAACGAGAGGAAGTCCAACTCTTCTCCCCGACTAACCTCTCAAGCTCCGCCACTATTTTGATAGTGACAAACGGATTTTTATGGTTTCATTATGAGTTTTACGTATTTTACACAGTATATGGGCATTTGGAGGTGGTTATCCGGATTTGGCACCCCCGCGCACCAAAAACACCAAAATCACCCAAGAACTGAGCTTTTTGGTGTATCGTACGGACCTTCGAACTATGAAGACTTTGATTCCATGAAGAGGCGAATACATAGGCGTAACAACATTGCTCAAGTATAAAATACGCTAAATACGATGCTTCCCCAAATCTGGACTCACATCTTACATTTGGTGACTCCACTTGGGAGGTATTCATGACTACGGTTGCATAACGCCTCGTGCGTATACGGGGAGCTCGGTGGAAAATGGAATATTGTCTACAAAGATAAGTATTATTTCTTACATTACCTCATTTGCGATATTTTATATTCCATATTATCCTTTTTCTGTTATGAATCATGTTTGTTTAAGATGCATATGAAGTATGTTATTATTGGCCACATATTATGAGAGTCTGAACAAAGAACAAGTCATTCTCAAATTTTAGCTTTTATTTTCGGCTAATACAATTGATTTCATGATAACCTTGAGTCACATAAAATCTTGAAAGGAATATCGATTTGGGAATATACACATTTCTCCAGTTGGAAAAATGTACTGGAAATATTATTTGTAATGATCATACATAAAGGCCCCTCCTTATTTCTGATTGAGTTCTTATCATACAATATCGGATGATTATTTTATTATTAGGTCAGACAACCTATATATAGTAAGTCAATTATGTATTTAATTTAATGGGACCACACATGAATAGATACGTTTACTACAGTTGTCTATAAGTCATTTTCTTTATTATTTTATTACAGAGGTACATGTCTACTATTAAACTATTGATATAGAGGACTACTAAACTTTAAGTCGGAGATACTGTTGGCACCCCTTTATATATTACTTTCTTCTAAAAGTAATGATTTTTGTAGAATGGTCGAAAGTTCTCTGACAAATATGCTTTTGATATCTAAAGAAAATCTTTGGTATTGATATCCTATGACGTGTTGGGTTTTCTTTAGGATCTGAGATAGTTAATTGAGAATCCCAAGTACTATTTATTTTCATAAAGTAAGGATTGCCACATCACACCTAATACAGAGAAGTAGAGAGAGGGACGTTTCTTTCTTTCTCTCCCTACAACTATTCGAAGCCCTTCTCGCGGGCCAGCATGATTTTTATCATGTTCCATTCATGCATTTTGATCGGGCTGGTTTTTTAGAAACTCGTCGTCGGATTGCGATTGAGTCAACATTTTTCCATTAATGGGCTCAACCTGAGCCACCACTGAAATCGGACGGACCTGGTGTTCTCCAAGCAACCTTGGAGACCTCCGAGAGCTTCCACATATGAACAACCTTGAACTCCTAGGAAACTCATATGAACCGCCGAACAATCATCTCCGAACTACTGTATGCGAACAAACTCAGATCTCTGAGTAGGTTGATTTTCGACCAACCTTGGAAACACGAGTGGCCTTGTATGAAACTCCGAGCAAACTTAATTCCTAACCCTTTCCCTCTAAGCAACCTCGTCAGACCTTTGAACAACCACGATCTACGAGGATCTTGACATCCGAGGAGGATCTTAACCTTCGATCATCGGACAACTAACCTCCGAAGAACCTTGGAAAACCGAGCCACCTCGGGTCTTAATCCGGGATAGTGGCCCGTGCGAGTTGGTTGCAAATTTTAGGTTCTTAAAATAGATTTTTGGGATATGCCTCATAATACATTATTTTTTTTGGGGGGGGAGGGGGGATTTTAAGTTCCAAGATAGGAACTAGGCTTTTTTTCTTTTGTTGGAAAAGTACGAAGAATTTTGTGGTGGCTTGAGGGGTATTCTTTTAAATATGATAGTGGTCTAGTTTAGTGGAATGAATCATACTTCAAATATTTTCAAAGTTTTGCACAATATTAATTTTATAGTCACGCGAACAGTGGCAAAAATGATTGTATTTAATTTATGCGTGTTTTATTTACACATCCTAAAATATATTTTTTTAACGTATGATGCCTCGCACAAATTCGAGTTGTTTGGGTAAAAAAGTATTTATTTCTGAAAAAAACATATATTCCTTAGCATTTCATAACAATTTTATGATGTCTCAAGAAAAACCATTTAAAGAATTAGTACGTGCATATTCGAGCGACTTTGTTAAAATAAATGCCTTCGAGCTACCTTGGCAAAATAATATTTTTTTTAATCTTAGCGAATTGCTCAAATTGGGTACCTCATCGAGCAGCCTCATTCGGGGTACCTCCTCGAGAAGCCCTGGGGGTACCGCCTTGAGCAGCCTCATCCGAGGTACCTCCTCGAGCAGCGTTGGGGGTACCTCCTTGAGCAGCCTCAATCATGATACCTCGAGCAATCTTATTCGTGGTACCTCCTTGAGCAGCCTCAATCATAGTACCTTGAGCAGCCTCAGTCATGGTTGTTGGGAGCAACCTCCTCCTTTGTCATTCTGAAATATGATTTTTTATTCACATGGTGATATTAATTCCATGAAAATTCAAATTTGATATTTATTATTCACTCTAAGGTGACTCGGCATGCTTACTGATTGAATTGTTCTATATACGAATAAATAAACCACTTACGAGTTTTCTCAGCTTTGATAAAAAAAATAATGGCGGCATAAGATCAATAGCTCACCACATGATATATCTGCACTCTATCATTTTATGTTATAAAAATGAGATTGAAAAAATATGAGTTGCATACTGTACTGGCACTACGAAATTGCACAGAACAATATGTCTTACGATTCCTCGAGGCATGATTCTGAGTTTATTTTGTTCTATTAGCATAAAATAAAATAAAGTTGGTAAGATATACCCCACACGATTATATATGGCATTGTAATATGCCTCACAAGTTACTAATGGTTTTTGTGCTAGAATCAGAGATGATTTTTTATCCTTGCAGATATTGAATGCACATGAGCAAATCAAGCTGGAGCAATTACATCAGGCCTTACAGAGGTCAAAGCCAAACACTCAAGAGATTTTTTTAATTTGGGGGATATCACAAAGTGAAATGTATTTAATTTTATTCATATGGTGTTGTAACCGATGTATGAGTTTTTCTTTACTTATCTTTGTCATGGGATAAAAGACAAAACAAAGTAAAGAGGGGGAAAAGTATTGTATGATTTAATATTTAGTTGTGTAGGAGACCGAGTGATAATCGTGCTCAGATATTTCCACAAAATAGCCATCATTGTCAAGGCATCACAAAAACAGACTCCAGACTTGTTCAGCATAGCCATCGGTTGGCTCACATATGTCACTGACTACATGACATTATTTCCAGCGAAGTGACAAGGGGCAAGAAAATTGCCCTGAAAACCTGGAGCATTGATACAAAGTTTGCATACAAACCTTACCAATTTTGGGGTAAGTCTCCCAAAGCGGTGCATTATAGCTTCGAGAAACCTTATCAATTTTGTAGTAAGTCTCCCAATACGGTGCATTATATTCAAAAAACCTTACTGAATTTTTTGGTAAGTTACCCAAAGTAGTGCATTATAGCTTCGAGAAACCTTACCGATATTGTGGTAAGTCGCCCAAAGTGATGCATTATAGCTACGAGAAACCTCGACCAATATGGAAGTCCCAATTTTGCTTAAAGCACCTTTATGGTTGCTCGACTAAGTAAGATTGGGCATTCACCAAACCATAATTTGCCTAAAGAGCCTTTATAGTTGCTCGACTAGGTAAATTGTTGTCGCTTAAAAGTTCCAGTTTTGCTTAAAGCACCTTTATGGTTGCTCGACTAAGTAAGATTGGGCATTCACCAAGCCCCAGCTTGCCTAAAGCACTTTTATGGTTGCTCGACTAGGTAAATTGTTGTCGCTTAAAAGTTCCAGTTTTGCTTAAAGCGCCTTTATGGTTGCTCGACTAAGTAAGATTGGGCATTCACCAAGCCTCAATTTACCTAAAGCACCTTTATGGTTGCTCGACTGGGTAAATTGTTATCGCTTAAAAGTCTCAGTTTACTTAAAGGGCCTATATGGAACCTTGACTAAGTAAATTGGGCATTCTCGAAGCCCTAGTTTGCCTAAAGCACCTTTATGGTTGCTCTACTAAGTACACTAAGGATGCTTAAAAAATCTTGGCAAGTGGTTTTCATTGTTAAGTCACCTATTTTTAGTGAGGTTGCAAAAATCTTAACAAGTGGTTTTCATTGTTAAGTCACCTATTTTTAGTGGAGGTTGCAAAAATCTTAACAAGTGGTTTTCATTGTTAAGTCATCTATTTTTGGTGGAGGTTGCAAAAAATCTTAACAAATGGTTTTCATTGTTAAGTCACATATTTTGGTGGAGTTTGCGAAAAATCTTAACAGGTGATTTTCATTATTAAAATCATCTATTTTGGGGTGGAGTTTTCAACTACCTCAACAAGCATCTTTTCATTGAAAAAGTCACCTCGTAGGTGTGAATTTACGAAAAAGCCCTAACAAGTGGTTTTCATTGTTAGGGAATTATATTTTCCTTCTTATTCTTTGTTTCAAGTCATGGCATTTCCTTCACAGGAAAAGAATGATCACGAGGTTCTTCGAAAATAACCCATGAAATCAAAGCCAAAAATGTGAGATATATGATACAAATATATCATCAAATTAAAATGAGATATGAGATTATTACCCACGATCAACAGGTTGATAGAACATATCAAAACTGACTAAAGGAATGGGGGAAACACCCCAAAATAATCCTCCCAAACTAAAAAAAAAGGCGGCAATAATAGCCCTCAAAATTATATGCACATTTACGCATGGTTTAGATCGAACGTGATCACATGATGGCTTAGAAAAAGTTAAAAGATAGTGAAAAATATTTTGTACACATAATTGATATGTCTCAACCGAAGCATCAAGACACCAACTATGCATACGAGGGGGAAAATATAGAGTGGGGTTAAATAAATTAACCACCAATACTCTAATAAAAGTACCCCACATATTTGATCATATATTGATTTATGATTTATCAAGTTTTACTACAATTCAAATCCTACACAGACTGAGATATTATTACAAGCAATTTAATATACCACGTATACAGCGAGTTTGACGAATCAAACTAGATAATGCTCTAGCAGTGATTTAAATTAATTATTTGAGATACCACCACATATATTGTGACAAGTGGCACCATAAATATTATACATTTGGAACCACGAAAAACATGACATGTGTCAAGACCACTTGGGCACTTTTTTTATAAAAATAGGGTTTCCCCTCATTTGGTAGGACGATGGTCTTGGGGACAAGGTAAGGAGATGAAGTCTAACTCTTCTCCCCCACTAACCTCTTAAGCTCCATAGCAGGTTTGATAGTGACGAGCAGATTTTTATGGTTTCATCACGAGTTTTACGTATTTTACACGGTATATGGGCATTTGGAGGTGGTTAGTCGGATTTGGCATGAGCACCCCCGCGCAAAAATACCAAAACCACCTAATAACCGAGTTTTTCGGCGTATCGTACGGACTTTCGAACTATGCAGACTTTGATTTTGTGAAGAAGCGGATACGTAGGCACAACAACTTTGCTCAAGTCTAAAATACGCAAAAAGCAATGCTTCCCAAAATCTGGACTCACATCTTACATAGAATTTTATGAAAATCTGGGGAGTGACACTCTGGGTTTAAATAATTGTTTAAGCAGGTATTAATTGAGTTTTAAACATGTCTAACAATGTAACTATTTATGCAACGGATTTCGAATTACGTGAATTAATTCTCAACCTATGCTTTTTATATTTGTAAATTACTTTAGTTTAAATATTTGCCTAGATAAATTGTAGTGTTAAAACATTAAAAAATCAAAAATCATCTTTTTCACTTTCTTTTAGATGTAATAAATCAAGTAAATTTTAGACGACATTCCCTATGGGTTCAATACCCAAACTTGCCACTGTACGTATAAAACATGTGTAGTTAAAGTTTAGGTTTTTTGTATTGAGGTGCAAAATCGACGACAACGACAAGCGTATTTACACGACGCTCAGTTTTCGCTCAATCAATTAGGATATCACTTAGGAATCCCCTAGTTAGCAGTGATATGAAATAACTTGGAGCAATTTCCAATGGCGGTGACATGAGACGTAAATAAGTCACACTTAATAATGTTTCAAATTAAGTAGATATTTCTTGCAAATGTGAGGTCTAACTTGCTATTTTTCTTTAAAATGTTTTTCATGTATACGATAGTTGGAGCAGAAGGGCTGAGAGGGCAGACTTTCAGCATTCACCTTTATTCCAGCTATCGTAGTCATAGATTTAGGAGCTTACATTTATTTCAGCATTTCCATTTGAGTTAGACTTCGCATTCCTAATTTAGAGATTTTTATTATTGGACCACGGTGGGTTCCTGAGTTGCATATTACAGTTATTACTTTTTATCAATAGAGATACTCTTACGAAAATTATTAAATTTCAGTTATTTTGTTTCTTTTATAATTATTTATTTTATTTTATTTTGACTGGCATCGTTCTATTTACTGTTATGGATGTATTCAATTTTATTTTTATTTGTAGAGGGTGCTTGAAGGTAATCCTGAGATTAGGGATAATATCTTAATTGGAAAGTGTTCGAGATTAAGCAACCGAAACAGCTCAAGCGTGGCAACTCAAGTGCGGCAACTCAGCGAGGCAGCTTGGCGTGGAAACTCATACTTTAGCTGGTTGTATTAGTCATATTGTATTTCTATTTTATGTTGACTGTAAGCTATAACGGTTGTAATGTTGTAACGAGATTAATAATGAGTTTGTGTGAGGTCAAATGGTACTCGCGAGAGACCAGGCTTGGCAAGGACTAGGAGAGATTTCATGCTCTATCGAATGACCTTGCCATGGAAACTTTAGAGTGACTTGGTTTGGTGGATTGAGAACTGAGGCACCGTTGGGGCTTGTCCTGACCATCTTAGATACACCTGATAAAAATACCGAAGGACCCTGACCGTGGAACCTCGGGCGGAGCAGCCTGGAGTTCCATCGGGTGTTGAGTTATGAACCAAACAACCCTCTACTTAATGTCACATCTACTGTAGGTGATGTCACTAGCCAGCTAAATAATGTCAGCCCTGCACTTGAGTAAACCATTGTGGTATTTGGGGCTGTCAGGCAGTTGGTGATCCACCTCTGTGACGACAGCCCCCTGACACACAGTGGTTAGGCAAAAGGCATGTCTTGGCATTTAATGTTTATGACGTGGAGACAACTAGTGCATCAGGCATTCAATGTTGTGACATAAAGTGTGAGGGATGTCTTTCATAGTCTTTAATGACTGAGTTGCCTCGGGGGTGGGGTGGGGGGCTATTTAAGGACCCCAACCACCTTTGAGGAGAGGAGAGGATCTTTTGAGAGTTCAGGATTTATTTCTAGAGAGAGAATACACATCAGAGAGAGTTATTGCGAACCAGAGGGTTTACTCACTCACCATTGTTATTTATTACGAAGCTTTTAATATTTGACAGAGATTCTTGAGGGTGTTTGGTGTGTTTCTACGTTCCTACCAAGGTGTATTCAGGGTGCTTACTTCTTTCTCCTTTTAGCTAAGTTACTTCTAAAGTTCATTACTATCTTCTGAGTTATACACGAGAGATTTGTGAGTTTAAACTGAGTTTATCTTCATTGGGTTTATGTTTGTGTGTCCTATCACTAATCCAAATCTTTTGCCAATTAGCTTATCATTACCATACTCGAATAGGGGTTACGCCTCCATCCATAATTTAAAGTACCCTCTTACATTTCGCGACTCCGCTAGGGAGGCATTCTTCTAAGTAAGGAGTATGGCGCAAGATAATGCTAATCGAAGGCTCAACTTTGATGACATCCAGCATAATGAAGAACAAACTGCGAGAAAACTGGAGGCCCTAGGGGATGGGGCTCCTTGAGTGGAGATACCTCCGATTTCGATGACGTCAGGCGTTCCGGGGGTGACACAAGCTTCCACAAGTGCGGGGTTGGGACCCACCCAGGTCGCGCTCCTCATGAGCAAGTTTTATGAGTTTTTGCAAACTCCAGTAGCTTCAACTATACTAGGAGGATAGGAGGCTAATGCCTTTGTAACACCATGAGTAGCTCCAACGACCCCGCCAGCTGCAGGCGTAGCGGGAACAACCCCAACGAGCGTACCCTCTATTGTGAATCTAGCATGGGGAACATCAGGAGCATCGGCGTCCCCAACCATGGCGCTTGATCCAGCTGCAATGAGCGCTCAACTCGTGGTACCATTAGTTGTTGCCTCAGTAGCATCACCTATGGAGGAAATAAGAAAGGAGATGCTGAAGTTCATGTAGGCTTCCTCGCAATCTACTGGCGAGGTAGCATCGGTTTTTGATGACTTTCGAACACCGTATCCCTAGGAATATAACGACGAGCCCTATCCGAAGGACTATATTCCTCCTATTTTTGAAAAATACACGGGAAAGGGTGGGAACCCGAAGGAGCATATTAAGCAATTTTTTGAACATTTGGGGGCGCATTGTAACAATAAAAGGCTTAAGTTGAGGGAGTTTTCTAAATCCTTGACCGATAAGGCATATACCTGGTATTCCCATTTGGCTCCCAGCAGCGTTTCTACATGGGAAGAGATGCACGTGTTGTTTGTCCAGAAGTTCTTTCTATCGGAAGAGGAGTTTACTTTGACCCAACTGGGTAGGGAGAAGCAACGACCTATGGAAGAAGTGGTGGTCTATGTTCGAAGCTTCAGAGAAAGATCCCTCGACGTGAGGGAGGAGGACAAAGAATCTAAGTTGTTGCAGATCAACGCTAAGGGTTCGCTTCCTGAGTACATCTGTCGTCTTATTAACGAGACGCGCGAGGGGGCCTTTGCGGCATTCTTAAAAGCAATGAGAAATATCTCTTTGGTGGTGCGACCCAATACGGTGGCGGTGCCCATGATGTTTAGGCAGCCGATGCAACCCGCGGGGGGGAGGTCTCAGCCCCTATGGGTAGGATACACCGAGGGGAGAGATAGGGGCAAAGCACCAAAGAAGGATAATAAAAGGAAGTTCGTAAGAGACAGGGAAGACCCACCACTATTGCCTTGTACGGTAGAAGAAGATGTCAGCTGCTACAACGTGATGGTCCAAGGGGGAACGGTCTATGAGCCAAAGGACGTTCCCGCGGGGGAGCGTGATGCGATAACGAAGGCGAATCCAAAGTATTGTCAGGTTCATCGAAGGATCCAGCATCCAACAGAAAGTTTCTTCACACTAAGAAGAATAATTGATAAATACGTGAAGGCATGGATGTTGCAAATCCCTCCACAAAATGTCAATAATAACCCACTACCAGCACATGGGGCCAATCTCATGGTGGCCTACGATGAAGAGGCAGAGAGAGGAGAAAGAGAAGAGTATGAAGCAGCTTTGGAAACTTTTACCAAGGGAATGGCTACCTTGGTTTTAGCCTACGATGAAGCAAGTGCCAAAGACGTGGAGGATGTTTACAGCGTTAAAGGTGAGGAAGCAGATCCGAGCCTAGAATACTGTGCAGTTTCAAAATCCCCGAAGTTCACCTGGTTCTTCGACCAGGTGGGGATTCCAATGGAGACTAGGTTGGAGATAACCCAGGCAATACTTGATATTGCGAGGAAGAATGCGGTCCCTTCGCTGAGATGGAAGGGACTCATGGCCAGGTTGGTAAGAAGTTTCCTATCAGAAGTGACCTTCAGCGATGCAGATAGGGTTGTAAGGTTCCCTCATAACAGACTGTTGTTTGTAACTTCCAGTGTCAACGGAGTTAGTTTTGAGATAACTCTCATGGATGGGGAGTTAGTTTTGAGATAACTCTCATGGATGGGGGAGCTTCCATTAATATCATGCCAATTAACTCCTTTCATGCAGCCAATATTCCAAAAGAAAGGTTGGTCCCCATACCTTTGGTAATTTCGGGGTATGATACCCAATCTTCCAAATCCATTGGGTATGTTAATATTGGGATTGTGATGGGAAATTTGAGTTCCCATATAAAGTTCCATGTGATAGAGAGTGCAACTTCCTATCATCTGCTAATAGGAAGAGTGTGGATGCACAATCAATAGTTAGTTCCTTCTACGCACCACCAATGCGCTAAGGCGAATATCAAGGGGACGGAGGTGACCATCAGGGCTATAAAGAGGCCCTTCGCTATCGAGGAGGCTCACTTGGTGGATGAGGCATTTTATACTGAGTTGGAAGAAGATGTTCGGCTCCTAACGAGGAGGATGGAGGGAGCATGGGTTCCCTCGATCAGAGAACGGATGGGGCCCTTGAACGAGAAGAGTAAAAAGGTTACGAGCAGCGCAAGAGTAATGACCGAGAAGCTCACCAGGTGGTCACTCAGCCCCAAGGCATCTCGAAGCATCTTAAAGACAGGATGAGGCCCATAGTGGACCCAATGGAGCATGAGGTCCAACGATAAAGTGTGCTGAGTCGGTTCTCAGGGAGAAGAGTGGCTGAGGCATTTAGGGAGAAGAAGAGGAAAGTAGTAACCACTACCAGCAGACAATGCAAGAAAGTCATTACTGAAGAAGGAAAGGTGATGTATCGATTATAACGGTGTGAGCGGGTAACCGAGGAAGCTGATGATGAGGTTGACCCGATATAGAATGCTTTCTGGTGGATCAATGAGGACAATGTATGGTGATAGATAATTCCAGCATACACGAATTTATGGAGGAAGTCACCGAGGAACCAGATTACATGGCGAATTAACCGAAGCTACAAGTACAAGAGCTAGAGCAGTTAAACCTGGCAAAAGAAGGGGAGGGCCCAAGGCCCATCTTCATCTCGAAGGATCTTAGTAAAGAGAAATGAGGGGACTTAGTTGAATTGATTCAGGAGTTTATAGACGACTTCACGTGGAAGTACACAGAGATGGAAGGGCTGGACGAGAAAGTGAGCTGTTACAAGTTGAACGTGGTGCCTTCAGCCATTTCATTAAAACAAGCAATGAGAACGTACAAGCCTGAGCTGGATTTGAAGATCAAGTAAGAGGTTTAACTCTTACTAATGGAAGGGTTTATCAAGCCGATACAACACCCAATTTGGTTGTCCAACATTATCCTAGTAGGAAAGAAAGATAAAAATCAAATAAGAATCTGTGTGGACTTTAAAGATTTAAATAGAGCTTGCCCCAAAGATGAGTTCCCTCTACCCTCCATTGATAGCTCGATAGATGCAACGACGGGTCATGAGATATATATCTTCATGGATGGGTACGTAGGGTACAACCAGATCAAGATGGATCCCTCTGATGCAAAAAAGACATCATTCAGAACCCCGTTGGGTAACTTCATGTACAGGGTGATGTTGTTTGGACTCAAGAATGTTGGGACGACTTACCAGAGAATAATGATGGCCATTTTCCATGACTTCTTTAACAAGTTTGTAGAATTCTATGTGGATGACTTGGTCATCAAGTCGAGGAAGGAGGAGTCTCATCTGAGCGATTTGAGGAAGGTGTTTTCCCGTTGCAGGAATTTTAAATTAAAGATGAATCCGCTGAAGTGCATTTTTGGGGTGACAAGTGGGAAATTCCTAGGCTTTGTGGTTAACCGACAAGCGGTGCATATGGACCAAGACAAACAGCGAGCGATCTTGGAAATGGTATGTCCAAGAACGGCGAAAGAGCTGAAAAGTTTTCTCGGTAAAGTCTCCTACCTTAGGAGATATGTGCCTGGATTAGCCAAAATAACACATCCATTGATGCAGCTATTGCGAAAGAACACGAAGTTCAAATGGGAGGTGATTCACTAGGAGTCTCTTGACGGAGTGAAGAAGTTGCCCGTGTCATCACAGACCATGGTTCCCCCAAGGGCAGGGATACCGTTGCAACTGTACCTCACATCCACTACGAGGTTCGTGGGAGATTTGCTGGCACAAGAGATTGATGGGCAAGAACGGTCGGTCTACTACCTCAGCAGGATCATCCATGGGCCAGAAGTCAGATATAGTAGCTTAGAAAGACATTGTTTAGCCTTAGTATTTGTAGCGCAAAAACTTAGACATTACATGTTGTCTTTTACAATTCATATTGTAACTAGATGTGATCCCATTAAGTATTTTCTTATAAGAACTATATTGATTGGCAGGGCAGATAGATGGTTCATTATCCTCTCTGAATATGACTTGAAGTGGGTGGTTCCTCGTGCAATTAAAATCCAGGCGTACGCTGATCTATTGGCTATTTTCTCTTCAAGAACATTTGAGCCTCCCAAAGAAGGCATTCCAGGAAACGACTTGCAGGCCAATCACCTAGATGCAACGGATGGAGAATGGACAATGCGGTTCGATGGGTCATTGACAGAAAAGAGAGGAGGAGCAGGGCTATTATTTCGAAAGTAATGGAGGAATTTTTCCTTTCTTACAAGTTAGAGTTCATTTTCTCTAAAAACGAGGCAGAATATGAAGCATTGGTGTTGGGATTTCTAGAGGCTCTTCGAAGAGGGATCTGTTCACTTTGCATCAAGAGGGATTCAAACTTGGTGGTTCAGCAAGTGAATGGAGAATACGCGTTGAAACACATGAGCCTGGCACCATACAGAAAGATCATTCAGAGGCTCCTTGGTCAGTTCCATCAAACTAAGATCAATAGGCAGCCCAGAATGATGAACCGTCACCCGGACGCCTATGCCAACATTGCTTAAAAAATAATCATGAGGAGAGACACAACTACTGTCGTGATCCAATGGAGAACAACTCCTTTAATGGTACAGTCAATTTTACCGATGGAGGAAGATGCGGATTGAAGGGGAGAGATTAAGAAGCAACTGGAGATTGGTGCAGGAACGATGGGGCTCAGAGAGTTAGCCCAGTACTTTACCAATGAGGGAAACTTTTACTTCAAAAAAGTGGGAGGATGGCGTGCATCGGCCCAGAAGAAGCAGGGCAGAGATTGAAGAAAACACACGAAGAACACTACGAAACGACTGAGATCCCCCTTTATAAAAGAATTCAAAACGAGGGGTATTTTTGGCCTGGCATGAAGCAGGATGCAGCCGAGTTACAACGGAAGTGCGATAAATGCCAGTTGTTCTTCGAGGCAGCAGATTGTCATTTCGTGGAGACTCAACCTGACTGGAGACAACCCTATATTGACTTAATTAAAGATGGAGTTGTCCCAATAGAAAAAATTGATGCGATGGGACTCCGGCGAAGGGCCCCGAGGTTTTACATCCAAGAGGGGCAGCTTTATCGAAGGAGATACTTCAACAGGCCGTTATGTTGCATCATGAAGGAAGAGGCAGTCGAGGTTCTCAAACAGGCGCATGATCCAGCTCATATAGGAGGGGCTAAATTATATGACCAGTTGATGACTTTGGGGTACTATTGGCCAACGATGGAGAAAGATTCCGCTGAGTTCGTTCGAAGGTGCAAGACTTACCAGCTTCATGGAAATTTGATCCATGCCCCGTCAGAGGACTTACACTCCCTAGCAATTCCTTATCCTTTTCACACTTGGGCATTCGACCTGGTAAGGGCAATACACCCTTCGTCGAGGGGGAAGATATGGATACTAGTGGCAACGGAGTGTTTCACGAAGTGTGCAGAGGGGATACCACAGAGAAGGGAAACCATGAGAGTTGCGATCAACTTCATCAGAGAATACATCATTTGCCATTTTATAATCCCAAAGGTTATCCTTTCGGATAATGGAACCCCTTTTGTCAATTCAGAGGTAACGATGCTCACAAATAAATACCCCATTATCCATCGCACTTCGACGGTGGCATACCCAAAGGGGAACGATCAAGCCTAAGAGACTAACAAGACTTTGGTTAATATCTTAGCTAAAATGATGGAGGATTTCACAGTATAATGGGATGACAAGATACCAGCCATTTTATGGGCCTATCGGACGACTAAGAGGAATCCTACAGGGTATACGATGTTCTCTCTTATTTATGGGGCTGAGGCAATTCTCTCGGTAGAGTTAGAAGTTCCCTAGGCTCGATATGCTTTGCAAAGCAGCATGCTCCCTAAGAATAGACACATGCAGTTGGAAATGTTGGACGAACATAGGGATAATGCAATGCAACACTTTCAAATGTATACGAAGCGGCTCTCCAAGGCATATGATAACTTGGTAAGATCAAGGAAGTTCATGGAGGGAGATCTTGCATTGAAGGCAGCAGTTAAACATATTAGGGGGCTTCCTCTACCTAAGTTTGCAGCCAATTGGGAGGGACCTTTCATTGTAAAGGAGGCTCATGACTCAGGTTTTTGCTTAATTTCAAAAATGGAAGAAGATAAACCATTCAAGATTAACAATAAGTGGTTGAAGGTTTATCATGTGTAGGCAGTTATGTTTGACCACTGATGTATTTGGTTGTCGTTATGAATACGCAAGTTCTTTATTATGATGAGTATGTAGGTTTATTTTATTATAACTCAGGAAGAGATGAAAGAATTATAGAACTTCACACTTCACAATTCATGCAATAAGTTGTAACACAAAGAAATGGCATGAGAATGAGTATCTTTTTCCATTCATATACTTTGGGGCATTACAAAATTGGGAGCTATCGCCCAAGCATTACATGAGAAGAAAGGAAAATACAAATACAAAAAACTCATTGACCCAAGAGGAACCACAAATCAGGGGAGGAGAAGAAATCTCCAGGAAGGCCCGAAGAAGCTTCTAAGCAAGACCGTTGGGCATTAATGGAAACTTCCAACCTAGTCTGTGCTTGCGTACGTTCGATAAGAAGTTTTTCTCATTTTAGCTTTGCCGAACGCAAAGCTTCTTCGAGGTCCTCCACCTCCTTGTCGATGGCTCCGAGGAGGGGTGCTAGCTCGGCTAACTTAGCCTCCTCGACCCGCTGATCCGCCTGATGTTTTCGTAAAAGCTCCCTCTGGCTATCCAACCGCTGGCTCTTCAAAGTCTTCAAATGTGAGATGAGCCAGTCAAAACAAAACAAGTCATGACCCAACTCCCTCAGATAACCCAGGAATTGGTTGAGGAGGGGTCTGGTAACATTCGCAGTCGGAGTATTGGCGATTTCAGTAACGACAGTGGCCATGCCTTGAAGCCTATAGCTCATAACTGAGATGTTTGAACAAAGGCAGTCCACCGTGAAGGTTTTAGGATGATAAGTCACAAGTTTCTCATTTGCCAAATGGTGATTAGCGGGTATTTAGGGAAAACGCTGGAGTCCCATCAGGGAGAAGGCGTGAGGAGCCAAGTCAGGAAGAGGAAACTTGCACCCAGATTCGCTTTCCGTGGCAGCACCTATCGTGGAACCTTGATCATCATGGATAGTTTCTTCGGAAGCAATAGGTTCACGATGGGGCGAGGCAATACGCGAAGGAGCTGGTGGAGAATCCTCCTGAGCAACCTGAAAACAGTTAGAGGAAACAAAGAGTTTATGGAAAAATCTTAACAAGTGTTTTCATTGTTAAGTCACCGTTATAGGTGGAACTTATGGAAAAATCTTAACAAGTGTTTTCATTATTAAGTCACCGTTATAGGTGGAGTTTATGAAAAAATCTTAACAAGTGTTTTCATTGTTAAGTCACCGTTATAGGTGGAGTTTATGAAAAATCTTAACAAGAGTTTTCACTGTTAAGTCACCGTTATAGGTACAGTTTATGAAAAAATCTTAACAAGTGTTTTCATTGTTAAGTCAGCGTTATAGGTGGAGTTTATGAAAAATCTTAACAAGTGTTTTCATTGTTAAGTCACCGTTATAGGTGGAGTTTATGAAAAAAATCTTAACAAGTGTTTTCATTGTTAAGTCACCACTATAGGTGAAGTTTATGAAAAAAAATCTTAACAAGCGTTTTCATTATTAAGTCACCATTATAAGTGGAGTTTATGATATAATCTTAACAAGTGCTTTCATTGTCAAGTCACCTATATAGGTGGAGTTTGAGAAACTGATAAAAATATAGAGAAATTAGAGAAGTACCTCGGCATCAGGAGCGAGACTAGTAGTTACCACGGGAGCCAAAATGCTAGAAATCGTGGGAGGCGGGCTCGTTACCTCGGCAGCTTCAACGGAGCCCTCGGCTGCAGAAGCCTAAAAGATAGGCACACTCCCCTCGTCAGCATAGGGTACTATGTCCAACACGGGCGCATCATTCGAATGAGATGTTGGACCTTCGAGAGATGCCCCAACGAGAGCAACTGCTCCAACCTGGGCCTAAGAAGGGATAAGGCCACTCAACGCAAAAGGCAGAGAAAGACTTGGACAGAGCTACAAATGTAAATACAAATGTTAGATGAAAGGAGTAATCGCAAAGGGATAAGAGACAAAAATGCACTTAGCTTACCCCCGTTATTGCACTAAAGAGAGGAACTGCAATAACGGGTCTTGACAATGCAGGAGGAAGGAGAATGTTGGCTATCAGCGATGCCACTTCCACCTACAGTAGCCCAACATGTTAGAATTGATAAATAAGCCAATGAGACAAATAAAAGATGCAAGGCTCGAAAAGACATTTACCTGTGGGACACTCTCTTCGACCACAACCATGGGCAGAGAGACCTCCTGCTCTGAGGGAAACTCAGGGGAAGCTGGAACAGGTGTCTCGGGCTGGCCAGACAAATCAGCAGCACCCACAGTGGCATTTCTGGCCTTGTGGGAGGTGGAACGGTGCGAATAGGTAAGGCTTATTAACGGAGAGTGTGGAAGGGCGGCAGTGGATGGAGGAGTATTGCAACGTCCCCCCACAAAACGACTCACTGGGGGACTCGGAGGACTGACCTCACTTCTTCAACTCCCTGCACCAAAGATATCAGGCAATAAGTAAAGGCGCTATGTCAAGAAAAGAAGAATGAGAAATAAAGAATGCACATATACCTCAGATCCGGAGGGAAAACGAGAGGGTATGGCCACCGATGAACGTGGCGAGGGGGCAACAGCCAAAGGAACTGGGGAGGAGGGCTCCTCATGTGTCTATTTCCTCTCGGACTTAGTACCCAGAATTTTCATCCTGGAGATCGTTGCACCACCAGTTTCAGGTACCTTCGACCTTCTCCTTTTTGATGTTGGATCCGTGGGATCAACCACGATCATAAGGAATGTACCCGGAGGAGGAACGGAAACTGCGCGCCATTGGAATTCAGCATTTATTCGGGCACCTTCGGCCTCCACCCACTTCCTCAGCTCTTCAGCCAGCTTCGGAGACATAGGAGGGGGAACGGAGGCAATAAGGAATGCCTCCAATGGAGTTTGCGATTGACCTTTGGCCTTAGCCTTCTTAGACTTGGACTTCCTGGCTTTCTTGGCAGGTGGCTCAGAAGGCCCTTCTCCCGTGGCAGCTTCGGTCGTGGGAATAAATGGTTTGGGGGTCACAACGGCCTTGGGTTTCAGGGTGGAAGTTGGGATCATTGGGAAATGAGGGGGTAGTTCATAAGGAGACTCCTTAGTAGTTTTACTTAAGGGAAACTCAACCCTAAGCCCAGAGTTCCCCTTTAGACCCAGCTCAGAAGAAGAAAAGGAAAGGACAGGGGGATATTGAGGGGGGACTGGATGTACTCATGAATCATGGCCAACTGCTCCAGATGGAACTTCGTAGCAAAGGATGTGGATATGTCTCCCTTCCTAGTAGCACTCGGAAGGGTGACACATCCATCAATGGTGGATGTCACACCAAGCACCGCAGTGGCAGTGTAGAAGGTGCATACCTCAACGAAGGTGGCCTTGGAATGGTTGTCCTGGAACACAGGTCGAGGATCCCCCTGGTAGAACCCGAATTGCATGTTGCATCTATCAGGGTTGTAAGGCTCAGAAGTATATCCCCATTCAGTATAAGAGGGGAGGAACCCCGGGGTGAAAAGAAGCACTACGGCTTATGAGGGATCTTCTACAACCAGGTTAAATCTGATCGTTATGGCCGCAGTAGGAAAGAAGTACCAACTATGGGCAAAATTTGACTCACTATATGGCCTCATTACGAAGGAGTCTAGGTGGTCAAAAACCTCCATTATTTCCTTTCGGCTTTGCTTCTTGTGGAAACACAGGAGGCTTGGGGGCTTAATACCTTCCCTCACGGGCAGAGAAACTGACTTCGCAGCGATAGTAGGAAAGCGGGTATAGAGGAAGCCAGTCAATATGATGGTGTTGGCAAAATTTGCCAAGTTGTAACGGCCCAGTGATCGTTCCATGTCAATATGGGTTTGATCCAACCAGGTGTAGAGGGACCCCAAGGCGATGGTGGCCAGAAGTAGGTTAAATCCTCTGGCCAAACGAACAGAAATGTTTATCAGGTCCATCCTGGGCTGATCATTGGGCTTTCCAGTAAGAAAGAAGCGTGAAAGTAGAACAAGTATATAGGTCGGTAGTTCCAGGGAGGTACCTCTACCATGGTCCGTTACATCACTAGCATTCTTCGGCGTCGGAGCTTTGAAAAAATAATTGATAAGGGGGGCAAATGTTGCTTTGTTTGAGGGATCGGTGCAACTACGGCAGATCCGATCCAGCTCAACCCGATCAGCAGCCTCTTCGGCGTCCAGAGGCTCGTCGTGATATGTGAACTCGCCCATGGGCTCAAACCCAAGGAGTTCACAAACATCCTCCAACGTAACAGTAAACTCCCCCACGCAGCGAAGAAGGTGTGGGTTGTGATGTTCCATTGGGAGACTAGCACTTGAAGTGTCGTGTTATGCTTCAAGAGGGTGAACTCCCCAAACTAGTAGGCTCGATGCATCCCAACCTTCGTAAGAGCAGCAGCGTGGGAGCTCTGTATATGTATGTGTCAAGCAGTAAAATGGGCCGGTGACCCCCCAGGTGCTTCGAAATCGATCTTGGAATAAGGAAAGTCACCACGGTCCAGACGGAAGCGCAGAGTCCCCTCGGGTGGAAAATAGCCCCACTTCGACGAATCCACTTCTTCATTACTCAACAGTAATGGATCGAACTTGGATGAGAAATGGCAAGTCCTGCACGCCTCAGAAAATTTATCATCTTCTTCTTCAAAGATGGGTGCCCGGCGATAGAACCGCAGTTGCTCTTGACGAGCAGCGACAAGGGCAGCGCCGATAAGGGTTGTGGCAGCGCCAACAGCGACAGAAGGGGAACCTGGCTGGGTAGTGGCAGCAACCTTAGAAATACTTGAATAAGCCATGAGAATGTTCTGATGAGTGGTACAGCCGGGTAAGAAGGGCTAAGAACAAGAAGAGAGGAGCACAACCATAAATGGTGGTGCAAAAGGATAAGAGAAGGAGGAGACTGGGTCAAGAAGGACGCAATAATAGAGGTTGCATACAGTTCGCACAGAGTTTATCTTTGAAAAGAAAGCGGGGAGCTTGAAGAAGATAAAGAAGATGAAGATATAGAAGGGTTTTAAAATAAAAAATACGTTTGAAGGGTTTCAAACTCGACGGTTGGAGTTTCCCACCATCGCACGTGCAAGGGACGCCTATAATCATTTTAAATAAACACGTAGCACATCGAGAAGGGTCTCGACAGCTGAAAAGACTGCGTTACGTCGAATACGAAGTGACGTCTGGGGAATAGAAAGGGTTGCATTCCTAACCAAGTTTATGTTTTGGCACCAAATTGGTGTAAGACTTATCCATTAACGCCTAACGGCAAATATGTCCTAACGGTTCAAAAAAGCTACGATGTCCCCTCGCCACAGGTCCAAACATTGTTTGAATTTAACTTAGTTACATCGGGGAGAATTTCTGCTTTTTTGAACTTAGCGAAGCATTACAAGAGATAATTTCACTTTCCAAAAGATCAAACGGGTATTCGGGAAGGTTAGTAGGTCTTTTGGGAGAATTTTAAATAAGTAAAGCCAGAATGATTGAGGCTCAGTATGAGGAAAAAATGACAATGTCCCTTCGCCCAAGCCTCATTAAGTTATGGAGCTTCAGCTCAGGTACATCAGGGAGAATTTTACTTTTTCCAGGAGTTTATAACGCTGCGGCTCTAACAAGGGAAAGAAGGGCAGATTTTTTTCACGAAGAGAGGGTTTTTGTCGGATTGAGAAGTTTTCGTGCAGACATTTCTTGTTCCAACAACAAATCTCTCCATGAAGGGGAAATGTAGAGGGGGCTTGAAGGTAATACTGAGATTAGGGATAATCTCTTAATTGGAAAGTGTTCGAGATTAAGCAACCGAAGCAGCTCAAGCGTGGCAACTCAAACGTAGTAACTCAGCGAGGCAGCTTGGCGTGGAAACTCATACTTTAGCTGGTTATATTAGTCATATTGTATTTCTATTTTATGTTGACTGTAATCTATAACGGTTGTAATGTAGTAATGAGATTAATAATGAGTTTGTGTGACATCAAACGGTACTCGCGAGAGACCAGGCTTGGTAGGGCCTAGGAGAGCTTTCATGCTCTATCGAATGACCTCGTCGTGGGAACTTTAAAGGGACTTGGTTTGGTGGATTAAGAAGTGAGGCACCGTTGGGGCTTGTCCTGACCATCTTAGATACACCTTGTAAAAGCACCGAAGGACCCTGACCGTGGAACCTCGGGCGGAGCTGCCTGGAGTTCCATCGGGTGTTGAGTTGTGAACCAAACAGCCCTCTACTTAATGTCACATCTACTGTAGGTGATGTCACTATCCAGTTAAATAATGTCAGACCTACACTTGAGTAAACCACTGTGGTATTTGGGGCTGTCAGGCAGTTGGTGAGCCACCTCTGTGACTAGGGGTGGCAATTCGTGTGCGTCGTGTCATGTTCGAGTCGTGTCATATCGAGTTCGTGTTAAGTATTAGTCAATCCTAACTCGACCCATTTAACTAATCGTGTCAGATGAGCAAACACTAACCCGACCTATTTATTATCGTGTTGTGTTCGGGTTGACCCGCATAACCCATTAAGTAATATATAAAATAATTTTTTTCTTCTCTCTTAATCAATCATACCACTCATAGGCCTACAATAACTTAAATTAAATTAATTTCAACTTCTTGCAACACATAAATAATTTATCATCCAATTCTCCATGAATTTTATAGAATGCCTATCAAGATATATAAATTGTCTAATATATTCTCCATAAAATACGAGTTAAACAGGTCTATTCGTGTCATTTTCGAGTTATACATGTTTGACACTAACCCAACCCGTTTATTATTCGTGTTGGCGGGTCGTGTCATATTCGAGTTCGTGTCAAGAAATCGTCAACCGTAACCCGCTAACTTCGTGTTGAGTTCGTGTCGGGTTATCGTGTCGTGTCAAAAATTACCACCCCTATCTGTGTCAACAGCCCCCTGACACACAGTGGTTAGGCAAAAGGCATGTCTTGGCATTTAATGTTTATAACGTGGAGACAACTAGTGCATCAGGCATTCAATGTTGTGACATAAAGTGTGAGGGATATCTTTCATAGTCTTTAATGACTGATTTGCCTCGGGGGTGGCGTAGGGGGCTATTTAAGGACCCCAACCACCTTTGAGGAGAGGATCTTTTGAGAGTTCAGGATTTATTGCTAGAGAGAGAATACACATCAGAGAGAGTTATTTCAAACCAGAGGGACTCACCATTGTTATTTATTACGAAGCTTTTAATATTTGACAGAGATGTTTGAGGGTGTTTGGTGTGTTTCTACCTGCCTACTATAATATCTCGTAATTCTGCTTAATGTAATAAAAGACATTTATTTAAATTATGAGAGAAGAGTAATTTAATATGATATAATGATTTATAAAGATTAATATGACGATATAAAAAATTTACTAAATGGGAGTAGTAAATTTTGAATGTCGATATGTACAGTCTAGTGATTATATAGACGTACCTGAATTATTTCAACCGAGTGTCACGCGAAGACAGATTTAAGATGACATTAGGAAAATATTTTAGGAGACTCAAACGATAAATTAGAGTCCACGGATATTTTCGAAAGGGTCAAAATAGTGTACCCGGGGGTACTAGTTAAGTGTCGGGTCATTTTCGGGCTAAACCGGGACCATTCGAGGGCATTTTGGTCTCTTTACATTTATGGGTAAGTAGACCTACGAATTTTGAAATCCTAGATCAGATTATAAGAGTTGAGGCTAGGGTTAGAAAGAAAGAAAATACACCATATCCATTAGAGAAGAGAGAGAGACAATTTTCTAAGGCAAAAGAAGGAAGGAGGGAAAATTCTAAGGAGATTTCACCACAAAGTTGTTGGGAAGGAGGATTGAAGAATCAAAATTATCAACCATCATCAACAACCACGAAATCAGACCCTACAAATCATAAGGCAAGTGGTTATTTGCAAAATAAATTGAGTTATAATACCCATAATTAAGCTTGATGAAGAACATAGTTTTTATGGTATTTTTGGGAGTATTTTGATCCATGATTGATAGGGATTGCATGTAGAACGTTTTTGGGATTTCCAAATATACTGATATCATAGAAAACTAGAGGATTAAATCGAACTAAAAATCTGGGATTGTGATGAAAGATGTAAAGAATGTATTTTTAGGGTTCTTGAATATTAGAAAGATTCTTAGTTAATTTGGCCAAAATTTATAATGATTTTATTGTTTTAAATCGTTAGTAATCATTCCAGAACATGTAGGAATGATTAGAAATCGTTGGTTGCAAATATGGTGAATTATCATGAGAGATAGTTAGATAAAAATGGTGAAACCCGCATGAAGAAGATGAACTGGGTCTGTCACTGCTCGATCGATCGATCGACCCTTGAATGTCGATCGATCGACCATATCCCATCGATCGATCAACCCTGGTAGGACTTTAGAAATTTTTCGAATAAATTTCCTTTTAATTACCGTCGCTTGATGGGAACCTTAGTGATGATATTTTACCTATGAGGAGACTTCATAAATACCAGTAGGTGTACCATTAGATTTCTTCGTAAATGATTGAGTGAGAATTTTGGAGAAATGGACCGACGGGAGAACGATCGATAGCCCTATGTTGGGATTGTGAGAATTTGGTTACAGAAAGGGTGAGAGTAAATTTCCGAAATAATACCAGTAAGTTAAAGTTTACATAACTACTGAATTAAGGGAGGGGTAACTAGGACCCTTAGAGTTGCGTGAATACTCGAATAATTACAATAGTGAAATAAATTGTGAATTAATGAGTACGATGAATATAAGTAAAATACATTACGTACGGGCATGATTTGTTAGGTCGGGTGTGTACCTACTATATTATATGAAAGTTTGGGTTAAGTGAATTTTACCTAAATTAATTATGTTAGGGTCGATGAGACATTCCGAACTAACATAAAGTTATTATATGTTTGGGGTCGATGTGAAATGCCGAACCAAACCTTAAACTGGTGTCGCGATGAAAGAGTCCCGAACCATAATATGTGTATATAATATATTTTTCTAAATAGTTGGGGTCGATGGATAATTCCGAACTAACTCTTACTTGGGGTCGATGAATCATTCCGAACCAAGAGTCCTTTATGTGTGGTAAAAAGGATATGTTAGTGATAACTAATATTAAATACATGATTGTGTGATAAAATGTATCCTATGTGTATAATCTATAGATTGAGAATAGTAGATAACGAACTGAATCGTAAATATCTTAGTAATAATTTATAGCGTGATGTAATTATTACAAGAATAAGGATATTGAGCAGTAAATAAGTTACCTACGCTTATGGGTAGTATAACTAGGTGAATTAAGTGTCCTCGTTAGACATGCACTATAGAAGAGAGGTGAGGAAGTTCAAGGGAGTTGTGAGAAACCTTAATATGTGTAATCAATAACTCAATTGTGATAACTGCTTGAAAAATATTTTCAAATGTTTTGAGTACTAACTCTTTCTATGTAAAATTTTTAAAAAACCTTTTAGGTGCCCAGCACAGGGACACCCAGCATGATTTCATTCTAGGCATTTGGGAGCTGCAGCACGTGTGGATGTTGCAGGGATTGTTTAACCGCTTCCTATTTTTCAGTTCTAGTACAGGATCATCAGTTTTGGTACTCTTAGTTGGGACATGTTGTCCTATATTTTACTTCTACAGTATTCTGATTATGGATTTTGAGTTGTCTTTTATTGGCCGTGGTTTTTCGGCAAGACTTTATCTGCATTCAGTTATTTATGCAACTTTTTTAAACATTGCTAGAATTATTGTTTTGCTTTGGATAAATTGTTCTGTTTAAAGAAGTTAAAAATTTGGCACTCGTTTATTCTCACTTAGGTGGTTAGTAAATTGAAAAGCTTTCGGCAGTGATGTTAAGAATGAACCATTTAAGAAACTTGTTTATATTAAAATAAGGCTTGATCACCCAAGGTTTAATTAGGTGAGGTGTCACACCTACCAAGGTGTATCTAGGGTGCTTACTTCTCTCTCCTTTTAGCTATGTTACTTCTAAAGTTCATTACTATCTTCTGAGTTATACACGAGAGATTTATGAGTTTAAACTGAGTTTATCTTCATTGGGTTTGTGTTTGTGTGTCCTATCACTAATCCAAAGCTTTTGCCAATTAGATTATCATTACCATACTCGAATAGGGGTTACGCCTCCATCCATAATCTACAGTACCCTCTTACACTATTGATGATGCTTAAAAAGATATAAATTGTTTCAAGCTCCCCATTCTAAATATATAAGATAGATCTCCTTATACGTGGAAAATCAGGGGTGTTACCGTGTCAAGGATCAAGAACATAAATATGGATGATAAGATGCTTTTATAAGGTGTCTAAGGACTAAGAGCTATGGTATTTGTATGATTTGGATATTATGTTCTATTGACTTCCCCCCTTTAGGTCATTAAGACTCTTAGCAAATGACAAATTATATACCAATATAAATAATATGGGATGGCATGGTTAACTACGACAGTGAGATTGATGACTTTTCTTAGTGAAGATCTGATCTAGGGCCGTCACAGTGAAGATCCAATTCTTGTCGGTCATTTTAACTTATAAAAATAATTTTATAAATAAAATATATAATCCTTTCATATTTTGAATGATAAGAACATCTTTTAGTATACATTAGGTATTTTCATGAACATATTACTAACCCAGTCTATATATTTGGGTCATATTCATACCTTTTAGTTGGTCTCGTCACACATTCCTTGAATATAACGACAATTAGTGAGAGTGAAACTTTTCGTGGGGCTTACCCTATCAAAGTATTTTGGTTAACCAGAGATGTTGGTCACATTCTTTTGCTTATGGATCCCCCTAGCTCATATTTTGTATGATGATTCGATAATTAAAATTCCACATATAGTTATATTTTTTCGGTAGTTATAGGTGGTGTCTTATGGAGGAGAGCCAGATAGTACATAATGACAACTTCCATCAAATAAACTTTAGAAATTCATAATTGTAGACTCCATTCATTTTCTAAATCATATAATAATCATGCACTTTTTCAATTCATCAAGAATGCCTAAATAAAAAAATTGAAACTCACACATCTATATAAGATACTTATTTGTACGGGAGTGCATTAAAGGGAGAGTAATTGAAATCACTTAGATTCTCACTTCGATTATGTTTGATGATCCATTAACTAAAGGTATATTATATGGGTTTTCAACGATCATGTTATTCGCATGGGTATCACCATGTCCTTTGATTAATCTATTGTGTGAGAATTCATCCAGTTTGGTCACTTACATTTTTTACTTCAGTTTAGTCCGTAAAATTCACTTTTCTCGTATGTTTCATTAAGGCTATTAATTATTGATGCGTTAATATATATACATGTTTAAGTTATATCACATCTTAAAGGGACATAAAGATAACGGATGTCACATGGAAGATGCCATAATATGCCAATATGGCTTAAAGTTAACATGAAACTCTTAAGGGACATAAAGGTTATGGATGTCATATGGTGGGTGCCTTAATATGTTAATATTTACTTAGAGTTATCATAACATTTTGTCTCTTCTGCTCAATGTGTTTAATGATCATGTACATAAGCCTTCATCCTGGATATAAGGTGATGGCTTTTGCATGGTAATTAGCCATAATCTATTGAGATGACACACATTGTCTTAATGCATGAAGCATGGCATCATTAGAAGTACATGGTTCAAGGATCACACACAAAGGTTGTGAACTATCCAATCTACAACATAATAAAGTCACCAATAAACATACACTTGTTTTGTTAGTCAAACTAATGGGTGACCATGGACTTGCTACTACGATATTGAAAGCATATGAGCTTTAATGATCTTTGTAAATATTGATCATTTTAAACTCAAATGGAAGGTTAAGGATATATTTCTCATTATGACCAAAAAAAAATATTAAGAGTGGTTGCTTGACTTTATTAAAGGATCAACTTGTGAAAATATTTTCAAAATTAAAATGTGGCGTTCAAGTGTCAAGTGAAAGCTTGTAATGTTTTTAAAAGTAAACCACCGTAGCCCATAGAGCACCAAGTTATTTTTTAATTAAATTGATTTTGTATCTTTGCCAAAAATTAAGAAGTTGAATAGACACCATTGTGTGATAAATTTATGGGTCCGTTTGTATTCTCATTAATGGTTGGGTGGTTAACTAAATGACAAAATGAAGTTATAGACCCTGATCGAGTGGAAAACCAAGCGTCCGTGTAAATACTCTAGTCGTTGTTATCGGCTTCCAACCACAATACAAAAAAAAGCTAAAACTTTAACTGCACTCTTGCGGAGTATAGTGGCTAGTCTGGGTATCGAATCCTCGGAAAACTAGGACGAGTGAACGTGACGACAAAGGTAAGACTGTTAACCAAAACTTGACTCTAAAAAGAAACAAAAATATGATTGATATGGGAAATAAATAATTAACTAAATGCACATTAAATTAAATTATTGCATTAACTATGTGAGTGAAATTAACTAACTAAGAATGACTTAATAAGAATGAAGGGAAAACGGGTTGGGAATACAATCTCCCAAACCCTAGTATGTTGCCTAGTACAAAACTAGTCGTAAATTAATTAATTGATCAAACCCGATCTTTAGTACTCCCAAGTATTACACATATGAGGGATCGTAGCCCTCACAGTATGTAAGCAAAGGATGAGTAAAGCGGAGTCGTATTAGCTATACACGCGTTGCACTCTTAAGCATCCCGGTTACCTAGGGCAAACGAGATCAAAAGTCCTACAACGGTTGTGATCACCATACTACACGATCTAATCAATTATTAAATTTAGAGAACTAATTTTATACCCATGCAAACCTCATCGGGTTGGGTTCATGCATCCCAACCTTTAAAAACCTAGCCTAACATGGTGAAATTAATGAAAACTGCATTATCTACATTGCATGAACTCATAATTACTTGTAAAGAGAGATAAAACATGAGAAATAATAATAAAAGTGTTGGAAATAAAAGTTACCAAGATTGAAGAACAAGAACATGCAAGAAGAAATTAAATGTTGAAGAAAACCTCGAAAATCTCTTGAATTAAAGGTGCAAAATATGTAAATTCTTCTCCTAGATGTTCCTACTTGTTATGGAGATTTTACATGAATGAAATCTGAATAAAATGAGTCCTAATGGCTAAATATATAGGCTAGGGGTCGTTTAGAAGAGTCCCCAAAACATAAAACTCTTTGGCTAAAAGATAAGGACAAAATAAAAATCCTGTATCTTGCATTTTTGTCACACTTAGAAAACGTGACTAATTTTGTAATGGATCTAGAGCGTGACTAAAGGCCGAATCGATCCGTTTTCTATTTAAATCGGATCGGTCTGCTATGTAAATTTAGGCAAAATCTCTGTTGAATTTCTTCCCAACTTCAAATGAGCATAACTTCTTCACCGTAGCTCGGATTGAGGTGTCGTTTTTTCCAGTGTTCTTGTAATTGAAATATATTCAACTTTCTAGTTGACACCACCTCTGGACTAAGACTGAAAAATTATGAAAATTCCCTTCAACTCCCCGTTTCTTGGTTTGTTTTACTATTTTGAGTTCTCTTTTTCATCTTTCTTGCATGAAATACCTGTAAAACACATAAGAGATATACAAAACACGAAATACTTGTCAAAAAGGGTTAGTAGCATAAATATGAGATAAATCCAAGCTATTAAAAATGCACGGGATCATAAAAATATCGAAATTAAGGGGATAAATGTGAAGAACTTATGCCTAATCAGACCCCTTATCTAAATTTCCGTAGTGAGTTAGGAAACTTGAGTATTATTATAAATAGATGGGACGTCCACTCTTTCATCCTCAATGCTTGAAGCCCCCTCGATTAGAAGAAAAAGTGGATAGAGTGAAGTTCTCCTCAACTCAAGAATTCCATGAGAGTAAATGTTTGCACAAGAGGTACCCATACATTCATTACTTTTATTATATGTGATCATTTATACATAGTCGATTAGTTCATCGCGTGGATCCATGAATTTCTTACACTCCACTCAACATCCTTGATGTTACCTTAATAAATGAGAATATAATGTTCAATAGGAAAAGGGAACACAATTGGTACTTTAAAGTGGAATAAAAGAGGGATGACCCACGTGGGTTAATTTTATCGGTTGAATTTCCCTTTGAAGAAAACGCGTAACTTTGCATCATTTTTTGACTCGTCCTTACAATATGTTGCGAATCGCGCCTATGACAACAAACGTTCAAGCAAGCCTTTTGAGCAGTGGTATAAGCCAGTCACTGGGACCAGTGGCGGATCTAGGAATTTTAAATGGGGGGGGCACCTCAAAGTATAATACGGGGGTTCGGGGCGGTAGTCCTCCGAATTTTTTTTTTTTTAGAGCTATTCATATAAGTAAATAAAAATAAATATTCACACATCAATAGTAATAAAATTGAACAAACTAAACCATAATACTTCATTGCTAAAAAGAGCACCCAAAATATGAATTCATCATTACAAACACTAATTAAAATAAAAAGAGCATCCAACTAGCAATAAACTAGCAATCAATAATTTATGAGAAATGTAAAAATCTAATTATAATAAATGAATAAACTAGCAATAAACTAGAGTCTAGAAATAATAAGCATTAAATAGCATTAAATAAATTTCATACGCATTGAATAAACTAAAGTATAAACTAGAGAATAAATTTCATAAGCTTTGAATAAACTAGATACCTTCATCATGATTCACAAGCCACGACCACAAACAAGAAGTAGCTGGTCGAAACAGAAATGGGGGAGAGTCAGAGAGGAACAGAGAGGTGAGCCGAAACAGCCTGTTCCGAACAAGTGAGGTCAGGCGTAACGCAGGCGGAGCAAATGATTTTGGGGTTTTGAGGTTAGGTTTTGAACTCTTGAGAAGTTGAGTGTGTATTGGGTATTGGCTTTGGAGGTTTTTGTTGTTGTTTTGGAGGGGTTTGGAGTCCGTGGTATGCTGAACATTTGAAGTCCACCAAGTTTTTAGTGCTAATATCTGGGTTGTTTAGTAATTTTGACTTCTTTTTTTTTTAATTCCTAGATGGGGCACGTGCCCCTCCCAGTTACACGGTATGTCTGCCACTGACTGGGACAGTATTGGGGGTTGATTGGGTTTGGTCCTAGTTCAATCCCCAGCACCGTAGATAATGTTTGGTCAGCGGAAGCCACGAACCGCGAATGTGGACTAGTCGAGGTGCTCGTAAGTTGGTGCAGACACCCCTTGGTATGCTTAAACAAAAAAATAATAAATAAATAAACAAACATTGAAACACTATGGTCATTCTAAGTAGCCATCAGAAACAACATATGCTTTCACCTCAGCATTTGAAGGTGGGTAGAGAACATGCCTAATCGTGGAAAAGGGAACGCTTGTTTCGATGGGTTTATTTTCGAACTTCCTTTTCTCATTGTACCAAGGAAATCTATCAAGTCAATGTAGGTACTCAGATTTATATTCTTAGTCCTGATCGAGATAGATTGAGACTTGATATTGGCTGACGTCTCCCCAAATACAAAACCCTTTGATATCTTCGTGCTTTAGTAAGAATACCAAACATAATTTCTTTACGATTTTGGTGAAATTTAAGGCCATAATATGGAGTCCATTTTATGGACCCAATCTGTTGGTGATGATGGTTTACCAAAATAATGGTTGAATGAAACCTTCTTATGGGGCTTGTCGTTGTTTGGAGAACTCATTTTCTTTCTAATGACAGTTCCTCTTCCCCGCCATTTATTTGTAAGGACATTTTTTTCCATTGTCAATATGTATGTCGTACGTCGCTACACCGTTGAAGAAATTCAAGATCGCATCTACATCAACGGATCCGAATATCAAAGCGTCTTCAATATCATAGCTTCTGCGAGAATGAACTTGGTAAATTTTTGTTTTTAAGTTCCTTAAAGTTTATACTTAGTATTGGGAAATTTTCATAAGAAGTAAGTTTTTCCAAGCAAAATGAGGCTTTTAAAAATATTTTAATTTTTCTAGATAACCGGACCGGTCTGCCCCTATTTTAAAAGAATCGATCCGCCCCCGGACCGATCCGCTTTGCTCCAGTATACCACGGACCGATTGCGAACCGAAGAAGACTATTTTAAAAAAGAACCGATCCGAGGTCGGATCGATTCGCCTCCTAGCCGGACCGGTCCGCCTGGGATAAATTCGAGCAGTTATGTGTGATGTTTATCCACCAACTCATATTTCTTATATATATACCTATTTCGGTGATGTATTTTCTAAGTCTTTGAGAAAATGTTTCTAAGAGTACAAACACAACAAGACTTCGATTTTTGATGTGCCAAACATCTTTTTGATTCACACACAAAAATCCCAATTACTTTTGTGAATCTTTTGGAACCCTAGAACACAAGCTTTGCTATTGTTCAACCTTTGTGGGGAGATCTTTGCAACCGATGGCTGCGTGTCATTGCTGAGGGAGTCTCTACAAAGTTTTATGGCTGCGTGTCATTAAGGAGAGTTGTGGTTCTTTCTTTGTTGTTTGGGCTGCGAGTCCTTGGAGGGTGTTGCGTGTATTCTCTTTATGAGTTCAAGACTGAGTATCTTTGTGGGTTGGCTGCGCATTGATCCATTGCAGATTTCTCTATGTAATTGTAAGTTGTGATTTATATATTCATAGTGAAATAAAGGTTTTATCCGAAAGGGGTTTTTTCCTGAAATCTGTGTCTCAGCATATATTTGTGTCACATGCTTTATTTATCTATGGGTTGACACACGCACCTTAGATGCATGTTTAGGGACTCTAATTAAATAAGGAGTACTTGGAAACTTGCAAATTTAATTTAATCAATTATCACACTTTATTCGCACTCTTCAAATTGGTATCAGAGCGGGTTACGCTAATTTATCGCATATTCCTATTTTCCGCAAAATCGTGTGATATTGATTTTTTTTGAAAAATCAGTTTTGTGAAAATTCGCATTTTTTCCTATGGAGCACTTATATAATCAGATGCCTATTTTTTACGGGTCTAATTATGCCTACTGAAAAGCTCGTATGAAATCGATTTTAAAATCTATTGACGAGCGTGTTTGGTTGCTTTGCGAAAATGGTTGGACTCCTCCCACGGTCACTGTTAATAACATCACCACTTTAAAACCCGTGTCAGCCTGGACTGAAGATGATTATAAATTGTCCAATTTTAATTCCCGTGGTCTGAGTGCTATTTCTGGAGCTGTCTCTCCTAATGAGTTTCGCAGAATTATGACGTGCACCACATCTAAAGAGGCTTGGGATGTTTTGAAACTGACACATGAGGGTACGAACGCGGTTAAAGAATCAAAATTACAAAATTTGGCCACCCAATTTGAGACTATTACCATGTCTGAGTTTGAATGCTTTGATGATTTTTATGCTCGTTTTTGAGACATTGTTAACACATGTTTTAATTTGGGTGAGGTGATTGATAACACGCGTGTCGTTAAAAAGATTTTGAGATCTCTCCCAAAACGCTTTATTCCTAAAGTCACTGTTTTGAACTCTTTGGGAAATCTGAAATCACTTAAGTTGGAAGAACTTGTAGGAGATCTTCAAACCTATGAGATTGACATGTTTACCAAAATCATTAAGGCTAAGGATAATGGCATTGCTTTAAAGACTCATTTTAAGAAAAAGAAAGAAAAAGTTTGTGAGTCCGATTCTGAGGGAGATTTTGATTTTAATGATATGGCCTTGTTTGCGAAAAATTTTAAAAAATTTCTCAACATGAACAAAAATAATTCTTCCAATAAAAAGAATTTTTTTGAGAAAAATAAAAAGAAAGGAAAGGCCAAATAAAGTGGTGAGAGGGAAAAAGAGAATGACTCTGATGAGGAGTGTGAGGAAGATTTTGAGAACATCACTTGTTTTGAATGTGAGGTTAAGGGACATAAGTCATTTGAGTGTCCTACTTGGCTTAGAAAGAAAGGAAAGAAAGTAGACATGCTCGCCACACTTAGTGATAGTAGTGATGGTTAGGGTAATGAGACTAGTGGTGAGAAGTTTCTAGCTTTTTCGAGTCGTGTGAGCACACACACTTTGTCTCACGTTGATAAAGGTCATGAGAGCACCAGTGATGACTCGAGTGTTTCTAGTGGAGATAAGAGTGAGTTTGAGAGTGGAGATGAAAGTGAGCTCCAAAAGGCTTTTAGATATTTGTACACCGAGACCTTGAAAACAAATAAGTATAATAGGTATTTAGGTCGTCGGGTTTTAGATTTGGAGAAAGAGAAGGAGGTTTTAAGAAAGGAGAAGTGTGAATTGACCGACATGTTGTCTAGTCTGACGACACATATATCCCTTCTCGAGAGTGATCTCGAACGTGCCAGGGAGGTCAAAGTCAAGGTTGAGAATGCACTTAAGAAGGTTGAAAAGGTGGTTCTTAAGGGTAAAGGTGAGAATTTAGGAATAAGTCATGACAGTGCTTCTACTTCCCAATTAGCATTCGAGTCGGTTCCCACTTTAGTGTTTGACTCACGTAAGTCTCACTCTAACCCACCTAGGCATCACATTCCTACTAGGAGAGTTTGTCCTAGAGTTTTTGAGAGAGGTGTTCCTAGGCCTATTTATGTTTGCTCACATTGCAAAAGGAGAGGACACCTTAGGGAATTTTTCTTTAAGTTGGGGTATGTGTCTTGTTTTGCTTCTACACGTGTTTTTGGAACACATGCACCCACACATGATACTTTACATGCTCCCGGAGACTACATGAGAAAGTTTGCACATTTAGGTGAGCAAGTTAAGTTTTTGGTCAAAACTTCACAAGAATTGATGAAGGTTTTCATAAGTTGTCACCGCCTTTGGAAAACCCCTCTGCACCTACTGATTGAGGTTTGACTTGTTTACTAGCATAGGGTGATTTTCATGATGACATTGTTTGCCTATTGCTCGTATGTATCATTTTTGTATGTTTTATTTTTTTGAAAAATTTTTGAAAAATACAAAAAGATTTTATTTTGATAAATTTTTTTAAAAAAATCCAAAAAGATTTTTGTATTTTGTTTGCACCATTTATGGATGGACACTTAGGATGACCGAGTCACAACATCATTCCATTATTTTCATGTGACTATTTGATAGTGTTTTGAGACAATAGGTCAATTCATCCTTGTGCTTTATAATGTTTGGAGTCATTAAGATGTAATTAAGTGTTACTTCCTACATGTTTGACTCATGATTTCCTTTATTGCACACATGCACGGATTTATTTGATTATTTTGCTTATCTTATCACATGTTGGTTGGGTGTTTTCACTTCAATCCTGTCCTTAAAACGAACCAAGCGCGATAAATTTTGATAAGGAAATTGTGCATATAAGAACCGTTTTGTGAGTTTGTGTGTTTTGTTTAAAAACGGGGAAGGGCTGCGAAAGGTTCATTTTGCCTTTGAGAATACTAAGCCACCGTTAAATTGGACCTAAAAATGGAGGAATTTTATTATCCGAGGTCCAAAGAGGTTTAAAAGAGCCCGAAAAAATTTACAGGCAATAAAAAGAAATTCATGCCAAAATATGGGCCATTTAGGTTTTTGCACCAATTCTCCAAAGTTTGAGAATTTAGATTACCTCTAAAAGAAAATATATACGAGGGAGTTTGGTTGGAGAATTTAAAACAGGTCTGCACGTCCTGGAAATGCTCGAAAATGCGCTACATACTTTTGGATGTTATTGGGGTGGAAATCATTTTGACTTTGATTTGTTTATTTGCATAAGACGATGTCATCTAAATTCAATAATCTTTTCACCTAAGGATACTTTTGATGTTCATTCGTTAGGGGTACACATATGCATCGTGCACATATGATTGATTGAGTTGATTTACCTATTGAATGTGTTAACACCCATTCATTCCATTTCCATGACTTGGTTGTTTGAGTCTAAATCCATGGTGTGATTTTTGTAGTGTACTTTTTTTCAAATGGTATCTTTCTTTGTATGAAATATTGAAAAATCAAAAATAGTTTGTGCATTTGTTTTTGAGCATCTTCTTGCAAGAGCACGTTTACCATATTGTTTAATGCCCTGTTTTGTGTACCGTAACACCCCGATTTTGCTTATTTTATTCATTCTTCTCATTTATCTATTTGGGAACATCATAAAAAGGGGGAGAAAGAATTATCATATTATGGGGGAGTTTGAATTTTGGGGGAGTTTTTGAGATTTAGCTTATGTTTTTATCATAAATTGGTATCTATGTTTATCTCATTTCAAACTCGATATGTCACGTGGTATTTGCTTTGTCTCATGTGTGTAGGTATGAAGATTGAAGATCAATATGTTGCACACCCTGATGAGAAAAGCTTTGAGATTTGATGATTGTTGAAGATTGAAGAACAAACGATGAAGATTTAAACATTTGTATCTTTCCATCTTTAGGGTTCATGGGAGGGTAGATTTGTATAGGTCATTAGTTGATAATTCGGATTTTTTATGTGTGTATCGACAAACACATAGGGGGAGATTCGTAAGGACATTTTTTTTCATTGTCAATATGTATGTCGTACGCCGTTACACCGTTGAAGAAATTCAAGATCGCATCTACATCAACGGATCCGAATATCAAAGCGTCTTCAACATCATAGCCTCTGCGAGAATGAACTTGGTAAAGTTTTGTTTTTAAGTTCCTCAAAGTTCATACTTAGTATTGGGAAATTTTCATAAAATGTTTTTATAAAAATAAGAAGTAAGTTTTTCCAAGCAAAATGAGGCTTTTAAAAGGATTTTAATTTTTCTGGATAACCGGACCGGTCCGCCCCTATTTTAAAAGAACCAATTCGCCCCCGGATCGATCCGCTTTGCTCCAGTATACCACGGACCGATTGCGAACCGAAGAAGCCGGGGTCGGACCGATCCGCCTCCTAGCCGGACCGGTTCGCCTGGGATAAATTCGAGCAGTTCCGTGTGATGTTTATCCACCAACTCATATTTCTTATATATATACCTATTTCGGTGATGTATTTTCTAAGTCTTTGAGAAAACGTTTCTAAGAGTACAAACACAACAAGACTTCGATTTTTGATGTGCCAAACATCTTTTTGATTCACACACAAAAATCCCAATTACTTTTGTGAATCTTTTGGAACCCTAGAACACAAGCTTTGCTATTGTTCAACCTTTGTGGGGAGATCTTTGCAACCGATGGCTGCGTGTCATTGCTGAGGGAGTCTCTATTAAGTTTTATGACTGCGGTTCTTTCTTTGTTGTTTGGGATGCGAGTCCTTGGAGGGTGTTGCGTGTATTCTCTTGCTGAGTTCGAGACTGAGTGTCTTTGTGGGTTGGCTGCGCGTTGATCCATTGCAGATTTCTCTATGTAATTGTAAGTTGTGATTTATATATTCAAAGTGAAATAAAGGTATTACTCGAAAGGGGTTTTTTCCTGAAATCTGTGTCTCAGCATATTTTTGTGTCACATGCTTTATTTATCTATGGGTTGACACACACACCTTAGATGCATGTTTAGGGACTCTAATTAAATAAGGGGTACTTGGAAACTTGCGAATTTAATTTAATCAATTATCACACTTTGTTCGCACTCTTCAATAGCACCTGTGTAACATGAGCAATTAAGTGATTATGTAAATAAGATGGATTTACTGCTATAAAATTATTTTTAAAAGATATTCAATACCTCAAGATTTAATATATTTTAAATTTTCAGTTCTTGCCTAGATTACTCAATTGTAAAAAAATACATGCTAAAATTTAGTTCAAGTAGTCAGCGGTTGATTTAATAAAAGTATTATTTTCAAAATAGTACAAAAACCAGTTTTATTTAATAAAAAACACTTTTTTTTGTACCATTTTAAAATAATTTTTTTTTGTACTATTTAAAAAATAATCTTTTTACCATTTTAAAATAAAATGGTACGCGTCAACGGTATGTATAGGCGGTCTGACCACCTGTAGATACCGCTGGCGCTTACCAACATATACGAAAAAATGGTCCGCGTCAGCGGTATGTATAGGTAGTCGGACCACCTATACATATCCGCTGATACGGACCGTTTTTTTATAGTAAAAAATTATTTTAAAATAGTACAAAAAAACTGTTTTTAGCCAAAAATAAAATTTGTAAACAAAATAAACACATTTTTAAGAAAACAGTTTTTTAAGGGAACAAATGTTACGTTTTATAAATAGTTTTTTAATAAATAAATAAAAAATAGATAAGATTTACTTGTTTAAAACAATTGAAATGTCTTTTTAAACAGTTATAAAAAGTGTAAAAAAATTCTTTTAAAATAGAATCTTATTGATAACATTTTTTTTTATTATTGAAAATATAATTTTTTTTATTTTTATCAAATGGATTTCTTTTAGTTGGTGATAAAATGTGTTTTGAATGAAAGAAAAAAAGATAGTGAGGTTTGAGGGTATTATAATCATTTGATGTAAAGGTGGAGTGGGGTTAGATTGTTTGGGAGTGGGGCCTATTTCAAAACCAATAGTCGGCCTAATTTGTAATCTGAAGTCGTACATGGTCTATATATATCAATCATTCGGATTGCAAATACCGCACTCAATAAGAGCAGTTCATCACTTAGTGTTTTAAACAACGAATATGGATTTCTCTAGAGCTTCATGGCAACGAGCGATTAGTTATGGATACCACTACACCAAAATAGGTCAATTGTAACGGGCAAAAACCGTTACAAAAAATATTTGTAACGGATTAAATCCGTTAGAAAATTGGCGTTATTTATTTTACCAGCGAAATTTGTAACGGATAAAATTCGTTACAAATTTAATATTTGTAACGGGCTAAATCCGTTACAAAATATTTTGTAACGGATTTGGCATTGTTATACATCCCATATTAGTATACTAACTTGTAACGGTTTTTATCCGTTACGAATATAAATTTTGTAGCGGATAAAAACCGTTACAAAATACATTGCACCATATTGGGAATGTCATATATTTGTAACAGATGTTTTTATTTGTAACGGTTAAAGTCCGTTAGCAATATTATTTTATTTTTAAAAAATATTAATTTTTCATTAAACGAGTAGATATAAATACACTAGTAAAAACTTGTGCTCAACCATTGGCAATGCAGAACCAATACCCATAAATTTCACTCAAAACATAATTTCAAAGCACACGTGACAAAATGAACGACACTACATTTCGGTGATATTAAATCGATCTAAAACTATATTCCATTCACAACCATTAAAGTTCTCAAAACAAAATGTACTACAAGATGAACCATTTATCTTTTAACCATAAATTGGAAACGAAGTCTAACATGATTAAAGTTCTAAACATATTATTCTCCCCAAAGTAGTGTTCATGATATTCCTTGCAAAAGTAGACGTCATTCTCCCAAAAGCAATCTTCATATTTCCCCATAAGAACCTGTGGAACAAACTCAATCTTAGTAAATGTTTAAGCATAAGGAGTAAATAATATAAAAGACTACTACATTCATGTTTTTATCTATTTTTAGGCAGTTAAGTTGTTTTTTAGTTTTCGCCCTCCAACGCCTATTTTTAACCCAAAAAGAAACGTATGTTGGTCAATTTGGCCAATCGAGAGCTCGATGAGAACACGGTTAGTTTAGACAAGTTACAATGGTTTCTCTTGATGTGTTTATATCTATTTTCAGGCCACCAGGTTGTTGTTTTAAATTTTGCCCCCAACGCCCATTTTTAACCCCCAAAAGAAGAATATACTATTAAGTTTGGCCAATCGAGGGTCCGGTGAAGACACGATTAGTTTAAACAAGTTAAGTTGGTATCGCTTGATGTGTTTGTACCTAAATCTAGGCCTCTAGATTGTTGTTTTAAGTTTTCACCCCTCAACGCCCATTTTTAATCCCAAAAAGCGTATAATAGTTAATTAGGCCAACCAAGAGTTCGATGAGGATGCATTTAGTTTAGAGAAGTTGTTTTGTTTTTTACTTATACATTAATATATATATATATATATACACTAGAGAATACCCGTGCCTGAAGGCACGGCGAAAATTTCCAAAGTACGCTATCTTCGACAAACAAAACAATTAATACAAATGTATGTTTTGTCTTACCTTGAAACCAGAATTTTAGAAGCATTTGTTACACTAAGTTCTTGCACAATAGCATCCAGGTAATAACCAGTAACAACAACATTAAGAGTCAGGGGTGAAATAGCCTTCTCATCTGGACATATTTGTAGATTATAAAGCTGCAAAAAGACGGATATAAATAAACCTGCAAAAATGTCGAAATGGAATTTATTAGGGACATATAAACATGGATATAACAATTTTTTTTTGGGGGGGGGATAAAATTCCATATTCCATAGCAAAAGTCAACACCATAACAGGAATCAAGTTTTTTATGGAGTAGCTGAGATCAAAACCAATCAGTCAGATTTCATCAACCCAACAAATTAGTAAAATCACCTTCAACTTCAAGTGATAGTCATACTTTGATGTTTGTGGACATAACATAGATCCCCACTCCAATTATTTCATACAATTAAGATGATATTTTTTAGCTACATTTTATATTATTATATACACTTTCTATTAATTAAATGATTTAACAGTTTCAGATGATGGTATAATTACTTTTGGGGGATTAATTAGCATGTTAAGTGTCTATATGTATGCAAACATATTTGTATATATGAGTGCCCCTGCCAACAACAGACACTGGCACACCCACACCCACCCTAAAGAATGGTCTAAATGCCTAAAGGTAAAAAGTGACTATTTTAGTTGAACTTCTTTTGGTAAATTATACACTAAAATTCACTTGAAACTTCATAAAAAAGGAGAAGGCGGATAAAGGGTTTTCTTCGATCTCAGTTTACATAATCGGATAGCATGTACAAATGACATTTATGTGGAATTCAAATTAACACAGCGAAAAACTTGTTAAATTCTGTTATGTATGTAATCAAATGTCAATGAACAATTCTGAAAAGAAAAGACCTCCAAAGTTATTCATCGCAAAACAATATTTTGCATATAGCCAACATCAGTAGCAAAATAACATAACAGAACATAACAAATACTCTAATAATTCATAATGGAGAGAATAAAGGAGCAACAATAACTTACATATTTCCTGTAAATTTCTCCTTGGAAATACACCAGTATAGGGCATTCGTCAAACGTGGATGAGTTGCTTGAAGCGACGGTCTTCACCATATGTTTGTAAGGAGAAATCACATCTTTTTCAATGTTTGCTATTTCAACCAGGTACCTTCCAAAATATGCGAGCACAAACATGGCATAACCCAACCTCTTTCTTGCAACCAACATGCTATTTGAATGGTGGGCCACAATCAGATGATCCTTCCCACCTAATCGCCTCCATTCATTGTGACCCTTCAAAAAATCAACTGATTCATCCTGCAACATTTTGTCCACGCAGACTTTCTCCTTTCCATGAAGCTTGGAGTGCCTGTTGTAGCTCAGAGATGAAAAAAGGTCACAAATATCACATCTGCTTGGTTCGAATTTTGAATAAACAATAAGAGAAAAAGGGCACAAATATCACAGTTAAAATATTGTGCAAACAGTCTATCCTCTACCCAGACATGTATATCAGCCAGCCGCTGTATCTGGAAAAAAATAAAAATAAAAACATATGAAAAACTTTAGTAATTTTTTAAAATAGTTATGGATCAAATTTTTAAAAAATTAAAAGGTGAGATGGTAAATATAATTTTACCTAAAGCTTTAAAATCCCTCAAAATGGGAGGGCATTGTGGGGTGGGGGATTGACCCGGATCGTCCTGAAATCCGCTGATACCATAGCAAGTAAGGGTCTTCCAATGGCATGTCACCATCGTACAGGTCTCCAGCCAAAGCAATTTATCTCATATCTCCCCCCCCCCCCCCCCACACACACACACACCCAATGAATTTGGCGTGAAGTCGAGAAAAATCACTACCGGTACATCCTTTCATTTTTATACGATGTAACTCTGGGCTCATATCTTAAGCGGCAGAGATAGGTTACCGCATCATAAACTGTCTTAGGCAACGATCTGGGAGATTCCATTCCTTAGTTTATGGTCGACACTACATTAATACCCCTACCGCTCCTCCTAATTGTCTCCCAAAAACTACCCGGTTCCAATGAAATTTTCTCGTCTTCCTGAAAAATGAAATTGGAAAGTAAATAACATAATAAGAAGCAGAATAAACCAAATTTTGGGGGATAAAGAGGTATCATCAAATATAACAAAATGTAATAACTGCCCAACCACACTCCATGACACCATACTTCATTGTTTGGCTACTGTAATAACTGCTCGTGAACTCCTAAAAGTAACGATTCATCGCCGGTTTCATGATGGGATCAACTATAATCAATAATCCACTCTTTCTCATAATCAAAAGAGACATCAGCATCAAAAAACCAATACACTCACTATTCTCCTATACATAGTCACTTTTAATTTACTATCCTAAGATATATAATCTGTATGGCTTAAGAAAGTTGTCCGAAATTTAGTGATTGTAAAGTATTTATGAATGTGATTTTTATATAATTCCATAAAGACTTGGAATATGTTCCATTTTGAGTGATACGCAATACCCTTCCTCAACGCATTCTTTTTCATTTTTTCCTCGGTGATAATACTTTCCTTGTAGAGCAGTCATGGTCCTAATGACATTGACACCGCAGTTCTGTAATAATTTCCGGGGAATGGCCTCAAATGCTACTGCAATAGCTTCATAAGGTCACTTTTTTCAAAACCAAATAAAGGGTAAGAATTAAAAATCAGAAAGTGACTAGTGTCTTCATATAGTCAAATTCAACGGGTATAGAAAAGTCGAACTGTACAAGTGAAAAATAGAAATCCACCTTTTCAGTGCCTTCTACAAATGAGCATTTATGTTTTAGTGTTGCAGACACAGTTAACTCCGTAGCACCACCACCAGGAATGATTTTTGGATTCTTAATGATGTTCCTAGCCACAGACATAACATCTTGTCAACAAAGAAAGTGTTCAGATCCCATTTTGGGCCTAATTTCCGGAATGCATATCACTTAGTCACAACCAACAATATATTGACATGTCATTTAGAGAAATGTTTCCAAATAAACATGAAGAACAACTAGTACTACATGTGTTATGATAATACCGAATTAGGGTTGCTCATGTGACAATGTTCCTTAACTTGTACAAGTTAGAATGAGGAACAAGACATATCAATTATTCTAACATGAAAAAAGTACTTCCATGACAGAAATATTTGCACTTAAGAATTTGTTTAGTGTGAAAAGAAACTTGAGGTCAAATGTTATCATTAGACCATATGTCGTATGATATTGATACTATCGGTACGTCAAAAAATTGAATGGAGCAAAGACGTGCGTATCTAATAATATCCGCATACCTAAAATCGGAAGTCATATATAATAGACAACATATCATGTCCAAACAACATATCTTCAACATGAAAGATATAGTTTTTTCATGCTTATTAATCATAAATTCGCCCACAACAAATCAGAAGTGGTTGCAGAGGGTGTTTAAATTCACTTACCCAACATAGCATGATAGCAACATACCCATATGACATAAGCATGAGGATCCAATTTTTTGACTTTGAACTATTTCGTGGACTTGTCGCATGAACTTATGTAGCCAACTAGATAGCAGAAAAGATGCTTCTGAACCAGAACTATTGCCTGCTCCCAATTTAGCCCACGTATAAGCCAACGGCAGGTCAGTTTTCTGATATAGTGTTCATCATGGAATCTCAACAAGCATTTCCTAAAACATATACAGATAGTTAAGAAGTTTGGAGTTGACTAAGTGGAACATAGGAAGAAAGTTATGAAAAGTTGATCAAATGAACCAAGTCCTACATTAGTTGGTGATAAGTTGATCAGAATACCAAATTGGTGAACTATAAGTTCGATAAGTAGACAAATTATAATTTTATTGAGTCAACATGTATATATCTGACAACCAGTTCGAAGAGATGAACCAATTAAGTAGTCTTCAGTATGAAATTTCAATCTATATTGAATATTTATAATAAGTCACTAATGATTTTTAGTTTTTGTACCAAAACAGCTCACCTTCAATTGGAACTACAATGCATGCTTGATCATGTTTATATTACAAACACTTTCTTGAGGTGATACAAATGGACGGATAATTTTCCAATAATTTTTTTCCTGAAACGAACAGAATACATAGTTCAATTAAGGACCCATGTGTTTTTCTTTTAAAAATCTTTTTTTGTTATATTAAAATAAAGAGGTAAGCGAATTGGTTAGGATATGAGGGAAGGGAAAATGAGATCAACAGCTATCAAAAGACCTAAGACAAGTGGTTCATCTTATGTAATATGCTAATGGAAAAAAAATGTCAAAACAAGATTGTTACTAGTTTAAGTAAGTTAATTTTTCCGAGTAGGTTTCACTAAAAACTCAACCGCACCCTTTGACGGGCACCTAAAAACTAATCCCATATAATCATGAGGTGTCATCATGATCACAGGAATATTTTTCAAAGTTTTGTGGCTCATAATCTATCATAAAAGACCAATTCCAGATAGAATAGGCATGACTACCTCAGTTAGGACGAGATCAATGTGGTTAGTCATATCTTCTAAGATTCTCCATGCTTGGAGACCATTTGCCACAACAGTAACTTCATAGCTGCAGTTCCGAATAAAGCACCAACAACACGGCGCATCGAATCATCATATTCCACTAGCAGAACCTTCAATGACCTCTTAGGGAGAAACCTCTCCCAATGTATCTCAGACCCTTGAGGCTGCAATATTTCTTAGCCAGCGGAGACATTGTTCACCCTATCTGATCCACTTTTTATTTGTTCAGCTACCCCATTTGTCTTTGATTCTTCAACCTCACATAAACCTAAACCTTGAGACTTAGGCACAACTACATTCCTAACCCCCTTGTCTTCATCTCGAGCATTATTGCTTCGTTCCCCCAGCCCTTTATCCCTAATACCATAACTATCCATTAGAACAACCCTTATCAACCAGATTCAAAAAGATCGTTGATGAGAAGCTCAAAATTAAAATTGTGCATATCCATCATCTCATCGATAACTTAAGATTGAAGGGTTGGTCAACGATGAAGAGAACAAAACAAAACCAAATATAAAAAGGAAAATAAAAAGGAGAACCGGATCAGGTCTCCATAGGCTGAAGAACACATAATCTTTAATCCAGATCAGGTCTCCCGGAGCAGCATTATCAGGTGACCCAGGCTCGAAAAATTATGGAGAACATATATAATTTCCATTGGCTTTGACTATATGTTTCTCCCAAGAGATATCATTTATACAAGAGCAAAAAAAACTGTCCATACAAAATTCTCTCCATATATAAGACAAAAGAAAGACGACGTGATGTTCTCCTAAGCTGAAAGAAGTATCAATGATCAGGAACTAAGCAAAGCAAAGCAAACTTTCCACTTCACAGACCTTGTAGAAGTACTTCTTTCATAGTTTAATGGCTGTATGTACGCATCTCTTGACCCTGATCTTAAGCATATTATCATTAAAGATCTTGATCAGATCATCAATTGAACGGGTTTCTCTGATAATTTTCTGACGGTTCATGAAGAGAATTGTCGCTACACAAAAAACCGATAACTCATTATCGCCAAACCCTGAGATCAAAAGTTTAGAATGTTAAGTACCTCCGCAAAACAATAACAAGGGGGCGAGTTGGAATCTTCAATTCAGTCACCAATATATGGTCATTCTGCAGGAGAACAAACAATGAATTAGACCTTTACGGAACCAATGACCTCTCCCCTCCTCCTTTATCCGGGCTTGGGACCGGCAATGCAAAGATAAAACATTGCATTGGCGGAGTTAAAAAGATTTTACCTAACATAGCAAGCGATATTAATGAGAAAAACAAGCATATATAAAATTTAACAATTGTCATCTAAATCATTAACCCAAAAGTATCATTTACCCAACATAGCAAGCGAGATTCATGAGAAAAACAAACATACGTAAAATTTAATAACTGTCATCCAAATCATTAATCCAAAAGTATCTTTCTTACACTAAAATTTAAGAACAATCAACGAAAACATTAATCCAAAAGTATCTTTCCTACACTAAAATGTGCCAAACTAAGATGAACTTTCTAAACATACTTCAACCAACTTTCCATCCAAATAACAAATCCTCCATCTGAAAAGCCTGCCAAAGTTTTAAAACCGTTTTGAGGAGCATTATACAGAGAAGCGTCAGGTTGAAGCACTGTTTCAACCCAAACTACCTTTTCCCCAAGTCCAAGGCGTTTGAAGTGACACATGTCACCATTATGTATCCCAACATGTTCCTTTGCCAATTCTGCACCAAACCTATCAAGTACAATGACGGGGGATTTTTTTAAAGGAGGGGGGCGGGGAGGGGGTCAGGAATATGAGTGGGATTGAGAGTGGGAGAAGGAGTGTTGACAAGATTACTCAAATTTTGAGATAAAGTTATAGGACGATGATCTGAAGTTGAACCAAACTCGCTATGTGGAGTCACCCCTACAGGGGAGCTCTCCTTTCCATTTTCCAATTTTAACATAAACATATGAAACATACTAGTAACCTCTTTCAACTGTGAGTGAACATTAGAGATCTCATTCTTCATCGAGGCAATTTCTTCATTTCCTTTCAAATGTTGTATAAATTTTGCCTTCGCCACCCCCGTGTGAATTAATTGTTTCTTAGAGACGTAGGACCCCACTCCACGCATTCGGCCTTTAACATCCCTTCCAAACACTTGTGTTAACACATCGTTGTCATAATTCTCAAAAGTATCGCAACTACCCTCTCCAATCATACTTATGGCTTTTCTTTTCTCTTACGCAGCCTTCACTTCCTCCTATATTATTATAAATAAATTTGTTAATCATTTTATAAAAGTTCAACTAAAAATTAAAATTTTCAACAATAAAAATATTATACTCACATAGAAACTTTTGGCACTCTCCAACATAGTTTTATCACTGCGTATATGTCTTGACAACCAATTGTCTACCCTCCCAATTTGTACCTCAGGCTTAGTTTTTTGTTGTACATTGTTAAAATTAACAAATTAGCTAAGAACATTTTTAATGTTAAAAGTAAAACAAAAATGATACACACCAACAAGTATTTCTTTTGGGCATATGTACGACGACCGAGACAATGGGTATACTTCAGCTTTGAGCGGTTCTCAACATTTTTTAGTTTTTGTTGCCTCTTTTTCTCACCATTTTCCATTTCTCTAAATTTCTTCCATATTTCAGGGTCAACACCTTCAGGCTCAGTGCCATCATCCTGCAAATGAGATCGCAATGTATTTTTGAAAGTCCTGAATTTTTGGGACCATGTCTTCTCCACTAATGGGCGAGCCACTTCCGGGGGAACATTAAGATCAAATTCTCTCTGTTATCATTAAGCAAAACAAAAATAATTAAAATAATAATAAATAGCAAAAGAATAAAAATAGAAAAGAAGAATAAAAAATGAATATATGAAGTATAAGATCATATTTACCATCAAAGCATTCCAAACATCATTTTTACATTTCTTTAGCACGTGCCTCCAGTCCGAGAAGTGAATCGGGCAATTAGCTCTCACAAAATCCCCGGTACGAGAACTCCACAGCTTTGCATTATCACCGACTATAGACCCGTCATCTTCAACAATGACTTTGATTTTCTCATTTAGGGTTTTGGCCATTGAGGAGGAAGGTTGTGCTAAGCCTGTACCTGATGACATTTTAAATTTCCTAAATTTTAAAACAAAACATTAGTTCGATGGTAATATTATAGTAAAATAAAAGCATATAACAATTAATGCATCATTTCTCCTTATTAGCATATTACTAATCATGATATAAAGACAACAATTATGGCAAGAACAGTTGAATTTAAAGGATCAGTCTAAACTGATAAAAACATATCAACAACTTATGCGAAAATACCACTCGATTGAATTAAAAATGTTACAATTCACCAACAAAAACACATTAAAAACTAGTGAAAAAACAATAGCTAGACTTTGTCATATTGCTTTAGCAGGTTCTCCAAATGAGGTTCATCTTCAAGAGTAGATTGGAACACAGTTGGTATATCTAGCTCGTCTACTCGACTAGTTAATCTCTTCGGGGAATGTATAACAACCCACCAATTGGGAGTGTTAAGATCTTTTGAGTAGAAGACTTGACTGGCATCAGAAGCGAGAATTGCAGGCTCATCAATCTCATTATTGGTACTCTTGAACTTATCAAAATTAACCATTACCAAATTGGAGTCTGGACAATGTTTACAACCATTGATCTTGTCCTCCACCCTCACCCAATCACAATAAAACACTACCTCCTTAAATAGCGTATAGTCCAACTCAATTATTTGCCTGATAACTCCGTAATACATTGTCCAAGCATCTTTAAGATTTTTATCACTTTTCCTTGCCCTAAATTGAGTCCAAGCCTTCATGCAAACACCACTGTCTTGTGTCACAACAGTATCATCGTGATACTTGGGAGAGAATACAAAGCCATTGGTGCGGTATTTTTTATATGTTTTAACCTTGTGTTTTGGCCCTTGTACTAACCGCCACAACATAGCATTTGTCTCTGTCTCTCCATAAGTGACCAGCTGCGCAATAGAAATAAAATTATAGCTATAAAGTGAGTCTGGATAATAAAGAATATAACTTAATATACTAGTAAAATCAAGAGCACCTTATCATATAACCACGAAATGAAAGAAGTTTGCATCTCTACTTCTGTTAATTGTCTCCCATTTCCTTTACCACGCCAAGTGGATTTTAGTAACGTTTTATACTCACTGCAATTTATTCACATAAGTTCGTGTATTAGTATTTAAATATGAATTTCGATAAATACTTATTAAATTGCTCAAACCTGTAGAATTCTTCAAGACCATCAACGTCAAATCGAAATAGGACCCATCGACGTATTTGTTGAAACTGTTTAGGTTCCAACATCACAATCTTGTCATCTAACAACGGTCCTTCGTCAGAAAACTCTCCATCTTCATTTAGAAACGCTTCACCAGTACGTTTGTGGTTTTCGTCAAGAGAATTAGGCATGTACTCCATGCAATACCTAACAGATTCAGCAGTAACATAGGACTCTGCAATTGAACCTTCAATGTATAGCTTATTGCTAGGTATATCTTTAAAATCCTGCATCTTCCTATTCGTGTGAATAAGAAAAAAGTATATATGACATATTCTAACAATGATCTATACGTATATGCTTATGTTTGTGCTTGTGCTTGTGTTTGTGTTTGTGTGAAAATAAAAATTAATATAAAGAGTTTACCGTTCAAACGGATACATCCAATGTGTTCTTGTAGGACCACATGCCAATGCTTCATCGGCTAAATGAACAGTAAGGTGGATACTAATATCAAAAAATGCCGGCGGAAAGTGCTTCTCCAACACACACAATGCCTCTGCAACCATAAACTTGGCCCTTTGCATATCCTCGCGAATTAAGACTTTTGAGCATAATATGAAAAATAAGCTCAACTGTTGAATAGCTCTTCGCAAATCTTTGTATTTCGAAAATGAATGCTGAAGTAATACGGGCAAAAAATACTCTATAATAACGTGATAGTCATGTGACTTCATTGAGTGCAAACCAGGTGGGTTAAGTTTGACGATATTGCTCAGGTTGGACGAAAAGCTGGAAGGTAACTTTAAGTCTTTCAAAATTTGACAAAACTGTCGTTTCTCTTCTTTATCCAATATAAATGATTCTTTCGATTTCATCCCTTTCCCGGTTTGCTCATCTTCTCGTATCCATTGACCACTATGTATGCCCAATTCTTTCATATCCTTCCGCACATTTATTGTATCTTTAGTTTTCGTTTTATCATCGAGGATCGTACTTATTAAATGCTCTAAAACATTCTTCTCAATGTGCGTCACATCAAGAACATGTCGAATTTTATCAGAACTCCAATATTCCAAGTCAAATAAAATTGACCTTTTATACCATGCCTCCTTAACTTCAACATTACAATTCTCATTTGCATCACCCATCTTTCGCTTATTACTGGAAACTTTTGGAGACTTTCCAAGTGTATACTCGATGCAATGTAACTTCTTTACAAGTGCGTCCCCATTCAACCGACGTGGAGGAGGTGTATACTCTGTTGACCTAAGCCCCAAACTCCCACCTTTTTGAAAAGGGTGGTCCATGTCAAGGAAAATACGATAGTGTGTATAAACTATCTTATTACTGTGTACCAGTCGGATGGATGGAGTATCGTCCCCACAAACAGGGCAAGCTTTATAACTATGCGTAATACACCCAGATAAATTCCCATATGCACGAAATCGTGAATACCCCACATTAACATAGCTTTCAATGTAAAAGGCTGCATCTCACACATGTCATAAGCCGAAACACCTACTTCCCACAATTCCTTCAACTCATCAACTAATAGCTGAAGAAAAACGTCGATGTCTTGACCTGGTGCCTTTGGACCGGGTATTAACAAAGACAACATTTGAAACTCGCTCTTCATGCACAATGAAGGTGAAAGATTATTCGGCACCGTGATAACAGGCCAACAACTATAACTGGCAGACTGAATGCCACGAGGATTAAACCCATTGGTTGCTATTGAGAGCCAAACATTGCGTCCTTCTTTAGCAAATTCAGGCCATTTTGATTTGAAACTCCTCCATTGGGATGAATCACATGGATGTCGTTGGTAATCCCATGAAGTGGTTGCCCTATGGTGCCATGTCATTTCTCGGGCTATCCACGGAATAGTATAAAATCTCACCAACCTTGGAATCAAAGGGAAATGTCTCAACACCTTTTTAGGTTCTTTGGTAATCTTTCCCTCTTTCCTCATAGTAACTGAATACCTTGATTCTCCACATTGGGGACATTCATCCATATATTCATTCTCCTTCCAATATAAGACACAGTTATTGACGCATGCATGAATGTAATTGGCCTTCATCCCCAAGTCTTTCATCATACTCTTCATCTTTGGATATTTTTCTGGTAGTGTATTACCTTTTGGGAGCCACCTTTTTAAGATAGACAAAAGTGTCGTGACACTATTTCCTGACCAACCAAATTGCTTCTTTAAGTTGTGAAGTTCTATAATTGAAGAAAGAGTTGTTTCAGGACCCTCGCATGAAGGATATAATTTCTCAACTGATAATCTCTTATATTCATTGTACTTGTCATTTATGACGTGATCTTCTTTGGAAACTCGCGGCTGACCGCATTCAACATCTACATAAGGTTCCCCATGCACTCCGTAACAAACATCAACAAGATTTTCCACCCTAACACCTTGTTCCTCGATGTTTTCTTCTACTATGATCTCCTCAACTTGTTCTACCGGTGGGGGATCAATAGTGTTCACGGATGTATTTTCACCGTGAAAAAATCATACAGTATATAATTGATGCATACCATTCCTCCACAAATGTCTCTCTACTTCTTTCGATTTCGGACGCAATTTATTGTGACACTTCGAACACGGACAAGGTATCATTATCAACCCCTGGTCATTGTTCTCTTCCGCAAATTTAATAAAATCTTCAATGCCCTTTAAATACGACAAGTTGCCTTTGTTCTCTTCAGTCATCCAGTCTTTGTTAATCGGTCGTGACATTCTATAAAACAAGATAAAACATACATTAACAATAAGTTGCAACTGTAATCTTCGATAATGATTGGTGTCTATTTATGGCAACTAATTATACCACGACTTATGCTAAATTTATGGTTTCTAAATTCTAAACACATTTTTTATGAATAAAAAGAAAATTTAAGCATATTCATCATATCAAGTAACTAAAACACATAATTCATCGTGATTTCTATTTGCAAATAACTTGATCATTCATGGGGTTCTTTTTAATTTACCATAAAACTTAAGATGTGTATCGCAATAAGTGTATTGGGCAAAATTAAATATTAATCAACTTAAGATACAAAGATGAGAAAATGACCCTCCCCGTAACGTCTCAAATGGTTGGAGTTTGTATGAGACTATGCTTCATAATGGAGGTCCTTTCATGGGTCACTTACAAAATGTCCCACGCCTATTTAGAAGTGAAAAAGTATCTGCATAGCTAGGGCTCTAAGTCAAATTAAATAATTCTTACTTCATTACTCAATCGTAAAGAAATCTCATGTTCTTAATTGAAATAACTTTTAATTTATCGAATAAAACTAATTAGTTCAATTACATAATGGTGATGCAATTAATAAATGTGAAAAATAAAAGTAATCACATAAGAACACAAGATTTAAAGTAGAAAACTTCACGGAAAAAACTACTATCGCACATTTTTTGCACATTTTTACTTTTTTGCAATTTTTCAACCCTAAAAATGTTAATGTTTATATTCACCCATTTTTTGCTCCCACTTTGCTTGAAGACTTTTTTCGAAATACCTCAACAAAATATTACCCTAAATTTTAAATTACAATAAAAAAATTCAATATAATTGCCCTAAATTTGAAAATATATTCCAAATTATGTTTCGACAATTAAAATTAACAGAAAATGAGAAAACTAATATAATCATGGAATAGGCAACAACCCAATAACAAATAATCAATACTTTTATTTTTAAAATACTAATAACCCAATACCCAACAAATCTATATTTTCAAAAAAATAAACAAATATAAGCTAAACAGGGAATCCATTGAACTTGAAACAAATATAGGCTAAACAGTGAATCAAAAATTAACAGGTAACAAACACCCATTGAACTTGAACTTAAAAACAATGAATCTATGAACTGAATGAACTGTTGTGTGTGAATCCATTGACAAATATGTTAATTTACCTATTGTGTGAATCTAGGAGCCGGAGGAGAGGGGAAGGGAAGATCTCTGGCCTGAGGGAGGGGGCGGGCGACTGTCGGAGCACCGAGAGGGACGTCCAAGGGAGGGAGAGGGGCGGTCCGACGGGAGAGGGGCGATCAATGATCTGTATGAAGAGACGAACGGGTTGGGTAGGTATAGAGAGAGACAGGGGAGAGTTGGAGAGTGGAGTCGCTCGCTCCTCTCCCACTTTCTCTTCTTTTTTTTTAATGGCCTTTGTATTTAATTCTAATATATTTGTAACGGATTTTTGCTATTGATAATGGATTTGGTCCGTTACAAATGTGTAATGGACAAAATCCGTTACAAATAGGGGGGGAATTCGTTACAATTTTCCTCATTTGGTGTAGTGTACTTCGATTTGGAATGCCACGTTACATTGCAAAGTATAAACGATACACGTCCAAGAGATTGTGTTTATAATCTATACGTAGACTAATTCCACTTTTTCATGTTGTTGAGTATGGAAAGGAATTTCGACCCAACTTAAGTCAGGGATACTCATGGGGATCTACAATAGGGGGGAGGGGGGGGAGACCGCACCCCCTGAATTTCAAAAAAAACTAATTAGGTATTATGTCTAAATATAGAAAGTTAGGTGCATAAATCATAAGTTGTTTACTATTTTGGGGTAAAAAAACATAATAAGTTTGTATAAAACTCCAATTAAAGTCATAATTTGTATAAAACTCAAATTAATAACAATCAAAACTTTCGCCCCACCCCTGCCTAGATCCATCACTGGGGATACTTATTACTTAAAATATCCTACAAGTACATTTTCTAGGCAAATTTTCCACCCATACCATTTTCCATGTTCCCTGTCAAATGGACCCTTATTTCCTTACAAAATCACTAAGGATATATGCAGGGGCAGATGCAAGAAGGGGGTATGGTGGGCAGTTGCCCACCTTCTCTTTTGGATTTTTTTTTTCAAAGTCTAATTTGTAGGTTATTATAGTTATAAGTTAAAAGTTTAAGGATAAATGGGTAAAATGCCCACCTTAACTTAAGTGGTTAGTCAGCCCTATTTGTTTACTCTCTCCAAAAATAATATCTAATACCTATCCCAAAGAGAAACTGCTCCAGCCAGCCGCCGAGTCCAGTGCCAGGATTAGAGAGAGATAGTGGTCTTCCTCTTCTAGCTCCTTTCCATCCAGGTTAGTTTAAAATTGCTCAATTTTTTTTCTAGGTCATGTCCAGCAGCGCTATAAACTTGCAATGTTTTTTTTTCTCTTTTTCCTCCTGCTGTAAATTGTAATTGTAAAAATCTAAGCTTTTTTTTTTTTTGCGTGTCTCTGCTTTGTTCTTTTGGGGGGGTGTAAAAATCTCAAGCTTTGGGGTGTAAAAATATCGACTTTGTAAAATGTTAGGAGTTGAAAAATGTTAATGTTAACTGTTAGTAAAAATCTCAGCTTGCTATTTGATAAATTTTGTATTTTGTTAGTATTTTGTTAGTAAAAATCATTTAATTGTTAGTAAAAACATAGGGCCTGTTTTTTTGTGTGTGAAAAAATCTGAATTTGCTTTGATATAATTATTTTGTATGTTATAATCTCGTTTTGATTTTATTTGGGTAAAAATCTTATCTTTTTTTTTCTTTTGCTTCTAGTTATGCTTAGGTACTTCAAAAAAAATGTCTCGCCATTGTCTCCCCCTTTGTGATGAAGATGACTACGACCAAAATCATCCTAAGAAAAAGCAAAAAATGCCTAAAATAATTTCTTCAAAGTCAGATTTTGATCCAAACAAACTTCCAGTAGACCCCGGCCTACGACCCCCTGTCTTAAGTTATCATCTGGATGTTCAAAATGAGGTTCGGAGGATATATTGGCAAAAAGGGCCTTGTCAACCTCATGATCATAAATTTCTTCAAAGAGATCAAGGAGATTTAAGGCGATTTAATTCTTCTTGGTTTGATGATCACCCAAGTTGGTTAGAATATAGTGTCCACAAAGAGGCGGCATATTGTTTATGTTGTTATCTTTTCAAAGTGGATGGTATGGAGCATGCAGGTAGTTGTGATGCATATGTTGTGGAGGGGTTTACCAATTGGAAAAGGAAAGAAAAAATTTAATTACATATTGGGTTACCCACCGGCACTCATAACAATGCTTTGAGAAATTGTCAAGCTTTATTGAAGCAAAAACAACACATCGAAACAGTATTGAATAAGCAAACTGACCAGGCTCGATATGATTATCAAATTCGCTTAAATGCTTCTGCTTGTTGTATTCGATTTCTTTTGAAGCAAGGACTTGCTTTTCGTGCTCATGATGAATCCGATGACTCAGCTAACCAAGGAAACTTTCTTAAGTCATTGAAGTTTATTGGTGAGCACAATGAGGATATCAATAGGGTTACTTTAAAAAAAAAAGTCCCGGAAACCTCAAAATGATTGCCCCGGAAATTCAAAAGGATATTGTGAGTGCTTGTGCAATTAAAACGTCTAACATAATCGTTAAAGATCTTGGAAATTCATTCTTGTCTATTTTAGTTGATGAATCTCGTGATATATCAACTAAGGAGCAAATGGCAATTTTTATACGTTATGTAGATAAACGTGAAAATGTGATTGAGCGTTTTTTGGGTATTATTCATGTTGCAGACACCAGGTCTTTATCATTGAAGGTGGCAATTGATAATATGTTTTCCAAACACAATTTGAGGATATCAAGTCTACGCGGACAAGGATATGACGGCGCTAGTAATATGCAAGGGCAGTTTAATGGACTCAAAGCTCTAATTTTGAGGGATAATCCATATGCTTATTTTGTCCATTGCTTTGCACACCAACTTCAATTGGCACTTGTTGCCGTTGCTATTAAAAATGAATATGTTGATTTACTCTTTACATTGGTCAACAATGTGGTCAATGTTGTTGGGGGATCTTGCAAACGGAACGACATTCTGCAAATGACTCAAGCTATCAATATAATGAAAGCACTTGAAAGTGGCGAACTTTCAAGTGGGCAGGGTCTAAATCAAGAGACTAACCTCAAGAGAGCCGGTGATACACGATGGGGGTCGCATTATAATACGTTGATTAGCTTGATTGCTATGTTCACTTCTGTCATTGATGTGCTTGAGTTTATTGTGAAGGATGGGAAGTCTGACCAAAGGGTTGAAGCACATAGATTGTTAGATTCATTGCAATCTTTTAGTTTCGCATTCGATATACTTTTGATGAGAAACATAATGGGAATTACAAATGAATTGTCAAAAGCACTACAAAGGAAAGACCAAGATATTGTCAATGCAATGTCCTTGGTTAGAATATCGAAGCAAAGATTACAATTGATGCGCGATAATGGATGGGACTCGTTGTTGCATGAAGTGTCGTCATTTAGTGCTAAACACAACATAGATGTCCCTAGCATGGAAGAAGCATTTGTTATTCCTGGACGATCACGTCGTAATATAGAGAAAACGACGAACTTGCATCAATTTCGAGTTGAGGTGTTTTATCCCGTTATAGATTTGCAATTGCAAGAACTCATTAATCGTTTCAATGAAATTAACACTGAGTTGCTTATATGTGTGGCATGCTTGAACCCTGATGATACATTCTCTGCCTTTGATAAGGAAAAATTGATTCGTCTAGCTCATTTTTATCCTCTTGAATTTTCTTCTACACAACTTGTGGCACTTGACAATCAACTTCAAACATATATCCTTGATGTAACATCAAATGCTCAATTTTTAGAGGTCAATGGAATTGGAGATTTGGCTAAGCAAATGGTGAAAGGGAAAAAGGATATATTGTATCCATTAGTTTACAAGCTTCTAAATTTGGCACTAATATTACTTGTTGCTACAGCAACTGTTGAGAGAGTTTTTTCTGCTATGAAGATAGTGAAAAATCAATTGCGCAATCAAATGGGAGATCAATGGATGGCTGATACTTTAGTCACATATATTGAGAGAGATATTTAATGGAATTGACAATGAGGTGATCATGCAACGTTTTCAGAAAATGAAATCTCGTCGAGGGCAATTGTAGTTACTTTTGTAGATGATGGGATGTTTTTTGGAATAACTTTTTGTATGTTGTTGCTTTTTGTTTAACTCTATATGTAAATGAGTGCAACCCCTCTTGTGGTGTTATTCTAATGAAATTCTAAACACCGTTACTATCTAATATTTTCTCTTGTACTTGTTGAATTTTTTTTGCTATTATAGAATTTTTTTTATTTTGAATCCAACCGCCCACCTTAGTAAATGTTTCTGGATCCGCCACTGGATATATGGTAGGCCTGATTATGTAGAATGTCTACTTTGTCAACGGTCGTTTTTGTTAAATCAGTAGTATACTTGGTATGTCAGTATACTAACAAGTTTTGCGGGAAGAAATCCATGGACAGTTCCTAACAATTCAGCCATGGAAGAAAAAGGCTGCAAATACAAACGCTGAGGAAAATTACAAAATGGGAAGGGCAATTATAGTAGCCACATCCCAAAAACAATTGCTATAAATATAAATTTAAAAAAGAAAATTTCTATTGTATCGATTCATTTCATATTAAGGTTTTAAACAATCTATGAGATTTACTATTTACTGGATGAAACTTTAGAGAACTCAGGCATCACTTCCCCAGACTGAGGACATCTTAGGATCGTAAATACTCAAGTCCCAGTCCGGGTGATCAGACAATGCCCTCTCTTGAAGATCCTGATAGCCAGAAAAGAATCCCATGGCAAATTCCTGGTCTAGGCGCTGCTTAAGATCAGCCACCTGCTCGGCCGATCCCTCAGCGACCTTCTCGGCTAGCTCATCCTTTAGCCGACCAACCTCCTCTGCATGGGTGGTTCGGAGGTCTTCCCAGGCCTTTTCAGCAGCCTCCCTCCGGGCTACCTCTCCCACTAGCTCATCCTGGGCATTCCTCGCCTGGGTCTGTGCCTCACCAAGCTTGCCCTTATCAAGAGCTGCCTTATCAGCCAGGTTCTTGTGGGCCTCACGCAGAGTATTTAATTCATTCTCTAGCTGCTCAGCCCTATTGGCCGCCTCCTGACTTCTCTTTCGCTCCACCATCAAGTCGGCCTCCTGAACGGACGACCTCCTAACAATCTCCATCGTGGAGACCCGAAGCTTCCAAGACAAAAATAAGAATTCAGTAACACTCCAGAAAATTAAGTGTGGAAGAACACAAGTAAAATACAAGAACAGTGCAGTCATACCTTCTTAAGAGCTTCCAAGGCAAAAGCCAAGAGTCCTGTGTCTGACGCCATCGCCTCAAATGTTCCCGCCATAGAGACATTGTGAAGGGGCTCAGTAGCAGCAATAGGCCGATCACCTACATGAGCCTTCTTTGGCGTGCAAACTTCTTTGTCAGGGAGGGTGACCAACCTCCTTTTCAGCCCCAATTTGGAAGGGTCCATACCCTCTGTCCCAACAGCCTTCTCCAGTAGCGAGAGAAGTGCAGAATCCAGTTTTTTCTTCTGCATCTTATCTGCTATAAAAAAAAGGAGATCAATATGGAGGGCAGTCTATAAAATTATACAAATCAATACAGAGATTAAGCCAGTTGCGAGAGGTAGAAAATAATTTACTTAATTGCTTATTGGGTCGAGGACTTTGCTAGCGTGCACTAAGCAAAGGCCGAAATCGTGCTTCACCGATACACAGAGGCCTTTGGGGCCACTTTTGACTGAGGATTGCCACACAAAGCTGAAAAGATTAAAGGCAACAAATGTGCAAGAAGAATAGAAAGACTATTCTTCTTGTGAGAAAGGAAATACTTGTGAGAAAGGTAATACTTGTGACGAAGCTCTACAGACCATGCTCTCCTGGGTGATTGATTGATAACGAAAATACTTATGGCAGAGCTCTAGATACCATGCTCTCATGTGGTTATCCCCTCAGTTAATTTAAGGATCCACATACCACTTTACTTTTAGATCTTAGTGAAGGCTTTGGCCAGAACCTTAGGCTATTCTGTTTCTAAATATAAAAGTGTTACTAGGTAATTATCAAGTAGCAGCCTAATCAAACTGTGCTCGGGACTTGACATTGTTGCACACAGACATAGGTATCTCAAAGTCTTCGGGCACTGAAAACCCCAAACTCCTACAAATTACAGTAATTTCACTTTTAAGTTCATTGAATTATGATTCATATTCAATCACAAACAAGCTAACAATCTAGTTTTAAGAGACAGTGAGTCTTCCAATGCCAATGACAACCTCAACGCTAGTTCCCGACTTCAATTGAGAGTACAAGTGTTCAATTGTAATACTGTACTCTTTTATTTCATTTCCTTATTATAACTACTATCTTGGCTAGAGGGTGATACTCCCTTGGAATATTTTAAAGTTCCTATTCTGCATTTTTAATTTTTTACCTTTTTAGTGTTATTTTGGCTAGCAAAATATCCTAGCCTATATGAGGACATGATGTTAGCTGCTGTATTCACTTCATATACTATACATTAAGGGGCAGTACAATTGCTGCTAATTTCTTTTCCATGAAAAATACTTATAATTACTCAGTTCAATTATTACTTATTGTTACTTAGTGTTTAGTTCAATTACAACTTAGTGTTTCTTGATTTTAAATACATTCTATGAAAACAATGGTTATAGATATGACAAGTGATTCATAGTTCATCAATTTCCATAGAAAAAACTTCTTAACCTACCCCCAAATAATTGATTTTAATGGAAAACCTTATGTGAGACCAAATCACTCCCATCTTCTCTATCCATTTTCAACTTCAGATAAAATGACCTATATTTTAAATCATTTTCCAACTTTGCAATCAAACACACCCTAAAGAGATGACTTGTTAGATATTCTTCTTTGGATGTCATTGACAATGCTTACGTCGATTTGTATCGGAGTAGGTTCCCTCAAATAATGTCGTTGTGTAAACACAAAATCATACAACTAGACGTGTCAAAATTCCACACGGACACGATAACCACGACACGAAAGTTTAAGGTAATGAGTTTACGCTTATCGGGTTTGGATCAATATGGGGTACACGATAGACCCATCACGAAATTATAGAAGCATGTCTCGCATAGAGGACACCTTTAGTCTCATATGTACGAGACCCACAACATTTCTGCTGAGGTATGTCCACTAGTTACACCCCCTCCTCTCTTCCGTTCATTCATTCATCTTCTCTGCAGCGAATCTACCCCACGTTTTCTACTGCCCTCTAAACTCCATCCCCACTTGTTCCCAGCTTGCAAGCATTAGTTTATGGCTTCACTTTCTCCCTGCAGACTTCAGTTTCTTTTCTTAGAGCTCCGTCGCTCTGGTCTCAAGTGCTCAACTCCCTTCACATTTGGCCCTTCTCTTGTCTCTCCACAACCCATGCCACCACCATTAGAGGATGAGTACGAGTCTCTCTCTCTCTCTCTCTCTCTCTCTCTCAACTTCCCATTATCCTTTCGGTTCTGCTTTAATACTACCTAAAGTTACTAAAAATCTTATATTACAATAATTAATTTCTAGAGAGGTCGTACCTTAGTGCGATGACAAGTGCCCTACGGTTGGTCTCGGGTTCGAGACATGGGAGCGCGTCTCCATATATGGGGGTAAGGCCAGCCGACATCCGCCTCTCCCAGACCTGCATTTAAGTGGGAGCCTTGTGCACTGGGTACAACAATAATTAATTTCTAACTCAAGTTACTTAACCAAAAATTAACCCAAGATAATAAAATATTCATGTGAAATATATGTTGAGTTCTTCATATGTTCCGAATCAAATATAGTAAGCATGAAATAATATATAAATAAAACAATCAAATATATAGGGGCGCCGATCTTACCGCTACCATCAATTTTGCAATTGCTTCCATTGTTGGTGCTTCTATTCATATTGTGCTTGTTAACCATATCCTTAAAATCATCGTTATTGTTCTTTTTGCTGCCATTATTGTCAGTAACGGCAGTGTTAGAAGTAGTAGCTGTGGCCGTGCAAATGTTGTCTGAACTGGGATTGACATTGGCAGTGCTTTCATTGTTGCTATTGTAGGTCATGATGGTGGTTGGCCTAGCATTCAAGTCATTGTTGCCATCCACGCTTTTGTTACTTTTAATCAGGATGATATTGGCAGAGGAGGTGGTTTTCGACTTGGCTGTGTTTTCGGTAATTTTTTTAATATTATCAGAGGTGTTACTGGAACTGACTATTTTTCTAGTTCCTTTAGTAGTATCAGATTGAAGAACATTTTGAGAAGCATTCACATGCTTTCTTGAATGCCGACGGCTTCTGTTCATGTGCCACTCACAGCATATATGACCGGGGACTACATTTCTACTACATCTCCATCTTTTTCCATCTGTTCTTCTACACCTCCATGGTTGTGGAGACATCAGGCTCATGTCTGCAAGCAACCATTAAACTGAAAACTTAAATTAAATTAATAATATTTCAGTCTTGATAAATGCAAACAATCTTGAAAAACATATCAATGAAAGAAAAAGAACTTAAGATGCGTTTGATTACAAAGGTTGAAAAATGGCTCAGCCGTATGACAAGTTGTAAAAAGTGGAAAAAAGAGATGAGTGGTTTGGTGACACATTCCAATCTTTAACTCATTTCCGATACAACTGGAAAATTAAAGTAACATATCACCAAGCCACTCTATATCTTTTCACATTTTTTTCAGCTTCTCATAATGAACTGTTTTTCAATCATTTTTCAAAATTTGTTATCTAACAGGCCCTTGATTTAATATGCATGAGCATAAATATAGGTCAAGAAAAAAAAAATGGGCCCAAAGTTGTCACAGATAGAACCCAATGTGAAGCCAATATATCAATCTAATAAATGAAAGTGCAAAAGGAAAACATGAGCTAATTGGTGGACTTAATTTCCTGTTTTATAAATTCAATACGAAAATCTAACCTAATGAAAAACATAAACTCATCCTTAAAGCCAAAACCTGCATTAAACTTTTTGTTCAAATTCCACAACTGCCTCTGATAAGCAGAAACCTATTGAATAATCTTTGGATATATAGGAAATTAATTCTAGCCAACTCAAATCCATATAAATTTTTAAATTTAATAAGCAAAAACATGTTCCAAACATGTCATTCCACATATGAGAATAAAGAAAACACTCATCTTTACTGCATATACTCATCTGAAATATCAAGTCAAACAGCCAAAAGCCTATCTCAAAATAGCCAAGCCCATGGCACGATCAGCACATACAAAACAAGCTTGTTCAAATAGACAAACCCATCACGACTTATAATAAAACACACTAATAAACCTATCTCAAATTATAAAACCCATTACACAATTTCTGATATGAAATTGCATTAGAAAAAAATTGATCAAACTAATATAAATACGCAGCTAATTTCAAGTCTGAACACCCATAAACCAAAATTAGAATAGCAAACGTGTGGTTTTTAACTTAGGATTTCTGAATTGGAAGTTCGCGACCAGCAAAGGTTATTTTTGCTCAATGAAGCGACGATGAACGGGTGGCTGGGTTTACCAGGGGTAATTCTCCTAAGGTGAGCTTCCAAGTTTGACAACTCTGTAAGAGTTTGAGAGAGATGTAAAGTGTGACAACCCGCGATCCGAGATAAGGGGTGGCCAGCCCGATACTCAAACGTAACAGGAATCATGGATGGATATCATTCTCAGCATCAACAATAAAAACTGAGTATACGGGAAAACCACCCAATAAATCAGAAAACGGGTTGCCAAAAAGTGTAAAAAAAAAAAATTTATGCAATGATGAAAATTAAATTTAAACAACCCAATAAGCAAGTGGAATTCCACAAAAATATATATCATACAAATAAAACGAATGTATACAAAAGGACCGAATAGGCTGTCGGTCCACAGCTACATACAACGAAGCACAACAATATAAAATATCTTACATAATACATCCATTAATCAAATACAAAAGTTTGGGCCACACGCCCGAGTAAAAAGACCCGATCATATCTAGAACGCAAAGAGGAAAGCGTCTAATACAATATCCTGTAATAGCCCGCAAAATCTTACAGCTCGTCGAAAGCAAAGAAATGAAATGTCAAAACTGGCGTCCTTGCGGGGGAGCACCTGAGCGGATATAATCATATACACAACAAGGAAAGTAAACCGGTCAGGGCCGGGTTCTATATGATCACCAGAAGAATAAAAAGCATGATAGGTATGAACAGTTATGCATGGATGATAAGGATGATCATATGACAATGGCATGCTATCTACATTACAATTTAAGAAATTATGAAAAGAAATGTCATATACATAAGCGAAAGAAAAGTAAATAACTTAAATTTAAAACCTTTTCTCATTAATCCAATTTCCATATCCTTCTTACATTCCTTAATAGGAATAAAACCCTTTATTTGGTTTAAATGAAGAAGATATAAATTTCCTTTCATTTATTAACTTCCATAGTTAATTATATTACCGTTCCTTACTAGGAACACCATTAATATCAAGTGCTCTTTATGGCACATATCTCATTAATATCATTTCCCGTGCTCTTTATGGCACATATCTATGCTCTTTGTGGCATTTATCATACGCTCTTTGTGGCGTTTAACAACCATCAAGTCCCACTTGATGAAAATATAGTTATATTCATATACATATAACGATATCTAAGACCGCCCGTCCGGGTTTCCCCACTGTGCGCGCCCCTAAAGGACCATCATCTTCCAGGGCCTACCATAGACAACCTGGGATGCTACAACGCAAGACGTTGGGAAGCGGCCATGTGCCTGCGGGATAGTCAAGACCACACCCGGAATCTCCTACACATCGCAGAAAATATATATAACCAACGCTCACATGGCCTAGGACTATATCCACCCTGCATTCATTAGCCAGGGGGCATCACCGTGCGCGCGAACTTCCCTTATGATGTCATTTAGAGAGGTGTGTAACAGTAAAATTAACATTTACATTTTTAAATCTCATTATCATATTCAATGGTCATTACCAATTTCCATTTCCATTACCCATGTGATTAGTTCTTTTTATTTGAACCTATCATTATTAAACAACTAGGTTCCTTCTATTTGAACCAATCATCCTTAACCCAATTTGGGTCCATTTTAGTTGAACCTATCATCTTTAAGCATTTGGGTTCATTATACGAACCTAGTTCCCTTCAAATATCGTCATTAATATTCCTCAATTTACAAGTCCCGACTAAATCTCCAAATGATCATTATGATCCTACAAGTCTCCAAAGTTCATATAACTTTGATAAGCCCCTAGGTCTCCAAGTTAAGGCATACAAACTCCTAACTTCTAAAAAAAAAAACTCAACAAAAGAAGTAATGCCTTAACATTACTTTAAACCTCCCCGGAATAAACCCCAGATGAACCCATTTCTAGTCTAGGGTAACGACCCAACTCAGTTAATACTCTAGGACTCTAAGTTTACTTCATTCAAGAAGGTTCTTAAGTCCTAATCCTAAAGAATAAGGATGAAAATTAAAAGGAAAAAGACCCAAAACTGCTGGAACCGAATCGATTCGCCCTAAGGGCCGAATCGATTCGCTCCAGCGAATCGGTTCGGTAGAAAATTTCAAGTTTCTGCATTTGCCGAATCGATTCGACCTTAACCCGAATCGATTCGGAATCACAGACCTGGGAAGCTGCTTCTATGCGAATCGATTCGCCCTATGGGCCGAATCGATTCGCCCCTGCGAAAATGCCAAGAATGGCTATGGAGTCTTGAACTCCAATTTCTACCCAACTCCAAAACCAACCCCAACCGAAATCATTTGCTGCAATTACTGCACCCTAAATGCCTCTAACTTCCAACAATTATCATTATTAAACACCCAAATCCATTTCCAAGGGTTAATACCCAATTAATCTAACAAAACCCTAACTAAACTAAATCATAACAATCCATAATTATCAATGCTAATTAATCCACTTAAATCATATTATAGCAAGTAAGTAACTTGCCTCAAGCTTGCAAGAATCATATTTGATGAAGATGAGGGCAAGAATCCAAGCTTGAATCTCCCAATTTCTCTTTTTCTCCCAAAGTTCTCTTCCTCTCTCTTTCTCTCTAAAGCTCAATTGTGTGAAATGGAAGAATGGGAATAGGGGTAGGGAAAAATAAAACGGGGCTTAAGTCTAAAAAGCCCACTTAAGTGACTAATACGCGATAAAATAATACGCGATTACACTTATAAGCTATAACCAGTCAAAAGTGCCCAAAATGCCAAAATGCAATATGGCACTTATTTTGACTATCTCGCACCTACCGGGACTAACTACACTATCCAAATTATCATTTGGAAATTTTTATAACTCATTTTACTTCCGGTTTCTCATTAAATCAAAATGTCATTTTATATCTTATGACACCATAAATCACCACATGGATATTTTTACCTACTCATCAGGTAATCATACAACATTTCAGTAAATATTTACCTTTCTCATATTAAATTAATATTTACTCAACATCCATCATTTTATAATTAATTACTACACCTAGTAAATAAATATAAAATATGCTATCAAACTTGAGGGTTGTTACATACTCCCCCCCTTAAGAGGGAATTTTTCCCCCAAAATTCAGGTATACCTCGCAAGAAGAAATGCGGATACTTTTCCCGCAAGTCATCCTCACAATCCCATGTCGATTTCTCGACACTGGGGTGATTACATTACCCCCTAACCAAGGTACTATCGGCGATCTCGATCGCCGCTCTCCACGCTCTAATCTAGCAACCGACTACTCCTCATAAGGAACGGCAAGTTGCATCTCAAAAATCATCGAAGGAAATGTGCCTAAAGGCACCATCACATCTTTTGTACTACTTTACAAAGGAGATATGGATCACGTCATGAACTTGCTGCAAATATTTTAGTCGAGCAAGGACCCACCTTAACATTTGGGAAAAGTTCATCATAACGTGGTGCAAGTTTTCCTTCTACCCAAAAACGCTTAATGCCCCTCATGGGCGATAATTGCACCAACACTTGGTCCACGGACCTCAACTCCACATGCCTTCTCCCCGCACCGACCTAACTCTTTCGTCGATCTTGGTTATACGAATGCGATTCCGAGTGAGCTTAGTTTTTAAAGAAGTACCTCGGATCATTCCATGTCCGAGAGACTTATCATCACGCACCCCTAACCAACAAACGGGAGATCCACAAGGCCTAACCTACAAGGCTTTATAAAGCGCCATCCCGATAGTGAATCGATGCAAATTATAATATGCAAATTCAACTAGTGGGAGACACTGTTCCCAACTATACTTGAAGTCAAGCACGCACATAAGGAGCATATCCTCCAACATATGGTTTACCCTTTCGGTCTGTCCGTCTGTGGAGGATGATAAGAAGTGCCTAACCACAATTTGATTCCCATGGCTTCTTGGAAACTTGTCAAGAATGAGAAACGAAAGTCTTGTTTCAGTCAGAACTATAATCAAAGGCACCCCATACAGTCCAACAACCTTTCTATGCCCGGCCACTAATACTGGCAACGCATATTTTGACACATTTAGTCATTACTCGGATGCACCATAAACTTAAAACCGCGAGATTCCACCATATCTGCCCTTCTTAAGTCCCTTTCATTCGGGACAAAATTCTCTTATGGTAACGCACCCCTCCCTCCAAAATTAATAGAGCAGGGTTATGTTCCCTCAATCAACAGCTTGTGTATGTGTCTTTAACCACCCTTGTCACTCCTACGACATATTGCAACAAAAATGTTGCTCACACGAAGGATTAAATTCTGCCCAGGAAGTAGCACTTCCCTTTCCCACACAGCGGTCACCCCCACGCTGAATTTTAATTCAAGCACGGGATAATACTTCTCACAAGTCTTAGCTTATGAGGCGCATAAACGTTAGGTCTATGCTCCAGTATTATTACTCCCAATCCTGGCAGAGGCTTGTCAATTGAATCCACCCTCGAGCTTAACAACATGGCTCAGGGGTGCGAGTCAATTCACTCTTTTCGTTACCTCCGTAACACTCTACTACGAGAGGCCTCATCTCCTTCGGCCTAACCAACCAAATTTCTCGAAATCTCCCCACTTCTCGTTACTAGGAAACAATCCCTCTTAGAGTTAACACACAACTTATTTGTGGTAAACTCCCGACAACCTTCCTAAACTAACATCACATAACTAAAGGACTTATGTCCAAACAATCCTAAGGTCTACCTACCTATCCTATCTAAGTCGCATACGCATAATACTAAGTATATCCCTAGTGCCCAAAACCTTTCTCAACTCCCGACATTTGCTCGGTTTCGTGCGTGGGACGTCTCGCCGAAGCGAAATCCAAACAAGGAACCCTCTCGTTACACTACTTCCTCGCGTTGTCGGTTATCAAGATATACAGGTCGAAGACACATATTCGGGACCGAAAAGATTCTACCTATATACCTTACCATATAAATAATTGAAACTTAACAAATCAAACATTTACTTTCCATAAAGCCTTATAACTATTTACCCCGCAAAATATATATACATCTTATTAAATAGCCTTCTTATCTAGGCATAACCCGAAGTCTTAATCCGACTTCGCATCCCAGTCTCCCTCACATCAATCAGAGGAGAGAACTGTATACAGTGCTTATATTTCACAATTTATTAGCCACTAATCACTCTTCTACGTGATTCTCGGCTAAACCTTACCACCCATCTATTAACCAACAAAAATAAAATAAAAATAAAATGAAATTAACTAAAAGAAGAAAGAACAACATCTCTCCACTTCCAAAGTCGTCGAGGTTCACGCGTGGAGCGTCCCGCAAAAGCGGAATCCAAACAAGGAACCCCTCCTATACGCTACTACTCAACTATGTCGGTCGTGGAGATAAGGCATACAAATCACATTATACCCGACCATGTTAAGGACGAGTAAATCGGCCTCAAAGCACAAAGTACCACAAGAAATCCCTATATATAAACAAACAAGGAATCGAGCGAACCATCACTCGTAGAAAACTCAACACTAGCAAAAATACTCTCAGCAGATCTCATCAAATCTGTAGTCTGAGAAGAACTCATAAAACAACTGAGCGCGTAACACCCGCATCGAATAACACATAACTCAAGTACCTCCGAAATAAAACTTACCCATAATAGTGGGCGATGCTAACGAAGCTGGAGGAAGTATAACCTCCCGAATTTAATAAACTCTCCCATACAAAAACCGTCCCTGCTGCCTGGGGACAACCGGATCAGGTACCCGAGGTAGGAACTGAAAGTATGGCTGCTGCGGAATCCTAGGAAACTGACCCCCAATCTATCGGAGACACTCCATCTAAAAGACCTGCCTCCCCACATAGGAAGCACCGTCCCTTCATAACCTCTCGAGCTCGACCCCCATTATTTCTAAACTGGGAAATGCCTTAGCCCAGATGGTCTTTACCTCCATGACCACCCTGACCTACATGTTGCAAAGTACCATTACTGTGCTTAATGTTATTGCCACCCGCAATAAGCCCTCCAAGACGTTATCTCTTAGACGAAACCCCTTGCTGAGGGTCCCTCTATTTCTGCTTACTACCAGAGGATCAGGATGAGGGAGATGCTCCTCCTCCAATCCCCTTGTTCTCCAAGCTTTACTGCTTGCCCCAATACGGTAGCTTTCTTGCTACTCTGCATATATAACCGATGCTCATGGCAATGGAGTAACGCTGCATTCGTAACCACACCAAAAGTTTGTAAAGTTGGATCATCCAGCAATTGTTACCGGATTCTCCAGTTTTAGACCTTCCATGAACTTTGAGATCTTCCTCTCTTCCGGAGCCACTTCATCCGGGATAAAACTTGCCAACCGGATGAACTCCGCTTCATACTCCACCTCTGATCCCTTTCCTTGCACAACATTCTGGAACATCTATCTCATCTCCCTTTGAACTGTGAGAGGAACGTACTCACGATCGAACAAAGCCCAAAACTCAGTGATCGTCATTGCGTCTCTCTGCTCTGGTGTGGTCATCGTCTCCCACCAGTGTAACGCAGATCCGACAAGCTTAAAGGTGGTAAGGACTTGTTTCTTATCCTCACTACATTCTATCATTCGAAGGTGGCGTTGCATGTTTCTCTTCCATTGATTGGTTTTAACCGCATTCGTGCCTCCCTCGAATTCCGGGGAATTGCCCTTTAGAAAGGACTCCCTAACCCTTCCCCACGGAGTAAGTCCCGTAGAAGCTTGAACATCATAAGCCCATTGTTGAGCCTGTCTCAAATTGTTGGACCTCCGCGGTTATGGCGGTGTTTAACCGCTTGAGCTACAACGTTTTGCTACATCCAAAGCGTTAACGGTCCCTTGTGGCGACGGTGGAGAATCTACCTCCTCTTCTACAACCCTATAACGTCTCGCTAGTCGACCTCTCTAGGCGGCATTCGGGATGAAGAAACAATAGAGTTAAAATATTACTTGAAACTATCTATCTTGCAGAAGACCGCAAACATAGACAACTACAGTCCTAACATTAGGCTCTATATCAAAGAACGCTACGGTAGAACGTGACGAATCCACACAGATCCTAGTACTCTAGAACCTGATGCTCTGATACCATCTGTGACAACCAGCGATCCGAGATAAGGGGTGGCCAGCCCGATACTCAAACGTAACAGGAATCATGGATGGATATCATTCTCAGCATCAACAATAAAAACTGAGTATACGGGAAAACCACCCAATAAATCAGAAAACGGGTTGCCAAAGTGTAAAAAAAAAAAAAAATTATGCAATGATGAAAATTAAATTTAAACAACCCAATCTGATAAGCAAGTGGAATTCCACAAAAATATATATCATACAACTAAAACGAATGTATACAAAAGGACCGAATAGGCTGTCGGTCCACAGCTACATACAACGAAGCACAACAATATAAAATATCTTACATAATACATCCATTAATCAAATACAAAAGTTTGGGCCACACGCCCGAGTAAAAAGACCCGATCATATCTACAACGCAAAGAGGAAAGCGTCTAATACAATATCCTGTAATAGCCCGCAAAATCTTACAGCTCGTCGAAAGCAAAGAAATGAAATGTCAAAACTGGCGTCCTTGCGGGGGAGCACCTGAGCGGATATAATCATATACACAACAAGGAAAGTAAACCGGTCAGGGCCGGGTTCTATATGATCACCAGAAGAATAAAAAGCATGATAGGTATGAACAGTTATGCATGGATGATAAGGATGATCATATGACAATGGCATGCTATCTACATTACAATTTAAGAAATTATGAAAAGAAATGTCATATACATAAGCGAAAGAAAAGTAAATAACTTAAATTTAAAACCTTTTCTCATTAATCCAATTTCCATATCCTTCTTACATTCCTTAATAGGAATAAAACCCTTTATTTGGTTTAAATGAAGAAGATATAAATTTCCTTTCATTTATTAACTTCCATAGTTAATTATATTACCGTTCCTTACTAGGAACACCATTAATATCAAGTGCTCTTTATGGCACATATCTCATTAATATCATTTCCCGTGCTCTTTATGGCACATATCTATGCTCTTTGTGGCATTTATCATACGCTCTTTGTGGCGTTTAACAACCATCAAGTCCCACTTGATGAAAATATAGTTATATTCATATACATATAACGATATCTAAGACCGCCCGTCCGGGTTTCCCCACTGTGCGCGCCCCTAAAGGACCATCATCTTCCAGGGCCTACCATAGACAACCTGGGATGCTACAACGCAAGACGTTGGGAAGCGGCCATGTGCCTGCGGGATAGTCAAGACCACACCCGGAATCTCCTACCCATCGCAGAAAATATATATAACCAACGCTCACATGGCCTAGGACTATATCCACCCTGCATTCATTAGCCAGGGGGCATCACCGTGCGCGCGAACTTCCCTTATGATGTCATTTAGAGAGGTGTGTAACAGTAAAATTAACATTTACATTTTTAAATCTCATTATCATATTCAATGGTCATTACCAATTTCCATTTCCATTACCCATGTGATTAGTTCTTTTTATTTGAACCTATCATTATTAAACAACTGGGTTCCTTCTATTTGAACCAATCATCCTTAACCCAATTTGGGTCCATTTTAGTTGAACCTATCATCTTTAAGCATTTGGGTTCATTATACGAACCTAGTTCCCTTCGAATATCGTCATTAATATTCCTCAATTTACAAGTCCCGACTAAATCTCCAAATGATCATTATGATCCTACAAGTCTCCAAAGTTCATATAACTTTGATAAGCCCCTAGGTCTCCAAGTTAGGGCATACAAACTCCTAACTTCTAAAAAAAAAACTCAACAAAAGAAGTAATGCCTTAACATTACTTTAAACCTCCCCGGAATAAACCCCAGATGAACCCATTTCTAGTCTAGGGTAACGACCCAACTCAGCTAATACTCTAGGACTCTAAGTTTACTTCATTCAAGAAGGTTCTTAAGTCCTAATCCTAAAGAATAAGGATGAAAATTAAAAGGAAAAAGACCCAAAACTGCTAGAACCGAATCGATTCGCCCTAAGGGCCGAATCGATTCGCTCCAGCGAATCGATTCGCTCAGAAAGCGAATCGGTTCGGTAGAAAATTTCTAGTTTCTGCATTTGCCGAATCGATTCGGCCTTAACCCGAATCGATTCGGAATCACAGACCTGGGAAGCTGCTTCTATGCGAATCGATTCGCCCTATGGGCCGAATCGATTCGCCCCTGCGAAAATGCCAAGAATGGCTATGGAGTCTTGAACTCCAATTTCTACCCAACTCCAAAACCAACCCCAACCGAAATCATTTGCTGCAATTACTACACCCTAAATGCCTCTAACTTCCAACAATTATCATTATTAAACACCCAAATCCATTTCCAAGGGTTAATACCCAATTAATCTAACAAAACCCTAACTAAACTAAATCATAACAATCCATAATTATCAATGCTAATTAATCCACTTAAATCATATAATAGCAAGTAAGTAACTTGCCTCAAGCTTGCAAGAATCATATTTGATGAAGATGAGGGCAAGAATCCAAGCTTGAATCTCCCAATTTCTCTTTTTCTCCCAAAGTTCTCTTCCTCTCTCTTTCTCTCTAAAGCTCAATTGTGTGAAATGGAAGAATGGGAATAGGGGTAGGGAAAAATAAAACAAAGCTTAAGTCTAAAAAGCCCACTTAAGTGACTAATACGCGATAAAATAATACGCGATTACACTTATAAGCTATAACCAGTCAAAAGTGCCCAAAATGCCAAAATGCAATATGGCACTTATTTTGACTATCTCGCACCTACCGGGACTAACTACACTATCCAAATTATCATTTGGAAATTTTTATAACTCATTTTACTTCCGATTTCTCATTAAATCAAAATGTCATTTTATATCTTATGACACCATAAATCACCACATGGATATTTTTACCTACTCATCAGGTAATCATACAACATTTCAGTAAATATTTACCTTTCTCATATTAAATTAATATTTACTCAACATCCATCATTTTATAATTAATTACTACACCTAGTAAATAAATATAAAATATGCTATCAAACTTGAGGGTTGTTACATAAAGCTCTTGTTCCTAAGGCGAGCTTTTAAGTTTGGAAACTCTTTAAGAGCTTGAGAGAGATGTGAGGCTCTTGAGCTTCTAAGTTTGGCAACTCATTAAAAGTTTGAGAGAGATGTGAGACTCTTGTTCTCAAGGTGAGCTTCTAAGTTTGGCAACTCTTTAAGAGCTAGAGCTTGAGAGAGATGTGAGACTCTTGTCCAAAGGTGAGCTTTAGGGTGATAGGTGAAGTCTCAACCGTGGATATTGCTCAAAGGTGGAAGAGGGTTATGTGCGCGAGTTCTTCATGTATTGAGGGTGGGTTGTATATATGTTGAGTAGGCCTAGCAATATGGGTCCAATAGGACCAAATCGCCCATCACCCACCCATTACAACATGCCCCGACCCAACAATATCTCTTTGCGGTTCAAGATTGGGTGATGTGGCCCATTTTTGCGGGACAACCAAAGGTCAGTCGTGGGTGAGAACTAGGTATGTAGTGGGTAATTGTGACAACCCGAATATAATTATGATAAATTATATTTAAATCATGCTTATCTTATGTGATATGAATAATGTGATATTATTATATCTAATGTTAAGTGATTATGTTTATTATAATCCTACTTGCTTAAATCATGAAAGGTCGAGTTATTTATGAACACAAAATTTTGTTGTTTTCGGTAGAAAGGTTCCTGTTAGAGACTAGTTTCGACCTTTATAACATTATAAATGACTTGAGGTGAAAACTAGATAGTTGTATACGTGGAAGTTAGGGTTGTAACACAACAAACGGATCATCAAATGGATGCCCGAGTAAAGAGTTATACCGAATTTACGAACAAGGGGTAATTTGGTCAGACGACCTTATACCCTTGAAATATCCTTATCCTTCAGCCAAAACCATCCATGAAAGGGTTTTAAGCTTAGGGAAAGAGAAAGTAGAAGTTAAGGAAGAAAAGTGAGGAGAAAAAGTGTAGAAAAATCCGTAGAAATTACGTAAAAAGCCCTGAAGGTAATCCTAATTGTAATTCTTGTTATTTATCTTATATTACTGATTTATATGATATAAATCATCATAATTTTATGAAAGTTTCAGCCCTTTATATATATGTATGGTTAGATGCAAGTTTATGTTAAGTTGAGTGTAGAAACCCTTAAAATTGCTTTGTATTGAAACCCCTTGTATTCAAACTTGCATATCTCTTTGCGTGATTATTGGAATTGAGAAATTCCAATTGGATATGAAAGTAGACTCATATATTCATATCATATCTGAAAATTAGAATTTATCTCCTTGTGGTTAGGCCGTAATGATGATTTCAAGTTGATACATAGTTTCTGTTTTTATACTTCATTTCGGTATGCCCTGAGTTTAGTCAAGCTTTTGAGATAGCAAATGAAGTCAAACAATTATGAAACTTTAATTCTGTACGATTCAGTATGTGTGCTGAAAATTGGTTGAAAATCATGAAAAGTTATGTTGGAGAAAAATTATGAAAATTCTTGGAAGTTGAAGGAACAATAGAGGAGCTTGTAGGGCAGATTTCTTGTGTTGTAGAGAAATGGTCATAACTTGCCCTAGGAAGCTTGAAAAGTTACACCGTTACTTGTACTGGATAGTATATTCATATATGTTTTCATATTGATGAGGTTGGACCCCTGTATTTGTACAATTTAGGAATATAGGATGGTTAAGTATGTAAGACCATAATTTCAAGCCATACTGGGTACCCCTTGAATGAATGTTTGTATTTCGTCCTTACAAAGGGTACTTTGAGTACATGTTTCATGTGTATATACATTGAGGAGTATAATTTCATGTTTACTTGAGTTTGGTTATAAATTCCTCATAAGGTATTTCCTACGGTTGAATGTGCGTAACTTTATCAATATGTACATCATTGTTTGCCTTTACCTATGTTTTATGGAATGTGACTTAATTGGAACTATATTGTTGACGTATAGCCATGGAAAGTTACATAATTATGTTTGGATAATATTTATGATTGAGGTTCAGTACTGATTTAGTTGGATTGACAGGTGTAAGGCCTAATCAACCCAGTTCAGCTCCACCAGAAGGAAACCTGAATACGTAGTTGTCAACCAAGGTGAGTGTACTCACTGGAAAGAGATATTTGTATCGTGTTGTTGGTATGATCATAATAAAATGAATATGAAATTGTTCATTTCGGTTTATCGAAATGAGGGGTTACTCCTCGACCAGGAATGGGGGAGATTTGTCTATTAATGACAAGGGTTACTCCTCGACCAGGAATGGGGGAGAATTGTCTATTTAGACAGGATATGTGAATCATGATTCAGAAAAGTTGGTCATTCATTATGAATGAGCCGGATAAGTTAATACATAAGTATATGGACATGATTTATTGCATTTAAATTCATGCAGTAGTATAGTAGTGATGCATTCACTGGGCTATTTTGCTCACGGTTCCTATGTTCACATTTTTCAGGTAACCCGATGTCACTGCCAAATCTAGGAGGTCGGGTTGGGTTAGCCAGGAATGGGAGAAACTATGATTTTGTGTAAATGTAAATGATGTAATTATGTTAACTTATCCTTCAAGAAAGTTTTTATGGGCATGATTACTCTGATGTTGTAAAAAGGTTTTCAGTTATATGAATTTACAATGATGACTCTGAAATCAAAACTCGTGATTATGGTTTGGTTAGATTAATTATGGTTTGACTCACTTTGACTTTCAAACTTAATTATAAGTAACTGGGTTGGGGTGTGTCAGCTTTTGGTATCAGAGCCTAGGTTTTAGAGGTTCTGGAGTGAGAAGAGTCTAGATTTGGCAGTGAATGTTAAAAGTATATTTTGTTTGATACTAACGATTATGGTAGGAAAAATATGTATATATGCATGTTGTTATATCTTTGATCCATTTAAGATATAAAAGAATGGAAGGAGGGAATGTGAATGTGGAAATAGAAGATGAGGCTTCAAATATGGCAGCAGAGGCAGAGGTTGAGCAACCTGTTCATGGAAATGTAGAACCTGACCCAGAACAATTGACAGACATGCAAAAAATGGCACGTGCTATGACTCTAATGGCAGAGCAGCAAGCTAGATTTATGGCATAGATGGAAGAACAACAGACCAGGCAACTGGAGGCACAAGCATTGGCTAGGGCTGAGGAGGTGATACACCGGGAAGAAAGAAGTACTTCACATGAGAAATTTATTAAGATGAACCCACCCTCATTTGAAGGAGCAGTTGATCCAGCGGAGGCAGAAGTATGGGTTAAAGAGATTGAACTTATTTTTGGGGTAATGAGAATGCCTGAAAATCAACGAGTGACCTTGGCGACGTATATGTTGAAAGGAGAAGCTAAGTACTGGTGGGATGCCACAAAACATTTATTGATTACTCCAGGAGGTGAGAATCTGATCTCATGGGATGCTTTTGTCAAAGCTTTGTATGATAAGTATTTCCCCCCAATGTATCAAAAACAAAAGGAGAAGGAATATTTCCTGTTGAATCAAGGGAGTATGACAGTTAGAGAATACGAAGCTAAACATACAACTTTATCTCGGTTTGCTTCGAGGTTTATACAAAATGAGGAAGATATGTGCAGTCGATTTCTCGATGGGCTTGAGTTAGTCATTAAATCACGGTTGTCGGCTTTAGAGACTGTTAATTATTCAGCCTTGGTGAACAAAGCCATGTTAGTAGAAAGGGACGTGAATGAAGCTAGAGGTAATCGAGAACGAGGTGTAAAGAGAAGCAGATTCGATCCAAGTTATCAAAAGGGTGGTGATACAGAATATTCGAGACTTGGAGGGCAGAAATTCCAGCATGGTAGAGGCATGGGAAGTAGTTTTCAAAGGGGTGAAGCAAGTGGTGGAAGAGGTTCAAGAGGTTCATCGCAAGGAGATCCAAATGTTTGTTTCTTTTGTGGGGCATCAGGTCACATAAAGAGAAATTGCCCAAAGTTACTGAATATAGAATGTTTTAACTGCCACCAGAAGGGTCATTTGAGAAAGAATTGTCCTATGTTGGCAAGAACAGTTTCAGTCAGTAGTGTGGGGCCTCATAAAGGATCTTCTCCAGGCAGTGCCACCAGGGGGAGAGGTACAGAACAAGCAACTGGATCGAGGGCAGGAGGAAGAGTGTTTGCGATGACGCTACAAGATGCCCATGCTACACCTGAAGTGGTTACATGTAAACTTTCTATTGCAAACAAAGATTTGTATGCGCTCATTGATCCTGGATCTACGCATTCATTTGTGGCATTAGATATTGTTTCATATTTGGGTAGACCATGTTCATTCCTCAATTGTGCCTTATATATTTCTACCCCAATGGAAAGTGTAATTCTAGTTGAGCATGTTTATAAAGATTGTGTCTTACGAATGGGTGAGAGAGATTTCTATGTTGACTTGATACCGTTGGCCATTCGGGATTTTGATATTATACTGGGGATGGATTGGTTATCATCATATCATGCTTCCATTGATTGTTTTCGAAAAGAAGTTACATTTCATCTTCCGGGTGAACCGGAGTTCCAATTTACAGGGGAAAGGAATGTTGTCCCTAATTGTCTCATCTCAGCAATTAAGAGCAGAAAGTTATTGAGTAAGGGTTGTACAGGGTACTTAGCGTATGTGGTTGATGTTAGTAAGGAAGCACTTAAAGTTGAAGATATACCAGTGGTTAGAGAGTTTTCTGATGTCTTCCCAGAAGAATTGCCAGGATTGCCACCCGATAGGGAAGTAGAGTTTTCTATTGAATTAATTCCAGGTACTGGTCCAATTTCTCTTGCTCCATATAGAATGGCACCAGCGGAGTTGAAAGAATTAAAAGTGCAATTACAAGATCTGATGAGCAAAGGTTTCATTCGGCCTAGTGTTTCGTCATGGGGAGCACCGGTGTTATTTGTGAAAAAGAAAGATGGGACAATGCGATTATGTATTGATTATCGGCAACTGAATAAGGTGACCATTAGAAACAAGTACCCTCTACCTCGTATCGATGACTTGTTTGACCAATTACAGGGGGCCACAGTATTTTCGAAGATTGATTTGAGATCGGGTTACCACCAACTGAAAGTGAAGGATAGTGATATTTCCAAAACAGCTTTTCGGACTCGATATGGGCACTATGAGTTTTTGGTGATGCCATTTGGATTGACTAATGCTCCGGCAGTTTTTATGGATTTAATGAACCGGGTATTCCACCCTTTCATTGATTCATTCGTGATTGTATTCATAGATGATGTGTTGATTTATTCGCGTAGCATGGAGGAACATGAGAAACATTTGAGACTTGTATTGCAGATTTTGAGAGAGAAGAAATTGTTTGCTAAATTCAGCAAGTGTGAGTTTTGGTTGAATGAAATTGTGTTTTTAGGGCACATTGTCTCGGGAAATGGGATATATGTTGATCCAAAGAAGGTGGAAGCAATTGTTGAATGGGAGAGTCCTAAGAATGTGACAGAAATTAGGAGTTTCTTAGGATTGGCAGGTTACTATCGCAGATTCATTAAGGGATTTTCAGCAATAGCATTACCATTGACAAAGTTCACCCGTAAAGAAGTGAAGTTTGTGTGGGATGAAGAATGCGAAAGGAGTTTTAAAGAATTAAAGAATTGGTTGGTTTCAGACCCTATACTTACTATTCCATGTGGGAATGAGTCTTTTGTGATCTATACAGACGCTTCATTTCAGGGTTTAGGATGTGTTCTTATGCAGAATGGGAAGGTAATAGCATATGCTTCCAGACACTTAAAGACGCATGAACGAAATTACCCTACACATGACTTGGAGCTAGCGGCCATTATTTTTGCTTTAAAGTTGTGGCGACATTACTTGTATGAAGAAACTTGTGAGATATTTACGGATCATCAAAGTTTGAAATACTTGTTTACACAGAAAGAACTGAATTTGAGACAGAGGCGTTGGATAGAGCTGATTAAAGACTATGACTGTACTATTCATCATCATCCTGGGAAGGCCAATGTAGTAGCAGATGCTTTGAGTCGAAAATCATCAGGGATGCTTGGTTGCATACAGTGTGCCCGTGTTGGAAATATTCTTGACTTGGCATCGATGGGGATTGAATTGAAGTTTTCAAAAAGTGGAGGATTATTAGCACATGTCAGAGTGAGACCTTTATTGGCCGAGCGCATACGAAATTTGCAGACCAGTGATCCATTCCTTGAGAAGAAGAAACAAGATGTCCTGGATGGTAAAGAGAGTGACTTTAAAATTAAGAATGATGAATCGTTGTGTTATAAAAATAGGATTTGTGTACCTAATGATCCACCCTTAAAGAAAGATATATTAGAAGAGGCACGTAGTTCTATTTACTCTATGCATCCGGGAGGTACCAAAATGTACAGAGATTTGAAAGAATATTACTGGTGGAACAATATGAAACGTGAGATTGCAGAGTTCGTAGCTAAATGTTTAGTATGCCAGCAAGTGAAAGCAGAGCATCAGAAGCCGGCAGGATTATTGCAGTCTTTGCCTATTCCGGAATGGAAGTGGGAGCATATAACGATGGACTTTGTTACAGGATTACCCCGGTCACCAAAGGGGCATGATTCTATTTGGGTGATTGTAGACCGATTGACGAAGTCAGCTCATTTTCTCCCAGTTAAGACCACCTACACTGTTGACAAGTATGCACGTATGTACGTTGATGAGATTATCCGTTTACATGGGGCACCGGTGTCAATTGTATCAGATAGAGATCCAACGTTCACTTCTAAGTTTTGGCCTCGTCTCTAGAATGCCATGGGCACAAGTTTGAAGTTCAGCACTGCGTTTCATCCACAAACTGATGGGCAATCCGAAAGGACGATTCAAATATTAGAAGACATGTTACGAGCCTGTGTATTTGACTTCAAAGGTAGTTGGGATGATCATTTGCCATTGATGGAATTCTCGTATAATAATAGTTATCAGTCGACTATTGGTATGGCTCCTTATGAAGCTTTATATGGGAGGAGATGTAGAACACCTTTGTGTTGGGATGAAGTGGGTGAAAGGAAAATTTTGGGTCCTGAATTGATAGATATGACAACTGAAAAGATCAAAATGATTCGGGAACGGATAAAGATAGCGCAAAGCAGGCAGAAATTTTATGCAGATAAGAGGAAGCATCCATTGGAATTTCAGAAGGGAGATTTTGTATTCCTGCGTATTTCACCTTGGAAAGGTGTTATGAGATTTGGGAAAAAGGGGAAACTAAGTCCAAGATACATTGGACCATATGAGGTGTTGGGGGCCCTGGCATATAGATTAGCATTGCCTTCAGAGTTGTCTCGTTTACATGATGTGTTTCACGTATCGATGCTTCGTAAGTATTTGGCAGATCCATCTCACCAGTTGAAAACTCAACCAATTGAACTGAAGGACGACTTATCGTACACCGAGTAACCAATTGAAATTATTGAACCAAGTATTGAGAAATAAAGTTATTCCCTTAGTTAAGGTTATGTGGATGAGCCATGGAGTTAAAGAAGCAACTTGGGAAACGGAGGATAGCATAAGGAAACAGTATCCCCATTTGTTTGGTAAGTGACCTTTATATTAAATTTCGGGGACGAAATTTTCTAAGGTGGGTGAGTTGTGACAACCCGAATATAATTATGATAAATTATATTTAAATCATGCTTATCTTATGTGATATGAATAATGTGATATTATTATATCTAATGTTAAGTGATTATGTTTATTATAATCCTACTTGCTTAAATCATGAAAGGTCGAGTTATTTATGAACACAAAATTTTGTTGTTTTCGGTAGAAAGGTTCCTGTTAGAGACTAGTTTCGACCTTTATAACATTATAAATGACTTGAGGTGAAAACTAGATAGTTGTATACGTGGAAGTTAGGGTTGTAACACAACAAACGGATCATCAAATGGATGCCCGAGTAAAGAGTTATACCGAATTTACGAACAAGGGGTAATTTGGTCAATTCCCTTTAAGTGGTAAATTATCTTTTATTAAACCAAATGGTTTAATTTGATTGGTTGGCTTGGGAGGCAGCCTTGGACGACCTTATACCCTTGAAATATCCTTATCCTTCAGCCAAAACCATCCATGAAAGGGTTTTAAGCTTAGGGAAAGAGAAAGTAGAAGTTAAGGAAGAAAAGTGAGGAGAAAAAGTGTAGAAAAATCCGTAGAAATTACGTAAAAAGCCCTGAAGGTAATCCTAATTGTAATTCTTGTTATTTATCTTATATTAAAGTTTCAGCCCTTTATATATATGTATGGTTAGATGCAAGTTTATGTTAAGTTGAGTGTAGAAACCCTTAAAATTGCTTTGTATTGAAACCCCTTGTATTCAAACTTGCATATCTCTTTGCGTGATTATTGGAATTGAGAAATTCCAATTGGATATGAAAGTAGACTCATATATTCATATCATACCTGAAAATTAGAATTTATCTCCTTGTGGTTAGGCCGTAATGATGATTTCAAGTTGGTACATAGTTTCTGTTTTTATACTTCATTTCGGTATGCCCTGAGTTTAGTCAAGCTTTTGAGATAGCAAATGAAGTCAAACAATTATGAAACTTTAATTCTGTACGATTCAGTATGTGTGCTGAAAATTGGTTGAAAATCATGAAAAGTTATGCTGGAGAAAAATTATGAAAATTCTTGGAAGTTGAAGGAACAATAGAGGAGCTTGTAGGGCAAATTTCTTGTGTTGTAGAGAAATGGTCATAACTTGCCCTAGGAAGCTTGAAAAATTACACCGTTACTTGTACTGGATAGTATATTCATATATGTTTTCATATTGATGAGGTTGGACCCCTGTATTTGTACAATTTAGGAATATAGGACGGTTAAGTATGTAAGACCATAATTTCAAGCCATACTGGGTACCCCTTGAATGAATGTTTGTATTTCGTCCTTACAAAGGGTACTTTGAGTACATGTTTCATGTGTATATACATTGAGGAGTATAATTTCATGTTTACTTGAGTTTGGTTATAAATTCCTCATAAGGTATTTCCTACGGTTGAATGTGCGTAACTTTATCAATATGTACATCATTGTTTGCCTTTACCTATGTTTTATGGAATGTGACTTAATTGGAATTATATTGTTGACGTATAGCCATGGAAAGTTACATAATTATGTTTGGATAATATTTATGATTGAGGTTCAGTACTGATTTAGTTGGATTGACAGGTGTAAGGCCTAATAACCCAGTTCAGCTCCACCAGAAGGAAACCTGAATACGTAGTTGTCAACCAAGGTGAGTGTACTCACTGGAAAGAGATATTTGTATCGTGTTGTTGGTATGATCATAATAAAATGAATATGAAATTGTTCATTTCGGTTTATCGAAATGAGGGGTTACTCCTCGACCAGGAATGGGGGAGATTTGTCTATTAATGACAAGGGGTTACTCCTCGACCAGGAATGGGGGAGAATTGTCTATTTAGACAGGATATGTGAATCATGATTCAGAAAAGTTGGTCATTCATTATGAATGAGCCGGATAAGTTAATACATAAGTATATGGACATGATTTATTGCATTTAAATTCATGCAGTAGTATAGTAGTGATGCATTCACTGGGCTATTTTGCTCACGGTTCCTATGTTCACATTTTTCAGGTAACCCGATGTCACTGCCAAATCTAGGAGGTCGGGTTGGGTTAGCCAGGAATGGGAGAAACTATGATTTTGTGTAAATGTAAATGATGTAATTAAGTTAACTTATCCTTCAAGAAAGTTTTTATGGGTATGATTACTCTGATGTTGTAAAAAGGTTTTCAGTTATATGAATTTACAATGATGACTCTGAAATCAAAACTCGTGATTATGGTTTAGTTAGATTAATTATGGTTTGACTCACTTTGACTTTCAAACTTAATTATAAGTAACTGGGTTGGGGTGTGTCAGTAATGAGGAGAGAGATTTATTTTGTTGCCCTAACCTTAACTATTCTCTCCTCTCACCGCATCTCTCACTTTCATCCATAGACGGTAGCTGAAATTATTTTCATGTCTTTTTTATTAGAAAAAAATTGTAATTCAGATTTATCTCATTCTTGGTCCACTCTCACAACTCTTAGTTGGTCCTACGGATCTGTTTGTATATTGTTGATTCGGTGTTGCTTTTTTCTTCATATGTTTTAATGGTGTGCTTCTCATAGAAGTGAAAGTCAATGGGCAAAAAGATGGAAGAATAAAGAGGCAGTTTGCCCAAACCAACGCAGCACAAATCCGAACTGAACATTCGCCTCAACACGTTTCTGACCTGCCCAAAACCAGCCAACCAACCACATTCACCCATAACTGCCCAATTGCGGGGTCTAATGTTGAGTAAGAAGTTTCGGGGATCAGAATTCACTGGTGGATACATTAAAAACACTTTAAGGCATGAGATAGAGGGTTCTAGGCATAGAATTTTGATTCAGTTGTGTGGAATGTAGTGTAGAAAGAGTATTTGGTGGAAGAATATAGGTTATGTGATTTATGTTAGGTGTATTCTCAATTGTACTTTGTGATTTCTTCACCTGTCGGGATGCAGTCGAATTGGTGCATGACTTATATTTAGTGGTATAATAATAATTATGTTACAAAATCTTTCACCTATAAACATACACATACCATGCGAAAATGATTTTTATACATATACCCATCTCAACAAGCAACTTAACAAGCCCATAATGCTATCTCAAAATTACAAAACCCATTGCTGTGCACTGTCAGAGAAATTGATCATAATAAACATAAACACATCCCAAACTTCAAGTATAAAACCCACCGATAAACCTAAATCAAAAGGCAAAAGAGAGAAAGAAAAACATAAACACAGCTCAATTTGAAAGCAAACCCCCCAAAGCAAAGACTTAAAAGCACAAACATAAAGTGAAAAAGTAGAAGTACACAAATAAGAGTAGCATTAGGAAGACCCCAAAAAAATGGGTACATATTTTTAATGTACATTTTGATGTGGGAGGGGATCAACAATAAAGTATAAATTTTTAATGCGCGGATGGATTTTTTTTGGGTCTCCTAGATTTATTCCACAAATAAACTTACAGCTAGGTCGTTTCTTGTACTGTTGCGTCACACGGCTCGGTTCTCCAAGGTCAAGATTAATCGACGGTGATCCTTGTCCCACTACACCTTTGCCTTTAATCCTCGTCGTCCATTCCTCCTTGTCCGTGTTTTTCTCGGGTTCATCATTACCTTTTTCTTCATCACATAAAAATCCCACATCAACACACTAATAAATAAATAAAGTGCCAATACATTTTATATATATATATATATATATATATAGAGAGAGAGAGAGAGAGAGAGAGAGAGAACCTGAGTCAGCAGCAGATGAATGAAGCTCCATTTTTCTAAACTACTGAGCTAAAATTGAAAGAGGAAAAAAAAAGATGTGGAAGAAAAAAATGTTTTGGCAGACAGTGTGGAAATAAAAGCAAAACCACCTAAAAATGAAAACCAGTCTGGCATGAGAGAGAAAAAAAATTGGCGTAGAGAGAGATTAAAGTGGTGAACAGAAACTATGGGAGAGTTTGACGTCTGACAAACATGATGTATGTACAATTTTTCTATGTATATGTACATAATTTATATGACTGACACCCACTCAGATAAATCAGTCGTGAGGTGTACGTAAATAAAGTTACGACAAATGTTCACACGCGCCACGATCGATGTTTGGCTGCCGTAGTGTTGTATGATGCATTTGTTTCCACGTAACATTACTCAGAAAAAACTAGAATTTGTGACCCACCAGTTTTGTGTCATAGTTACAACACATTTTGAAATAATTTTTAAACTAACGAGTGGGCACGGGTCACGACGATACATATAACTGAGGAGGAATGGATCCATCATCCACACAAAAATCCTGCCAACTAACCCCGCTCCTGTTCCGTGTAACAACAAATGAGGCTGCTATTTATCCGCGAGACCGGTTTTCATGGCCATGCGCAGGCGATTAACTTATATTAAAAAACATATCACGAATCCTATTCCTGTTGATCCAATGATATAAGACACTCAAATAATTTTAAGAGTAAATTGAGTTTAGTCTAATTTTTAATATTATTAAAATAATATTTGATCAATGAAAGTGACGAATCACGAATATAAATTAATCTAGATACATTTAAACCTGGCTCGAACATCATCTAATATAATACCAAAAAAATAAAAATAAAAAACATAGTAACAATTTCAAAAAGTTCAATAGCACATGTTTCTTAATGATAAATATAAAATTTCATCAAATTAATAAGGAGAAAGGATTATTTAGATCTAGATCCCCAATGGTTATATCCTTTTTTAGTTTAGTCTCTAATTAAAAAATGGAGTATATATAGTACCTCGAGCATTTTTTAATACATGTTTAGTCATAATCTTTTTATTTTGTTTCAAAAAGTTCATCACCACATAAAAATACTCAACAAGGAACTCGAGTGAGGGTCGTTGGAGCTCAGGCGGTGAGATTAAGACTTACCGAGAGAATTAAGACAATGATTAAACGGGATTAAACGATACCGTAATTAATTCGTGAGAATGAGAATATAATTACGAGAAAGCATGAGTGAACTTATTATATAAACCAGTATGTTAAGGAATACTTAGCTAATGAAATAGAATAATGGGTAACTAGGGCCCTTAGAGTATAGAATAATACTCAATTAAATGGGATAGTGAGAATAATCGTAAATTGAAAGTACGGTGAATATTCGAGTGATATATACTACGTACGAATGATGATAATTATGTTGTGTGAATACCTACTAAATATATATAGGTTGTGTGTGTACCCATTATATGATTAATGATATATGTTAACATACATATGCTACCTATTATCACGGATGTTCCCGCGGAGTAAGCGATCTCACCTTGCCAATTCCAGGGAGGCTTGGATTTGTGCCCCAGGACATAGAACTTAGGGTGGCTCACTGTGTGTCGTGTGTTAGTGTTCGACAGGTTGTTTGGGTACGTTAGGTATGTGCATAGCCCAAAGGCTTATAACTATGTCTACCTCCACTGCTTGTTATTTGATTTTGGGTTCGAGGAGATGTACATAACCATTTGTCCCCATTTAGTACGAGAGGTACTTGGACTGATAGCAGAGTATGCCCGTGTTTCACGGTGGTCCTTTTGAGAGACACCGTAATGATATATATTAGCGAAATAAATATATATGTACCAATGTGAATATTCTACTTACGTGTGACAGTACATAGTTAGATAGTGCATATCTAAAGAATGAATTAAGTAGCGAAACTTAATTAATTGAATAATGATATGATAATTGAAATGTTAATTTCAAACATTATAACGTATGAGAAACGCTAACTATCGAGCAAACAACTGTGTGGGCGGTACAGGAACAGAGACGTGTTCACATTGAGAAATACTTAAGTCTAGTTAGCTTGTGTAGAATAGCTAGGTGGGCTAAGTAGAGGCGTTAGGCATGCACAATTGTTGAGAGGTGAGGAGACTCAAGAGAGTGTACGTAAATGTAACATGTGTAATCAATAACTGTTTTTTTTATTGTGATAAATACTTGCAAAATATTTTCAAAATATTTTGGGTGATAACCCTTGCTATAAAATCTTTTCAAAACTTTTTAGGTGCCCAGCCACAAGGACGCCAGATTTGATGATTTTGTACAGGGACGTATAGCTGCAGCGCTGTGGAGGCTTGCAGGATTTTGAATACACGCGTCATTCCTCCATTCCTAGTGTAGGGCCTCTCAACAGTATTTCAGTATTTCATTTGGGCGTGTTGCCCCCGTTACACTTTATTCATTCAGTATTTCAGTTTCAGACTTGTATTCAGCTTTTCTTATTGTAACACCCTGTATTTTTATGGCTTTTAATTATGAGATTAATTAAATAAATTTACTTTTAATTATAGGATTAATTAAATTAATTTGGGATGATTAATTAGAAATTAATTCGGATTTAAATAACTAGCGTGACGAGAGTTAGTATTTTATTATGATGATAATACTGAATATTACTGAGTGAATATGGTAATATATTATTATAGAATTTATTAAAATTGTCGCTAGTTGAAAATACGATTTCGGTAATTAAGTTAGGACATGTGTGTCAGTCATGTCAGGAACCAATTTAATGGATTTAAAAGTAAATTATTTTTATATCATCTGTATGGTCATTTTGAGTGCTTGCACCAACGAGTCCGTAAGGGTCGATATAGTCAGAAAACACTAGCCGGGGGTTTAGTTTAGGTCCCGGGGCATTTTAGACCTAATCGACAACCCGGGAGGGTATTTTAGTCATTTTGACTTTTTGAGGAATATTAACCCACAAATTTTAGACTGATTATATCAGCCAACACTTAGGGATCTTAGGGCTTTCACAACCAAAAATCACAAACGGCCATTAGAGAGGAAGAGAAGGAAGTTTCCCAAGAAGAACTACCATCCTTGGACCCTTTGCACCACCATCACCACCACCGGTTGGATTGGGAATAAAGGATCACTCCCATACCATTTGCTCCAAAGGATCAGAACTTCTATTTCCAAGTAAGTGATTTAACTAAATAATTAGGGACAACAAATAATTAGGTGTATGTATGAAGCGTATATGATGTTTAAACCAGTATGTACGGTTTATAGGGTGTGTGGACACCCTGGTTTGCTGATGTCAAAATCGTTAGGAAAAGAGACATGGGTATAGATGGGTGAATTATATGCTTGTGGGACTAATATAACAAAATGGAAGTGGTAGAGTGGAATAAGCGTCGTGAGAGAAGGACGGTAATCCATATATTCATGCGCAAGCAGAGTAGCACGTCCGAACTTGGTTGAAAGGCAGGGGGAAGCCATTTAAAAAGGGGGTATCCCTTAAGAACACAAATATTTAACTATTATGGACAATTTGGAGCAGAGTTCTACCCAGTCGAATGTTGAAAGTGACTTGCGCTTAAATAGAATGATGATGTCAATAAGGTATAAAGAGTTCAGCAGTGCACATTGTGGCGAAAAGTGCACGGGTCGGAAATTTTGCTATACGCCGAGGGAAGAAGAGGATTATTAAGTACCACATAATGGGAGTTATTATAAGTGAAAGTCGGTGTTGAGCGAGACATAGTAAGTAGTCTCCACGTACACCACTCATAGATAGAAATTGGTTAGAGTAAGATAATCAGACAGAAAATTTTGTATCAAACCGACGATTCCAATAGTGGAAGAGTCAAGTTGGTGGCTTTCTTTGATGGGTTACTAACCTAAAGATAAGTCACGAGTCCCTTCGAATATGAGGAACATGTTGACCAAAAGGAAAGTAATTATTATACCTTTAGGTGATTTACGCCATTAGATAGTGTGACCAGTCTGTCTTTAAAAAGGAGGATCGCACCGGTACGTGGTCCTGCCCAGCATTATTCTAAACTAGGATGAGATCCTTGAACCCCACCTTCAATATGAAATTTCAGGAAGTAGTGGGGATATCATTTCATTTTGAGCAGGGTGTATCACCTATAGCCGAGGAGTAGACGCAAGGTGATTAATAATTGTGGAATTGTATAAAAGAAAATTTGGACTCACTGCGATCATTTTATTTTTCACAATGGATATAGCTAGTAAGTGAAGTATAACACGGTAATGGGGTGTAGTACCCCGTCCTTAATATGTTATTTAATCCCCCCGTGTAAAGTTGCGATAAAATGAAAAATATACATACTGGGATGATTATGATTAGATTATATTCCTATTTAAACAAATTGGGAGGCTTGAAAAATAATTATTGAAGATTTGGGGATTGAATTAAATAAAAAGGAATTGTGGATTTTAGTAATAAGATTTATTAGTCGTTGAGTAGTCAAAATTATATGAAATATTTATAGGGGTATAAAATAGAGTCGGAGATAAATTAATCGAACTGTTGAATTTTATAAAGTCTTACATAAGGAATGTAGAAATTTTAGAAAAGAAACAAGCTATGTGTGCCATACTAAGTTGGAAACTAAGTGGGGCAAATGAGCAAATACAAGAATAGGGGGTTAAGAACAAAACCCAACCTCCCATTGTCTTTACTGCCTTTTGAGTTAAAAAAAAAAGGGTTAACAGACGTAATGAATGAAACTGCATAAAATTGGTTGCAAAAAATAAAAGGAAAATTCGTATGGTTCCTCAAACAGGTAGGGGAGTTAAGCGATGGCGAAGGGACAACCCTCTCTCTCTCTTCTCACTGATGAAGCCGTCGACCCTTGATTTGCGGTTTGGCTTTCCAGTTGGCCTGAGGCCTGACAGTCTGTGATGAAGGTAGATAAATGTGTAACGATTTTGGTTTCATTATTATTGACAAAAGAGAGAATCGTGGATTTGAAAACCACCAACACACAAAAACGGAAATCATAGTCTTGATAGTTGCAGGATAGTGATGCGAGGGTCATGGCTTTTGTGATTTGGTATGAGAGAGAGAGAGAGAGAGAGAGAGAGAGAGAGAGAGAGAGAGAGAGAGAAAGAGAGAGAGAATAGATGACGCTGCCAATCTCGTTGTATCCCTGCAAACCATAGACCAAATTCTTGAATTCTAGCTCTTGGGGTTAACGGTTGGGATGAAGCAGGCAATTTGGATGGCGTGTTTTATAAGATTTGATGTACGCCTAGCTATCTGACCTAAGAGAACTGTACTTGTGGCATAGACATTTAATTTTTTTATGTACAGAATGAAGGTAGATGGAATTGGTAAGTCTAAACCGCCTTTTATCACTGTCAACTTTTCGTTGAAGGCTCAAAACCTAGGACTAATGCATTAAACCATTGGGCATTGTATGTCTTGGACATTAGCGTAATAAGGAGATTAGCGAGATGTGGGATGTGATATCTCCTACAAAAGGTCAACCTAAGCCCAACAACATTGATGGTCTGAGGCTCTGAATCAAGTCAGACGAGAGGAATCAAATTAAAGAGGCAGGTTGAAAGGGACTCATCAAGTCACGGGTTCTGCAATTTAGTGTCACTGTTGACCAACAGTTAATGAATTTTTATATGTATATATTAGAGAGAGCATAGTGATGTTGGCAAAAAAAAAGGAAAGACCATTCTTATTTCTCTCTAAAAATCTCACCGCATCCCACCATTACAGGCCTTAGCAAATACTTTAACCAGAATAGTTACTTCTCTACCGTTAAAATATGATACGAAATAGTGACTTGTTTATTTGGAGTTTTGGAGGAGACAAATATGAATGTCCTTTGAGTTGGATGAGGGCTGAAGGGAGTTATTTTGGACATGGGTTACTGAGCATTTTGGAGTATTTGTTGGAGCTTTTTTGGAGATTTTATGGTGGAGCTTTGTGTGACTCCCTTTAAGGCCACCTTTAGAGGTGGGGGAGTCACCCATCTTCTTCAACTAAACCATTGCCAATTTTCAGAGTGTTTGAGGTGGGATAATCTACTCTTATATTTGAGACTTTATTAGTGTATATTGTAGTCTTATTACTGTTGAGTATTAAGAATAAGTTTTCTATGAACAAAATGATAAGTCTCGAGTAAAAATCAGAAGTGTACATTTTATGTTAGATAAAAATGTAGGAAGTTATTATCTGTGTAGTTTTCTCTAATAATCTAGAAATATGCATTGTATGGGAGAGAAAAATGTAGAAAATATTATCCGGGTGTAATTTCTTGTAAAAAGGAAATATGGGACATTTTTATGGAATAAAAATGCAATAAACATATTATTTGTGTAATTTTATAGTAAAAAGAAATATGGGCCATTTTCATAGAATAAAAACGCTAGAAGGTGGTATCTGAGTATAATCCTAGTAAAAGGTATGATGAACGTTTTTATAAAATAAAAATATGGAAAATGTTGATTTTGTTAAATACTTATGAAATAAATATTTCTAAGTTGTTATCGAAATGGAATAATTATGAATAAATGTCATTTTCGAATTTAAGGAAGTTGAGAATGTTTGTTGTGAAACGTATAAATTCTAGGAAGAAATACATGTGTTAATCCGTCGATGGGATTTTAGCATCTATAGTACATCCTTTATACATATAAACTCATAGTATTTTTTGAATAAATATGTGAGCGAGTTTAGAAGAGGTTTTATTGGATTTAAACATAAAGTAAGACAACGATGTTATTTCATGTAATGAAATTGTTCACTTGACAAGTATGGAAGTTTGGTAAAAGCGTGATGTTAAACAAGTGTTAAAACGGCTAAAGCGTTAAAATGTTAAGTTGGAAACTTAATGATTATTTTCGAGAAATGACACTTGTTAAAGAATTAAATTGCTAGTTTTGGTAAATAAAATGGTAAATTGGAACTTACCTAAAGTGGAAATTTTTTACAGGGTAAAAATGTTAATGAACGTTATTATACTAGTATGGGTGAAAGTGAATTAAGTCCTAAAATGTGAATGATTTTGGTATAAAATCTAAGGGCTTAGAGTGAAAGTAATAATTTTCCAAGTATAATGGGAAAATGGACGGTTAAGTCCAAGGCTTTGGCTTCGGCCCAAAAATGCAACTTAAAGTAAACATCATGAAAATGTTGAATGCATTGGAAAGATAATGATATTGGATGATGTCGTGTTAAATAATTAAGCAGGGCTATGCTGTCCCTAGTGGTGAAAGACCCCAAACTAGTTGCAGTTCACTTGGCGCTCGGTGCCGGACGGTGAAATTCCGTGAAATCGTGGGTGTGCGTGTGTTGTGATGGGTGTGCGTGTTGGCAGAATCCCTAAAGATAATGGTAAGTAATGAATTGGATATTCATGAAAGGTGCATAAATGAATGGCATTAATTCATTGATTTACTAATGCAAGGATAACGGATTAAGTATTAATATACATGTGGCGACATGGGATAGTTTGATAAGATGATATAATGATGTTTAAGCTACCTAATGAGGTTTGAATCATAATAAACACGAGCGTGTGTTATATAAAGCTTTCAAAGAAAAATGAGTATTTTTTAAACACGGTGTGTGTGTGTGCATTAAAAGAACGTCTTAAGCAATGATTATTAACTCGGCATGAGTTAATGAACGTTGGGTAATAAACGTATGAAAGTGAATGGAAGATTTTTCTCGACCATTGTTAATTGTTTAATTGGGTGAGTTAACGAAAAGAATATGTTAGTTCTAAGCTTAAAAATGATTTTTTTGGAAAGACGAGGAGGATAAAAAGGTATCAGAGAACGTTTTCAAAATAAAACGGCATAATGTATTAGGACGTGTGTTTTCCAATAGAATATACGTAGATATATATTTGTGTTTTCACATGCATGTAGTGTAATATGTGAGTATTTCTTCCTGTCGTTTGCTTCTATACTGCATTTGTATATAATCTCATTGAGCATTCGACTCACATCCCTCTTTTGTTACGGCAGGTTAAATAATGTTCCATACTTTGAGAGCGTTATACAGGTAAGTAGTTACTTGATTTTATGATTAGTAGCTCTGTTTACTTGGCCTTGGGGGCACTTCCCTTGGGTCCTGTCACGTAGTTGATAAAATGGGGATCGCATGCTAACAAGAGTAATGTTATATAATAATAAAACTGGACTAGATACATTATTTAGGTTATTTCACTACACTTCATAATTAACATACGAACCGGATCGGGTTGATCCTCTATTAACCTTTAAATCCGGATTGGGGCGTTCCAACTTGGTATCAGAGCTTTAGGTTCAATGTCCTTTCGGGTGTGACGTGGTGAGGTAGGTAGTGGATATTTCGGCATCATTATCAATTGGAGTCGGTCACGCTTGCCTGGTGACGGTTTTAATTTATACTTTGATGGTAAGGTCGAGGTCTTAATCACGTTGTACCATTATTTTGAGCTGGTGATCGTCTAAGTTAGTAGCCATTCTTATCCCGCTGCATTTGTTCTTGTAGTGTTAGCTTGCGAGTATCGCGTTTGATGTGATCCATTAAGTGGTGACATTGTAGTCTTGTGCGAGGTACATCATGTGGAAGTTAGATGATTAGAAAGTCTTAATGATTCGGTTTCATGTTAGTTGGTAGGCTTGTGGTTTCATCTATGGGATTAGGTTACCAAGTAACGTGACTTATGAAAAAATAATTCTATGGAAATTAGAAAGCCTAAGTGACTTGACATGTTGATTCAGGGTTATTTAAGAACGAATCTATATAGTCCTTGGGACTTAGTGTTAGAAGTTGTGGTATTGAATTATTGCTTTAGAAAAATAAAGTGGTATTGAGGAATAGGATCTCTTGTGGCATCGAAGGTGTTGTCCCAAAGCTTTATAGATAGTACCCGATGCCTCGTATCCTACCAAAAGTTTTATAGTGGTAATAGCTTATAATCTAGCAAATGAGTGTGAGGGTTGTGTAGTGAGACAAGTTAGTTTTCATAGCTGAGTGTTCAATAAGGCTAAGTTGTACATCGTGATGAGTTTGATCTCAGGTTATAGTTACGGACCGACATGCAAATTCGTATTGATAATGCCTTGGAGATATGTTCTATGGATTAGCTAATGAGTTATTAGTGCAAGTGATAGACATTCTATAGTTTTTGGTGAACTTTAGATTGCGCTTTGATAACAAGGATGCCTCTCGTTGAACTGTCGAATTTCCTTATGATATAAATGGCATAGTCTTACAGTTGATATAGCACGTAGTGACTATGATTGATGCCTTGAGGTTACAAATTGGTATTCGTGATCAGTTATCATACATGATAGGATTCTAATGTGACGATTCTTACACTGGGATGTGTATGACCATTTTGGGAAATTATTGAATTATTGTCTCCTCCACGAAGTGTGAAAAGAAAAAAAAAGATGTATCGAGGTTTATGTAAACATGTCGTAGTGGTAAATTCGAGGTTATGTAACATAGGTCATGGTGCGACTTATGATTTCCTGTGATAGATGTGTAGACTGTTTAGAGAGATGACTAAGTATGGTGTTATCACGATAATGCATTTGGGAGTCATTATTGTATTGAAGCCTACATAGTAATTATAAATCATTGATGATTGTAGTATGTTTAGGTCATGTTGATTTATGGGAGTACTCGGAGTTAGTGCCATGGATTTTGTTTATAGGTTGTGTCGCCATGTGGATTTTAAGGATAATGTCAAAAATAGGCTAATGAGTGTTAGTTTATGCACTCGGGAGGATTAAAACACAATGATGTTCATCATAGTTTTAGGGATAACCCTCGGAATGGGGTGTTACGCTTGATTATGGAACCTACATGTGCTACCCGTATGGCTTAGTATGACTCTAGTGAGGAGAATCATTAGGTATTATGCATGGATAATTATTGGAAAAAAAATCGAACTGTCATGGTAACTAGTTAGATAATTATGATTTGGGATCACATAGGACGTTGCTAAGGACTGTAGTAATGGTCCGTAAGGTAAAATTATATATGAGAAATATCTCGAGGTTTGAAAGTTAGCAATCACATGTGGAGATTGTGGAAACTAGAGTATGTAGGTCAGTGACAAACATTAAGAAATGAGAATTATAGCTTCGCTTTGATATGAGCGATAACAAATAACCTCAGTCTTAAGGAGGGAAGCCTAGTGTTCTAACTTCCCTAGTGAATCGGTTCCCAAGTCGTTGTCTTTTGGGTAGTCGCAATTAGTGATTCAAGACAGGGCATGTGGCTAGGCTAAATACCTCGGCGTACATGTAGATCAGTGAAAATTTTAGACTTCAAGTGTACAATGTGGTTCGTACTTCGCGTGGTGGGGATCATTGCTCGACTTCAATTGTTTCATCCTCGGGCGGTAGTCGCCTGATCCATTACATTTTATTGTGTCTTCTTGGACCCCGGTAATGGGAAGTTGTTGTGTCGGTTAAGGGTTTGTATTTAGATATAGCATTGCATAAGCTCCGTAGTGATGCGGGATAGGCCGGGTTGGGGGCTAATGCATCACGGTACTTGAGTACGCTCTTCTTTGAACGCACCATTATTTTACTCTAGTTGGTGTGTACGCATGGTTTCGCAGTTTGTCGCATATAGTTGCTTATATACTTGATAGATTTAAGCTAACACACTCGTTAATTAATCGGTATAGCTGGTTACGATGTATACCATGGATTTGAGGTCACAACTTTAAGAAATGCATATTAGAACTTGATGGAAAATTTAATGCTAGTGTTGCACTCTATATAGAATTTGAGAATTAAGAAGGTTTTCTATCATGTATATTTGGGTTGTTGTACCTAGGATAACTCTAGATTAATGAGTAGTTTCGTAGGAGGTATCGGTCGAATTCACCATTGGGATTAAATGGCAGCCTTGAAATCATTAATCTGAATGGTTGTCGATGTTGAGGACGTATCTTCGTAGGCTAGGCAAGATTCAAATCGTTTGACAAAACATAGGCTTGCAAACCCCGATGTTCGGAGTAATTCATGGAAATGGGTTCCTTGGGTGATAGCGTGATATTTGGTAATTATCAATTATTCAGAGGTATGGATTAGTTGGACATGATAGGCATGCTTGGGAGTTGTCCATAAGACCTTAGGGTCCGCCATGAGTGTATAAAATTAATGGTATGAAATATTTGGGTTTGACTACAGTGTTAAAGGCACCTAAGATTAGAATTAGATTGTTGGATATATGTTTTGTCAATTCACAATCATAAATTTTGAGGATGAAATTTCCTATGGAGGGAAGAATGTAGTACCCCGCCCTTAATATGTTATTTAATCCATCCCCCCTGTGTAAAGTTGCGATAAAATGAAAAATATACGGACTGGGATGATTATGATTAGATTGTATTCCTATTTTTAAAAATTGGGAGGCTTAAAAAATAATTATTGAAGATTTGGGGATTGAATTAAATAAAGAGGAATTGTGGATTTTAGTAATAAGATTTATTAGTCGTTGAGTAGTCAAAATTATATGGAATATTTATAGGGGTATAAAATAGAGTCGGAGAAAAATTAGTCGAACTGTTGAATTTTATAAAGTCTTACATAAGGAATATAGAAATTTCAGAAAAGAAACAAACTATGTGTGCCATACTAAGTTGGAAACTAAGTGGGGCAAACGAGCAAATACAAGAATAGGGGTTAAGAGCAAAACCCAACCTCACATTGTCTTTACTGCCTTTGAGTTAAAAAAAAGGGTTACCAGACGTAATGAATAAAACTGCATAAAACTGGTTGCGACAAAAGAAGAAGGAAAAGCCGTCTAGTTCCTCAAACAGGTAGGGGCGTTAAGCGGTGGTGAAGGGACAACCCTATCTCTCTTCTTGTTGTTGAAGCTGTCGACACTTGATTTGCGGGTTGGCTTTCCAGTTAGCCTGAGGCCTGACAGTCTGAGATGAAGGTAGATACATGTGTAACGATTTTAGTTTCATTCTTATAGACAGAAGAGAGAATCGTGGATTTGAAAACCACCAACACACAAAAATGAAAATCATAGTCCTGACAGTTGCAGGACAGTGATACGAGGGTCATGGGTTTTGTGATTTGGTGAGAGAGAGAGAGAGAGAGAGAGAGAGAGAGAGAGAGAATAGATGATGCTGCCAATCTCGTTGTATCCCTGCAAACCATAGACCAAATTCTCAAATGCTAGCTCTTGGGGTTAACGACTGAGATGAAGCAGGCAATTTGGATGGCGTGTTTTATAAGATTTGATGTAGGCCTAGTTATCTGACCTAAGAGAACTGTACTTGTGGCATAGACATTTAATTTGTTTGTGTATAGAATAAAGGCAGATGGGATTGGTAAGTCTAAACTGCCTTTTATCAATGTCAACTTTTCGTTGAAGGCTCAAAACCTAGGACTAATGCATTAAACCATTGGGCATTGTATGTCTTGGACATTAGCGTAATAAGGAGATTAGAGAGACGTGAGCTGTGATATCTCCTACAAAAGGTCAACCTAAGCCCAACAACATTGATGGCCTGAGGCTCTGAATCAAGTCAGATGAGAGGAATCAGATTAAAGAGGCAGGTTGAAAGGGACTCGTCAAGTCACGGGTTCTGCAATTTAGTCTCACTATTGACCAACAGTTAATGAATTTTTGTATATATATATTAGAGAGAGCATAGTGATGTTGGAAAAAAAAAGGAAAGACCATTCTTATTTCTCTCTAAAAATCTCACTGCATCCCACCATTACAGGCCTTAACAAATACTTTAACACCATAATAGTTACTTCTCTACCATTAAAAATATGATACGAAATAGTGAGTTATTTATTTGGAGTTTTGGAGGAGACAAATATGAATGTCCTTTGAGTTGGATGAGGGTTGAAGGGGGTTATTTTGGACATGGGTTACTGAGCATTTTGGAGTATTTATTGGATCTTTTTTGGAGATTTTATGATGGAGCTTTGTGTGACTCCCTTTAAGGCCACCTTTGGAGGTGGGAGAGTCACCCATCTTCTTCAACAAAACCATCGCCAATTTTCAGAGTGTTTGAGGTGGGATAATCTACTCTTATATTTGAGACTTTATTAGTGTATATTGTTGTCTTATTAGTGTTGAGTATTAAGAATAAGTTTCCTATGAACCAAATGATAAGTCTCTAGTAAAAATCAGAAGTGTACATTTTTATGTTAGATAAAAATGTGGGAAGTTATTATTTGTGTAGTTTACCCTAATAATCTAGAAATATGCATTGTATGGGAGAGAAAAATGTATAAAATATTATCGGGGTGGAATTTCTTATAAAAAGGAAATATGGGACATTTTTATAGAATAAAAATGCAAGAAACATATTATTTGTGTAATTTTCTAGTAAAAAGAAATATGGGGCATTTTCATAGAATAAAAACGCTAGAAGGTGGTATCTGAGTATAATCCTAGTAAAAGGTATGATGAACGTTTTTATAAAATAAAAATATGGAAAATATTTATTTTGTCAAATACTTATGAAATAAATATTTCTAAGTTGTTATCGAAATGGAATAATTATGAATAAATGTCATTTTCGAATTTAAGGAAGTTGAGAATGTTTGTTGTGAAAGGTATAAATTATAGGAAGAAATACTTATTTAATTCGTCGATGGGATTTTAGCATCTATAGTACTTCCTCTATACATATAAACTCATAGTATTTTGTGAATAAATATGTGAGTGAGTTTAGAAGAGGTCTTATTGGATTTAAACATAAAGTAAGACAACGATGTTATTTCATGTAATGAAATTGTTAACTTGGCAAGTATGGACTTTTGGTAAAAGCGTGATGTTAAACAAGTGTTAAAACGGCTAAAGCGTTAAAATGTTAAGTTGGAAACTTAATGATTATTTTCGAGAAATGACACTTATTAAAGAATTAAATTGCTAGTTTTGGTAAATAAAGGGGTAAATTGGAACTTACCTAAAGTGGAACTTTTTATAGGGTAAAAATGTTAATGAACATTATTATACTAGTATGGGTGAAAGTGAATTAAGTCCTAAAATGTGAATGATTTTGGTATAAAATCTAAGGGATTAGAGGGAAAGTAATAATTTTCCAAGTACAGTGGGAAAATGGACGGTTAAGTCCAAGGCTTTGGCTTCAGCCCAAAAATGCAACTTAAAGTAGACATGATGAAAATATTGAATGCATTGGCAAGATAATGATATTGGATGATGTCGTGTTAAATAATTAAGTAGGGATATGTTGTGGTGAAAGACTCCAAACCAACTGCAGTTCACTTGGCGCTCAGTGTCGGACGGTGAAATTCCGTGAAATCGTGGGTGTGCGTGTGTTGTGATGGGTGTGTGTGTTGGCAAAATCCCTAAAGATAATGGTAAGTAATGAATTGAATATTCATGAAAGGTGCATAAATGAATGGCATTAATTCATTGATTTACTAATGCAAGGATAACGGATTAAGTATTAATATTCATGTGGCGACATGGGATGGTTTAATAAGATGATATAATGATGTTTAAGCTACCTAATGAGGTTTAAATCATAATAAACACGAGCGTGTGTTATATAAAGCTTTCAAAGAAAAATGAGTATTTTTTAAACACGGTGTGTGTGTGCATTAAAAGCACGTCTTAAGCAATGATTAATAACTCGGCATGAGTTAATGAACGTTGGGTAATAAACATATGAAAGTAAATGGAAGATTTTTCTCGACAATTGTTAATTGTTTAATTGGGTGAGTTAACGGAAAGAATATGCTAGTTCTAAGCTTAAAATGATTATTTCGGAAATACGAGGAGGATAAAAGGGTATCAGAGAACGTTTTCAAAATAAAACGGCATAATGTATTGGGACGTGTGTTTTCCAATAGAATATACGTAGATATATATATATATATATTCTCATGCATGTAGTGTAATATGTGAGTATTTCTTTCTGTCGTTTGCTTCTATACTGCATTTGTATATAATCCCATTAAGCATTTGGCTCACATCCCTCTTTTGCTACGGCAGGTTACATGATGTTCCATACTTTGAGAGCGTTATACAGGTAAGTAGTTACTTGATTTTACGATTAGTAGCTCTGTTTACTTGGCCTTGGGTCACTTCCCTGTGGTGATATCACGTAGTTGATAAAATGGGGATCGCATGCTAACAAGAGTAATGTTACATAATAATAAAACTGGACTAGATACATTATTTAGGTTGCTTCACTACACTTCACAATTAACGTACGAACCGGACCGCGTTGATCCTTTATTAACCTTTAAATCCAGGTCGGGGCGTTACATGGGGAGAGGATATTACCTAATGGTAGAGTCGTATGAAGGCACCCGTACCTATTTATCATGGACACGGTGCTTATTGACGTTTGTGTGGAAAAATTTTAGCTATTCTTCCTCTGGATGTGTAGAGGTGAGTCGATAATCAAAGTTTTGGACTTGTAAGGAGTTAGAGTCTGATAACTATAATGGGATAACCACAAACTGTCTTAGGTGGCTTTTGCCTGTCGTAAAAGTTACACCGTCGGGAACAAAGATTCAAAAAATGGACAAGAGTAGTCAGAGGTTCATGTGGTTTCTCCCAGGATGGGAGTTTTGCGTTCAAATTAACATGGGAGTTTAATCGAAGGGAAGTGCGGCCTCCCAATAATATTGAGATAATGCGGCTAGTGATGTATAGGCTATTCTTATTCGAATGTTGTTTGGTAGGAGCACAAGGTGAGTTTCCATTATTGAGGTGTGACCCTATAGCTGATAAGGTATCGAGAGTGTTAAACAAGCTTACTGTAAAGCTGGGGCTATAATGACTGAGCCTTACTTTGAAATTTGTTTCGTGTACTGGAGGATACCTATTTTCTACGAGGTATGCCTTTCTCGAATTTCGGGATGAAATTCCGTTATTAGGGGGGGAGTATGTAATACCTCGTATTTTTATGGCTTTTAATTGTGAGATTAATTCAATGAAATTGCTTTTAATTATAGGATTAATTAGAAGTTAATTCGGGATTTAAATAACTAGCGAGACGAGAGTCAGTGTTGATTATGATGATAATGTTGAATATTACTGAGTGAATATGGTAATATATGATTATTGAATTTATTAAAACCGTCGCGAGTTGAAAATACGGCAGTTTCAGTAATTAAGTTGGGACGCGCGTGTCGGTCGTGTCAGGAGCCAATTTAATGGATTTAAAAATAAATTATTTTAATATCTTTCGTATGGTCATTTTGTGTGCGCCAACGTGTCCAAAAGGGTCAAGATAGTCAGAAAACACTAGTCGGGGGTTTAGTTTGGGTCCCGGGGTATTTTAGGCCTAACCGGCAACCCGAGAGGGTATTTGAGTCATTTTGACTTTTTGAGGAACAGTAACCCACGAATTTTAGACTGATTATATCAGCCAACACTTAGGGATCCTAGGGTTTTCACAACCAAAAATCACAAACGGCCATTAGAGAGGAAGAGAAGGAAGCTTCCAAAGAAGAACCACCATCCTTGGACCCTTTGCACCACCACCAGTTGGATCGGGAAGAGAGGATCGCTCCCATACCATCTTCTCTAAAGGATCAGAACTTCTATTTCTAGGTAAGTGATTTAACTTGCAATAATTCAGTGCATATATCATCCATGTTAGTTTAGAATTGGAGAATAACCTTGAAAAATGATGAATGAATGGATTTGAAGAATTAAAATCGTAATCTTGGTAGGTTTTGCATGTAGTTTAACTTCTGGGAATATAGCAGCCACGAAATTATGATCCATGTGTAGATAATTATGAATTTGTAATTAATTATATAGTGTTCTTGAAGAAAATAGGAGAACTATTTTTTTTTTTTAAATATATGATTTGATCCAAGAAATTAATTCCCCATTATGATTTGATGATTCTAAAATGTTAAAAATTATGTATTTATGTTGGTGTGATGGTAGGAATAAATATTTGGGAGCTTGGGACATTATAGTAGAGGATATGAGGGTTAAGTTTGATTAAACCCGTGGGAAAAATTATGCAGAATCGCAATACCTGTTGGATCGATCAATCGACCCATGAATGTCGATCGATCGACTGAATCGATCGATCGACCCCTTTCCCTCGATCGATCGACTCCTCCTGATTTTTGTAGATTATTTCCCTTTAAGGTATGATGATTCAAAAGCTTATAAGAACTCTTAGGGAGATTAATAGGAAATTGCGAGACTTGGTTAAGGTCAGTAAGGTTGTTGTTAATGCCCGAAATATGTTATACCTTATGGGATTGAATGTAATACTTACGAGTGTTTACCGAGTGAGGTACGCTTAGAAATTTCACAAAATTGCGATTTAAATTGGGCGAATGTTAATTTAGGTTAATACCACTAGAATGGGGAGTTTGAATTTCTAAAATAACCTTGGAGGCAAGGGGGTGACTTAGTAACCTTTGAGATAGGTTTAAGTATTCGGATTTATACGACGAGAGAGTTGTCGCTCTACACGTATTACGTAGAATATCGGAGATGGCATTAAAATGTGTACGTGACTTGTAATATAGAATAACTAGTACCTATATTAATGTTGATAAATATTTAAGTGGTGTGATTACCTAGTAAATGGATGATTTTGTGTATGACATACCTACCATAGTTGCTACCACGGGAGGTTTGATTTTTGGAAGAGGATCTTATCTTTGTGTGCCTTCGGGGGGATTTAGATTGGTACCTCAAGGATATAGGACTGTGAATGACTTATTTGTGAGTTGATAAGTCAGCTGACCATGGGAGCGTAGGTATGTGCGTGACCCATGGGTATTTGAACTATATTCGCCTCCAATATGTGTGAATTGTATTGACACGGTTCTTGAGTGATTCAGAACTTATAAATCCTTACGTGCGTGATGTATCAGGATTGATAGCAGAGTATGTGTGCACCGTAGGTTCCAGCCTTTTGGGGTGTCCAATTTGTATATATATATATATATATATATATATATATATATATATATATATATATACACTTGTGATTATTCCATTATTGCTTAGTAGGTACGAATAACTAAGATATTTAAATGGGTTAAAAATGTGAGAATTTATATGGCACCTGAGATAAGTAATTTGATTAATGTAAATGTGAGACATAAGTATGACATATTTGGGTAATACGAGTAGACGCCCTATATTAGAATGTGAAAAAAGGAGTTAGTACAGACCAGTTAGATAGTGGCATAACTAGGATGGGTTAAGGGTATACGTTAGGCGTGCACATTAGTTGAGGGGTGAGAAACTCATGTGAGAGTACGCAACTAACATGTATATAATATTTACTGTTTAATGAAATTAAACACTTGCTGCTTTTAAACTATTTTCACCTCGGGCTCTGACCCGTTTTCCTCCAAACCTATTATATTTTGTAAAAACCTTTTAGGTGCCCAGCCACAAGGACGCCAAGCATAGGAGTTACATTCTGATGACGTGCTGTAGCTGTTGTGGAAGTTATAGGATTTCGGTATTACACGCCTCCACATTTATCCTTAGTTCCTTCAGAGTCATTCATACCAGTTAAGGAATGTTGCCCATTCTTATTTATAAATTGTAGATACAGACTTTCATTATTTCAGATGTTGGTTTATTTATTCAGACTGTTGTATTGGAATTTTATTTTACTCTAGTATTATTACTATAGTGTTTACTCCAGACTCAGTTTATTTCATTACGTTGGTTATTCATATGAGATGGTTTATGCGATTGATGAATGCTGATTTAACTAATTGTTGGTTAGTTGTTAATTTAATTAATAAAATTTGGCATCGCTCTATTTTAAATATTAGGTGGCTAGTAAGTATATAAATGTTCTCGACAGTGATGCTAAGACTGACCCAACTTGATATTCTGTATTAATTTAATAAAGGAGTGGCTACCCGGTATTTAATTAGTCGGGGTGTCACAGTTATCAGTTGGATTCATTATTTGGTTTAGGATTTTAGCCGATGGTTTATTCGACAAGACTTTATTTATTCATTTACTTGAGACGGTTTGGACTATAGTATTGCGTGGATGCTGTAATTCAATTTTTTTCGCATATTATTATTTATCTGTTTAATGCAAGATAAAATTTGGCACCGGCTTAATTAACTAATGAGTGATTAGTAATTAATTTAATTTTCGACAGTGATACTAAGAATGAACCAATTTGTAAATCATATTTTAACTTAATAAAGGTCTGATCACCCGGTATTTAATTAGGCGGGGTGTCATAAATGGTATCTGAGCATCAAGTTCTAGTGTTTATAGAATCTGTAAAACTTACTATGATTTCAGCGTAGCATTCTTTTTTTATAGAGCCATATTTTAGAACTGTTGCTTTTATCTTCACGTGTTTGAGATATCGTGCTTCTGCTATTAGTTTGTATAAAATGTGTACTTATACAATTCGATCTATTTTCAGATGCCACTGAGGAGAGAGAGAGAGAGAGAAGAGAGAGAGAGGCGAGGGAAAAGTCCACGTATGAGGTGAGGGAGGCTCACCAGGAGCCATAGTTACCGCCACCAGAGATGATTTCAACTGGACACTTGGCAGAAATAGTGTCCTAGGCGGTCAATGCGGCGATGACAGCCATGTCAGTTCACTTACCTCAGCCCCAGACACCGCCACTAATGGTACCCGTGATCCAGGCCTAGTCAGGGCCATCTACATGGCAGAGAGTCAAAGAGAACTTCCAGAAGGGCCACCCGCCCGAGTTTCAGGGCAGTACTGATATGGTTGCAGCATGTCAGTGGAAGAAAAATATTCAGCGCCATTTGCGCATAGTGGAGTGTACTGAGGCGCATAAAAAAATGTTGGCTACTTTCAGACTAGTCGAAATGGACTTATAGTGGTGGGAGTCGGTGACCACCACTGATGAGGGGGATATGATGGCCATTACAGATTTCTGGATGCGATTCGATTGTAAATAATTTTTGCCTGTAATTGAGTCAGATATGCGGAAGAAGTTTGGGGAAGTAGCACAGGGTGATCGCTCGGTAGCTGAGTAAGATGAGGAGTTCACCCATTTGGATAACTTTGTGCCATACGAGGTGAACAACGAGGAGATAAAGAAAGCCAAGTTTATGGACGGTTTGCCCTGAAAGATCAGGCAACACTTGATAAGTAACCCCGCATTGGTGACATACACTGATGTCGTCAACGTTGCTCTTGTACATTATTAGGATCATCACTTTCATACGAAAGGGTGCAAGAAAGTAATAGAGCTTAGCCAGCGGGGTAAGACAAATGGGGGTGGTGCCAACGGGGTGCCACAACAGTAAACAGCCAGTCAGCAGGGGTAGGATTCCCTACAGAGGAAGAATTCCAAGAGATTTACACATGAAGGGAACTGAGTAGAGGGGAAAGTTACCAACAAGGTCAACATAGCCTAAATTAGTAGTAGTTTCCTAAGGGCCATCAGGGCCAAGGGAACTAGGAGGGATCCCAGTAGGGCCGAGGCCATCAGGGTCAGCAGCGTCAGAGCCAAAGAGAGTTCTCGGGGTAGTGCTTCATATGTGGCCAGCAGGGTCACAAGAGGAGAGATTGCCCACTACAGGGCTAATCACAGAAGTAGGGTCCCTAGTAGGGATAACAGGCTCCTTTTCCCCCTGCAGCACCAGCACCACTATCCCCTCAGCAGTAGCAGGGATAGATGCACTACGACCGTGTGTATAACGTCCAGGATATACCGATGCCACGAGCACCTTAGGCGCTGCCAGTAGTAGAGGGTGTGTTTCCTATTCATGGGCTTGAGGGTATAATTTTTTTTATACTAAGGCGTCACATTCATTTATTAAGACTAAATTTTTTAGAGTTGCCGACTTATTAGAGACATCTGGTAGTCTCGAGCCACTGTTGGGTAGTGGTTCACTGATACACTCAATTTATAGAGTGGTCGATATCATTATAGGGAGACTGAGCTTAGCGGCTGACCTTCCAGTGTTAGATATAGAGGGTTATAATGTGATTATGAGTATGGATTGGTTGGAGGGTATATGGCGATGGTAGACTGTTATGAGAGGACCATAGTATTCTCTATCCCTGAACAAGAGATGTTCCTTGTAGCGATGCCTCTTCCTGAGGGAGGGTCTCACACACACTTATGTTATATTGAGGAGGATACCTCAAAGGAGATAGTCATTCCGTTAGACTCGATTCCAGTTGTGAGGGATTTCGAGGACGTATTTTAGGAGATACCAGGGTTAACACCCCGCTAAGAGATCGAGTTTGTGATCGATTTAGAATCAGGGTCGAGATCAATTGCCCGAGCACCTTACCGTATAGCCCCCTCAGAGATTCATGAGTTGAGAGAGCAGATTCAACAGCTATTGGGTTAGGGTTTTATGCGACGAAGTATATCATCGTGGGGTACGCCAGTGTTGCTTGTGAAGAAGAATGACGATTCGCTGCACTTGTGTGTGGATTACAGGGAGCTGGACAAGGTCACGATACGGAATAAGTATCCATTGTCGAGGATAGATGACCTATTTAGCCAGTTAAGAGGGGCGGCGTACTTATCAAAGATTGACCTGAGATCGCGTAATCACCGGTTGAGCATTCGGGAGGAGGATGTGCCTAATACCATTTTTTTTGTCGCGGTACTGGTCATACGAGTTCAAGGTGATATCGCTTGGGATCACCAATGCACCAACATTTTTCATGGATCTCATTAACAAAGTATTCAAGGAGTTTTTGGACCATTTTATGATCTTGTTCATAGACGATATTCTATTATACTCTCGCACTGAGAAGGAGCACGCTGAGCATTTACACATCGTTTGACAGACACTATACGGGAGGTACAGTTTCTCGAACACATCGTATCTGACAGGGTATTGCATTTGATCTGAGTAAGGTATCAGCAGTGAAGGAGTGGGGACAATCCACGACACCGACATATATTCGCAGCTTTTTCGGGTTGGTCGGGTACTATCGCCACTTTAATAAGGAATTCTCGAACCTTTGACGAACTTGAATTGCAAGGGGGTGCCATTTGTGTGGAGTGATTACTGTGAGTTGGAATTTGATGAACTAAAGGATAAGTTGATGTCACCTAGTACTTTCATTGCCTAGGAGTGGGGAGGAGTACCGGATCTATACTGATGCATCCTTGCAGGGACTTGGGGGTTTATTACAGCAGGAGGAGAGGGCTATAGCTTATGCGTCTAGAGAGGTTAAGCCTCACGAGAAAAATTACCCCACCCACGACCTTGAGTTGGAAGCGATCGTTTTTTCTTTGAGGATATGGAGGCACTATCTGCTGGGGGGGCAGTTTACAATGTTCATGGACCATAAGTAACTTCAGTATGTCTTCACACAAGAGGATCTGAACATGAGGCAGAGGCGGCGGTTAGAGTTTGTGAAGGATTACCAGTTCGATATACAATATCATCCTGGTAAGGATAACGTGGTAGTAGACTCATTGAGGCCACGACCTACTAAAGAGCTAGAGGAGTCTAGAAAACGAAGTGGAGTGAGATTCGAAGCGAAGATGAGGTTGCCAAAGCGTGTATGGCGGTGTTAGCTATCACTCTCGAGATTATGATGAGGGTAGTGAAGGCACAGACAGAGGATCAGAATTATCAGGTCAGGGTGTGGCAGTTTTTAGCTGAGGGTGCAGAGTCTTACTCGATCATCTTGGAGGGAGGTCTACATTTTAATGGGATATTGGTTATTCTTGAGGATGAGGATTTGAGGCATGCAGTAATGACTGCGTCCCTTGGTTCTAGATTTACGGTACATCCCGATGGGGATAAGATGTATCAAGATATTAGGAGACAATATTAGTGGACTGGGATGAAGAAAGACACACCAGAGTTTGTCTCAAAGTGTGTTACTTGTTAGCTTGTGAAAGTTGGCCATCATAAACCTTCAAGGATGCTACAGACATTGGAGATTCTCATATGGAAGTGGGGGAGCATCTCGATGGATTTTATTATAAGGCTGCCAACATCGTAGAGGGGTCATGATTGCATTTGGTTGATAGTGGATCGGTTGACCAAGGTGGCCCACTTTTTATCAGTTCGCACTGACTACGAGATAATTCAGTATGCACAGCTATTCATTGTCGAGATTGTTAAGTTGCATGGAGTGCCAATTAACATTGTGTCTGATAGAGACAAGATCTTCATGTCTCACTTCCGACAGAGCTTCCAGGAGGCCATGGGAACAGACTTTCCGTTGAGTATTGCTTATCATCCACAGACAGACGGGCAGACTGAGCGGGTTAATCAGATGTTGGAGGACATGTTGAGGAAGTGTATCCTGTATTTCAGGGGAGGTTGGGATCGATACCTTCCATTGGTAGAGTTTGCATATAATAACGCTTACCAATTTATTATCAGCATGGTACCGTTTGAGGTATTATATGGGAGACCTTATCGTTAGCCCGCTTGCTGGTTAGAGGTGGAGATAATAAGTTAATGGGGCCAGAGATGATCAGGAGATGACTGCTAAGATCAAGCTAATTCGGGAACGCATTCGGATTGCTCAGGCAGAAGAGTTATGCTGATGTCAACCCGAGGCTCGTGGAGTTAGAGGTTGGGGACCATGTGTTGGTTCATGTTTCTCCCATTAAGGGGGTCATGAGGTTCAACAAGAAGGGGAAGTTGGCGCCGAGGTATGTGGGGACTTTCCCTATCATAGAGAGAGTGGAACTGGTAGCATATAGACGGGATTTATCAGAGCATCCTGAGCGGATATACGATGTGTTTCATGTAGCGTCGCTAAAGAAGTATAGGATGAACGAGAGAGCCTTCTGGCACATTCCACTCGAGAAGATCAATTTGCAGCCAGACGTCTCATATGAGGATAGACCCGTGGCTATTCTGGATCGTAGTGAGCGTAAACTGTGGTCCAAGGTGGTGCCGCTAGTCACAGTTCAGTGGGGACACCACAGTGTTGATGAGGCTACTTGGGAACGGGAGGATGACATGCGAGAGCAGTATCCAGAGTTGTTTACCGCAGGTACGACCTAATTTCGAGGATAAAATTCCTTTGTAAGGGGAAATATATAATACCCCGTAATTCTGTGTATTTGAATTTAATTAACTCGGTAATTTATTTTAAATTACACGGTATAAGTAATTTAATTGAATTGAGTAATAATTTATTTATTAAATATCAATCAAGAGAGAGATAAGGATTAATATTATGAATTAAATTTACTAAGTGAATAGTAAATAACGTATGGAAATTATTACGCGTAATAGTGAGTGATATTGGCGTAATTGGAATTATCGTAATCGGGAGTCGCGTGTAGACTAATTTGAGGTCGCGATGGAATAATTATGTAGAGTAACTCGGATGATGATTTTGAGGACACAAAAGATTTCGAAAGGGTCGAAATATTATACCCGGGGGTGTTATTTTGATTCCAGAGCATGTTTGGACTAAACCGGTACCCTGTGGGGTCATTTTGGTCATTTTGTAAAATAGGGTAAATAGACCTACGAATTTTATAGCCTTATATCAGATGTTAGATAGAAGGGGATAAGTAAACACTAAGAACAAATAGGAGTCCTTAAAGAAGAAAGAGAGACCATTCTTGGGGATTTTAGAGAGTTCTTGAAGAATCGAAGTGGGTTCTTGCACCACAAGCATCTTGGGAAGGAAGATTAGAGGAGGAAATAATTAAACCTAACTACAAGCCACGAAACCAGACCCTACTGGTCAAAGGCAAGTGTCCTTTTGCAAATCTTTTGAAGTTATAATACCCATATTGTTAGGGTTTCAAACTAGTTTGATGAGATTGATAATTTTTAGAAGAAAATAATGATTTAAATACATGTTTGGGTAAGAATTGCATGTAGAATGATTTAATATCAGTAAAGGATAATAAATTAGAGATTATGTGTTATTATCCACGAATTTAATCTGGGGTTATGTTGAGTATTAATGGAGAATATGAAAACCTAGGGTTCTTGAGGATTAGATTATTAAATCCCTTATTGAATGAAAAGTATAACGTTTTCATGTTGTGTTTACGTTAAAAATCTTCCTGCTATGGATAATTGGTTTCAAGTTTGGTGAAGAAAGATGTAAGTTTTGGGAGTAAAAATGGTGAAAAACGCACTTGCCTAAAGAAGAAGATGATACAATAGGTTTTCGAATCGATTCGGCCTCCTGGCGAAACTAATCGTTTTCCCAGAAAAGATGAAATTTTCCCTTTTGAGCCTAGAACTCCGAAATTATTGTCAAAAAAACTTTTGGGACATTGTTAGAATATAATGAGGAATTTATTATATTGCAGTAGGCTGTGATAGGGCTTTGGGACTAAGTCTTACCTAGAGAATTAAGACAATGATTAAATAGGATTAAACGATAACGTATTTAATTCGTGAGAATGAGAATATAATTACGGGAAAGCGTGAGTGAGCTTATTATATAAACCAGTAGGTTAATGAAGACTTAGCTACCGAAATAGAATAAGGGGTAACAAGGGCCCTTATAGTAGAGAATAATACTCAATTAAATGGGATAGTGAGAATAATCGTAAATTGAAAGTACGGTGAGTATTCGAGTGATATATACTACGCACGAATGATGATAATTAGGTTGTGTGAATACCTACTAAATATATATAGGTTGTGTCTGTACTTATTATATGATTGATGATACATGTTAACATACCTACGCTAGCTGCTATCACGGATGTTCCCGCGCAGTGGGAGGTCCCACTTTTTCGATTTTAGGTAGGTCTGGATTTATGCCCCAGGACATAGAACTTAGGGTGGTTCACTATGTGTCATGTATTAGTGTGTCCGGCAGGTCGTTTGGGTACGTTAGGTATGTGCGTAGCCCAAAGGCTTTAAACTATGTCCGCCTCCATTGCTTGTTATTTGATTTTGGGTTCGAGGAGATGTACCGAACCATTTGTCCCCATTTAGTACTAGAGGTGCTTGGACTGATAGCATAGTATGCCCGTGTTTCACGGTTGTCCTTTTGAGAGACACGGTAATAATATATATTAGCGAAATAAATATATATGTACCAATGTGAATATTCTACTTACGTGTGACAATAGATAGTTAGATAGTGAATATCTAAAGAATGAATTAAGTAGCGAAACTTAATTAATTTAATAATGATATGATAAGTGAAATGTTAATTTCAACCATTATAACGTATGAGAAACGTTAACTATCGAGTAAAGTACTGTATGGGCGGTATTGGAACAGAGACGTGTTCATATTGAGAAATACTTAAGTCTAGTTAGCTTGTGTAGAATAGATAGGTGGGCTAAATAGAGACATTAGGCGTGCACAATAGTTGAGCGGTGAGGAGACTTAAGAGAGTGTACGTAAGCCTAACATGTGTAATTAATAACTGATTTTTTATTGTGATAAATACTTGCAAAATATTTTCAAAATGTTTTGGGTGCAAACCCTTGCTATAAAATCTTTTCAAAACCTTTTAGGTGTCCAGCCACAAGGACGCTAGACTTGATGATTTCGTACAGGAACGTATAGCTACAGCGCTATAGAGGCTTGCAGGGTTTTGAATAGACGCGTCATTCCTCCATTCTTAGTGTAGGGTCTCTCATCAGTATTTCAGTATTTCGTTTGGGCCTGTTGCCCCCATTAAACTTTATTCGTTTAGTATTTCAGTTTCAGACTTGTATTCAGATATTCTTATCAGTTGGATTCATTTTTGGTTTGGGATTTTAGCCCATGGTTCATTCGATAAGACTTTATTTATTCATTTACTTGAGACGGTTTGGAATATAATATTGTGTGGATGTTGTAATTCAATTTTTTCACATATTATTATTTATCTGTTTAATGCAAGATAAAATTTGGCACCGACTTAATTAACTAATGGGTGATTAGTAATTAATTTGGTTTTCGACAGTGATGCTAAGAATTAACCAATTTGTAAATTCTGTTTTAATTTAATAAAGGCCTGATCACCTAGTATTTAATTAAGCGAGGTGTCACATATTTGTGCAGGTTTCATGTTAAAATTATGATGGGCATAGTGGCATTTCATGCCCATTTTTATACGCCAAATGCAAGAATAACTGCAGGAGTGGAATTAGAATGCTAAAAGCGTTATTAAGTGGGAAGAAGTACTTCATATGTCAAAATTCCAACTGCAATTTATTGGAGCGTTTAAAGAATCACTTACAAAAAATAATTGAGTTAGTTCAAGTGGTACATCTTCGGTATATGTTTTGCTTGTGGAATAAATTACCACTGGGTGAAAGATTGCCCAAGGAAAGAAAGTTCATTTCCCAATGGATGCGCATGTGCTATAAAGTTGTTAACCTCTAGTTAATAACATAACTATGGTAAAAAAATTCTCGGGATCGTACGGGGTGAAATACATTTAACCGCGGTGAAAATTAAAATGGTGAACTATTTTTTCAAATATTAAAATCAAAATTTTGTTGGTTTGAAGTTGTGAATACACTCACACAATATAATAATGTGATTTCAAACAAAAATAGTAATAAAATTCCACTATAAATAAGTGAAAACACAGTTCACCATTTTATTTTCACCGTGGTGAAAAATATTTTACCATGAACCAAATGGACCCTCAAGTGTAACAAGTGTGGATACTTTGATTAACTTAAAAATGCCATTGGTGAGTCAAAGAGCATTAATGTAAAAGTGCAAATTAAATTATCACTGGATGATTTGTGAAAGAATTTCCAATGTAAGATGAAAAATTAGTAAACATATATTCAATGAAAGCTAGCTAGCTACTTAAACATTCCTATAATATTTGCAGCAGATCCTAAGATTCATATATTATTAACAACAAAATTAAAATATCCAAAACAACATAAAGTTTTTATAAACACAACTAATAGTGTGCCAAAAATGGTTGTGCAGCAAAAAAATAACTATGTCGTAAATGTATGTCATGCAATGCCCTGTGCTTCGTGCCCACTCACACTTAGCATTTTCGGTGTCCCGTGATAGGGACGTAATTAATTCCAATTATGTCATCCACGTAATTATTAATGAATTCTTATTCATTCATTAGTTTAAGTTTCATGAATTTTTCTCATTCATTACTTAACATTATTTTGGGGATTTTGCCAACAAATACTCACGGACTTCGTGGCCTCACACCACCGGTCTCCGCCGCCATATATTACTGCAGTTGGTTTAAGGTCTTTCACCACTAGGGACGTCATGCCATTCTTAATTGTTTTCTCCTGGCATCATCCAAATATCATTATCTTTCACGTGTTCAACATTATTCTCAATGTTCACATTTAACTTATCCGGTTTTATCATTTAAAACCCGTTATTTGCCATTTTCCTAACGAGATGAGGAGGCATTCTAGTGTTAATGCCAAACACTAAAATATACTAAATATTCATTTTCACTTTGATTTACCAAGATGCCTTCTTACACTTTTACTATCTTAAAATCATTTCCTTCGCATTTTTCAAGTATTTTTCATGCAAAAATACCATTTAAGTGACTTTTTCTCATATTGACCAAATCTGCCACTAAGGCATTTTTAACAAAAAAATCACCTTTCTAAGTGGGTTTTAAGTACAAAAATCATTCTTTAATGTACTACATGTTTTCACCAACATTTAACCCATTAATAATGATGAATAATCCATTGTAACATAACTTTGCATAATAGTCCAACTATACTGATATTAAGTCATATATAACATGTTTAAGAAGCTTAAACTAAAATTATGACTTAAATGATTTTGGGGCTATTTTTATCAAAATTTTAATCACATAATTAAACTAACATTTTTCCTCATTAATCATCTTAAGTCTCAAGATTAAAGCACATTACACATTTTACACATATAAATGAGTATTATACCTAAGAATAACCCTTAAATGCAACTAATATGTGTATTTTCATGTAATTATTTATTTCATGAGATTTATATATTTCAAACATGATTTAAGTAACACCAATATTCTTAAATCTCTTCAAAAGATCACCTTCTCCATTTTTCAACACTAACAAAATGGGTTTTCACATATATAAGAAAATAAGGAGAATCACTTATCTCGCATGGATTTAGCAACAACTACACATGGGTTTGAATTTAAAAAAAAAGAGTTTAGAGTGGAGGAAAACCCTACTTGTTAATGGGGAGTGAGTGTAGATGTGAAGAAGATGGTGAATATGCTTCTATAGTTCCACCAAAAAGTCCCCAACAAAGCTTCCTTTGAGCTCCAAAAAGCTCTCTGAAATTTTTTCCACAAGTTGTCCCAACCTTGAGGTGAGCTTTAATGGTGTTTGGAGACCTTTAGAGTGGTGTCTTGATGGTGGAAGAAGGGGTGGAGGTAGATATAGGAAAATATGAAGGTGTTTTGATTATTAGAACACAGAAAAATGAGAGAAAATAAGCTGCCAATGATTGCAACTTCATACCCCCAAGGCTCCCTCCCATTCTCTCTCTCTCTTATAAACTATATGTGGAAACCTTCCATCCTTGACCCAAAGTTCAGAAATCAGAGTGTCCCAAATCGTGCAAGGCACTTCCCAAAGTTTGATTTTCTGAGTTCGAATAATACAAGTCCGAACCACCCAAAGACCCAGCTTAATTGACACTGGGTGTGCTGCTAAAAGGCTACCAGCGTCACTTTCTCTCTCTAAAGCTTTTTTTGAAGAATTTAACCTAAGGGTCTTATTCCTAGTATTTTTTTGAGTGAAAAACCATTTTCACACTAATCTATTGGACTCCCGGAATGTCCTATACATGGCGCGAAAATAGGGACCTCTGTGCAAATGTATTTTTGTCGATTTTTCTCTTCGTAATTAAATTTCTTATATTTTTGTGAATCAAAAAATATATTCATAATATTTTTTTAACCTTTCGAGACGTCTTAAATAATACTCGCAAGAAACGAAACCTCCGCGCAAAACATATTTTTTTCGATTTTTCTTCCACTGTAATGTTCCTTATATTTTTACAAGTTTGAATATATAATCGGAATATTTTTTTTGACCTTTCGAGATGTCCTAAATAATACGCGCAAGAAACGGGACCTCCGTATAAAAAATATTTATTTTTTATTTTTCTTCTCATGGTAATATTTCTTATATTTTTATGAGTCTAAATATATAGTCGGAATATTTTTTTGGCTTGTCGATTGTCCTAAACAATTCGCGCAAAACTAGACTTTCGCTGTGTTGCGCGTCATAAGACAATTAGTACACAAGCTCATGTAGCGTTCGTTGATTGTACGAATCGCGTGAAACTTAACCCAAATACTTAAAATAACTATACGAACATAAATCATAACTCATGAGGGAACATGCGACGTAAATTTTTTATTAACGGAGCGTCGCTAACTAAAAGGATAATCGCGTGAGTACAATTTAAAGGTGCGGGCATTACATACTCCCCTCCTTAGGATATTTCGTCCCCAAAATTCATCCTAAGTCACTCAAAAATCTGTGGGTGTTTCTCTCGCATTTCGACTTCTTACTCCCAAGTGGCACCTTCGACTCCCTGGGACTCCCATAGGACCTTCACCAGTGGAATGACTTTTTTGCGCAGAACCCGGTTCTCTCGGTCCAAGATGGATATAGGCCGAGTCAAGAATGTTATATCCTCTTCTAACTCAATGTTCTGTCAGTTAATCACATGGCGAGGATCATGCAGATACTTCTTCAGCATAAAGACGTGGAAGACATTGTGGACATGAACTAACTGTAGAGGTAGCGTTAATCGGTATGAGACATCCCCGACCCTTTTCAAAATCTCGAAGGGTCCAATGTACCGAGGATAAAGCTTGCCCTTATGACCAAATCTCTTACTACCAGTCCTAGACCTGACCTTCAATAACACTTTATCACCCACTCCGAACTCTAATGGCGTATGTCGATTGTCGGTATAATTCTTCTGACTAACCCGAGCCGTCACTAACCTCTCTCGTATCAACTGAACCTTTTTGGTCAGCTCCCTGATCATATCCGAGTTTGTAAGATGCTTCTCACCCACCTCTTCCCAACACATTAGAGAACGACACGGTTTCCCATAAAGGGCCTCGAAGAGGGCCATCTCGATACTGGCTTGGTAATTATTGTTGTATGAAAACTCCGCTAGAGGTAAGCTCTCATCCCAACTACCCTGAAAGTCAAGAGCACATTCCCGCAATAAGTTCTCCAGAATCTGGATCGTACGCTCTGATTGTCCGTCTGTCTCTAAATGGTATGCCGTACTCAAATTCAGATCGGTGACCAACTCCTATTGAACCTTCCTCCAGAACCGTGAAATAAATTAAAGATCTCTATCAAATATAATGGTCAAGGGTACGTCGTGGAGTCTGACAATCTCCCGTATGCACATCCTGGCCAACTTTGCTATGTTGTTCGTGATCCTGATCGGTAAGATGTCTGGAAGATCCACCACAACCCAAACTGCATCATGACCCCGTTGAGATCGAGGTAACGCTGTGACAAAGTCCATGATGATGTGCTCTCACTTCCACTCGGCTATCGAGAGTGGTTGTAATAACCCAACTGGCTTCTTGTGCTCGACCTTCACCTGTTGTCACGTATAACACTTAGCTACAAACATCGCTACATCCCACTTCATCCCAGACCATCAAAAATCTCTACACAAGTCCTTATACATTTTCGTTTCACCCGGATGTATACTGAATCGAGACTGACATAATTATATAAGGATCTCTGCCTGAAGCTCTTTGACAACTGGCACAATTAACCTGCCCTTGTGTTGGACACCTCTATCCTGATCAACCGTGAGAGTATCGAATTCCTCACCATTCTGAATATGATTTCAAAAATGCATAATCTCCTCATCATAAAGTTGTGCATGAAGAACATTCTGGTAAACCACTGGCTTAGCCATCATACCCCATAAATAGGCTCTGTTATTGTTATACTGGACACACAGTTCATATTTTTGAAGCTCCCCATACATCTTCCTACGGAACTTACCTCATCGCCGCTAAGGCGGGACCCAACTTCCTACTAAGAGCATCAACTACCACACTGTCCTTCCCCGAATGATACTCAAACGTGAAATCATAGTCCTCTAAAAGCTCAATCCACCTCCATTGCCGAATGTTGAGGTCTCACTGAGTGAAGATGTACCCGAGGCTCTTATGATCGGTGAACACCTCAAACCTTTCTCCATATAAGTAATACCGCCAGATCTTCAAGTCAAATACAACTATATCCAACTCTAGATCATGGGTGGGTAGTTCCTCTCATGCGTCTTAAGCTGACGGGAAACATAGGCAACCACCTGTCCTTCTTGCATGAGAACTTATCTAAGGCCTGATTCAGAATCATCACAATATACGGTATAACCCTTTCCCCATTCAGGAAGAATGAGGATGGGTGCCGAGGTAAGCCTGACCTTCAACTCCTGAAAGGCGGACTTACACTCATCTGACCACTCAAAAGAACACCCTTTTGCATCAACCGTATGAGAGGTGATGCAACTCTAGAAAAATCCTGAACAAATCTTTGATAGTAGCCGGCCAATCCAGGTAAACTCTGAATCTCCGTGACCGTTTCGGTCTATCCCATTCAGCAATGGCTTCAACTATGGACAAATCGATAGAAATACATGTGCCAGATACCACATGACCAAGAAATTTGACCTCATCCATCCAGAATTCACACTTGCTAAACTTTACATACAACTCGTTCTCCCTTAGCACTTGAAGATTCGTATGCAAGTGCTCCTCATGGTCAATATCAAAAGATGAATACACTAGGATATTGTCAACAAAGATGACCACAAACCGATCGAAATAAGGGAGATAAATATGATTCATGAGATCCATAAACGCGACTAGGGCATTAGTCAAATCGAAAAGCATGACCAATAACTCATAATGTCCATACCGTGTGCGGAATGCGGTCTTAAGAATATTTTCCTCCTTCACCCTCAACTGGTGATAACCTGATTGGAGATCAATCTTGGAGAACCTCCCTACTCCCTGAAGCTGATCAAATAAGTCATCAATCTGCGGCAACATATTTATTCTTCACCGTCACCCGATTCAGTTGTCGATAGTCGATAAATAGCCGAAGAGAATTGTCCTTCTTTTAAGAAAAAAAGGACTGGCGCTCCCTACATGGACACACTAGGGCGTATAAATCCCTTGCTCGTTAAATCATCCAACTGAGTCCTCAATTCTAGTAACTCTGCTGGTGTCATTCTATGAGGAGGAATGGAAATAGGCGTCATACCGTGATGAACGTTGATGATGCTGGGAATCAGCACCACCAGGTGAGGTGTTTTGCAAGCTCAATATAGATGCAACAATGGCAACATAGCAGTATAAAGAAGATAAGAATGAGGTGAGGATAAGTGGAATAACACCTGAAGATAAGTGGTTCAGCCAATTTGGCCTACGTCCACTGTGAGTGTGTGAGTAATATCACTGAAAGAAGTCACTAATGGCCATGGATACAACCTCTCAATCTTTTTCTCTCTCTATCGTATGTATATAAATAGAGTTTTAGCTAGGGTTTTAATATCTGGATCCTTTTTGTAAGGTAGGGGATGATCCCTTTATATAGTGCCTAGGGGGTGTAATGTACCCCCTATGCATGTAATGTGCATGTGTGTGGTATCCTCACCAATGGGGGTGTGCCACCTGTCATGGTCACATGTAGGTAATGATGATGAAATATTCTCCCCCACGTGGAGAATAATCTTGTTATAACTGATTTGTGCCCAGGTGTCCTTATCCAGATGTCAACAGATGCTCGGCAGTCATGTTGGTGAATGGCCTCGGCCTAGGAGAGGCCGAGCTATAAAGGTTGGATGCCCGCTCAATCCGCGAAGTGTCATGAGGAATCTCGGCCTGATGTCAGCCGAGGTATATGCTAGGGTCGGCCTGAGCCGAGGTTAGGCATGTGGCATGCTGATGTTTACTAATACCTCTGGTAACCTCGGCCCAAGCCGAGGTAGGATCCATGATGAAGGTGAATCGGTGGCTCCTTGTTATCTCGGCCTACTGATGGACGAGGTTGATATTCCTGGGCACTTGAGGGTGCTGTTGATATCTGCGACGTGCGTAGTATCCTTGGGGAGGTGCATGTAGTAATGTCGGCCGGGGCCGAGGTAGTCCTGGACGAGGGATGATACCGGTGGTCCTTACCCCTTATTGGGCCTACCAATGTCTCGGCCACCATCTCGGCCGAGGTAGGTATCCCTGGCTGAGGTTATACTTGGGCATATCAATCACCCCCGAGCCCTTAGTCATTTGCGAGAGCAGGTGGCTAGGGGATTCTTGCCTCCGAGGCCTGTTCACCCCAAGGCCAACACCTGGGTGACACCTGTCCCAAGCCAAGGCATGCCCACTTGGTTGGCATGTGTTGTCAGTTGTCCCTTGGGCTTCCCAAGGCAATGATGAGCCTTGGGAATCGTGCCCAAGTATTTAAATGTTAAAAACCTTTCTTCTTCCTCATTTCTCTCCTTCGCGCCCTGTTTTCTGCAACTCTCTCTCTCTCCGAAGCTCCCTCGTTCCAGCGCTTGTTCTGCAGGGGAATACCTCGTTTCTTGCGCGATTTCCTCTATTTCATTTATCAACTCACCCTTAGGTACCTCCCCCTCTCCATCTCCTTCATTTTGGCATTTTAATTTGAATTTTTCGGTGAGGGTTTGAATTTTTCGGTGGTCATATGAGTTTTCCAGTGAGGGTTTGAATTTTTCGGTGAGCTAGGTTTTCTGCAAAAGTTCTTTGGTTTGATCTTTGGTCCCCTTAATCTTTCAAGCCAAACTCGTTTGTAGTTTTTAGGATTTTTCCTCAAGTTTAGGGTCTGCCAAAGTTTTGGGTCGTCCCCCGATGCTCAGACCCCTGTATCAACTTCTTGAAGACTTCCCATCTCTTAGAGAAAAGACCTTAGAGAAAATTAGGCAAATAGAGAGAGCTCAGGAAGAAGCTCGTAGGTCACAGGAGTTCCCTGTCAGACCTCTCTTTCCTCCACCTCTCAAGGTGGTATACCCTCGTCCACCTGAGAATTTCTATCAGACAGACGCCTCTGCCAATAAATTGCTGATGTCTGAGTCTGAGTCTTCCCCCTCCGACCCGATGTCTGTGGACTCTTTCCAAGAGGCCATGGACTTCACTCCTCAGGCTGGTCAGGACCCTGACCAGGCCGAGGTTTCCAGCCGGGCCTTGTCCCAAAATGGCACAAGTACCTCAAGTTCTTCTTCAGAGGTTGAGCTTGTTGGGCCAAGTATGGCTGTGCCTCCCATTCTAAATGCCATCCCACTTTCAGCCGTTACTGGGGCCGAGTTTGCTCAAAGGTTCCCTGGTCACCCGTCTACGTCTGCTCCAGCCGACGTTGAGTCTGACGACGATGAGGATGTCGAAAGTGATGTTGACACATCTGAGGCGGCCGAGTATGAAAGCACATTTACTGAGGTGGATCTATTGCACTTCAGGTACTTATACTCCATCAGTCCCTCTATCCACTTAAGGAGACCTCTGAGGGAAGAGAGGGCCTACCATGGTCAAGATGGAGAGATTTGCTTGTACGAGCAGATGTTCAAGTTAGGTTTTCGTCTTCCCTTTCACCCTGTCATCAGGTCCATCCTTTCCTTCATTAACTTGGCCCCCTCACAGCTCTCTCCCAATGCTTGGAGAGGTATCATAGGGGCCATTATCTTGTGGAGGGCGGTCCACCACTCTGACCTCCCAGTTCAGGTCTTTACTGGATGTTACGTCCCCACCTCGGCCAAGAATCATACGAGCTACTATCACTTCGTGGCTCGGAGGCCTGAGAAAAAGATGCTATTGGTCACTCAGACCTCCAATCATAATTGGAAACCTCGGTACTTTTTTGCCTCAGGGCTGTGGGAATTTGGCCCTTCCATTCCCTCTTCCATTCATGAGCCGAGAATACCCCTTAAATGGGGAAAAGTCACCATGTCTGCTAGGGCCGATCCTGGACTAAGTGCTCAAAATGGCAAAAAGGTGAAGGCCCTACAAGACCAAGGGGCCCATGGGGTGTTTGTCAAGTTCGAGCATCTGTTGACCCCCCAGTACCTCTCGGGGACGAGCTTAGGTGGAAGTCCCCTAGTTGACTTTGGTAAGGATTTTTATTTTCATTTCAAGTCTAACCTCTGATTATACTTACTTTATTTCTGAGTCTTATCTTTTCATTTTTGCATAGAGACCACCAGGCATTTCAGACGAGTTGTGGGAGATGGCAGCTCCAAGCTTGGCTAGACTTGTCAAGAAGACCGGTTTGAATGCTCCTCCACCTGCTCCCTCAACATCCAAGTCCAAGAAGAGGGCCCCTGAGGTCCATCCCCCTGAGGATCAGAGGCCGAGCTCCAGGCAAAGGAAGACTCCAGACGCTGCAATTCCTATCACAACCGATACCTTAGCTGCTCGTCTGGACCAGCTGAAGCTTTCCGAGAGCGTGGTCGGCAACAGCAGGCAGACCATGGACGCCCTTGCCAACATGATGACTGATGCCGATAAGCGCTTTTACAGGGCCATGGACACTCATATGCTGGTTGAGTTCGGCCTCCACAGAGCCGTCCAGGTATGGCTCGTTCATTTTGCCAAGTGCGACCTCTGAATTTATTTCCCTCTAACCTCTTCATTGTCTGTGCAGAGTGTGACTGCCATGTACCAGTTATCTAACTGGGCCTTGAGGAAATTGCCTCTGATCCAGAAAGGGCAAGAGGCTGAGCAGGTGGAGAGCACCCTGAAGGCCGAGGTCGACCGTCTGAGGACGGAGTTATAAAATGCTGAGACCAAGGCCCAAAATTCTGAAAACAAGGCCCAAGGCCTAGAAAAGGACATCTCTGCACTCATCCAGAGCCACACCAAGGCCTTGAAGGACAAGGATGATGCCCTGCAGAGGAATGTTAATGCTGCTGTGAAGGCCTCTCTTGCAGATGCCTCGGAGAAAATAATTGCTGATTACAAGGTCTCTGCGGAGTTTGTAGGTTTTGGTCTTAAATACCTTGAAAGGGGTATCAAGGCCACCACCAAATGGGCCGAGGTCAGGGAGGCCGAGGTTGGCACCATAAAGGCCTCCGACTTTATGGGCCTCGGCCTTTCCGACGCTCAGTTTGCCCAGGCCTTGCAAGAGATAGAGGACGAGGCTGCTGCCCCTGGTCAGACTGTTACTCTGGAAGGGACTGATCTCGGAGTGACTGACCCTGCAAATGAAGTGGCTGAGGTGACCAATGCCGAGCAGGCCAATCCAGCCGAGACATCGAATGTTCCTCCCTCAGATGTTTGACTTGGCCTTGTATTTTGCATTTTTTGTTTTGACTTGTAATCTTGCATTTGTAATTTCTCAGACATGTAAATATTATGCAATTTCTTTCATTGAATGCCAATGTCTTCCTTCATCTTGATCTCTGAATGTATTTGAATGCCATGCAATCTCTGAAGTCATTATTTAATATGATGCCATAACCATTACTTAAGAGTCTGAGGTCCTCTAACCAAGGTGTCTGAGGTTAGCCTCATAATAAATCACCAAATTAATGGTGTTAAGGGTCTTAGGTCCTCTAACCTAGGTGTCTGAGGTTAGCCTCATAATAAATCACCAAATTAATGATGTTAAGGGTCTGAGGTCCTCTAACCTAGGTGTCTGAGCTCAGACCTCGTCACCACCGAGTGATGTTATGAGGGTCTGAGGTCACCACCTGGGCCGAGGTTAGCCTCATAATAAATCACCAAATTAATGATGTTAAGGGTCTGAGGTCCTCTAACCTAGGTGTCTGAGCTCAGACCTCGTCACCACCGAGTGATGTTATGAGGGTCTGAGGTCACCACCTGGGACGAGGTTAGCCTCATAATAAATCACCAAATTAATGATGTTAAGGGTCTGACGTCCTCTAACCTAGGTGTCTGAGCTCAGACCTCGTCACCACCGAGTGATGTTATGAGGGTCTGAGGTCACCACCTGGGCCGATGTTAGCCTCATAATAAATCACCAAATTAATGATGTTAAGGGTCTGAGGTCCTCTAACCTAGGTGTCTGAGCTCAGACCTCGTCACCACCGAGTGATGTCATGAGGGTTTGAGGTCACCACCTGGGCCGATGTTAGCCTCATAATAAATCACCAAATTAATGATGTTAAGGGTCTGAGGTCCTCTAACCTAGGTGTCTGAGCTCAGACCTCGTCACCACCGAGTGATGTTATGAGGGTCTGAGGTCATCACCCGGGCCGAGGTTAGCCTCATAATAAATCACCAAATTAAGGATGTTAAGGGTCTGAGGTCCTCTAACCTAGGTGTCTGAGCTCAGACCTCGTCACCACCGAGTGATGTTATGAGGGTCCGTAGTCACCACCTGGGCCGAGGTTAGCCTCATAATAAATCACCAAATTAATGATGTTAAGGATGGAACGAGAATTTGTCATGGAAATTGATCTTTATTAACAACCTCTTCTCAATAAGATGGTACATTTACAATTTACAAAATAGATGCAACATCATATGAAATATCTCTTTAGGTGGTCAGCATTCCATGGGTTGGTGAAGGGTTCTCCCTCTAGGTTCTCTAGCCTATACGTGCCAGGCACAACCTCTTCCGTTACTCTGTAGGGGCCATGCCAGTTCGGGTGTAGCTTGTTTGTTTTCTGTAGGGTCTTCTTAAGCACTAGGTCTCCTACCGCAATGGGTCTTGATTTCACCCTTTGATTGTAGAATTTTGCTGCTCTCTGTTGGTATGCTGCTTTCTTGACCTCTGCGTCTTCCCTTCTTTCTTCAATTAGGTCCAGGTCTAACCTCCTCCTTTCCTCGTTGCTGTCAGGATCGTAGGTCTGAACCCGATGAGTTGGTAGGCCTATCTCCGTTGGTATGACGGCTTCTGAACCGTGTGCCAGCATGAATGGGGTTTCTCCCGTGGGTGTCCTCGCTGTGGTCCTGTAAGCCCATAGCACAGCGTAAACCTCTTCTTGATTCCGTCCAAGATAGTCCTGTTTGTGACCTCAGTCTGGCCATTAGCCTGAGGTCGACCAGGAGATGAGAAGAACTGTTTAATCCCCACACTTTGGCAATACTTCTCTAAGGAGGAGTTCTTGAACTGGGTCCCATTATCTGAGATGAGCGTGTTTGGGAGACCATACCTACATATGATGTTCTTCCAGATGAATTGAAAGGTCTTCTGCTCCGTAATCGTTATCATTGGTTCGGCCTCTACCCATTTTGAAAAGTAGTCAATGGCAACTATCAAGAATCTATAGTTGTTGACTGCTCTTGGCAAAGGTCCTACTAAGTCAATTCCCCATACCGCGAAAGGCCACGGAGAAGAGATTGATGTCATAGGCTGATGGGGTTGGTGGGGGATAGTGACGAACCTCTGACATTTGTCGCACTTCTTCACATAGTCAGCAGCGTCCCTAGACAAGGTTAGCCACCAGTATCCTTGAGTGATGATCCTTTTGGCTAAGGGTCTTCCCCCTATGTGGCTAGAGCAAGAGCCCTCATGAACCTCTCGCAAGACCCGGGGTACCTCCATGGGATGCACACATCTGAGGAGGGGCAAGAGGAACCCCTTTTTATACAAGACATCACCTACCAATGAGAACTTGGCAGCTCTGTACCTCAACTTTTTTCTTTCCAATCTGGACTGAGGTAGCTCCCCCTCTCTTAAGTATCTGACGAGCGGGTCGATCCAAGAGTCTCCTAGGTTCACATTGTGACAAGGGCTGCGTACCTCGTCCTCCTCTATGCTTGCCTTTCCCAGGACTTCAATTGGGATGGTTCTTCCCAAGTCTGTCTTCATTGCCGAGGCCAGTCTTGCCAATGCGTCAGCGTGATTGTTGCTCAATCTCGGCACTCTCTTCAGTTTGGCCTCTTCAAAAAACTCTAGCAATCCTCTTACCTTTTTTAAGTACCTGGCCATCCTTTCGTCTTTAGCCTCGTATGCCCCCAACACCTGGTTAACAACCAACCTTGATTCGCTATGCAGTAGGAGCCGCTTTACCCGCAGAGTTGTTGCCAATAGGAGACCTGCTATCATGGCCTCATACTCAGACTCGTTATTTGAAGCCTGGAAGTTGAATCTCAAGGCATATTTAATGTTGGCGCCATCTGGAGCCGAGAGTACTAGCCCCGCGCCGCTTCCACCGTCACAGGAGGATCCATCCACGAAGAGGCTCCACACGTCTTCGTCTGAAGAGAAGACGCCTTCTCTCATCACCCCTTTTTCGAAGAGGTGTCGATCCTCTTCGTTTTCTTCTATTCTCCTCCGAGTCTTACCTGGGACTACCTCTTCTCGGCCCCGGAAGACGTACGGGTCTGTCTCTTCCGAATCTCAAAAGACACCTGGACTCTTCTCTTCGCCGCCATCCAAGCTCTTCTCTGACTCAGTCTCTTCCCAAGTGAACTCTGCGACAAAGTCTGCAAGGGCCTGCCCCTTAATGGCTGTCCTGGGCTGGTAAGTAAGATCATACTCTCCTAGTTCAATGGCCCAGGCCATCAATCTTCCAGACTTCTCAGGCTTGTGCAGAACCTGCCTTAGTGGGGAGTCCGTAAGGACTATCATAGAGTGAGCTTGAAAGTAAGGCTTCATTTTCCTTGAAGCATGGATAAGAGCATAAGCCAACTTCTCCATTCGGGGATAGTTTTGTTCAGACCCTTGTAGGGCCTTACTGTTGAAGTATACAGGCCTCTGAACTCCATCCTCCTCTCGTATGATGGCCGCGCTAATAGCCGACTCAGAGACTGCCAGATACACAAACAATCTTTCTCCCGCAATGGGCCGGGACAGCAGCAAGGGAGACCCTAAGTAGGACTTGAGTTGACCAAAGGCTTTTTCACACTCTTCATCCCACTGGAAGGCCTTCCTTAGAACCTTGAAGAATGGAAGACACTTATCCGTTGCCCTGGAAACAAACCTGTTCAGGGCTGTCAATCTTTCGGTGAGTCTTTGGACATCCTTGATACTCCTAGGAGTCTTCATGTCAAGCAATGCCTTGATTTTCTCAGGGTTTGCCTCAATCCCCCTTTGATTAACGATGAACCCCAGGAACTTCCCGGCTCCTATCCCGAAGACACATTTTGCTGGGTTGAGCTTCATTCTGTAGGAGTCCATGACATCAAAGGTCTTCTCAAGGTCCGCTACGTGAGTACAGGCTTTCAGGCTCTTCGTTAGCATATCGTCCACATATACCTCCATGGTCTTACCTATCTGTTCCTCGAACATCCTATTGACAAGACGTTGATACGTTGCCCCCGCATTTTTCAGACCAAAGGGCATCACCTTGTAACAGTACGTCCCCTTGTCAGTAATGAAGGTTGTCTTCTCAGAGTCCTCGGCATCCATGAAGATTTGGTTATAACCTGAATAAGCATCCATGAAACTCATGAGCTCATGCCCTGCCGTTGCGTCCACCATCTGGTCTATCCTAGGCAAGGGATAATTGTCCTTCGGGCAAGACCTATTCAGGTCTGTGAAGTCTACACACATCCGCCACTTTCCGTTGGCCTTAGGCACGATCACTGCATTTGAGAGCCACTCTGGATAGGTGACCTCTCTTATGAACTCGGCCTCTTCTAACTTTTTCACTTCTTCTCGAATGACCTCATACTTCTCTCTGGAGTAAATTCTTCTCCTCTGCTTAATTGGTTTGGCATCCCTGTCCACGTTGAGCTTGTGGGTCATGACCTCAGGGTCTATACCAGGCATGTCTGCATGACTCTAGGCGAAAACACTCTGCCTTTTCTTCAGGAAGTTTATCATCTCTTCCCTGATCCTTGGTTCTAGGGCCTTGCCGACCTGGACAGTTTTTTCCGGTTCGTCCTCATCGAGGACGATGGATTCTACCTCTTCCGCGGCCTCGCCCTTTTTCAGTTTTGTTTCATCCTTCGGATCAAGAGTGTCGATGCTGTAAGTGGCGGTTGCTCTCTTATGGGCCTCTCTCTCTTCAGCTGAGTTGAAGTAACACTCCCGTGCCGTGGTCTGGTCCCCTTGCACTTCCCCTACCCCATAAGGAGTCGGGAATTTTAGCATTTGATGGACCGTTGATGGCACAGCTTCAAATTCTTTGAGGGACACTCTTCCGATGATGAGGTTGTATGCTGAGAATACATTTTCGTCCATAACAAAAAAGTTTATCTTCTTAGTTAGTCTCTTAGTCCACTCATCCCCCATGCGTACATCCATTTCATACATGTCTAATGGGTGTACCTTCTCACCACTAAAGCCTATCAATGGGTGATGGTAGGCACCAGCCTTGCCCTGCTAAGACCCAGGCTCTTGAAACAAGGCCAGAACATCACATCTGCCGAGCTTCCCCCATCTATGAGGATTCTCCCAACATCGCACCCATGTACCCGTGTGGTTATGACTAAAGGGTCATCATGGGGGGCTAAGATTCCCTTGAAGTCAAGTCTGGAGAATCCCACCACTAGGGTGTCCATGTCCACCTTCTTCCTCTTCTGCACTGCGTCAGAAGACGTTAGATCCACAACCTCAGGTTTGACCACTGACTTGGCCTCCGCTACATGAGCTTTCCTGTCGGCTACCTCAGAGCCACCTCCTGCGAAACCCCCACATATGGTGCTAACACCAAAGGAGATCATCCCTACCCTTTTGACTGGGGTGTTGTCATCCTTAGGAGGGAGATCCGGGTCATCTCCATCATCACCCTCCGAATCATCATGCCTTCTAGCCGGGACATCGCCACGGCACCTGTCATCTCTTCTCTTCCTAGGGTCTTCTCTTCCACCCTTCGGGGCCTTGCCATCCACGTACTTTCTTAGCTTCTCGGATTTCAGCATCTTCTCAATCTCATCCTTCAGAGCAAAGCATCTATCTGTGATATGGCCGTGATCCTGATGGAACTCACACCAGAGGTTCTTATTCCTCTTATATGGTGGGGCCTTCAATTTCTCTGGCCACCTCAGAGCCCGGTCAGTCTTGATCTCATTAAGGATGTGCTCACAGCTCACAGTCAGAGGAGTGTAATGAGCGAACTTGTCATCTGCTGACCTCTTTTTCCCCTCTTTCTTACCCTGGGATCTCCCAGTGCTACCATGGTTCTCCTCCTCATATTTGGCGGCCATTGCCTCTTCCGCATTCATCACTTTCCCGGCGGTGGACAACAGTTCTGCCATAGACTTGGGGGGGTCTTCCGCCAACTTCCACAATAACTTCCCCTTCTGGAGGCCTCCTATCAGGGCAGTCATGGCTATGCTCTCCTCGTAATCCTCTACCTCCAGCTTCTCCTTGTTAAATCTAGCTATATAGTCTCTTAGGCTTTCTCCCTTAGCCTGTTTGACATACAGGAGGTGGGTAGTCTTCTTCTGAGGTCTTACCCCAAAGCAGAAGTTGTGGATGAACTGCTCTGCCAGGCCCTTGAAGTTTTCGATCGAGTTCTTCGAAAGAGAGGTGAACCAACTATGAGCTACCCCTGTCAAGGTCCCTGAGAAGGCCCTACACTTCATCTCATCAGGGATCGAGTAAATATCTGCCGCCGACTGATACATCTCAATGTGGTGCACTGGGTTAGTGCTGCCATCGTATTTAGGAGTCACTGTAGGAGGCTTGAACTTAGCGGGGGTTAGGAATCCCACTATCCTAGCTAAAAACGGGGAGCCCTCCGAGTAGCCCCTCTGTAATGGGTCCCTGCTTTTGATGAGGTCCCCTATCTTCTCTTCCAGACGTTGGATTGAGTCATTCCAGGGTCTTCTCTCTTCAGCTGGGCCGAGGTTGTCCCCTGCCACCTCCCTACGATGGACAGAGGGTTCCCCAGCCACAACACGCTGACTATTGACCTCCTCCTACTCCCGGGCTCTTCTTTCCAAGGGTCGACCTTGATCTGGCTGAGCCTGCCTATTCCCTCTTTGAGAGCCTGCCGCGCTTCTTGACCTCGATAGCCTCTGCCTCAGGTCATTGACTGGGCCCAGCCTCTCGAAGGCCGACCCTCTGCTCAACCTGTTAAAGGCCGATCCTCTCTGCTGGGCCTCCTCTCTTCCTCGGCCGACACATCCTTGACTCTGCCTATCAAAGGCCAACCCTCTTTGTTGGGCCTCGTCTCTTCTTTGGCCGACACATCCCTGGCTCTGCCTAAGGGGTCGTACGGTGTTATCTGACACCTCATACGGCTCCCAGCAGTCTTCCGGGGCCTCTTCAGCTTCTAGGTCATCATACCTGTCCTCTGGGCAAGGGTTTCCCTGCCTCCCCAGACGCAAGCGCCTAGGGTCAGCAACGTCCCTCCTCCGCTGGGGTGCAGGTTGGTCCTTCATAGGTGCCTGGGGTGGTCCCCTAGCATCAGGATGGGGTTGAACTGTCGCCGGAGTTATCATGTCCGGGGAGACTCCAGGTGGCCTCATCATCATGGTTTGGCTGAGCTGAGCAAATTGCTCCTTCATGGCTTGTTGTGTTGCAGCTAAAGATTTCAAAGCTACTGCCACCTCCGCCATTTCGGACTGGGGAGGAACTTGACTGGAGCTAGCCCCTCCGCCTCCGGGCGGCGGAAGAGGCGGTGGTAATTCTGGTGCCATGTGTTAATAATAAAGAGCTTGAACAGCAAGTGAGCTTAATACCTTAAAGGACCTCTTTCAATGGTGAAACAGCCCCACACAAGAGGTGGTTCCTGGTTCACCACCAGAGTCTCCGGTGAGGTAAAGCAGAAAAAGAGGAAGAGATAGTCTCTCGATTCCCACAGACGGCGCCAAAATGATGATGCTGGGAATCAGCACCACCAGGTGAGGTGTTTTGCAAGCTCAATATAGATGCAACAATGGCAACATAGCAGTATAAAGAAGATAAGAATGAGGTGAGGATAAGTGGAATAACACCTGAAGATAAGTGGTTCAGCCAATTTGGCCTACGTCCACTGTGAGTGTGTGAGTAATATCACTGAAAGAAGGCACTAATGGCCATGGATACAACCTCTCAAGCTCTTTCTCTCTCTACCGTATGTATTTAAACAGAGTTTTAGCTAGGGTTTTAATATCTGGATCCTTTTTGCAAGGTAGGGGATGATCCCTTTATATAGTTCCTAGGGGGTGTAATGTATCCCCTATGCATGTAATGTGCATGTGTGTGGTATCCTCACCAATGGGGGTGTGCCACCTGTCATGGTCACATGTAGGTAATGATGATGAAATATTCTCCCCCACGTGGAGAATAATCTTGTTATAACTGATTTGTGCCCAGGTGTCCTTATCCAGATGTCAACAGATGCTCGGCAGTCATGTTGGTGAATGGCCTCGGCCTAGGAGAGGCCGAGCTATAAAGGTTGGATGCCCGCTCAATCCGTGAAGTGTCATGAGGAATCTCGGCCTGATGTCAGCCGAGGTATATGCTAGGGTCGGCCTGAGCCGAGGTTAGGCATGTGGCATGCTGATGTTTACTAATACCTCTGGTAACCTCGGCCCAAGCCGAGGTAGGATCCATGATGAAGGTGAATCGGTGGCTCCTTGTTATCTCGGCCTACTGATGGCCGAGGTTGCTATTCCTGGGCACTTGAGGGTGCTGTTGATATCTGCGACGTGCGTAGTATCCTTGGGGAGGTGCATGTAGTAATGTCGGCGGGGGCCGGGGTAATCCTGGCCGAGGGATGATACCGGTGGTCCTTACCCCTTATTGGGCCTACCAATGTCTCGGCCACCATCTCGGTCGAGGTAGGTATCCCTGGCTGAGGTTATACTTGGGCATATCAAACGTCAATAGTAAAATCGATCTCTCCACTCAGAGGCAATCCTGGGAGATCCTCAGGAAATATATCGGGAAACTCCTGAATAACGGAGTAGTCTATAACCATACGATTTGGTTCCTCTTGGGCCATGATGCTACTCAACCACCCGAAGAAATGCTTTTACTCTCGGGTAGTGGAAAACTTGCAAGGATAATCTATACACTGCTCACTGTCAAAATGATAACGAGACCCATTGGGAAGAGACACCGAAACACTATGCCGATGGAACTCGATAGTGGCATCGAAGCTAGACATCCAATCCATACCGAGGATCACCTCGAATCCATCCATATCCATCACAATCAAATCATACTCCAAAATATAGTCTTCTGCGATGACTATGCAGTTTCGACCGACCTTGCTAAAAAAGATATCGCCACCAACGGGTAATCCCACAAAAATTTATTGATAAAGCTCATTAACCTCTAGACCCAGACAGAAAGCTAACGAGCTAGAAATGAATAAATATGATGCACCAGAATCGAATAATTCTCTAACCTAAGTATTGAAAAATAAGATCATACCTTCCATCATGGATGGATTCTAGACAGACACTGACTACCGCGTGAGGGCATAAGCTCTCCCCTGGGTGAATCTGTTACCCTGACTACTGGGCATAGTTTGTTCGCGGTTCCCCTATCCCTGACTGGGGTGTGGGCTGTCAGCACCGTTCTGAGCCTGTTGCTGATGACCAAAAAAGAACTCTTGTTATTGCTGTTATTGGTACTAAATGGGGCCCATATAACTCAAGTTTTGCCCAAATGTGAAACTACTGCTCTATTGACCAACCTGTTGCTCTCTAGCTGTAAACTCATGACAGTTCTGCCTAAAATGATTGGACAATCCATAAATGAAGCAAGTCTTGGGGGCAGGTGATATCAGGCTCTAATCACTGCTACGCTGGCTTGGTGCGGTGATACTCATAGCAGCCTTGAGCTTGCCAAGAAAACCTCTTTCCTCGCTCTTAAACCTCTTGCTATTACCACCGCTAGACCCACTGGCTTCCCTCTTTTGTGTCCCACCACATTCCTTCTTATTGTCTTGGATAGATTGGGAATCCTCCGCCTCGAGCTCAAGTCAGATGGCCTTATTGATAGCCTCTCCAAAGCTCAAATGATTAAAACCAACCACCAGTCTACGGATATCGGGATTCAACCCTTTCACAAATAATCAGGTCTTTTTTGCCTCATCAGTCTTAACCGCTTTCACATGCTTCGACAATCTCTCAAAGCGAACTAGGTACTCATTCACACACATCTTCCCCTGAATCAATGCAGAAAAACCATCCTTTTGGCATCTTTATACGCCTGAGGGAAGTACCGATCTAGGAACATGAAAACCATCCCAATTAAGAGGCTCCGTCAAACTGGTCATATACGTGGACCACCAACTCTGAGTCTGCTCGGTTAGCTGGAAAGTAATAAAATTAACCCTGTGCCTAATTGGCACATCAAGGGTGCCAATGATACGAGCGACCTCATCGAGCCACTCTTCGGTCGCATCTGGCCTTGTCATGCCATTGAACGTTGGTGGGTTCAACTGCCTGAACTCCTTAAGATTTGAGGCCCCTGCAGTGCTTTTGGGAGATAGTCTTAGCTAACTGGCGCACTGCCTGCTCCATTATCTACAGCTCACTGTTACCACTAGCGACTGTCTTGCAAGTAGGGGTTATCTTATAAGATATGAGAGTTTAGTACGACAATTATGGACGTAGAAACGAAAGGAACTAAAACGAAAATCACTCCTACACTCACGAGGATCCTAATGCTCTGATACCAAGTTATAACGCCTCGAACCGGATTAAAGTTACCATTGGAATAACCCGTATCCGATCTAAGGTGTTAAGGGGGAGGGGATAAAACATTTTATTAAATTGGAAAACAGTTGCCACATTATACTTCAAGAAAACCTTTGATTTCTTTTAGTGTAAAAAGGTGAGGCCCATATCATGCAGGTTAGTAATCGATTAATAATTTAACAAGTAAACCTTTAATAAGATTTAATACATAAAAAATCATAAATCCCTGTATTATTACAATTTTCAAATAGTTCCAGTTCAAACCAATTTGTATTAACAAAACATAAGGGATTACAGTTCAAAATAAATATACGGATTAAAATTGGTTGCAGAGCCTCTAACGACAACTAGCGCTTTCCGCAGCCTTTCCAACTTCCTTAGCTGCGTACCACCTGTTGTACCTGGGGTTTTGGAAAATAGGGTATGAGCGAAATGCCCAGTAGGGTGGGAGTACTAAGCAATAATTTTCTTAGCAAAATACTATACATATACAATGGATTTTAAGAATTCCGAAAACTGTCATCGTCCCATATTCATTAATAATCATTAATGATTATCTTAGTTAACATTTAACTATGCTAACAATATTCAAGAGGTATTCATTATATTCATCTAGGTTATCATTTATCTATGTTAAACTCAGTCATAAATTCACTTACATGCAATGCCCTGGGCTACATGCCCACTCACACTTAGCATCTTCGGTGTCCCATGCCAGGGACGTAATTAATTCCAATTATGTCATCCACATAATTATTAATAAATTATTATTCATTCATCAGTTTAAGTTTCATGAATTTTTCTCATTCATTACTTAACATTATTTTTTGGATTTTGCCAACAAATACTCACGGACTTCGTGGCCTCACACCACCGGTCTCTGCCACCATATACTACTGCAGTTGGTTTGGAGTTTTTCACCACTGGGGACGTCATGCCCTTCTTAATTATTTTCTCCTGGCATCATCCAAATATCATTATCTTTCATGTGTTAAACATTATTATCAATGTTCACATTCAACTTATCTGATTTTATCATTTAAAATCTGTTATTAGCCATTTTCCTAACGAGCCAAGGAGGCATTCTAGTGTCAATGCCGAACACTAAAATATACTAAATCACCATTTTCACTTTGATTTACCAAGATGCCTTCTTACACTTTTACTATCAAAAAAACATTTACATAGCATTTTTCAAGTATTTTTCATGCAAAAATACCATTTAAGTGACTTTTTCTCATATTTGCCAAATAGGCCATTGAGGCATTTTTTAAACCAAAAATCACCTTTCTAAGTTGGTTTTAAGTACAAAAATCATTCTTTAATGTACTACATACTTTTACCAACATTTAACCCATTAATAATGATGAATAATCCATTTTAATATAACTTTGCATAATAGTCCAACTATACTAATATTAAGTCATATATAACATTTTTAAGAAGCTTAAACTAAAATTATGACTTAAATGATTTTTAAGTTGTTTTTATCAAATTTTTAATGACATATATAAACTAACATTTTTTCTCATTAATCATCCTAAGTCTCAAGATTAAAGCACATTACACATTCTATACGTATATATAGGTATTCTACATAAGAATAACCCTTAAATGCAACTAATATGTGTATTTTTACGTATTCTTTCGTTTTCATTATTTATTTCATGAGATTTACATATTTCAAACATGATTTGAGTAACACTAATATTCTGAAATTGCATTAAAAGATGACCTTCTCCATTTTTCAACACTAACAAAATGGGTTTTCACATATATAAGAAAATAAGGAGAATCACTTATCTAGCATGGATTTAGCAACAGCTACACTTGGGTTTGCATTAAAAAAAAAGAGTTTTGAGTGGAGAAAAACCCTACTTATTAACGGAGAGTGAGTGTAGATGTGAAGAAGATGGTGAAGATGCTTCCAAATATCCACCAAAAAGTCCCCAACAAAATTTTCTTTGAGCTCCAAAAAGCACTCTGAAATTGTCCCACGAGATATCCCAACCTTGAGGTGAGATTTAATGGTGTTTGGAGACCTCTAGAGTAGTGTTTTGATGGTGGAAGAAGGGGTGGGAGGTAGAGCTAGAAAAATATGAAGTGTTTTGCTTAATAGAATACAGAAAAATGAGAAGAAACAAGATGCCAATGACAAAACAAGCTGCCAATGACTCCAACTTCACACACCCAAGGATCCCCCCCCCCCCCTCTCTCTTATAAACTATATGCGGCAACCTTCCATCCTTAACCTAAAGTTCAGAAATCAGAGTGTCCCAAATTGTGCAAGGCTCTTCCCAAAGTCTAATTTTTTGAGTTTGAATAATGCAAGTCCCAACCACCCAAAGACCCAACTTAATTGACACTGGGTGTGCTGCCAAAAGGCTACCAGCGTCTATTTCTCTCTCTAAACCCTTTTTTTAATATTTTAACCTAAGGATATTATTCCTAGTATTTTTTGAGTGAAAAAACATATTCACACTAATCGTTTGGACTCCTGGAGAGTCTTATACATGGCGCGCAAAATAGGAACCTCCGCGCAATTTTTTTTTTTCCGATTTTTCTCTTCATAATAAAATTCCTTATATTTTTGTGAGTGAAAAAACATATTCACAATATTCTTTGACCTTTCGAGACGTCTTAAATATTACGCGCAAAAAAGGGACCTCCGCACAAAACATATTTTTTTTCCGAATTTTCTTTGCATGGTAATATTTCTTATATTTTTATGAGTCTAAATATATAGTCGGAATTTTTTTTGACCTTCAGAGATGTCCTAAACAATACGCGTAAGAAACGAGACCTCAGTGCAAAACATATATTTTTTCGATTTTTCTTCTCATGGTAATAGTCCTTATATTTTTATGAGTCTAAATATATAGTCGGAATATTTTTTGACTTGTCGATTGTCCTAAATAATTCGCGTAAAACTAGACTTTCGTTGTGTTGCGCGTCACAAGACAATTAGTACACAAGCTCGCGTAGCGTTTGTTGCTTGTACGAATCGCGTGAAACTTAACCAAAATACTTAAAATAATTATACGAACATAAATCATAACTCGTGAGGAAACATACGACGTAAATTTTTTATTAACGGAGTGTCGCTAAATAAAAGGATAATCGTACAAGTAAAATTTAATGGTGTGGGTATTACAGAACACATGGGCTCGTATAATCGTCTAACATATTTAGAATAGTATCCGAAAACCAACTACCAAAACAGTGTACATAGTAATCATTATTTCCCCAAACTTCATCCATCAAATCCGCTCTCATATTTTTCCATCCACATGTCCCCATCCTTAGACATGTAGCATTGCATTTAACCCCACAATTGACATCGGCATCAACCTCCACGTTATCTTTTACAAAACCTCTATAAAAATTTGGTATCTCTTTGATGTACTTCCTATGTGTGGGCGTGTAGTTAGGGCACCATGGGGAGAAGCGGGTGAACTCCGTAAAGTGGATGTTCTTCTTAGGCCTTTGGACATCACGGTGTTCCTTCTTCGTTGATTCCCTAGCAAGTTCGAAGCCTGAGGGATCCCTTTTGGTTAACTTACCGTGTTTTTGCTCACGAGCAGTCGGTTTTCAACCTCTCGGTCGACCCTTGCCTTGCTTAAGCACAAACGGCTTAAATAGACTAGTAGTGGTGGGACACCCTATGTCCTTTAATTTTTGTAACATGGCCCTTTGATCATTTAAAGTTAACCTTTCCTACCTCTGTTTAAAAAGTATCATTTCCTGCTCATAATCAACCATGTGATACTTCGCAAAGATGGGCACCATAGTTAATTTACGCCAATGTCCATCCACATACCCTTAAAGTATATCCCGACCCTCTATCCGATACATAACCAATTCATGAGCATAAGGTATATCGTAGACATTGCGCACCACATGTAGGCAATATTTTAAATCCATGCTAAAATTATCACACATTTCCAGTTCCTCGACAATTTGGTGCGAAACCCGACCAATTAGCTCACGAAAAATAGGAATGTTGTGCGAGTGCTTTAATTTTTGCAATGAATTCTCAAACTCCCTCGTAATCTCGGTCACTTGCAACTCGATGTAGTTGTGCATGCCAACAAAAACATTATTAAAAGGTAGTTGAGAACTCTCCAAGTGTCTCTTCAACTTATCGTGAACTCTTTCACATCGATTATTAGTTTGATTTTCCCGTGCTTAATGATAGTTGTCCATGCATGAATGAAGGTCTCCTTTAAATCAATGTAGTTCAGAGTGTTGGGGTATACAACCCAATCCATATAAAATAACATCCACGATTCGTTAAAATTGCTCTCCATGGGGGATTCAACTGAATACATCCAATCTCTTACCAATTTATTTAAGGAATCCTCATCATGAATCTCTTTACGAGCATGGAGTTCCACATTACGGTAAACGTGAAAAGTGCACACCATATATCTTGCCTCGAGGAACACCACCCGTAATGCGTTAATGCATGCGTACTCCTGATCGATGATGAAGACAATGAGGCATGCAAATGGATCGAATAGGGATTTTAAACGACCCAATGCCCAACGATAGTTCTCCTCCTTCTTCGTAACTAAAAATACGAATGCAATATTGAACGTTCTTTGGCAAAACGTTATACCAACCATCTCAAACAAAGGCAACTTGTATCGATTTGTCTTGTAAGTGCAATTGACAACGACAACCGATGGAAAAGACTTTAGCAATTGGATGAAGTTTGGATGGGCTAAACAAATGTCTTCCACCTCCATGGTAGACTCATTCGTTTTATACTAATATATGTAGTGTTTGTCACCGAGTAACTTCATTAACCGTTGCATCTCCATTCTACCCTCTCTTTCGCTAATCCTTAATTTCCCCTTCGCATTGTATATGTTTTTCATTGTTGAAACATTAGTAGCGTTACGGAATTTTATCGTCATTAGAATGGTGACCGACTCCACCCCACTCAATGGCATCTCTTCGATAATGGTTATCTCCTCCGAAGTAATACAATCAATATATGTGTGTCCAATTAATGATTTCGGCAATTGGTAGTTGTGAACACCACTGACAACTGATGACATCCGCTACCAGTTGTCAAGGGGAATACCCTTCAACAGAAATGCGCAATTTCACTTCCTAGTTGTCGTGTTCTTCTTCCTAATTTTTTAACTTTGACTAATAGTATCATTCTAAAATTATTCTCGTGATTATCACTGTACTCCCCTCCCATCTCACATCCCACGTGTAGACGTTCGTTACACGTTATCGAAGGTGCGTCAAATTTAGTGATAATGATTCATGTTTTAACAGATCAGGCTTGCACTTGAGCCCAAGCGATCAACGTTTGACAGGTGGGAAATACCTGAGAATAACTAATATAAATAGTTAATACATTATAACCCATAATAAAAGCTACAATTATCGTGACTGATGAAATACTTGTTCCGTAAAGGATATCACACTGACATTAACTCGTAAGGAGCCATCAACCCTGTTGTGGGGTATATCGACATTGGCTAATGCCTCCTCAAGTAATGTGGAGTGGAAATCCATGAAGGCATCCTACATAAATAAAAATATCATTATGTTATACATAAGATGAAGCGTATCAAACTTGAGGCATCATAAAAATAATCATATGAATCATGAATGTTGAAATCCCTGAATCCATTCAACAGGAAAATAACGAATCAAATAAGGTAACTCGACAGGAACATGACAAGAGAAGCACTGGAGTTTGGTTTGTTCATAACGAAACAACCCATTTTAATATAGAGGTGATTTGGGTTATTCGTGCTGAGGGTAAAAGACCTATGTCGAGGTGATCCCGCCGAGAAAGGATACATGTGTTGCCATAATGAAAACGCGAAAGCCACCAAATTTTAAATTTGCTTTTAAAATGAATTTCCTTTAATATGGAATAGGATGGTTCGAATTCTAAACAACACAACCTACAAATTTTAATTTCTTTCAAATTAAAATTAAACTAAATTCAAAGTGAAATTAAACTATTTAACAAATAAATTTTCACTTAAACTAAATTAATTCAACACAAGTCCTAAAATTTGCCTGAAAATAAATAATTCATTTTTCTATTTAGGCCAAACCAAATTTTATCAAATTATAATTAGTTGACTTGAACTAAATTAACTTAAACATACCCAAACATATTCTAGCACCAAATTAAGCAAGATTGCAAATTAAACCAATTTTTATCTTTTTAACCTAATCTTGCGTTCTAGGTGAGTTAAATAAGATAAAAGCAACAATCTCACTACATGACGATGTACGAGGAAAACCCAAATGGAAAAAACTTCGGACGACCCCTGACATTAAGTCCACTAAGTATGATTTTATGATTACAAGACAAATGACTTACTTCCTTGACTCGACTCCGTCCAAGCCTTGACGCATCTTCTTGTAACTACCTCCGCCTAGTCGACAACCCCGGACTCCACCAGAATCTTGGAATCCACCAATGAAGCTTATGGTCTCCGTCAACCCGCACACGAAGCCTTTTTTTGAGTGGGAAAGCCGCAGCAACAAAAACTTCTTCTTTATGGGATCTAGAAGCAAACCCAAACAAACTATTTAAATGGTAGAGTAGAACCCGGTGCCAAACAACTCCAAGCAAGAATTATATATATGAGGATACTTGGATTAAAGCTAAAAACATATGTGTGTATATGTTTTTATGAAATCAAATCGTTTAGACATCAAAACACAAAAAGGAACTTTTGAATTTGGAAATGTTTATCTCTTAGTCTCTTAGAAGCTCTCAAAAGTTCTTCTGAAACAGTTTCCCCCCAAATGGTTAAATGCAGGTACAAACACGTGAGTTAGTGGGTGGTTTCCAAAAACTGCCAAAAGTTAAGTTTCCTTCGCCTGGTCATTCGAACGACTTTGCCATGTCGTTCGAACGACATTGTTCGAACGAGATTACAAAGGGAAACTATGCCAAAATCTCGTTGGAGAAACTCGTTCGAACGAGTTCGTTAGAACGAAACTTCGAACAATAAAACAAGGATCAATTGGCTACCTCGTTGGCAAAACTCGCTAGAACTCTCGTTCGAACGACACTTCGACTGAAATTTCAGAAATTTTCAATTTTTCATTTTAAGTCTAAATTTTTTTTATCCAAAGTTCTAAAAAAATATCTAAAAATAAAAAGTCATATTAGACTAAAATTACACCTATATAACTATTCCAAGTCTCCTACATATATAAAGTGCATTCATACCTTTTGGAGACTATGGAATTCTCATATTGATGACGTGATACATGGCACAAGAAACCCGATAATGATGAAGCTTTCAAAAACTGCCCGCTACGTCTTCAACAAACACGTCATAGGCTTGGATGGATACACTTGACACTCTATATTATGACTCAAATCGTTTTATCCAGAATTAAGCCAATACTACAAATTGTCTCGATTGGAAATTTGTTCTTACACATAATTATATCGAACCAACTTTGTTAAAAAAAATATAAAATTGGTTCGAGAGGTTAACCTCAAGTTTTGGACTTTAGCTCGGGGCGCCGATCTCAAACCACTGTATGAACTTCTGCTTATTTAAAATTCTTTAATCTTATATAACAAACAAATATACATATGAATGGGACCCAAAATTTACTTCAAATAAATTATTTGGGGTGTTGTCATTGTCTTAATTGGTCCCAAACTCATTACTACCACCATCCATTGTTATTTGAATATTTAAATAACAAATCCTAGTTATTGTGGGAACAAACTTTAAGAATGTTGGTGAAGATGGTTGGTATGTGGGGACAAAACTTTAAGAATGTTGGTGTGAGGACCAAATGAAATTAAAGGTATTGGGTGAAAATTTTATAATTTTTGTGGTGCACTTAGAACAACCCTTATGCGGAAGGTAAACGAGTATATTTTCTATATATATGTATGTAGTGGGTAGGGTAAAATAGCATATTTATAGGTTGGTAGGGTAAAAAATAACAAATATGGAATTGGACTAATTGACTTTTTTGTGGGACACGGCTAAAACGGAAGATGATGTTTCGTCTAAGATTAAAAAAAAAGGGTTAAAAGCCTAAAACAGAACATGATGTTCCTCCTAAGCATTTAACCCAACTTTTCTTATTTATATTTTTACCCCACATGTTTTGCAATAGCTATATTATTGGCAACGACTATATTTTTTTTTTGGCAACGACTATTTTTTTCTTCTTCTTATAAATAGCAGTTCATATATTGGTTATAAAAATTCCCAAACTTGTTGTTTTTAGATACAATATATATTATATAAAACTCATTTCAAAAAAATTATATTTGCTTAAATATATATTTTTGATTATTTTACAATGGTTCGTGGTCAAAATATGTCTCAACGCGACGACGAAGTACTATGCATCCCTTATATTCCGAGTAAAATTAATTACTAAAAAAATAAAAAAATAACTAACAAAAGTGACTGTTTTATTGTAACAACCCTTATTTTTGAGTAATTGTTTTTATTATATATTTGCCATGCGAGGTAATTATATAAAATAATGGAAGTTGGAGTAAATATTATTTTAAGTGATTTAAAAGATAATGTTTACTAAATATTGCATATTTACTGTTAAGAGAATGTAAATAATATCATGTTATGTTTTATTGCGTCGTTGTGCTTTAAACGACAGTTACGATTTAAGATGATGTTGGAACATGAAGTAATTTATGTTATTCCGGATGCCAATTTAGAGGGCGCGATTAGTCCTGAAATGATTGAGATAGTCAAAATAAGTGCCATATTGTATTTTTGGGTTTCGGGCACTTTTGACGGGTTACGGCTTAATTATGTAGTTACAAGCCATTTTAATGGTGTAATAACATTTAAAGATGAAATTTAGTGTTAAATAAATGTTTAAGTCTTCTAACCCTCATATTTCCAAAATTACATATTTTTTAAACCTAGAGAGAAAGAGAATTTCGAGGAAAAAGAAGAGAAAGAAGGAGAAGAAAAGAAATTGAGCTTGATCTTGTATCTACCGGAATACAATCCGAGGTTTCAGCCTTAAGGCAAGTTTTTACTTGAAATTATATGATATTATGTGGATAACTTGTAGTGATAGTGGTGTATTTGGAAGAATTGTGTTAATAGTAGGTTTTGATGAATTTTAGAGTTTAACCCTTAATTTTTTATGTTTGTATGAATGAAGTTGGATATATTGGTTTATTGATGTGTAGGAAGGTTGGAGTTATGTTGTTGGTTGATGAGAATAAAGGAAGTGGAAGGATATGGGGTTAGGGTTTTGGATTTGGTATTTTTAAAGAAGTTAGAGCCGTGGGTCTGGTGAGCGCGATTGACCGCGGTCCAATGACCGGTCTATCAGGCTTCCAGATTTGAGCTTATTGCATTCCTTCCTAGACAAAACTTCATAGGCGCGGTCGACCGCGGTCCAACGCCCGGTCGATCGGTCCCCTATTTTTCACCCGAAATCTGTAGTTTCCTCTAGCTCATTTCTTTTAAGGTAGGGACTTATGAACCTTCTTTAATTAAGTAAATATAGAGTATTAGAGTCTAGTGTTAAGGTTATTTAGGAACCTAAGCTAGAAACGAGAGTTGGGACTTAGACCGAGAATTAACTGGGTTAGTTGTTAGAGGGAGGTAAGGGAGTCTTTTTACATAATATGTTAGTCTAGGTCTAGGGGAAAATAGAGTGGAATAATTGTGGACTTTTAGAATTGAGTTGAAGTAATATCATACATGATGGGTCGAAGGATTATCATTAATTCACGGAGACTATTATGGAGATAGTTAAACGTCGAGGTTTATAATTATGACATTAAATGCATATGGCTCCGGATAAAACGTAATGCACATTTTAAATTGGCATATCTTGTGAATGGTGATTTGAATATACATACCTCTCTAAATGCTATCATAAGGGAAGTTACGCGCATGAGGTGATGTCCCTTAGTTAGTGAATGCAAGGTGAATATAGTCCTCGGCCATAAGACCGGTTGTTATATATTGTGTTGTTATTTTTCGAAGTGAGGTAATTTCGCGTATGGTTATGACTCGCTGTCGAAGGTATATGGCCGCTTCCCAATGTCACGCGATTTATGATGCCCAGGTTGTCTTGGTGATAGGCCCTGGAAGATAATAACTATTTAGGGGCGCATCCAGTGGGGTGACTCCCGGAATGATGGTCTTAGAATCGTTATATGTTGTGATTATAATTATTCTTATGAATGTGGTATTTTATAAATGGTGAATCATTTTATGAAATAAACTATTTTGGGAATAAGTTTTCCTAAGTAGGAATAGACTTGTAAAGTTATAATGTGCAAAATTGAAATGAAATCTTATTAAGTGAAATTGAGTTATATTTTCATGCATAAATGAATATTCATCATTGTCATTGATATTGCGCTAGGTTGTGTATTTAGATTGAGAGGTGAGGATTATTATTATTTTTGTTATTAATTGTGGAGAGCGAGATAAGCTTATTCATGATTGTTGATGCCAAATTTAGTGTGCTGACATGGCTCAATTAAGTGGAGACACGTGGCAATCTGCGTGGCAATAACAAACACTTTTGAACAACACCTTGACTTCGAGGAACTCAATTTCCCCGACCAACTCAGATACTCCGAGCAGTAGGTGATCTCCGAGGAACTTTACTGCACCGAGCAACTCATGGATACCGAGATACTTATGCGGTCCGAGCAGCTTAGGCGGTCCGAGCTGCACCTCGATCAGAGCATTTATTATCAGACAATTAAGAGGATTAAATGCGCATTAAATGTTGATTATTATCATACAGATGTATACGCTTATTGGACAGCTATGTATGATCCTTTCACATGTACAGCCTCATGGCTATAAATATATTGTATCATCCTCATTGTAGGGGGACCGAAATTTTTGGAGATAAACCCTACCTCGAGAATTCCCAAACAGTCAATAATAATAAAAACAGTGGACGTAGGCCATTTGTTCAAGGCTGAACCACTTTAAAATTTCTTTTGTCTTATTCATTTTATCTGTGATTAAATAATTAGAGATAATCTAATTTTTTGCATCAACAGATTGGCGCCGTCTGTGGGAACGACTGTAATTTTCGTTTTTCACCAAAAATAATTCATCACCAATGGCTGATAATCCTGAATCCAGCAATTGAAACGCTGGAAACCCCCCAAATCCATCCGCTCCTCCAAATATCCAAGATCTGGCTGGAATCATGGCCAGTTTGGCTCAAGGTCAGACAGCCATGCAAGAAACAATGCGACAACTCATGCAAACTATTTAGGGTAAAGCATCAACCTATTCAGGACAACAAAGTGTTCAAAGAAATACTCGTTTACTTTCTTCACGCATTAGGCAAAGCGATTCATATCGCACTGAGAAATCTGAAGATTTTTCTTATCAACCGGGTCGAACTTCATCAGTACGAGCCACAGATACTGAACAACACATCACTCTCTCTCCAAAAAGGACCAGTGCACTGGAAAGATTAAGTAGGGTCTCTCCTTTTGATCGATTGGGACCTAAGAAGAATAAAAGTCCTCCTAAGGCTGTGTTGAGAAACTTTCGACGACCATTTGATCTAAGAGAGGGTTTTGCCTAATCACAACCAGTTGCTTGACAAGATAGATCCCAGGAAGCGACTTCAACGCGATCAATTGCTCGAACCAATAGGCCCGAGGAGGAAAATGATGCGTGGAAAGGCTCTATTCAGAGGCTAGAGGATAGACTAGGGGAAACGGCTAAGGCCAAGAATCCTCTCCAAAGAACTTTTGTCCAAGGGACACCTTTTATACAAGCAATTATGGATTTTCTCACACCGTCGAAGTTCAAAGCACCTGTTGTAACTCTTAAATATGATGGAAAAATCGACCTTGTCCTTCATATAGAGCAATACCAAGCTGCTGCTGTTGAAATTTATGCTGTGCCAGATGAGATGAGATGCAGAGCATTCTCGAAAACTCTTACAGGATCTGCTGAAATATGGTACAATAATCTTCCTCGGGGTAAGATTTTAACTTTCTTTCAACTGGTCGAGCTCTTCATTGGAAACTTTATTATTGGAGCAAAATTGATAAAACGAGTAGCACACTTGTTAAGTGTTAGACAAAAGGCACGTGAAAGCACCAGGGATTATATAACTCGTTTCAATAACGAGAAACTCGAAGTTATTGATTATGAGGAAAAGACAGCGATTACTGCTCTGATGAGTGGGTTGTTGCCCAATAAGTTGTACTACACTTTGGCCAAAGATCCACCCAGAACCATGTCAGAACTGATGGCAAAAGTGGCCAAGATCATGAATGCCGAGGAGGCTATGGCTGCAAAGAAGAATATGGACACCAAAGAGAACAAGGTGGAGGTTGATAAGGCTAAAAAGAAAGAGCATAAGAACAATGGTGGTGACAAGCATTCAAAAACAAAGCCATCATGTGAGGTATTAAAGAAATTTGAAAATTATACTCCTTTGAAGGTAGACATCAACCATGCTCTAGAAGAAATCAAGAATAGCGAGGAGTTAAACTGGCCGGAGAAAATGAAGTCAGACCCTGACAAGAGGAATAAGGCCAAATATTACGAGTTCCATAAAGATCATGGCCACACGACCAAAAATTGCATAGCTCTTCAGAATGAGATCGAAGCACTCATTAGACGAGGAAAATTGACAAAGTATGTTGATCGTAGAAATGAAAGAAGAAACAACGACCGAGCAAGAGAGAGGTCCAGATCTCATCGTCGAGCAGAGGATAACAAGAAAAGAGACCATGAAGATGGTCCAAAAGATGACCTCGATCTTCCCAAAAGACCAAGGCATCCAGAACGTGAGGTATTTTTAATACGTTTTGGATCATTTGATTATAATGTTATTACAGGTGGAGATGCAGGAGGTGGAGACCTTACTGCAGATGAAAAGCTTACCTCAATGAGGCTCAAGCCTGTTCATACATTCAATGAATAAACTTGGCTGAAGATGATCGCTCGAGGAAGGTCAAAAAAAAAAAAAAACTGGTAATCGGTTTCTCAAAAAATGACCTCGCAGGTGTGCTGTATCCTTATGATGACCCATTGGTGATCAAAATGAAAATGAAGGAAGTAATGATCTCGAGAGTATTGGTTGATAATGGTAGCTCGGCTGATATTATGTTCTACTCGTGCTTCGACAGCTTAAATCTAAAGTTGTCTCAGTTGGAGCCTTATCACAGGCCCCTCCTCGGGTTTGCTGGCGAGAAAGTTTTTCCACTTGGGACGATCAAATTGGATATGTTCATTGATACATGGCCTGCTTGTCGAACATAAAGAGTATGCTTCTTCATGATGGATAAGAATGTTCAATCAGCCTATAATATCATCATGGTAAGGGTAGGATTGAAGAAGTTCGAAGAAGTATCATCTACGGTACATCAATGCCTAAAATTTCCAACCAATTTTGGAGTAGGAGTTATGAAGGGTGATCAAAAAGTAGCTCGGGAATGCTACTATTCATCTGCCGAGCAGGAGGAATTAGAGGAATCTAGGAAAAAGACTACTACCTATCAGGTGGATGAGGGTGCAGAAATTGAAACATTGGATCCTAGAGACGAGTCGCAACTCGTGAAAGGACAGGTGGTGGAAGCTACTGAAAACATCATTCTGGACGACGAGCACCCTGAACGAACAACTCAGATAGGTTCGTCGTTAGATGCCTCACTAAAACAGGAATTGATAGTTTTCTTAAAAAGCAGAAAATAAACTTTTGCTTGGAGTCATGAGGATATGCCCGGAATAGACCCAAATTTTTTATGTCACGAGCTCAATGTGAATAAGGAGATCAAGCCAGTGAAGCAAAGAAGAAGAGTGTTCAGCCCCGAGAAGAACCAAGCTATACAAGAGGAGGTCGAGAAGCTCCAGAAAGCTTGCTTTATTGAAGATGTTAAATATCCAGAATGGTTAGCAAATGTAGTGATGGTGAAAAAGAAGAACAATAAATGGAGGGTGTGTGTAGACTTCACCGACCTCAACAGGGCATGTCCAAAGGATCATTTTCCCTTGCCCCGAATTGATCAATTAGTGGATGCTACCTCGGGACACGAGCTGCTGAGCTTTATGGATGCTTATTCTGGATATAACCAGATTAAAATGAAACCTGAAGATAGGGAGAGTACTTCTTTCATTACCCCTAGGGGAACTTATTGTTATAATGTTATGCCTTTTGGTTTGAAAAATGCAGGGGCAACATATCAACGACTGATGAACAAGGTATTTACAAAGCAAATCAGTTGCAATATGGAAGTTTATGTTGATGATATGCTGATAAAGAGCAAGAGAGTTTCTGACCATCTAGTTAACTTAGGCCAGACCTTTGATCAACTAGATAAATATTAAATGAAGTTGAACCCGACCAAGTGCATATTTGGAGTACGAGAAGGCATGTTTCTCGGGTATATTGTCAATCAACGAGGCATTGAAGCAAACTCTGAAAAGATCAAAGCTCTATTAGGACTACGATCTCCAACGACGAAGAAAGAACTGCAAAGTCTTACAGGGCGAGTAACAACACTTAACAGATTTGTATCGCGAGCAACTGATAGATGCCTCCCATTCTTCAAAATGCTCCGAAAGACTTTTGAATGGAATGAAGAATGCGAGAAAGCTTTTCAAGAACTAAAGAAATATTTGGGAGCACCTCCACTGTTGTCCAGACCAGTGATGGGAGAAAGGCTGTACTTGTATCTAGCAGTTTCGGAAAATGCAGCTAGCTCGACATTAATAAGAGTAGAGGATGGAGTACAAAAACCAATTTATTACACTAGTAAGGCTTTCCGAGGAGCAGAGATCAGATATCCAAAACTGGAAAAGTTGGCACTGGCGCTGATCGAAGCGAGTAGAAGAATGAAGCCATACTTCCAGGCTCATACCATAGTCGTATATACCGATATGCTGTTGAGGCAAGCTCTTTATAAACCAGAAAAGTCAGGGAGATTGATGTATTGGGCAATAGAACTCGGTGAATATGACATAATTTATGAGCCTAGATCGTCACTAAAAGGGCAAGCAATAGCATATTTTATAACAGAGTTCACTTATCCTGATACCCCCGAGGAGCAAAAGCTGAACATCGACCAACCTGTGGATGTTACAGGATCATCAAATTTAAACCCCGATCGACTTAAGTTGGTCGGAGAGCAAGAGGAGAAGGCCGACGAGCAGCGAGGTGTGGTAGAAATGGAGATAAACGAGCAACAAATATTCCATCGAGGAACTTTGTCTAATAAGACACTTGAGGACAAGATACCTATATGAAACCTGTATGTGGATGGCTCATCGTGCACCTCAGGAAGTGGAGCCGGGATCGTATTGAAAAGTCCAGACGAGGTCGATATAGAATATGCTCTGCGCTTTTAATTTCAAGCTTCTAATAATGAGGCCGAATATGAAGCGATGATTATAGGTCTTAGTCTGGCAAAAACTATAAATGCAGAGCAGGTAATCGTATGCAGTGACTCACAGTTGATTGTAAACCAAATGCTCGGTGTGTATGCAACAAAAGGAGGGTTGATGATTAAGTACCATGCAAAGGCGATGGAGTTGGTATCAGAATTTATTACTGTTCAACTAGTCAGAATACCAAGAATGGAGAATGTAAGAGCAGACGCTTTAGCTCGATTAGCATCGGCTACTCGTACCGAGCTACGAAGAACAATCCCAATTGAAGTTCTAGTTGGTCAGAGCATAGAAGAAGATCTGACGATAAACTTTATTACCCTTCATTTAGGGCCATCTTGGATGGATCCCATCAGGGCATATATTGAGAAGGGAGAATTATCGATCGACAAACTTGTAGCCAAGAAATTGAAGTTTAAAGCTGCTCGTTATGTACTGACTAATGGTATTCTATACAGACAAGGAATTATGGCAGGTTTGCAAAGATGTGTGCATCCCTCCGAGGTGAAAGACTTGATTGAAGAGGTCCATGAAGGGTCTTGCGGAGCCCATGTAGCAGGTCAGACGCTTTTGCAAAGAATAATGACGCAAGGATACTACTGGCCAACGATGGGGGTTGATTGTATTGCCTATGCCAAGAAATGTGATAAGTGTCAGCGCTTCTCCTCCATCCGAAGAACTCCCCAAGCATTGTTGACACCCATTACTTCCCCTTGGCCATTTGCCATGTGGGGAATTGACTTGGTTGGGCCACTTCCAACGACCAGAGGAAGATTTAAATATCTCGTCGTAGTGGATTATTTTACTAAGTGGGTAGAAGCCGAGCCTCTTGTCGATATGAGGTACGAAAAGGTGGACCAATTTATTTGGAAAAATATCATTTGTAGATATGGTCTTCCCCATGCATTCATCATCGACCATGGAACATAATTTGACAACGAGGAGTTCGCTGCCTATTGTCATCAGTCAAATATATTGAAGATCCACTCGACACCAGGCCATCCCCAAAGCAATGGACAAACTGAAGTGACAAACAGAACGCTGCTAAATGGCTTGAAGAAAAGACCGAATGACGCAAAAGCAAACTGGATCAACGAGCTACATTCAGTACTATGGGCTTATCGTACTACTCCCCAAGCAGCAACTGGAGAATCTCCATACATGCTGGCATTTGGAAGTGAAGCTGTTATACCTGCCGAGTTGGGCCTCCTAACACACCGAGTGCTGAACTTCAACTCCCCTGTCAGCGACTTAATGAGAAGGTTATATTTGGACATGCTCGAAGAAGTTAGAGAAGAAGCAACCATCAGGAATGTTGCTTATCAGCAACGAACAACCTTGTTCTATAACAAGGGAGTGAAGAAGTGTAACCTGAAAGAAGGGGACTATGTGCTGAAGAAAGTAATTCAAAAGCACAATAAACTGGAAGCTAACTGGCATGGGCCCTACAGAGTAACAATGGTTGTTCGACCAGGGACATATAAAATTGAAACTTTAGAAGGGGAGGGGTTTAAGAATGCATGCGCAAATATTATCAGTAATGTAAACCCTCATGTAATGCAGTTTCTTCAGTATGAATAAAATGTGAATATTCGACCCAATTCTCCCATTTTGTTGAATTTTTTTTGCGGAATACTAGTGCTACACACTACTCAGCAAAATTCACCAACTCCGGTTGGTCGGGAATAAAAAATATTTCCTAGAAATACCAACTCCGGTTGGTTGGGAAAAAAATCCACCAACTCCGGTTGGTCGGGAATAAAAAATATTTTTTAGGAATACCAACTCCGGTTGGTTGGGAAAAAAATCCACCAACTCCGGTTGGTCGGGAATAAAAAATATTTCCCAGAAATACCAACTCCGGTTGGTTGAAAAAAAAAATCCACCAACTCCGGTTGGTCGGGAATAAAAAATATTTTCCAGAAATACCCACTCCGGTTGGTTGGGAAGAAAATCTACCAACTCCGATTGGTCGGGAATAAAAAATATTTCCCAGAAATACCAACTCCGGTTGGTTGGGAAGAAAATCCACCAACTCCGGTTGGTCAGGAATAAAAAATATTTCCCCGAAATACCAACTCCGGTTGGTTGAAAAAAAAATCCACCAACTCCGGTTGGTCGGGAATAAAAAATATTTCCCAGAAATACCAACTCCGGTTGGTTGGGAAGAAAATCCACCAACTCCGGTTGGTCGGGAATAAAAAATATTTTCCAGAAATACCAACTCCGGTTGGTTGGGAAAAAAATCCACCAACTCCGGTTGGTCGGGAATAAAAAATATTTCCCAGAAATACCCACTCCGGTTGGTTGGGAAGAAAATCCACCAACTCCGGTTGGTCGGGAATAAAAAATATTTCCCAGAAATACAAACTCCGGTTGGTTGGGAGGAAAATCCACCAACTCCGGTTGGTCGGGAATAAAAAATATTTTCCCGAAATACCAACTCCGGTTGGTTGAAAAAAAAAATCCACCAACTCCGGTTGGTCGGGAATAAAAAATATTTCCCGAAAATACCAACTCCGGTTGGTTGGGAAGAAAATCCACCAACTCCGGTTGGTCGGGAATAAAAAATATTTCCCCGAAATACCAACTCCGGTTGGTTGAAAAAAAAAATCCACCAACTCCGGTTTTTCGGGAATAAAAAATATTTCCCAGAAATACCAACTCCGGTTAGTTGGAAAAAAAAATCCACCAACTCCGGTTGGTCGGGAACATTTCTATTAAACAAAAAAAGATTATGTGATAAAAGTCAAATAATGGCTTAGTATTAGAAAGTGATCAAGTAAAATTTTAATACTTGAAACATTTCAAATTACCACCAAGTTGGTCGAGAAACAAAATATCATCAACTCTGGTTGGTCGACAAATGATTATCATCAATTTAAGATAGTCAACAATAAGTTTCACCAACTTTAGTTGATCGACAAATAACACAATGTTGTTATCTTTTTAACAGATATACATGCACATTAATTAGTAAATAAGTAAAGTGTTTTACAAAATATTTACAAGACAATGACAATCAAGATGGCAAAGAAAAATAGAAGTTTTTCATTAAATCCAAAACAAAATACATTGAGAATGAAATACATATTAATTATTACATCAAGATTCCTACTCTATTGGTTTCTTCCCCTCTGCTTTTGAAATAAGTTCCTCGCCAGCAGGAGGATCGTCTAAGGCATAAGGGGAATTTATGAAATTAAGGTCTTTGAGCATCCTGATGTTCATCACAGATGGTCGATCGAGTAGGTGCTCTGGGCAAGATATCTCGACATTAGAATGGAGACTGTAATCGCCAAGATATTTGGAAATCAAACACTGAAGGATTGCCCAAGCAGGAATCCAGCTCATGTCGAGTTTGAATGGTGGCACTGGCAGGTCAAGCAACCCATGATTATAGTAATCCCACAAATAGTGACCTTGTTCCACTTGTAGCACACCCAAGGCATTTAACCGTCCTTGCTTATACCCCTCGTTGTTCGACTGCTGAATTCGGTCATCAAGGTGATAGAGGGCTTCATTATAGCTAGCCATCCAAAATTCTCTAGGTTTCGTGTGGAATTGATAAGTCAACCTTTCCAGCTGCTCGTGGAGATTTTTTACGAAATTTCTTTATTCTCCAAGGCAGATTTTTGTGTAGAGAGCTGCTTATCCAAATTCAGAATTTTCATGGACATCTCTGCTAATGCTTGATTCTTCGCCTTTAGCTGAAAGGCCTGATTCTCCAAAGCTGATTGAGTTCTTTGCTCTTCAATAGTAAGCTGAGAAGCTCTTGCTCATCCCCGAGAAGCTCTTGCTCGTCCCCGAGAACCTCTTGCTCGACCGCGAGAAGAAGTAGAGGCTCCAGTTCTCTTCAAAGTCTCCAATTCGTCTCTCAAATTGGCATTTTGACCTCTAAGAAAGAGAAACCCTCGTCGTTGACAGGGACTAAGGCGTTCGAGGAAGATGCTGTAGACTTCAACTGAGATATCTCTCCTCGCAGGTTATTGTTTTTCCTGCTCCAGCAACTTAGCTATCTGCCTGTGCTCTTCGACCTCGGTCTTCAAAGTTCTCTCCCTCACATCATAGGCATCAATCAATCTATCATATCCTTTATCAGCACTTAGTTGCTGATACTTCTTCTCATATCCCTGGTGCAAAAGGGCTGTAGACTCCTTGTATTGTTGTTGAAGCTCCTCGAGAGTGCCCTGGAGGTCTTCAATCATTTCATAATACGCTACATTGTTAGCCACTGCCCGGTCGAGCAGACACTTTAAATACTGGTAGGCTTCAACTGCTTGCTCTGAAGCATCTTGATCGAGGATATCAACGATTTGAGCTTCAGTCATATCTGTATGACCAGCTTTGAAGTAATCATTGCATTGTCTCAATAATTTTATACCATGAGCAGATAACAATTCCATCCTGGCCATAAATTAGTAAAAAGAAGAGATAGCAAGAATCAATAAGGAGCAATAGGAAGAGAATCAACAGTATGAATAGTCAAAGTTTCAAATTTTATTACATCATAAAGGAGAAGTACATAGTTCAGAGTTACAATTGGCAAAAATAAACAGAGAGAAATCCGAACAACTCTACACCTTCTCCTTGTCTCCCAAAACTTTCTCGGGAGGTTGAGACGAGGAGGTAGGTTGCTCGGATGGTACAGATGGTTACTCGATGGGTGCTGAAAGCTGCTCGGTTGAAATAATGGATGGTTGAAGTTGCTCGCAGGAAGACTGGATAACTGGGGGATCAGAAATTTGATCTCCCATCACCATAGAGGATTCCTCAAAGGCAGCTTCGTTCTCTTCTTCTTCTTCAGGAGTTGGAGGGGGGCCAGGGACGTGTCGCTAAAATAGGTCAGAATTTTCATCAACATTCATCTCTTTTAAAGCAACGACCCAACCATCCCTAAAGTACTTAAGGCTACCATATTCCACTTGTGACATCATGGCAGCCAGACCCTTATTCCATCATTTATCCCAGCCAGCGCTAAAGGACTTCTTAATAGCCATTTTCCTTTTCACTTTCTCTGAGGAAATCTTCTCAGTCATGAGTTCCTCGACAGCTTTCAATTTATTTTCTGCCTCGTCCCTCTGGCGATCCACCTCACGAAGTTTGCCCAACTCTTCCTCAGCAGACTTGAGCCTATCTTCAAGCTCCCCAGCATTTTGGAGCTTCCCTTCGAGCTCTTTATTTTTACATTTCCAAGTCTTTTATTTTCTTCTCCAATCCCTTGGAGACCTCAACAACCTGATCCCTCTCCTGCTCGGTCGAACTGAGCTGCTTCTCCCAGGCAGTTTTATCATTAACGTACTTCTGACGAGAATCTTTCAAAGACTGCATCAAACCTATAAAAGCCTCCTCTACACCACCAGAGGAGATGGACGCCTTGATGGCTTCGTCCTTCTTCAAGATTGTATTGAAACAAATTACCAACTGGAAAAAGAAAATAACTGTAAGTCAGTGCAAGCACATAACATGAAAAATGAAAGTTTAGATTTGCAATACTTACTGAGGTAATGCGCTGAGCTGCCAAAGTGGTAACCCTATCCCGGGAAAGATTTTCTTCAATACCTTGGATCTCGAGAATGATCCAAGACTTCACCGAGCTCATGGCAGAGCTCAGAGCAACGAAAGTAGCAACACCACTTCTGGTAGTTAGAGGCTGAGAGATGGATTCAACCAAATTGACCGAGGAGCTCTTCTTCAGCCTCCTAAGATGATCATCAACGGTCTCGACCAAAGATGTAGTCTTAGTCGGGGATATGACTATAACCTCGCTTGGAGCAGCGACCTTGCTCGGAGCCACTGGGGCTTCTCGGCAACCTTCACAGTAGCAGCCGGAGGAGGTGCATTGATTTTTCTTGTCCCTTCTTCTGGGACATCATGCTTGCTTTTCTTTGCCTCTCCAGCAATAGAGGCAGATTTCTCGAAAAGGGCAGGAGCTCTTCTTCTCTTCATTCTTTCACTCAGAGGAATATGTGACTCAGGTGAAGAACTTGCAGAAGCTGGTACTGGTTCTACGTCACTTATCATCGGACGAGTAGTAAAAGACGAGGTGTAACTCTTGTACTGCAGCAAATATGAAGTTGATCTGATATGCTCGTCGGTAACAGTCTGATGAAAACCCCATATAAGTTTAAGATGTTTTAAATTAACTTCTGTCTCTTTTGGAGACTTTCTCTTGCTGTCAACTGCAAATAAATCAAAATTAAAATATCAGTGACACATTTTATCAAACACAAAGGAAGCATAATTTCGAAAATAAAATAAAATAAAAACAACCTATCCCATTGCCATAGGGAGGGCATCTAGGACCCTGGTACACATCATTTTCATTTAGTGGAGGGTGTTTCCAATTTTTCATAACAACACCGTGCTCGAACTAATTCCTATTGGCATCTGGGAGATTGACTACTAGAGCCCTATTTAAAAACCTAGTTTTTAAATAAAAAGTATTGTCACCAACAGCCCATCTATAACAAAACATAATTTCTGGAATTTCTATAAGGGTTCCATGAATATGATTTAATCTATGAACTCCATTAACTATTCTCCATGTGTTGGGGGCTATTTTTGCAGGAACCACGTCAAAATATTGACAGAATTCCAGACACAAAGGGTTTGGGGGAAAAGAAAAGCCGCATTCAGCTACAAAGAGACTGGGGAACCAATGTCCCTCAGCCAAACGAAAATAATCTGAAGGTTTAGAAAATTTCTCCAAAATAACCCATGAAGGAATAGAGAAATCAGAACGAAACTTATCAAGCGACTCAACAAGGTAAACCATGGTGAATAAAGGAAATAAAAGAGAAGGAAGAAGATCTTGCAGAAAAAGGATGGATCTGTTGATAACGAACGATGAAAAGGATGAACGCACAAGAGAGAGAAAATGGAAAACTCAAAGATACAGATTTGAAAAAGTAAAAGACGATATGATTTTCTGCAACGCTTAAATACCTTACCTTGGAAAAAGGTAAAAATAATGATTACAAAGGGAGACGTTTACGCTACCGGCGGCTAAAAGGACAAAAAGGGCGCGGAGATCGAAGCAGTTAGAAAAATTTGAAAAGTCTGATTCTATGAATTTGAAACAAAAAATAAATGCGAAGAAAACACTCCTAAAATTCAGGATGACCATTTAATCCCGCCATATTTTGAGAAGAATGTTCCACACTCCTCATTCTCGAATTGTGAAACATTGGGGGCTTCTGTTGATGCCAAATTTAGTCTGCTGACATGGCTCAATTAAGTGGAGACACGTGGCAATCTGCGTGGCAATAATAAACACTTCTGAACAACACCTTGACTTCGAGGAACTCAATTTCTCCGACCAACTTAGATACTCCGAGCAGTAAGTGCTCTCCGAGGAACTTTACAGCACCGAGCAACTCATGGATACCGAGATACTTATGCGGTCCGAGCAGCTTAGGCGGTCCGAGCTGCACCTCGATCAGAGCATTTATTATCAGACAATTAAGAGGATTAAATGCGCATTAAATGCTGATTATTATCATACAGATGTATACGCTTATTGGACATCTATGTATGATCCTTTCACATGTACAACCTCATGGCTATAAATATATTGTATCATCCTCATTGTAGGGGGACCGAAATTTCTGGAGATAAACCCTACCTCGAGAATTCCCAAACAGTTAATAATAATAAAAACAGTGGACGTAGGCCATTTATTCAAGGTTGAACCACTTTAAAATTTCTTTTGTCTTACTCATTTTATCTGTGATTAAATAATTAGAGATAATCTAATTTTTTACATCAACAATGATGATTTTATATTCATAACTGCCATGCATTTTATTCACATCGTGATTGTATCAAACCGGGTCTGACCCGTTTATATCTCTTGTTTTGCATGAATTCTGTTCACACCCAGGTGCTCCACTGCAAGGACGCCTGTAATGACTCTTCCATCCATGTGTCCTGGAGCTATAACATTTTGCGGATGTTGTAGGATATTTTTCATAAACGCCTCCATCTTTTTGTACTCTAGCTATGATCAGTTTACACATTCGGGCGTGTTGCCCAAGTTTTGTACTTGTTTAATATATTGTGATGTTTGTTTAAATACTCGGTGTAACCTGCTTGTAATGGTCTGTTAACCGACATCTTATTCGGTTATTATATTGTGTATGAATGTAATTGTTATTTGACTTTTACCCACCATCTCTTCAAATTGGATTGTCTAAATGGTTTTCTTTTAAACTTACAAATACTTTGACATCCGTTTTCTAAAATAATTGGTGGTTATCTCGTTTATTTATTTTGTCGACAGTGATGCTAAGAATGGACTATCTATGATTCCTGTATTAATTGGAATATCGGGCTGGCTACCTCTTATTTTAATAAGCGGGGTGTCACATATATTTTTTAACAACTAATTACTACTTAATAAATAAAACATTCACATAAATAAAACATTAACTAATTACTATATAAAGAAAACATTAACAGTAACAAAACAAAAAAAAATATAAGAAAACATACTAGGAAAAATATATGGGCCATTTTATAATAATCGAAGAATTTGGGAGGGAGAAAGTGGGAATTGAAGAAAGAGGTAAACCCCTTAAACTAAATAAGATGTTCCGCCAAAGGGAGGATTGCTTTTTGGCTTAACCGGAACAAGATGTTCCACGATGTAGTTTTAATTTTTTATTTTTACGACGTCGTTTATGGTGTATCTTATTCATATTTACCTTCACCCGTAATAGTTTTATTTTTATTTTTCATAGGGTATTTTTACACTTGTAATGTGTATTTTTAGGGATCGTTTATTTTTACATCTTAAGTCTGAATCTGAACCATCCAAGGTACCAACAAGTGTTTATTTTTTTAAATAATTAAGAGGTTAACCGCTATATTTGACTCTTAATGATTAAGAGGTAGAATTACATCTGAAGTCTGAATCTGAAGTCTGAATGATTCTAAATACATTCATTCAGAGGAACATTCATATATAAAAACAAATATATTTTTCAGATTCAAATTTCAAACTTCAAATTTCAGATTCAGATGAAAAAACAAATGCAACCTTAGACTGCCTATTTAAGGGTCTCGCTTAAACACACATGCACACACAAACAAAATAAAAATAAAAATAAAAATAAATTTGGTGAAGTTCCTTGGTAACTGGTGGTGACACCATCGGTATGTATTCCTTTTATCTCATCGAATATACCAAACCAGAGGTAAATCTCCCATGGCGAACGAGGGCGCAAATGAACAGCAACGAACACAACGCTCCATCTTCGAACTCCCATCCAACTTTTTTGATTCAAGTCGTCTTCTCCCCTCTCCATCCTCTACCATCCAACTATTGGAAAATCCTTCAATCCCCACACTCAAAACCCTAGTCGACGAACGCCAACACGAACATAACCTTAATTTCAAAAATGCAAATGCTATGCAGAGATGGTCTTGCAATATCTGCAAATCCGAATTCGACTCCCTCACTGACCAGCGCTCTCACTTCAAATCCGACATCCATCGATTCAACGTAACGACTTTCTATCAATCAATACAGCTCTCGTTGTTACTTATTTTCAACTTTTTGTTGCTTGATTTATTGGTTAATGCTAATTTTACTTTCATAAATAACACAAGGAATAATGCTTGTTGAGATCTTTTTTTAAAAGCTTATTCACGTTTAGTTGGTTTAAGTGACAGATTGGTTGATTGGAGATGAAATTCAATTTCTTCTATTTTAGTTGTATATCAAAACCCCTTACTTTTATAAGTGATTGTGTGCTATCTCTAAGAGCTATATTATTGAAATGATTTTGAATATTGAGATTCAGTTCAATATCTGTCATAGAGGCATTTATCTTGTTATATGTTGAATGGAATTTTAATTGAAAATTTACTATTTAATCTATATAGTCTGTAACTTGTGCTGAAAAGTAGTCATCTATAGATGCTCTTGAAGCTGAACAGTGGGAAATAGGCTATTTATATTTCTTGCATGCAGCTGTGTTTGGAAAGTATATCAATGTTATTGCATGCTAGCCCTGCTATAATTATGTGTAATTGGTTATGGATGCATTTGATTGTGATTTCAGATAAAGCTAAGTATTGCTGGAAAAGATACCGTGAAGGAGGAAGACTTTGATGAATTAACATATGATTCTTTGTTTAGAGACAATGACATATCGAGTATATCAGGATCAGAAGATGAAGATGACAAGGAAATCGATCTTCGGAATGAGATAAATAGGGCATCGGTACAAAGTGTCAAAAGGAAAATATATGTGCATCTGAAGACAGGGGAGAGAGTTTCAGTCTGGAAATGTTTACTTTTGGATGAATCTGTAAATATTTCTTTTGAAAATGATAAATATGTTGCTACAGATGACTCTGGTATGCATTCCCTTACGGAGAGGGAAGTAACTAAAAAATTGAGAGATATAATCCATGAACCTAGGGATAATACCCGTTTGAGGGTTGTGTTGCTTGCAACGGGTGGGCACTTTGCTGGCTGTGTTTTTGATGGTAACAATGTTGTGGCTCATAAAACATTCCACAGGTTAGTGCTCTCTTTCTTTCTCTCAACACCATATTGTAAATTGTGTCTGATATTTTCTGGACAGGTTTACATGTGATTATGACATTTGCCTCTCATTTGCTTTGATACGACTGTCATGACATTGAAGAAAGTTCATACTATTTATCGTTATTTGGTTGACTTATAATTAAATAGTCTTTTTATACAATTCTTTTCTACATGTTAATCCAGATAAATGGGTGAAAAAACTGTATATTTGATAATATAGTTTGAACAAACGGAAAATTTTAGTAGGTAGAGTAGGAATAGAACAAGAATGTGGCACACTACTGGCATACATAGTTTAACATCATCTACTAAACGTGCAAAAGTTGGTCTGATGGGGATCCATTTTATCTTTCTTTTATTTTCAATGTATCTTTTATTTTTAGTTCTTTTTAGGCCTTTTTCCTTCCTTAATTAGTTGCCAATCATGTTTGGGACTAATTAGGTATTCTTTTATTTCTTAATTGGTCCTTTAGTCATTTTAGCTATTACTTGATTAGCAAGTAATACCTCTACTATAAATAGGCTTGTATTCTCATTTTGTAGCTAATTCTCAATTCTTACAATATAAGAAATTCTTTGTTTCTCTCTCTAGAAATCATATTGTAAGTGATTGATGTGTAGTTTACGTCAAATTGGTATTAGAGTGGGTGTCGCGCCATAACATTGATATTCGTGTATATCGGTGTGTAGAGTATCAACAAATCGTGCAATACATTTTGAATGGCTCCGAAGAAGGCAACGAGAATTCAAGAGGAGATTAACCAAGAATTACGAGAAGGTAACCAAGAATGGAAAGAGAAATCGAATAGAATGGAAGAACAAATGGAAACCCTAATTCAACTTTTTTCCAAATCTCAAAACCCTAGCCCCTCAATTGAAACCCTAGTTTCAAATCACCAACAAGAAGTCATCCGAAGGCCTGGAAAATAGCCCGAATACATCCCAATGGATCCGAAAAGGAACCCGATGAAGCTGTTCATCCTTGCCGTGAGTTTCCTGCGCCGGACAAGGCAATTCTTGGCCCTAAAGCTGCCGACCAAGGGCGTTTGGGGGTTCTGCAGTGTCGGACCACCCAAATGGGGGCCGACACCCCTCCGACTGGAATTTTTAATGCCGACATCCACCTGAGGCCTATTGCGAACCCACCCCTGAGTCGGACCGCCGTCTTGGTGGTCGATCCTTATATTTTTGCCTTGGGACTCCCGATTCAGGTGTATATACCTCACATCCCTGCTAATTGTTGTCCAAATACCACCCATAAAATTTTAATACCTGCAGCCTCGTTTGAAACCCTAACTCGTGTGGATTTAATCAAATCATTGCCCCAATTTACCGACCATTTCCCTTACCCCAACTGTAAAACCCATTCTGAACCCGGACCTCACAATAATTTTTCCAACCAAAATGTTAAACCAAATAACCTAAGAAACCCTAATTTAACCAAAAAACGGGCACCCATAAAAAAATTCGCCCTACCCGAGTTGCCTGAAATCCCAAATACAATTTCCCTCGACCCACCATATAATTCCAACCCTATTCAACCTCCCGAATCTCCCGACCTATTTGATTTTGGTATTTTTGAATATCGAAATATCGATCCGCGTTTGCATCCCCACGCACCACCACCCGTACTACATCACCTGTCATCACATCACCCCCCTCATCATGACCTCTCTTTACTTTACACCGATTCCTCCTCTTCCTCTCACATTGGAGATACACGCCGTAGTCAATGTTTGAAAAGGCGAAAGGCGAAAGGCGAGGCGTTTTAGTCGCGGAGAGGCGAGGCGTAAGCCTCACCGAAAAGAAAAAAAAGAGCAAAATATTATTAAAAAAATACTAATAAAACCATACAAATAAAATAACAAAGAAATTTAAAATAAAACTACAAAAAAAACATCCCTGAGGACTTTCTCACATAGTTTGACACTTTTTTGTTCCCTCGAGATAACTTTAAAAAAAAAGTAATTTGAGAATCAATTTTAACATATTGGTTATTTTACAATATGGCAATAAATTATTCAATGCAAAATCATATTGGCAAAATCATTTTTTTAGCTTAATTCACATATTGGTTATTTTATAATATGACAGTAAATTAATCAATGCAACTTAACAAGCACATTTATTAAAAAACATTGTTTTTCAAGCTAAGATTAAAAAAACAACAATTTTATTAAAAAAATAATAAAACATATCAACCTAAGTTTATTAAAAAAAACAGCAACCTTTAAAATATATTAGTTTCTTAATATATATTCAGTTTAGTTAAAGATAACATATTAATCTAAGTTGAAAACCCAAAAACGAAAAACTTTAAAAAAAAGTCATATTGAAGTTAATTTAGTACATTTATTTCATACAAAATCAAATTGACAAAATCAGTTTTTTAAGTTTCATTAACATATTGGTTATTTTTTAAAAATTTCTCCCAAGTTACAATAGTAAATAGTACAAGTGCAATTTTAAAACAAAAAAAAGAACAGGACTTTTTCTTTTTTTTGCGCCTCGGCGAGGCGTGAGGCGCATCGAGGCATAAGCTTCGAGGAGCATTGAGGCGTAAGCCTCGAGGAGCATCATTAAACATTGGCCGTAGTATCTATGAGTGGATTCCCCCACCCGGTGCCCATTGCCTCAGTCCACTACGGGATTGTCAGTGTTTCTATTGTGGAGAACGTGGTCACCTCATTGCCACGTGCCCCCACTATCAGCGTGATTCCCGAGCACCTCCCACGACCCTACTTGATCATTCTCCTCGCCTACCACCTGTACAGATGCCACCAGATCCGGTTGATTATGTTGCACCTGCACCAGGTGATGTGGTGGGCCCGAGAGCTCATCAGGATGGAGATCCACTCTCGTTTGCACTCCAGTTACTTTCTTAGAGTTTCCACGGGGACATTCGTATAGACATTGCTATGTTTGATGACAGATTCTCCTCGGATGATATGACCGATTGGCTCGCCGCTATGGAGACAGTTTTCGATTACAAGCGGATTCAGGGCCGCTCATGTGTTCTTCTAGGTGCGATCAAATTTCAGGAGTTTGCTCTTGTTTGGTGGAATGACCTTTGTTATTGTAGGACAGGTGCAAGACTCCCTCGTATCCAGGACTGGCTCGATCTCACGGCAGCTCTTCAAGCCTCTTTTATACCTTCGACGTATGAGAGAGACCTCTTTACCCGTATTCAGGACACGTCTTCGATTGTAGAGTACACGGAGCAGTTCCAACTCCTCTGCACTAGAGCATGCCTGCTCGAGACGGAGGATCAGCGGATCAACCGCTACATTCTGGGACTCCAACCACATATTCGCCGCGACCTTGGATTGAGAAAGATACCGACCTTTTTGAAGGCGGTAGGGTATGTTACTAAGGTCGAGGCCTATCATGCAGCCTTAGCAGCTTCTCTAGCATCTCGACCTCCATCATCCTTGAGTTCTGTTCCTCCTGTAGTTTCATCCTCGATATCTTCTGCCATTATATCAGTTATTGCCCCTTCCGCTGCAACCCATAGAGGTCTTCCCACATTTCGCTGCTTTAATTGTAGCACCGTGGGACACCGAGCTTCTGATTGCCCTTTGCCACGTCAACGGGCCCTGCTAGCGATGGATCAGCCCCCCGAGTATGTCGACGAGGCCGAGCAGTTCCCTGGTCCTACATTGATTACCATTTTAGAGGGTGTTTTAGAGGGTGTTTCTCTTGGTCTTCCCCATTGAGTTTGTGGACGAACTCTTTTTAGGGGGGGGGGGGAGAGTGATGGGGATCCATTTTATCTTTAAGTTATTTTCATTGTATCTTATATTTTTAGTTCATTTTAAGCCTTTTTCCTTCCTTAATTAGTTGCCAAGCATGTTTGGGACTAATTATGTATTCTTTTATTTCTTAATTGGTCCTTTAGTCATTTTAGCTATTACTTGAGTAGCAAGTAATACCTCTACTATAAATAGGCTTGTATTCTCATTTTGTAGCTAATTCTCAATTCTTGAAATATAAGAAATTCTTTGTTTCTCTCTCTAGAAATCATATTGCCTTGATTTTTAGGTCATTGACATGTAGTTCACGTCATGGTCTATGGATGCCGACGATAAATTATAAGAAGCTATACTTAAGTATATCCTCTACTCCATGCAACTAGATTTAATTCTTGAAAAATGCAAATTTAAAATATCTGTATCTGTAAAGCTCTCTATTGTTTACATATTTTCCCTGTCATATTTTTTCCCAAAGCTTGTTCATAATTAATCATTATTCTGCAAGTTTCAGCATATTAAAATAAAACCATTGGAGAAAAAATGCGTCGCTAATTATTCATAATGTTGTGGAACTGATTTTACCATGTTTTGGATCGTGTATTTCGAAATGATTACTACTGCTACGGCTACCGCTATAATTATATTTTGGTGTGGGTAACTTGTGGTTAAAGTCTATGTAGCTGTGATGCGTTTTTTGTTTGCCTATTTGTTGTTGCTAAATGTTTTGAATGATAGGGAAGGCACATGAGGTAGGTCTTTCTGACCTCCTCTTTTTCATGTAGATATATCATAAGGGGCAAAGCTGGTAAAAAACAGTCATCAAAAGACGCAAGTGGCAAGATTGCACATTCTGCTGGAGCTTCAATTCGTCGGTACAATGAGCTTGCCTTAAAAAAGGTATTTAATGGTAGAATCTCCACTTGAGAGCGAGTATTGTGTATCACCGGACTCTCATCAAGCTTTAGATCATCCAGCGAATCATTTTCCTAACATTTATTCTCACACACAGTCTAAAGCACATTATTAGCTAAACATTCTCCCATCTGTTTGCACCATCTTTAACAGATACAGTTGTTATTTAACATTACTCATCCAATTTCCAAACAAATGTGTGAGTGGTTTGTGTTATAATGTTTTCTCGGTAGTCATATCCAATACTTTTATTGAACCCTACTTTCATCGTAGGGTTGGCGGGGTATATGGGTGTGGAACGTCTACCCTTAATTGTGTGATACATTGTTGTAATTTTCTTTAAAGAAAAAAAAAGGAAAACTTAAGGAAATCCTAAACGAGATTAAACACCTAGTCCATGATTGTTTGGTGTGCGTTCTAATATATCATGTTTTAAAATATAACCTTTTCAACATCTTTCTTTAGGTACAGTGGTCAAAGTTCAAGTCTGGTAACACATGATTAATGGGTAATACACTTTAATTTTCTAATACTTGGCTGATTCATTTTTTCAACTAGGAAATCCAAGAATTACTCACTGCCTGGAAGTCTTATTTTGATGCTTCCTCGTGTATTTTTGTCCATGCTCCTTCAAGCAATCGTCAACTGCTTTTTGACGGAGAAAAACCATATTTTAGCTGCCTGCATTGCAGCGTTCGAAATGTTCCACTGACTGTCCGAAGGCCTACCTTCAAGGAAGCTCGGCGAATATTTAACTTATTGACGCAAGTTTACTATGAAGCCGATGAAGAAGCTACACATACCATTAAGGAGGACATACTGTTAAGCGCAAGCATTTCATCCATTGACAATGATCTGAAGGATAATGTGGTAATTAGGGAAAGTGATGAAGCTTGTTCTGGTGTCAAAAAATTGGAAAAATTATCGATATCAAGTGAAAGTGAGTCTGGGGATCAATTAGCACGCATATCAGCACCGTTACATGAAGCAGCAAAATCTGGAAATGCTGAAAAGGTAATGGAACTTCTAGAACAGGGTCTGGATCCTTGTATAAAAGATGAAAGGGGGCGGACCCCTTATATGGTTGCATCTGATAAGGAAGTTAGGAATACGTTTAGACGATTCATGGCCTCAAACCTTGAGAAGTGGGATTGGCATTCTGCCAATGTGCCAAGTGCGTTGACAAAAGAAATGGAGGAATCTCAAACGGCTAGGCAGGTAAAGCTGAATTTGCATAACCATTAGATAACTATTTTTATGTATTCGTCTCTAATTAATTTTTTTTTTCTAATGCTTAATAATGTGCAATCCAATCCTCTTTTTTTGTTTAACCCGAGAATATTGCACTCTTAACATGTAACAGCTACATTGTGTGAAGATTGTGTCTTCTCTTTCAATTGGTTCTACAACTTGTCTTCGTAATGGCTTTGTTATGCTTGTATCTACAAGAAACTTGTGCTAATTTTTCAGGCAAGGAGAGATACGGAACGAGATGATAGGAAATTGGGAATATAGAAATTGTATACGTGGAAATTATTTATGCGTATTTGAGTTCACTGGAGTAGTAAATTATGTAATTCAAGGAATTAGCTATTTTAGTGTTCAGTAAGTTAAGTCCTTGTATTATTACTACTATTTTTATTAGTATTACTATCAGTATTATTAGTATTAGCATTATTATTTTTCCTGCTATAAATATGATGCAATTCCTCTAGTTAGACAGCCTTGAATGAATTTAATATTGACCATTGAGATTCCAGTTGGAATTGATTTCTTTTCTTTTGCTATCGATTTCATCTCTTTCTTTTTTTCTTTTGGTTCTTGGCCCTACACTGGGGGTTGATAAAAAGGATTTTATTTATCAGAGACGGTCTATACTCGCTGAAAAAAGTGGATTACACATTTAGAACCAATGTTAATGGATGCCCCACAATACGCAAGTCCTAAATTTGCATGGTTCATTCTCTCGTCTAATTGTATAATACCTGTTTGATATTAGCAGTTTATGAAGTTCAGAATGGTGAAGTCATACCAATCAAAAATTGATCAATCAATCCTGCTTCAATAAAGTGTTAGCTAACTTCTAATTTCTAGTGAAATATATTTGGTTGTTGCTCAGGCAGAGAAGGATGCTAAAAGAAAAGCAAGAGCAAAAGAGTTGAAGAAATTGCGTAAAGCAAGAGAAAAGAAGGCTCAGGTGCTTGTATCTCAAATTTAGTCGTTAATAGAAGTTTTCGATTCTAGCTCTTAACCGTTTATTTCCTATTTTTGCAGACTCGAGTTTGGATATAAAATCTGATATAACTTGAAGTTTTGGAAGTTGAAAATTTACAATGAACTTTTGATTATTAACTGTTAATAGTTAGGGTTAGTTACATCTTTCACTGTTGTATTTTCATGCGATCCTCCAGTTAGTCCCTAATAAATGTATTGATTCCACTCAGAAAAAATTTCCAATAGGCCACGCCATTCCACTTTTTGGTAGTTTCTCCGTTACGTTGGTATGTGCCAAGCACGTGTCATGATTATGAAACACATTCACATTTGTGTCATTTCCAGTCCTAACCGCCCAAACTTACATGGCTCAACTGAGATCTGGTACAAATTTGGATGGTGCAAAGTGTCCACCAGTCACTAATTTATTTATTATACATGTACACAAAAAATGTACAGTACAAATTTCCACGAACAGCTCACTTGTTTACGCACACGATTCCCTGTTTCCATGCACATTTTAAACAAAATTCCAAATACAAGATAAAGGATATAAGAAACAATTGCATTTGATCACAAAAAAATCGTTCACCCGTTTAGCATTCCACATTACCACCCCCTGTTGCGTTACTATAAACAGTAAACCATTTGCTAATATTTATTCCAAAAAAGACAACAATATACATTCATTATACCATCCTAAGAAAAACAATATGTTCACAGACCGTAATTAACATGATGGCCAGGTTGTTTTTGGAGCTGCCGTTGATGGTGCTGGTGCCTTAATTACAAGGTTCTAAAAGGCGCGAGGCGTGGTCGAGGCGTAGAGGTCAAGCCTCAAGCCTTAGGAGCCTAGGCGCGCCTATGCGGAGCCTAGGCGTAAAAAGGCGTTTTTCCTTTTTTTATTATTTTAATTATTCTAAGGCTAGTAATATAATAAAATAATACATACCTTGAATTTTGAAAATATATTCATATGTTTGGTAGCCATCTTTCTCATATTCATGCTCCATAACCAATATTTGTTAACTAATCCTTCGTTTTTTTTAAAAAAGTGTGCCTTAAGCCTTTTACCAAGAATAAGGCGTAATAAGGCGTGGGCGATGCGTTTCTCCCAAGCCTCAAGCCTAGGCGGGCCTTTTAGAACACTGCTTAATTATAGAGTAGTCACCTACGCTAGCCAAAAAACTGCCCCAGGTTATACTACCATATAATTTAGCATGATTCCATATTATAGAGTACTCACCTACCCTAGCCTTGATTTGTCAATCGCCTGTCCTATTGATACTCCTAACATTATATCTCCTTCAGTTCTTTTTATTTTCCCTATATTTCTGTTATGCATCACCAGCCTTCATCCCCACTGAAAGCGAAGCGAAGTGTTAGTAGACAACGCCTGAGTAAAACTTAGTGTACCCGTTCTCCTTATCACAATTATCTCCATCGAGGCTGTTGCATGTCTGATGCATCGTCAGATTCTAAATTAAGATCAGTACCTTTTCCAGAAGATTTCCGCACTCAATTTCTGATCCTCCTTTGTCATGATCACCGTCAAGCCCAATCAACTCAACCCCTTGATGAACATGGGCTTCAAATAACAAATTATCATTTCCATCACTTTTGCAGTCAATGTCAGAACTTGGGACCACTCTTGATAATCCGCCAATCCCTCATCATCATCGCTGCTGATAATCCGCCAATTCCGTTGGTGTTTAAGAGATTGTTGATGAACGATATGTATGAAGTGAACGTATGCATTTGTCACCCGCAGAACCACAGCCATGCAATGTTTTATCAATACTTAATATGTGTAACTTCTACAATTTATGTCGATGGATTATTTTGTCAAGCATTGTTAAGAGTCTCTCTCTAATTATATCATCAAAGCTCTATGTTTTTTTAGTATTCCTTCATGACTCATTTTCTTTTCTGAAAGTTTTCTTTTTATTCTTTTCTGGTTGAAAAGTTGTATCTGGATTTTTGTATCCTAACAACCGTTACGTGAATCTGCAGGCTGAGGCTGAGGCTGCTCAATCGCTGAATGTGGCATCCAGTTCAGAAAACCACAGAGCATTTCCAAATCCAGTTCGTAAAGGACAGCCTCAATCTAGTGGTGGACCACAACTATCTAAAGAGGTTACATCAGGCATTTTGCTTGGCGTTGTTCTTTCTTTAATTACATGGCAGATACGGATATTCAGGTGTCCATATCCGCCTAGTGTTTAAACTGTATTTTTTTTCTTCCTTTAAATAGATTTTTACAGCTATAATCAGGGACGAAACGTGATTTAATTTTAAGGTGGGCCAAGAATTTATGAACAGAAAACGTTCCCATTAATATAATTTAATTATCAGCAACAGGTAAAAGTTGCATGATATATAAAACACAGTGAGGCTCTCCAACACACCTCACTTAACAAATCAAACAACTCACCTCACTTTTAAGTGTATTGGGTAATAACATTATGAGTTAGGTTTTTAAAAATGATTTGACGTGGAATGTTATAACCCGGAACACTGTCAGATGTGTTATTTGATGTGTGTTGGAGAGCTACACTCTATAAAACAAAACATTTTTTAAAAAAGTACCAAGTTTCACTCGACATGTTTGTAAATCATAAAACTGGGTTATTGTATCAAATTGTTTTTTTTAAACTTTAGAATAGGAGTAATTCTAGGCCGACTAATAATTCCAACTATTTTTTGGGAATTGGTTGGTGTGTCTGAGTCTGACCTAGTTAATCATTTTAAACACCAACCAATTCGGTTTTGACATGTCAACAAAATCATGAGTCGGCTTAAAATTATTTTTAAAATGAACTTAAGGATGACAAACAATTGGGATTTTAATTGTTATAGTGATAGTTAATCTGTAGGTAATTATACTTTATTTATTTTTGGTTGAAAGTCCCTATGTTTTTAAAATAAGTTAAAATGAAAGAGGAAGAGAGTATCTGAGTTGATGTCTCCAGCAACAAAAGATAAGTGGCAGCAATAGGATCATGATCAAGTTTGCATGCATTTATTTTTTTATTTTTAAATGTAAATTTATAATACCTTGCTAAACAATGGAAAATCATTGAGTTGATTATTAAGTTATTATCAACTCTGCATTCTTATCATATCTTAGCGGATTCAAATATTGTTGAATTTGGGAAAATATTAAAATTGAAAAAAAATGAATACGTAATCAATATAATCGGAATCTGAATATGTCAAGGTGATGAACGAATTTAACAGATATAAAGATTCAGATATTGCAAAATCTAACTAATGAGAGTGTTGGATAGTATAATAGCTCAAACGTTCAGGGATCAAACAAAATTCTGGTTTGACCAAATAAAAACATCTGTATCCATTATTATCCTTTCTAAATTTCTAAACAAGACTACTCATAGTGCTTATACTTATTGTTTTTGTTTTTTTTTTGCAGGAAGAACTGAAAAGGGCACAAGCTGAAGAGAGGGAAAAGAGAGCAGCTGCTGCTGAGAAGCGATTAGCAGCTGCATCTCTCAAAGCTCCCAACTCAGTGGCTGCTCCAAGCAATTCACAGATGAATGCAGTAGGCACCGATATCAACTGTTCGTGTTGTCAAGTGTCTTTGGCGGGTATAGTTCCCTTTCACAGGTATAATTACAAATATTGCAGCACCTCATGCATGCATGTACACAGAGAGATGCTTGAGGATGGATAAGAAAATAGTTCCGATATTTTCTTTCTTCTTTTCAAATAAGGGCCTATTTTCTACTTTTTATTGATGGAAAAGTTTTGTTTTATAATCTCAATGTTTTATGTAAATTAAGGAATTTGCATTCTATATCGTTTGTACATGAACACAAGAAATGGACTCATTGATGGATATAGCGTATGATAGCTAGATGGTTAGTTTAGTCTATATGTCATACTTTGCACTCTAGCATCTCTCAATGCTGCGTTTGACTGCAAAGATGATAAAGGAAAACTTTGCATTGAAAATTTTACCAAACTAAATTTTCTTCTTTTATGTGTTTGATTGTAGTTATGAAAAATGATGGGTCTATTTAGGCTAAACGAGCACATTTTTGCCTTGGAATATTTTTATGGGATGTTGGAAAATAGAAGTTTGTTAAAATAAAAAAAACAAAAGCTTTAGCAAGTTGTACCAAAGGGTGGGTGGGGAAATTTTGTGCACAACAAATATGTAATATCAGAAAGTGTAAAATATGAAAACTAAAGGATCTGTTTGATCAGATAATATTTCCCTTGTCAAATTTAAAAGATTCCATATTTTTCAACTTGGGTTAATGAACTTTGCCCCCATTTTCATTTCATTGCGACTTTAATTTTCTGGACTTAACTCTCTCAACTTATTAAAACAGTTTAAGTTGTCCCAAATCCTAATGGTGTTAAATTTAAATATATGGACGGAAAATTTGTCATGTTCCACGAGGGTATTTGTGTCCAATATAATATAAAAGTTATTTCTAAAAATTTATTGTAAATAACATCAGCAAGGTTAAAATTGTAAAAACCTATAATCCTCTCTCTCTCTCTCACACACACACCAAAAAAAAACATACAGAGAGAGATCTTCTTTTTATTGAGTTTTGAAATTTTCATATTGATTCCGTGCTGAAATGTATCTTTATTTTTTGGCTACATTGATTGGGGATGAACATATCTAGATCTAAATTGGGTATGAAATTTGTTTATATCTAAAATTGTTTTTTTTTCTCCTAATGAAATTGATTAAATCTGTATTTTTTTTTGTAATTGCCAGATTTTTGAAAAGATAAAAAAACACGATTATTTGGGAGTTTTCTCACTTTTTAAATTCATGTATTAAAATAAAAGCCAGATGTTTAAAAAACCTCACATACCGTAAGTTTCCTTGTTTTTATTAATTTTATAAATTCAAGTTTAAAAAAAATATTATGACGTTTTTCTAGATCATATAAAATAATTTTTAGTATTTTCAAGAAGTTTTAAATGTTTTTTTTGTAACTTCCAGAATTTTGAAATATATTTTCAGTAATTTCAAATGCTCTAAATATTTTTGCTTATAATTTTTTTTGGGATTTTAAAAAAGAGTCTAGTATATTCATGGTATGGTTTAAAGCGCTTAACAAAGGGGAATGATGAAGTGAAAATTAGGGTAAGGTTTGGGGATCAAACTGTAATTAACCCTTTTAACTTTTTGGATATGATTTTCCACATTTGCCCTTATTGTTTTTAAGATTGGCATAAAGTATAGTCTTGTAATGCATGTTTGGAACACGTGTAATTTTTTTTTCATGTTCTCCGATCAAACGTGGGCAATGTTAATAAATTTGGGAAGTTCCATATTTTTTAACTTATGGTATGTTAATTACCCAAATTATTCTTGGAATAAGTTTCTCGAGTTTGTCGAAAGTACAACCACTAAATGGCACCAACATAACCCCATTAACATTATATAAACCAATTGAATGAATACCCATGTGTTTTCAAAGCTCACTATTCAAGCCCACGAGGTGTGAGATTTCAACCGCACTATCTTGTAACTCGTGGTATGCGCGGGCATATTTTCACATTTGGTCTAAATGTAGCTAAAAAAAATTATATTATGTAAGCTCATTTGTTAACATTCTAAATTATATGGCATTCCTGCAAGGATGTATACACATTTAAAAAAAAATCCTAACATGTCAACCATCTTGTACACAAAAGTAAAATATATAGAATATATAGACAAATAGAAGTAAAATATATATACAAGTTGATCTATATCACTGTGTTGAACTACTGAATAATGTTGAACTACAAAAAAGTAAAATTTAAACACTAAATATTAACAACGTTGAAGACAAATTCACGATTAACACATTTACTCAAATCGAATGATGCCTGTGAGTGCAAGAATTATCACAATAAATGATCAAGAAAGCAATATCAAGATGAAAACAATCAATAAAACACGCAACAACAAATATACGTGGATATAAACCATTACTCCGAGCCAGAGTATACAATTTATAGTTCTGGAAAATAAGAGATTGAATTGTATAAGTAACTTAATTAAATTGTGGATAATTCGTGGTGTCCCTGAATATCTCCTTCGAGATTGTTGGTAACCAAATTGAGTATATTGTTTTATTTAAGTGCATGTTAAATACACAAGTATCTGGGCTGGTCGACTACTCTCGTGAGCTAAAAATAAATGAGCCTTCACAATTGCCCCTAAAATTTTTGGACTAAACATTTAGACCAACAAATTTTAAGTGAGTCTAAGGCCCATGGCCTTAAACTATTTATAAAACCAGAATGACAAGCTTGTAATATTTGCGAACATAAGAGAGTACGCTCGTCCGAGGTCAAACACCATGGCAAATTCGTGGTTTTATTGAAGAAGTAGGGGCATGTTGGTCCGAGCAGGTGTTTGGAGCTTCAAAATCCTCATTGATACATGTGCTCTATCATTAGCTCGAAGTTCGAACTTCAGATACATCATTCCCAATCGTCTTTTTTCAAACATTTCTTGTTCGCGAAACTTCCAGCGTTCTCTTCTGCAGTTCTTCGTATTGCGGAGCTCTTTATTCATTTTCGTAAGTTCCTCTCACCTTCTCTTTGCTTTCACTTCATCGATTGGTAATCTTCTGTTGCTAGAGATTTTTCTTTTTTATCATCCATTGCTAGATAACAAATCGATAGGATAATTTAGGAAGCCTTATAATATTCCCGATAGGGTGGAAATCGGCTGTGCCCCCGTCCCTAAAGATGTCCGTGACATAGAAGGGGGCACTGGATTCATACCCTCTTGATCACACAGGGGGGTTTGACATTTCCCCCGAACCCTATTTTTCTAAGGTTCTTCAAGTACTTCGATATCGTCCCTGCTCAACGTGCTCCAAATGTTTGGCAAATTATCCATGGGGTCTATAGAATAAATGAGTTGTATGACACCACTTTAGGACTTGCTGAGCTCTACTACTGCTACGTTTGGTCGCACACCAATGATGGTATTTTGTACTTGAAGACGAGAAAAACTGATAGGGTTTTAGTTGTGAATCTCTCTGACTCTCATAAGGATTATTGGGGTCATGGTTTTATTGCCAGAAATAGGCAACATCCTCCCTTATGTGAGGGCGAGAGGTATCTAGGCTCTTGGATATCTGATTTGGGGGAGGGTCACATAGGTCGCTTTCTTTTTATTTATGTTTGCTTGCTGTTTCTTTTCCTTCTGCTTCTTGCTCGCTACTTCTGTTTCCTGTCCTCTGATTTATATTTTCTTCCCCTGTTTTGCAGCTCGTGACAAAAATTAAGAACTTGATTTTAGCGAGGTGAACGCTGCTAATCTCCACAAAGCTTGAAGAATACAAGAGAGACTTCTTGACGGCGAACACCCTCGTTCTGCAGCCTACCTGCTAGAGTACAAGAATATCATTAGTAGTTTTATTGCTCAACCGATTGATAAAGTTCCTGACTTGGAGATTCCTGAAGTAGGGCCCTCTGAACCAATTGTGTTAGAGGAAGACGAAGAGGAAGGAGAGAAAGAAGAGGAGGAAGAAGAAGAAAAAGAAGAGCAGGAGATAGCACCCCCTGTAATGAGGTGATGACGATTAGGATATATTGTTTGATTGGATAAAATCTTTGAAGAGAACAGAGGGGGATTCCCCTAGGGTTAGGGGTTCTAGCCCCGGAGCCAAGGGGAAGGAGAAAGAGATGTAGAAGAAGAAGAGGGAAGAAGAAAAGGGGAGAAAGAGAGATGAAAAGAAGAAGAAGAAGGAAGAGGCCAAGAAGAAGCTGGCCTTGAAGGCCCATGCTTTCCTTTTTTTTTTACTACGGATGCTGAGGGGTCTAGTGTGTCTAATACTCCCATCCTTACCCCTGACATGCTAAAGGGGGCCGTGCTCGCGGCTGACTACGAGTGCTCCTCGCAGCTAGGGTTGGCCCAGCCGGCTCTCAAGTACGATTAAGGACTTGCTCTGGTGAGTTTCCTCTTTTTTCTCTTGCCTTTTTCTCTGTATTCGCCTTCTTCGTACTGATCTTGCTCTTTCTGTTTTGTGTAGTTAGTGGCTGACTTCATTACCCTCTTGGATGGTCACGTTGACCAATCCAAGAATAACCAGGCGCTGAAAGATTCCCTGAAGAAGTCTGAAAAAGACTTAGCTGATGCCCTCTTTGCTCTGGAGTGGGAAAATGAGAGTTCGACAAAGGCATATGCTGATATACAGGTGGCTAAGGACTTGGTAGTTGCTGAGAAGGAGAAGCTCGCTCAAGAGAACCTGGGACTGGTCGCGAAGGTTCAAAAGTTGGAGGAGGAGTTCCCGAGCGAGAAGGACAGCTGCTATACCGAAGGCTAGAATGCGACCTATGATGATGCTGAGCTCCAGATCGCATATGCCAAGAAGGTAGCCTTAAAAAAGATGGGATCAAGCTCTAGGAGCAGCGGGAGTCCCCTCATATTCTGACCTTTTCCAGCTTCACTCTCTTAGACCGAACCCATTTACAGAGGAAGAGCCTCCCGTTGGTTAGCCTGTCGACCACACTGAGAATGAATCTAGTGTGGTCGAAACGGCTGCTGACCAAGAATGGAGGGCTGCCGAGAAAGGGAAGGCAATAAACAACTCTGAGTAGGTCAAGCAATGGAGTCTTTTAGCTGTAGGACTTTCCTTTTTTCTTCGCTTGTGCCTTGTAATCTTATTTTCTTCCAGTTGTACTAGCCTTTGGCCCCCCTTTGTTAATTAATGAAAAGGACTTTGCTTTTATTGACGCGTTCTGCCCTTTTAATTATGCTGATATTAGTTGCATTTCTTATTTATTGTGCTGTTTGTAGCCCATCGTCTTAGAGGACTACATCCCGCCTACCTTAAAGTTAGGGAGGATTTTAGGACCAGACATCAACAACCAAGCTCGTAAGGCGTTTATAAGGATCTGCAAGCAGCTGAAGGCGAGGACTGAGCTGTACAAGGACCAGTCCGAGCTGGTCGCCAAGCTGAAGGATAATCTTCAAGTCACGGAGGACGTCAGTTCCTCAATGCAAGAGGAGGTAAATGGTTTGAGGGACAAGCTTCTAGAGAACATGGACGTGAGCCAAGTAGGCGAGGTGATTCAAGCCAAGAACGATGCTCTGAGGAAGGAGATCGTCGAGTTGAAAAAGGATGTTCAAAGGGGATATGCTATTGCAGTCGGACTCCAAAGAGACGTTAGAAGGTTGAGACGCTTGTTAGAATAAGCCCTCGAGAAGCATGAACGAAAGGTTATGACGAAGGCTGGACTAGTGCACCAGCAAGGCTGAAGGAGGCTGAGGATATCACGTTCAAGCGTGGGTGGTTGACTGCCCTCAGGGAAGTCAAGACCCCTAAGGAATCAAACCTATGGTGTAAGTACCAGGTAAATTGCCCTGCTTATCGTCACAATCCTTTCTCAAAGGACGATAATTAGATCCCCATCGATGCCATTCGTGCCCAACTCCTAAACTATTACCTTGAAGACGACGACGAGGTGTTCGCTCCTAACCCAGATGATGGTCGAAGAACACGTATAATAGATTATCTTGCTTGCCATCTATAGTTGGTTTAGGTCCTTGTTTGGTCTTTGTGTATTTTGTCTTCTTGTAATTGTACTCTCCAATTTTTGTCAATATATAAAGCTTAATTATCAGCTTGTTCCATATTTTGAGCATGTGCTGACTAAATATGAGTTAATAATTGCCTTTATACTTTGACTGCTAACCGAAAAGAGTTGACATTTACTGACCATTTTGGACCTTTGCCGATCACATAATACTGTTGATCATTTTAGGCTTTCTATCGATTAAATAAGTTAGTATTTAAGATGAACCATTTTGGGCTCATAGCCAACTAAATGAATCTAGAATTAGTGTTAACCATTTTGGGCCTCTGCCGACTAAACCAATTTGCTAACTTGTGTTCAAACATTCTCATAGTCCAATATGCCTTACCTATTAGGTCATGTCATCACACTCCCTTAAGCATAGGTGATATGATGGTGAGAATGTACCTGGTTAATGGGCCACCCACTCGATCAGGTTTTTAGCGACCAATACAGTTGGTGACCAACCTAAGTTGACTTTTTTGCGTTAGGATCCCCTGTAGGGCTTTTTCTGTTGCGGGGGAAACTCATGAGGTCTATTGTGTTTGTAACAAAGACACGAGGGTTGTAGCAATTGAAATAATTTAATAACTTATTGTAATTACTGTGAACCCTGCTTGACACAATGAAATCCCTTAATTGAAATAAGTTGAACAACTTATTGTAATCCGCATGAGTTTTGTTATACGCGTGGGAGTTCTTTGGCTAAGACGAGCTAAGCAGCTTACTGTAACCAAAGGTATCTCTTCTTGTGGTTGAGGGCATTATCATTTAGAAAGAGGGCATAATACTAAGATACATAACAAAAAATTTGAAGCAACCAATATACGAGATCAAAATGCGAGAGCCAGCAGGCCTTTATTCATTCCATAATAACTTGCAAGTGACATAAGTTTGAAATTAAAAATTGCATAAACTAAATGTGCTGATAAAAGATAAAGAAGATTAAAAGTAGAACTTCTTGAGATTGACTGCGTTCCACGCTCTTGTTATCTCCCTGCCCTCCAACGTTTCCAAGTGATATGCTCCTTGAAGGTCGTCCTTGATTACCTTAAAAGGTCCTTCCCAGTTTGGTCCCAGCTTACTATCTGACAGTTTTACGACACTGTCGAGGACTTTTCTTAGGACATAGTCCCCCGCTTGGAATTTCCTCAGATTGACTCTTTTGTTGCACTACTTGGCCAACTGCTTCTGATAAGAAGCCATCTTGATCGTGGAATTTTTTCTTCGCTCGTCTACTAAGTCAAGTTCAGTGTGTAATGCATCGTCGTTCAGCCCTTGGTCGACCAAGACAGTTCCATGGTAGGGAGACCAACTTCAAGCGGTATAATAGCTTTCATTCCATAGGCGAGCGCGAAGGGCGTTCCCCCAGTTGGTTTCCTTGTAGTAGTATGATAGGCCCACAGAACATGGGAGAACTCGTCCACCCAGACACCTTTTGCTCTTTTCAGACTCTTCTTTAGGCCGTCGAGCATGGTTTTGTTGGGAGCTTCTGCATGACCATTGCTTTGGGGATATGCCACAGAACTGAAATGGTGCTTGATGCCATGCTCATCATAAAAATCTGGAAAGAAGCTGCTTTCAAACTGCGTGTCGTTGTCGGTGATAATAGTTCTTGGTACTCCAAAGCGTGTTATGACGCTTTTCCAGATGAACCTATTTATGTTGTCATCATAAATATTTGTCAGTGGTTCTGCCTCTACCCATTTGGTGAAGTAGTCTGTGCCGATCAACTGATACTTGCGATTTCTAGGTGAGGAAGGTAGTGGTCCCACAATATCCAATCCCCATTGCACGAACAACCAAGGACTTATTAAGGATTTCAGGTCGCTAGCTGGCTGGTGGGCCATTGGAGAGGATTTCTGACACTTTTCACATCTGCGAACATAGGTACTTGCGTCCTTTTGCATGTGAGGCCACCAGTAGCCTTCCTTCATCGCTTGAAAGTTCAATGACCTCCCTCCTGTGTGACTCCCACAAATACCATTATGAAGTTCGCTGAGAACTTGCTCGGTGTCTTGCGGGTGGACGCACTAGAGATAAGGGATTGTGAATGATTTCTTGTAGAGCTTCCCCCCTGGGGCGAGGTAAAATCGAGATGCTTTCACCCTTACTTGATGAGTCAATCTCCTATCATCAGGTAGCGTGTCACTCCATAAATAGGCAATGATGGGATCTATCCAACCAGGGGTCCTTTCTGAGATGAGGACTTACTCGGCGATCACTGTCTGGTCAATGCTTGGCTGGTCGAGGAACTTAAGGCATTAACGTGACTGTTCTTCCGCAGGAGAACTGCTGAATATCAACCTCCTCAAACCCTACCATAAGACCTCTTACTACGACGAGGTATGCTGTCATCCTATCATCTTTTGCGTTGAAATCTTTACTTACTTTCATGGAGGCCAGTTTGGAATCGCCAAATATGTTAAGGCGCCTTGCCCTTAGCATATGGGCCTTGCGCAAGCCAACGATCAATGCTTCGTATTCAACTTCGTTGTTAGAGGCTTCAAATCCCATTCTGATTCCTTATTCGATGACAGCGTCTTCTGGTGTGACGAGGACGATTCATACTCCCGCCCCCTTAGAATTGGAGGCTCCGTCAACGTATATGGTCCAGTCCTTAGACTGTGCTTCCTTATTTGATGACTACTCCATTTCTTGTTGGTCGATAGGCTGGTTTCCTATGAACTCGGCGATAAAATCAGCCAAGACTTGTCCCTTAATTGTTATTCTTGGCTGAAAGTGGATATTGAACCTCCCGAGCTCGATCGACCACTTTGAGAGTCGTCCAGAGAGGTCGAATTTTTGAAGAACAACTTTAAGGGGATATGAAGTGATCACTGTTATTGAGTGAGCTTCAAAGTAATGTTTCAGTTTCATTGAGGCAACCAGTAATGCATAGGCAAGATTTTCTAAAGGCAAGTAGCGTTGTTCTGCATCCAAAAGCGTCTTGCTGGCGTAATAGAAGGAGTACTATCCGTCTTCTTTCTCACATACAAGAGTCGAGCTAATAGCGTGGTCTGATACCGCGAGATAGAGATATAATGGATCTCCGTCATTGGGAATCACCGATAGGGGGGCGGTTTGCTAAGGTATGACTTGATCTACTCTAAATCTCTTGAGCAGTCATTGTTCCACATGAGGCCTTTGTCCTTTAGAAATTGAAAGAATGGTCAACGACGTTCGGAGGATTTGGAGATGAAGCGGTTGAGTGTTGCGAGCATACCGGTAAGTTTTTGAACATCTCGCAACGCCCGTGGAGGTTGGACCTTGGTGATTGCGTCAATCTAATCTAGATTGAACTCAATTCCTCTTTTGTTGGCCAAATAGCCCAGAAACTTACCTGACTGGATGCCGAATGAACACTTACTCCCGTTAAGTTTCATTTGGTACTTCTTGAGGATTTTAAAGGTTCTGGCTAAGTCCATATGGTGACTGTCCCTGTTCTTGCTCTTGACTAACATATCATCGATGTAGACCTCCATTGTGTCTCTCATCTGTTTCTTGAACATCTTCGTGACCAACCTCTAATAAATTTCCCCTGCATTCTTTAGGACAAATGGGACGACCTTGTAAAAGTATAAACCAATCGGGGTTATAAATGATGTTTTATCCTTGTCGGGGCCGAATAATGAAATTTGATGGTACCTTGAATAGGCGTCCAAAAAACTTATCCTTTCATGCATTGCTGTGGCGTCAACTGACCGATCAATCTTACGCAGTGAAAAACTCTCTTTGGGGAAGGCCCTGTTGAGGTTTGTGAAATCAATGCAGACCCTCCAATTGCCATTACTATTTCGTACTACCACTGGATTGGATAGCCACTTAGGGAACTGAACTTCCCTACTAGATCCTGCATCCAGAAGCTTCCCTACTACGTTCTCCATCGCTTTAGCCTTCTTGGGGGCTGTTCGGTGAGCCTTCTGAGTGATCGACTTGAAGGTTGGGTTAACATGCAGATGATGGCAGGCTAAATCGAGATTAATCCCAGACAGAATATATGTCTCCCAGGCAAAAACATCCAGATTGTTTCTCGAGGAGGCAATCAACTCTCTCTTTTCGTGATCGGCGAGTGCGGTTCCGATCAGAAATTCTCTCTGGCAAGCTGTCATCAGCTCCAACTTTCTCCAGGATTTCAACGACCCTGCCAACAGGGTGGACCCTGGTCTCCTCCACCCTTGGTCGGTCGTACCGTAGTTATTATTTAGCAGGTGTAACCCCATCTTGGTCTTCCTCTGGAGCATCTTTTGGTTCCTTTTTCTTCTCCTTCTTGGGACGGATGGCCACGATAAAGCAGTTCCTTGTAGTGGCTTGGTCGCCACGAATCTCGACCACACCCTGATCGGTGATACACTTCAACTTCTAATGGTAGGTAGATGGTACGACTCTCATGGCGTGCAACCAACCTCTGCCTAGAATGACATGATATGGACCACCAGGAACTCAATCAGCTTAGATATGTTGCTTGCTCTGACCGGCAGGACTATCTTTCCCCGTGGCATTGTAATTCTCCCTACGAAGCCGATCAGCATAACTGTGTCTTCCTTGAGGTTGGCTAGGTTGTGCTTCAGCTTGGGGAACAACTCTAGGTACATAACCTCTGACTAGCTTCCCTAATCTACCGACAGCTTGTCGAGATCCCAATTTTCAATTTTGAGAGTTATCATGAGTGCATAGTGATGTGGAGTCCTCACTCTAATCAAATCTTCTTTAGTGAAAACAATGTGTTTGGTGTAGTCGATGTCCTCTGGTCGCTGGCACTTGCCAGCTTGGCTTTTTGCAGGGACAATTTGGAATGCCTCCATGACAGCAGTGACCTTCTTCAGCCCCATCCGAACAACGTTTTCTTAAATCTGCTTTAGGTCGGCGCTCCATGGATCATCACGAACTCCTGTTCCATGTCGTTATCAAGGATATTGTCTAGTTTTTGGTTGCCATTGGCTGCGACCTTGTCAGCTTTTTTTTATGTATTCATTGAGATGCCCAGCTTGGGCTAACTCTTCCAAGTGTGACTTCAGAGCCTTGCAATTCTCAGTCCCGTGGTCGCCCTCCATGTGGAATGCGCATATCAGCTCATTGTTCCTCTTTGTTAGGTCTCTACCTATCTTCTTGGGCCACTTGACGAATGGTTGATCCTTGCTCTTGCTTAAGATCTTATAGATTGGTTCATTGAAGACTGTGGTAATAGCCTGGAATGCCTTTGAAGGATCAGTGTTACTCCCATTCTTAGAACCGTTCTTGCCCCCGTTCTTGTTATCTTTCTTTGGAGTGTCACTCTTATCTCCTCCTTTGTTTACCTTTGCTCGATCGTTGTCCCCTGCATTGGAGTGAATCACGTCCTCAACCTTGGCGTATTTCTCAATACGGGTCATAAGGTCGTCGATGGTGCTGGCTTCTTTCTTTATCAAGGATTGGAACAACAGAGATGTGGTCGGCAGACCAATCTTGAAGGATGCAACGACAACTTGCTCCGAGCAGTCCTCCACCTCATTAAAGACCTCCCAGTATCTCTTGGCATAATCATATAGGCTCTCTTGTGGAATTTTCTTCATTATGAGCAGTGAATCAATCCTCTTGGGGTGGGAGCTGCTGGTTATGAAGCGAGCAATAAAGGTCTTTGCTAGGGACTTGAATCTCTTGATCGACTAGTGAGGCTGCTTCTCAAACCACTTCTGTGCTACATCATGTAGGCTAGAAGGGAAAATTCGACACATCAAGGCGTCATTGAGGCTCCACAGTGTCATCGCCTGCCTGTACTTCCGAACATGGTCTATAGGATCCGTCTTCTCGTTGTAAATCTTGAACCGGGGAATGAAAAACTTCTTTGGGGGTTATTCTTCTTCAATCGCCTTTGAGAAATGAGATTTCATCTAAATGTTGAGAGCTCTCCTAGATAACTCCCTAGTAGACCTGGCTCCCCGATGGGCTAGATGTTGGTCCATCTCTCTACGGACCAAAATTTCGATGTTCTCATCCTGACAATCATTGCTCTGTGGTGCCTCTCTGATTGGCCTTGTTCTGATGGATCACGCTTTGAACTGCCACGTTTAGATCTGTCTTGGTCGCACCTTGAGCTCCTCCCTCGGCTGTGAGTATTGCTCGCCTGAGGACTAGGAGTCCTATCACGACGCTTCCTAGTATCTCTATGGAGATCTCTCTCCATCATTTCAAATCGCCTTTGCAGACGAGCATTTTCTTCCACCTGGAGATGTTTGGTATCCTCTTGTTCTCAAAGCTTGGCTTCATAAGCAATCGACCAACCTGGAGATCTGGGTAGACCTAGGTGGTCCCTGACTTTCTTCAGAACGCTGCCTTTCTTGGCGAAACCTGGGATTTGGTTGCTGGCGAATCTCTGACCTGACCCTAGCTGGGACGGGGTCATCCTGCACATTGCCAACTTGAGGAATGTTGCTGCTGTGGTGAGACATCACAGGATTTCTGTTGATAAATGCTTTCCTAGGAAAAAGAATCGATTCTCACAGACGGCGCCAATTGTGAGTGCAAGAATGATCACAATAAATGATCAAGAAAGCAATATCAAGATGAAATCAATTAATCACATACACAATAACGAATATACGTGGTTCGACAACTTGCCTACATCTACGGAGAGGTTACTATGTTCTTATTAGTGTCTCTTAATGCTCGAGGTTACATCCCATTATCCCGCACTAGGGTTTACAATTTATAGTTATGGAAGATAAGAGATTGAGTTGTACATGTAACTCAATTAGATCATGGATAACTCGTTGATGATGCTGGAAATGGTACCACTAGTCAAGGTGTTTGTAAGCTCAAACCAGTGATAACAATGACAACACAAGTATATGATAAATATAAGAGATTGAGATGAGGAGAAGGGGATGAACACCAATATATAAGTGGTTCAGCCAATCAGGCCTACGTCCACTGTGCAAGTGAGTAAGTAAGGTCACTAAAATAAGGCACTAACAGCCATGGATACAATCTCTCAAGCTTTCTCTCTCTACTGTGTAATTTGACAAAGTTTCAGCTAGGGTTGTCAATGCTAGGGAAGACCTCAATATATAGTGCCTGGGGGGTGTAATGTACCCCCCAACCATGCCATGTGCATGTGCATGGAGATCCAGCCAGTGTAAGGATTCCACCTGGCTGGTCTCAACTAAGTAATGATGACCTCAATATTCCCCCACGTGGAGGGATTGATTCAGTTATAACAGATTTGTCCACGTGCTTCAAGCCATACATGTATGCGTACAAGCTCGCCTGTCTTTGCTTGGTAGCAAGCTCTGCATGACTGAGTACAAGGTTGGTGAGGTACGACCCTTGCCTTGGTTGGGAGTTATATGATGACCTTGGCTGGGATGTCAGCCAAGGTAAGATATGTGAAACGTCGGCCAGGGCCGATGCTGACTTGAAACTTGATGCTAACTGTGTAAGGCTACTGATTCTCGCATAGCGCTTGCAACGTCGGCTAGGGCCGACACTGATGTTGAAGGGCGGTTGAACCCATGAGTCCTTGCTGGCCTCGGCTGATGCCCAATCGAGGTTGATGTACGAGGAAGATGTGATGTCGGCCGTGGAAGACTTGATGGATAATTGACCCCGTGAGTTATGCAGACCTCGGTTGATGTCCAATTATGGTGTTACTTGCAACGTCGTCTATGGCCGACCTGGTGAAGGACGACACTGCTGGTGGGTAATTAGTGACGCCGACGGTGGCCGACCTTATACTGGACGAGATTGCTGGTCGTCAGTCTTGAGCCCTTGTTACCTCGGCCTTATGCTGGCCGAGGTTGGTGCCTCCGAGATGGCAGTACACTTTGGGAATATCAATCAACCCTTAGCCCTTAATTACCTATGTGAATAGGTGACTAAGGGGTATGTACGTCCGAGGCTGTATTTCTTTATGTGCCAATATTTCCTTGACAAGTGTCAACTTCTGAATTAGGCTGCGTGCCTGGCAAGTGTAATGATGTTGGTTGCCTTTTGGGCTCTCCCACTTCCTCATTTCTTTCCATTTTTCCCGCCTGTGTTTTCCTCTGCAACTTCTCTCTCTTCAAGAGTTGTTGCTGCGTTTTGGGGTTTCCTCGTTTATGATCTTCCTCTCCTTCATTTAACACTCAGACATGTATCATCTTCACCCTATTTCATCATTTCCAGCCTTTAATTTTGGTTTTTGCTTTTTTCGGTGAAGATTTAGGTTTTTCGATTAGGGTTTTAAGGTTTTTCGGTGGTACTTTGCATTTTTCGCTGAGGCTATTCTTGGTTGCTCTTGGTTTGAAATGATTCAAAAACTAAGTTTGATCCTTAACTTAAGTGTCCCCAGTTGTTTGTGGTTTAGAATCTCAAGTGTAGGGCCATTTTCTTTATGCTCATACCCCTTTATAAGCTCATAGAATATTTCCCCTCTCTTAGAGAGAAGACCTTTGCAAAAATTAGGCAGATAGAACTATCCCAAGAGGAAGCTCATAGGGCTGAGGCCTTCCCCCTCAGACCTATATTTCCACCACCTCTGAAGGTCATACACCTTGAGCCAGTCGAGCCTGCTGAGCCAGCAGGGGGTCTAACTGACCCTTCGCCTATGTCTGAGTCTGAGTCATCTACCTTAGACCCTATGTTTGTAGACTCATTCCAAGAGGCCATGGATTTCTCTATCAGGCAAGATCAGGTCCCAGATCAGGACGAGGTCCAAATTCGTGCCTCGTCCCGCAATGGTGCTAGCACCTCATAGACTTCTTCTGACGTCGAGATTGTGGGGCCGAGTGTGGCTATTCCCCCACCTATCGATGCTATCCCCCTGTCTGCCGCCATAGGAGCTGAGTTTGCTCAGAGATTCCCATCTGGTGTTCCTACACCTGTCCATGCCGACGTTGCCAGGGATGAGGATGATGGTCATGAAAGTGATGTTGATACCTCGGAGGCAGTCGAGATAGAGAGTACTGTCACTGAGTTCGACCTGTTAGACTTTAGACACCTTTATTCCATAGGTCCTTCTATCAAGCTTAGGAGACCTCTGAGGGATGAGAGGACCTTTGGTGGCCGAGATGGGGAAATATATGCATATATGAGAAGATGTTTAAGTTAGTATTCCGTCTCCCCATCCATACAAAAATTAGAGCCATATTGTCCTATATTAACCTGGCCCTTTCCTAATTATCCCCCAATGCTTGGAGGGTGATGATTGGGGCTATCGTCCTATGGAGGGAAGTCTATCACTCAGACCTTCTTGTCAGGGTCTTCACAGAGTGCTACGTGCCATCCTCTGCCAGAAACCACCCCAGCTACTACCACTTCCTAGCTAGGAAGTCTGATAAGAAGATGCTGATGGTCACCTAGACCTCAAATCATAACTGGAAACCACGGTACTTCATCTCAGGGGCATGGGAATTTAGTACTTGTGAAGATCAGGGGGAGCTTGGTTGGCTAGTCAAGTATGAGCATCTGATGACCCCCTACTACCTCTCTGAGACTAGCCTGGGGGGAAGTCATTTAGCCGAGCTTCGTAAGTGTTTATTTTGCAAAGTTTTACCTTTGATTTTTTAATGTTTCTACTATACTGACCCAGATATATTTTTTGCAGAGCGCCCAGAGGATATCTCAGACGACCTGTGGGAGATGTCTGCACCAAGCCTTATCAAGTTGGTGAAGAAAGATGGGCTCAATGCACCTCCTCCTCCACCGCCTAAGCAGAACGTCGGCGCCTCCAAGGCCGACGCTACAAAAAAGAGGAAATCCACTACTACTGTCTCAGAGGATCAGAGACATAGCAAAGTCCAAAAGGGTGAACGTGCCATCCCCTTATCGTCCGATGATGCAATGGCTGCTCGTCTGGAGCAGTTAAAGATCAGTGACAGCCTGATAGGTCATGGTCTGAAGGCGATGGATGCCATTGTCTCTCCAATGACCGAGGCTGATAAGCGCTTTTTACGCTCTATAGAGACCCCTCTGCTGGCCCAGTTTTGCCTTCACAGGTCCATCCAAGTAGGTGTTTTAGCTTTTTTGGCTCCAAGTGTAACCTCGTCCTTGATACGGGTTGTCTTGATCTCATATATTTGACTTTGTATTGCAGGGAATCCTGTCCATGCACCAGTTAGTTGATTGGACCCTGAGGAAGCTGCCCCTTATTGAAAAGGGAAAAGAGGTTCAGAAGGTGGAGGCCTCTTTAAATGCTGAGGTTGAACGTCTGAAGGCCGCCTTGGAGGGAGCTGAGAACAAGGTGAAGCAGAGGGGCAGGGACATAACTAAGCTCCAAAAGGACCACACCTCTGCCCTGAAGGCCAAGGACAACGTTCTTCAACAAAAGGTTGATGCTACTGTGAAAGATGCCCTTGAGGACGCCTCTGAGAAGATTTTGGCCGACTACAAGGTTTCTGACCAATTTATAAGATTCGGCTTTGAATACCTCGAAAGAGGTGTAAAAGCTACTGGTAAGTGGGCGGCCATCAAGGAAAAAGAATCAGGGAGCCTGATAGCCTCGGACTTCATTGGTCTCGATTTTGCTAACCCTCAGTTTGCTTAGGCCTTACAAGAGGTCGAGGAGGAAGGAGAAAATGCTGCTCCTGCAGAGACCGCACCAGTGGAAGTTACAGAGACCGAGGATGTCAACCCTCAAGATGATGGGGCCGAGGTTACCAACGTCGGCCAAGATGATGGGCTGAGGTTACCAACCCTGTGGCTGCAGACACCTAGACCATGATTTTTGAAGCTTTACCCTTGTAATTTTTGTTTCTCATCCGTAATTGTTTGTAACGTCTGATAACATACTCTAAGGCATGTTGACTTGTAATTCTGACTTCTTCATGTTATATCATCCTCTTCACATGATTTTGCTTCTTTTGATGAATGCTCCTTTGAATAGTTTTATAAGTCATACGATGGTGTTTGTATTAAGGTCTGAGGTCTCAATATAATGGCGTCTTCATTAATTTCACCAAACTGTGTTAAGGTCTGAGGTCACCAAACTATGATGTTTCACCTCAGACCTTGTCACCAAATTATGATGTTATAGGGTCTATGGTCATCAAATTGTGATGTTACCCTCATAAATTTTAACAAATTAATGATGTTTAAGGTCGGAGGTCATCAAATTATGATGTTACCCTCATAAATTTCACCAAATTAATGATATTTAAGGTCTGACGTCACCATATTGTGATGTTAACCTCATAATTTTCACAAAATTAATGATGTTTTAAGGTCTGAGTTCATCAAATTATGATTTTTAAGGTCGGAGGTCATCAAATTATGATGTTACCCTCACAGATTTCACCAAATTAATGATGTTTAAGGTCCGAGGTCATTCAATTATGATGTTTCACCTCAGACCTTGCCACCAAATTAATGATGTTTAAGGGCTGAGTTCATCCAATTATGATGTTTCACCTAAGACCTTGTCACCAAATTATGATGTCTAAGGTCCAAGGTCTTCAAACTAAGATGTTACCCTCATAAATTTCACCAAATTAATGATGTTTAAGGTCTGAGGTCACCATATTATGATGTTAACCTCATAATTTTCACCAAATTAATGATGTTTACGGTCTGAGGTCACTAAATTGTGATGTTACCCTCATAAATTTCACCAAATTAATGATGTTTAAGGTCCGAGGTCATCAAATTATGTGTTACCCTCATAAATTTCACCAAATTAATGATGTTTAAGGTCTGAGGTCACCATATTATGATGTTTCACCTCAGACCTTGTCACCAAATTATGATATTTAAGGTCTGAGGTCACCATATTATAATGTTACCCTCATAGATTTCATCAAATTAATGATGTTTAAGGTCTGAGGTCATCCAATTATGACATGTCACCTCAGACCTTGTCACCAAATTATGTTGTTTAAGGTCCGAGGTCATCAAACTAAGATGCTACCCTCATAAATTTACTACTAAAGCATGATGAAACAAAGTATTGACACAGGAACTGCTCTTCTCATTAACATTCTCTTCATAAAATGATACATGTAATACAAGAAAATAATTGCAACATCATATGTAGTACTTCTTCAGGTGATCAACATTCCATGGATTGGATAAAGGTTCCCCCTCGAGATTTTCTAACCGGTAGGTACCGAGTACAACCTCATCGACTACTTTGTAAGTCTCATGTAAATTCGAGTGAAGCTTGTTTGTCTTCTGCAACGTCTTCTTCAGCACTAGGTCTCCTACAACTATAGATCTTGATTGTACCCTTTGATTGTAGAACTTTGTTGTTCTCTGCTGGTAGGCTGCCTGTTTGATCTCAGCGTCTTCTCTCCTTTCCTCAATCAAATCTAGTTCAAGTCTTCTCTCTTCCCCATTCTTCTCGGGGTCATAGGTCTGAACTTTGTGAGTCGGGAGTCCTACTTCTGTAGGTATGACGGCTTCTGGGCCATATGCTAACATAAATTGGATCTCCCTCATTGGTGTCCTTGCCGTTGTTCTGTAGGCCCATAGCACTGCATAAACTTCTTCTGTCCATCTCCCCTTGGCTTCTTCCAGCCTTTTCTTAATCCCATCGAGGATCGTTCGGTTCGTGACCTTAGTCTTCCTATTTGCCTGGGGTCGGCCAGGAGAGGAGAATAACTGCTTTATCCCCACCTTTTCACAATATTTTTCTAAGGAAGAATTCTTGAACTGGGTTCTGTTGTCTGAGATGAGGCTGCTTGGAAGACCTTGTCTGCATATGATGCTCTTCCAGATGAACCGGAAGGTCTTCTGTTCTGTAATCGTGATCATCGGCTCAGCCTCTACCCCCTTAGAGAAGTAATCAATTACTACTATCAGAAATCGATAATTGTTCGCAGCTCTTGGCAATGGTCCTACCAAGTCAATCCCCCATACAACTAAGGGCCAAGGAGAACTGATTGAGGTCATAGGTTAATGAGGTCGGTGGGGGATAGTAGAGAATCTCAGACACCTCTCACACCTCTTCACGTAGGCGGCAACATCTTTGGCTAAGGTCGGCCACCAGTATCCTTGCGTTATTATTCTCTTGGCTAAAGGTCTTCCTCCTATGCGACTGGAGCAAGAACCCTCGTGTACATCTTGCAGGACATGGGGAACCTCTGTGGGATGGACACATCTGAGGAGAGGTAGTAGAAATCCTTTTTTATATAGGACATCTCCTATTATTGAGAACTTTGCAGCTCCGTACCTCGATTTCCTCCTTTCTAGCCTTGATTTCGACAGCTCTCCCTCTCTGATATATCTAATGAGGGGGTCCATCCATGAGTCTCCTAGGTTCAAGTTGAGGCAAGAGTTGACATCTTCTTCCTCAATGGTCGGTTTGAGCAGGATCTCGACTGGTACTGTCCTTCTGATGCCTATCCTTGTTGCTGAAGCCAACCTTGCTAGTTCATCTGCACGACTGTTGTTTTGTCGAGGTACCCTCTTCATCTTCACCTCTTCGAAGCCTTCTATCGCTGTTCTTACCCTCTTCAGGTATTTAGCCATCCTTTCATCTTTGTCCTCATATACTCCAAGTACTTGGTTGACAACCAACCTCGAGTCACTGTGAAGTAAGAGTCGGCCAACTCTAAGGGATTTTGCCAAGGAGAGGCCTGCTATCAAGGCCTCATATTCTGACTCATTATTCGATGCTTTGAATTTGAACCTTAGCGCATATTCAACGTCGGTACCATCCGGATCTGACTGTATCAGCCCTGCACCGCTTCCACTTTTGCAAGAAGATCCGTCAACGAAGAGGTTCCAAACATCTTCGTCTGAAGAGAAGTTCCCCTCTGGCAGGGCTCCTTGCTTAAAAAGGTACCTATCTTCATTATTCTCAGCTACTCCTCTTCTAGCTCTGCTTGACACAACCTCTTTCGGGTCTCGAAAGATATTACTGTTTGATCCTTCTACGGTCTCTGGGCTATTCTCAGTCTCCGCCTCTTCCCATGTGAATTCAACAATGAAGTTTGTGAGTTCATGCCCTTTAATGGCCACCCTGGGTTGATAAACAAGGTCATACTCTCCCAACTTGATGGCCCAGGTCATTAATCTGCCTGACTTCTCAGGCTTGTGGAGGACTTGCCTTAGTGGGGAGTCAGTGAGGATGACCATAGAGTGGGCTTGGAAATAGAGTTTCATAATCCTGGAAGCGTGTATCAAAGCGTAAGACAACTTGTCCATCCGAGGATAGTTCTGTTCAGACCCCTGAAGGGCCTTACTATTGAAGTATACAGGCCTTTGTATCCCATCGTCTTCCCGTACTATGGCTGTGCTTATAGCTGACTCTGAGACTGCTAGATAAACATACAACTTCTCCACCAGAATGGGTCGAGATAAGAGTAGAGGGGACCCAAGGTAGGACTTGAGCTGTTTAAAGGCCTTGTCACACTCTTCATCCCATTCGAAGGCCTTTCTAAGCACCTTGAAAAAAGGACGACACTTATCCGTAGCTCTGGAAACAAATCTTTTGAGTTCAGGGACTCTTCCAGTGAGCCTCTGAACGTCTTTTATACTTCTGGGTGTTTTCATATCAAGCAATGCCTTGATCTTCTCGGGGTTGGCCTCTATTCCCCTCTAGTTGACTATGAATCCGAGAAACTTTCCAGCTCCTACTCCGAAGACACATTTGGCAGGATTGAGCTTCATCTTGTATAAGTCCATCGTGTCAAAAGTTCTCTCCAGGGCGGCTATGTGAGTGTAGGCCTTCAAACTCTTCGTCAATAAATCATTTATATATTCCTCTATAGTTTTGCCAATTTGGTCTTCAAACATCTTATTTACAAGACGTTGATACGTGTCCCCTGCATTTTTCCAACCGAAGGGCATGACCTTATAGCAATAGGTCCCCTTGTCTGTGATGAATGCTATATTCTCTGAGTCTTCGGCATCCATGAAGATCTGATTATAGCTTGAATAGGCATCCATGAAGCTCATAAGTTCATGCCCTGTCGTGGCATCTACCATCTGATCAATTCGAGGTAAGGGATAACTGTCTTTTGGGTAAGACTTGTTCAGGTCAGTGAAGTCTACGCACATCCTCCATTTTTCGTTGGCTTTGGGCACAATGACGGCGTTAGATAACCACTCTGGGTATATGAACTCTCTGTTGAATTCTGCCTCTTCCAACTTGACCTCTTCCCTGATGACATCATACTTTTCCCTGGAGTAAACTCTTCGTCTTTGTTTGATTGGGTTAGCATCTTCTGCCACATTGAGTTTGTGGCACATAACCTCTGGGTCGATGCCAGGTATGTCTGCGTGGCTCCTAGTGAAGACACTCTGCCTCTTCCTCAAAAATCTTATCAGCTCTTCCTTGATCTCAGGTTTTAAGGCCTTGTCGATTTGGACGTTTTTTTCCAGTTCATCCTCATTGAGGACGATGGATTCTACCTCTTTCGCGGCCTCTCCTTTCTTCAATTTTGTTTCATCCCTAGGATCAAGTGTGTCAATGTTATATGTGGGTTTTGCCCTCTTATGTGCCTCTCTCTCTTCCGCCGTGTTAAAGTAGCATTCTCGTGCCATAGTCTGGTCATCGTGCACTTCCTTTACCCCGCAGGGGGTCGGAAATTTTAGCATTTGGTGGACTGTTGATGGCACGACCTCAAACTCCTTACGGGCAACTCGTCCTATGATGAGGTTGTAGGCCGAGAAGACGTTTTCATCTATAACGAAAAAATTGATCTTTTGGGTCAATCTCTTAGGCCAATCGTCTCCCATTCGCACATCCATCTCATACATGCCCAACGGATGGAACTTTTCGCCGCTGAAGTCCATCAACGGATGATGATAGGGTACCAGCCTAGCTCTGCTGCGGCCTAAGCTCTTGAAATAGGGCCAGGACATCACGCCCGCTGAACTTCCTCCATCTACGAGGATTCTCTGTACCTCACATCCATGCACTCTTGTTGTTATTACCAAAGGCTCATCATGTGGAGCCAAGATACCTTTGAAGTCGAGTCGGGAGAACCCAACTATAAGAGTATCCATATCCACCTTCTTTCTCTTATGCTTGGCCTCTAAAGATGCCATATTCACAACCTCTACTTTGGTCACTGATTTGGCCTCTGCCACATGAGCTTTACGGTCGACTACTTCAGAGCCACCCCCTGCTAGTCCTCCACATATGGTGTTAACATCGAAGGAGATCATTCCAACCCTCTTCACAGGGGTATTGTCATCCTTCGGTGGGAGGTCTGGATCGTCCTCATCATCACCATCTGAGTCCTCATCTCTTCTCACTGGGGTTTCATCTCGACATCTGTCGTTTCTCTTCTTTTCAGGGTCATCTCTTCCCCTCTTAGGAGCCTTACCATCGACATACTTCCTCAATTTTTTGGACTTCAACATCTTCTCGATTTCATCCTTCAAAGCGAAGCACTTGTTTGTAACATGGCCGTGGTCTTGGTGGAACTCGCACCACATGTTCTTATTCCTCTTATGCGGAGGAGCCTTCAGCTTCTCCGACCATCTCAGAGACCTTTCATTCTTGATCTCGTTGAGGATGTGTTCGCAGCTCACAGTTAGAGGAGTATAGTGTGCAAACTTATCGTCGGCATACCTTTTTTTTCCATCTTTCTTTCTTTGGAACTTCCCGCTGCCACTTCCGTTCTCATCCTCATACTTCGTGGCCATATCCTCTTCAACTTTCATGACCTTTCCTTCAGTTGCCAATAGCTCTGCCATGGACTTGGGAGGGTCTTTCGCAAGCTTCCATAGCAACTTCCCCTTCTGGAGTCTTCCAATGAGGGATGTCATGGCTATATTCTCTTCATAATCTTCAACCTCTAATTTTTCTTTGTTGAATCTAGCAATGTAGTCTCTTAGGCTCTCGCTCTTGCCTTGTTTGACGTACAACAGCTGAGTGGTCTTCTTTTGAGGTCTTACCCCAAAATAAAAATTATGAATGAATCTTTCAGCCAAGCTCTTAAAGTTCTCGATAGAGTTCTTCGGAAGAGAGGTGAACTAGATGTGTGCAGCTCCTGTCAGAGTCCCAGAGATGGCCCGATACTTCTTTTTTATTTTTTTTATTTTTTTATTTTTTTTAAATCAATGCCCCTGCATCAATCAAATATGCACCTAGTAGTAAATACATAACTAATTCGACAAAGAAGTACTTGCATACTCCTATAAAAAAAAATCCACGCTTCCCAAAACCCATGGGAGAGGGAAGGAGGGCAGTGCTGTTATCATAATTCATCTGATGAAGTATGTTTACAACGGCGGTAAAAATTAACCATAAAAAAATGCTTATAAGCTGTGAAGTCCAATTCCTCCGGCACAAGTGATAAAATATACTACTGCCAGTATCAACCGAAAAAATGAAACCATTATTCGTCTTCTGGACAGCTTAATCCACCTGTGTATAACTTTAAATTGATCAAAAAAATTGGAAGACTAATGGGCCGGCTGACAAAGCAGATCTCTTTTACTGTTGTCTTCAGTGACAAATCAAGGCCGTGTGGCTATGGCTACTTGTCAGTTATTGTCGCCAATACATACATTTCCTAGCAGGACTGAAGAATCTCATTTCTTGTCCCCCCCAAGAATTTCATTTCATGTGTCATGGCCTTAAATTAGGACCATACGTGTACATCATTTGACTTCTTTTGTTTCTTTTTTTTTCTCTTTTCTTCTTTTCTGTCTCCCCTTGCTTCAACGCTTTGAGAGTGTCGTGATCGTATTTCTTGTAATTTTGTTTTCGCATCTCGGAAGAGGGCATCCGACTTCAAAACCATCAATTGCTTGAGATGATCCATGGCTGCCAGGTTAAACCCAATAGTATCTTTGCATTCCTTGACTCTTGCATGAAGAGTGTCTTTCAGAAGAGTCAAGACGGGTCTGGCAGCCACGGTAGCAATCAACTGGTTGTGATGCAACTGCAATAGCACTGTAGCAGCCCTACAAACGAGCTCAACCTTATCTGGCTTCGACGACCAATCCTTCAAGTACGACAAGAGCTTTAAAGCATCTGAAAATGGTAGAGCCAACAACGTCTGCTCTAGATCATTTGTGTGAACATTTGAAAGTGAACGAAGAATGTAATCAGAGGGAGAGAACCCAAGCATAAGAATATTTGGTCAGAATTCTGCAACCTTTCCCCTCGTTTTCTCCTCCTCATGTTCAGCAATACGCTTCAACTCTGCATCTTCCATGTCTACTGCTTCGATAATTGAGTCAGTTGCAGTGAGGGTTTCTTGAGTTTTCTTTCCTGCTAAGGCCACGGCTCCCTCTTCTGGAAGTTCTTCTTTAGGTGCATACCTATTTTCCAATGTGTTGTCAAGGTCTGACTCAAACATCTCCTCCAACCTTTTCTCTTTCTCCTCCTCAATGAAAAAGGGCTCCTCAGTACGATCCCTGCGACGTATCGAACGGTCATGAGATCCTGTGACAAGAAAATCACCACGATTGCTGATTGCGAGGCACCAAACTTCAGCATGATGACCTTCTAGAGTTAAAAGCAACTCAAACTTGTCCGCATCCCAGTATTTTAGAACACGATCTTTCCCAACACTAAACATGTAATGAGTCCGGTGCACAAACTTCACTGCCATGACACTATCGCCATGCGCAAAAATGGATTTATGACAGTCATACTTGGTACATCTCAATATGATACACAGGGTTGGTACTACCATCATACTTGGGAGACACCGTAGGTGGTTTGAATTTGGAAGGGGTTGGGAAGTTCACTATCCTTGCCAAGAATGGGGAACCCTCTGAGAACCCTCTTTGCAATGGGTCTCGACTTTTGATTAGGTTCCCTATCTTCTCTTCCAGGCGTTGTATGGAGTCATTCCATGTCCTTACAACGTCGGCCTGGACGAGGTTGTCCCCAGCCACCTCCAAGGGATGGACTGAGGGTTCCCCAACCGCTGTACAACGTCGGCTATTGACCTCTTGACCACAGTCTCTGCCTGGATGAGGTCGGCCCTGATGGGGTCGGTCGTGATCAGGCCGATGTTCCCCATCTCCCCTTTGTGACCCTACTACACTTCTTGATCTGGATAGCCTCTGCCTCAAGTCATTTACTGGGCCGAGCCTTTCAAAGGGCGACCCTCTGCTCAAGCGATCAAAAGATGATCTTCTTTGTTGGGCACCACCATCTCTTCTGCCCCCACAACCTCGGCTTTGCTGTGCAGGATCTACAATGTTGTTCGAAACCTCATATGGCTCCCAACAATCTTCTGGATCATCTTCTGCCTTCATATCGTCATACCTATCCTCAGGGCGAAGGTTTCCTTGCCTCCCTAAACGTAAACATCTAGGGTCAGCAATGTCCCTCCTCCGCTGAGGGGTAGGTTGGTCTTTTCGCGGTGCCTGGGGTGGTCCCCTGGCTTCATGATGGGGTTGAATAGCTGCCTGAGTAATCATCTCCGGTGAGACACCAGGTGGCCTCATCATATTTTGACTGAGCTGACAAATTGCTCCTTCATTGTTTGTTGCGTCGCAGCCAAGGACCTCGAGGCTGCTGCCACCTCAGCCATTTCGGACTGCGGTGGTGCCTGGATGGAACTAGGTCCTCTAGCACTAGATGGTGGAGGAGGTAGTGGTAACTCCGGTGCCATATGTTAAAACTAAAGAACTTGCGAAGATGAGCTTAATACCTTAAAGGACCTCTTTCAATGGTGAAACAACTCCACGCAAGGGGGAGGCCTGGTTCTCCACCAGAGTCTCGGATGAGGTTAAGCAGAAAAATAGGAAGGGAAAGCTTCTCGTTTCCACACATGGCGCCAAAATGATGATGCTGGAAATAACATCACCAGTCAAGGTGTTTGTAAGCTCAAACCAGTGATAACAATGGCAACACAAGTATATGCTAAATATAAGAGATTGAGGTGAGGAGAAGGGGATGAACACCAATATATAAGTGGTTCAGCCAATCAGGCCTACGTCCACTGTGCAAGTGAGTGAGTAAGGTCACTAAAATAAGGCACTGACGACCATGGATACAATCTCTCAAGCTTTCTCTCTCTACTGTGTAATTTGACAAAGTTTCAGCTAGGGTTGTGATTCTCCATCCTTTCCAATGCTAGGGAAGACCTCAATATATAGTGCCTGGGGGGTGTAATGTACCCCCTAAGCATGCCATGTGCATGGAGATCCAGCCAGTGTAAGGATGACACCTGGATGATCTCAACTAAGTAATGATGACCTCAATATTCCCCCACGTGGAGGGAATGATTGAGTTATAACAGATTTGTCCACATGCTTCAAGCCATAAATGTACGCGTAGAAGCTCGGCTGTCTTTGCTTGGTAGCAACCTCGGCCTGATTGAGTACGAGGTTGGTGAGGTACGACCCTTGCCTTGGTTGGGAGTTATATCTTGACCTTGGCTGGGATGTCAACCAAGGTAAGATACCTGAAACTTGATGCTAAGTCTGTAAGGCTGCTGATTCTCGCGTGGCGCTTACAACGTTGGCTGGGGCCAACACTGATATTGAATGGCGATTGAACCCATGCGTCATTTCTTGCCTCGACTGATGCCCAGCCGAGGTTGAAATACGAGGAAGATGTGATGTCAGCCGTGGACGACCTGTTGGATAATTGACTCCGTGAGTTATGCAGACCTTGGTTGATATCCAATCTTGGTGTTACTTGCAACGTCGTCTATTGCCGACCTGGCGAAAGACGACACTGCTGGTGGGTAATTAGTGACGCCGGCCGTGGCCGACCTTATACTGGACGAGGTTGCTGGTCGTCAGTCTTAAGCCCTTGTTACCTCGGCCTTATGCTGGCCGAGGTTGGTGCCTCCGAGCTGGCAGTATACTTTGGGCATATCACGCTTGGTGCCTCCAAACATCTCCTCCGAGATTGTTGGTAACCAATATGAGTATATCCTTATTTTATTTAAGTGCATGTTAAATACACAAGTCTTTAATAAATAGTTATTTTGGTCCGGACAGTCTACTGTCCATGCCGGGCTGGTCGGCTACTCTCGTGGGTTGAGAATAAATGAGCCCTCACAATGCCGTATTGCGCCTTCGAAAACAACTGAGTGAACAACAAAGCAAGTCCCGAAAAGAATCAATGGTTCATTGCATCACTGTGGTGAGTTCCACTCCTTAGTTAAAAAGTCATTGGATTTTTGTATTACACCATAAGAGAAAAAAGAAACATATAAACAATTGTAAGGTAGATAAAATTGAAATTATTATAACCCTTAAGTGATCTATTGCAGAGGCATGACATTATGGAAATAAGTATACATACAAAGTAGAAATGAAGTATTGTTTAGAGTTAACTATGCAGCTCAGACCTGTTACTCATATAGTTCCTTAGTGTGAACTTGAAATATCTATTATTATCTTTGGTGTTGGAATAACTAATATATTTGAACAACATATCTAGGGCAAAATTTCATACCACAATTTATCCCAACCAAACCAACATAAGAACCACACAACTAATAACAAAACAAAGAAATAACAGTTGGATTGTCTTGAAATCATACAATCACAACTAAAAATATTCAAATCAACTCTTAGAGAAGAATATAGCATACAGTGAAAATCGAAAAACCAAAAACCATAACCTCAAAACAATACAACTAACGGTGTTCTCAATTATTCTGTTTGTATTCTCAATTATTCTCTTTCGAATCCATGGAGTTCCAGTTATAGAGATTAAAATTGCATAAAACAGATCTAGGGCTTAAAAAATAAAAATAAAAATAAAAATTAGAGAGGATAATAGAGAAAGAGAGAGAGAGCAGTAGATCTTGTAAACTTTAACCTGGAATTCCCGAATGAGAAACACAATAACTCAAATATTAGATAAACACATATTCTGCTCTAATATAAAACACCAAGCTAATCTTGTACTCGTCCTCATAAACAGAGATAACAAAAAGAATCCTACTTCGAAATTGAAAACAAAACACCACAAAGAACCTAACAAATTCTACTTAAATATCATTTACATAGGCTTTAAAGGGGTTCCATGTTAGAAAATTTGAGCAGATAAATCGCTCTTATATAAATTGCACGTGTATCAAGGAAGATAAAAAGATATTTGGAAACTTAAAGGATTCGCACCTTGACATCTAAAAGGCGAAAACTTAAGAATGAAAGTTAAATCAGTTATTTGGGAGTGAGAAAGAGTGGAGAAAAAAAGCCTGCCACGTGGAGTAGTTGAAAATGAGCCAACACTAATTCAAGACTTTCGTTGTAGAATATATAAAAGATTACCACCTTTTTAATTCCTTCAAATTAAATTTGGTTTTATATCTGACTGAATGTGTTTAGATAGATTCCGAACTAGAGTTCGTATTCGAAATTAATTTTACTTCTTAATCATTCAAAGACAAATATAGTTTTGCTCTCCTAGTCATTTGAAAAACAAAATCTATTTAGTAGCGTTAGGTTGCTTATCTCTAAAAGTAGGATATTAAAAACTTGAACCATAAAAGTTATGCCTTGTTACAAATTTGGCCCCCGATCCAGATATTTTCGGCGCCTTAGGCGAACTACCAAATGGGAACCCCTATAAATATTTTAAAAGAATCATCAAAAATAAAGAAAATGTGTTTTCTCGCTATTTTAATGGAAAACTATCAATTAAATTATCATTTGTTGACAAATATTTTTCAATTGATAACGTAGATGATTCATTTAACCTTTCTTATGACATGATAGAATGAAGGTAATATTATCTTATTTTATAACTTTGAAAAACTTCTCTCGATCGAGAAAATGTTAACGGGGTATAGTCAAAATTATTCCATAAACAATCCAATCAGTTGGAAAACAACAATTCATTATTTAAAGCTACTCTAACAACTCAATTGATTTTTTAATTTCTTTTGGCAAAGCCATTTTCAAAATTTGCAATTCTAAAAAAAATTCATTTTCGTCCATATCACAACTATTGTCGCGTGTTAAAAAATCTTCTAGCTTAATACAATAACCATTCAAACTGTCATATCTAAAGATTTTAACTACTTCGAATCAAATAAATATACAAAAAGTATCCTCATATATTTGAAATTGTTCAAATCTAGTTCTAAGAGACAAAGAGCTTGATCTATTAGATATAAGAAATAATTGACTCCAAACGTTTCTTCTGGTGATTGTATAATCCCGTCATTAGGGGCCGCTAAATGAATATTGGAAGAAAAAGGGTTCAAAAAACCATAAATGATTTAAGATTATTTTGTGGAGACTATTAGATCATCGAAGTCAACATAGTAAGTTGAATTATATCATATTGAGTTATGTGAATTCTCACCTTAGTATTGTATAATGTTTCATGTAAAAATGGGAATTTAAATCAGAATTAAATCATGGTCACAATGTTGCACTGATGCAGGGCAGGGTTCTTTCAAGGACTCGCGACGCTCCGTCACTAATTCAGCAAAAAAATATATTATTCTAGTACATACTCGGACGTGACTGCTGAAACTATAACACTCAGCATCATATCAAGAAGTTGGTAATAAAATATGGAACAAATACTTTACTTCTCGATACTTAACCGCATAAATTGTAGCTCACACTCGATATCATCTTACACAACTAGACCAAACTTATTCAAAACTCTGGTACATACTTCGACACCTATTTGTCGAAATTCTATGCTCATTTCGTTGAATATCTTGGCCTGTTGTCAGTTGTGAGTAAAACACCTTTATAGTTTAAATTGTCAAGACTTTCATTTTCATACAAATGACATGAATGACGACTTATGTACAAGTGCCTTATTAATTTTCAGTGAGCACTTCATGATACAAAAAATCATTAAAATTCACAATATTCCAATCCCTATGGCAAGTTTTGAGTGATCCAACATCTTGATGTCAATCGCTATTAAGTTGTTCTAACTTTTTTGTGATTTATATTTTTAGGATATTGGGGTTGATAGTGAAATTTTATTTCCTAATAATAATGACATTAATATAGAAGACTTACATTCTAATAGCATGGATGCCCGCCAAACACAAGTTCAGGATTTATGACATTTTCAATGGTGATAGTGGGAGGAGTCCACCCTCGTTCACATATTAACAAGCCACGTTCATCATTAGCCTTTAAACAAGATCGCATGTGGCCTTTCTAATAGGCATAATTCGTGCCATCACAGACGGGCATCCGATTATATAAGTTATCCATAAAAATTGCGACTTTTCAAAAGGATTGATATCACAAAATTTTTACGAAAAAAGGATCTCACGATAATTTGGTAAAATCTGCTCTGAGTGGTATCAATTATTTATGGGATTCACAAATTTTTAATATTAAAACTTATTTAATTAGAGTCAATCTTCAATCCGATTTTATTAAACCCTAACCATGCATCTATGTGAATAAACCAAACATGCAAACCAAACAATCACAATGGACAATCAAATTCAAGAAAAATCCTCGAAGGGCAAGACCTCTTTTTTCACTATTAAATGAAAATCGCAACTTACAATTATGTACAGAAATTTGCGATGAATTTCCCACAAAAAATCCACATAGACGCAACCTAGAACCAACAAAGATTCCCTCAAGAATCTTAAGAACCGCAACTCCTCCTTCAGCAGTGAATACCCTCGAGGATCCCCAATGACCGCAGTCGTCAGCAATTGCTCCCGCAAGAACTACCAATCCACCAGTAGAGAAATATTTTCTACAAGATAAACTTCAACAAAGAAGTGTTTTGGGTTCCAAAATGATTCACAAAAATATATGGGATGTTTTGTGTGAATAAAAAAAAATTTGCCCCAAAAAGTGAAGACTAAAATTCTTCATGTTAAACGAAAATGTATTTAACCCATTAATTAATATTTAATTAGTTTAATTATAATTAGTGTACATTTTAATTTAACTTAATATATTGATTTTGATGATTTCAAACATATTTTTATGGATATTTCTTATTGTATAATATTTATAATATAATCTTGTTCATATACTATTATATACATATATTTATTATATTATATACCTGTTCATGTTAAGTTTTTTCTTACAACTCAACATGCCTCGACTCTACTCAACGTACATATCCGAGTAAATGTACATATATATTGATCATTTGACACATTACGCACACATGCATATATATTGATCCATCTTATTAATCGCGTGACTCACCATTTTATAAAAGTGAAATAAGATTATTTTTACTGAAAATATTTTTTTAAATAAAATTGGTCATAAAACTTGTTTAAAATGAATTTCTTATTCTTAAAAGAAATAATTTTCGGAATTATGTTAATATTTAAGTGAATTTTTTAAAAACAATTTTTTTATTAATATGTCACTAGTTCTACCATACCTCATACAAGCTAGTATGTCTTAACCTTTCTAGGTGTCATACTATTTCGTCCTTTTGTGAATAGAAGGATTTTGTACCATTTTGCTTAGGAAGTTTCAATCGAGATTTTTTTAGAGATATGTTGCCTGTTCACTATTCATGATTTGACCATAGAATAGTACACTTGACTTAGGTTTATTATTTTTTAAATCTTAAAGAGCCTTTGTCCCACTAGGAGTTTTATTCTTTTAACTGATACCACCTTGTCATTTTGGTATTATTTTTTTTAAATATAATTGGTTTCAAACATTCTTTTTATAATATTTGTTATTATATGCGTGGCATTTTTTTTTGTTGTATGATGTAAAAATGGTATGTTTGTTTTATATGCATGCAAGTATGCATGAGATGGTTATTTAATAGGTTATGACCCTTACCTTGACTGTTGTCATAACTGTTGGCAATTAATTTCTTTGGACATGGACGAATTGTCCCATCTAGCAGGTCTTGAGATTTAGGCATATAGCCCTTGATCATTCACCCTTTAGATTTCGTCCTATTAGATGTAAGGGAGATTTGGTTATTAAAAAAAAAAATCCTCTTGTTACTTCCTGGTAGATCCGTACCAGCTCCTTTCACATGTCTTTGTCAGTTGGTATTTTTGTAGGAAGCTTTAAATGCTTTTGAAAATAATTAGAATATTTTTTTTATAATGTATTTTGAACCGAAATATTTATTATTTTATTCAACATTGTTTACACGACAAATTTACCTGTTATGAATATCAACTTTGGAAGTTAACATTCGTTCTATGACTGCATTGAGCAGTATTATCAATTTGGTCAGATATTATTTCCCACATCCTTTTAGGCAAAAGATTATTTATTGCTTTCTCGCCTCAAACGTTTTTTTTATACTACAACAATTATGGTTTCTACTGTTACGCCATTATACAGTTGTATAAATTAATTTTGATTTAATTTTTTACACTATTATATTTTATTTCGGCACTTCATACAGGTTATGAATTGTTCCTATTCCTTCCTCCTTTTATTCGAGATATCTGGTGTCCTAATTTTTTTTAGCTCTTTTTATGTTATTGCTACCTTAAGCAATGTTCCATTATCATATATTTTGGCAAAAGTTGAAGACAACTAAGGCTGTGATATCAACCACGTGGGCACCATTCATTGACACGATTGATGGATTACATATTGTTGCAAAAGATATCATCACTTATTTTTTAACCGACGAGACATGTTGACTGATAAATAACTCGTTTATATTTTTATATTTTAAACCCCTCTCTCTTTCTCAGTCTAACGTTATTTCTTAGACAACAAAGATGGGTTTGAACAGATACGATTTTCTTTCTCAAGATATTGAGCATTTAATGCTCTTTCAATCTCTATCTATCAGTTCTCAATTAATGCTCCAAGTTGAAGAAGAGAGCTCAGTGGAATCTTCTCCAAACGGTCATATTTTTTTTGTATCTACATATTCAGAAGACCACATTCAGTTGAAGAGAACCAAGCACTCAAAAGAGATATTAAAAAGCAAAGAAGAAAGCTACACATGATACGAAAAATAGAGAGAAACTAGATTATTTATTCATCTCTTAAATTTACTTAAAAAGCAACACAAGTTACAACTCAGCATATACACAGTTCAGAAAGCAGCAAAAATTTCTTCACAGCTCTACTCAGATTTGCGATTGCTACAAAGTCTTATTCAGCTACCTTTGAAGAAGAGAACAAGAGCACAAAAATACTATTCTGCTACAAAAATTTCAAGAAGAAGATTAGTGCCAAAAATCAGATTTATTGTGAAGTCCCACTTAAGAAGAAACTCGGATCAATTTGTATTTTAGAGAGTTTCGACATCCAAACTTTGTACTCAAAACTCATGTTTTATTTTGAAGCTCGGTGATTAACTTCGGTTGTACAAGTAGCTCGGTTTAGCTGCTCGATTGTACGTTGGAGGTTTGATCCTGCCTTAGTGGATCTGGACTAGTGAAGCGCGGGAGACGAAAGCTTGCTCTTGACGCATGGACGTAGGCCGGCTTTTGGCCGAACCACGTAAAAAATACGGTGTCACTTATTTTCAGCATTTAAATTTATTTATACGCTTGTGATTGATTAATTTTATTTTTAATCACTTTACTTGCAAGTTATTTGAATCTGAAAATTTGGTAAATTTATTTTAAGATTAAAATAATTATTTTCGTAATAATTATTAATTCCAAAATATTAATTTTTATTAATTACGAAAATTGTTTATAAATTTATTGGGTCTTATAATCTTGAAATATAACTTGTTTAATCATTTGAAAAGTATAGAATCATTTAAGATTAATTCTAGAAGATAAATTATTATTAAATACGAAAATTGATTAAATATTTATTTGGGTGTTGAAATCTGTGATTTATCTTGTTTAAATTAATTGGTGGTATTTAGTTAATTTTCATTGGTCAAATAATTTAAGTTTTATTAATCTGAATTTCGGATTAAGTGTTTTAAATTAAATATTTATTGAAATTTTAATTTAAGTCGAAAAGTTTGTAAAATCTCAATTCACCCCCCCTCTTGAGTATTTTTCTGGGCAACAATTGGTATCACGACAAGGCTCTAATTTATTTATTTTGATTTAGCAATCCTAGAGTTAAAGATCATGGCAAACTTTTCTGTATTTAGTTTGAATATTGCACCTTACATTTTTATTATTTGTATGCTAAAATGTTTGATCTCCTGTAGCTACTCCTTATTTCATTATATGAAGAGAAAATGGATATGCAGTGGACCATATGTTTCCAACTTTATTTTAAAGAAAAAATTCCTTGAAAGTTCTGTTTTTGGCACACAAAATGAAGATATGTGCAACCCTTGCTTATTTGCTCACATTGATGAATCAAGTGGTCTGAAGAAGAATGTTCATTGTTTCATGGCTAGTAACAACGAGGAGGTACAATCTAACCCTTGCATTAGTAATGATGAATCGTATTCTACTTATAGTGAAAATCATGATATTGAAGATGATATTGTTGATGATTATGATGAATTACAGGATGCATTCAATGAGTTGTATGAAAAATATGAAGATATTGGAAAGAAATTTATTACACTTAAAAAGACTCATGCTAAATGTGAGTTTATTTCAAAAGATTTTGATAATATGAGATTAGAAAATGAATCTTTAAAAAGTGAAATTAAGTCTTTGAAAAAGGAAAAATATGTTAGTGTCCCTAATCCTCTTGAATCTGAAAATATTGAGTTGAAAAAGGAAATTGAATATTTAAAGAAATCCAAAGACACATTTACTAAAGGAAATGATTATTTTCATAAAATTTTGGAAAAACAAAGAATTAGGTTTACTAATAATGGTATAGGATATGACGAAGAAAATGAAAAAAAGAATTATTCTAATTTATTTAAAAATGATGCCTCATGTAGTCATTCTAACTCTTTATGCACATATTGTGGTAGACATACACATTATTCCAAATTTTATAAATTTAGAAATAGAAAATATAATACTAAGTTAGCTTGGATTCCAAAAGAAACAATCACGTATGCTAACCCTAATTTGTCACACTCTTTTTGGGTTCCAAAAGATAAGGTTTTTAGGTGCAAAACCGGTATTGGGACTTGCACAAAAATTTATGAGAATTCAATTAGTGTTAGATTTTTTTTATGTTTCTTAAGTTGAACACATTCTTTACTTGATAAATTTTGTGATATGTTGTTTTCTTACTAAATATGCTTATTTTCATGAAATATTATTTCATAAGATTCTTACACTTTATATGCTTATTAATGATTAATAATCTGATTATTTTTTTTCGTTTAATTATTGTCATGTTTATATGCTTATTTGAATTAGACACCATTCATTACTTGAAAATGTTTTTTTTTTATTAAGGATTTATAATTTGATTTATTTCTTATTAAGCTCAATTGTTTGAAAATGTGAATACCTTCATTTTTTGTCCAAGACAATGTATACTAAGGATGACAAATTATTTATATACCTTGATGAATAATATATTTTTTGTATATGTTTAAATTGACATTGATAATTATTATTTGTTACGTACATTCTAGTTTGTCACTTGCGAATGTCATTATTGTTCTTGACGATTATCTCTTATTATGACTACGCTTGAATTTTTTTTGATAAGAAAATGAATTCTGAAATTATCTCTTTAATATTTCTTTATGGATCTAACACCTTCTTGAATGGAAAAGAGAAATCTTGAAAGTTGTATAGGTTCCAAATCGAGATGGATTATGGATTTTCAAGCCTATGATTTGGATAGCAAGAAAAGTTGAATATGTAACACTTTCTAGTGTTAAGAATGCCATACAAGGAAATCATTTCATGGATATATGACTTGGTATTAGTAAGGTTGTAAGGTACACCTTTTTTTTAATTATAAATATCATATATTCATTAATTTTATGATCTTATATGATATTATTCCACACTTAGATTATTTGTTAAAGCATATAAGCTTGTTCTAGATGATTTAGACATCATATGTTAATTTATACATTTATTATTCTCGATTGTTTTATATTGTAAGACATGGACTTGATTTTGATGATAAATTTTTTATTGTTGAATATTCATAATTTTCTTTACAACTTGACATATTTTTGTGAATAATAATATTGGATTAATTCACGACTTTATTGTATATTAAATTGAAACGAAATGTCATTCGAGAATATTTTGATAAAATGTCATTTGTATATTTGTTAGTCATATGAGCTACTTGATGACTTTATGATATGCACTCACTAATTTTGATTATATGATCATATTAATCTTAGTAAGATAAATTTAAGACATGCTACATATTTTGTGCAATTAATTAAATATTAGTGACATTTCATGAAGTATATAATTTTTTTTATATAGTTAACATTTGTGTTTCTTGTGCTTTCTTGAAAAATCAGATGATTATTGAGATTTTTATGTTTTAGTTTCGTGGCATGTTATATGAACCGATTAATTGAAAAGTATTGTCTTTTATAAAGAACATTATTTTTTTTTGGAACAAAATGACTCTTATTATGTTTGTGCTTAAAAATCTGAAAATATAAAGTTGATTAACTTATGTCACTTTCATTATTGAGAAATTTATTGATTGATTTATTTTGAAGTTCCTGAACAAATTGTTTGGTATTTGTTGAAAATCTGAATATATTGATTTTGAGTCGAGCTTCTCGTTATTAAAAATCTGAAATTATTGAGTTTAATTTCTTATGGCCTCATGATATGTTTCATTCTTGGAAAATTGATTTAATGACTTCATGAAAATATTACATCTTATTAGAAGATAATTAAGAAAGAAAAATATAGAAAATATTTTATCTCATGAAAAAGATGCACATTATTTGTTATATGCATATATGCCTTTATTGGTATCCCTTAGGAGGAGTTAAAAGGTCTTTGGATATTATTTGATTATCGAAATAAACTTGATCTTAAACATTAATATGTATATTGCAATATGATTGATTATTTCGAGAATTTTAGCTCGTATCTTGAAAACATCAAAGCTTGAGAAAAATGCTATATTTTTTTTGCCGCTATTTCTAACTCATGTTATGTGCTTAATTCAAATTATTTGAAAACATCGAGTTATGAAATGCTTATTTGTTGTGCACTTGAAAGTTTTTATCATGATGATTTATACAACAATTGATATTGCGCCTATTGAAAATTTATGTTGCAATTTTTTTTCATTATAGAGAGAATTAATTATGGAAATTGATATATCTCTTATATTTGAATTATTTGAGAACATTGTGTTATGGTTTCTATTTATACATAAAAAGTTGTGCCGAGAAATCATTGTGTGCGACGCACGATTAGTGTGTAACTATATTAATTGGTATCATTTATTATTTATCATTTTTTTTACTTATGCATTATTTGATGATATTTTTGTCTATCTACAAATTCAAATACATGCTATGAATATTTATGATGAATCTATGTTGACACATGTGCGTATTGAAAATTTTATGCCCTTTGCGATTTATGGTTATATCCCATGCATATATTATTTTTGATAGGGGGAGCTTCGCACCTTTACCCGATGACACTCGATTTATATTGAATTTTTTTTTTGATAATGTCAAAAGGGGGAGAAATATTTATGATTCACTATTTGTGCTTAATATTTCATTTTATGAAAATATGTGAATCATTGTTTGTCATCATCAAAAAGGGGGGGATTGTTAAACGAAAATGTATTTAACCCATTAATTAATATTTAATTAGTTTAATTATAATTAGTGTACATTTTAATTTAACTTAATATATTGATTTTGATGATTCCAAACATATTTTTATGGACATTTCCTATTGTATAATATTTATAATATAATCTTGTTCATATACTATTATAAAAATATTTATTATATTATATACCTGTTCATGTTAAGCTTTTTCTTACAACTCAACATGCCTCGACTCTACTCAACGTACATATCCGAGTAAAGGTACATATATATTGATCCTTTGACACATTACACACACATGCATATATATTGATTTATGTTAATAATTGTGTGACTCACAATTTTATAAAAGTGAAATAAGATTATTTTTACTGAAAATATTTTTTTTAAATAAAATTGGTTATAAAACTTGTTTAAAATGAATTTCTTATTCTTAAAAGAAATAATTTTCGGAATTATGTTAATATTTAAGTGAATTTTTTAAAAACAATTTTTTCATTAATATGTCACTAGTTCTACCATACCTCATACAAGCTAGTATGTCTTAACCTTTCTAGGTGCCATACTATTTCGTCCTTTTGTGAATAGAAGGATTTTGTACCATTTTGCTTAGGAAGTTTCAACCGAGTTTTTTGTAGAGATATGTTGCCTGTTCACTATTCATGATTTGACCATATAATAGTACACTTGACTTAGGTTTATTATTTTTTTAATTTTTAAAGAGCCTTTGTCTCATTAGGAGTTTTATTCTTTTAACTGATACCACCTTGTCATTTCGGTATTATTTTTTTAAAATATAATTGGTTTCAAACATTCTTTTTGTAATATTTGTTATTATATACGTGGCATTTTCTGTTGTTGTTGTATGATGTAAAAATGATATGTTTGTTTTATATGCATGCAAGTATGTATGAGATGGTTATTTAATAGGTTATGACCCTTACCTTGATTGTTGTCATAGCTGTTGGCAATTAATTTCTTTGGACATGGCCGAATTGTCCCATCTAGCAGGTCTTGAGATTTAGGCATATATCCCTTGATCATTCACCCTTTAGATTTCGTCCTATTAGATATAAGGGAGATTTGGTTATAAAAAAAAAAATCCTCTTGTTACTTCCTGGTAGATCTGTACCAGCTCCTTTCACATGTCTTTGTCAGTTGGTATTTTCGTAGGAAGCTTTAAATGCTTTTGAAAATAATTAGAATATTTTTTTATAATGTATTTTGAACCGAAATATTTATTATTTTATTTAACATTGTTTACACGACAAATTTACCTGTTATGAATAGCAACTTTGAAAGTTAACATTCGTTCTATGACTGCCTTGAGAAGTATTATCAATTTGGTCAGATATTATTTCCCACATCCTTTTGGGCAAAAGATTATTTATTGCTTTCTCGCCTCAAACGTTTTTTTTATCCTACAACAGTTATGGTTTCTACTGTTACGCCATTATACAGTTGTATAAATTAATTTTGATTTAATTTTTTACACTATTTTATTTTATTTCGGCACTTCATACAGGTTATGAATTGTTCCTATTCCTTCCTCCTTTTATTCGAGATATCTGGGGTCCTAATTTTTTTAGCTCTTTTTATGTTATTGCTACCTTAAGCAATGTTCCATTATCATATATTTTGGCAAAAGTTGAAGACAGCTAAGGCTGTGATATCAACCACGTGGGCACCATTCATTGACACGATTGATGGCTTACATATTGTTGCAAAAGATATCATCACTTATTTTTTAACCGACGAGACATGCTGACTGATAAATAACTCGTTTATATTTTTATATTTTAACCCCTCTCTCTTTCTCAGTCTAACGTTATTTCTTAGACAGCAAAGATGGGTTTGAACATACACGATTTTCTTTCTCAAGATATTGAGCATTTAATGCTCTCCAAATATCTATCTATCAGTTCTCAATTAATGCTCAAAGTTGAAGAAGAGAGCTCAGTGGAATCTTCTCCAACGGTCATATTTTTTTTGTATCTACATATTTAGAAGACCACATTCAGTTGAAGAGAACCAAGCACTCAAAAAAGATATTAAAAAGCAAAGAAGAAAGCTACACATGATACGAAAAATAGAGACCAACTAGATTATTTATACAGCTCTTAAATTTACTTAAAAAGCAACACAAGTTACAACTCAGCATATACACAGTTCAGAAAGCAGCTAAAATTTCTTCACAGCTCTACTCAGATTTGCGATTGCTACAAAGTCTTATTTAGCTACCTTTGAAGAAGAGAACAAGAGCACAAAAATACTATTTTGCTACAAAAATTTCAAGAAGAAGATTAGTGCCAAAAATCAGATTTATTGTGAAGTCCCACTCAAGAAGAAACTCGGATCAATTTGTATTTTAGAGAGTTTCGACATCCAAACTTTGTACTCAAAACTCATGTTTTATTTTGAAGCTCGGTGATTAGCTTCGGTTGTACAAGTAGCTCGGTTTAGCTGCTCGATTGTACGCTGGAGGTTTGATCCTGCCTTAGTGGATCTGGACTAGTGAAGCGCGGGAGACGGAAGCTTGCTCTTGGAGCATGGACGTAGGCCGGATTTTGGCCGAACCACGGTAAAAATACGGTGTCACTTATTTTCAGCATTTAAATTTATTTATACGCTTGTGATTGATTAATTTTATTTTTAAGCACTTTACTTGCAAGTTATTTAAATCTGAAAATTTGATAAATTTATTTTAAGATTAAAATAATTATTTTCGTAATTATTATTAATTCCAAAATATTAATTTTTATTAATTACGAAAATTGTTTATAAATTTATTGGGTCTTATAATCTTGAAATATAACTTGTTTATTATTTGAGAAGTATAGAATCATTTAAGATTAATTCTAGAAGATAAATTATTATTAAATACGAAAATTGATTAAATATTTATTTGGGTGTTGAAATCTGTGATTTATCTTGTTTAAATTAATTGGTGGTATTTAGTTAATTTTCATTGGTCAAATAATTTAAGTTTTATTAATCTGAATTTCGGATTAAGTGTTTTAAATTAAATATTTATTGAAATTTTAATTTAACCCGACAAGTTTGTAAAATCTCAATTCACCTCCCCTCTTGAGTATTTTTCTGGGCAACACTTCAGATTTGCAGTTTTCGTGTAGCAAAAATCTTGAATGAAAAGCCTCACAAAACAGGTATTTATAGCAAAACAAAATACTTGAGGCGATGAAGCTCGTTCGAACGACTAAGGCATGTCGTTTGAATGACATTAGAGGACGTTTGAACGACTCTAAAAATGACCTAATAAAATGCAAAATAGTGTAGAGTCGTTTGAAGCAAGTAAGGAATGACCTATCTCGCGAACAAAGAAATGACATGAGATGTCGTTAGAAGGGGCCATTTGAACGGATGTTTTATGTCATTTGAGCGGCATCGCTTTATCGTTTGAACGACCTATCTTCCATAAAATATTTTTACTTAGAAAAATCCCTTATTTTTATAAAAAACAGTTTAGAAAAATATCCCAATACTATCGTAAAACATATTCGAAACTTAAATGCATTCCTTACCAAAATCAATCTCGTAGAGGTCCGTTGTTGAAGAAACTTGATATTCGAATCCGCCTTCATGAATGTATGATCGTGAACTTCCTTCGACGGTTATAGCGGTATATGACATACACAAAGTAAACGTAGGTCGATGAAAATTATATCCTTACAAATCTCCCCCTATGTCTATGCCGATACAAACTAAAAATCGATTCAAATTGTTAATACATGTCCTATACAAATCTAATACCCTCCCATGAACCCAAAAGTGGAAAGATACTAAAAATGTAAATCTTCAAAAATTATTCAACTTTAAATTGTCTTCAAATCTCTTTGCATTATTCTCTCTTCATTTTGTATGCTTTCCAAATGATCATCAAATTCCCACACACAATAAACAATACAAATAGCTTCGTGACGTATCGAGTTTGAAATGAAATAAATCATAAATCAAATATCAAATCCAATCAAGTCAAAACTCAAATCTCCCCCATAATTCAAACTCTTACTCCTCCATAATTCATAATTCGTTCTGCCCATTTTTATTTGTTCGAAATAGATAAGGAAAAGAATAAAACATAATAAATACGGAATGTCATAACAAGCATAGCAAATATATATCAAGTACGATCATGCAAGGATAAATTCAAAAGGATTCCACATACTATTTTTGATCTTTGAAAATTTTTAAGCAAAAATAATTTTACAAAAAACAACACACACCATGAATTTACACTAAGATAATCAAATCGTGGAAACATAATGAATGGGTGTGAACAAATTCGATAGAAAAATCAACTAAAACATTCATAACATATGTGCACGATGAATATGGATACTCCTAACGAATGAACTCAAAATCGTCCTTAGGCAAAAAAACTATGTAATATTTTTTCAATACTTTGTCTGGACGTGCAAACCCGTTGATTTCCAATAAAACTCCCTCATAAATAATAATTTTTTTTATTTTTCTAATGAGTCACTAAATTCTCTTTTTAAGAGATTTCCTATTTCCCCCTTTTGGCATATGAGTCTTTTTATTGCCTTAATTTTTTCTTGGGCTCTTTTCAAACGCAGGCTTTCACGATGAGTTCACATGCCTCTCGCAGCCCTTTTCCATGCACACTCATCATTTTTTCATATTAAAGAAAATCCTCACGGGCAACGGTTCTTACATGCACTACTTTCATTGTTAAGTTTTATTGCATTTGGTTCGTTTTAAAGACAGAATTGAGATGAAAACACTTCGACTAACATGTGATAGACAAGTACAATAATAAAATAAATCCGTACACGTGTGCATAAAGGAGACTAAGAGTCAAACATGTAGATAGTAATCACAAATCTCATTTTAATGACTCAAAACATTATAAAGCACATAGATAAAATGATGTATCATCTCAAAATACTATCAAATAGTCACATGGATATGGAATGATGCTGTGACTTAGTTATCCTAAATGTCCATCCACAAAAGGTGTAAAAAGAAATACCAAAATCTTTTGTCTTTTTAAAATTTTTTATCAAAATAAAATCTTTTTGGCCTTTTTAATTTTTCTCAAAAAAACAGAAAATATTTTTGTATTTTTCCAAAAAAATTTCAAAAAAAAAAATCTTTTTGGGTTTTTTGTAAAATATACCAAAATAAAAAAAATAAATACAATGGTAGCACATACTAACAATAGGCACAAAATGTCATCATGAAAATCATCATTTACTAGCAAACAAGTCTAAACCTCAATCTTTAGGTCCAAAGGAGTGTTCCAGAGGTGGTGACATTCTATGAAAAACATCCATAAAATCATGTGAAGTCTCGACTAAATACTTAACTTGCTCTTTAAAGTGATCAAAATCTTTTATGTGATGAGCAGGAGCATGCAAAGTATCATGTGTGGGTGTGCATGTGGGAACACGTGTAGTAGCATAACGAGGTAAATACCTATGAGACACACTACCCAACTTAAGGTAAAATTTCCTAAGGTGTCATCCTTTCTTGCAATGGGAATAAACACAAACGGATCTAGGAACACCTCTCTCAAAACGACTAGGATGTGCTCTCCCATGTAGAAATGGACACCTAGGTGGTTAGGTTGATAACCATATGGATCTATCAAAAACTCGAGAACTAGCTCAGGTTCAACATGAGAAGTATACGCACCGTCATAACCTATTCCTAATCTCTCAACATTACCCAAAGAAGGACTGAGGAGCATCTTTCTAACCTTCTTAGATATATCCTCTATAGTGACCTTGACTCTTTGGGCACGTTTGAGATCTCTCTCGAGGAGGGATACATGGACTTCAAGTTCACTCTTTTTTCTGCCTAAGGCGATCAACTTCTCACATAAAGAAACTCTCACATTCTCAAGTTGACTCGTCAACACCTCATACTCCTTCAAAACTTCTCTCTCTCTCTCTCTCTCTCTTCAAATCTAACACCTTAATACCTAACTCTTTATTTAAATTCTTCGTCCTTAAAGTCTCAGCGTATAAATATCTAAACGCTTTTTAGAGATCGCTTTCACCCTCACTTCCAATCTCACTTTCACACTCACTATTCCTCGAATGGCTTGAAACATCATTGAGGCTATCGTGTTTACAAGTGTCCTCATCGTCGTGGGGACAAATTAGATATGCTCACGTGACTAGCCATAAAGGTAACACACATACCATGTGATGATTCATCCCTCGAATCAATCACCTCGACGTCACTATCGCTAAGAGTGGCGGTATTTGCAATCTTCTTGCCCTTTCTCTTTAGCATAGTGGGACATTAAAAAGCTTTGTGCCCTTTGCCCTCGCACTCAAAACATCTCGCCTCTTCCTCTTTCTCACCGCTCTCTTTGGCCTCCTCCTTCTTTTTGTTTTTCTCAAAAATCATTTTGTTGGAAGAATTTTCTTTGGAAAATTCAAGAAACTTTATAAATTTTTTTGCACATAAGGCCACATCATCAAAATCAAGTTCTCCCTCTGACTCGGACTCACAAACTCTCTCTTTTGTCTTGGAAACTTCCTCACCTTTTCTAGACTGTGCCCAAAGTGCAATCCCTCTATCCCCAGGCTTAATAGTGTTAGTAAACGTGTCGATCTCATAAGTTTGAAGATATCCTACGAGTTATTCTAACCTAAGTGTATCTAATATCCCTAATGTGTTCAAAACAGTGACCTTAGGAATAAAACGTTTCGGGGGTGACCTCAAAATCCTTTTAACAACTTTTATCTCCTCAATTTTCTCACCCAAATTAAATCTCGCGTTAACTATGTCCGAAAACCTAGCATAAAACTAGTCAAAACATTCGGACTCTAACATAGTAATCATCTCAAATTGAATGGTCAAATTTTGTAACTTAGACCCCTTAACCGCGTTGGTACCCTCATGTGTCAATCAGAGGATATCCCATGACTCTTTAGACGTGGTGCACATCATAATACGATGAAACTCGTCAGGGGTGACTGCTCCAGAAATTGTACTCAGACCACGGGAGTTATAGGTACTCCATTTATAATCATCCTAAGTCCAATCAGACACATGTTGGATTAGTGACATTTTCAAAGGTCCACAGTGGGAGAAGTCCACCCTCTTTCACATATTAACCAGACAGGTTCATCAATAGCCTTTAAACAAGATCTCATGCGGGCTTTTCAATAGGCATAATTCGTGCTATTTAAGACGAGCATCCGATTATATAAGTTATCCATTCGAAAAATTATGATTTTACAAAAATCAAAATTTTCAAAACGATTGATATCAAAAAAATTTTGCGAAAAAAAGATTTCACGATAATTTGGTGAAACCTGATATGATACCAATTTGAGAAAGCGTGATATCAATTATTTATGGGATTAAAAAATTTTCAATATTAAAAAATTATTTAATTAGAGTCAATCTTCAATCCAATTTTATTAAACCTTAACCATGATTCTATGTGAATAAACCAAACATGCAAAGCAAACAATCACAAGGGACAATTAAATTCAGGAAAAATCCTCGAAGGGCAAAATCTTTTATTTCACTATTAAATGTAAATCGCAACTTACAAATACATAGAGAAATCTGCAATGAATTTTCCATAGAAAACCCACATAGATCGCAACCTAGAACCAACAAATATTCTCTCAAGAATCTCAAGAACTGCAGCTCCTCCTTCAGCAGTGAATACCCTTGAGTATCCCCAATGACTGCAGTCGTCAGCAATAGCTCCCACAAGAACTACCAATCCACCAGTAGAGAAATCTTTTATACAAGAGAAACTTCAACAAAGATGTGTTTTGGGTTCCAAAACGATTCAAAAAAGTATATGGGATGTTTTGTGTGAATAAAAAACATAAATTTGCCCTAAAAAGTGAAGACTAAAATTCTGCAGATTTGCAGTTTTCGTGTAGCAAAAATCTTGAATTAAAAGTCTCACAAAACAAGTATTTATAGCAAAACAAAATACTTGAGGCGACGGAGCTTGTTCGAACGACTAAGGCATGTCGTTTGAATGACTTTAAAAACTATTTGATAAAATGTAAAACAATGTACGGACATTTGAGGCAAACAAGGAACGACCTATCTCGCGACCTAAGAAATGACATGAGATGTCGTTAGAAGGGGCCGTTTGAACGACTGTTCCGTGTTCGTTTGAATGACATGGCTTTGTCGTTTGAATGACCTAAGCAAAAAATTATTATTTTTTAATGAACGCCTATAGGTCTTCCATAAAATATTTTTACTTAAAAAAATGCCTCATTTTGATAAAACCAGTTTAGAAAAATATTTGAATACTATCGTAAAACATTTTAAAACTTAAATGCATTGCTTACCAAAATCAATCTCGTAGAGGTTCGTTGTTGAAGAAACTTGATATTCGGATCCGCCTTCATGAACGTATGATCTTGAACTTCCTTCGACGGTTGTACGGTATATGACATACAAAAAGTAAACGTATGACGATGGAAATTATGTCCTTATATAACAAATAAAAATTACTAAACAAATAAATCAGAGAATATTAACTAGAAAATAAAAAAAACAAATAATATTATCAATATTTTTTAACTCAATAAACAAACTTAAATCAACATTAATCATTTTTTTAACAACATAACAACTAATAAAAAAATTTAACAACCTAAACATTTTTAATAATCTAATTTAACATTGAAATTTTAACTCAAAATTTAAACATTGAGATTGAACTCAAAAATTAAACATTTGAGATTGAACTTTAACAAACTCTGCTTAAAAAAAATTAACATAACATTTAACTAAGACAATGTTAACATATTCTGCCATTGCCAATAATTAACAATATTATTATGTAAATATTAAAAAAACATTTATCTAAGAGTATTAAGTAACCATTTAACAACATTTAAACAAAAGGCCCAACTCATTAAACATACCTGACTACCATCAGCGCTGGATGCTGCACAACAATAGTGAGCCCAGAGAGAGTCGGAGGGGCAGTACGGTATAGCCGGAGGAGGAAGAAAAATTCGAAAGGGCCGACTGACGAGCAACAAGAGAGAGAGGAGGAGAGAGAGAGAGAGAGAAAAAAAAATGATAAGAACTTTAAGAGTTGGGAACAAAAATGGGAGAGCTTAGGAGCGGTTGATGATCGTATAAGTTAATTAGGGTAGATCAAATTTTTATTACAGTTTTTCCCTTTTAAGTTTCAGAATCTTTAAAAAATATCTTTTACTTACTATTTTCACACAAAACACCTTAAGACTTTTTTTCTCAAGAATATTTTTTGGAAATCTCACGAGGGCCTCCGCCCCTCCTCGGCTCTATATAAATATGCCCTTGTTTGGGCCCCCACAATATCAAATTGACCATAGGTGTAGGTAGATCCTCTTGTTGGCCATGTCTATCATTACATACCTGCTTATTTACCTTATGACTTCAAATCTCCTATGAAAAAGGTCCTCGTAGTTCTGACTGGGAGTTTTCAACTTTGATTGTGACTTTCAACCATTAATATTGATAAAAGCCCAAATTATTATTTAGTTGTGTTAGCAAGATACATAAATGGTTTACTACATACAACAACAATTGTATAGAAAAATACATATACAATAATGGACCATAAAGAGCTCTCAACTAAAGAAATAAACTCCATGAATATATGTATACTCATGTGACCCATGTCAATTGGATCGTCCTATTCCATTTTATAAATACAATTTGAGTCTAGTCCAAGAGATCTCAGGAAAGCTTCATCAAATTCATAACAGATCATTCATGTCATTTCCACGAGGTAATCACTTAGGATGAATGTATATTGATTAGAGGACTTTGATTCATCCCGTTTAGTTAAATATTTTCTTAACTTGAAAAGTGCTTTAATTTAACCTTGGCGTTTTAAAATTTTCCAAATACATGATGCTATACATTCTTTCGTATATAAAACTTGTGTTTAAAAAACATTGTTTGTATTTAAAATTTACTTGGTCATATACTAGATAAGAATATAAGAGTCTCTGTATACTCATGTACCCCACACATAACTAAATCGTCAAATATAGAGTACAAAATATATTTTGTGTCTTTTCTTAGTCTTTGAGGTCGTTCCGTTATAGGACACCTACAATATGATTACTCCGAACTTGCTTCGACTTCTCAACCCTACTTCCACATGATAACATATTGATGTATTCACTTGATTTAGGTAGTTGGACTTCCTAAAAACCTTTAAACATTTTATCACATTCAAATTAAATCCTTTGTGTGTTCGTGGGTTAATTTTCCTTTATGGTTTAGGTGATACACTTACGCAAGTAGATTATTCTTATAAAGAAAACATATTTTTTGAAGTTTCTTTTGCATACCACATGAATAATTGTGTAATGGTTCAATCCTTTATTACTTTTTTGCCCTGAATTCCATAGTCTGGTTCTCTTCGCCGGCGCCTTGCTGTAGCGAAGTATATCTTTACTGATGTGAAGATATATCTTCATTGGTCGCGGTACTGTCCAGAGTTTTTCCCCAGATTGGCCCAAAGTTCATCACAACATCCTTAGTTGGCCTGTTATTGAAATGGACCATCCATTTGCACCAGCGAAGAGAGTTGTAACCTGGTCACACCTAGTATATGTGAACTGAATATTTATTAAAGTATATTTTTTAAAAATGTGAAGACTTTTGTGGCAGCCAAATCTTCCCTAGACTTACGTGCTTTTATTTCTTTTGTGATGTCACCTTCTTATTTGGCTTAAGCTTGTCTTCCACACTTGGAAGAGCTTGAGATAAATAGTGATATTAACTTCATAATTATTACCTTTTGTCATAAATCTAAAGAAACATTATTAAGAAAATATTTTTGAGAGCAAAGACACTTGATCAAGAGATTTTTCTAAGAGATTTTTTTTCGTTTGATTTATCTTGTTCATATTTCTCTGTGTTTTTGAGGTGTTTAATTTTCAAACATTATTTCCAAGTCATATTGAAGCTTAAAATCTTCTACCTTTGTTCTTGACTTTGATGTTTGTATTCTTGTTTTTGAAAGACTTGTGTGAATATCTCAAAATACATTGCGACGTTTGAGGAAGTTAAATTCATTTTGTACACTTTCAAAAACCTTTAGAAATGTAAGAGGGTAGCTGTACTTGGGTCTACGAGTAACTAGAAAGGGTGTGGCATGACTCACTCCAATGGGCTCTATCTTCAAGGTTTTCAAAATCTCTTAGAGCAACTTGGTGTGAAAACCTTCCACTTTTGGTAAAATGGTGTAATATCTATGAACCTCCTCCTGCAAATATGAAATTTCAAAAATAATAATATCAACTTAGAGAAGAAGGATCTCCTGATAATGATGGTTGTCAAGGTGGGAGTGAAGAAACAAGCACTCAACACTTAGAGAGAGAGCATGGGAGAATACTAGGTCATTTTGTGTGAATTTTGATAGAGTAACTTTACAACTGAGTTTTTCTATATCTTATGACCTTGACCAGGGGTCCTATTTATACTTGGTCACTAGGTCTGAGTTGGCACTTTGGGCGCCAAAAAATAAGAGGGAAACTTAGAGGGACAAGGTCTGCAATATACCTTTTATCCCTATTGGGTCTGGAGCTGCCTGTTCCCTCTGACAGCCGACACCTGGTGCAAATCAAAGTAAAAAAGAAAATGTGTATCCTAATGGAGACAAAAAATCTAATTTGATAAATATATTTTAAAACGATAACTTTTGTACAAACTTTGTAAACTTGAGAGGGGCCTCAAGGATCACCTCATCTTAAATCATTGTAAACTTTGAGAGGGGCCTTAAGGACCACGTCCTCTAAAATCTTTATAATGTTGAGAGGGGTCTCAAGGATTGCCTCATCTAAAATCTTTGTAATCTTAAGGGGAGGACCTTGAGGACCCCCTCTCTAAAATCAGTTTTACTTGAGAGGGGATTTGAGTACCCTCTCCTCTAAAATCATTAATCTTGAGGGGGGGGGGGTCAAGGATCACCTCCTCTAAAATCATTAATCTTGAGGGGGGCCTCAAGGACCACCTCCTCTAAAATCATTTTTTATTTGAGGCCTCAAGGACCTTCTCTTCTAAAATTATTTAATAAAACAAGTTCATTTCTTGTGAGAAACCTATTGGTTGATCACTTCTATTATGACTGAGTGTGAACTGTGCAAGGACTGGGTAATCTATAGGGTGTTTCTACTAGTATTTTTTCAATCTTAAAGTGCTAAGTGGTTGATCTTGCTCAACAAACCCTGTTCTTCAGCCACCAAGCCAAAACTCCCAAGAGATCCCAACTTGCATTTTTGAGCCCTGCTTTCTCAACTAGGCTACATGTATAAGAAAGTAAAATATCAGTACTTTATTGTATTTCTGAGTAACAAGTCTTGCGGAGGAGGTCACTCTAGGTGGACCTCCTCGCCTACTAGTTATTTTTTAGTAAGTCATTTGGGAGTAGAGGAATCATTTCGAGTAAACCTCTTCATTCAAGATACATTTATGTGATTCTTAGTCTGTTGGGGACGAAGATCTCCTCCAGGTGGGCCTCCTCGCCCAATCTCCTTTTCTGTGATCTATGGACTTTTGGGGATGAGGATCTCCTGAAGGCGGGGCTCCTAGACCAAACTCATTTTCTGTGATCTTTGGACTTTTGGGGACGAGGAGCTCCTCAAGGTGGGGCTCCTCACCCAAACTCATTTTCGGTGATCTTTGGACTTTTGAGGACGAGTAGATCCTCAAGGTGGGGTTCCTAACCCAAACTCATTTTCTGTGATCTTTGAACTTTTAAGGACGAGGAACTCCTCAAGGTGGGAATTTTCTCCCAAGCCTTATTTCCTTTTGTCTTTGCCAAAATATTTCTTTGGAGAGGTTACTCGTGGTGATCCCTCTCAACCTTGCCTCTTTTCTGTGGCTTGAATCTTGGGACAAGGGACTGCTCATGGTGAGTCCCCTTGCCCAAGTGTCACATTTGGTCATGGGACTCCATAAAGGTAAAACTCCTCGCTCTAAACTTTTATTAATGATTTGAGCAGAGGAAACCCCTTTATGTGTGCCTGCTCGCCAAGGTAGACCCCCTTGCTATAAACTTTTATTTGTTAACTTGGGAAGTGGGAGCCTCTCTAGGTGGGCTCACTCACCCTAGGCTATTTTAGAATAGAAGATGTGCAACCTTCTACATTAGTCCCATCGTACAAAAATCTTTATGTTGGGTAGACCAAAGTGTTTTGTACGAAATAATCATTTCATCTTGGAATACGAAAGTTTCATGCCATTACAACATTACACTATTTGATTGGGAGATGACAGAGGGATTCCTCATAGTGTACTTCCTCGCCACATAATGGTTCTTTGTTGTGATCTTGCTAGAGGGGTCCCTCATGGTGGACTTCCTCGTCCTAAGTCATTTTCATTTATGGCATTAATTTTAGGCAGAGGGGCAACTCGAGGTGATCCCCCTCGCCCTAAATCATTTTACCTTATTCCACAATATTTCAGTGAGAGGGATCCCCTGGGGGTAAACCCCCTCATTTCTATGTCTGTCTTTGGCAGAGGGGTCACTTATCTTGTACTCCCTCACCCTGACTTTTCTTCTTTGTATTTGTCTTTGGCAATGGGGTCACTCGAAGTGAACTCCCTCGCGAGAAACTATTTTTAATATTGATTGTATATGAGGGGCCACTCATAGTGGACCCCCTCATCGTAAACTATTTTTTATTGTAATCTTGGCTGAGGGGCCACTTGTGGTGGACTCCCTCATCCTCAAACTGTTACTTATGATGGTTTTGGTAGAGGGCCCACTCGAAGCGGACCCCCTCGCTATGAGTTATTTTCAATAGCATCAAACTTGGGAAGAGGGGCCACTCATGGTGGATCCCCTCGCTTCAGGCTATTTTTTGTCAGTCTTGCAATCTTAGGTAGGTGGAGTCACTCCAAGTGGATCCCCTTGCTCCAGTATATTTTCTGTCTATCTTGCACTCTTGGGCAGGTGGAGCCACTCATTGGCACCCACTACGTCAGGTATCTTGAGGGGTTACTCGTGAAACCTTTTTGCCTTTTTATCAATGTTCACTTCACTTTTAGGTAATTGAGGGAATGCTCATGTATCCTTCTACATATCCCCCTTATGTAGAAGTGTCTTATAGTGTCGAGAGACTTCTACACGAAATATTGACTACTTTATTATCATCATAGTCACAACTTCACTTTTTTTCACTTGGTTGAGGACTTCTCAACATTATATCCATCACGTAGAATACAGATTAATACTATGAGATTTGTTATGCCTTTGGAGCCTGAGTACTAAACTGTCGTACCTTTTTTTTATCGTTGGCATTTATTTTTTGTGAGTTGCTCTATTTTCTATGGGAACTTCCAGGTTGAACTGCCCCGTATTCTGTGGGGTACTTGCTTATGAGCTGAGGAAGTTATCATTTCAGAGCTTTCCTATCTAACTGTGGGGTAGTTGCATATGAGCTGAGCAAGTTATCATTTTATAGATGCCCCCTCTAACTGTGGGGTACTTGAATATGAGCTGAGCAAGTTATTGTTTTAGAGATTCCCTCTATAACTGTGGGGTACTTGCATATGTGCTGAGCAAGTTATCATTTCAATGCTGCCCCCTCTAACTGTGGGGTACTTGCATATTTTATGAGCAAGTTAATATTTTAGAGATGCCCCCTCTAACTGTGGGGTACTTTCATATTTTCTGAGCAAGTTAATATTTTAGAGCTGACCCTCTAACTATGGGGTACTTGTATATTTTCTGAGCAAGTTAATATTTTCTAGAGCTTCCCCCTCTAAATGTGGGGTACTTGCATATTTTCTGAGCAAGTTAATATTTTGGATTTGCCCCCTCTAACTGAGGGGTACTTGCATATTTTCTGAGCAAGTTAATATTTTAGAGCTTCCCCCTCCAACCGTGGGGTACTTGCATATTTTCTGAGCAAGTTAATATTTTAGAGCTACCCGCTCTGACTACGGGGTACTTGCATCTTTTCTGGGCAAGTTAATATTTTAGAGTTGCCCCCTATAACTGTGGGGTATTTTACTATGCACATTCATTTCTTAGGGAATAACTGGGAGGAAGGGGTTAGCCTTTCTCTGTAAGGACATTTTTCTCATGTCCAACATGTTATATTTATGTGTGTCGTACGCAGCTACATTTGGCACGTCACCTCACGATCTCACATGACGACCTCTATCCGAATTCTGGGAATTAAACATTCAACATCTCCATTATGTGTCCCACATATGCCTCAACGGCTTCACGTTCCATGATTTTAGGGATTTTATGCAAGTGGTACGCAAGAGAAGTCAAAACAGTGAAAGAAGGTAAGATATGAAAGTTCAAGGGAATTTTTGTAATTTTACAGCCATAGTCCGGAGGTCTGGTCAACTGGAAATTTGTAGATCTCGATGCCACGAAGATACTGGATGAAACGGCAGCCCAATTTGAGCTACGATGAAGAAGTTATGACCTTTTAAAGATGGAGAAAATTCCTTAGAAGAATGCTGATTTTTTTCAACCCCAAAACAACAAAGTACCACAAACCCATGGTGAACCGGTTCGGGGGGGGGGGGGGGGGAACTGGTTAGGGGTACACCAAAACCGGTTTGGGGTACCTGTACGCTGGTAGAGTTCTGAAATTTTAAAACTATATGTGGTTTCCCTATAAAAGCCAACTTTGGGGGAGTTATTTTAGAAGACTTTGAGAGACCTTTTTGAGAGTCCAAATACATCAAGTCTTCATATTTTTGAGTCCCAAGACTCAGGTTTTGATTCACACATCATTTCCATATTTTTGTGAATCCTTTTGGAACCTAAGAACACTATATTCTTTTGTTCATCTTTATGGGGAGATCTCTGCAACCGAGGGCTACGTGCCATTGCTGAGGGAGTCTCTACGAAGTTTTATGGTTGCGTGCCATTGAGGAGTGCTGCGGTTCTTCCTTTGCTGATTGGATAGCGGTACATGTTGGTTCGCTGTGTGTGGATTCATTACTGACGACACCGACCGACGCCTGCGGGTATTCGTGTGTCACTGTATTTCATTGTAATCCGTGTAAGTTGCGATTTACTTATTATAGTGAAACAAAAGGTTTTGCCCTATGGGGATTTTTCCTTAAACTTATGTCGCATGATTCATCTATTTATGGTTTGACACACGCACACACTTTAGATGCATGATTAGGGGCTGAATTTATTTGGTTTAAAAGTAGACTCTAATTAAATAAGGTTTACTTGGAAACTTGCGAATTTAATTTAATCAAGTATCACACCGTCGCACTTTACAAATTGGTATCAAAGCGGGTTACGCTAATTTATCGCGTGATCCTGATTTTTCAAGGATTTTTTTTTTATACAATTTGACTTCTCACATCGTCAAATTGGTCCAATGGAACGCCCATTTAATGAGGAGCCTATTTTTGAAAAAGTTCACGACCATGCTGAAAATTTAAAAAGTTTGAATTTGAAACTTTGCAAAAGAATTAAAGTTTTGGAAAAAGAAAATTCTCTCTTTAAAAGTAAGATTGAATATTTGTAAGTGTTTCAAACTCGAAGTGATATTTGTCATGAGCACTTTGGTAATTTGTGTATTGATTTTGATTCTTTGAAAATTGCCAAAAAGAAGAGTGATGAGAAAGTCCTAGTTTAGAGAAGGAATTGAAGGACTTAAAAAATTCTAGGGTTCCCGTTTGTGCCGTCGAGGATAAAAAATTAATCGATGATTTTACGACACGTGACAAGACTCTTAGGGATAAGTTTGTTTTAATTGAGAGGGAGTGTGATAAACTGTTAAGTTTAATTGAAAATTTGAAAAAGAAAGCCTTGTCTTTGGACGAGTCTAATTCTTTGCTTGAGTAAAAAATTTTGAAGTTGAAAAATGATTTGACAGACTCAAGTAGGTTTGATAGTGATTGTTGATACCAAATTTAGTCTGCTGACGTTGACTAATCATATGAAGACACGTGTCAACCTACATGGAAAATATGAATACTTTCAACAAGCAACATACTTAAGCGGTCCGAGCTATCGAGCAACTTAAGCGGTCCGAGCTACTTAGCGTGCAGAGCATCAAAATCAAGAAAACTAAAAGGCGACTACGCATTAAATGCGCATTATTATCGTACAAATGTATATGTCTACTAGATAACAACTCATTACCCTTTCATATGTACAACCTCAAGGCTATAAATACGTTATAACTTCCTCATAAGAAGGGGACTTTGGATCTCATAGTGAAGGAAATATCGAGATTCAAGGCAAACAGTCAGCAATACAAAATAGTGGACGTAGGCTATTTTCATAAGGCTGAACCACATTAAAAATTCTTTGTCTTATTTATCTGTGATGGATTAATTAGATATACTCTAGTTTTTTACATCAACAGATTGGCGCCGTCTGTGGGAACCGACTACACTTAGCGTTTTTCACCAAACAACTCATCATCTATGGCTGAAATTCCAGAATTCAGTGATCGAAACACTGGGCTCACTCCAAACCCCTCTACTCCACCAAATATTCAAGATCTGGCTGGAATAATAGCTAATTTAGCCCAAGGGCAAACGACTATGTAAGAAACCATGCGTCAACTTATACAAACTGTTCGAGGTGGAGTACCGGCTCAATCAGGACAACGAAATGCTCAGAGAAATACCCATATGTCATCTTCAAGAACTAGACGAACGCTATTACCGAAGGTTTATCAATCTAGACGTACTGAATCATATCGTACTGAGAGATCTAATGATCCTTCATATCAACCTGGCCGAACCTCATCAGTACGAGCTACAGATTCTCAACGAAACGTCACTTTAACCCCAGAAAGGACTAGCGCTCTATAAAGGTTGAGTAGAGTCTCTCATTTTGATCGTTTGGGCCCTAGGAGGAATATAAGTCCTCCTAGGATTACGTTGAGGAACTCTCAATGACCAACCGACCTAAGGGAAGGCTCTACCCAATCATGCCCAATAGGCCGTAATGAAAGGTCCCAAGAGGAAAACTCAACGAGATCAGTCGATCGAACAAATAGGCTCGAAGTGGGAAATGATGCATGGAAATGCTCTATTCAAAGGTTGGAGGACCGGTTACGGGAAATGGCTAAGGCCAAGAATCCTCTACAAAGAACTTTTATCTAAGGGACCCCGTCCGTGGAGGAAATTATGGATTTTCCCACACCATCAAAATTTAAAGCTCCTATGGTGACACCTATATATGATGGAAAAACTGATCATGTCCTCCATATAGAACAATACCAAGCTACTGCCGATATCTATACGGTTACAGACGAGTTGAGATGCAGGGATTTTTCAGGAACTCTCACCCGATCAGCTCAGATATGGTACAACAACCTTCCTCGAGGGAAGATTGCGACTTTCCTTCAACTGGCAGAGCTTTTCATAGGGAATTTCTATTTTGGAGCGAAACCAGTTAAACGAGTAGCAGACAAAAGACAGACGAAAGTACCAAGGACTATATTACTCATTTCAATAACGAGAAACTTGAGGTAATTGATTACGAGGAGAAGATAGCAATTACTGCTCTGATGAGTGGACTATTACCAGATAAGTTGTACTATACTTTAGCCAATGATCCGCCTAGGACCATGGCAGAACTGATGGCAAAGGTAGCCAAAATCATGAACACTGAGGAAGACATGGTTGCGAAGAAGAATACAGACACTAAGGAGACCAAGGTTGAGGCTGGTAAAATCGAGAAGAAGGATCAGAAGAACAATGGTGGAAGCAGACAGTCGAAAGGCAAGCAAGCGCTGGAGCAGATGAGGAAGTATGGAAATTATACTCCCTTGAAGGTAGACATAAATCATATTCTGGAAGAGATCAAGTACAGCGCGGAGCTAACCTGGCCAGAGAAAATGAAGGCAGATCCTGACAAAAGGGACAAGTCTAAATACTGTGAATTCCACAAAGATAACGGCCATACGACCAAACGTTGCACAGCTCTTCAGAATGAAATTGAAGCACTCATCAGGTGAGGAAAACTAACTAAATATGTTGATCGCCAAAATAGTGGAAAAACCAACAACAGTGGAAGGTAAAGATGTAAATCTCCTCGTTGAGTAAAAGAAGAAAATAAGAGAGATCATGAAGATGATCTAGAAGATGACCCCGATCTCCCCAAAAGACCAAGACATCCAGAACACGAGGTATTTTCAATCCATTTTGGGTCATTTGAATGTAATGTCATTACAGGTGGAGATGCAGGAGGTGGAGATCTAACTGCGGAGAGAAAAGCTTACCTCAATGAGGCCCAAGCTTGCTCTAACATACAGTGAATAATCTTGGCTGAAGATGATCGCCCGAGGAAGGTGAATAGGGACAAACTGGTCATCGAATTTTCTAAAAATGACCTTGCAGGTGTACTATATTCTAATGATGACCCATTGGTGATCAAGATGAGAATGAAGGAAGTGGTGATTTCACGGGTACTGGTGGATAATGGTAGCTTTGTAGACATCATGTTCTACCCATGCTTTGACAGTTTGAATTTGAAGTTATGTCGATTACCCGAACAGAAAGAGTACGTTTATTGGTACGATCAAGTTTGGACGATCAAGTTGGGACGATCAAGTTGGATATGCTTATTGGTACATGGCCTGATTACCCGAACAGAAAGAGTACGCTTTTTCGTAATGGATAAAAATGTCCAATCAGCTTACAATATCATCATGGGAAGGGTAGGTCTGAAGAAATTTGAGGCAGTACCATCTACTGTACATCAATGTTTAAAATTCCCAACCAACTTTGGAGTGGGAGTTGTGAAAGGCAACCAGAAAGTAGCTTGGGAATGCTACTATTCGTCTGTCGAACAGGAGGAACGGGAAGAATCCAGGAAGAAGACTACTACATATCAAGTGGATGAAACAAAAGATGCAGAGATTGAAACATTAGATCCTAAAGATGAGTCTCAACTCATGAAGGTCCAGGTTATGGAAGCTACCGAAAATATCATTCTGGACGACGAACACCCAGAACGAACAACCCAAATCGTGCGTTATTGGATGTATCATTAAAATAAGAATTGTTAGCATTTCTAAGGCGCAGAAAATAGACTTTTGCATGGAGTCATGAAGACATGCCAGGGATAGACCCGAGCTTCCTATGCCACGAGTTCAACGTGAACAAGGAGGCTAAGCCAGTGAAGCAGCGAAGAAGGGTGTTCAGCCCTGAAAAGAATTAAGCTATACAAGAAGAGGTAGAGAAACTACAAAAAGCCTTTTTTATTGAGGATGTCAAGTATCCTAATTGGCTAGCAAATGTGGTGATGGTAAAGAAGAAAAATAATAAGTGGAGGATGTGTGTACACTTCACTAATCTTAATAAGGCATGCCCAAAGGATCATTTTCCTTTGTCCCGAATTGATCAGCTGGTGGATGATACCTCGGGGCATGAATTATTGAGTTTCATGGATGCTTACTCTGGTTAAAACTAGATTAAAATGAAACCTGAGGACAGGGAAAGTACCTCGTTTATCACCCCAAGGGGAACTTATTGCTATAATGTTATGCCTTTCGGCCTTAAAAATGCAGGGGCAACATATCAGCGGCTGATGAATAAGGTGTTTGCAGAGCAAATCAGTCATAACATGGAGGTTTATGTCGATGATATGTTGACAAAAAGCAAGAAAGATGCTAATAATTTAGTTGACCTAGGTCAGACTTTTGATCAATTAGAGAAATATCAAATGAAGTTGAATCCCACCAAATGCATATTTGGAGTATAAGAAGGTATGTTTCTTAGGTATATTGTTAACCAAGGAGGTATCGAGGCGAACCCTGAGAAAATTAAGGCCCTATTGGATCTACGATCTCCAGCTATGAAGAAGGAGGTGCAAAGTCTCACAAGGTGAGTTGCAGCACTTAACAGATTTGTGTCACGAGCAACAGACAGATGCCTCCCATTCTTCAAAACACTTCGAAAAACTTTTGAGTGGAATGATGAATGCGAGGAGGCCTTTCAAGAGTTGAAAAAATATCAGGGGACTCCTCCACTGTTATCTGGACCAGTGATGGGAGAAAGACTATACTTGTATCTGGCAGTTTCAAAGAATGCAGTTAGTTCGGCGTTGATAAGAGTGGAGGACAGAGTACAAAAACCGGTCTATTACACCAGCAAGGCTTTTCAAGGAGCAGAGATCAGATATCCCAGGTTGGAGAAGTTGGAACTAGCCCTGATTGAAGCAAGCAGAAGGATGAGGTCATACTTCCAAGCCCATAATATAGTAGTGTATATTGATAAGCCATTAAGACAAGCTCTGCATAAACTGGAGAAATCGAGAATATTGATGTACTGGGCAGTAGAACTTAGTGAATATGACATAGTTTATGAGCCTAGGTCGTCACTTAAGGGGCAGGCAGTAGCGGATTTTATAGCAGAGTTTACTCATTCTGATACATCTGAAGAGCAGGAGTTTAATACAGACCAACCCGTGGATGTTACGAGATCACTGAAGATAGCACCCGACCAACTTCCATCCGTGGATAACCAAGAGAAAATAATCAATGAGTAGCGAGAAGTGTTGAGGGAAGACAAAAGGAAGTATCTAATATTCCATCGAGGAACTCTGTCAGACCAAGAGTTTGATAATGAAGTACCTGTATGGAACTTATATGTGGATGGCTCTTCGTGCGCCACAGGTAGTGGAGTAGGAATAATTTTAAATAGTCCTGATGAAATTGATATGGGGTATGCTCTACGTTTTCAATTTAAGGCTTCCAATAATGAGGTTGAATATGAAGCTATAATAGTGGGTTTAAATATGGCCAAAACCATGAAGGCAAAGAAGGTCGTTGTATTCAGTGATTCATAATTAATCGTAAATCAAATTCTTGAATTATATGCAGCGAAGGGAGAACTAATGGTCAAGTATCATGCAAAAGCTATGGAGGTTATCTCGACTTTTATCGCAGTTCGACTGATCAGAATACCGAGATTGGAGAATGCAAGAGCCGACGCCTTAGCTCGACTGGAATCAACAACACGCACCGAGCTACAAAGAACAATCCCAATAGAAATCCTAGTATATCGGAGTGTAGACGAAGACTTGATGATGAACTTCATTTTCCTCGACTTGGGATCATCCTGGATGGATCCCATCAGGGCTTATATCGAAGAAGGGATTGTGCCACCTGATAAAATCGCAACCAAGAAACTGAAGTTTAAAGCTTCTCGTTACGTATTGACCAGTGGCATTTTGTATAGAAAAGGAGTCATAGCAGGACTCCAAAGTGAAAGAATTAATTGAAGAGGTTCACAAAGGGTCCTGTGGAGCCCATGTAGCAGGTCAGACGCTTTTGTAGAGGATAACAACACAGGGGTATTACTGGCCAACGATGATAGCTGATTGCGCAGCTTATGCTAAGAAATGCGATAAATGCCAATGTTTCTCTTCCATTCGAAGAACTCCCCAAGCATTTTTAACACCCATCACGTCCCCTTGGCCATTCGTCATGTGGGTGATAGACTTGGTCGGGCCACTTCCAACGACTAAAAGAAGATTTAAATACCTCGTGGTTGTTGTGAATTATTTTACCAAATGGCTGGAAGCTGAACCTCTCATTGATATGACATATGACAAGGTCTATCAATTTATTTGGAAGAGTATTATTTGTAGATATAGTCTTCCACATGCATTCATTACTGACCATGGAACCCAATTTGACAACGAGGAATTCGCTACATATTGTCATCAATCTAATGTACAGAAGATCTACTCCGTGCCTGGCCATCCCCAGAGCAATGGGCAAACTGAAGTGACAAACATAACCCTACTGGATGGTTTGAAAAAATGGCTGGATGATGCAAAGGGAAATTAGATTAACGAGTTACACTCTGTGTTATGGGCTTATCGCACTACACCACGAATAGCAACTGGGGAGTCTCCATACATGTTGACATTTGGGAGTGAGGCTGTCATACCTGCTGAATTGGGTCTACCCACACATAGGGTGCTTAATTTTAATTCTCCTATAAGCGACTTGATGAGACGATTAGACCTGGATATGCCCAAAGAAGTTAGGGAGGAAGCAGCAATTAGGAATGCAACATACCAACAACGAACAACCTTGTTCTAAAACAAAAGAGTGAAGAAGTGCGATCTGAAAGAGGGGGATTATGTACTGAAGAAAGTGATCCAAAAGCATAACAAACTGAAGAAAGTTACTACCAACTCCGGTTGGTCGGCAATTTAATTACCACTGACTCCGATTGGTCGGTAATTCAGTAACCACCAACTCCGGTTGGTTGGCAATTCATTATCCACCAACTCCGATTGGTTGGTAATTCGTTAACCATCAACTCCAGTTGGTCGGCAATTCATTAACCACCAACTTCGGTTGGTCGGTAAGTCATTAACCGCCAACTCCGGTTGGTCGGCAATTCATTAACCACTAACTCCGGTTGGTCGGTAATTCATTAACCACCAACTCCGGTTGGTCGACAATTCATTGACCACCAAATGCGGTTGGTCGGTAAGTCATTAACCACCAACTCCGGTTGGTCGACAATTCATTAACCACCAACTCTGGTTGGTCGATAACTCATTAACCACCATCTCCGGTTGGTCAGAAATTCATTAACCACCAACTCTGGTTGGTTGATAATTCATTAACCACCAACTCCGGTTGGTCGACAATTCATTAACCACCAACTCCGGTTGGTCAGAAATTCATTAACCACCAACTCTGGTTGGTTGATAATTCATTAACCACCAACTCCGGTTGGTACCAAACTAGTCAAGAAGATGGATGACCTCCAGGGGCATCCACTGTCTAGGCAACAAGGTAATCCTGACGAGATTAGTACAACTAAGCAAGAACATGGGATAAAAATCATTCCATTTCTTAGGCCCAAAGAGTGATAAGTCACTATAATCAGACAACAAATGGGATAAGTTCCATTATCTAAAAATGAAATAGTATAATATATATATATATATATATATATATATATATATATATATATATATATTCACCAACGAATAACGAGGACATTCTACAAAATATTTCCAAGAAAATGAAATTGTAAAAGAAACTAAATCTTTCTTTATTAAAACCATGCAAATTACATACGATATGAAATTGGTTTCATTACAAATGTCCTATTCTATGGGTTTCTTTCCCTCTGCTGTAAGGACATTTTTCACATGTCCGAAATGTTTCATTTATTTATGTCGTACGCCGCTACATTTGGCACGTCTCCTCACGATCTCACATGACGGCCTCCATCTGAATTCTGGGAATCAAGCATGCATTATCTCCACTAATATGTCCCACATCTGCCTCAATGACTTCACGTTCCAAGATTTTAGGGACTTAATGCAAGTGGTACGCAAGGGAAGTCAAAACAGTAAAAAAAAGGCACAATAGGAGAGTTCAAGGGCATTTTCGTAAATTCACATCCATAGTTCGGAGGTCTGGTCAACTAGAAAGTTGAAGATCTCGCCGCAACGAAGATACTGGAAAAAATGGCACCTCAATCCGAGCTACGGTGAAGGAGTTATGACCTTTTGAAGATAGAGAAAATTCCTTAAAGAATGCTGTTTTTTTTTCTACGCTGGATAGAATTTTAGAGTTTTAAGAACGTGGGACTCTTCATATTTTTTCCTATAAATACCAACTTCGGGGGAGTTGTTTTGCAAGACTTTAGGAGACGAATTTGAGAGTCCAAATACATCTAGTCTTCATATTTTTGAGTCCCAAGACTCATGGTTTGATTCACACATCCTTGCCAATCCTTTGTGAATCCTTTTGCAACCCAAGAACACAACTTTGGTTTGTTCAACCCTTGTGGAGGAGACCGTTCTTCTTCTTTATTGCAGCCCTACTGGAAAGGGATAATTCCAGACGCGACTACAGAATCCGATACCCGAGGGTAATTCTTAGTCAACTTGTATTTTCATTGTAATCCGATTGTAAGCCGTTTTCTTACAAATTATAGTGAAAATAAATGGTTTTGCCCCTGAGGGGGATTTTTCCTTAATTGCATGTGTTTGAATGTTCTTGCGTAGATTATCTATTTATTCAATCACATACTGCTGCATGTTTAGGGTTTGTTTGTGTTAAAAGGGTTTTATATATGGTTTGATCATTTGAACGCGAGCACACATGTTTCTCAAATTGGTATCAGAGCAGGTTACGCTAATCTATCGCGTATTCCTTTTTTTTCCGCAAAATTTTTCTAAGATATCAATTTTCTGAAAAAATTGATTTTTGAAAAAGTGCGTGTTCAAATGGAGAAGTCATATTATAAAATGCCTATTTTTGACGGGACAAATTATGCTTATTAGAAAGCCCGTATGAGGTCGGCTTTAAAAGCCATTGATGAACGTGTCTGGATTTTGGTTGAACGAGGGTGGACTCCTCCCACCGTGACTGTTGATAATGTGACCAACTTGAAACCTGACATTTCTTGGTCTGATGAAGAAATTAAATGGTCATCTTTTAATTCTAAGGGTCTAAGTGCTATTTCTGGGTCTGTCACACCTGATGAGTTCAAACGCATAATGACGTGTACCACGTCAAAAGAGGCATGGGATGTTTTACAACTCACCCATGAAGGAACTAATGCTGTGAAAGAGTCTAAGTTGCAAAACTTGACAACTCAATTTGAAACAATCACCATGCATGGTTCTGAATGCTTTGATGAATTTTATGCTAGACTTTCTGACATTGTGAATACTAGTTTTAATCTTGGTGAACAAATTCCGAATGCTAGAGTTGTTAAAAAGATTCTTCGTTCTTTACCTAAGCGTTTTATCCCTAAAGTCACTGTGCTAAATTCTATGGGTAATTTAAATACGCTAAAATTGGAAGAACTTGTAGGAGATTTGTAAACTTATGAAATTGATATGTTCCCTAAAAATGCTAAATCTAAAGATAAGGGAATTGCTCTTAAAGACCAAGAGAGAAGGAGTGAGGGGTCAGCTAGAAAGAGGGTAGAGTCATCTAGAAAGAGAGAGACTGACACGTCAGATTCTGAGTGCGATTTTAACTTAGATGATTTGGCTTTTTTCGCAAAAAATTTCAAGAGGATTCTCAAATTTAAGAAAAATGGCAATTTTAAAGATAAAAAGAAATTTGAGAAAAATAAGTTTGAAAAGAAAAATGAAAAAGTTTCCAAAAATCCTTCTCTGAAAGAAAGTGAGAGATGTTTTGAGTGTGATGGTAGGGGTCATAGAGCTTTTGAGTGTGCCAATCGTCTGAATAGAGAGAAAGGGAAAGCTGTCCTTAATGCTACCCTTAGTGACGACAGTGAGGTCGAGACGGTGGATTCTGGAGATGAGTCACCGCATAAGTGTAACTTCACCGCATTCATGGCCAGCCAAGTGAGCACTCCTAGTTCTCCTCATGACGATGAGGATGATGCTTCACAGGGACACGTCGACAATGAGATCGATGTGAGTGAGGGGGAGGATGACACAAGTGAGAGCGAAAGTGATATACAACGCGCCTACGCTGAGTTATATTCTGAGTCTTTTAAAACTAAAAAGCGTAACAAAGCGTTAGTTCTTAAGATCACTTGCCTAGAGGAAGATTTAAGGAAAGCGAGAGAAAGAGAGTTCTCCACCTGCACCGCCCTGAGAGAGAGAGAATCTACCTGTGTCGAGAATGAGAATTTGTTTAGATAGAGAGAGAGTACTCTAGAGAAAGAGAGAGGGGACTTGATCAAGCAAGTGACTAGTCTTATGAGTCAGCTCCATTCCTCCGTGGAGACTCGGAAGAAACTTGAAGCCCTTGTTGCCCAGCTGACTCATGATCTTGAGAAAGCACGGGAAGTCAAGGTACAAATCGAGGACAGATCTGGGAAGATGGGAAATATGCTCCTCGGCCCCGCTTTAGGTTTTGGTGATCGTCAAGGAATTGGATATGATGGTGCCTCCACGTCCCAAATTGCACCTGGACCAGTTCCTGAGTTTACTATAACTCCTTATGGTCACTGTAAAAAACCTCGAAGGAGAGTTCGACCAAGAAAAGCAAACCAAGGTCCGCCTTTGACTGAGCTCTTTTGTACTTATTGCAAAAGAAAAGGCCACCTTAGGGAAACTTGCTATAGCATGGGTCGGACACGACGTACTAATGCTCCACCACGACATACTGATGAGTTTTCTAGTCTGAGAGAGCGAGTTGAGTTCTTAGCTGCCACGACTCAGAGTTTGATGAAAGAATTCCGACGGATGTCTTCGCCGTTAGTGAATGCTTCTTACATTTCAGCTAAAACCAACAAAGGCAAACAAAAGGTCATCTCTGCTTGGGTGCCTAAGAAAGATAAAAAGGCCTATGTTGTTCATGTTGCTCTCAAAGCACATAATACCTCACAGTGGTATTTTGATAGTGGGTGCTCCAGACACATGACAGGTGATGCCTCATTTTTTACTACTCTTGAGGATTATCAAGATGGCCGAGTCACCTTTGGAGATGGGAGTAAGTCTAGCATTATAGGACGAGGTACTATCAAGTTACCTGGTTTTCCTAAGCTAGAAAATGTTTTGTATGTCAAAGGTTTGAAAGCAAACCTTCTCAGCATTAGCCAGCTGTGCGACACTAACTTTGCAGTAAAGTTTGACCGGGACGCGTGTAAAGTCTACAATCAAGCCGGTAAACTTTTGATGCAAGGGGTGAGGACCGAGGATAATTGCTATGGGACTGAGCCCACATCCTCACTTGTCTGCAACAGCGCCACGATCACTCCTATGGATCTGTGGCACCAACGTCTAGGTCACGTGAACGTTAGAGATCTCAATCGTTTATCTAAAAAGAACCTAGTACGTGGCTTACCATCTCTTGGAAAGTCAACTTCGACCGTTTGTGGACCCTGTCAGTTGGGAAAACAAATTCGTAGTCCTCATAGGAAGTTACATTCCATTACCACCTCTCGTGTTCTGGAGTTGATTCTCATGGATCTTATGGGTCCCACTCGTACTGAGAGTCTAGGTGGTAAGAGGTACATACTCGTGATGGTAGATGATTTCTCCAGATACTCGATTGTAGGTTTTCTGAGAGAGAAATCCGATGCTGTAGATTTCTTAACGACCAAGTGCCGTGTCCTGCAAAATCAACACGGTGTCACTATTAACAGAATACGTAGTGACAACGGCACTGAATTCAAGGAAGCAAAGGTTGATTTGTAATGTGATAGCCTTGGGATCAAACATGAGTTTTCTGCTGTGAGAACTCCTCAGCAAAATGGGATTGTTGAGAGAAAGAATAGAACGATCCAAGAGATGGCTAGATCTATGCTTCTAGGTCGTAAAGTTTCTAGGAGATTTTGGGCATAGGCAGTGTCTACTGCATGCCACACGGTGAATAGGGTGTATCCGCGTACACACACACTTCACACTCCTTATGAGTTGTGGACTGGCAAGAAGCCCAACCTGGCATATTTCCGTGTCTTTGGGAGTAAATGCTACAGCCTACGGGATAAAGAGAAATTAGGAAAGTTTGACTCCCGAAGCGACGAGGGAATATTTCTAGGATATTCATCGAATAGCAGAGCGTACCGGGTTTTTAACCTGAAGAGCTCTAAGATTATGGAATCAATAAATGTCACCGTACAAGATGACGAACCTCCGACGGTTATTGATCCTAACCTTCAGTGTGAGGATGAGGATTGTTCTGACAGTGATTTACCTGTTCCTCTCTCACACTCTGTGGACCCTACTCCTGTGTTAGGGGACACACCTGCTTGGGTTTGCAAGAGTCATGACCCTTCTGCCATTGTTGGTGATCCCACTCTAGGGGTCAAGACTCGTGCTCAGCTAGAGAACGTTGTTAGCCATCTTTGCTACACGTCCAAAGTCGAGCCCAAGAACCATAAAGAAGCACTCAAGGATGAACACTGGATATCTGCTATGCAGGATGAGTTGCTTCAGTTTAAAAAGAATGATGTCTGGGAACTTGTCCCCCGACCTAGTGAGATTAATGTGATAGGTACCCGGTGGATTTTTAAGAACAAAATGGATGAAAATGGTACCATAATCCGAAATAAGGCTAGGTTGGTCGCTCAAGGCTACACACAGATAGAGGGTGTAGACTTTGGGGAGACATTTTCTCCTGTTGCGAGGCTTGAGTCCGTCCGTCTTCTGCTCGCCATCGCGTGTCATCTGCGCTTCAAGGTGTATCAGATGGATGTCAAGAGTGCCTTTTTGAATGGCATTCTACAGGAGGAGGTTTATGTGGAACAACCAAAAGGGTTTGAAGACCCTCAGCACCCTGAGCACGTCTACTATCTGAGGAAAGCCTTGTATGGTTTGAAGCAAGCACCCCGTGCTTGGTACGAGAGGCTTACTTCTTATCTCTTAGCTCGTGGCTTCAAGAGAGGGGGAGTAGATATGACGTTGTTTGTCAGGAGAGATGACGGTGCTATTTTGGTTGCCCAGGTCTATGTGGACGGCATAGTCTTTGGATCCACATGCTCCCAGCATGCTCACCACTTTGAGGAGGAGATGAAAAGTGAGTTTGAGATGAGCATGGTTGGTGAGCTTACATTCTTCCTTGGTCTCCAGGTTCGTCAGCTAGAGGATGGGATGTTCATCTCCCAATCCAAGTATGCTAGAGACCTAGTGAAGAAATTTGGTTTAGACTCCGCTAAGCATGCACGTACACCTATGAGTACCACTACCAATCTTAGTAAGGACACTTCAGGCAAGGACGTAGAGCAAACCTTATATCGGAGTATGATAGGTAGTCTCCTCTACTTGACTGCCAGTCGTCCCGACATCGCCTTTAGTGTTGGAGTCTGTGCGCGTTATCAGGCATCCCCAAAAGAGTCACATTTACTTGCTATAAAACGTATTATTAAATACGTAAGTGGGACTCTCTCATACGGGATTTGGTATTCCTTTGATACCGATGACCGTCTGTCCGCCTACTCGGATGCCGATTGGGCTGGGGATGTAGATGGATGTAGGAGCACTTCTGGTGGGTGTTTCTATTTTGGTTTTGCTCTTGTCTCCTGGCTGAGCAAGAAGCAAAATTCCATCTCTTTATCCACTGCGGAGGCTGAGTACATAGCTGCTGGGAGTTGTTGCACACAACTCTTGTGGATGAAGCAAATGCTGGAGGATTATGGGATATCACAGGACACCATGGCCATTTCCTGTGATAACACGAGCGCGATACACATATCCCGCAATCCAGTTCAGCATTCGCGCACAAAACACATCAGGATACGTGAGCACTTTATTCGTCAGTTAGTTGAAGAGAAAGTCGTATCCCTGAGTTTTGTTCCTACCGACCGTCAGTTAGCCGATATTTTCACGAAACCTTTAGATGCCCTTAGATTTGAGAGTCTTAGGAAATCTTTAGGGATTTGCACAGTTGACTGAGGGGTTGGTCTATGTCTAGAATAGGACGCTTCTTCATGTTCATATCATATGCTTCCTATTGCTAGTCTGTTTTATATGTACCATTACTTTGTTGTACAGCTTTGTTTTATTCCTTTTGCTTTTTATATTTCTTTTAAAAAAAATACAAAAAGATTTTCCTTTAAGAAAAATTTTGAGAAAAGCACAAAAAGATTTTATTTCTTTTTTTCCAAATTTTTGAAAAAATCCAAAAAGATTTTTGTATTTTGCTTCTTTTATGGATGAGCATGTAAGATAGCCAAGTCACAACTTCATTCCATTTATCCATGTGACTGTTTGATAGAGATTTGAGAGGCTACATCATTTCATCCATGTGCTTTACATTGATTGGAGTCTTTGAGATGTAATTAGTGATATCTTCCTACATGTTTGACTCCTATATCCTTTATTGCACACATGCACGGCTATATTTGATTATTGCACTTGTCTATCTCATGTTGGCTTGCGTGTTTTCATCTCAATCATGTCTATACAATGTACAATATGCGATAAAACTTGACAAGATTGGAATGCATGTAAAAACCGTTTTGGTGAGACTGTGTGTTTTTGTATAACGGGGAGGGGCTGCGAAAGGTAATCATTTATCCTTTGCGCAAAAGCCACCATTAAAAAGGACCTAAAAAATGGAGGAATTTTAATATCCGAGGTCCAAAGAGGTTAAAAGAGCCCGAAAAAATTTAAAGGCAATAAAAAGCAATTCATGCCAAATATGGGCCACTTAGGTTTCACCATCAATTCTCCAAAGTTTGAGAATTTAGAATGCCTCTATTCAATACAATATCTGAGGGAGTTTGGTTGGAGAATCTAAACGGGTTTGCACTTCCTTGAAAGTCCTGAAAAAGCATAAAATCATTTTGGACGTTATTGGTGTGAAAATCATTTTGAGCTTTAATTTGTTGATTTTATTGAGTCAATATCTTATATTGTCACTCTTTTACACCAAAGGAAGCATTTGAGTTCATTCGCTAGGAATATCCAATATTCATCGTGCACATATGTCATGTTTGTATGCATTGATTTTCCTATCGAATTTGATCACACCACTTCATTTACGCTATCATTGACTTGGTTGCTTTCTGTTTATTCATGGTGTGTTTTTATCCTAGTGACACCCTGCACTTGCTTATTTGATTTATTTCTCTAATTTGTCCATTTGGGGACATCATAAAAAGGGGGAGAAAGAATTATCATATTATGGGGGAGTTTGAATTCTGGGGGAGTTTTTGAGATGTTGCTTATGTTTTTATCATATATTGATATCCATGTTATCTCATTTCAAACTCGATATGTCACGTGGTATTTGCTTTGTCACATGTGTGTAGGTATGAAGATTGCAGATCTATATGTTGCACACCCTGATGAGAAAAGTTTTGAGATTCCTGAAGAATTAAAGAACAAACGATGAAGACTATTCATTTGTACCTTTTCTAGTTTTGGGTTCATGGGAGGGTAGATTTGTATAGGCAATTTCATAGTTGATAATTCAGATTTTTTATGTATGTACCGGCATAGACATAGGGGGAGATTTGTAAGGACATTTTTCACATGTTCGAAATGTTTCATTTATTTATGTCGTACGCCGCTACATTTGGCACGTCTCCTCACGATCTCACATGACGGCCTCCATCTGAATTCTGGGAATCAAGCATGCATTATCTCCACTAATATGTCCCACATCTGCCTCAATGACTTCACGTTCCAAGATTTTAGGGACTTAATGCAAGTGGTACGCAAGGGAAGTCAAAACAGTAAAAAAAAGGCACAATAGGAGAGTTCAAGGGCATTTTCGTAAATTCACATCCATAGTTCGGAGGTCTGGTCAACTAGAAAGTTGAAGAGCTCGCCTCAACGAAGATACTGGAAAAAACAGCACCTCAATCCGAGCTACGGTGAAGGAGTTATGACCTTTTGAAGATAGAGAAAATTCCTTAAAGAATGCTGTTTTTTTTGTACGCTGGATAGAATTTTAGAGTTTTAAGAACGTGGGACTCTTCATATTTTTTCCTATAAATACCAACTTCGGGGGAGTTGTTTTGCAAGACTTTAGGAGACGAATTTGAGAGTCCAAATACATCTAGTCTTCATATTTTTGAGTCCCAAGACTCATGGTTTGATTCACACATCCTTGCCAATCCTTTGTGAATCCTTTTGCAACCCAAGAACACAACTTTGGTTTGTTCAACCCTTGTGGAGGAGACCGTTCTTCTTCTTCATTGCAGCCCTACTGGAAAGGGATAATTCCAGCCGCGACTATAGAATCCGATACCCGAGGGTAATTCTTAGTCAACTTGTATTTTCATTGTAATCCGATTGTAAGCCGTTTTCTTACAAATTATAGTGAAAATAAATGGTTTTTCCCCTGAGGGGGATTTTTCCTTAATTGCATGTGTTTGAATGTTCTTGCGTAGATTATCTATTTATTCAATCACATACTGCTGCATGTTTAGGGTTTGTTTGTGTTAAAAGGGTTTTATATATGGTTTGATCATTTGAACGCGAGCACACACGTTTCTCATCTGCTTTTGACAGAGGTTCTACCCGAGTTGGAGGATCAACTAATGCATACGGAGAGTTTATAAAGTTCATATCTCGCAGCATTTTGACATTAATTATGGATGGTTGATCAATCAAGTGCGCTGGATGAGATATCTCAAAGTTTGAATGAAGACTATAATCACTGAGATACTTGAAGATCAAAATTCGAGGAATGGCACGGGCTGGAATCCAACCAAGGTCAAGTTTGAAAGGAGGCACAGGTAAATCAAGAACTCCAGGTTCATAATAATCCCATAAGAGATGACCTTGCTCCAGTTTCAAAACACATAACGCATTCAACCACCCTTGCTTATATCCTTTATTGTTCGACTGCTGCAAACGAGCATCAAGATGATACAGAGCTTCATTATACCCAGCCATCCAAAATTCCATAGGATGCTTGTGAAATTGATAAGTCAATCTCTCAAGTTGTTCGTGGAGCTTTTTCACCAAAATTTCTTTACTTTCCAGAGTAGAACTTTGATTGGAGAGTTGTACGGTGAAACTCTGAATCTTCTTAGACATTTCTGCCAAAGCCTAATTCTTTGCCATCAATTGAACGGCTTGATTTTCTAAGGCCAATTGAGTTCTTGTCTCATCAATAGTAACTCGACCAACCCTTGCTCATTCATGAGAAGAAGATCTTTCTCTTCCATGAGCAGATGTGGAAAGTCTGGTTCATTTCAAAGTCTCTAACTCATTCCGTAATTTAGCATTTTCTATTTCTAAAAAGGAAAAACCATCATCATTAATTGGGACCAAGGCTCCCGAAGAAGAAAAGGCAGCAGATTTGAGCTGCTTTATTTCCTCCTCCAACACGATATTCTCTTGCTCTAGTAGCTTGGCAATATGTCCATGCTCTTCAATCTCAAGCTTTAACACACTTTCCTTTTTCTCATGGGCTAAAATGTACTTGTCATATCCCCTGTCAGCGCTCAATTATTGGTACTTTTTCTCATAACCTTGATGTAAAAGTGTAGTGGATTCCCGGTACTACTACTGAAGTTCCTCGATCGTTTCTTGAAGATCTTTAATCATTTTGTAATAAGCCAAATTGCAGGCTACAACACGATCAAGTAGGCACTTCAAGTACTGGTAAGCATCAATTGCTCATTCAGAAGCACCTGGTCTGAGGATGTTAATTATTTAGGCCTCAGTAAAGCCTGCATGACTAGCTTTGAAATAGTCATTGCACTTCTTCATCAACTCTGTATCATTAGCTGATAAGAGTTCCCTCTTGCCACAAACTAGCAAAGAGAAAATGAAAAACAAAATCAATAATGATGCGAACAGAGCAAGTAAGAGAGAAATTCCAGATGAACAACAAAAGTTCATTTTTTTATTCATCACGATGAAGGAAAATAGAGTTCAAGGTTACATCCAAGAAATAACCCAATAAAAGACCCGAATAACTTTACACCTTCTCCTTATTGCCTACGAGTTCTTCACATGATTTAGATGAAGGGGTAGGTTGCTCGGAGAGCAATGGAAGTTGGTCGGTAGATGTGCTAGCTTGTTGGACTTACTCGGAGGGTTGGAAAATAGCAACAATAGGGACCTTCTCTCCTGTCATCATAGAAGACTCATCTGATGCAACTTCATCTTCTTCTTCTTCCCTAGGAGAGGGAGGAGGGCCATGAATATGCTCCTGGAACATTTCAGAATCTTCAACAACCTTTAATTTTTTCAAAGCTGCTATCCATCCATCCCTAAAATATTTAACACTGGCGTACTCCATTTGAGAAGACATAACAGCCAGATCCTTATTCTAACCCTTGTCCCAACCAGTACTCAAAGATTTTTAACAGTAACTTTCCTTTTTGCTCTCTTCGAGGAAGTCCTTTCCCTAAGGAGCTCTTTGGCAGACTTCAGTTTTTCTTCTACCTTTGTATTAAGTCGCTCAACATCTTGAAGTTTAGTAACATTTTCCTCAGCAGATTTAAGATTGACCTTAAGCTCCTCTTTACGTTGTTCAATATCCTTTAATTTCTTCTTCAACTCTTTGGAGGCAGTCACAGCTTGATCTCGATTTAGTTCAACAGACTTGAATTGCTTCTCCTATGCATTTTTGTCTTCCTCGTACTTCTGACGAGATTTCTTCAAAGATCGAGTTAATCCAGCAAAAGATTCTTCTATTCCACCCGAAGAAGTGGAGGCCCTAATGGCTTCATCTTTCTTTAAAATACTATTGAAACACATCACGAGCTGAAAGAAGAAAGAATTTTAATTCAATATATGAATATAGTACTAGAAGATAAAGGAATCAAGCTAACGATAGTTACTAACGTAATGTGTTGAGCAACTAAAGTAGTAATTCTCTCACTAAAAAAGGTATCTTCAATGCCCTCGAATTCCGAGACAGTCCAAGATCTAATCAAACCCATGGCAGAGCTCGAAGGAATAAGAGCTGGAACATTACCTTCAACATTTGAAGGTTGAAAGATAGGGTTCACAGGTGTCTCAGTAGGACTTATTTTCAATCTCCTCAAAGGAGCAGGAGCACTTTCAATTAAAGATGCTGTCTCTATTTGAGAAATGACAACAGTTTCATTCGAAGGTACTGTCTCTTTTAGAGGCACAGGGGGCTTCTTGCCAGTTTCTTTAGCAGCAGTGGAAGGAGGTACATCTATATTCTTTGTCCCCTCATTTGGGACATCTTGTTTGTTCTTCTTTTCCTCTTCAGTGGCAAAGGCAGACTTGTCAAAAAATACGGGAGCTTTCCTCTTCTTCATCAGATCAGTAATAGGAATGCATAAGTCGGAAGAAGATCCTTTCACACTGGTTTCAGGAGTCGGTATCCGATCAAGTTCCACCACCATAGGACAAGCAATGAAAGATGAAGTGGAGCTTCTGTATCTCAACAAATAAGAGGCATCTCTAATGTGATCCCCAGCAACTGATTGATGCAAGCCCCAAATAAGTTTTAAATGTTTTATGTTAACATTAGTCTCTTTTGGAGGTTTTCTTTTACTATCAACTGTAACAAACAAAATTAATGTCAGTGATGAATTTCATCGAATACAAAGAAAACAAGATTTTAAAAATAAAAACAACCTATCCCATTGCCATAAGGTGAACACCTAGGACCTTGGTGTAACAACCCTCGATTTTGGAGACTGAGAAATAAAATTTTTGGGAAAATAAAATTTAATTAATTGGAGAATTTCAAAATTTGGGAATTTAGGGCAAAAAATAGAGGACGTTTTAAAGTATTCCGGATGATGATTTTGAGGGTACCATCAATCCCAGAAGGGTTGAGATAGTCAAAATGACTGTCATTGGGTTTTATTTCGGTTTCGAAATGTTTTTAAGTATGTTTGGCTCGAATTGGAGTAAACGAGTCATTTAAAGTGTGTATTAACATTTAAAATTGGGTTTATTGTTTTAAAGGATTTAAGAGGCTTACGGATCAAGCCTTCTCATTTAGAGAAAGAGAGAAATAAAAGATAAAGAGAAAGGAAGAAGGAAAATAAGAAGAAAAGAAGAGAGAAAGGAAGAAATCTTGGAGATTCCGGCTCAAACCGCGACATCGAGGACGATCCAACCTCTACAAATCTGAGGCAAGTGTTTAATCTTGCTAAATAAGTCATTTGTGTATTTCATTTTATAATTTATGGGTTAAACAAATGGATTTTTGGGTATTAATATCAAAACCTAGATTTTGGGTATAAAAATGGAAATTTGATGTTTATACATGGGTTTAATGATGTATAAATTGTTGGGATGAAATGTAGGATGAGATTTCATGTTAATAATATTATTGGGTTAAAGATTTGGGGGTTTGGTAGTGATATTTGGGTGTTTAAGGATTTAGGGTTTGCTGAAAATGGGAAAATCGGCCAAGATAACTGGTATGGCCGGTCGACCGCGCCCAGGGGACCGGTCGACCGCGCCTTAAGGGAAGAGCCTACTGTATTTCTTCGTAGGTAAAATTTTGGATCCACGGTCGACCGGGGGTCTGGGACCGATCGACCGGTCCCCTATTTTTAGCCCAAAATTGGGATTTATTTCTTTCCCTTTTCTTTTGAGGTTTTATTCTTAGGTGCTTTCTTAATGGGCTTATTATGGAGGGTTATGATATTAGGTTAAAGGAATGGGGCCCTAGGTCGAATAGGGGCTTGGGGGCCTATGTTAAATTGATTTAGGATGATGGGGTTCCTCTTTTAGGAATGAAAGAAATATGGGACTAAATGGATTGGCGGATTTTCCTACTATGATGGAGGTGGGAAATCATGGATTGGTTGTAAATGGTAGAGATAGTTCCTTTTTGCTTAAGTGTGCATTAAAAATGGATATTCCTAGGCATAGTGGGGGATCTCAGTGAGGACGGGAGTTCTGGCTTGAGGGCATAAGTAAGCGTAGATATGCTGGGAGGCTAAGAACTCTTAGAGAGAGAGAGAGTGGTGAGAGCACGATATGAAATTGTAGGCCGAGGGTAGTGCCAAATCCTTATAGTAAATAGAATTCTATTGAGATTAAGGTTCGGGGACCGAAGAGAGAGCAGGGTCACGTATCCTTAGAAATGTTTAAATTAAGGAACAATCGGTAACCCAATGGGAGTAAGGGTTCATAAGATCAATCAAACCATAGGTGAAATGGGGAACGATTTGGATCGTACTATCGACTAGAATAAGCGTTAGTATGAATTCTAGTTAGGATAGTTATAGATAATTATGTACTTTCAATTTAGAGATGAAATGTATAGTGATGGTTTCCTACACTAAACTTAGGGTGATAACCCAAATGGTTGATATAGATACATGGAATTTTTGGGAGACTATTCATCATAGGAAAAATGGTTGAATATGCTTCAAGTGAGGGATTTTATTCACCTATCGAGGTAAATTAAATGAATTTGTGGTGACGGCTTGTATATTGAGGATTATGTATACTTATAGCCAAGTTTAGATATCTTATACATATGAACGAGATATAGTTTGTATATATAGATATATGGATATGTGAATATATGTGTATATTTATATCTATATAGTTATGACTATATGGATATATTTATGTTGTGGATATACATGGTATGAATATTTAAACCTTATGTGATGGTTTAATAGTTGATCATATGATGGGATTATATGGATGTGTATATATTGTGCATGTGAACGATATATATATACTTATGTGGTTAAGCATACCCCGCTCATGCTATCATTGGGAAGTTTCCGCACAGAGGGTGAACATCCTGGCTTATGGAGCAGGGTGTGGATATTCCCCAGGTCATAGTCGTCCCGTATGTTATTATGTGATTTATATTTTTGGGATGAGACGTGGTGGGTATGTTTCGTCTCATTTCCGGTTTGGAGCTATGACCGCTTCCCGGGACGTCGTGTGTGTGAGTTTATCACGAGGTGGGTGTCATTGATCCCCACCAGGTGGTCCCCAGTATTGGTACGTGAGCCGGGCACTGTGAAGATGATAGCATGGTGCAGTTTATCGACATTATTATATAGCCGAGTATATTTATGTGCATGGCCATTGTACATCAGATGTGATATGTACACTTGGTCATGGGTATGGATGATGATGATATATATATGGTTAGAATAAAATGCCTATATATATATATATATTTATGTATATCCTATAGATGAAAGGATATGGAATCTTTTTGGAGTACATCTTGGATGATTATGGTGTACTAGATTACTGGGGGGTTGATGTATCGCATTTGAGGAATATTTCGGTTACATCATCCCAAGGATATTATTGGAGATTTTAAGTTGTTTTATATAGTAATCTAGATTTAGTAGTTATAGTAGTATTATATTGTATGTATGGCTAATGGATCTCTAGGATCGACATTGTCAAGGAGCAGTGTAACGGGGTGGTTCCTTGTTTGGATTTCGCTTTGCGAGACACCCCACGCACGAAACGTAGTGCAGTGTTGAGATTGGAGAGAAGTTTTGTCAATAAATTGTATGCATGTTATTTAGAAACTAAATTCTATGTTTCAACTCATATACATACAGGTAACGTATTAAGAATTATAATTGATTAAATTATAAATCGAAATCCATTAAGCCGAGTATGGCATATATGTTTGTTAAAATAATTTAGTATGGTTAGAAAGAGTTGGATTCTGGGGTTATGACAGGAAGGTAGGTACTGGGGGTATAGGCTATGCCTATGTTTAGTTAGGTTGTCCTTATAGGTGGGGTACTTAACTAAAATTTGAGGACGCGAATAGGTGCACGCCGTTAGATGAGAGGTGAATTGGGGTTTCACGAGAGTGCGATTCCACTTTAATTATGAAATAAGTGCACTGATATTTATTATGCACGGTTAACACACTTGCTAAATATTTTTCACACTCGGGCTCTGACCCGTTTACTTTTCTCTCCTGCTTGTATATATATATATATATATATATATATATATATATATATATATATATATATATATATATATATTACTACAGGTATCCTACCGCATGGATGCCGGATGACCTCCTATCCAGAGTCTTGGGAGCCGTGACAGGTACGGACTGTTGCGAGACTTAGTTGGTAGTCGCTTCCCACTTCTTTGTATATCTAGGTAGGATTCTTGTTGTATACCGGGTTATACCCAAGGGATATTTAATTATATGTGTATATTTATTCTATTTCAGTTATTATATTAGCTGTGACCCGACAACTTATTCGGGTTTACTTCCTTGTGGTATATTCAGCTGTAGTTATTTATTTCTTTTTATTCTAGCATTTCATTTATCACTGTTCCTTCATGCATCTTTCTTTCCTTTATTAGTTGTGTTATAGTGTTGGTTTGTTGTCTGTTGCATATTTTATTTAAATTTAACATCTTGATTATATGATATCGGGTAGTTAGTCCTATATTATATTGTACCGACAGTTGATGTTGAGACTGGACCATCTGAAACTCCTGATTTAATGTAGTATAGGGCTGGCCACTCGTTATTATTTTAAGCGGGTTGTTACACTTGGTACACATCATTTCCATCTAATGGAGGGTGTTGCCAATTTTTCATCACAACCCCATGATCAAAATAGTCCCTATTGGCATCGGGAAGATTGACAACTAAAGCTCTATTCAAAAACCTAGTTTTTAAATAGAAAGTAGTGTCGCTGGTAACCCATCTATAACAATACATAATTTCTGGAATTCCCAAACGAGTTCCATGAAGTTGATTCAACCTATATACACCATTAACTATCCTTCATGTATTTGGGGCTACTCTTGCAGGTAAAATATCAAAATATTGGCAAAACTCCAAACACAGGGGATTTGGCGGGAAAGAAAAGCCACATTCAGCCACAAAAAGAGTTGGAAACCAGTGTCCCTCAGCCAAAGAAAATAAATTAGAAGGACAAGGAAGTTATTCCAAAATAACCCACGAAGGGATTGAAAAATCAGATCGAAACTTATCCAACGATTCAACAAGATAAACCATGGTGAATAAAGTAAATAAAGAAGAAGGAAGAAAATCTTATAGAAGAAAAAGAGATCGGTTGACAATGAATGATGGAAAGAACGAAGGCACAAGATAAAGACAAAATAAAGAGTTCAGAGATACATATTTAAAAAGTATAAGACGATAGAATTTCTGTCGCACTTAAAAACTTTACCCCGGGAATAGAGAAAAGCAATGATTACAAGGGAAGACGTTTGAATTTTCGTCGGCTAAAAGAGGAAAAGGGCACAAATATCGAAGTAATCGTGAAAATTCAAAATATTTATGAAGCTTGATATTATGCACTAAAAAGGAATTAAAGTATTCTCCTAAATCACTGAAAACCAGTAATCCGAGCAGTTTTCAAGCAAAATGTTCCACACTCTTCCTCAACCTCAAATTATGAAACATTGGGGGCTTCTGTTGATACCAAATTTAGTCTGCTGACGTGGACTAATCATATGAAGACACGTGTCAACCTACCTAAAAAATACTAATACTTTCAATAAGCAACATACTTAAGCGCTCCGAGCAACTTAAGCGGTCCGCGCTACTTAAGCCTACCGAGCAACTTAAGCGGTCCGAGCTACTTAGCGTGCAGAGCATCCAAATTAAGAAAACCAAAAGGCGACTACGCATTAAATGCGTATTATTATCGTACAGATGTATATGTCTACTAGATAACAACGCATTACCCTTTCATATGTACAGCCTCAAGGCTATAAATACATGTTAACCTCCTCATAAGAAGGGGACTTTGGATCTCATAGTGAAGGAATTAACGAGATTCAAGGCAAACAGTTAGCAATACAAAACAATGGACGTAGGCTATTTTCATAAGACTAAACCACTTTAAAAATCCTTTATCTTATTTATCTGTGATTGATTAATTAGATATAATTTAGTTTTTTACATCAACAGTGATGGTAATGGATCATCTTGTTCTCATGCTTCGAGTGTAAAAGACAAAACCATTATTTATTTTAGAGGGTCAACTAATTCCAAGGATGTTAGAAAAGATCACACTTTAGGTGTCGTTCCACCCATTTACACCCGTTCATATTATAGTAGGCAAGGTCACCTCAGGAGATTTTTTTTGATCTTGAAAGAGGTCCTAGGAATTCGAAGTCTAGTATTTTATTGGTTACCAAAACCCCGTGTCGACGTGTTACATCCGTTTGGGTTAGGAAATCACTTTTAGATACACTAGATTTTATAATAGTTGATTCTCATTTGCTTGCACTTGATTCTTCTCTTGCCATATCATATAGATGATTGTGTTTGAATGTTTGTCATACGCTAGTTATTCTTTTTGATATATTTTTGCTAGCGTTGTGACATGTACTTTTTGTATTGATTTTTTCTTTTGAAATTTTTTGAAAAATACAAAAAGATTTTATTTTGACAAAATTTTTGAAAAATTTAAAATGATTTTTTTTGTGTCTTGTTTGCACCATTTATGGATGGGCACTTAAGATGACCAAGTCACAACATCATTCCATTATTTTCATGTGACTATTTGATAGTGTTTTGAGACAATAGGTCAATTCATCTTTGTGCTTTATAATATTTGGAGTCATTGAGATGTATTGAGTGTTACTTCCTACATGTTTGACTCATAATTTCCTTTATTGAACACATGCACGAATTTGTTTGATTATTGTGCTTGTCTTATCACATGTTGGTTGGTTGTTTTACTTCAATCCCGTCCTTAAAACGAACTAAGCACGATAATTTTTTATAAGAAAGTTGTGCATATAAGAACTGTTTTGTGACTTTGTGTGCTTTATTTGAAAACGGGGATAGGATGCGAAAGGTTCTTTTTGCCTTTGCGAATACTAAGCCACCGTTAAATTGGACCCAAAAAATGGAGGAATTTTATTATCTGGGGTCCAAAGAGATTTAAAAGTGCCCGAAAAAAATTTAAAGGCAATAAAAAGAAATTCATGCCAAAAATGGGCCAATTAGGTTTTTGCACCAATTCTCCAATGTTTGAGAATTTAGATTACCTCTAAAAGAAAATATATATGAAGGAGTTTGGTTGGAGATTTTATAACGGGTTTGCACGTCCTTGAAAAACTTGAAAAGGCGCTAAATAGTTTTGGACGTTATTGGTCTGGAAATCACTTTGACTTTGATTTGTTGATTTGCATAAGACGATGTCATCTAAATTCAACAATTTTTCCACCTAAGGATACTTTTGATGTTCATTCGTTAGGGGTACACATATGCATCGTGCACATATGATTGATTTAGTTGATTTACCTATCAAATGTGTTCACACCCATTCATTCCACTTTCATGACTTGGTTGTTTTTGTTTAATTCCATGGTGTGATTTTTGTATCATATTTTTCAAATTGGTATCTTATTTTTCTATGAAAAAAATTTGAAAAATAAAAAATAGTTTGTGAAGATTTTTTGACTATCTCTTTGCAAGAGCACGTTTTCCATCTGATTGATGCTTTGTTTTGAATACTGTGACGCCCCGACTTTGCTTGTTTGATTTATTCTTCTCATTTGTCTATATGGGGTCATATTAAAAAGGTGGAGAAATAATTATCATATTATGGGGGAGTTTTGAGTTTTGAGTTTATCTCATAAATTGGTATCTATGTTTATCTCATTTCAAACTAGATACGTCACTTGGTATTTTTCTTTATCTCATGTGTGTAGGTACTGCATTGATGATCATATGTTACACACCCTAATGAGAAAAGATTTGAGATTTTGAAGATCCGAAGAACAAACGATGAAGACTTATTCATTTGTATCTTTCCAGTTTTGGGTTCATGGGAGGGTAGATTTGTATAGGCAATTTGTTATTTGATAATTCGGATATTTTTATGTATGTACCAGCATAGACATAGGGGGAGATTTGTAAGGACATTTTTCTCATGTCCAATATGTTACATTTATGTATGTTGTACGTCGCTACATTTGGCACGTCACCTCACGATCTCACATGACGACCTCTATTAGAATTCCAGGAATCAAGCATTCAACATCTCCATCATGTGTCCCACATCTACCTCAATGACTTCACGTTCCATGATTTTAGGGATTTTATGCAAGTGGTACGCAAGAGAAGTCAAAATAGTGAAAGAAGGCAAGATATGAAAGTTCAAGGGAATTTTCATAATTTTACAGCCATAGTACGGAGGTCTGGTCAACTGGAAATTTGTAGAGATCGATGCCATGAAGATACTGGAAGAAACGACACCCCAATTCGAGCTACGATGAAGAAGTTATGACCTTTTGAAGATGGAGAAAATTCCTTAGAAGAATGATGATTTTTTCAATCCCAAACCAACGAAGTACCGCAAACCCATGGTGAATCGGTTCGGGGTACACCAGAACCAGTTTGGGGTACCTGTACGCTGTCAGAGTTCTGAAATTTTAAAACTATATGTGGTTTCCCTATAAAAGCCAACTTCGGGGGAGTTATTTTACAAGACTTTGAGAGACGTTTTTGAGAGTCCAAATACATCAAGTCTTCATATTTTTGAGTCCCAAGACTCATGTTTTGATTCAAACATCATTGCCATATTTTTGTGAATCCTTTTGGAACCCAAGAACACTATTTTGCTTTTGTTCATCTTTGGGGGGAGATCTCTGCAACCGAGGGCTGCGTGTCCTTGCTGAGGGAGTCTCTACGAAGTTTTATGGTTGCGTGCCATTGAGGAGTGCTGCGGTTCTTCCTTTGCTGATTGGATAACGGTCCATGTGGATTCGCTGAATGTGGATTCATTGCTGACGACACCGACCGACGCCTGCGGGTATTCGTGTGTCACTGTATTTCATTGTAATCCGTGTAAGTTGCGATTTACTTATTATAATGAAACAAAAGGTTTTGCCCTATGGGGATTTTTCCTTAAACTTATGTCACATGATTCATCTATTTATGGTTTGACACACGCACACACTTTAGATGCATGATTAGGGGCTGAATTTATTTGGTTTAAAAGTAGACTCTAATTAAATAAGGTTTACTTGGAAACTTGCGAATTTAATTTAATCAAGTATCACACCGTCACACTTTACATTCTCCTTCCCACAAATATTGAATATAATTATCAAATAGAAAATGACTTTTTTTTAGAAACCTTGCCCCTGGTCTGCGGGGTCTTTGTTTCAAACAGTTTATTGGAAAAACAAATTTAGAGTAGGGGGATGTAGGCCCCTTTTCTCTAAATTTTTTTAGAACTGGTCGAGTAAAGCTTTTCTTTGAGAACAGAGGTTAGCACTCGTTCTTTAGGCTATGAATCTTGTCGTAAAAAAATATTTATATATTATTATTATTATTATTATTATTATTATTATTATTATTATTATTATTATTATTATTATTATTATTATTATTATTATTATTATTACTACTACTACTACTACTACTTGAAGGATGTCCTCCTACTGTCCTGGTGGCAAGGATAAAAATCATTTGTCTCATATGTCTGGAAGTACTTTGCTCATTATACTTTTCTCTTGGGATGGATATTCCCCCAAGTATAATAAGGAAAGACCTTCATGCCACGAATCCTCTTTTAATCTAATAGAGGTTCTACTATCCTCTTAATAAAGAGAAAACATCAGTCTAGTGTACCTTTTATTTACCATTGTCATTTTCTCGTCTACTTTACCTATTTATTTATTTTCAGGTTAATACCATGAGCACTCCTATGCCCTTGGTTATGAGGAACTAAACTATCGTACCTTCTATTTATACTTGACCCTTGCTCAATACTGTGAGTGCTCCTATGCCCTTAGATCCTGAGGTACTAAACTTTGGTACCTTATATTTATACGTGGAACTTGATCAATACTGCGAGCGCTCCTATGCCCTTAAAGACTGAGGTACTAAATTTTCGTACCTTATATTTATACTTGGCACTTGCTCAATGCCGTGAGCACTCCTATGCCCTTGGATTCTGATGTACTAAACTATCGTACCTTATATTTATACTTGACATTTGGTCAATACCGTGAGCGCTCCTATGCCCTTGGAGCTTGAGGTACTAAACCGTCATACCTTTTATTTATTACTAGCATTTTAGCTGATATATTTCTGTTTGTTTTTAGTAATATGCTTTGTCTTAAAAGAAAATCACTTAAAAAAATATGCCGACGATGTATTACACTACGTTACTTAGACTGTGTGAATTCAAAAAAATCAAACGGTCTCAAGAATTACTTAAGTAAGTACTGTTTTTTTTTCAAGGAACCAGTTTAAGGCATTCGATATTCTAATTTATATAGAATAACAATAAGATTGTAGACCCCATTATAATGTCAAGTTCAGGGATAAAATCATTTTCTTTTAAATGAGCAATAACCCAAATTTTACTTTTATCAGCACTATTTGACATGATTTTTTTTTTACTTTCGAATGAGTGACTTTACAATTTGTACTGATCGAATCCATATAAAAAAGTTGTACGACTTGACCAGATAATTGGCGAGCAAATCACTGTGTGTTAAGGAAAATGATAATTTACCTTATACTGCTCCAATTTATTTTTGTACTACTCGAAGTTTTATACTGCTTGAATTTATTTTTAAGTACTAAAGGTCGAGAAATACATGACCTGATCTATCTTTCTATTGCCGACTTATGAAGAAACAAGGTCTATTTTTATAATCCAACCACTCATTGTTTCTCGTTCTTTCTTTTTCATTGAGTTCTTTTCGATCAAACTCTCTCGCCCTTTCTTCCACATCAGAAGGGAGAGAGAAGATTTGTTAAAATCTTTCAATCTCATCTCCTTCTTATTGAGATATACCTGTCACAAAGTTATTTTTACTTAAGATAAAAAAGAAGGAGAACAAACGAGCAACAATCCAGCTGGGTTTCCTTATTTGGAAATGGAGTCACGAGAGGTAGCATTTTGGGTCAAATTTTCAGTTTTCTTTTGTACAGATCTTTGAAGAGTTTTATTTTTCTTGATTTTGTAGAGAACCTTCTCGAAATTAGTTTTAACCAAGATTCAAGATACCTACATACTTGGTTTCTTACCTGTTACATATATCGTGAAATGTAGGAAGTTTTATTTGGGGTTTTGAATCGGAGTTATATTAACGACCAAAGTAGAAAACAATTTGTTTTTTGGTTTGAGGAAGTTAAAAAGTAGTAAGGTTCTTTTGGCTTCTGACTTGATTTAGATCAGCTACTTTTGGCAAAATGGGATTGTTGTTAAAATTTTAGCCTGCCGAGGGATTATTATGATTGGGTTTCGTATCTTACTGCGGATACGAATGTCAATGAGGAACCTGATCTCTTTTGCTCAGTGTTTGATTCTTTAAATTCTGGTTTGAAGAAGTCTCAAAATTTTGCACATCCTATAAAGCGGTATCTAGGCATTTGTGGATTCTCAACAAAGTTCATCTTCCACTTCAAAGAGGATTTTGAATGTGTGGCATAGGTATGGAATACATTGGATGAGTCTAAAATCGATCGTGGTTATGTAAAGTTCTCTAGCCGTTGGCACTCTCTTAGGAGGATATGATGGAAATATTTGATAGTCGATCATTGAATTGTAGGATTATAAGTCATTATCTGTTATTTGTAATACTCTACCATAGTGTAGTTGTCATTCTGTTTGGCCTGAGTTTTATTTATCGTTGTGAAATTTCCTCATAAAAATTAGTGTTGTATGATTATTTACCTTAGTTACGCATTTAGGTCAACTCACCTAAAATTTGGTGTTATCGTATTGGTAAACTTTAGATCACATAGACTTGGGCTGTTTATTTTGTACCTAAAAGGAATTAAAGAAAAATATTGCTTCCATTACGATAATAATTTAATTGGGTAGTTTCACCGCACTTAAGTTTCAAGCACATGATACACTCAAAGAAAATTATGAGTTTTGTGAAATTCTGCAAAATTGGTTAACTCTAGCACTGTCTATAATGTTGGTCGGTGACTGTTAAGGACTTTACGTTGGCAAAACGTTTCTTTCACTGGTCACGATCTTTTGTAAGACCCCATGACAATCCTTTGGCTTGTGGTGGAACTTTGTGTAGCTGAGCCTTAACATCAGCGCAGACTTTTTTCGCATCCGTGATCCATCTATGAGAGTGTAGGTTTTTTTACTTCAAAACATATATTTCTAAAATATTGCTTTGATATTGTGCCAAGACGAAATCGTGGTTGACCAGCCAAATTAATTTTATATTTACATATGGGTTTGCTAACACTTGAGAGTATATCACTTGTCTTTATACACTTGTATATATAATCAAGAGTTACTCCATTGCTAAAAAAAGGCGAGAAGAGAATTTTTAAGAAAGAAAATATCTTAGCTTTTAAGAGCAACATTTTTTAATCTTCTCAATATGTTTTCAAGTTTATATTGGTTCATTCTCTAGTTAAAGGAAGTTAGTCTTTCATATTTAAACTTTTTTTGAGAAATTATTTTCGAGAATACTTAAGTTATTGAATATGATCTACTTTTAAAAATCTTGAGGAACACTTTATGAGTTTTCTGAGAAACCAAACCTTCCACTACATCTTTTTCAACCATATAATATCCTCACACATCTTAGATTATAGTCCAGAGTTCTATTGCCTTGGACCAAAAAATATCTTCCACTTTAAAGAAGATTTGTTTAGCATGAGATTTTAATACATTGGTCGAGACCAAAACCGGCTACACATGTGTAGTGTACTCCAGTTTTTGGAGCTCTACTCGGAGAATATAATAGGAAATAGTTGTTAGGAAGTTAGGGCATTATTTGATTATAAGTCATTTTTTCTTGTGTAAATCCCTGCCATAGTACATTTGTCGATTGTAGACACCCCATTTTAATACCCCTAACCTCTCCTTAGGTCCCTATCACCTCCCTTCATCATTGCAAACCCAAGTCATACCCCGGGTACTGACCTAAAGGCCATCGGGCACTCCCAGGCTCCGTTTGACCAAAATTCAAACTCTTCAGGTCAAACAAGATCGAATGAATATTCAAAGGTCACTGAAACCCCTTTCCAACGGTCCGTACCGTGCGCGATTCTGACTTACTAAGCGGACAAACGATCCATTTTCCCCCGAAATTCGATTAGGAGGTCACCGGACGCTCCCAGGCTCCATTTGACCGAATTCAACTCTTCAGTTCGACTGATAATGAATGAATCTTCAAAGGGCACTGAAACCCCTTTCCAACAGTCTGCCCCGTGCATGATTCTGACTTACGGTACGGACGAACGGTCCGTTTTACTCCGAAAGGTCACCGAATGCTTCCAGGCCCCGGTTGACCAAAGTCAACTCCCCGAACCAGGTCAAACTCTTTGGAATGCTGAATTACATCTCCTAACATTTGTAACTGTCCACCCCATGCACAATTCTGACTTACCATGCGAACGAACGATCCATTTGTGTCCGAAGTTTCCTCGTCCAAAGGACCGACAAACGCTTCCGAGCCAAATTTGACCCAAAGTCAACTCCTGAACTTGGGAGCAGTCCAAGTACTTTCAAAGGTCTCTAAAATACCTTTCCAACTGTTCACCCCGTGCACAATTCGAATGAACGGTTCGTGCACTACGACCGATTTTTTCGAAGGAACCTAATAGACACTGCGAAACGACAGGTTCCAAACCCTGCCTATCGGCAGTGTGCCTAAACACACCTGTCGATTGGCAGGACCAGGGCTATGCCGATCAGAAATTACATGGGACTATAAAAATTAGGGCCTAACCTCATTCCAAGAAGAGGAAGATCATAGATCCATCACTCTCAGTAAGCTCAGAAAATCCCTCTCAAAGTCAGCGTGATTTCCACATCCAAATCCCTTTCCAGCCTTCATCTTTCATCACTTTCTTCATCATAACTTGTTGAATTAAGTATCCTCCATCATCACCCGAGTTCAAGGGCTGTTCTCCAACATCCAAGATCAAGCTCAAGATCTTCAAGAAGGTCCAACTTTCTCAACTCTCTCTTTAAATTCCCCTAAATTCACATTAACTTGTTTTATTACTTAGCATTTTTATTCTCTTATCTCACATATCCTAATATACTTTTTATTTAGTATTATTGTACATCTCTTATTTTCATATAAATAAAACCCAAAAAATAAGAAAAAGAGGATTTGCTCATAAATTCCAAACAAGAATTCTCACACTCTTCTCACATTTTTCTCACGACTAAAACACATTCTTACACACATAAAGTCAGCGTGATTTCCACATCCAAATCCCTTTTCAACCTTCACCTTTCATCACTTTCTTCATCATAACTTGGTGAATTAAGTATCCTCCATCATCACCCAAGTGCAAGGGCTGCTCTCCAACATCCAAGATCAAGCTCAAGACCTTCAAGAAGGTCCAATTTTCTCAACTCTCTCTTTAAATTCCCCTAAATTTGCATTAACTTGTTTTATTACTTAGCACTTTTATTCTCTTATCTCACATATCCTAATATACTTTTTATTTAGTATTATTGAACATCTCCTATTTTCATATAAATAAAACCCCAAAAACAAGAAAAAGAGGATTTGCTCATAAATTCCAAATGGGAATTCTCACTATTCTCACATTTTTCTCACGACTAAAACACTTTCTTACACACATACGCACAAATAAGAGAAGTTCCCGATTGAATTTATGGGATAAATCCCACCCCTCATTTTGCATACGAACTACGTGGACTTTGATGCCTCTATAGGCTACGTAGGCATCTCGGGGTAAAACCCGAGACTCGAGTTCTTTTTCTACTTTTTTCCTATTTTTCTATATTCTTTAAACTTAACTCTCTTAAAATTCTATGTATTTACACACACACACACACACACACACACACACATACATATATATATATATATATATATATATATATATATATATATATATATATATATACTTGTTCTTAATTGTGTATTATTCCACATGAGTTATCATTCCCTTATAATGATCGACACTAGTACAATCGCATAAATCCTATTTTCTAATATTACTTTTAGGAACATTCCTATGGATGACTCGCTTTATCTCTTCCATGATACAAGTCGATGATTCCTATCTCCACTATGTATACACATGCACACATATCACGGGGAATTAAAAGAAAATAACAACTACCCATGAGAGACCGTAAGGGCGGAATGGGTGCCTAACAAGTTCCCATTTCGTACCTTAGCCTCCAGACCCTTTTCGAATCATTTTGGTTTCGTATGTATCAGTATGTCTTTGGATGTTGTCCTTTGGGATGACTCCCTTTTTTCTTTTGTCTGTTTTGAGTAAAATAGACTGGCGACTCTATCTCTCTACATTTTCACCTCATTCACCGATGCCGGTTAAGCGCTCCTGAGAGGGAGGCATGGGACCTAAAGGGATCCTCTCCTTCCACGAGTTGATATCCGGGGATGGCCACAGTGGCGACTCTACTGGGGACATATTTATTTTGAGGGCTAGACTCTATTTACATGGGTGTCATATTTGTTTGTATTTTCCTATATTTTGCATGTTCCCCTTTACTATTCATGCGTACCTCATGCTTATGTTTCTATTCACACACTTGTAGAAAATTCTCCATGTACACTTCACACCACGTGCACCTAGGGTCACATAGATCCCCATGTTGCACGCATCACCCATACTTGGTATACTATTGGTACTCATACTTTTCTCTGTGTTGGGCATGATCAAGAAAGATACTCTTATCATAAGATACTAATAAGAGGATCATGCATGATTCACATGATATCACCAAAGAGCGTTGTGATTGACCAAATTTTGTCTAGTAACTGGAGGGTCACTTCGTGATGGGTGCTGGTCCGGCAGGGTGCAGTTAGCCTAAGCGATATGACTCTCACCTTCCATTGGCCAAGTACCTTCGACGTATATCGAATGATTCCCCCGCATCGTATTCCTTGACTGAAGTCATGACGAGAGGCACATCGCAGGGAACTCGTTCACGTACGCCGAGTATATCTAATTCGCTCTCACATGTACCATCCCCACGAGGTATATAGTGAGGCAATTCAGGTACACTTAGGTATATCAAATGGCTTGTCCACACGTACCGATTGCCCTCAAAAGCAAAACGTATATCGTGGAAGCCACGCCAAAGGGGGAACTCTCTCCAATTCACCCAACCTAGCTGCATATCCGCATATAGGTGTCAAGCCTAGGACACACATATTAGATTGCCGATTTCAACCAGAAATTCTGTCAAAATTCCGGGTCGACTTGTAGCCCAAATTTTTGCGCATTTTTAAAATGGGACTCTGCCCGTGAGCCTGGTTACAAGTCCAGCCATAGCTTTGCACATGTTACAAACCGAACTGTTCCAGGCTCAGGTCCCGTCCGGCATTTCATTTTGCATTTAGGAGAATTTAATAAAAGTGAGAACATAATAATAATAATAATAATAATAATAATAATAATAATAATAATAATAATAATAATCATGTTGAGACCCGTCTCCAAAATATTTCTCTCTTCTTCATCAAAAATATAAAAACATTTCTCCTTTATTTAGCAAAAATCCAAAAATATTTTGTCTTTCAATATAAAAAAAATGTTAAAAATATTTTCCTTCTTTCTTTTAAAACATAAATCCCGTTTTACGCCCTCCCAGGTCGATCGCACGTCCTTGGCCTGGCTCCTTATTGGCTTTGGTCTTCAATCAAATCGCCTCGGAGTTCCGTCCGTTCCCCTGCAACCTCTTTTGAGTCTAGTATCTATCCACTTTCCATGGAGAACACATATCAAGCACCAGTTGCGCAGCCAGATCTGACGGTAGTTTTAGCTTAGCTCGTGTCCAATATTGATAACCTTCAGACTGAGGTCCGGGAGATGCAACGAAACCAGGTTCCTGTTCCTCAAGAGCCCGAGGCCTTATTCCCTTGCTCTATGGGTCCACCCGAGCCTATCTGGGTTCCCGAAGAATACAGCACGGTCCCCGTGTCCTTCCAGTTAATGGACTACCGCCTGTCTAACTTCCTATACCGAACCTTGCCCAGCCTGGGGCTAATTTGCCTATGATCGTTGATCCGAAAGAGGAAGAGTTGAACAAGGTCAAAGAAGATCTCAAGATGCTGACTAAGAAGTTTGATGAGTCAGAATCTTCAAAAATTACATTGACTACACCCACATGTCTCCTTACCCCAAGGCAAGGTTACCCGAGAAGTTCAAGATTCCGAATATCAAGAAATTCAGAGGAAGTGGACCACTTATTGTTCATCTTCACAGTTATCACCATGCTATGACTCTCCTAGGGGATTTAGAAGAAGTGATGGCCCAATTATTTCAGCAAACTTTGAAGGATAGCACCCTCCGATGGGTTTTGTCTCTCGAAGAGTCCAGAATCCGTTGCTGGGAGGATGTAGCCTGAGAATTCATGTCGCAGTACAAATATAACGAAGGGATTGAGGTCACCCACTATGATTTAGAGCTGCTCAAATAGAACTCTGGGGAATCAGACAGTAACTTCATAGCCCGATGGAGGAAAAAAATAGCTACAATGACCAATCAGCCTTCCGAGGAAGAACAAGTCAACATAGTGAAGAAGAACTTCTTGCCCCATGTTCGAGTAGCCATGGGAGGACAATACTATCCCCACTTCTGAGCTCTAAAGAAGCAGGAGTAGAAATCGAGGAAAGTTTTGCGAAAACAGAGGTTGAGCCAAAGAGTGTGTCCGGACAGTTCACCCCTAGAAAATACGACAAACCCGCTAGTGCTGCAGTCTCAACCATCAATAACATCTCTCAACCAACCACTTCGTGTGCACCAGAAAGCCGACCTATCCCACTCCGAAAGGAATACACCGAGCTCCATGCTCCCCTATCCAAAGTTTATCTAGCCCCGTTAAGCCAAAACCTTATCAAACCCTTGGACCCCCGTCCATTGCCAAATCCACTTCCAAGAAACTTAGATTCCCATTGTGCCTTTCACCAAACCGCTGGTCATACCACCGACCACTGCTTTCAGCTTCAAATTATAATCCAAAGTCTAATTGACCGGGGTACCATTGCCCCACCAACCAATCCTAAACCAAAAACTACTCACAACCCAGTGCCAAATTATTCCAATGCTATCTTCCTAGAAATGAATCGAGAGTTTGATCCCTCAACTCAAATCACACCCATACACTCTCCCAAACCTCTCCAAACTTGCCCATATTTCCTCCTACACCCTATTAGCCTCATTGATCAGGCACTGTCAGTCCTCACCAGAGCATGCATCGTTATCCATAACCGTTCTGAAGATAGAAGTATGGAATTATCAAAAGTGTTAAACCAACTCTTAGAGTTCGGAGAATTAAATAAAGTGGTAGAATAACTCGAGATTGACGAAGAAATATGGTTCATGTTCTTCCCTTCTTCAATAAATCACATGACTAGATCAGGGAGGCATTACCAGATCCCAAGCTAACTACTAGACTATGACAAGGGGAAGGGCGTTGAAAACCTTACTATGCCAAAAATGACCCCCGAGGAGAGCAAGATCCTCCATCAACTAAAGAAAACTCAAGCTAACATCACACTATGGGGGATTTTCATATCTTCCCAGCTATACATAAATGCTTTGATCAAGTTGATCACTGGACCAAAGTTCCTCCTTCTACTACACCAGAAGAAGCGGTAAATTTGGTCGGATCCTTGACCTCTACCTGAATGCTATCCTTTTCCAAAGAAGAAATCCCCAGAATTGGGCCAAACCACAATCATGCACTCAATATCTTTGTCGAAGTTATGGGTAAAATCGTACCACTCTCTCTTATTGATAATGGATCCACCTTGAATGTCTTCCCAGTAAAATCGCTCCAACTTTTGCTGCTGTATGTGCTTATGATAATACCCGTCGGGAGGTAATGGATCTATAAAACTTGTAATAGGGTCTGGCCCTATAAACCCCGTCGTTGAATTCCAAGTTATTGACATCCCAGCTTGTTTCAACCTGTTGCTTGGACGACCTTGGCTTCACAGTATCGAAGGTGTGTCTTCCTCACTCTATCAGAAATTAAAGTTCTTCACCGACGGACGAGTCATTACCATTTTGGGCGACGACGATAATACCGAGGGTGCAAGTACCAGCAATCCATTCCTTGAGATGCAACATGGGTCAAATGATATGCTCTTATCAGGATTCCGAGTTGATCCCCTCCTACTTCCGATAGGGGATAATTTCAAAGAAAGGGTTTGTTCGAAATACGACCCCCATGGAAACGTCAATGTAATTCAGATGTTCTGAAACATACACTTCATGCCCGTATTGGGGCTAGGACAAAGACATCAAAGGATACTTGATCCCATTGAACTGAAGAAAGCATTCCCTCCTTGTGGTTTGGGGTATCAACCATCAGAACAAGAGCTCAGGACGATCCGCCAGTCTTAACCAAAGAGAAGATTAAACTGTCTCCAAACCATCTCAAGTGACTCCTTGAATGGAAGATTCATCAAAGAGGGCGAGGACTTCCCCTTTTGCGGCTTTTCGAAACTATGGTATGACCATACAGACAAGAATATGAAGCCCAAAATGAAGATATTTTTCCAAGATAGCTACCCATGGGCTGAAAGTTCCCAACACCATGTACAACCGCTCATCAAAGATACCGAAAAGACTAAGGAAAGTGACTCAGAAGACTCATTCAACTTGCAAACACTAGAGGTGACACTTTGCATGGTTCATTCAAGCACTACATCCCTGGATCCATCCCACTTGATTAAAGCTGCTGTTACACCTCTCCTCAACTGGCATACTGCGCCAGTTCTACCTGTTAAAATCCCACCTAACCCCAATGTTTACCCCATTTTGTCTTCTATTGTCTATCCTTTCTCAAATATAATCAAGACCTCCTTTGATGAGGTTCTCAATGCTGTTTTTCCTATCAATGAAATAAACAAAAAATTTGAGTATCCTACTGTGCCTTACATTAATTCTTTAGATTCTAATCAAACTTTTGATGATGATGATTTTGTAAATGATCAATTCTTAACTGATCTAAATAAGGTTAATAATAAACAACATAATTGCGTTCAAGTTAATGAAGAAGAGGCTGTTATTATTAACCTCGGTTCTAGTAGCTAATTACGGGAGATTAGGATGTATTTGCATGGTCCTATGACAAGCATAAGCGCGCACAATTCGAAGAATTATTGAAGGAATTCGTGGATGTATTCGAATGGTCATATGACGATATTTTCGGCATTGATCCTAAAATTTCTCAGTATGAGATCCCTACTCTTCCAGATTACAAGTCGATTAAATAAAAGCTGAGAAAGTTTCGCATCGAATGGTCGCTCAAAGTCAAGTAAGAGGTGGTCAAACAGCTGAACGTGGGTTTCATTCGTGTGATCGAATATACCACATGGCTAGCCAACATAGTTCCTGTGCCGAACTCAGGAGGGAAAGTTCGAATATGTGTAGACTATCGGGACTTGAACAAAGCCTCTCCAAAGAATAATTACCCGCTACCCAATATCGACATGATCGTGGATAACACAACCAGTCATGCTCTCAAATCATTCGTCAACGGGTTTGCCGAATACAACCAAATCAAAATGCACCCATATAATCAAGAAAAAAGCGCGTTCATCACCCCATGGGTAAACTTTTGCTACACTGTTATGCCATTTGGTATCAAGAATGCTGGGGCTACCTACCAGAGGGCTGCCACGACCATCCTGCACGATCTGATTCACAAAGTAGTCGAGGTCTATATGGATGATATGATTCTTAAATCCAAAACTAGATAAGGTCATGTTACCGCTCTCCAAAATTTCTTTGAACGACTGCAACAGTATAAGATGAGACTCAATCCACAGAAATGTGTCCTCGATATTATAAAGGGAAAACTCTTGGGATTCATGGTCAGTGAAAAAGGGATAGAAGCAGATCCTGCCAAGCTAAAAGTCATACTTGAGATGCCACCTCCCCGAATGGAAAAAGAGGTCCGAGGTTTACTTAGGAAATTACAATACATCATTCGGTTCATCAATCAGCTCACCTTTATTTGTGAACCGATTTTTAAACTCCTCCGAAAGGATTCAACCAAAGTTTGGAACGAGGCCTGCCAAGAAGCTTTTGACCAAATCAAATAATACCTGACTCAACCTCCGGTACTCATGCCACCTCAGCCTGGTCTCCCCTTGATCCTATACCTAACCATAACCGACACTACACCTGGGGCTTTTCTATCTCAATGCCTTGAAGATTACTGCAAAGAAAGATCTATCTATTACGCTAGTCGCAAATTGGCTGGATACGAAGTTAACTACACCGCTTTGGAAGAAGCATGCGTCACGCTTGTTTGGGTCACCCAAAAGTTACGACACTACTTGATCGCCTTCCCCATTATATTTGTATCCCGAATGGACCCCATCAAGTACCTTCTTGAGAAACCCTCCTTATCCAGATGAATGGCTTGATGGTTGATGCTCTTAGCCGAGTTTGATATCGAATACGTCACGCAGAAATCCATAAAGGAAGAGCCATCTCTGACTACCTCGCTGACTTCCCCATGGAAGAGGCTGGTGATTGGATCTCCGAATTCCCAAATGAAAACATCTTCTATGATGCTCAAGATGACCTTCGATGGAAAATGTTCTTTGATGGCGTGGCCAATAAAAAGGGATATGGCATTGGGATACTTTTGATCACCGCAGACGACTCCCACACTCCCATCGCCATCAAATTGGATTTCCCCTGCACCAACAATATGACTGAATACGAGGCATGTACGGTAGGCCTCAAAGTTTCCCTTAAGAAATGAATTCAGTGCCTAGATGTCTACATAGATTTTACCCTCATCATTGGTTAAGTGCTCAGAAAATGGAAAGTCAAGGACGAGAAACTTCAACCCTTCCATGCCCACTTAGAAGAACTAGCCTCCTAATTCCAAGACATAACCTTCCACTACCTACCTCGAGCAAAGAATAACCTATTCGATGCCTTTGCTACCTTGACCTCCATGGTCGACATGCCCGAAGGAGTAACAATAGCCCTCTTCCTGGTCCAAAAGCAAGATAAACTAACCCACTGCTACCACATTGAACTCATCACCAAAGAAGATCCCGAGCTAGCCAATTACTGGTATTATGATAACTGGTACCTCCTCAAGCATGGTAGGTATCTCGAGGGTTCCAACAAGAAAGATCAGGAAACCCGACGAAGACTCGCCGCCTAGTATATCATCTGTTACAAAGCACAGTTTAAGAGAAACTTCGATGGAACCCATATACACTACATCGCATAGGCTGACATTAAAGAGCTGATGCAAAGAATCCACAGCGGGGAATGCAGACCCCATATGAACGGTCACATACTTGCCAAGATGATCGTTCGATAAGGCTACTACTGGACCATCATGATCCGGGATTGCACTGCCTATATCCAGAAATGCCTCAAATGCTAACAGTTCTCCAACCTTCAACACCTCCCTCCACATGAATTGTACAACATGACTTCTCCTTGGACGTTCTCCACCTGGGGCATCTACATTATAGGGAAGGTTACACCCAAGGCCTCTAATGGACATGAATTCTTCCTGGTTGCCATTGATTACTTCACTAAATGGGTCGAATCCGAGTCATATGCAGTCCTGAATGCCAAGAAAATGGCCAAATTCATCAAGAAAAACATCATCTGTCGATATAGGGTCCCGCACGAGATAGTGTCAGATAACGGGTTGCATTTCGAGGGAGAAGTCACAGAGGTGGTCAATGAGTATGGGATTCAGAGACACAAATCTTCTCCCTACCGACCTCAAACCAATGGTGCAGTCGAAGTCGCTAACAAGAACCTCAAATCCATCATCAGCAAGATGACCAAAAGTTGTTGAGATTGGGCCGATCGAATCCCATACGCCCTCTGGGGCTACCGAACCTCAATCCGATCCTCTACTGGGGATACCCCTAACTCTCTAGTCTATGGCATGGAAGCAGTCCTACCCTCGTTAGTGTTATGCTTGAAGGCAAGGTCAGTGAGGAGGATTGTCATCAAAGCCGCCTCGACGAGCTGTCACTCCTGGATGAAAGGAGATTAAAAGCACTGTATCACATACAAGGGTACCATCGCCGAATAGCGCGTTCATTCAATAAGAGAGTTAAGGACCACGGTGTCCGAGAAGGGGATTTAGCCCTCAAAGAAATAGTAGAGCCCATCTGGGACCACAGAGGGAAATTCAAGCCCAATTGGAGCGGCCCATACATTATCAAGAAGATCTTGTCTGGCGGTGCCGCCATGCTCACCGACTTAGATGGAGAAGAGATAGCTCGTCCAGTTAACCTAGACCATCTCAAGAAATTCTACCCTTAGTCCGAAATCTCGGCACATTGCGACTCTTCTCATCTCCCATCTATTCTAAAAAGAAAAAAAAAATTATTTTCCTCTACCCAGAACTACGTGGGCCTGATCCTCTGTAAAAATCATTCTCATAAAAATTCAAATTTTTCAAACCCCCCCCCCCAGAGGTAATTAGGCAGCTCATATGTCTTACATGAGCATGACCTCTTCTTTTTCATGAAAAAAACTATTCTTTTCTTATCTCCGAGAATGACAGTTCACTTTAACATATACTTGAACAAAATGATTAGGCATGCCTTAGCAATCGGTATGGATAATTCAAAATACAAATTTCATCAAAAGGCACAGCTAGATGATCAAAAACTTGTTCATTTCATTAATAAGAAATTACAATACAATTACATAAGAATAGGATCGGATAACTCCCTTCCCCTTACCTTCCTAGAAAGCCAAATAAAACTCCAAAATTTATTCCCCAGTACAAAAAACAATCTCTCCAAGAGTCCTACCCATAGCTACCAGAGGATCCCGCTTCATTGTCATCATTTACATCCTGGGGTCCCCAAGCTTCCTCTGCCTGAATGGAGTGTCGCAGATGATCCATGGACCAATAAGCTCGAACCAACCTCGGAAAAACTACCACACCTCCTTCCATGGTATCAGATAAGGCAAGCTATCTTTGTCCAGTCTCTACTTCCAACTTCTTATTAACTACTCTCCTCCACAACCACTTAATATAATCACTAGGAATGTGCCAAATTCTCCCAGCAGACTGAGAGGGATGGGTCGACGAACGTCGACTCTCCCATAAAGAGCCAAGCCGCATGCGCAGACTTTCTGTCAAATCTTCTACCGGAAAGAAGTCTAGTATCCGAGGTGGCACGATCTGCTCCCAGCCAAATTGGCACAGAAACCACCAAGAGAAATAAAAAGAGGTTTGTCTGAGACCAACCAGCCAGACATACGATTATTCTCCTAGTTCCAGAATAGGCAGCAACTGTCCCCACCAAAGAACTGACCAGTACAAATTTAGAGCCCCCTGCTCCACAAACCATTTCTACAATCTCTCAATATCCAAGCCAAAACTGATGAAATGACATGAAAAGAAATTAGGTACAGTCGACAAACGGTATTCCGGAGGAGTCACCAGGCAGAATCTTTCAGATAACCACATGAACAACATCACATGCCTACCCCTCATAAAGTCAGAACGACCTTCTCGACAGGAATTCATGCCATTTAGAGTCTCCGCTAGTATCACTGCCCCAGGATTATGACGGTAGGACATCCGGGATGTAATAGCTGTAAGTTGTGGATCCACCAGCAACTCCCCAATCACCAGTAGAAATTTTGAAACCAAGCCTAGAACGACAACTCCAGTATATCCGGCATCACCAACCTCCTATAAATGCACGGATCGCAACACCGTCGGAAGAGAAATCATTCCTTTAGCCACCAGTGATCTGGCCCCTGAGGACGAAATACAAAGATGCCCAACCAATAACTCCCCGGGAGAACGGGAAAACTCAGGTAGAGCTGCAGTAATGCCTGGATTTATCCCCAATATGGCACAAAATTCCTCACAAGTCGGACCGACTTCTTCCAAGACAAAACGGAATACATGGTCTTCAGGGTACCAGAATTGTACCACCGCCATCAGCATGTTCCACTCTATGGGTCGATTACGCCATAAAGAAAGTCGACGCATGTTGTAAGAATCGTAGTCGACGTTATAGGAGCACATCGCCTCCAAAGTCTCAAGGTAGTTGGCAAACTCAACGCTAGCAGGTAGTTGGCACAGCGCCATCGATGCAATCGACAAAAATCCCCAAGAGTCTCGTCCTTCAAAGCGATCATCTGGGTATTACACCCGATCACCTCATAGAACCACGTCTACCAAAGATAAGAAATTCGTAATCAACGTAGATGCATAAGGAAAATGCGAATGCATGAAAAGAAAATGTACAAAATAAAAGAATACCTCAAGAATATACATGGCTCCAGTGAAAGTCTGCCAGCAGCACCGATTGAATGCATCCAGAGAGAAATAAAGGGTTGACAAAGTCAGGCTCCCTCAATCATAGAGAGGGATGTTTGAAAACATCCTCAGGTATGGTAAAAACCATAAGTGGAAAACGTCGCCACTGGACACCACCAAAAATCCCCCTAACACCAGTAAAATAAACAACCGGGCCATCTGCCTCACCTGCAGTCCGTCCTCCACATCGATCACTCTACCCAATAAAATGTCCTTCAGCAGTGACAGATGGATGGAGTCCCCATAAACTATCCTCCCCACATCACCAAGCGCCGTGTGCACCTCCTTCGGCCTCACCCGCAAAGAGCGATCCACCTCTATCTTCTCCCCATCGCAATCCAGCCCCAACAGCTGCTGCACATCTATGGGAGTCACAGTTATCTCCCCAAAACCAAAATGAAAGGTGTGGGTAGTGTCCCACCACCTCTCCCCCAGAGCACATAAGACTGCCGTCAAATGAGATGTCTCATCTAGCACAGACGCCAACCTCCCAAAGCTTGCTGAGGATACCACCCAATGCAACATAGTTGGAAGATGCTCCCAGACATCCTTAAGCCCCGTCGTCCCATGGGCACGCATATTCGACGGAGAAACATCAGACTGCCAAAAGAGAAAAACCTTGTCAGAATCCCAGAAAAAAAGTAAAAGAATGCCAAAAGTCATTTTATTTACAGAACCGCCAGGGTTCACCACCCTCAAAGAGCGATGATGCGACGGCTCCCGCAGCAAGGTTCGCTCATCCGCAACCGGCTCGAATGCGTCAAAAGAGTTCTCGCTCCCCAAAGAAAGAGGCGCCCTGGCCCTCCACTCCATATTTGCCCAGTCATCAATAGCCAACCATTCTCGGTATACTGCAGTGCTCACAAAAGCGGCCATTTTTTAAAGATCAGAATGCTAGAACGATTCGCAGAAGAAAATTGCACAAAGAGAGAAGGCAAGAAGCTGTAAAAAATAAGGGGAATTCGCCCCCTTTATATAAGATGCCAAGGGTCATGCCGATCGGCATTGACCCCCCACCTACCGATCGGCACTGACCCTTACCTTCTCGAGGCTGCCCAAAAGTCTGTGCCACTGCTGAATGGCACCCTCCATATCATACCTACCGACACTTCCTTAAATTTTCGTACAGAAATTCCTCAAAAATACCAGAAAACCCTGGAAAATCCTCAGAAAATTCCTAAAAATCCCAGAAAGGAATTTGAGCATTTTCACAAAGAAAATTTCGCACTTCCTCAAGAGAAACCCCTATTTCCCCAGCGGAACTCTTAAAAGACAAGCGAATCTCTCCCCGATAACATCCCTAAAGGACCTCCAAAATATCCAAAACTTCAGGAACGTATCCTATTTCCCAAAGGTCTCAAATTTCCCTGAGAAATACGTTCAAATCCTGGACCACCTAATCACTTCCCCGACATCAGATTGGTTGTTCCCCTGATAAAGTCTCCAAAAGACACAAGGGTTTCCCCAGCAATCTGCTCCCCAACTCAAATTAAAATCATGAGGTAATTTTCCCGACAGAGTTCCCCAAGGTCATTTCAACTTAAGCCCCCAGAATTGGCATCGACCCGCAAAATTGGTCATCTCACCTAAGGCCCGTAGAATTGGATTCGACCTGCAGAATTGGTCATCTCACCTAAAGCCCGCAGAATTAGCTTCGACCAATAAAATTGGTCATCTCACCTTAATCCCACAGAATTGGCTTCAACCCGTAGAATTGGTTATCTCACCTTAAGCCCGCAGAATTGGCTTCGACCCTCAGAATTGGTCATTTCACCTTAAGCCCACAGAATTGGCTTCGACCCGCAGAATTGGTCATTTCACCTAAAGCCCGCATAATTGGCTTCGACCCACAGAATTGGTCATCTCACCTTAAGCCCACATAATTGGCTTCGACCCGCAGAATTGGTCATCTCATCCTTAAGCCCGCAGAATTGGCTTCGACCCGCAGAATTGCTTATTTCAACTTAAGCCCACAGAATTAGCTTCAACCCGCAGAATTTTTCATCTCACCTTAAGGAAGCAGAATTGGCTTCGACCCGTAGAATTGGTCATCTCACTTTAAGCCCGCAGAATTGGCTTCGACCCGCAGAATTGGTCATCTCATCCTTAAGCCCGCATAATTGGCTTTGACCCGTAAAATCGGTCATCACAACCTAAGCCCTAAGAATTGGCTTTGACCCGTAGAATTGGTCACCCCTATCATTGCTTTGGTCATCACTTCCTTTAAGACCATTCCTAGCATGTTCCTTCAATCCCGCAGAATTGGCTTCAACCCACAGAATCGGTCACCCTCATCTTCAAGCCCTCAGAATTGGCTTTAACTCGCAGAATCGGTCACCCTCATCTTCAAGCCCTCAGAATTGGCTTCGGCCCACAGAATCGGTCATCGTCATCCTTAGGTCCTCAGAATCGACTTCGAGCCTCTGGTCATCCTCTTTCAAAGGCATCATGTGGTGTCTATTCGATGACCATAATTTTTTCCAAACTCACCCGTCGAGGGGATCTATAGACACCCCATTCTAATACCTCCTAACCTCTTTTTAGGTCCCTAGCACCTCCCTTCATCATTGCAAACCCAAGTCATACCCCGGGTACTGACCTAAAGGCCATCAGGGACTCCTAAGCTCCATTTAACCAAAAGTCAAACTCTTCAGCTCAAATGAGACTGAATAAATCTTTGAAGGGCACTGAAACCCCTTTCCAACGGTCCATCCCGTGTGCAATTCTGACTTACCATTCGGACGAATGACACATTTTCTCCCAAAATTCAATCAGGAGGTCACCGGATGCTCCCAGGCTCCATTTGATCAAAGTCAACTCTTCATCTCGATCGAGAATGAATGAATCTTTAAAGGGCACTGAAACCCCTTTCCAACGGTCTGCCCTGTGCGCGATTCTGACTTACGGTACGGACGAACGATCCGTTTTACTCTGAAAGGTCACCGAACGCTTTCAGGCCCCGATTGATCAAAGTCAACTCCCCGAACCAGGTCAAACTCTTTGAAATGTATAATTACATCTCCTAACCTTTCTAACAGTCCACCCCGTGCGCGATTCTGACTTACCATGCGGACGAACGATCAGTTTGCGTCCAAAGTTTCCTCGTCCAAAGGATCGATAAACGCTTCCGAGCCACATTTGACCCAAAGTCAACTCCCGAACTCGGAAGCTGTCCAAAGGACTTACGAAGGTCTCTAAAATACCTTTCCAACGGTTCACCCCATGCACGATTCGGATGCTTTATATCCTTTGTTGTTTAAAAAATAAAATTATCTTTTAAAATGGGTTATTTATTTTTAACAGGGTAGTTAACTTTGAGGGATCACACTCCCAATTGTTATTAGAGAGGGTCTCGTTATCTTTATTCTTAAACTCCTAAAGTATATTTTTGTGTGAGCGGGTCTCGTTAGAAGGTTAGTATAATGGGTCATATAATGTCACTGGATGGTTGAATTTGGAATTGTGTTTTTTTGACGGGTTGGAACTTGCCGGTTACCTTTTTTACAATGTCTTAGTCCCAAAATAAGATCTAGTTGGGATGAGAACAATATGATAGAGTAATTGGAATTCTAAAGGACTAAACACAATTTTTAATAGTGTCACCGTTAGTGAGTTCTGACATATTTTATTGTGTACCACATCAAAGCAGGTATGTGATGTTTTAGAAACAACCTATGAAGGCACCTCTATCGTGAAGCATGGGAAGCTTCAATGCCTCACCACTCTTTTTGAACTACTTACTATGAAGGAGAATGAACCTTAGGCGAATTATATGCTCAACTAAATGACATAGTTAATTTAGCTTTTGGTTTGGGGAAAATAACCACAAAAGATACTGCCATCGATAAGATTTGTAGGCCTCTTCCTTTTAAGTTCCATGGTAAGGTTGCTGCCATCGAAGAAGTTCAAAGTCAACTTAAGACACCCATGAAAGTAAATGAGTTAATAGGCCCACTTCAAACGAATGAGGTGAATTTGAATTATCATATCGTTGAACCTATCAAAGAGAAGATTAAATCCTTTAATGTGAAATCTCACAAGGTTCTTCTATTTAAGAATTGCCTTGATGTTAGTGAGGATGATTTGACATTTCTCATAGGAAATTTTCCAAGACATTAAAAAACCAATTACTAGCCAAAGACGACCCAAAATTGTAGAAGCCTAGGTTGAAATTGAGTCAAAGAAGTGGGGATGATAAACAAGATTCCCTAAATACCGTCACATGTTACACATGTGGTGGTAAAGGAAATTATTCTAAACATTGTCTTACAAAATTAAGTCAATGTTGTGGCAAACAAGCATATTAAGACACTTTTAGTGATGATTACTCGAATTCGGATCAAGAGACTCATAGTAATAACTATGCAACATTTATGGCCCAGGGGAATTTTGATGATTCAAACGATTTGGAGGAACTTTATGTTCCTCCCATGAGTGTTAGTATTTTAATTCCTCAAAATTTTGAAGAACCAGATTATTAACTAAAAGGATTAATTAAAATAAATTGTGAGTTTGAAATTTGAATTGAATATGAAAAGATTTAATTTAAATAAATTTGGTGATTTTTGGATAACTAAATGAATATAAAAAACATTTTATTAATTACTTGGTATTTTAGGGAATGTATAAAACTTCTAGGGGCGTTTACGTATTTTTGAACCTGCTTGGACTCCAAGCAAGTTTTTTTTAAAAGTCAATTACATTTCATTTTACAAGTTGGATTAAAGTCGTAAGTGAACGTGGCTTTTGATAAAAAGAATCCCAATTAAATTATAAGAAAATACGTGTGCGTGAGTGTGAGGGTGACAGAGAGAGAGAGAGAGGATCGCGTGCTAAACCACGACCGTGGGGTTTCATGCCATTCTAGGGGCTTTGAACCCGCGATAGTGGGTTGGGTAAACCGCTATAGTAGGTGTAGTGGGATTTTGAGGGACTCTTCATGCAACTTTAATTTTAATTACTTAAAAACTCTGAGATGACCCTCTCTTTCACATGTTTTTTAACCTTCTACCAAAACATAACCTACAAGCCCTATTCTTGTAACTCCTAAGCCCTAATAAAAATACATCCTACTCTTAATTTGAGAGATTTGCAACTGGAATTCTAAAAAGATTAAAGATGTTTAACTGGAGCTTTTTGGAAGAGGAACAACTTGTGCTAATATATATATATATATATATATATTCAGAATACTTTCATAAGACAAGAATATTTCTATTTTTCTCCTTAAGTATTATTTTATTTAAGTGTTGCTTAAATTCCAACTATGCATGTTTTGTAAATATAATTAGGAATTTAGTTATAGGAATTGATAACCTAATTGAAACTCTAATTTTTATGTACTTGTGAAATTAGATTTAATACTTGAAATCTCCCATGTTTAGGATATTAGGTGATAAATGCATAATTTTATACCCAAATCTAGACATTATTAGGTCTGTTTTATAATAATTAGTGAGTTTTAGAGTCACTTTAGTAATTTAGAAAGAAAATGCAAGTTTGAAATAAATTTGAGTTAGAAACAAAATTTTAGAAACTTTGGGATTAAAACCATAATTTTAGCAACTTTATGTGCCTAAACAGAATTTTATAGTATTTATCTATGTAGAATGAATTTCTCTTTAAAATTTGATTGAATTTTGAGTTGAAATGGTTAAAACATATAGTGTGGGGGATAAAATTCAAATGAGGGTAAATTAGTAATTGTATACTTTTTATGACCATAAATTTTATTTAATTATTTTTATTTTTGCATTTTACAAGTTTCATTTGAAATTGGTGAACAATGGAAGATAAGAAACTATTGGGGGCAACATTGCAATATGGAAGAAAAGCGTTGGTGAAAAGAATTAAATATTTATGAGCGTATTTATTTATACAAGGAAAATGTTGGCTGAGTGGTTGGGACTATTCAGTCCAAGTGGTCTTGGATTATAATCTCATTTTTTTTTGTCAAATAAATAAGAAATTAAGCTCAGCAAAGTGGGATGGTCATCTCTAGCCGTCGTCCCAACGCCACATGTCCCAATCGAAGCAACAAGCTGCCACATCATCAAAAGAAAGTAGCACACTAGTCAACGGATTTAGTAAACCCTCTGACTCAATCCAAATCAATTAGTTGTTTTAATCTTGTTTCTAGTGTAAATTAATTGCTAGGACTATGTAAAGTTTAATAATGTTTTATTATTCCATGTTTAATCAGTTTAATTCATATAAATTCCCTATTTTTTTTAAAAATTAATGATTCACTAAAATATGTATCAGAGTAATATTTTAACCTTCTAAATTAACTTTCGATTCATATTCTTTGATTTTATATGCTTACATTTGATGAATTATGCTTATGCTAAATTGTTTGATTATCCATGCATATACTTGAGATACAATTATTTGAGTTGATATTTTCAAGGGATTAGGGATTTATTCCACATAAAAGAGATAAAAATTATTCTCAAATCAAACTTTAATGTTTTATCTTTAGAAATTTATTTGGCGAGATCCGATAAATTTTGAGTTATAAAAATAAAATTTTGAATTAAACTAGTTTATCATAATATAATAATCGTGGTAAATGGAGCCGACATCTCAATAATCTCACCCATATTATTTTTTTATTAACTTTGTCTTTTATTTCATTATCAGTTTTTAGTTTATTTAGTCATTATATCTTTGTTTGAAATCAAATATTCGTCTAGCTGAAAAATATAAGATGTATACAATTTGTTGTGAAATTTAAAATTACCGCAAGTGTATGGGCTATTATAGTACAGTTTATGCAAGTACGGGTCAAACCCATAAGGAATTGTTCAATTTAAACTCTAAATTTTCCAACTAGGCAAATTTTGAATTTAAAGCATGATATAATAACAAAATAAACTTAGCATTAATAAAGGACTAAGTCACAAAGCTTTTAACAATATGGGAGAACTTACTAGGATGTCAGATCCATTTTCCACATTTATTAGATTACGAAAAACTAGTTTAACTCAAAATTCCCTTTTTATATCTCAAACTTCATTAGATCTCTCCTCATAAATTTCGAAAGATAAAACATTAAAGTTTGATTGAAAATAATTTTTTTTCTCTCTTTTGGAAATTGGCTTGTATCGTATGTTAATTTTATATGAATCTTGAAAATATTCTAAGGCTTATGAAATCAAATCATTGATGACTATTAGGTATATCATTAGAATATGTTATTTAAAATTATCAGTTTGCATGTTTAAATTGTTATTTTTTTTTAATTTGGGTAAAACTCCCATGAATTAGAATATTGGAAAATGAGAACTTGTTGGGATATTATATTAATCTTGAAATTTAGATGATGAAATTGATAAGATTCACATGCAATTGAGCTTTCATAAATATATAATAAAAGGTTATGGGCTTGGCTTAGAAATTCTAATAATTGTATAAATTGGCAATAGGTTGGAATAATGACATCGTTGGAATTTATCGAGTTACGAATGTTTATTTATAATCATAATTACATTATATGTAGTTGGTGATCTCGAGGCATGGGCTCGAGAATTGTTACTTTTTTGGTTGGTTATTTCCTAGGCATGGGACTAGGGACTGTTTATGGATTTGGTGAAAAATAGTGGAAGACCACGAATATAAAGGGAGATAAGTCCAAATCTTGGAAGATCACACTAGCAGTTTGGAAGACCAGTCCTTATAGGACTCAAACTTGTAATTGAGATTAACAGAAAGAGACCTAGAAAAATAGGGTTCGTGTACTTATAAATAAGGGTGATCTCATCCATTATGAGGGTATTGATTGTACCTGTACGTGGTGACTTGGACTCTTATTGCATTCCAATTGCCATTGTTCTTTCTGAATAATAAACCAATCTTCCTTCCTTCCTCGTGGACATAGACAAATCTCCATGCTAAACCTTGTACCATGTCTTCTTTATTCTTTCACTGCATTTATAATTGTTTAGGGTCTAATCTCTAATCATTGATTTTATTGTGGATTAATATCCCCTAAAATTTGGCACCATATGTGGGAAGCTCGAAATTCTCACTATTATCAAAGTCATTTATCCCAACAATCATCATGAATGAAAATTAGTCTCATCACACACGCACGATGATTTGCATCCAGTCTGAAATACGTGTCATGAGGAGGGACCACATTCTAGTTACGCTACGTTCTTTTTCGCGGCATTCTAGGTCCAAGGGTTGGTCTCCCAAGAGATTAGGGCCCAGTCGTCCATACCCCACACTACCGATTGAGCGACCAAAAGGATGAGTTTCTTACCCTCTAACCAACATTTATGAGGAAATACCGGACGAATGTGACCTAGAGATCGCCCGTTTAAGGAGACAACTGACCCAACAATTGAAAGATAGCATATCTGATTTCCATACCCAGAAGCGCAGTAGGAGCAGACCCCGATCTCCAAGAAATTATGAATCGTATCAAACTAGGAGGTCTTCTAATTCAAGGAGCCCTCGTACGATACACCACAACTAATGATGTGACAATCATTCCCCTGGGAGAAATTCCATTAGTTGCAGTCACCATCAGTTCCATCCCACTGTGTCAGCACAAAATAACAAACCTACATGCCCAGAGGCACAATCAAATAGACCAAGGAGTGACGAACTTAGGAGGATCATTCAGAAAGATTTAGAAGGGAGATTGAACTCGAATATGGTTTGAACTCCTAAGGGCCTAGCTAGAAAGGCATTGGGGCATGGTTCCTCATTCCCTATTTATTGAGAAAATAGAGTTCTTCAAACCATTCAAAAAATTCACCATGCCAAAGGTGATAACATATGACAGGAAGGCAAATCCTGCCCATTATATAAAGCACTATCGAAAGAGGATGTCTCTTTTGAATCATTATAAAACCCTAATGTGCCGAGTATTCCCATTTAGTTTGGGGGAAATCGGCCTGAAGTGGTTTGAGAGATTTCCCTCCAGATCGATCTTCTCTTTCAGAGACCAGGCCGAGAAATTCTTTTCCCGATTTATCACCAGTAACAAGATAATCAAGGATATTGATTCAACGATCTCCATTAAAAAGAGGCAGAGAGAATCCCTCAGGAAGTACGCATAAAGGCACTAGGATATATTTAATGAGATTGATGATTACAATGATAAGTTAGTGATCTCTTCGTTTAAGTTCATCTTAGAATGATCAGATTATATCTACTAATCCCTAATGAAAAAATTGGCTCTACGGATGACGGTTTTATGTCCCATATTGAGAAATATGCCAAGTTGGAGGATGTGCTAATCAAGGCAGAGGCCCTGACCGACTAGAAGAAGTGTGAACCTAAGAAGGCCCCCAAGGGGGAAATAAACCCTTTTTGACTCAGAAGGGATGTAGTAATGAAGGTCCCCATGGTAGCCCTAGGTCTTAGGCTAATAAGAACATCTAGAAAGCATTGGAAATGATCTTTAAAGAGCCCATCTACAAGCTTATTTCATAGATCAAAGACAGGGCCTACTTTGAGAGGCCTCCTAAGATGGCCAGTGATCCTAATGATAAGGGCGCCAACCTCAGGTGCACTTATCACTAGGATCACAAGCACATTAGGAAAAACTCTTAAATGTTGAAGAAGCATTTTGAGGAGCTTGTTCAAGACGTTCACTTAAAGAGAACATTAACACGGTGAAGCCAAAAGTTTTTATAAAGATCAATGCTATTCAAGAAGAAGAGGACCTTCCCCTAGCAAGCAGATTGGAAAGAAGCTCAAAGCGAAAGTGAGAATTTCCACCAACATTCAATAGGCTTTATAAGTAGACTTGTCCAAACCCATTCTTTCTAAGAGGGAGAGGAGATACTTTGACATTGATCGGGCTATTGTGTTCATTGATGACGATCTGGTTGGCATGAATCTCCTACAAAAGGACGCCCTAGTCTCATTTTGCGAATTAAAAACTTTTATGAAAGAAAAATATTAGTGGATCATGGCATCTCTTTGAAGATCATGTATTTGACAGTGCCCTAAAAGATAGGCTTCACCATTAAAGATCTAGATACTAACTTAGGGCCACTGATTGGTTTTAATGGAGATATCAAAAACCCCTTGGGAAGATCAAGTTACCAGTCCAGGTAGGCTCGACCAACAAGGATGTCGAGTTCCATATCATCCAGTCGGATTTGCCCTACAATGCCATAATGGGCAGAGGATGGATTCACGAGATGAAAGTTGTACCATATTCCCTACACCAAAAACTTAGGTTCTTGAGTGACCAAGGGGTGGTGGAGATTAGGGGAGATCAAGCAACAGCTCGCAGTTATTTCATCTCGGCCATTAAAGCAAAACAGAATATGTCCAGGACAAGTTAGGATGATAACGATTCATAGGACGATCATCCTAAGTAGCAATTAAAGAGTGCTCAACCCGAGGTAGAAGAAACTCGGTTGTAACCTGTCAAACACGTGATGGAGGAACTTATTTCGATTCCTATGGTTTTATCACAACGAGAAAAGACTTTCCTCATCAGATTAGAGTTACCCAAGGATGAATCAAATCAACTCATTCATTTCCTTAAACCAATGCATATGTCTTTTCGTAGAAACTATATGACCTTTAAAGAATAAACTCATATATCACCGGTCATTGGCCGCACGTAGATCCAATTATCAAGTCGATCAAGGAAAAGCCCAAAAAGTTAGCCACAGAGAAGGTGAAGGTTGTAGAGATAAAAGTTGATAACCTACTCTAGGATAGTTCCATCAGAGAAGTCCAATTACCATAATGTATTTCTAATACTGTTGTTGTCAGAAAAATGAGAAGTAAGTGGAGAGTATGAGTAGACGTTACTGGCCTCAACATGCACTGCCCAAAAGATAACTTTCCATTACCACAGATAGATCAACTAGTAGATTCCATAATTGGACGTAAATATATAGGCTTCATGGATGCATACTTCGGCTACCACCAAATACCTTTATTTTTCCCAGATTGGGAAAACACCTCATTCATCACAATCTTTGGACCTTATTACTGCAAGGTAATGCCTTTTAATTTAAAGAATGTCGGAGTGACCTATCAGCTGCGTGTGACCAAAACATTTAAGAAGTAAATCAGCTCTACCATGTAAGTATATATTAATAATATTCTAATCAAGAGTAAGTAGGCGACCGATCACATCAGAGACCTTATGAAGACCTTTAAAATTCTAAAAGAATATAGGATGGAGCTCAACACCTCAAAATGCATCTTTGGAGTTAGCTCTGATAAATTTCTTGGGCTTGGAAATCCAGAGAGGTATAGAGGTGAAACCAGACTGGATAAAAGCTCTGCAAGATATCAGAAAGCCGACTACTATTAGGGACATGTAGGTCATCCCTAGAATGATAGCCGCTCCGAATCACTTTATTTTAAGATCCTCAAATAATTGTTTATCGTTCTTCCAAGAATTAAAGAAAGAAATTACCACCATCTAGACAAAGGAGTGCGATTAAGCTTTGGAAGTAATTCGATAGTACTTGGGGTCTCCTCCCTTGCTATCAACCCCTAAAGATGGGGAAGATTTGTACCAGTACTTGGCCATCACAAAGCACATGATTTATGCTACATTGGTTTATTTATTTGATGGGAAGAAAAATATTATCTACTACATTAGCCATACTCTCCTTGAGGTGGAAATCTAATACATGACTATTGAGAAATTGGTTCTGGCGTTGGTAGCAGTATCCAGGAAGTTGAGGCAATACTTTAATGCTCATACTATTATCATTTCCATAACCTATCCTTTGAAAGATGCACTCTAAAGGTCCGATATCTAAAATAGAATGACCAAGTGGTCCATGGACCTAGTACAGTTTGACGTTAGTTATGAACCTAGGACAATGATCAAGGGTCAAGTCTTGGTAGAATTTGTAGCAGGAATTTTAGTATTACTAAGAGGTGAGGACGAATAGTCAAATCCTATCCTGGAATCATTGTAGTCAATGATAATGAACGATCTTGGAAGCTTTTTGTTGATGGCACATCAAATGAGAGGGGCACAATAATTGGGATAGTCTTTGTGACACCACAAGCTAGTCTTAATGATCAAGCCATTATATTGAGATTCAAAGGCTCAATTAATGAGGCAGAGTATAAGGCTATGGTACATGGCTCTGCAGGGTAATTAATCTAAGTTCTCGCCAAATCACTGTATATTTTGACTCAAGATTGATCGCAAACTAGATTAACAAAGAATACGAATCCAGGGAATCCAGAACGACTGCTTACAGAAATAAGGCAAGTGGTCTTTTTCAACAGTTCGAATCTTCCTCAGTAGAGCAGATCCTATGGAATGATGATAGTCGTGTGAATGCTCTTGCCACCCTAGCTTCAACCATTGAAACTGACTTGAAAAGGATGATTGAAGTAGAATAAATAAATCGATCGAGCATCGAAGAACCAGATCAGGTGCTTTGCATTCTCCAAGTGGATTTATCTCCGTCTTGGATGGATCCCATCTTATCCTACTTAGTGACCGACGAGCGATCCCCTGATGGTAAAGAAGCACACAAGTTAAGGATCAAATCGACTAGGTTTTTCCTTAACTCTAAGGGAAAACTTTATCAACGATCATTCACCGACCCTTTACTAAAATGTGTTCACACAGATTAATTGGAGGGACTTTTATGTGAAATACACGAAGGGGGTTACGGAGCGCACACGAGTGGGAGATCACTCTCCTATAGGGAGATCTCTTAAGGATATTGGTGGCCCTTCATGCAAAAGGATGCTGTGAGGTTCGTCCAAAAGTTTTCCAAGTGTCAATTATTTTGGCCCTTCATGCAAAAGGATGCTGTGAGGAACCTCATATTTCTGCCATTGAATGGAATCTCTAGAGCGTTGGTCATCGATAACGGAATGTAGTTTGATAACAACTCCTTTTGTTATTTCTGTACTGAACAAGGAGTTAGAATCCACTATGCGTCAATAGTCTTCCCCTGGTGCAATGGACATGTAGAAATAACTAACAAAACTCTTATCTCAGGAACCAAGCGACAATTAGAGATTGTCAAAGGACTATGGGTGGATAAACTTCCCTCAATTTTTTGGGCACACAATACAACACCAAGAAAGAAAATAAAAGAAACTCCATAATCCCTTACTTATGGTTTGGAAGTTTTCATACCCTTGGATATTGGACTTCCAATGCTGAGATCGGAGATCTTTGAAAGATGGCCATAATAATGACCGAATAGCTCATGAATTAGATCTGGCTGAGGAAAGAAGAGAGTAAGCTCTGATACATCTAGTCGCTTATCGCAAGAGTTAGCAAAATAACATGACAAGAAGGTCAAGGCCAAAGAATTCCAAGTCGATGGCTTAGTCCTCTGAAGGATGCTACCTGCAGCAAAGAATCCATCAGATGGGAAACTTGGTCGAAATGGCAAGTACCCTACCCATTTATCTTAAATGGGCGGCGGGGGATCATATCATTTAAAAGAATTAGATGGAAGAGTAGTCCCAACGTCATGGAATTCCATGAACCTTATGAAGTTTTATGATTAAATATGAAGTTAAGACATTTTTCTTCTTTCTTTATGCATAATAAAATGATCGACAGTTAGTTATTAAAATTATTTGAGATATTTATGTCAAACCTTATTTTTAATTAAACCCATTCAAGCAGTGGTATGAATGATAAGAAAGACCAGTTGCCTAAAAGAGGCAAAAACCCATGTAAGAACCACGTGGTACAACTCAAACGTGAGTTGGTCGCCTACGTTTGGCACCAAAGCCCACTTAATAAGTGGTATGATCTGAAATAGATCGGCCTAGACGAGGAAAAAACCCACTTGTGAAGTGGTATGATCTAAAATAGATCAACATTGAAGAGGCAAAAATCCACATAAGAACTGGGTGGTATAACTCAGGCAAGGGTTGGTTACCTACGTTTGGAACCAAAACTAACTTGTGAAGTAGTATGATCTAGCATGGATTGACATTGAAGAGGCAAAAATGCACACAAGAAGTGGTATGATCAATAATAGAACGATTTAGAAGGTGTACAAACCCACTTGAGAAGTTGTATGGTCTAAAATAGATTGACCTAGAAGGTGCAAAAATACACTTAACATAAAGTATATTGACATAAGTTAGGTATATCATTTACTTATAGTTGGACTGAAATTTGGCATCATTTACATATGGCCAGCCTAGGATTATTTCGACCTCAAATGAGCATAAAATTGAACACGTTGCCCAGGTCTAACACTATACCTCCTAATAATGTTCCATTTAATGTAGATCAAGCTTGAAAAAATACCTGGCCTAAGTCAACTAAGTACCAAATTCAAGTGATATAGGCCAACCAGGTTAAAACTATCGCGAATGAACTATTTGTTTTTCTGTTAAGGAAAAAAAACATAGGAAGACAAATAACATTGAGAAAATGCCAAACATGATCTCAAAGAACAAATTATAATGCCATAATTAGGAAAACAAATGGCCACATTGTGTTGCAAAAATCAAATAAGTGTATGACAAAAGATCAAATGAAATGAGAACCCGATTTTTCATTAATAAATAAGATAACCATATGCCTACAAAAAGTGACCACTAAGGGTAAAAACTAAAATTACTTGATACAGAAAAATTAAGTGTTGATGGGAGACTGATTGACGATAACAAGTATGTCGGATTGCTCAGCGGTTACCCCAAAATCCTAAGTTGATGGATCGGGGGTGGTACCCTTAAGAATAGAAATGACAGGAAGGGTACACTGATCGACATCAATCAGGTTTATTAGAGGATCAACAACTGAGGGCTCTGCCACTGGATTTGCTAAGGGCGTGTGTTCGAATTAGGAAGGATCACTCTCACAAACATTCCCTCTTTGTAGGTCGGCTACCCAACCCTTGTTGAAAGCAACAGAGTTAGATTAGTCCAGTTATGAGGTGAGCCCTTGGACGATCGCCTCATATCCTTCATTGTAGGTTTTCTCCGGGTTATCCTCCTGGGACTGCTCCATTGCGCATTTTTTTGGTCTGAAGAATTAGCTTTTGAAGGTCCTTACATTAAAAGTAGGCCTTCAAATTAGATAGTTTGGTGTCCACCATGCTGAACTAATTTTGAGTTTGCTCGGCTTCCTCTAACACTTTCGTCTTAGCCTCATCCTTAACCTACAACATTTTATTGAGGTCGTCCACATTCTTACATTGGGTGACGAGCTGTCCTTTCAGGGTATTATTGGACTTCGTCTGTTGATCATTGTTCTTTTAGTAGAGATTGACTTGACCAGCGAGTTCTTGAGCGACCTGCATTCTCTGCATAGGAAAAGAGGAAAAAAGTTAAAAGTATATTTTGGGTCATAATAAAATAAAAAGTTATGTGATTTACTAGAACACTGTACCATAAGACTTCTTTGTGCAACCTCTCTAAGATGAATCCCATCATACCAAGCATGTTTGATGTCATCATTGCCGCCTGAGCAACGGAGTATGCAACCTCCAAATCCCCGTGGGTCGAATTGACCTTAGTTACTGGCTCTTTTCCTTAGTAAAAGGAGATCTCCCACAAGCGAGCCCGGTTCCTTTAGGGGAGACGGGGTCGTTGACCATTCCCCTTATCGCTGTTGAGGTTCGTTGATTATGACATGTCAGATGGGAATGGTAGTTAGGATAGGCATAGCACCTACTCGCTTCTTATTCATCCTCATTTTCTTCCTTCGTTACACTTCCTCATGCTGACATTACAACTTTAGGACCTCCTTTTCCCTGAGAGTGATCAACTTCTTCTTCCTCTAGGGAATAATTTAATCAGCATGGATGTTGCTGGACTTTTTTTCTAATCTTGTATTTGGAAACTCCCAGATCGACCGACCTCCTCTGCCTACTAAATATGTTTTCTATTTCATTCGGGACCTGGGGAGTGAAAAATCTTCCACGTAGAGGTTTTCCTACGCTTCAACCTCCACTAAAAAATGACCAAAGATGTTGGAGTCACAAGAAAAGGACGAGTCAAATCATCCAAGAATGAGTCAATGTCTTCTTTCTCTATCTAATAAGAATCAGATTCGATTGAGATGACGTTCAGGGAAGATTCCACGGATATACCCCTAACAGTATCACTAGGAATAGGGGTGGTGGTTGTGATGCAGTCTTCGTCGACCAATAAATAATCGGTGACCAAAACTTCAAGAATGACTGATAAAGTTTTTAATCAACTGAATGGTCAAGTTATAACCACGCAAATATGGGCCTCCCTCCAATACAGACGAGCACCCATTGGGTTTTGATGCATTCAAACTTTCTCCAAATTCTCAAGGCTAACCTGATAGTCACACAACTTATTATTTAGAAAATAATTTACATAAAAAGCACTCTCACTAGTAATGCGTGAAGGGGGAAACAAACCCCCTTCTAATAGGGCAACCATCATACAACCTACCTCACCAGAGGTAAGATCCATGATACTTCCTCTAAGGACAAACTTATGTCGACGCTATCAGGAATTCCATATTTGTCATGAAATTTTTGAAAATTATCAGTTGCAAACACCTCATACTTTATACCATGCCTAAATATGGAGAAATTAAGAATAAGAAGATAGGAAAAATTCTTTCCACTAGAAAAAACTTTAGAGAGATAGAGAGTTAGGGTAAGAATACCTCTGCAGACATTAGAATGATAGGGTATAAAGCTTTGAGGACCTTATACCTTATGCCTCCAGTCATTCATCATTTGGGATAAATAACCACGTGCTCACGCGCCATTATTACCTAGGGAAGTGATGATGGGTCGCGTGGACCAAGGGTGGAAGTACGTGCGAAATAATTCTCAGAGCAATGATTAAAAATCCGTTACATGACCCAAGGGACAAGAACGTGCAATATTGAGAACACGTCTAAATAACTATTTTAAAACACATGGTCAACAAATTGAAAAACAAGGTCTGGTCGAACAAAGCGTTGGACGATCAGGCCAAACTTGGGGGTAATTGAATGGAGAATAGCCGAATCCGTGTCACATGGGTACCGTGTGACAAATATTAGCAGATTACGAATATAAAGGGAGATAAGTCCAAATATAGAAAGATCATAATAGAGGGTTGAAAGACCAGTCCTTATAGGACTCAAACTTATATTTGAGATTAATAAAAAGAGACCTTGAAAAATATGGCTTGTATACTTATAAATAAGGGTGACCTCACTCATTATGAGGGTATTGATTATAACCTGCCTATGGTGATTTGGACTCTCAGCTAGCAACTCTTGCCCTCCAATCGAAATTGTTCTTCCTGAATAATAAACTAATCTCCCTCTATTCCTCGTGGACGTTGGAAAATCTCCCTGTTGAACTACGTACATCTAATCTTCTTTATTCTTTCTACGCATTCATAATTATTTAGGGGACAATGTCTAATTACTTCTTTTTATTATGGGTTAACACCTCTTATAGTTATTTAAATTGCTTATTATTTAATTAAAATACTCTACTGCGATATTTATCTCATTTAGTGCTTATGCTTGGGTTTAGAAAACCCTAGCTAATTGGGAATCGTAGCTGGTAATCTTGTAATAGGCCCAAACCAATTGTTATTGAATAATATTTTGAGATTAGGTTGTTACTAGCTTCATAGTTGGATTTTACGCTCCCTCAAGACACCATAGGACTATGGTGGAAGATGTCACCCTCCAAAAAACTCAAATAAAGCATATAACCCATTACCCAAACCTTGGAAACCCAAACGCAAAAAAAGCCCATAAATAAAGCCCAACCTTAAAATACGCGTTGATGGTTGACCTATCGTTCGAAAAATATGCTCTGACCGACCGGTACTACTGGGTGGACTGATCGATTCTATTTCCTTGGGAGTTTTCCTGTAAATAGAAGCCTTACCAACTACTATAGGTGCATTAACTGCCTATTAAATATTTCCTCTCTATTTTGCTACTTTCTCTCTCTAAAAAGTCCCCAAAACTCCTTAATCAAACTCCGATCTTCTTTCTAGTAACTTCAAACTTTCTCTTTTTCTCACATAAACCTAAAAACTCCAGAACTCGTTCCTCATTTTCTAATGAAAACGACGTACTACTGAAGAAGCTTCAGATTTATTTCTTAAATGACGATTTCAAGACGAAATGTTACCGAAACAAAAAGGTTCACGTGTCACATCCCATGTACGTTATTTCTAACTATTTTACTTTAAAATTCTAGATCTAAAAGGCATGGTGATGTGATTCAACACCACACCTTATTTTCTTCGTCTTCTTCAATTTTTCCATTCATGTCTTTTGTCTAAAGGACATGTTGGAACTACGTTGCCTTTGATTCTGCTTTGGGGGATACGTAGGCATAATAGGGGATCCATCCCTAAATCTCAAATCAAATTTTGTACATACTTATCTTTTCTTTTCTACAAATACAAAAAAAAATATTGAAAACCATGAAATACATAAATATATGTTAAAGGATAAATAAATCTGGGGATTCTAGCAACTATTTTGTTCTTAATGTTGGAAGTCTTAATACTCTTACTCCATAAAAAATGTTTTATGAGTGAACCCATTCCATTAACTTGTATTTCATGAAGATAAACCTCTATACATTTTATAATATAGATCGATTCAATTATAAAACCTTTTTGAGACATCAAAGGGAGCCAAGATCTCCCATATTGAGACTTTATAAGAGGTAGAATCCATGGTTGTCCTTTTACAAACTACTTGGACTTTGAATCAATTCGTGCGAGTATGTAAACTCATAGGGACTAACGTCCAAGTGAAAAATTATAACTTTGTACATATATATCCTTTGTCTATATTATCTGGACACACACACCCAACACTACACTAAACAGTCAAGTTACATACTAACTATTTTTATTTTATTATTTATTTATAAACGCGGATATAAATATTTCACATCTACATTTGATACCGAAAGGGAGGAGAAGGTTCCAAACATCTTCCCAATCCATAACCCAATCCTTGGACCATCGATTTTTTGGTTAAACACACAGATTACTTGCCATCATTAGGTCTCGAGAAATGCCTACCCTTACTTTTTTCTATTTTGTGTAAAGTAGAATGTTGACTCCATTCTTATCAAAGAAAGAGAAGTGATGACCACATGTGATCACAAAGACCACTTCTTTACATGTTTACGAATTTTGGGAGGAGAAATACATCATTGGGTCCAGGTTTTCATAGTGATGACTCCACTGGGGAGTTTTCCTAAGCTGACTGAAGTCATTTTAATATAGATGCATGTTTATTTTAACATGTTATCTTTTTACAATCACATATATTATATTTCTTTACTACTTTTTTTTAAAAATTTGATTAGGTAGAAAGAACATTTGGAATGCATGCTTTCATAGGGATAAGATTACACCCAAGGAATCCGTTGAACCTTATTTGTGATATATATGCCAAGGTACATAATAATATCAAGTTCAATTGTCTATTGCCATAAATTAAAGACTTTTCATAAGATTCACACTACTTCATCGTATAACATCTACATATCACTATATACCTTATCACCCTCGGGAGTCTAGTGATAAGATTTGGGTCTAGCCAATGCAGGTCCCTAGATATAGCTTCAACTATTCTTGGCCTCGTACCCTCGACATATATATAGTGGTATGTTCTCAGTGAACATCAATCATAAACGCCGAGTATATCGAGCCAACTCTCCCACGTTCTGTCCCCATGAGATATTGAGGGAGGCTCGATTCATATACATTCAGATATATAAAAATGCCCTCTCATATGTACTTCAAGGTATAAAGTGAGGGGGTCATAACTAAAGAAGGGAGACTTTAGGGTCGCCAAAAGTCTTGCATAACCTCATAAAGTAAAATATTAGGATAGCCAAATAATAATTAAAGCCTGAGATTCTTCAAACGGTGACATATCTCAAACAAGTTTTGATCCCCGAAGAATGTTTCCTAAGATCGGTTGGAACTCAAAACTCTAAAATTTCACCCACCCTTATTAGCCTCAATCTAGGGCCTATGAGACAAGTGAGGAGTTTCATAGGAAATGGGCCATAACCCTGGCTTACCCGAATGTACATATGTGTTTGCTTTAACTCATGCTTGTCCTTTCTAGAGTTCTACCTAGATAACTTCCTAACTCTACATTTATCATGAAATCAAAGATACCATCTTGGCAAAGGGATGAAAGACGTATCTCTCGAACTCCCATACCTTATAGTCTTTTAAATATGCAAGCCGACGAAGGAGTGTCAATTCTTGACATTCTAGCCATTTTAAATTCTTTAAGGAACGAAATGTATAATCAATGCCAAAAGAAAGTTTCTCTCCTTACAAGACTATAAAATAATGAAGGACAAGGGGAAAACTTACCAACCACAAATGTTGTACCTCCACCTATTACATTTAACGTTGTCAACAACCCTTCAGTAGCCACTACTGAAAGAGCCACCTTTTTCAACACAACCGAGACCCTATTAGACACGGATCGCCTTAGAATGGAGTTCTAAAAACTCCAACATAATTTCTAATAGCTCTAATATATTGACGATCTTGTCGACATTTAATGCTTGTACCTTTACATGAATGTTAAGTTTCCCAACATGTTCAAGATGCCCAAAATTAAAAAATTCATAGGAGTAGGACTGCCCATTGTTCACCTCAAACTTTACGTTCGAGATATGTAAGACCTGGTAGCTTTCGAGGAGGTCGTGGCTCAAATGTTCAGACGCACCTTATTCGAAGGCATACTTAAATAGTTTCGATCAGTGGACGATAAATGAACCACAACATGGATTGATATCTCAAGGGAGTTTATGAAGAAGTACAAGTATAATGAAGAATTAGAAATCACTCGTCGAGGTTTGAAAATGACAAAATAAGAGGTAGGAGAACACCTAGGCTCCTTCATTGCTCGTTGGAGAGATAAAGCAACCCAAATTCTTAATTGAACTTCTAAGGAAGAGCAGGTGGCCATTGCGATGAAAAAACTAATCCAACTTTATCGTAATTAGCTTAAAGCACAAAAAATTACCTCATTTTAAGTCCCTCATGTATTTAGGGCTCAACTCGGGGATGATCTTATGAACTTTCACTTAAAGGTTGAGACAAAAACTCAAAAGAACATCCCTTATTTCCTAATTAAGAGAACTGATAAAGAAAATGCCACAACTGTTAATGCCATATAAGTGCCAGAATCATGGACTCCTAAAAGGGTCCAACGCCCATTCCACCATATATATGCACCTATAAGTATCGTCTACCAAGATCTCAAGAAGAAGGGGATTCTAAAGGCTAAGGATCTGAAACCTCTACCCAATCCTTTACCAGAAAACTTCCCGACAGGCCTGTACAATGAATACCATGAGATTGTTGAACACACTCTAGAAGGATGTTGGGGTTTAAAACATGAAATTCATGACCTAATCGAGCAGTGCCCGCCCGCTAAACCTAATACTAACATCAACAAGAATCCTTTACCTAGCCATGTTGCAGGAGCCAAAGCCCTCACTACAAAATGCACTAACGAGTTTCCATACCTTTCGATTAATCCCATCAACCATAAAGAAAATGACTAACCTGGATTGAGAATTTTGGTCAAATAACACCTAGCACATGTGGTTCCGACTCATAAACACATGGATCTCATGGTCTAACATTAGTGGCCTGAAGGAAACAAGTTTGGATTCATTAGAGTTCAGAATATGCCAGTTGATGCATCAAATATTTAAGGAAAATTATATTCTTCTAATGACAAACACGGTCCACTTACATGAAACCTCTATGGAAATTATGAAGTCAGGTATGATGAAACACAATAAGCAACTGATTATATATGAGGATTTGAGAATAAAGATATCATACTCATTGGGCGGGGAGAAGAATTTGTAGTGGAAGATAATCAAGACACTTGGGCATAGTCAACTAGAGAAAATTCATTGAAAAAATAGTTATTTGAAGAAAACTAGATATTTCACTTTGAAGACCTGCTTATCTTCTAACTTCTTGGAGAAGCCAACCATGCCTGGACCTAAGACTTTAGTGAAATCATGACAAATGTTCTAACACCAGATCGAGAATCCATGAAAATCAACCACCTCACCCAATCTGGAAGTTTTTATAAGGGCCCTACCCTTAATCTAATCCTATCTAGAGAAAAGGGTAGGGACCTGTAAACAATCAAACAAAAGTAGGGTCCTAAAACAGTAGAAAAAGAATTAAGCCAACACCTCCGTATGGGGACTTCTCATGTCATCACAGCCTTATGGGGATTTTAACCTAAGAAGTTTGCTTAGAAAGTATTACCTATCTCTTGTAATCCATAAGAACTTATGGAGACCACAAGAAGTTTGAATTTTGCGAAAAGCATATCCCATGTGCAGAATTGTCGAAGGTCGAACCATACCATAATATGGATCTAAACATCACCGTGAACGAAAAAGGATAGAGGATCCCCATAGTCCTCATTTCCAATGGATTGAATTTAGATGCCTGCACTCTAAGAACAACTAAGTGTATGGGAATTAAACATGAATACCTCACATCGACAACGCAAGCTGTAAGAGCATGTGATAATACCAAAAGAGAAGTTATGGATTCGATTTAACTTGAATTAGGGATTGGCCTACTTGACATCCACATAGAGATTCAAGTAATTGACATACCAACTTCTTTGAACTTATTATTGGGTTATACATGGATCCATGATATTTGGGGGGGGGGGGGGGGGGGGGGTTCTTCCTCCTTACACCAAAAGACAAAATTCTTTTATGGAGAAAACATGTTAACTATATCGGGAGACACTAACTTACTCAAGGGAGAAGGACCTAGTAGGAAATTCAACACGAAAGTGGGTTCATCTACATTAGCGACTTCTAGCTAGATCCTCTTGCACAAGTCATAACCATCTACACAAAAGAATAAATTCCATCACCCTACTCCGAGTATGTGTGCTAAAATGTTACACATAATGAAAAAAAATAAAGTATCTACCAAGAATGGGTCTAAAAAAGACTACAACAAGGGATTAGTGAACCCATCAAGGCCCGCCAACAATCCAACGCTAGGGTAATGAGGTATAAGCACAAAAGAAATGACTCCTGATCGAGGTAACTGGAAGTAAAAAGGTCTGAATTCACGAAGCCATGGACTGTGCATACTCCTTCCATCCTACTCTAAAAAAATGTGTCATAAAACAAGGAGAATATTTTCCATCTATAAATTTTTTATACCATGTGGACACTACCTTTGGGAAAAAAATGATAGGATGGGAAATTTTTATCTAATATCTCACAACATGGGTGGAAAGCGAGGTGCATGAGGTGGCCGATCTGATTGGGAAATTAGGAAAGTCATCTACAGGTTGGGTTCCTATCAAAGACCTAAGGGACATAGAGATCTTTCGTGAGGTAATGATGGAAGGTAAGAATAAATGAATGTTATTGCACCTACTAATAACTGAGGATACCTTCAAATATGAAAGTCCCTATGTAGTAAAAAAAATCACTTGTTACTATCTGTAACCTCCCATTTGACGATAATGATCTAGAGGCTAACTACTTCGATGTACTATACCATTTTAACCCCTTTGTGGATGAAATGAACTTTAACTTTAAGTATCCTTGTCTCCAAATATCAATTATGGTGAATGTGCAAATCAAAGTAATGAATCTAATTTAAATAATGAAGAGTTAAAAGACCACCTTAAAGAAATTAATAAAAAAATAAATCAATCGTGCAGAAACCTTCGAAGAAACGACAATGTTCCACTTAAGATCTCAGAATGAGGTAAAGGAAATATAAACAGCCGCTTCCTTAGACAACCTAAGGTCCAAACTAATCCAACAACTCCTTAAAGAATATATCGACGTCTTCGTTTGGTCCTACGCTGACATGTCAGAAATTGACCATGAAATTATTGTTCATCACTTACCATCGTATCCAGACTGCAAACTAGTTAAGAAAAATCTCCTCAAAATTAGACATATGTGGTCACACAAAATCAAAGAGGAAGTAATGAAACAACTTAGCGTAGTCTTTCTTAGGGTTGTTAAGTACCTAACATGGTTAGCCAACATAGTGCACATTCTAAAGGCAGGAGGTAAGGTAAGAATGTGAGTAGACTATAGGGATATAAACAAAGACAGTACTAAGAATGACTACCCTCTACTAAACATTGACATAATTATTGACATAACAGCCGATCACGCTCTGAAATACTTCATGGATGGCTTTATCGAATATAATCAAATCAATATTCACCCAGGCGATTAAGAAAAAATGGACTTCATGACCCCTTGGGGGACTATCTGCTACACATTCATGTCGTATGGCCTAAATAATTCTAATTGTACTTACCAATGATGAGCTATTACTTTGACACATGACATGATTCACAAAGAGGTCGAGGTATATGTGGAAAACATAATCATCAAGTACAAGACATATGAAGGGCATGCGCTTGACGCTTGACTTAAGAAAGTTCTTTAAGAGGCTAAAGATGTATCAAATTTATATGAATCCTTAGAAGTGCATATTTGCAGTGACCAAAAGGATATTGCTAGAGTTCCTTATCAGTGAAAGAGGAATATAAGTGGATCCTGCCAAAGCCAAAGCCATCCTTGAGATGCCATCTGCATAAATAAAAAAGGAAGTCAGTTTTTTTTAGTATGCCTGCAATATATCATAACGTTCATCTCTTAGATAACCTCCACGTGTGAACTACTGTGCAAAACTCTACCAAGATATAAAATTCTTTATGCCAAGAGGCTTTCGAGATTGCCAATTTGTACCTGACCAATCCACTAGTATTAGCCCCAACTCGATCTAAATATCCTCTTATTACACATCTCATAGTCATTGAAACAACGAACGAATCTGTGTTGGATCAATATATTGAGGAATCAAGAAAAGATCACACCATATACTATGATAGTAAAAAACTAATTACTTGCAAAGCAAGGTATACAGATTAGCAAAAGTCAAGCTTATCCCTTATGGGTAACAAAAAAGTTAAAGCATTACATGATTGTCTTCCAAGTTAAATCAATCCATCAGATCAATCCATTGGAGTATTTACTTAAAAATCCTACACTTACAAGTTAGATGGCCAAATGGTTATTCGTGCCCACTTAATTTTACATCGAGTACACACACCAAAAGTAAATAAAAGAATGAGCCAATATGGATTATCTAGCCAAATCTCCTTTGTCAAGAAAAAACTAGATTACCGTCTATTTTCTAGATGAAAGACCCTAGTGACAGAGACACAAGACGAGTAAAAATAAAAATTTTACTTCGACGGGGCAACCAATAAGAAAGTATATGACATCATCATGTTATTATTCTCACCAGATGAGAAACACCAAAATATAACCATCAAGCTAAATTTTGAATACATGAATAACATCGTTGAATAAGAAGTCTGTATCGTTGAATTGAAGATATGCCATGGAAAAGGGATACAACTAATCAATGTGTTTTGGGAATTAGCCCTCAGTATTTACCAAATTTTGGGGCACTGGAAAATTAAAGAAGAAAAAGTACTGCAATACCACGAGTACCTAGAGAAGTATCCTCTCTATTCGAGGATGTTTAATTTGTTTTCATATTGCAAGCTCGAAATAGATTTGATGATGCCTTGGACACCCTCGCCTCAATGGTGGATATCCCAGATAAGATGGATAAAGTTCTTATGGATATATGCAAGTAAGAGTGACCTAGATTCACCTACGAGATTTGCATGATGGAAGTCGTAGATAAATAACGATGGTATCACGACATCAATATACTTCTTTAAGAAGGAAAATACCCCTACAAGATCTAACAAAAAGGACAAGATAGAGTTTCGACAATGGACTACCCTATCTATCATGTGTGCTAGGCAACTATACAAGAGACACCCTGACGATACCCACTTACGATGCCTCATAAAGATGGAAGTAAAAAAGATAATAAATGAGAATCATGGTGAAGAATGTGGTTCAAACATGAATGGTCAGATTGTAGCAAAGAAAATCATATGCCAATGATTCCATTGGATCACTCTTCAGCATTATTACAAGAAATACGTTCAAAGATGTCCTAAATGCCAACACTTTGCAAATCTGCAACATTTTCCTCCAAGAGAACTTCAACATGGCTCACCATGGCCATTTTCAAACCAGGGAATCGACATCATAGAAAAGGTCACTCTGAAAGCCTCTAATGATCACAAATTCAACCTGGTAACCATTGATGATTTCACCAAAGGCCGAGTCATAGTTGTGCTAAATGATAAAAAAATAGCTCAATTCATTCGCAAAAACATTATATATAGGTATATCATACCTTTTAAGTTGGTTTCATACAATGGGATGCACTTTAAAGCAAAAATTCACAGAGCTCTTCGACTTATACAAAATATAAAGGAACAAATCTTCCTTTTACTATCCAAAGACCAATGGCACCATTAAATCTGCCAATAAGGACATGCAGGTTATAATGAGTAAGATGATCGAAGGATGTCCTGACTAGGTTGACAAAATACCATACGCACTATAGTCATATCAAAACTCTTTCAGAATACCTTCCAGAGACACCCCATACTCCTCCGTCTTTGCAATTCAAGTTATATTGCCAATAGAAATGGAAATCACTTCTCTAAGGGTAATGCTAAAAAATCATATTGCCGAAGTCGATTGAATAAAAGCCAATATATTGAATCGACTTTACTGGATGAACATCGACTACTAGCTCGTTATCACATGCAAGGATACCGCATATGGATTGCCAACCCTTTTAATAACAAGTTAAAGATTGAGGGGTCTAGTAAGGAGGTCTTGTAATGAAGGAAGTCATAGAGCCAATACTGGACCCTCGAGGCAAGGTTCATCCCAATTAGATAGGACCTTAAGTTGTGAAGAAAATTTTATCAGGAGGCGCAACCCTATTAGTTGACGTCAATATAATAGAATTAGATAATCCCACCAATTATAATTTTCTAAATAAATAAATAAAAAAAATAAAATATAGCGCAACTATGACTCATATCAAAATATAGCGCAACTATAAAATATAGCGCAACTATGTCTAAATAAATAAAATATAGCGCAAATGCATTTTTCATCGTCAAGAACTACGTATAATCTAATCCTTCATATCAGAATTCTCTCGATCATTCGAGACATCTTTCCAGTTTTCGATATCTTTATCACTCGGTGAAGGTATGCATGTAACCCTTAGGGGTTCGGTTAACAAAATTAATACCCCTTCAAGGATAACCTTTTCTTTTACTTTATCTCACTTTAGATAACTAACATAATTAATCATAGATCCATGAGATGAAAAAGATAGGGTTGAAGCCCGCAGGCAGACTCACTTTTCATTTAATAAAATTTACATTTCATTAATATAATAAACCTACATTCATCATCAAACCATAAAATTTCGTAAGGACACGAGTAAATTCAAAGAGAATTACTTTTAACACTTCTCGACGAATTAAACTCCATCTCTTTGGAAAATCTCATGTCATTTTAATGACTACTCACATTGCCGCTCCTCCATCTATCTGAGAATTTTTGAAAAAGTTTGTTACCTGATCTTGTATCTGGGAGAAACCCCGGATATCTCTCGACAAAAACAAAGTCAATCTAAACAACCAATGAAGACTCATTTCCCTAAGGGATACAATATCCTTAGTGGTATCCGACAACCATAAAAGGTACTCCTCAGATAAATGAGTCACCATCGTGCTAAAAAATTCATCAATACGAGAAAGAAGGAAGGAAAATCACTCATCCAAAGATTAGAAATTATGCGAACCAAATAAGAAGAAAGATGTTCCACAACATACAATCACCATATTGGAGGAAGAACTTCTTGTTGCTTACTATATTTATACATCAAGAATTATAAAAGATAGAAATATGTAAAGCCCAAGGAGCAAAGTCAGATATAAGGAAGAGGGCCCATGGACAAATGAGGTGCTGTAGTTATGCACCATGGGAGGAACTAACAAATATAAGAATGAGTAAAGTCAAATAACAAGTAGACCCCCTCTCACCCAATCTCTATAAATGCAAGATCAACTCATGAGGAATGAAGTCAGACGCGTGATAATGAATGAACAAAGGATCCTTGATCAAGATAAGTCTTTTGAGAAAACCTCATATATGAGAGCAACGAGCTTTCCCAAAGGAAAATATTCCTGGGATTAGTAAGTAGATAGAATATTAAATATCTCAGCCAAGATCAATGGTATCATATTTTTCCCTTCTTCATTTTTAAGAGCACATCAGCTAGAAGGATGTCAACACAAGTGGAACCAATGACCAAGAAGTACTAGGACACCAAGGACACTGTATCTCTGCCATTGCCTCTGTGCCTCTATCCAGGAGAGTCATAAAAAAAAGACAACCACCACCACCACGAGGTCAATGCCTTCATCCATAAGAAACTCACGGTTCATGAGATGATATACTTTTAGCTTCTCTGTAAGGGAGAAATAACCCCTTGACCAAGATATCGATCTACGATGGGCTCATTAATAACATTTCATATCAGATTGCTATAATCTTTGAAGGAGGGACATACCTCCTCTAGAGGAAAATGGAAGAGATGATCTTTCAAGTATCTAAAGTGAGTAGCAACCTTTAAAAATATCAAGTCAATCATAATGGTTCTCTAAGATAATAAAGGGATCAAGCCATAATTCTTCAAGCCAATGTGCGATTAATCATCAAAACTATGGATGAAATAACTCGAGTTGGTAACAAAAAGCAACTCGAAGATCAACACTTGAGATGGAAATTTTGTAGAGTATGAAAAAAACAAAAGGTAGTTTAACAAGACTATAAGCTTAAGACACTGAAGGTTTTATTCCCCAAGTCCAAAATCCAACCTTATTTATAAGGATCTTAAGGAAAACTATACAGGACAAACTGATCCTCCAAGAAAATTTCCGTGACCGACTAGCCCCGTCTGACACAAAAAAGTTGTACCCTCCTTTCACAGGCCTTTAGCATACAATATCAGGATGATGTGTTAATCCGAGGAAATGGAAACTATTAGGAATCTGAAATTTAAGAATAACATTTTTTCCCCATATTGTCTTGTTTTTGTCTTAAACCATTAACACACAATTAGTCAAAATTAACATGCAAAAAATAAAGAGAAAAACAATACTACAAAATGAATTGCTTAAAATAAAATGTATTTTTCATATATAAAATATATTTCTTAGAAAATAAAGGACAAGCCCTTTAAATCAGAAAAAATAAGGAAGAAAATCAAACGAAAATGCATCCTAAAGCTTGTTCTTCGAGTGATCAACCTTACGCACCCCACGAATGATAAATCATCCTCATCCTCATCACTAGAGTTGGACACTGACATCTACATGCCCCCACCCTTACGGACGACGAGGCTTCACTTAGCAACCATATGGATCGAAGGAACCCTGTATCGTGGACGACCTTGAAAAGAAGACTCTAGAATATCCAAGGGTTGAAAGTGACTTAGGGAAAGACTCTGAAGCATCCTCTATCACTGGGTGACCCATACCAAATCCCTCATCGTTCGAAGAATGAAGGCTGATTAAGAGCCTAGAGATTGGGACAACTGTTCCAGAACAACACGAGGCATAATTAAAGCATGCAATAAAATTTTATATATTAATATAATATTTAAAGAGACCATGAAAAGAGCAAAATGAAAAGGCAATAAAACATATATCAATCCCATTAGGCATAGAGAAGTATGGTTGTGTGGGAGGAATAAATGCCTCGTACTAGACTCCGTTATCTCCCATGTACTTCAAAGATAGTCGAGGAACCTATATCACCAGAGATGGAGATAAATATCAAATCAACACCGTCGTAGCATTAGTAGAAAGTCCCTCAGAAGGCAGGACTGAAATAATAAGAGGTGCATCCCTCGAACCCTGATCATCACTCTTCTAGGATGACGGGCATCATCTTCTCAATGATCAACATAGTAAGGTATCGTATAGTTGAAGTGGTCATTCACCATTGGAACACCCATTGCATAGGAAACCAAATAGTCTTAAGGGAAGTAAGTGTAACTCTCTCATGACCACATGAGGAGCTAGTGTAGAAGCAAGCTGTGCACGCTGAGGCCACTACCTCACCACCCTTTCCCTTAGATAAAGGACTATAAGTTCATTAGTGTGGAGTGGAATATGGAAAGCCTTTTGAGAAATCGTCATGTTATGGGACCAATTCTCATGGGTATGCCCATAATGACAAGCCAGTTAACACATGAAAGTCAAGAGGGGCGAGTTTCATCTCACCCATCAGAAGGTGAAGGGTCAATGTCGTGGCCTACCACCTCTTTGCGAGCATAGTCACTATCGATGTAGTTCATACTATCATGATGGAATCCACCAAAAGTCCAAAGCCTAACCAATAAATGATCTCCCTGATGCTCTCGGGAAAGAACTCGTCAATCCATAAAGCCACTATTAAGTTAGGATAACCCCCAAGCCTGATGATTGGCATCATTTACGTGGACTATAATCCATATAAATGTGAAACAAAAAAGGCATACATGTAATATCACATGATAATTAATATATATACATTTAAGAATGTTCGATCTAGTGAAAAAAAAATAAAAAATATAAAAGGTACTTTAAATTTCAAGTGTCATCAAGGTAAATAAACCAACAAACATGCACATGCAACAAAGAAAATCACAGTCATAAACAACAAAGGATATGGTACATACTACGAATAATAATTGAGACATGGTTGTGAGGCTTCTGAAGAAGATATTGTAACACCCCGCCCGCCCGGGGAGAGCGAACGGAGCGCCACTTTGATAAAACTAACCAAATTCCACAATAACGAGGTATAGAGCATCTAAATAAACCCACTATAATATAAATCCACTAATCTAAATCTCTTCAATTACAACAAGTCTCTCGAATTAAAATTACAAATCTCCAAAGCTCTATACATCAAAATAATACAAATCTTTTCCAAACAATCCTCGCTAAAATCAATCTCCATAGCGCCCCAAAATCCGCCCTAACCTCCCAACTAAAAGAAAATATGGGGAAGTACACAATACGACAGTAAATATGCTCAACAAATATGGATTATCAATGAATAAAGCGTAACAACACGAGTACGAATATTCAAATCAAAATGCAAATCTCAAAGCATTTATCAATATAATTTCTCAACAACACATCAATGGGTCACCAAGCCTCACCACATTCGCATATGCTTTATCAAGCCATAGCCAGGAATAGGTATTTTGGCGGGTACTCAACATCCGTGCCATATTAAAATCTCGTGACAACGTGCTCATCAACAATATAATGATACCACATGAATCAAAATAATTTCAACAATTATTTTCCAGATTTCAATGAATTTATCAATTCAAATATGAGTTCAATTAACAAGAATTCAAAGAGAATGACACTCGCGAGATTTAAGGAGAATATTGGGTAAAACCCCATACCTCAAACCATGATGAGAAACCAATGATCACATCCTCAAGATCAAATCAAAAGATTTACAAAAGCTCCTCCAAGAACCTCCAACAAAATAGCCCCAAGAACACCTGTAATCTAAGGTTAGGAACTCACAAATCTCAAGGGCCAAAGTATATATAAAAAGAAGAGGAATATAAAATATATTTTCTACCAAAATTTGTGCCAAAAGTAGGTTAAAAGGGTTGCCCACGACTTCCTTTTATAATGCAAAGAAATGAAGAGTTGGAAGCCAAAAGACTCCTTTAAATAAGGCAAAAAAATGAAGTGTTGGAAGCCAAAACAACTCTTGAAAATTACTTGTTGTTCATGAAATCTGGGGAGGTCGATCGATCGACTCCCAGGATCGATCGATCGATCCTTCAGGAATTTTGACAGTTCGCCGACTAAGAATTCCAAGAGTTAAAAACATTTAAAAATAATTTTAAAATTCGTTTTAACTCCGATTTTGAAACCGTTTGAAATTCTCGCCTTAAAAAATAATAACCAACATATTTGAGCAATAAAAATAATTTTATCAAAAACTTTATTTTTCCTCTTTATTTTGAAAATACCCCAAAAATTATGCGGGTTATTACAGATATGATCGATTTCTAGCCGCAAGGATTTGATGGTGAACGTCTACATCCTTGAATTGGGACTCTGTGGACACCTCAATATCCGCCCAATCATCAGGCTCTCCTTCCTTGGGTACATGCCTTACTCCCGTAAGATACCCCAAGGGCATCATTAAAATCTTGTTAGCGCTAAATTCTCCATCACTGAAAAATAACAAGAGTAACTGGAGAACACTCAGAAAACTCATAAGTGACCGAATTAAAGAGATAGAAATAAGAATATGCCAAATAAGGTGACAAAAGCCCTTTTTATAAGAGGGTGAGGAGCGTGAATGACCGGTTATGCACGCTTATAACCAACCGATTCCGCCCGCTTTTAGCTATCCAATCTTACCCCATTGCTTAAATAAAATTCTCCATTCTCTCATAATAAACACCTTATCCTTGTCATTTGGTAACTTATACCCAAACTCGGCTCATCAGAATGAGTCCCTTATTTCTTCTATGATTTTGTCATCTTGCACAATGGCCTTAATCATTAAAATGTGTCCTTCACTTCTTCTATGATTTTGTGCTCTCGAATGAGCACCTGACTCATTATAATGAGTCTTATTTTTTTCCTATTATTATGTGCTCTTTCACGATGACCAGACTCATTAAAATGAGTCTTAACATGTGTTCTATGATTCTATGATCTTGCACGATGACCTGCCTCATCAAAATGAATCTTTCATTTCTTTTACGATTTTATGCTCTCTCACAATAACCTGACTCATCAAAGTTATCTTGCAAAATGTCCTTGACTAATTAGAATGAATCCTCCATTTCTTTTACAATTTTGTGCACCTGTACGATGACCTGACACATAAAAATGAGTATTATCATCTTTTTTTATGATTTTGTAGTCTCACACAATGACTTGACTCATCAAAACGAGTCCTTCCTTTATTTTAGGATTCCGTAATTTAGCATGATGACCTGACTCATCAAAATGAGTCTTAACACGATGACTTAACTTATGAAAATGAGTTCTTCATTTCTTCTACCATTTTTTGCTCTCATATAATGACCTAACTCATTCAAATGAGTCTTATAATCTTTTTCTATGATTCTGTGATTTCGCATGATGACGTGACTCATCAAAAGAAATTATAACATTTCTTCTATGATTTCATTCTCTCGTACAATGACTCGACTCATCAAAATGAGTCATTCATTTATTTTATAATTTTATGCTCTCATACGATAACTCGATTCATCAAAATTAGTCTTACCATTTCTTATGTCATATTGAGCTCTCGCACGATGACTTGACTTATCAAAATGAGTCTTTCATCCTTTTTTACTATTTTATGCTCTCGTACGATGACCTGGATCATCAAAATAAGTCTTACATTTCTATCTAAGATTTTTTGCCCTTACACGATAATCCGACTCCCTAAAAATGAGTCTCACCACATATCTTGTGCCTTTTCACTATGACCCGAGTTACTAAAATGAGTCTTTAATCATGAGTATTACCCTTAGAAAGGTACACTCTCTAAAATTTCATCCAAGACAACGAACTACGAACCAACAAAACCCCCAACCATAAAATAAAGGAAAGAAATTAGCAAAACAGGAATCTCTTTTGGCAACAACATTCACTCATAAACGAACCTTGCTATTGAGTGGCTCTATAAATACCCCGTTCCGCTCCCTCAAAAAATTGGAGGAAAATGATGTAAACCATGACCCGCTAACAAACCCAAACAAAGCATAGAAACCATTACCCAAACCTTAGGAACCTAAGGAAAAACCAAAAGACACAAAAAATAGGCCCACAAATAATGCCCAACCTCAAAACATGCATTGATGATCGATCGGTCCCTGAAGAAATATAATTGAAACTACCGGTCCTTCCATGTTAGATTGACCAGTCCTATGTCTCTAGCAGTTTTCCTATAAATAGAAGCCCCACCAACCACTTTAGGTGAATTAGTGTCGCCTGTTAAATGTCACCTTTTTGCTTTATTGCTTTCCTTGTCTAGAAAAACCCCGACGCTCTCTTCTTTTTCCTTCCAAATCCTCATTAACTAAACTTCCATCATTTTATCCCCAAACCTCAAACTTTTTCTTCTTCTCCCATAAATCCAAAAACTCCAAAACATATTCCTCTTTTCCCGAATAAACGACTTACTACCAAACAAACTTTAGATTAATTTCTTAGAAGGATGATTTTAAGCCGGAATGTCGCCAAAACGAAAGTGTGCATATGTGACATCACATGTACTTTATTTTTAACTATTTTATTTTGAAAGTCTAGATCTAATAAGGGCAGTGTTATGAACAACACGACTTATTATCTTCTTTTTTTCCGTTCATGGCCTTTCTTTAAAGTTATGTTAGCACTACGATGACTTTGATTTTTCCTACTATGGATACGTAGGTGTAACAGAGGGTAAACCCCTAAAGATCAATAAAATCTTATACATACTTATCATTTATTTTATACATATACCAAAAAAATAAAAAACTTAAAAATCAATAAGTACATAAATTTTGGTTAGAGGATCACTAAATCTGGAGATTCTGGTTACTATTTTGTTCTTAATGTTGGAAGTCTTAACTTTTTTACTCCATCAAAGTGGTTTTATGAGTGAAACAATTCCATCAAATAGTCTTTCATGAAGATAAGCTTCTTTACATTTTCAGATTTATGCCCATTCAACTCAAAAAGCATTTAAAGACATCAAAAGGAGTTAAGATATCCCACATCGAACCTTAATAAATGGTAAAATCCTTCCTTGTCCTTTTGCAAGCTGCATGGAATTTGAATCACTCTGTGAGAGTATGTAGGCTCACTGAACTGTCATTTGAGTTAACAAGTCCAATTTTATACATATATCCTTTGTATATATAATCTACACACACACACACACACACACACCCAACACTTTAATGCACAATTTACTTACATACTAATTATTTTTTATTGCCTTATAACATGATGATATAAATATTTGACATCTATATTTGATATTAAAGGGGCGAAGTGGGTTCCTAAAGCCTTTCTAATCCATAACCCAATCCCTTGACCTTTGAATTTTCAAGTTGAACACGTATTTAAGTTATTATCACTAGGTCTCCATGAAGACCAACCCTGTATTTTATCTTTTTATTTTCTGTGTAAAATAGAATGACGACTCCATTATTATTGACGATAATGAAGTGATGACCACATGTCATTACAAAAGACCATTCTATACATGTCTATGGATGTTTGGAGGAGAGATGCATCATTGGATCTAGGTTCTCACAAATTTGGCGGGAGTGCATGTGGAGACTTTAATTATGGATTTATATTGTTTTACTTTCAGTCATATTTATTTTATGAGAGTTCTATTTGGATTTAAATGGTTTGTAAACTCAACGTGAGTTATGGTTTTTACTTTAGATATTATGTTAATAACATTTTCTTATCGGGGTTTTATACTATTGGAATTTTAGCAAGGTGATGGAATTTGTTACGGTGAATGGTTTAATTGTTCTTGGGCATATAATTTCATAAATTGTGGAAATTTTTTTAATTGTCTCATATTTCTATCACATGCTAAGAATTGTAATTTAATTATAATAACCGGTGCATCTTGGTATTAGGATGTGTAAGGACAAAATTTCTAATTGAGTCCGTTGTATAGTTTTGACTTATTCTCGGAACAAAACCCGTTTGAGTCATAGGTCGTATTTTTATTTTCACTATCCCACACATACTATTACGTGTTGAAGTTTATTGAAGACGTTGCGGAAAAGCTTCAAAGAATTATTTACGCCAAAGGTTTAATTAGTGCAAGTTTATTTGTCTTCAAGTTTAATTGCATTTCGATATCACTCAGGTATGAATACGTAATATTCATGGGATTCGATTATTTTTAAATTATTTAAGGATGTTATTTTATTACTTAAATATTTTTAAAATATTTTCAAAAGTGTTTGAAATAGTTTACACTTTGGGTGTGTTTGATTGACATGGAAAAGAATTGTTTTGACTCATGTTTTGTCTTTATAGTACCTTGATTACGAATACTTCATGTAATAAAAACACTTATCCACATTATAAGTGCTCCATATCAAACCTCATATTTAGTGGAAAATATTTCTTATACACCCACCAAAGAATTGATTTTCATGAAAATTAGAAAAAGTAAGACCAAAAACTCATATATTTTTCCACTCATTTTCAACCTCTCATCCAAATGAACAATTTTGCACGCAATTTTCATGTTTGCAATCAAGCACACCCTTCGTTTTAAATATGATAAGGATGGATTAAAGTAGTATTTAAGTTGGACTCTAATTCGAAGCGTCGTTCAAACGACCTGACCGGTCGTTCGAGCGAGATGTCAATCTCATTCAAGCAACATGCTAGTCTCTTTTGAACGAGCTACTGCCTTAAGAAAAAGATATAATGGCGTGTTTTCATCAGATTTTGTAAGTATGCATTCTGCAAAAAATAGTTTACGAACCAGAACATTTATGCACATAGTTTTCAAGTTTTCTAAAGCTAAACACATCCTTAGATTTTCAAAGATCCTAGTTTTCATTACTATATGCTATAATGATCTTTGCATGCACCAAGAAGGTTTTGTTCTACATTGAATATTGTTGGTTTTGCGAAGACGAAGCAAAGGAGTTCGTGTTCCAATTCTAGAAACGTTACAAGCCATATCGGTGGAGATCGAGACATACGTGGACATGTATGTTGTGGATAGGTATCGTGGAAGAAGGACTTTTTGCATGGGCACTGTGAGAGGATGGGTTGAAAACCATAAGAGCGTCAAGTCTCATGGGGATCGATTCGCTGAGTAAGAATTGTGTCTATTCATTGTAATTCCACATTCATAGTGATTGTCTAGGTTGGGTCGTCCGATGTTTTTTTTCGTTGTAGTTTTCTCATACATCATGCATTGTGAGTATTCTGTACTTTATTTTACTTGCTTTAATCACGTTGGTTAAGTAAAATTGGTTCACAACTTGATGCAAATTAAAAATTTAGAAAAAGGTTTTTCATAAAAAGAGAAATTATTTTTGTAATCCTTAAAACACTTTCCGCATAAGAAATAAAATGGGACCCATAAATTGATATCAGAGATAGAAACATATTTTTATTGTGTTTGATCCCTTGCATTTTTTCGGAATCAATTTTGGAGGTTTTGAAAGTTTTTGTGCTCCTATTTTTAATGGAACAAATTATGCTTATTAGAAAATGCAAATGAGAAGTGATTTAAAATCCATTGATGAGCGTGTGTAGTTAGCGGTTGAAAAAGGTTGGACACGACCAATCACACGAGATGGTGAGGTCACTAGTTTGAAACCCATTGAGTTATGGACTGAGGTTGAACATAGTCTTGCACTTTACAACTCTAAAGGTATGCACGTAATTTCCTCACATGTCATACTTAAAGAGTATAATAGAATCATAACTTGTGAAACTTCAAAGAGGCTTGGGATTCACTAGCATTTAGTCACGAGGGCACTATCACGGTTAGGGCGTCTAAGTTACAAAACCTCACTACACAATTTGAGACGATTAAGATCTTAGATAGTGAGTTATTTAATGAGTTTTACACTAGGTTGTCTAATATCATCAACTCATCGTTTAACTAAGGAGAAAATATTCCTGACAATCGTGTGATAAAGAAAATTTTGAGATATATGCCGAGTAGGTTTGATGCAAAAGTGACCGTTTTAAACTCCTTAGGTATGCTCGATTTGATAAAACTTGAAGATATTGTAGGTGACTCACAAACCTATTAAATCGACATGTTTACCTCCAAGCAAGTGCCAAAGAAAGAAAAGGGCATTGATTTGAAAGCCCGAAAGGAGGAACTAAAGTTTAGGATGACGATTTTGATTCCGATTTTGAGGATGTCGCCTTGTTGGCAAAGAAGTTCAATTAATTTCTTAAGCTTTAAAATCAATCGAAAGATGCAAATTTTTTTGAGAAATTTAAGAACAACAAGGTCGATTCCACCCTTAAAGATAAGAGTGAGAAATTTAATAGGGTTGAGTCGGGTATGTGTTTTGGGTGTGAGGGGTACGGTCACAAAGTTGTCGAGTGTCCCACTAGACTTAAGAAAGAGGGAAAGAAACTGATAGCATATAGCTCCTACTTAAGTGATAGTGATCCAAAAGAGGGAGAGAGTTCCCCTAATGAGAGAAAGTTTGTTGCTTTCTTGGCATGTCATGTGAGCGATGACAATAAATCTTTCCATGAAGATTCTCATATGCATGGCACTTTCGAGGCCGTTAAGAGTGCATCTCGAGTGTGATGAGAGTGACAAGGAGGATATCGATATGAAAGAGTTACAATTTGATTTTAATGAGTTGTATGCTGAGGCGGTGAAGGTGAAAAAGGAAAACTCTAAATTGCAAGCTAGGTTGAATGAGTGTTCCATAAAAAATAATAATGCTTTGATTGAGGATCTTCGGGCACAGGTGAATATGTTTAGGGGGAAGCTAGAATATGTGGATAAAGAGAGATATAAGCCTTCATGGTTTGATGGAGGCGTTGAAAAAGGAGATTCTAGTGTTTTAGGTGTCTAGGCGTGTGCTTGAGTTTAGGATTTGTGAGTTAAAAAAAAGTGGAAAGACTCGAGTAAGGTTAAGTTTGACTTGAAATATATATCGGAGAAGTTGGATAGGATGTTAGGAACCATCCAAGGCAAAAGTGATAGGTGTGGTATATGCTATGCCAATAGATATGTTCCCATTCCCAAAGCCAATACCAATTGTCTGAGAGAGCCCACTAGGAATGTGAGGAGAGTTCGACATTTTGGTAATCATTCCCACCGTCTTTACACTTGCACACATTGCTGTAGGAAAGGTCACCATAGACATTTTTGCTATGAACTTAGGAATGCTTCTAGGAAGTTTAGAAATAAAATCGTGTCGGTTCCCAAAACCCCCACGCGTTACGTTACACCTACTTGGGTTTGGAAATCGGACTTAGAGATTTAGGACTAAAACTTCTTATTTGGTTGCAGTTAATTCTTCCCATGCTAAATCTAAAGGATGATTGTGTTACCATGTTTGTCATACGCTAGTCTTTGCATCATGATTTATATCTTGCTGGTGTTATGACATGTGTATCATTTTTTATTACATTTTTCATTTATCGAGTCTTATTTGAAAAATACAAAATATTTTGTTTTTGATTAAATTTTTTGAAAAATACATATAGATTTTGTTTTAAATATTTTTGAGAAAAATTCAAAAATATTATGCATTTATTTGACTCAAAATATGTTGAAAACCAAAAATATTTTCTATTTGTTTTTGTTTTTGAGTTCACATGTTTGATGTGGCATATTGGTGTGCTTGAACCCCCATCCTTTCATTATCCATGTGGCTAGGACATTTGATCATATTTTTTTATACTTAGAATGATCTTAACCATTGTATTATGGGGTTGTTTCGAACTTGATATGCATTTTGATTCGACTTCGTATATATGCCATCCTTGCACACATGCACGAGTTTATATGGATGTTTGACATCTCTTACATATTTGAGTTTGGTGAGACGTTCTTATCTTAATTTTGTTATCTATGCGTAAGTAGACATAAGGAGGAGGTGTGCATATAAGAACTGTTTACCGTGAGGATGGTAATTTAAAAAAATGATGAGTGTGCACAGAAAAGGGCTGCGAGAGTGTAAAATTGAGTCGTCATAAAAGCCACGGTTTAAAAGAGCCTGAGAAAATTTAAAGGGAATAAAAATAATTATATGCCAAAATATGGGCCAAATTAGTTTATGTTCATTCCTAAAGAAATATATTATATATTTTATGGAGTTTGGATGGATAATTTAAATGGATTTACACCACGAATCCTAACGTTGAAAATCGTGTCATGATGCTATTGTTTGAAGAATCGTCAAAATTCCGAATTTGTGTGGATGTTTGATTGTTTAGTTCATTTACCTCACACTTTAATTGTCACATATGGATAAAATAAAATTTAATGATTTGTAGAGAGCTTCTTCATCATTTTGATGTGTTGGAATTATGATTCATTTGTTGTGGTTCACACTCATACATTACATGTTCATGTTTGAGCACATCAGTACTATGTTAGCATGTGACTCATATTATTTTTTAGGTTTTACTATTGTTTTGCTACCTCTCTACAATTTTATGCCCCTTACAGTCAATTTTTTCATGAATTTTTTTCACTGGGCAAAACTGTATGGTTTTCTGCACTAACTGTGAAAATTTGGTTTTCTCGTTTGAGCGACAATCCTATGTCGCACGAAGCCTTCAAGCGAGAAGCTCATGTCGTTTGAACGACTAAGCTGTCTCGTTCGAGCGACCCCTGAATTTCTATGTAATTCTGTTTCAGTACCCTGATTCTTTTGGTTATTTTTTTGGTACTGCTGGTTTCTTCTGGGTTTCTATTTATGCAGTTTATTTTGATAGATTTGATATTTTGATGCATTGGATCGTTTAGTCACACCTGCGTAGATTGCTGATTTCTCTTATGTGATTACTGTTTGCTAGCTACGGATTTGATATTGTTGATCATTATTAGCTGGTTGTTTGCATGTTTATCAAGATATATTTCATCGATTTATTTGATTCTAGATATGTTTATCTTTTCATCGGGTTGTCTATTCGAGACAAAAAGGGGGAGAGCTGTATGTGATGTAGGGGGAGATTTTGTGTGATGAGCTTGGTATCCTGATTTAAATTATTTTTCTTATCCCGATTTAATTGTTTTTATTACATATTGATATCATGATTTACTCACATAACAAATGATTTGGGTTTTATTTTACATATTGGTTTATATGATTTGTTCCTCCATACTTCATTGGGTATTTATCTGTTTCATGTGTGTAGGTATGCTCTAAGAGATTCAAGATTTCAAGTCTACATCACATTCATACATTCAGAGACAGTTCATGCTTTTCAGACCATCTTTTACTAGTCTTGTCCTATAATTTTTGATTTTGGGTTTATGAGATGGGTTTTAGGCGTCATACGGCTTGACGACCCGACTTAGGCATTTCACTATTAGTTTTGTCTCGGAATAGTCAAAGGGGGAGATTGGTAAAGACAAAATTTCCAATTGAGTTCATTGTTTAGTTTTGACTTATTCTCGAAAAACAAACACATTTGAGCCATAGGTCGCATTTTTATTGTCACGATCCCACACAGACTATGACATGTTGAAGTGTATTGAAGACGTCGAGCAAAGCTTCAAGGAATTATTTATGTCGAAGGTTTAATTGGTGCAAGTTTATTTGTCTTCAAGTTTAATTGCATTCTGAGATCACTCAGGTATGAATGCGTAATATTAATGGGACTCATAATTAATTTTAAATTATTTAAGGATGTTATTTTATTACTTAAATGTTTTTAAAATATTTTCAAAAATGTTTGAAATAGTTTACACTTCATTTTAAATCTGATAAGGACGGATTAGAGTAGTGTTTAAGTTGGACTCTAATTTGAAGCGTCATTCATACGACCTGATCGGTCGTTCGAGAGACAGGCCAGTATCGCTTGAATGAGCTACCTCCTTAAGAAAAATATATAATGGCGTGTTTCCATCAGATTTTGTAAGTGTGCATTATGCGAAAAATAGTTTATGAACCAGAACGTTTATGTAGATAGTTTTCTATGGTTTTCTAAAGTTAAACACATCCTTAGAGTTTCAAATATCCGAGTTTTCATTACTATATGCTATAGTGATCTTTGCATCCACCAAGAAGTTTTTGTTCTACATTGAATATTGTTGGTTTTGCGAAGAAGAAGCAAATGAGTTTGTGTTTCGATTCCGTAGACGTTATAAGCCATATCGGTGGACACCGAGACATATGTGGACGCTTATATTGTGGACACGTATCGTGGAAAAAGTACTTTCTGCGTGGGCACTATGAGAGAAGTGGTTGAAGACCAAAAGAGCGTCAAGTCTAGTGGGGATTGATTCGTTGAGCAATACCTGTGTCTGTTCATTGTAATTCCACATTCATAGTGATTGTCTTACTTTAATCACGAGATGAATGTTTAGGATTAATCAAGATAAAATTTGGTTAAGTAAAAATTAGTTCACAACTTGGTGCGAATTAAAAAATTGGAAAAAGTTTTTTCATAAAAAGAGAAATTATTTTTGTCATCCTTAAAACACTTTCTGCATAAGAAATAAAAAGGGACCCACAAGATGTGATCCACCTCAATGAAAAAATAGATAGGTTATTACATTTGGTATCCGATCATGATATTAAGTCTCGAGGGTTATGAGTTTATTATAGTTTTTTACGTGTCGAAATTTGATACGTGTTATTGATATGTACTCTTTAGGCTATGAGTATGGCATATGTTTTATTCCTATGTTTTTCATAAGGTGAACACTATAAGAGTGGGAGCTAAGAGAGCTAGTTTCATTATTGGTTCCTTGGCCCAAATTAGGTAAGGACAGTTCTTTTTGTGAGTCGAGGAATTTGCGACCATTATTTGTGCGGCCACTCCGGGAGGTATTGATATGGGTAGACAGAGCCTAGAGGCCTAAGGGACTCATATTTAGCATGGGATAGGGTGAATGGTAACTTCATCATGGGAAATCTTCCCACTTCAGTATGTGTGTGTGTGTGGGTGGGGGGGGGGGGGGGTTAACCCAATAGTGGATCACCAATGAGAGACATAGAGAAGCACCTGAGGATGGTGGAATACACTGATGTGTATAAGCAGATGTGAGCTACTTCTAAGTTTCAGGAGATGCTTTACAGTGGTGGGTGAGTGTGACCATGCCTGAGACTAGGATCGTCTGAATTTTGGTGATTTTATGGTAAGTTTCAATGAGAAATATTTCCCTTATTCCATTAGGAGATCGAATAAGAGATTTATTCTTAATATGGAGCGAGGTTCGAGGGTCATTAATGACTATGAGTAAGAGTTCACCAACTTGTACTTGTTTACACCTAAGGAGGTGAACATATAGGAAAAGAGGGAGAATTGCTTCATAAATGGTTTGCCTTGGTCTATCAAGTAGGTCATGATGGTAAACCCAACATACACCAGTTATGCTCAAGTTGTGGATATCGCATTGATGCTTTGATAAGAGAAATTGAATTACAAAAAGAACCTGGGGAAAAGGAATGAGTCATGGGGTCTGGATGGGACCAAAATAAGAGGAAGCAATTGCTTAGGAGAACATAAGGGTTGTAACAATTTGTTTAAAGTAAAATTCTTTTATTATATGTAAGAATTTTTCCTTAATTAAATATTTATTTTTTTGTATATTTTGTAGATGATGCTTTTATCGCGGATTCGAGGCCTACAGTTTGTGATGAAGAGTCTGATCCCATAGAAGTTTAATGAAGAGGTAATGCAAGTAAAAAAATTATTATGAATTTTTTTTTCATTTTAAATTCATGTTTTAAATTCTCTTTATAATTTATTACTTTTCTAAAAATGTTTTAAAACTTTTTTTTTCTTTCCAGGTTTGAGTTGATGATGATAAGGAGGAGAGGAGATTGCAAAAAGATGATAGTCGCGCTATTTGAGACTTTTGTGTAACATTTGTTATATTGGGGACTTTTGGGTAACATTTTCTATAGTTAATGTTATTTGAGACTTGTGTTGTTTGAAACTTATTTTGTGGTAGTTGATGTTATTTGGGACTTATTTTGTAATAATTGATGTTGTTTGAGACTTAGAAGTTTGGCATTTTATATTGTGTTATTTGAGACATTTTAATTATTTTGAGAAATTTGATGTTGAAATTTTAGACTTAGAAATTGATGTCGAGGCATTGTTATTCATTGATACATTTTCATTGCTTATAAAGGCACCATTATTTTTATATAATAGAATCTATTTTTTTTAAAAAAATTGGGTTTTAACCCACAGGACGACTAGGTTCTAACCCATTTAATTCAAGAGGAGCGGGGATGAGTTTGAAAAATTTATACTTAAACGGGTTCGGAATTAAAAATCTTAACCCGGGGCTAGTCGGGTTAATATTTTTTTTTCGCAGGACGATTTTGGGTTTTGACAAACCTGCTCCATACTCGAATCATTACCATCCCTAATTAGGGGCATAAAATTTGGAATAAGCCTCGAGTGGGACATTATCAACATCATACCCTTGAGTAGTGCATTAGAGTCCCACAGGTTCCTTAGAGGCCGGGACAAGGACAACAGGGAGCACATGTATCGGGTTGTCAGTTTTGACCTTTTAGAGGCGCTTGCTATTCTTGTGGAGAGATAGGACATCAAGCTAGGAGGTTCCCTAAGGCTCAAGGCGAGCGAGACTAATAATTTCTAGCATCGGGAGTAGAGGATGCTATTGCACCACCTACAACACAGGTGGGGGAAAACACGGGAGGAGCCGAGACTTGGTTAGTTGGGTTATTTTTGGGGAAAGCATAAACTGTCGACCTATTATTTGATACTTTATGCTTTATATATATATATATATATATACATATATATATATGTGTGTGTGTGTGTGTGTGTGTGTGTGTGTGTGTATCACTTGTGGGGTATGAGAACATGGGATTGGGTGTATGAGCTCCTAAGTCGTGGTATACTATGTTAGGCGTATGCGAGCCTTACTTTTATCTTATGATGATACATGGGCGCATGCTTAGCCTAAGATACTTTAGGTTGGGTAAGCGCATATAAGCCTATGGTATTTATACAGTTACAATTCTAAAGGTACGCTTTATCAAATTCTGATGATGGAATTCATGTATTAGGGGGAAGACTGTAATACCCCGCAATTATGAAGAATCAAATCAATTAATTAATTAAAAAAATTATGAAGTTGGAATTTGAATTGAATAAGAAAATATTTAATTTAAATAAATTTGGTATTTTTGACCAATTAAATGAATAAAATGGACATTTTATCAAATACTTGGTATTTTGGTGATTAGGTGAAAATCCTAGGGGAGTGTGAGTCTTTTTAAACTTTCTTAAACACCAAGCTAGTTTTTTTTAAAGGTCAATCACGTTTTATTTCACAAATTGAATTAGAGTTGTAAGTGAATATGGGTTCTTATAAAGATAATCCTAATCAAATTATGAGAAAATAGGTGAGAGAGAGGACCCGTGTTAAACCATGACTGTGGGGTTTCAAGCCTCCCACGCGGCCTTGAACCTGCGATAGAGGTTTGGGTAAACCGTTATAACATCCCTTACAACTATAACATATACAGGTCACTACTATAACGGGTGTAGTAGGATATTGAGGGGCTCTTCATGTGACTTTAATATGTTTTTTTATTTAAAGATTCTGAGACCTTTCTTTCACTCATTTTTAACCTTCTACCCATAACATAAGCCATATACCCTATTCTTTTAATTCCTAAACCTTTTTAAAAATGCATTCAACCCTTAATTTGAGAGCTTTGAAACTAGAATTTTAAGAAGATCAAAGAAGATAGATTGGGGGTTTTTGGAAGAGGAACAACTTGTGTTAATCATATGTTTTTTAGAATACTTTCATAAGGGAGGAATATTTCTAGTTTTCTTCCTAAGTGCTATTTTAATTAAATGTTATCTAAATACCAATTACACACATTTTGTAAATATGATTAGGAACCTAATTAGGGGAAGTGATAACCTAATTGAAAAAATATTTTTATTAACTTATGAAATTGGATTTAACACTTGAAATCTCACATGTTTGGTATTGGAAATGGGATTAAATTGCTTGTTCAATTAATATGCATCTCAAAAATATGCTAGGGATTATGGATTAAAATAAATAATGAATATTGGGCAAATCATTAGATCATGTGGTTTAAAAAATTTCGTTCACATGTTTAAGCCATTATATTCTTTTATTTGGTTAAAACTCGTTGAATTAGCATATTGGAAATTGAAAACTTGTTGGGATATTATATTGATCTTGGAATTCAAATTATGAAATTGGTATAATTCACATGTAGTTGAGCTTGAATAAATATAGAATAAAAAGATATGAATTTCGCCAAAAAATTCTAATAATTGTAGGAATTGTCAATAGGTTGGAATAATGACATCGTTAGGATTTATCATGTTATGTACATTAGTTTGTACTCATAATTAATTTATATGTAGTTGGTGATTTCTAAGTTTGGGACTATAAAATGGTTCCTTTTTCGTCAATTATTTTCTAGCTATGGGTGTAGGTAATATTTGTGATTTTGGTTAATTCCTAGGTATGGGACTAGGGAATGTTTGTGGCTTTAAGTATTTCCTAGGTATGTGATAGGTGATACATGTGGTTTTTGGTGATCTCCAGATATGGGAATAAGGACGGTTTGGATTATAATGCCCTAGAGTTTTGGGGTCACATGATAAATGATAATATGATTAATACCTTATATAATAATAGAAATTAGAGATTAATGGATCTGCTACGTCATTATATGTGTGGGTGTACATCGATTGGCTAAACTGTATGTATGAGACCTATATTGGCTTGGATACTTTCTCGGAATTTATCTGGGAATTATAGTATGCGAAGAGTCTAGTGTTGGTTCACTATGATAATATGTGTGGGACCTAGTAAAAGTGGCTATAATAATGGTTTTATGTGTTCATCATGATATGCGTAGTATCTAGGGTTGTCTAGATACCATTGTATGTGTCGGACCTAGAAAATATGACTATAGTGACGAATTTGCGTAGAGAAACATCACGATAAGTGTGGGTGATATTATGGATCGTTGGGCGATAGTGATGTAATGGATATTGATGAGTTGATATGAATGGTGCACTATGGTGTGTGTAGGGACATATATGAGACAAACTGGCTATAGTGAAGTAACATGTGAGATAAGTGCTAAAGTTAAAATATTAAATATTGAAAGAAATATAAATGTAAAGACGAATAGTTTATTTAGTTTATTTTACTTGCATTATTATTCAAATTTCCTATTTTTAATTTAAACACTCTATTATTACATTTAACTCATTTAGTGCTTATGATTAAGTTCATTAAACCTATGGTGTCAAAAAATCTGGGATATGGGGGATGCCCATGTACCACGATGTATTCACAATAATAAATAACAAAGAGACAAAGATTTACGTGGTTCGACCATGAATGTCCTATGTCCACGGGGCTGCGGTTGTGTTCCATTAGAATGATGAGAGAGTTTTACATGAGAGTGTTTCTCTAGCTTATAATCCGCCTTACACAATGGGGGGTGTCCCCTTTATATAGAGTTAGGGGTTATGTTAGGGTTACAAATATGGATGAGTCCTATCTTTGTGGAGTTTAATTCCAACCAGATACTCCTCCTCGGCCTTCTAGTTTATCAAGGACTCTAGTCGTCCCTATCTGTTGCTCGCCATATTGACCGAGGTGCTCGACACGTGTCATGCTATTATGTAGGAATATTTCTTGCCCCCACAATGGCCCCACAGGTCGCAGCTCAACTGAGTTGATTATGAGATGAGCTGGGAGCTGATCCATAATCTCTTTAATCGTATGCAGTTGTTGATGTGAACTGGACTGACATTCTTTGAGCTGTTGCTCAACTTTTAAGCCTTCTTTGGTTGATCTTCTTGCCTTTATAGGTTTTTAGATGAATGCTTGGCTTGAGTTGAAAGACGTTCAATTGATATGGGAACCGGACTCGAGAGTGTCGAGCTGCCTACGTACCCTCTTGGGATCAGGTTGAACGTAGTTCATTGTTCTATTTTATTATATGGCCCAATTCGTGAGGCTAACCATAGGACTGTTCAGAATTTGTTTGCTGAGGCTTTCTCGAGCATGCATCAAATTTAGGGCATCTCCCTGTATTTTGATCTTGTATGGTCCATTTGTTGAGGTCGACTACAGTCCTATATGTCGAGCCTTGCTCGAATATGTAGCTAGTTGGGGTAAGACCCTGAATTAATTTTTTCATATGGTTCAATTAGAGAGGCCGACCAAAATCCTATGCACCGAGACTTGCTCGAGCATGTACCTAGGAGGGGTAAGACCCTGCATTAGGTTTTTCATATGGTCCAATTGGAGAGGACGACCAAAAGCCTATGTGGCGAACCTTGCTCGAGCATGTACCTAGTAGGGGTAAAACCTTGCATTAGGTTTTTTCATATGGTCTAATTAGAGAGGCAGGTCAAAAGCCTATGCGCCGAGCCTTGCTCGAGCATGCACTTAGTAGGGGTAAGACCCTGTATTATATTTTTCATATGGTCCAACTGGAGAGGCCGACCAAAAGCCTATGCATCGAGCCTTGCTCAAGCATGTACCTAGTAGGGGTAAAACCCTGCATTAGGTTTTTCATATGATCCAATTGGAGAGGCTGACCAAAAGCCTATGTGTTGAGCCTTGCTCGAACATGTACCTAGTTGGGGTAAGACCATGCATTAGGTTTTTCATATGGTCCAATTGGTGAGGCTGACCACGGGCCTATGCACCGAGCCTTGCTCGGGCATGTACCTAGTTGGGGTAAGACCCTGCATTAGATTTTTTTTATGGTCCAATTGGTGAGGCCGACGACAGGCTTATATGCCGAGCCGTGCTCGAGCATGTACCTAGTAGGGGTAAGACCCTGCATTAGGTTTTACATATGGCCTAATTGGTAAGGCCAACCAGAAGCCTATGCACCGAACCTTGCTCGACATGTACCTAATTGGGGTAAGACCCTGCATTAGGTTTTTCATATGGTCCAATTGGTGAGGCCGACCATAGGCCTATGTATCGAGCCGTGCTCGAGCATGTACCTAGTAGGGGTAAGACCCTACATTAGGTTTTTCATATGGTCCAATTGGTGAGGCCGACTAGTGGCCTATGTGACGAGTCTTGCTCGAGCACGCACCTAGTCGGGGTAAGACCCTGCATTAGGTTTATAATTTTTTATATGTAATCAGTACTCTTATTATACTTAGGCCTTTCCCGCAAGTCAATGTAATACGATTTTTGTTCGCATTTTTCCATTTTCTAATGCCTCACATGTAAATATCCTTATATTTTACCTTTTAGGTTGTTCCGTCACACTTCCTTAAAGAAAAAAGACGATGGCAAAAATGCACCAGGTTTAAGGGCCATCCACTCATTCATGATTTTAACCGACCAACATAGTTGGCGACCAACCTAAGTTGGCTTTTTGCCTAGGGATCCCCCTTAGGGATTTTATTATTGTCGGGCAACTCATGAGGCCATTTGTGTCTGGAGATGACAAAGGCTCGAGGACTTCCTTAATTTAATTGAAACAAGCAAGACATCTATTGTAATTAAATCAAGCTTAGTCATGATCGTCATTTGAAAGACTAGTGCGAGTGTTAGCCATGTTGGCATCCATCCTGAGTTGGCCTCTTTTATTTTGCCTTAAATGTTGCAATGAATCTATTCAAGTGTCATAATTGCCATGGAGCCCCTAATCGGGATGTGAAGAGAAGACTGCCCTACCGTCTATCAAGTTATTTGATCTCTATAACCGAGATTATAAGTGTGCCCGACCATTCCTCAGGGATTTATTGTGTTGAATAGTGTCTCATGGATCGTTCGTCTAGCTGGATATAATTAAAGATTGTCTTGTTAATATAGCTCCATGTAATGTATCGTTCCTCGGGGCACACTTATTCGTCGACCATGCATGGTGGTTCCAGGAGGTTGTGGAAGACTCCATATAGCTCGTGCACCTAAAGAAATTGATATGAGTTCAAAGCATCTTCGCGCTGAAATGCGTTGATTTGATATGACGCTAAAAAAACACCGTTCCACTAGAGAGGATATCTTAGTGTTGATGACGCGTTAATTTATTGCTTAGTGTTCACCGATCACCATGGGTTGTCTGACGATGTTGCTTGATACATTCAGGGTGGTCACATGTTCTGTTCGTTGACTGTGATTTTGCTGGATATGTGACTTCTTACATGTTGGATTCGTCCTTGTTGATAAATATGGATGATCGTTGCTCTCCATGCTGCTTTATGTGTTATTGGATCTTTGTTTTATAGATCGCCCAACTTCTCATTCGTCGAGGTTTAATTAAATAAGACCGGTATTGCCCAACTGTCCATTGGAGCTTGAGACGCGATCACATAATGTCAACTATCCATCGAAGCTGAGGGTCCGTCGAGGCAAAATTGTGAAGGACCTAGTAGATGTTGCGAACGATCCATACCCGAGCATCTATCAGAGCATTGATAAGATAAATGATGCCTGAATGCCTGTCGAGGTAAAAATTATAGAGGATCTGGTAGATATTGCGGGTGATCCATGCTCGAGTATCCGTGAGGCAAAAAGGACCGAGCAAGTATTACGAACTATCCTGTAGTGTTAGTGAAAACTGAATTTCTAAACCATTTGTTAGGGTTAAAAAATGATAATAAATGTGACGTCGATCGTTAAACGACTATGCCAACCATTTGTCGGGACTGAATATAAGAATTATCCTGATCAACCATTTGTTGGGGATAAAATGCGACGTGTGTGGCAAATATCTTTGGGACTAAATATATAGAAATATTTTGCCGATCATTTGTCAAGATGAACATTGAATATGCCTGATCATCCTTCGGGTCAAGAATCATAGAGCCAGATAATCATTACTAAAATTGAAGAAATATCAACGTCTGAGCATCCATCGATTATCATAAATAATATTGCCCAAGCATTTGTTGGGTCCAAAGTGGTGTAACATGCTCGACCATTCGTCAGAGCATTAATGAAATAAGTGGTGCCTGGGTCATCTGTCGGGGCAAAGTTGTACATGTCCGAATAAATATAGAGAGCGATCCTTCCTCGAGAATCTATCGGTCCATTAATAATATTTCTAAGAACTTAAGATTGTGGCTGAGCATTCGTCGGGACAGCTATCCACTAGGGATAAAATGAGACTTGTGAGGGAGATGTCTTCGGGACTAAATATAAAATATTTTGTCGATCATCTGCCGAAATGAATCTTGAATGTGCTCGACCGTCCTTCAGGTTAAGAATCATAGAATCCGAGCTTCAGTCGAAGTAATAATAATTTTCTCCACGCATTTCTTTGGGTCTAAAGTGCTATAGTGTGCTCGATTATCCGTCGGAGCATTAATAAAATGAATGGTGCCTGGATAGCCTGTCGGGGAAAAGTTGTATAATAGATATAGCGAGCACTTCGTGATCGAGCATCTGTTGAAACATCGATGAGACTTCCAAGAACTTAAGATTGTTGTTGAGCATCCGTCGGGACTGAATCTTGTACCTGTGGAAGTTAGTAAATTTCCCGACCATCTGTGGTGGGTAAATCAAATAGAAGTTATCATGATCATGATCTGTTCAACCAAGTATATAAGATATGCATCCGGGCGGCCATTTTTCGAGGAAAAAATTCATAGTAGCGTATGAATGTAATAAATAATCCAATGATTTTTAGTACAAAAATCCCATTGAGATAATTTTGCCCGAGCATCCGTCGGGGCTGGCGAAATGACTAACTTTTGCTAAAATTAAATAGTTGTTGCCGGATGACAATATTGAAAATTAAATGATCGAATAAATGACGAGTGCTGTGTAAGTGCGCCCCACTATTTATGTGATCAAAATAATTTGTAATAAGGTCGCATAAAAAGTGCTAACTAAAATCATTGTAATAAAATCACATGGTCCCTTAAAATAATTTTAGTTTTAGAGAGAACCGAGCAATGCAAAAATTAGTCAAATATATTCCAAGTGTAAGACAAGGATTAATTCAGAATTTTTGTAAAATTATTTGAAGTCCAAATACAAGTTTGGTTTCAAAAATTTATTTTCACATAAATATGTGAAGTATAAAGTATGAGGGTCAATTCTCAAACTTGTTTGCCACAAAAAGAAAAGAGAAGGGAATTAGATATTGTTTTGGTCCTGTTCGTGGGTTTCACTTCCGAAATCTGAAGTTGGCTTGATGTGTAGCCAGGTCGTATGGGAGATGCCCAATGTCTCCTCGATGCCGACTAGCGAAAGCATTACTGCACAGTGGTCGCCGACCACTGTTGGTGGTCCGATGATGTTCATTGAAGGCCGACCAGTAGGGGCGGGTCTGTTCGTAGTAGATCGGAGGTAACCGAAGAGATTACTGAAGACTGCAGACTGAAGCTGAAGACTTGCTGGTGCTCGATCTAAGAAATACAGTTTGGCGAGGAGTTATGGCTTCCTGAAGAGTTGGGACGCGGATTAGTGCCGCCGACTAGTGATTTGGTCCAACGGTGATCCTTCTCGAGCTCGTTGCCTGTTCGCCGATCTATGGCGACGTGGATAATGGGTCCTCCACCGATATTTGTTTTATGGAAGTCTTGCTTGCCACCACTGGTCGGAGAGGAGAAGGATCGATGTTGGGCCGTCGGAGTTCGTACTCCTTATGCTTGGAGATGACTGGAAGAGATGACCAACATATTGTTGGCTCCTCTATTATACGGATTGCCCCTTTTCCATTGTTGTGTGACCATAGATAAATTGAGTAGTGGTTGGTGCCGCCTGGCCGGATGACAGTGCTGGATCACAGGCAGGAGACGACCTCAGGCTGTAGACCTTGGAAGACCGGAAGGGAGAACCAAAAATTGGTTGATTTCTTCATGATTTCACTTTTACAGTGTAGATGGAGATAAAGATTATCGGCTTGATTGTGTACCAGAATATGTGAACACATATCAGTAAAAATAACATCCTTAGAAATTTCGTAAAGATGCAGAGATGATCGGTGACGAAAGAGAAACACTGTAGACGGTTATCTCCTGCCAGAAAATTAGGGATATGAGAATCAAGATTATGATGTAACCCAGTAAATATGTGCGTATAATTAGGAGTTTCTCAAGAGACTCCAAATATTTGGGGAGTCCTAGTAGACCTCCGCCAGTGATATTCATCTTGTCAAACAGTGAAAATTACCCTGAAACAATACTACTGAGTAGGTTTGCATATTAATAAAAATTGAATACAAGATTTATGAACACAAATGTATGAAAAATCATGAATCAATGAAGGATATTTGTTCGAAACAAATAATTATATATGAAACATATAACTGCCCGTGCACAGATTAAAAAAGAAAACTTATCTTTTGATTATGTGCATAACGTAGGTATAATTGCCTTGAACGTAAATCTAGATCTCTTCTAGCAAGCAGGAGAAGGATTTTTGTGCTGTTTCCTACAGACAGTGCCAATTGTAGTGTCAAAAAATTTGGGATATGGGGATGTCCATGTACCATGATGTATGCACAATAATAAATAAAAGAGAGATAAAGATTTACGTAGTTCGATCATGAATGACCTACGTCCACGGGGCTGTGGTTGTGTTCCATTAGAATGATGAGAGAGTTTTACATGAGAGTGTTTCTCTAGCTTCTAAGCGTCCTTACACAATGTGGGGTGTCCCCTTTATATAGAGTTAAGGGTTACATTAGGGTTACAAATATGGATGAGTCCTATCTTCGTGGAGTTTAATTCCAATCAGATACTGCTCCTCGGTCTTCTAGTTTATCAAGGACTGTAGTCGTCCCTATCTGTTGCTCGCCATCTTGATCGGGATGCTCGCCACGTGTCATGCTATTATGTAGGCATATTTCTTTCCCCCATAAAACCTAATTCAGAAACATAGCAAGTATTCATGAGGTGGGCCCTAACCCAGTGTTGTTAACTAGCATTTCAAGTAGGGGTGGTAATTTTAGAAACAACACGACATGACACAAAGAGAAATTAACACGAAATTGACTTGACATATCGAGTTCATGTCGCGTTCAGGTCGAGTTTATTGCACATGTTATCACGTCGTGTTATGTTTGTATTCAATTTTTGCCACAAAATTGACCCAAATCAGACTCGATTAGAACCAAAAAAAAAAAAAGACATGATAGAGACCCAATTCAGACCCATATTTTGACCACATTTAAACCCACTAAAAGTCCATCCCATTACATAACTCAATACCCATTTGAAGTTAACCCTACAACTAAAAAACCTTAACATTTTCAGTTACTTAGCTTAGAAACAAATCTCAAAAACTCTTAACTAACTCCCTCCCTCCCTCCCTCGTAATTTACCTTTGCCTCGTTACTCCCATTTTTAGATAATTTTGCACTGAGTTTCAAGACTTGAAAAAACCTCATATTGGTTTGGTAAAAAAAACTGATACACTATTCTAAATTACACATATCCATTCATTATGGAAGTCCCAAATAAGATTTATTGCTATTAATTAAAATATCCAAAGTATTTAAATAAATACTTAGGATAACCTAACATAATTTATGTTCGAACCCTCCTTTTAGTTTTTTTTTCTATTTCCTTTACACTTTTTTTGCGTGAGAATTTTTTTTTCTTTAATGACAAGATCTAAACCTGTAATTTGTATTGTTTATTATTTTAATCACAAACATGTTATGGTTCAATAACTGCAATTGGATTGTTGTGTCATGTTAGGTCGGGTGTAATCATGTCAAATTGAACTGCCATTACTTATTTCATCGTATCATGTTTTAAATGTGTCGTGTTTAGGAAAAAAATTATGCTATCATGTCATGTTTTATTCGTGTCAACTGAAAAATTATCGTGTCGTGTAGGGTTGCGTGAAAACATGTCCCATTGACCTGAATTTTCACCCCTTATTTCAGGTTTGGTTCCTACTAGAGTCGTAGTTATATTTAGCAAAAGTACAAGTGGAGATTTTCTTTATTGCTTTAAATAATTTTCCTTTTAGTAGTATTTATTTTATAAGACAACTATATTTGGATAGCGTGGGTTCGTAGACTCCACGTGAGTTATGGTTTTGATTTTTGAGATTTTGTCGATAACATTTTATCAAGGTTCTAAAAAATACGGGGCGTGATCGAGGCGTGGAGGCCAAGCCTTAAAAGCCTAGGCGGGTCTTAGGCGTGAAAAGGCGTTTAGGCTTTTTTAATATATTTTAATATTTTTTAACCATAACAAGGGTATTAAAATACTAAAATTGTACATATCATAAAAACATGTCTGAATATTTACAAATTAAAATACTATTTAATTATTTTAGATGAGATAATGGTCAGGTTTGTAAAAAAAATATTTAAAAGGCGATATCGTTTCACTAAAGCATTGTTGTTTTTAGAGAAAAAGTGTGCCATAAGGGTTTTACCTAGCATAAGGCACCAAAAGCTTAAGGCGGGCGTTTCGCCCAAGCCCCAAGCCTAGGCGGATTTTTTAGAATAGTGCATTTTATTATCGAATTTTTATATTATTGGTGTTTTAGCAGGGTGATGGAATTAATTGTGGTGAATGGTTTAATTATTTATTTTATAACTTGTGGAAAAAGTTTTAAATGTCTCATAGTGTAGTCACATGCTAAGAATGATATTTTAATTGTAATGACTGACATATCGTGGCATTAGGACTTGATAAACCTTAACGCGAAAATAGGTGGGTTTTTACAGTATTACCACTAACACCTCTTTGAATGACGGTGAATATATGATCAATGATATCATCAACGCTTATGCTCAACTTTTTAAAGAGTCCATAGAATTCAATAATAAGAATGTATAATTATCCACCATGTTAGTCAATGTTGAAAATGAAAGGGTTATGGTGAGTAAGGGTACTTTAATACATTTAGACTCTTAAAAAGCGGTGTTTGGTGAACCACTTTGCATAGAGGGAAGTAATAACGACTTTCTTCGTGTTGAGGTTGAGTATTTAAAAAGATCTTTGCAAGAGAGTGAAAATTGGGCAATATGCTTTTAGGGGGTAAGTATTCTAAATACAATAGAGGTATAGGTTTTGAAAATGATATTCCTTCATCTCACCTTATGATCCACTCATCACAACCTATTTTACGAACCTCCAAAAAGAGATCTTCTTCAATCAACTCATCTCCAAAGATAAAAAGGAAGGTGAAGTTCATTTGTTCCTATTGTGACAAATAGGAACATTTGAAAGAATATTTTTTCAACCGGATGAAACATGCTCTAAAGTACTTAATCGCTCTGCTAGAACCTAAACCCTTTGAGTGTAGTCATTATAAAAATCGATCATTTATATAGTTTTGTGTTTATTTCAACCATTTTCTTGTTTAATGAACTTTAAGCATAATATGAGTTTTAATCATAAGGGTAAGAATAAGGTAGTTGCTTCTATATAATAGCCCAAGGTAAAATCAAGCAATGTTTTTGCTCACAAAGTCATGTCTGATTCCTCTAATCTATAAAATCAACATAGTTGCTTGACATTGATCAAGTCGAAGTCAACGACCTCTCCAAGTGTCATTTCCCTCCTCTGATTAATTAGAGTTAGGATTTGTAGATTTGCCTAGAATATACTTAGATTTCTTATATTTTTCATGGTATTATCTAGGTTTGGTTTCACCTTTTACTTTTTGGTACTGATCTTTAGATGTTTATTTTGGAAACCTTTTTATTGTGAAACTTTGATTTCTACGTTTGTAGGTATACATATATCCTATATGATTCACTTTTGACCTACATGATTAGATATGTTCAATTGGTTTGAATTATGGCTTATATACTCCATGCTTAGAAATTTATATCTTGGAATGCCTTGGTATATTAACTTACAAATTTAGAGTATTTTGTCATAAAGCATGCATTTTACACCACACTATAACTTGAGCAATTTTCATGAAAAATATAACGATGGGATAGGTTTCTACTTCTAAAAAAAAATTAAAATTTATATGTGATTTTTGATAAGAGAATGTCAATTGTGATCCTTGTGTATTACATTATTCAATCATGGTGTTAATTGGAAAAGAAAATTTAATAAATTATTCAAAATCATAAGAAAAGAAGTGGCCAAGATTACAAGTTAAGGATGTGGAATTATACCTTTGTAAAAATTGGAAACGTTTCCCGCCATTATGTAAAGAGTGAAAGTCACCAATTGCCAAAGCATTTTTCAAAGCGATGTCTCAAATATTTAATTCTATCTAAAAATTGAGTAACACTAAATAATATGAGACTTTAAAGATTTTAATCATAAATCACTTTATGAGGATAAAAAAGTGGTAGTTGAAAATGATGAAAATATATCGAACTTTTTCTAACTTGCATAAACTTAAAATTTACAAAAGTGAGTTAAAATATTAATCTTCATTCTTAATTTTACTTGTTAATTTTCATTTTATTCACTTATATATATATATATATATATATATATATATATATATATATATATATATATATATATATATATATATATATATATATATATATATATATTGTGGGGGGGGGGGGGGGGTATAGTGTACTTGGCTAAACTAAGAAGGTTCATGTATACCCTTCCTTATACCTTTGTTCTTGCACATATTGGATTCCCTAACATTGTTCGTGACCCATGTTGCACCCACAAAAAAATGACTTTGTGTCTTTTAAATCGTTTGGAATGAGTTAATTTTCTTTTCTAAACCCACTTCACAACTTTACCCATTTTTACCCAAACCGGATCCAAAGATTGGAAGACTCTTACCCTAAATATAAGTGCTTGTTCATCTACTTGGTAAGTTTTCTTCTTAGATTTTGTGAATTTTATCTTTTTAGATCTTAGAGTTGGGTGTTGTAGTTTTTGGTTTATGGTTAAATTTTTATCTACGTTTGATAGATTTATTTTCTTGAGATGAGATTCATTAGCGGTAATTTCTTTTGTTTGGCCTTATAATTTCTTACATTGCTCTACCTCATTAGAAATTTGTTAATCTAGTGTTAAATGTGAGTGAAAATTCATGATTGTACACATTGTCATACATAAAACTATCTCACATATTTTTTTAGTGTAGGAACCATGGTTTGTCTTTGATATCCATTTTTTTATCATGGTATTTATGTGCTTTGTCTTAGTTTGTGATTTCCAAGATATATTAATATATCCCAAATCATGCTCATATGCCTTAACATCCACCAATGGCCACTCCATATTTCGTGAATTATTCTTTCAATGCTTTGTGCATTGGGAATGTTTAATAGATTTTGAATCTTTATATGAGACACATTTTCCACAGTTTTTGAATATTTTTAGCCGACTTGGTATTTGTTTTTAAACCAGGAAATATTAAAACTTGGTGAGATAATTTTATGCCAATGTGGACGAAGGGGAAAACGAGATGAGATACTTGATCCTTAATGATCATGTCCATGGTATGAAAATAATTATTCCTATGGAGTTGATTGAGCATCACTACAATCTTAAGAAAGAAAGTACACTTGCATACCCATTTGATCCCATTGCATGGGGTCCCTCAAAATATGAGGCAATCACATATTTGAGTTATGGTCATTGCTAAATTTGGCCTTGAAATAATTTCCCACATGTTTTTTTGTATACGGAAATCTATATTCTCAATATGGTGTTGCTCTAAAATATTTTACCTATTTTGAACCCTCACAAGATCTCTTTTCAACACGCTTATTTATTGTATGTGATTGGAGTGAGGTTGTGGCACCCCGCCTAATTAAACATCGGGTGATCAGGCCTTTATTAAATTAAAACAAGTTTCTCAAATGGTTCATTCTTAGCATCACTGTCGAAAACTTTTTAATTACTAATCCCCTAAGTAAAATTAGACCGGTGCCGAATTTTATCTTTCTTAAAACAGATAAATCAACCATGTGGAACAAAGTACAAACAATCATGTACTATAATTCAAACAACAAAGTAAAAGTACAACAGAACAAAAGTATTACCGAATAAACCATCGACTAAAAATCCCAAACAACAATAGAATAACCACTAGTCTGAAACAAACATCTGAGACTAATACCGGACCACAAGTCCATGCATAGAAGAGTGTGAGATCCTGTACTAGATCTGAATGAGAGATATCGTCTAGTCAAAATCCTGTAAGCATCCACTGTGCTACAGCTCCGAGTCTCTGGAATGGAATCATCATACATGGCATCCCTCTGGCTGGACACCTAAAAGGTTTTGAAAATATTTTATAGCAAGAGTTAGTACTCAAAATATTTTGAAAATATTTAGCAAGCGTTTATCACAATATAAAATGCGGTTATTGATTACACATGTTAGGTTCTCGTACACTCTCTTGAGTTACTCACCCCTCATCTTTGGTGCACACCTAACATTCTACACTTAGTTTATCTAGCCATACCTCCCAAGCTAACTAAAACCAAAGTAGTCAACTGAACTTATCTGTACCCAAGTTCTAGTACCGCCCATACAGTACAACCGTTTCACTAACATCTCGCGTATGTTAATTAATTCTCAAGTAACATTTCATCTATGTTATTTTTCAAGACTTCCCATTTAGTTTCATTACTAAAATTACTACAATTCTCACAATTGTTGACTTCCCACTTATGTAATTAAGTTTCACTACTTGAATTACTAAATAGATTTTCTCTATCTAAAGGTGCATTTCGTAATTAAGTTTCACTACTTAACTTACCAATTCAGTATGTATCTTTAAATACATAATATGTATCAATCTACTAACACACGAAAGTAGGATATCATCAAGTATATATATATATATTTCACACACAATATATACTAAATATCAGTCATTGCTATTTTGCCCTTTTTATACACGTAAAGGACTCTTGGTTCGGAATGATTCATCGACCCCAAGTAAGAATTGGTTCGGAATGATACATCGACCCCAATTATTTATATACACAAATAAAGATCTCTTGGTTCGGAATGATTCATCGACCCCAAGTGAGAGTTGGTTCGGAATTATCCATCGACCCCAACTATTTTTAAAAATATATATATACACATATTCTGGTTCGGGACTCTCTCATCGCGACACCAGTTCAAAGTTTGGTTCGGCATTTCTCATCGACCCCAAACATATAATAACTTTATGTTAGTTCGGAATGTCCCATCGACCCTAACATAATTAATTTAGGTATAATCTCTCTACCTAAAAGATCACATAATTCAGTAGGTACACGCCCGACCTATTAATCATATACGTACGTAATATTTTAATCTCATATATCTACCGTACAATATTCGCTTTACGATTTATCTCATTAATCGTATTTATTTGAGTATTCACACAACTCTAAGGGTCCTAGTTACTCCTTACATATAATTTCAGTAGTTATTTCTTACCCTACTGGTCTATTACTAAAATTGAATTTACTTCGCCCCGTAACTCAATTTCCGAAATCCCCGATACTCTACTAAATCGAATTATTCTCCTCAGTCCGTAATCCAAGCCCTACACCCAATGGCCTTATCGGACCTCAACAATATACCTACTGGTCTTATTCTCACTCCCATATAAGTATAATGTAAATCCTAGAATACTCATTCATTCCCGAACTCAACGAAGAATTAAACATAAAATTTTCGAGAAACAGCTTGCGTCGATCGATCGACGGCTGGGTTCGATCGATCGATAGTTCGAGATCGATCGATCGATCGAACAGGGACAGACGCAGTTGTCTTCTTCGTTAAGATTTTTCCTCCATTAACAAACCTTCAAACTCCATTATAGTCCACCAAACTTTGACATAATGATCCTAACATATTTCCACATATACTATGACAGTTTCTAACGTGTCAAATACATCAAAACTCTAATTACTTTAAAGAAATAATGAATTAAAATTCAGAATTTCTTGAAACCCTAGTTATGGTGTTCTTCCCATATTATCATTCAAAATCCAGATTTTAATCCGAAAAATCATCAAGTCTAATCTGAATCTTAAACCTCTACATAAGGTAAATCATTCTACATGCTATTCCTATCCCAACATGTATAAATATCATCTTTCTCCAATCAAAATAATGATTTAAACAACACTATTCAAGAACCCTACACATGGGTATTATAACTTTATAATTTTTGCAATAAACAACTTGCCTTATGATCAGTAGGGTCTGATTTCGTGGTTGTTGTTAATGATTGATGATCTTCATCCTTCAATCCTTCTTCCCCAACAAGTTGATGGTAAAAATCCCTTTGAATCTTTCCCAATTCCTCCTTTTGCCTTAGAAAGTTGTGCCTCTCTTCTCTCTAATGGTATTGGTGTTGTCATGGGTGTTCTAACCCTAATTCCTCTATCATACGGTTGATATAAAACTCTCAATTTCATAGGTCTCCATACCCTCTTATGTCAAAAGACCAAAACGCCCCCGAACGGTCTCGGTTTAGTCCAAAATTACCCCGTGACTCAACTAGTACCCCCGGGTATACTATTTTGACTAAGTTGACCCTTCCGGACTCATCGGTGACCTCTAAATTATCATTTGAGTCACTTAAAAAGTATTACTCGTTCTCACCCCAACACGGTCTACACGCGTTAAGTAACTATTTACCACTCGCACTAAGTAAATAAAATGAGGCAATATAAACAGGTATCTATCTCTCGATTAATATTCCATAATTTCAATTTTTAAATAAAACTCTTTAAATTAATACTCTTACGTAATTTAAATTAAGCCGTAATTTTCTCATTTAATTCTCCAATCTAATTAAATAGAATTATTTGGAATATTCAGAAATACGGGGTATTACATACTTCCCCCCTTGCAAAGGAATTTCGTCCTCGAAATTAGGATAAGGCTGGTATTAAGGCTAAGGACCTTAAGTATAATTGCATCCTCTAATACCCAATACTAAATCATAACATCCTAACGGTCGCCCCAAGTACATGCCTTGCTTCATTATAAATTCTTATCGCACGTTACCCATGCCGCATATATCATAATTGAGTCTCACTACTTAATTTCTCATAGATTTTTCCAATCCAACGTTAATTCTTGAAATTAAGTTTCTCCCTACTTAATTTATCCATTTGATGTATATCTCTATATAACATCTAAGTGTCTACTATCACTCATAAGTAGAATATTATAAGGTATATATTTCACATACAATATATACTTTAAGGAAAATTGGTCCGACAAAAATCATCGGCCCCGATAATCCTATCATTTACATTGGTCGACCCCAAGGTAAATGTAATGCACATGTCGGTTCAGACCTTCCATCAATACCAATATTTATCATCGATTTGGTTCGGAAAAATCATCGACCCCAAATCGATCACTCATGTATTGGTCCGGAACATCATCGACCCCAATACAGAGATTAAGCACACTTACTATCACACATAAGTAGAAAAATCAATAGGTATATATATATTGTACACATAACATATACTATCAACACTTATTTTATAATCACCCCCCTTCTATAACACTTTTGGGGTCATTGGCTCGGAATTCCACCTCGATCACCAATAGTTATTAATTACTTGTCTCGAGATGACATCTCGAGCACCAATATATGTATATATATCTCATCGCACATGAGTAGACAATTTGTGAGCCATATATTTCACATTTCATATACCTTAAAATGGCACACTCCAATAGAATGTCCTCATATCACGCGTTAAGGACTAAAAGTTCGAAATGTCTCCTCGAACCACACCTCAAAGTACATGTATTGTTCGTAATCGGTACCCACGAACCTAATCCTTATGTACAGTCCATATAGGCACTCACTCTACCTATAAATATGCTCTTATAGGCATACATTCAACCTATGAATTGATCAGTGGGCTTCTCCAAAATTCCACTATCATAAGGGCGTATCATCACTCTTTCTCACTAACATTGAGTCGTAGGTAACACAACGTACTCAAAATAAAACTTTATCTCTATTCCTTCCTGACCATCTCTCACAGGGTGGAATTTTAGGATTTCATCCTGATTCACAATCATGTAGAGAGGCACCGTGCACTCTCCCTTTTCAACTACATACTAATCCATCCCGATCACCCCATTTCGCTACCCCCAACGAAATGTTGGCTTAATTATGATGTTCACAACCCATCAATAATTTATAAGTCTGTCTCCTCATTCTATCACTGGAAATGTCGGTTCACTACCACATTCCGGTTGTTCATTTCGAGTCTATCTTGTCTATAAACTAGAGGTGTATCTGGAGACAATCTCACTATGTCTCTCCTCAACATTGCTTCCCACTTACGTCATCTTTCCTCAAGTGGTACTCTATTCCCCTTTCTCTCCGGGTTTATTATACTCTACAATCCGTGCACTCTTCGCAATTGGCGCACTTTTTAGGTTGGTTACTTTATAAGAATCAACATTTTAGTAACACGTAAGTCACTCACAACACTCAATCAAGTATAACCTTGCGCTACTTCTTCACCACATTTAGGTCTCCCATATCAAGAGATAACCTTTGAACGGTTTCCCACCGACTTTCATCCCATAGGGTGTGCTGGATCTCTCAGCACATATAATCTTGGATCATCGTCTATCTCCCATAACGTTCAACCCATTTCATCGATACGACTTGTCTTCTAATTTCCCCACTGGTGTACAAAATAATTTTCCGCATCCCTCTATCTCGGATGTCTAAGGAATCCTATTGATTAGGGCGCCCATACACCCTTTTCTCCGGGTACATTTGCAAAAACATTGCAAATGTCGCACCCGTAACATGCTTTTCTTCAACTCTAGCCTAGTCTACACGACGTGACCACAATCTTGTGGGTATTCTCAATACCCTATAGACCAAAAATGAAATCCTTGCCCACAAAGTCCCACTTATCCCTTCGTGGTGAGGTAAGCCTTTCAGTGTTTCTCCACAACACTACCGGCTCCACTGATGCCCTAGCATCTAACAATATCTCTTCTCCTGACGTGCATAAAAATTCAGTCGTATTCCCTTTCGCAACCGAACTTAAACAAGGGACTTCTCCCCATGTATTCTTACCGAGCATTATCGGAGCAACACATGGTCGATATGCTCAAATTCGACTCCTCGACAATATGTGCAACCATACTCCAATATTTCTAAAGGAGTCAAGTGGCACCGCGCTTATACTATCACTAAGTCTTTAGCACTAATTACAACGGCGAGCTCGATCTCTCCGCTTAGCGGTCATACTACATATCTTGACTCATTTCTTTTAGGTTCCCACACACCGAAATCAATTACTATGAGATGTTCATAATCTCCGAAGTCTCTCACATATTGATGAATAATGACAACTCGACCCTTTTTCAGGTGAGGAATCGTCATATACTCCATTCACTCGAGGCTAAAACCCTTATACTTCCTTATCCATCGCTCTGGTGGTTCAGATGGTTTCCGGACATAACACGCTTGTCCTCTCTAGAATGCAAAACTTAGTGGAGTTATTATTTCTTCAAATAACTTCAAGCTAAAATAAAACGCGTGGCCCTAGAATCCACACTAGACATCTTTTCAAAAATTCCTGACTCCAGGCCATACTGACCGGCTTGGGTACCCCTCCTCTCGAACTGGGTAGTATCAATCCTGAACACTATCATCCTGGTTCCTTTAGTTCTGCTGACCAATAGGAACTCACTATGAGACTTAACAACCCCAACTTATAAAAAATCATTATTAAATCCCCTAGTGGGTTTTCACCCATGGCTTACACCAGCCCCTTTACATTCAGTCTTACTCTTTGACTAAATCCTTAAACTCCCTTATCTCCGCCCACCTAGGAGCATTTACTTTAACGTTGTCGGAAGTACCATATTGTCTTCATAAACATAAGTCGTCCAAGAAGAGTTTTACCAAAATTACGAATTATAACTCGAGAGCCCATTCTCTCAAGGGCTCTTTTTCCTTTATACCTATCTCATCGGTACAAGTTCACTTAGAAGGATAAATTTCTCTCTCACGATTGGCCTCTACCAGGCTTTCACGTGAGGGGTTCAGATATTCCCATTCACTTCGCTTCTGAATCATCATTGGAGAACTTTGCGATTAAACTATTTGTAAGGTTCCTCTATTTGTATACGGACCCTCGGTCCAAATGTTGTGACTGGTATCTCCGCCACGTCGCCTCTAAAAATTTACTCAAATTTTCACTTCTGAGTATTTCTACTCTATCCTAAACACCAAAACCACTGGACATACTACTTCCATTGGTTAACATGTTCAGTCGTTGTTTTATCACATTGTTACGGCTCGTTCTCATCAAATTTTTCTTCAGACCTACTCCCACTATCACTGCATTGGGCGGTCTAGACTAGCATCCCTCTTGCCGTCACAACACTTGAAAAATGCCTGCTATGCCTCAACAAACCTTGCAGCATTTACTTCCATTACACGCTAGGAGTGACCTCAATAACGGTCATCTCTCCTATGATTACCATATTTGAACACTCCAGGCTTCATGCTGAGCTCCTCCCTCCTGCAGTCCTTCCAACGCCAATGCTGGTTCTACCGCCATGTTCGACGTATCATGCCCAATCGAACTCGTATATATAACACTACTTTTACTAAATGGCAGGAGAACATAAACTACGTACGTAGAGGAGTACAATAATCCTAAGGTAGGGCTCTATATCAATCAAACGATACGCTGAAAACGTAGTAAGCCGTATAGATCCTATGGACACTAGAACCTAATGCTCTGATACCATCTGTGGCACCCTGCCTAATTAAACATTGGGTGATCAGGCCTTTATTAAATTAAAAAAGGTTTCTCAAATGGTTCATTCTTAGCATCACTGTCGAAAACTTTTTAATTACTAATCCCCTAAGTAAAATTAGACCGGTGCCAAATTTTATCTTTCTTAAAACAGATAAATCAACCATGTGGAACAAAGTACAAACAATCATGTACTATAATTCAAACACCAAAGTAAAAGTACAACAGAACAAAAGTATTACCGAATAAACCATCGGCAAAAAATCCCAAACAACAATAGAATAACCACTATTCTAAAACTAACATCTGAGACTAATACCGAACCACAAGTCCATGCATAGAAGAGTGTGAGATCCTGTACTAGATCTGAATGAGAGATATCGTCTAGTCAAAATCCTATAAGCATCCACTGTGCTACAGCTCCGAGTCTCTGGAATGGAATCATCATACATGGCATCCCTCTGGCTGGACACCTAAAAGGTTTTGAAAATATTTTATAGCAAGAGTTAGTACTCAAAACATTTTGAAAATATTTAGCAAGCGTTTATCACAATATAAAATGCGGTTATTGATTACACATGTTAGGTTCTCGTACACTCTCTTGAGTTACTCACCCCTCATCTTTGGTGCACACCTAACGTTATACACTTAGTTTATCTAGCCATTCCTCCCAAGCTAACTAAAACCAAAGTAGTCAACTGAACTTATCTGTACCCAAGTTCCAGTACCGCCCATACAGAACAACCGTTTCACTAACATCTCGCGTATGTTAATTAATTCTCAAGTAGCATTTCATCTATGTTATTTTTAAAGACTTCCCATTTAGTTTCATTACTAAAATTACTACAATTCTCACAATTGTTGACTTCCCACTTATGTAATTAAGTTTCACTACTTGAATTACTAAATAGATTTTCTCTATCTAAAGGTGCATTTCGTAATTAAGTTTCACTACTTAACTTACCAATTCAGTATGTATCTTTAAATACATAATATGTATCAATCTACTAACACACGGAAGTAGGATATCATCAAGTATATATATATATATATATATATATATATATATATATATTTCACACACAATATATACTAAATATCAATCATTGCTATTTTGCCCTTTTTATACACATAAAGGACTCTTGGTTCGGAATGATTCATCGACCCCAAGTAAGAATTGGTTCGGAATGATACATCGACCCCAATTATTTATATCCACAAATAAAGATCTCTTGGTTCGGAGTGATTCATCGACCCCAAGTGAGAGTTGGTTCGAAATTATCCATCGACCCCAACTATTTTTAAAAATATATATATACACATATTCTGGTTCGAGACTCTCTCATCGCGACACCAGTTCAAAGTTTGGTTCGGCATTTCTCATCGACCCCAAACATATAATAACATTATGTTAGTTCGGAATGTCCCATCGACCCTAACATAATTAATTTAGGTATAATCTCTCTACCTAAAAGATCACATAATTCAGTAGGTACACGCCCGACCTATTAATCATATACGTACGTAATATTTTAATCTCATATATCTACCGTACAATATTCGCTTTACGATTTATCTCATTAATCGTATTTATTTGAGTATTCACACAACTCTAAGGGTCCTAGTTACCCCTTACATATAATTTCAGTAGTTATTTCTTACCCTACTGGTCTATTACTAAAATTGAATTTACTTCGCCCCGTAACTCAATTTCCGAAATCCCCGATACTCTACTAAATCGAATTATTCTCCTCGGTCCGTAATCCAAGCCCTACTCCCAATGGCCTTATCGGACCTCAACAATATACCTACTGGTCTTATTCTCACTCCCATATAAGTATAATGTAAATCCTAGAATACTCATTCATTCCCGAACTCAACGAAGAATTAAACATAAAATTTTCGAGAAACAGCTTGCGTCGATCGATCGACGGCTGGGTTCGATCGATCGATAGTTCGAGATCGATCGATCGATCGAACAGGGACAGACGCAGTTGTCTTCTTCGTTAAGATTTTTCCTCCATTAACAAACCTTCAAACTCCATTATAGTCCACCAAACTTTGACCCAATGATCCTAACATATTTCCACATATACTAGGACAGTTTCTAACGTGTCAAATACATCAAAACTCCAATTACTTTAAAGAAATAATGAATTAAAATTCATAATTTCTTGAAACCCTAGTTATGGTGTTCTTCCCATATTATCATTCAAAATCTAGATTTTAATCCGAAAAATCATCAAGTCTAATCTGAATCTTAAACCTCTACATAAGATAAATCATTCTACATGCGATTCCTATCCCAACATGTATAAATATCATCTTTCTCCAATCAAAATAATGATTTAAACAACACTATTCAAGAACCCTACACATGGGTATTATAACTTTATAATTTTTGCAATAAACAACTTTCCTTATGATCGGTAGGGTCTGATTTCGTGGTTGTTGTTGATGATTGATGATCTTCATCCTTCAATCCTTCTTCCCCAACAAGTTGATGGTAAAAATCCCTTTGAATCCTTCCCAATTCCTCCTTTGCCTTAGAAAGTTGTGCCTCTCTTCTCTCTAATGGTATTGGTGTTGTCATGGGTATTCTAACCCTAATTCCTCTATCATACGGCTGATATAAAACTCTCAATTTCTTAGGTCTCCATACCTTCTTATGTTAAAAGACCAAAACGCCCTCGAACGGTCTCGGTTTAGTCCAAAATTACCCCGGGACTCAACTAGTACCCCCGGGTCTACTATTTTGACTTAGTTGACCCTTCCGGACTCATCGGTGACCTCTAAATTATCATTTGAGTCACTTAAAAACTATTACTCATTCTCACCCCAACACGGTCTACACGCGTTAAGTAACTATTTACCACTTGCACTAAGTAAATAAAATGAGGCAATATAAACCGGTATCTATCTCTCGATTAATATTTTATAATTACAATTTTTAAATAAAACTCTTTAAATTACTACTCTTACGTAATTTAAATTATGCCGTAATTTTCTCATTTAATTCTCCAATCTAATTAAATAGAATTATTTGGAATATTCAGAAATACGGGGTATTACAGAGGTATAGTATGGATTTGACAAGCATGATATATAATCATATAGTGGATTATTCCAAGGACGTGATGAAATTTCACATGTAAGGACACAAGTCTCCGATTGAGTCTTAATGTAGTGTTGGCTCTATTCCGGACAAAAACGTTTGAGTCATAGGATAGTATCCATCCAAGCCTATGACGTGTTAGTTGAAGACGTAAAAGCCAAGATTATAAAGCTTCATCATATGTCGGGATTAGTGTGCCTCGTTTCCACGTCAACAACATTAGTTCAAATGCTCCTAAGGTATGAATGCATTTTATATATATATAGGATCTTGAAAATTTATTGGGTGTATTTTATAAAATAAAACGAATTTGTTTTACTCAAAAAATATTTTTTTATAACTTTTCATAAAAAGTTTTGGGCTTACAAAGAATATTTTATTTTCTGACACGTCGTTCGAACGAACTGGAATATCGTTCGAACGAGATTCCCAGATCGTTCGTAAGATACTTCTAACGAGATTTTTTTTTCGCACTGGAACATCGTTAGTAAAGTCGTTCGAACGAAAATTCATTTGAATGAAAAAGTCATTCGAACGAGTTTGGCCAGAACAGTTTTTTTGGCGTTTTTGGCAGTTTTCACCATGTTCCCACTATATTTTCTCCACTACGTTTTGACAGAATTATCTAGTGCGGGAACCAACCTTTTTAAGGTAACTTTTTCACATTCTAAGAGACTTTAGAGAGAGAAAATCTTCAAATAAAAAGTTCCATGTTCTGTGTTTGATTTTTATGGATTAATTTCACCAAAAACACATACACACCGAATAGTTTGTTTATTCCAAGTTCCTTAGTATATATCCTTGCTTGGAGTGTTTGGCACTGGATTTTTCTCTACTCCTCAAAGAAGAGAAGTTTGGGTTTACTTCTATATCACACAAAGAAGAAGTTTGTTTACTGTGACATACCCACTTGGAGAAAGGCTCCTTGTCCGGGTGGCGGTGACCAGAAAAAGTCCGATCGGTGGATTTCAAGACCGCGGTGGACCTCCGTGGTTATTCGCTAGGCAGAGGTATGTACAAGAAGAAGAGTCGGGGCTTGAATGGAGTCAATTCGGTAAGTCTTTTTGTCTTGTACTTGTAAAATCGTACTTAGTGGATTTGAGGCTAGGTCCGTTCGAGGTTTTTCCGTTGTGGGTCTTTCCTCGTACATCGTGGCGTAGTGGTTGTTTACTTATTGTATCTTTTACAAAATCACATTAGATGCATGCTTAGGTAAAAAGATAAAATTGGTATATTTAATTTGGTGCTAATTTAATTTGGGTAAAAATTAATTTAATACAAGTCATTAATTTTATTGGATAAAATCTGGTTTGGCTTAATTTGCAAAATGAATATTTATTATTAGGAAAATTTCTAGGACTTGGGTTGAATTAATTTGGTTTAAGCGAAAATGTATTTCTTGTTTAATTTAATTTCACTTTGAGTTAAGTTTAATTTTAATTTGAAAGAAATTAAGATTTGTTGTTTGCGTGTTGTTTTGTTGAACCATCTCTATTCCGTATTTAAAGAAAATTCTTTTTGTAAAATTAAAAATTGGGGGTCTCATCGTTTTTCATCACACTTTAACCTTTTGTCGTTTGACCAACCGTTTTTTAGGAGTTAATGGTTCTAATTCATCCATATGAAGTTATGGAATAACTTAATGGAAATATGTAAATGATGTCATACTACCAATCGATCTCTTAGTTGGGGAACTGCATTAGTCCTCCTGTGCCACCACATGTTGTGGCTCCTTGTACAACTTGTTATTCTTATATATTTACGGAGCCTGTAGATCATTCTGATGCTCACGGAGAGTCAGATCAGATGACTTCACGGAATTTTTATCTCCCTACTTTAGTCTTTCCACTACCTTGGAGAAGCATTAGATCGTGTTTTCATCTTTGGGTTCTTCCCTTTTGAAGTCTTTGGATGAGTATCAACAGAACATCAACTTCCAATTTGGCTATTTTGGGGATGCCTTACAATATGTTTAGTCGAGCGTTTTTTTGGATATTGAGGCTTTGATGAAGATTAGAAAACGATAGTTAGATTATATTTTATTTTGGGCTTTGTACTGTGAAAGTTAGGATAGTGCATGTATAAATCCTATAATTATAGTTTATTTTTAATGCTTCTTACATTTTAGTAAGAGTTTATTATATATATTTGCTTTGATATATTGTGTATTTTTATGTGAAGTTGTTAAAATGTTTATCTTATACCTGTTTATCACATATTGAATATTGTGCCTAAATCTTTATATTAATCTCTCACTCGATATATGGTTCACTCTCATTTGATTGGTTTTATTAGCATGTTTAATCTTGTTAAATGTCTTAGTTCTATTAATCTAATTATCTGCTTAGTTCTTTGCTTTATCTCTTTTCTGATAAAAAGGGTGAGAAGTTCGTAAATATGGGGACTACATATTCTTTGAGCATTTTGGGTTATAGAGAGTGTTAACGATATATTATATGCATTGAAAGGAATTGCATGGTTTAGTGGAAGATACTTTTGTAGTTTGATTTTCACATATATACAAATGTTATATTCACATGTTTCATCTTATTACTCTTATATTTTTCTTTCTTCAGATTATACATTGATATTTGATGAATTTTCTGGTGTGTTATAGGAAATAATTACAAAAATTTCTCTAAATATATACTTGATCATCTTGGGTTTACATTAGTTGTAATTGTAATTAATTACTCTTATAGGCATTTGGTAGGGAAAGTCGTGTCTTTAGTGATATATTCAATTTAGTTACTTGTAATTTTTGGTTTAATGTATTTTGTCTCTAAATAGACAAAGGGGGAGGTGTCAAGGGTGTATGAATACTCATATGCCCCACATCACCAGATTATACTATTTATTTTACAAATACACTTTAAATCTAGTCCAAGAGGTCTTCAAAAAGCTTCATCATAATCATACCAGATCATTCATGCTGTTGTCCTGAGTTAATCACTCATGATACATGTATATTGACTAGAGGACTAAGATTCACCCACTTGGGTAAGTATTTTCTAAATTTGAAAAATGCTTTAAACATTGTTTTTTCATATTTTCTACATAAGTGAGGCTATATATTCTTCTTATATGAAACTTATGTTAGAAAATCATCTTTTGTAGCTAATATTCACTTGATCTTTGGATGGACAAGAAAATGATGAGTTTTGTGAAATTATGCAAAACTGGCGAACTCTGGTTTTTTTTGCAACCTTGGTCGCTAACCGTTCACCTTAGTGAAAAAGGACTTCGCATTCATGGAAAGTCTCATTTGCCAGTCGCGATCTTTTGTAAGACCTTGTGAAGATCTCTAATTTGTGGCGTGCTCTTGAGTCACCAAGCCTTCGCATCCTTGGTGCATCTGCGAGACTATATATATTTTACTTTTAGATCTTTTTTCCAATATATAGTTTTGGTAGTTGTACCAGACAAAATCATGGTTGGGTGGATAGATTGATGTTTTCTTGGCGATCTTTTTTCCAATATATAGTTTTGGTAGTTCTACCAAGACAAAATCATGGTTGGGTGGTTAGATTGATGTTTTCTTGGCCTATGGATTTGCTAACACTTGAGTGTATTCGACTTGTCTTTACACACTTGTGTATATAATCGAGAGTTGCTCCATTGATTAAAAAAAAGGGTGATAAGAATATTCTTTGTTGAGAAAATATCTTAGCTTTCAAGAGCACAATTCTAAAATCTTTCCATTTTGTTCTTCAAGTTTATTTTGGTTCATTCTTAAATTAAAAAAATTAGACTTTCATATTCAAACTTGTTTTGACAAATTATTTTCTAAAATAGTTTTGTTTTTGAATATGATCTACTTCAAAAACATTGAAAAATACTTTGTGAGTTTTTAGATGGTATCCTCACACATCTTATATTGTAGTTGGGGGTCCACGCTGGTTCCATTGCCTTGAAACAAAAGTTGTCTTCCATTTCAATTTGTTTGGCGGAAGATTTGAAGACATTATCGTATTCTCCAACTGTTAGCATTCTCATGGGAGAATATGGTGCAAAGAGTTGATTGGAAGTTAGTGCATTGTGTGATTGCAAGTTATTATTTTTCTATTTGTGTAGATATTTTCCATAGTAAATTTGTCATTCATTTTTACCTTAGGTATTTTTTGTTAGTGGCCTTTTCCTCATACATCCTATGTTATGTGGTTTGTTTTATTTTTCCTCATTAAAAGAATCACTTATCTTAATAAGGAGATAAAATTGGTTAGATTATAATATTGAAACATTTTTTCACGTAGACCTTTTGGATGATTTATACCATTTGTTATTTTTAAAAGGAAGTTATCTTTCAGATTTGGTAATTTAATTGGGTAGTTACCTTTAAGGTCTCACACTCTCATAAACAATGCAATAAGAAAACATAATGTGGTTAGACAATTTTTTCATATTCAAGATATGTGCATGTTTCTCTATTATTGATTAAATCCTTAAAGTAAAATTTAGCAAAATATCGTAATGTATTTAAAAGTTGTTTCAATTCCTTCATTTACTCATAGAGAGTTACAATTCTCATGTTGGAAGAAATAATAATTTGGGTAGTTGACTAGAAAATAACTATATACTCAAAAATATAAAATAAAAAAGAATATTGTATAAAATCAATAAAGAGTAGAAAAACAATCCAAACAAATTTAATGTGGTTAGATAATGCTCATTTACATACACATCATTAGAAGACACTCATGAAATTCCACTATTCTAACCTTCTTCACAGGTTAAGGTAAATTCCTTACAAAAATCGGCACCAAGACTTACTAGAGTGCTTTCATACCTCATACTTCTAAGGATATACACCTTTAGTTACTATCCTCATCTGGTGAGTAGTGCGCACGTCTCGAGGGAGATGGTATATTTGGTGCGATGAGTGAGGTGATGAACAGAAAAAGTGGAGTCTTCATCCTAATATAATAAAAATAATCAAACATAGAATTATTTACCTCGTTGAGTCATAAGGCGGTAGTCTAAGTGAAAACTATAAGATAAGTATCTATCGATTAATTTATGGGATGTGAATTTATTTAGGCACCCAAAGAGAAATAAGTTCTTTAAGCCACTTTCTTACGTGTGTACGTGCATAATGTTCAATATGCCACGTGACTATATATACATACATGTGTGCGTGCTAAAGTATGATGATTAGTCACAAATATTGTGTGTGTATGTGTGTGTGTATACACACACACATACACACATAATATTAAACCCCAACTTATGCTCATTTTATGTATAACCTTAAAATAATCACTGCTAATTACTTTTACAAGATTTATTTGAGTATTTATAACTATTGGAATGCTACAATTGAAACTTATAAACATTTAGAGAAAAAAATAATTGGATAACCCACTTTTAAAGGAAAATAGTAAATTCGTCAATTAAGACCCGCAGTTGGACTCTTCTAAAAAATCATAGATTATCAAGTCATCGTCGTGTGACTTCAAAAAACGTGTCATTCTAACATTAAACAGAGAAATTATGGAAGTTCATGTTCGATAAAGCAAGAAGAGTCAACTGCCTAAATGAGAATTAACTATCAGCCACCCATATGAAGATTTAACATATCACCGGATCAATCCAATGGTCAAAATTTTGCGACGAAGGTTTGATTTATATTTGGTGACTAAGTTTCATCATTGAATTTATCCAACTCTCCCAGATCAGTTTCAATAAAAGGAAAGTCAACCCTAATTTATTATCATCAAGTTTTTGCTTGAAATATTTAGTTTCTCTTAATAATTCAGTTAATTATTCTCTTCAATTAATTAATTTTAATGATCATTCAAAGTTGTGTAAGTGGATATCAAATATTGATTGGACTAATAGATTTATGACATTTCTTGTTGGATTCTTCCCTTTGTATATTCAATATGAGAAGGTGGAGAAATTTTGGATTAAGGGGGAAGGAATGTGAGATGCATGTAAGACATGAATTTGATATATTTGGCATTTACACATTTATGCGTCACAAGTATAGTTTTAAGTCTACAGGCTTTGCAGGGCTCATAATCATTCAAGTTGTACAAAGTGTGGAGTCTATCTCGCATGGATTTATGAATGCATAGATTTGATGTATTAGTTTTTTATCCGGTAATTATTTGAGATATTTTCTAATTTTATGTTTTGTCCCTTAATAATTGAATAGAGAGGTTTGTAAGGACATGATTTTATATCCCCTTAAAAATTTTGGTTTTGGCTTATTATAAAACATAACAAAGCTAGGTCTAGGTGTTTTTAGCCTTGAGTTATAATTAAATAATTATTTGAAGACAAAGACGAAGCATCGAGGCATTGGATTATCAAAATGAATAATTTAATTTTATCATAGGTTTGGTAAGATTTTATGACTTTGTTAATTCCTTAAGAATCATTTTTGAAGTTAATAATTCAAAGAAAAATAAAGTTTTTTTGCAAAACTTATACAAGCTAGTCTTTCCTTCAAATGCAAGAAGACCACATGCTATTTTGTTCTCACTAGATATCTGTTTTGAGGTGGAAGATCTTGTAAGAACAATATCTTCTCACGAGGGAATCTCGTGAGAAGAAAACTGCTCACGAAAACCCATAATTACATCCAAAATTCCTCGAGATATCCAAATTTCTCATGTGGACCTCTTGTGTGAAGATCTTATTCTAACAAGAGACACTTTTGTTCGAAAGAGGACATATTTTTTTAGAAATCGTGCTATAGTTGATGTCTATCATAATAATGTACAAATAAGTTTCGAAGACGTGATTCCTAGGTGGATAGTCTAGTTTTCACAAAATCCTAACTTGGTTTTAAGAGAGCTTTTTTATGTAATACCTCGTATTTTTGTAGTAATTAATTAATTGTTATATTGATTTGTTAATTGTGACGAATTATTAATTGCATATGATATGTGGTATGTCACTTATTATATTTATTTTATGTTGTTATGTGATTCATATTTTTGGTCGTATGTGTGTTATGTGAATTAACACTCTTTGAAAATTTCCATAATACACGGTAATTCATTTATTAAATATTTGTAAGTGATTAGTATTATGGGCAATTATGGAATGGTCGGGGACTAGGTGTCAAAGGTTTCTTTATTGGGATTATTCCCTCGATATCAGGTTCCATTGATCGTGAAGTATTTTCTTATAATGCCAAGTCACATGCTAATAATTACTATTTAAGTTTTAACTTAATTGATCCGTACGAGCTTAATAAATTAACTTATTGAGATAATTAATTTATTAATATTTTTCTATTTCAGGTTGGCTTTTAGGACATCTAGAAAGTTTGTTTTTGACTTAAAATAGTAAGATGTAAGTCTATTGCGTTAGTATATGGATTGGGTCGAGTTTCAGGCCATTTAGAACATGTTTTGAGCTCATTTGGTTGAGGCTTATATTGATCTTAGGCTTAATTTAGTGAGAAGCAACCTTAGGTTAAGTAGTAAAGCCTAAAATACTGATTTGTCAGTTGAGAAAACCCTAGAGATCTTGGGAGACGAGGCACTAAGAATTGAAGAGGATGCGAGAATTTTTAGGACTTTGATTCGTCAATCAGTCCAAGGTAAGTGTACATCGATTAAGAATTTAATTGAGATTATGCTAGGACAAAAGGATTCATTGGAATGTTGATTAAAACTTGTGTAAATCTGATTTCTAATAATCTAAATCATAATTTTGTAATTTAATTTAAAGTTTATGTCTAGCCTTGTTCATATTGATAAACTTGAGTAGCTTAATGATGAACCCCTTAATTTGAAGCAAGTCATTGTATAATCTTATTTGATTTGTGTAGATTTGAATCATATTTGATAATATACAAAATCCCTCATGTTAATTCCTTAATTGAATCAAATATGGGGGGAAATTATTAAATTATGAACCTAAGAGGTTAGGTTTTGATCTAAATGTGTTTGGAGATGACTAAAAGCCGTTCTTGAGGTGTTAGGACCTATCCATAGTTGACTAGGGTTTTTAGGTTTGTAACTTGGAGTTTGGAAAAGAAGAAATCCGATTTTGTGATGCTTGGATTTGTGGCGCCCATGTGTACAATTAAGTATCCCCATGCACACGACATAGATTATCCCATTGCGCACGATTTTTGGCAGGAAGTCTACTTTATTGGTTTTTCTTGTGGCATTATATGTTGAGGGTTTATGAAAATCCTAGGTGAATAATATGAAGCGATTTCGATCTAACGTGATGGATTTTAGGTTCCATCAACTTTTGTAAATCTTGGATATTAGTTCTTAATTAATCAGAGTTAATTAATTTTGAACATTACATACTTTTAAGAATCTGTGAGTAAAAGGGATTTTGTGTAGTTTTTTAGTGATTGTGTAGATCACACATTTTTTTAAAGTGTTTTTATAACCCATTGAATAAGGTAGTTATTATATTAAGATAATTTTTGCGAAAATTACGTATGAGATGATGCCTATATTTGGAGAGTCTTGGGAGTTTAAACTAATGTTATATATAATCTATTATAGTTAATGTGCAAATTAACTAATAATTAAAGAGATATTTTATATAACCCGGTTGAGTAGGGTTTGTGTTTATTATGTGTAACCCAGATAAGTAAGGCTAACCGAGTTGAGTAGGGTTGCACTACACCCAAATGACAATTTTGTAACATACATTTGTAGCGACTTATAACACTTATAAAATTTGCAATAGTTTTAAGCACTTATAAATTTTGCAAGTGTTCAAAACTAGGCCTGTCAATGGATTGGATTTTATCGGAATCCGAATCTGAGCCATTTAAGCAGATATGGATCATGCCTAAAATCTGATTATCCAAGTACTCGATTATTCGTTTTGTTAAATGGAGCGAATTTGGATTCATATACTCCTATCCGTTAATAATCCGATCTGATTAATATTTTTAATATACATATATAAATTATATATAATATATTTTTAATTAATATATATTGTATTTAATAATATTATAAATATATATTTTAAATATTTATGATAATAGTTCTTTATTTCATTATCTGTTTTTTTTTTTTTGGAACATTTGCAAAATAAATTTATGAAATAAAAGTTGAAAATAAAAATGTTGTAAATCAAGTATAACATAAATGGATAATCGGATCGGATCCAAATCCGTTTAATGTAAACGGATATGGATTTGGATTTGTCTGATCCGATCCGATTAATAAACGGATCAGATCCGAATCCGTTTAACATAAACGAATATGGATTTGGATTTGTCTGATCCGGTCCGAATCCGATCCGTTTACAGGCCTATTCAAAACTGCTATAAAATGTTTTTTTTCACACAAATGCTAAGGGTTAAAACATGCATACATTCAATCGTGAATTTGATCCAAATTTTTTTTAATTCGTGCATAAATTTCCTTTTGCAGATGAGTAATGATAGAGATACCCAATTTTTAGATTTAATTTTGAAACCCAGTGATATGTCATCATCACATTGGGTGATGTTTTTAGTGTAATCCATATGATCCACACTCATCACCCAATGTGATGATGAGACATAATTGAATTTTAAAATTGAATTCAAAAGCAGAATCTCCGTGTCATCACTCTTTTCGGTCTTTGTTTAATTTGTTAAGTGAGTTATTTCGAATCATTTGATTTGTGTTTTTAAAGTAACTAAATGACTTTGATTTGATTTGTTGTTTCAAATCATTTTACTTGATTACTTAATCTATTGTTTTGTTTTCTGTAAGTTGGGACGTCTTCCAAATTACAAGAAAGTTGGTTTTCTTGAGCTATTTTAAATTAATTTCTATTTTTTATTTTTTCTCTAGAAAAATCGGTGATTGAAAAGATCTGTGAACATGCAGAAAGCCCTGGATTAAGTTAATATTTTTACATGTAGTTATTTATGTTCAACTTGGTTAAATCATTCAGTATAGATTCATGTATTAAAATGCATAATGTGTATAAATTGTTCCATAGAGGATGATTAACTAATTTACAATTTATATTCAAAATGCATTTTGTTGAACCTTATAAATGGTATGTTAATTAAAATAAATTTGATTCATTGACCAAAATATGCAACAAGGAAAAGTTTTCCGCACTCGGAAATGCAGTTGCGAAGCTCAGAAATCTTTATAATCTTTTGCTAAATTTCCCCTCCAGATCTTTCATTTCTACAGATAAAACACATTCGCTCTATGTAATTTTGTATGATATTTCTTTGTAGCATGTAGAGTCAATGTTAATATGATTTGCGTTATTCAGTTCGAAATTTATTGTGGTATAACATATCACTATATTTAAATATTTTTGTTGGATGTGAAAACGAATGTTTAATTTCATCTATTTAATCAAAATAGGGGTTTGAAGAATTAATTATCAATTTTAGGACAGATAATGAACGTTCTGATAATAGTGGAACTTCTTCACCAACTAAATGCAGTTTTAATCTTCCATCATTCACATTTTCTTATCAGTTTTCCACTGTGACAGAGATGGAGAGAGTGGTGAAATTCTTAAAGTAAAAGAAAGGGTAGGAGAATTCAGATAAAATTTCCTTAATCATGTTTCTACAGTCACCCAATAGAAATATATACAATCCAGATAACATTTCTTTTATTCTTTGGTAACTCGCCAGTTTCACTGAAACTTGTATAATAGACAATTTCGAGGTGTATTACTTTAATGGAGGTTTTGAAAAAAGGTCCTCTTAATGCTCAAAATGTATAAAAATAGGACACTCAGTATAATTTTATAAATTTAGTCCCTCTACTAAAAATACCATGAAAAATGGTGAAAAATAGTGCGGCTGGCGCGGACCAAAAAAATAAAGGCTATTGTACCACAGAGACTAGATTTATAAAAGTTATTGTACAACAGGGAGTAGATTTATAAACTTGAAAAGTATTGTCCTAAAAATCCAATTACAGAAAGGAACATGACCTTTACCTTAATTCTCTATACTTTAATCTATGCCTCTATTCTAAAATTGTAACTACATACTATAGTCCATATACAACACAATACTAATCCAGTATTGATGTATTACACTAATTTGGAGGAAAGATCTCAACATCAACAATTTGGGATAACCTGACGAGCAAAATGATAGCTAGGGACGTAAATCTTAATGAGTTTATCAAACCCCAAACAATCAATCTTGAATCATAGTGTTTCTCACTTAAAATTACTCCTTGAATGATAACGATAAAAATTTGATGTCTCTCTCTTCGCCCCTTTTAAAAATGGATCAAATACTACAAAGTCTGTCAAATATTTTTTAATATACACTTAGTCCAAGCCTTTTCTTTGTATCAAAAAGTTTCTTATTCTCTTATCTTTAAAGGTCCGCGCCATCGGCATGGTAAAACATTTTTGACATGGTGAAGGACTTTTTGGTGCAAAATAAAAAGGCTTGGACTAAGAGTGTATTAAAAAAAGTTTGAGGGATTATTTGGTATATGCCCTTTAACAATTTGTCAAACTTAGTGTGTTCAAACTTTTCTCTGCAAAAAAATTCTGCAACAACCAAAGATGGGGAAGGGTGTTGACTTTTATAGGGTTGAGAGATGAGCCAATTATAAACCAAAGGTTATATTTATTTACTATCAAAGAGACAACTATTCAATAAACCTCTTAACCAATAAAAATAGGACATGTGTAATGATTGGATATTTCCTTAAAAAGTCCACAATAATATAATTAATTACATCATAAATCACATGGGCCACACTTTAAACTATTTATACGTCATAAATTATTTAACATTTTGGGGTTTGCTGATGTTAGATTATATGGTTTGTTGTATAAGCACATAATACAACATGTATGAACTAAACCTGAATCATCAATTCTCAAAATTTTTTGGAATAGCTTTCATGTTTGTTTCTTTATTTAGTTTTATCAGACATGGCATGTTTAGAATTTTTGTTCAGTATAGCAAGTGAAACTTAGTTTCTTTTTATTTTTCAATTAGAATTCCGTGGTCAAATGCAACAGAAAGTGATCCTAAAATTTTGCTAACCACATCTCGCAACCCAAGTGCACATCTTATGCAGTTTGTGAAGGTTTGTGGGAAACTCTTATCCAAATTGAATTTTTTTTTGCAGTAATCGAAGTTTGTCTTTCCTAATTCTCAATGAATGAATCGTCGTAGTCAGTTTGGTTTGAGGTCACCCAACAGCAAATCAATCAACGGTTTGCCTATCTTCTAACAAGCTCAATGTGGACCGATCTACAACCTATAGTAAGATCTTTAGCCATCCACACAAATTTATTGATTTCCCACACTGAAGAACTAGGATTGTTAATATATGTTACCACTTCACTCCAATCAGACTCAATAATGAGATTTTCAAGATTTATTAGACATAATGAAATTAGATGCAAGATTCAAAGGACATAATTAACACAAGAATTATTAATGACTTGGACGTCCACCATATTTCCAAAACTATCTCTACACGATCCATAGGACCCAATATTAGTATCTCCCATCACAGTTTATCTTGAGCTAATTGGTAGGGGGTTCCTAACAACAAATAACCAAATTAGGCAAAGGAGGAGTTGTCCTGGGCACAACAGCCTTACAACTCTTACTATAGCTGACAGCTAAAGCCAAGGCTTTAGAAAGAACATTTGATATAAAAATATTTGAAGACTTACAAATAACTTCATTCCTTGTCTTCCACACCATCCAACAAGTACATGCAAATAAAGATCTAGCATCAACCTAATATGAACACCATTTAGGCAGGGATTCCAGAACACTGAACATCCAATCTTCCACTCTTTTCGGGTAATTAAGAATTACATTAGTGGGGATTGATGATTTTTGCCATAACAAAGAAGTCCATTTTCAAAAGTATATGAGATGTTCATTTGACTCCTTTTTATTACAATAAATAGGACACATGGGGCATCCATAATGACAAATTAATTACCAAGCTATCTTGAAAACACCTCCATTAGAAAAAAATTCATTTTTGGAGGAGCATTAACTTTCTAAATTTTAAGCCACAAATCAGAAGGGGCAAAAGAATATTGGGCATGGGTTTTTATATGGTCTTTGGTGATCTTAGAAGCTTGGAAGGCAGAAGACACGGTGAGGTTACCATTAGTAGAATAAGACCATATATATCTAAATCAAGAACTGAGTGAAGGGGAATGTTGCAAATGGCTTGAGCCACAATAGTGGGGAAAAGAGTCTCAATGAGGCCTCTCTTCCAAGAAAAGGGGCTTACAGAAGTAAGGTCAGCCACTTTGGAACATTGAGTTGGAATAAGGGGAAGCTAGTTTCCCAATCCATTTAGAGCCGAAAATGTTAATATCCATACCATTAACTTTGTACATTTGCTCTTGGTATGATGATTCCCTATTTGACAAATGAAGCTTTATCAAATTCTCTTTTATTTTCTTTACGTTATTAAAGGGGAAAGTACTCTTAGGTCCCTCACAAATATTTTTAAACACTAAAGGATTTTTGACAAATTTTAAACACTTAGGTTCACTAATTCTCTTTTTGTATAAATTCACTCTAGTGGCATAACAAGTGGACCTAATAGTAAATTGTCCATTGCTTTTGAATTTTTTTTGTCCTTTTTCATGTCCATTTTGATTTTTTATCTGCCTTTAACTTTCACATCTGATATTCTGTTTTTATTTTTTGGTTTAATTTATTTGACCTTATCGATTGAAATTATTGTATAATATTAATGTTTATATTTATTTACTTTCATCTAATTTTGAAATCTTCAATTGGCACTTTTTTAATATTTCAAAAATTGTAAACTATTTGGCGTGTAACCTTTAATAAGTAAGTTTTGACAATTGCATTATTCTAGAGATTATGGGGCCTAGAAAAAACGAGTAATTCGATTTTATAAGATAGTTTATGTTATTTTACCACCATATACCTCACATGTTCTTCAACCCATGGTTTTTATTTCGACTGTTCGCTTATTTAATCCAACCCAAGCTATTTGACATTCATTAATATGTTCATTATTGTGATTGTGATTTTTTTATGTATCTCAATAAATGGGTTTATTTATTTAAGGTACATTTTAATAAATATAATTATGTAATATTTCTTGCAGGTACATTGCATGAAGATTAATCCTAAAATAACCATGGGACCAGTTGTTCTAAGACATTTTTTATTTATATTTTCTTGAATGTAAAGTGTTTCTTTAACAGTTTACGGAAGATAGACATTTTTAGTTATTGTTTGCCAAGTTATTAGACACATTAGATTTGTCATAGTAATTTTAGGCATGTACTTTCTTAAATTATATACACTACAGTTGAGGATTGTATACATTTCCTAGCGATTCTTCCATAGGGAATGTCTTTAATGAATGTTGAGTAAATGTCTTAAATTCTTGATGAAATTTTTTTATTCTTGCCAAGAATTTGATTTTATCCCAGCTGAGTTTGGATGGGAATGGGTTACAATAATAACATTTTTATATGATATTGTATATTGCAAGTTTTATAAAATGTTGCAAAAAGTAAATTTGCAAGTGTTGTAAATCGTTACCATAACAATAATATCGGATACAAACACTTCTCACAATTGCAAATTAGCAACGGTTTTCAAAAGTTGGAAGTGATCCCAATTGCAACAGTTTATAACTCTTGCAGATAAAAAAATAACAACTGTTATAAACCGTTGAAATACTATAACAACACCTCCCTCACTTATATGTGTCCCCTAAAGACCGTTGTAATTTCTAATTTGTAACAATTCTAAACACTTGCAAATGGTGATTTTTGGTTCAGTGTCGTATTCGTTTACTTCACTTATGTGCAAGGATACCATGATGTGTGTTTCCTTGTGGGAGATGTACTAAGAGGGATTTTGCTGGGGCATGTACGATGTTGAACGCACATGGTATTCCCGGTGATGATACGGGCTCTACCTAGGTCCTTTTACCTCGATCCTACTGCTGACGTACTCGTGTTCCTGAGGGGAATAACGAAAGTTTTTTATCTCATAGCCTTGGGTATAGAGGTCGAGCGATATGATGAGAATGCGTAGTGATTATCCCTTGAGGTTATAGTCTTGGAACGACCTATAATTATACCTAGTACGCATGAGTGATCTCCGGAGGATATATGGATAGGTCAATGTTCTTGTATTTGTGGATTTGTGCATAGCCCATGTGATTGGATGTGAGCTGTGAACACTCATGAATATTCTGGATTATGTGATTTATGTGCGATGGTACCTTGTGATGGTTGTACTAGATTATAACTTGTACTAGTGATGTATAATCATATATTTATGACTTGAGAATATTGTAGTAATAATATACTAGAGGTGTATATACCGAAGTGTGACTTGAGAACATCTAGCACTGATACATTAGATGTGTGTATTGAGAATCTTGACTTGAGACAGTTAAGATAAGATAATAAAATTTTATATGAGTATTACTATTAATGTAAACGTTTATTATTAAACGAAATGAACTTAAAACTGTTAAAGTAGAGATGCTTAATTAATGATTTTTTTTCTTCATACGAGGCCTCATTGGGGTTTGGGAGTAAAACCGCAAGTATATTTTAGGTTGTTTGAGTTGGGTAGATTAAATAATTAAAATTTCACTTAATATGAGAGGAAGATGAATTATTATTATTATTTTGACCCAACATTAGTTAAATTCTTACTCTGTGTAGACTTTTTGGGTCTATTTCGCGTTATTGAACTATTTTCTAGATGTCGTAGGCCGTTATTGCTGCCATACACTTGGATTATTTGTTGGAGAGTTATCTCTAGCGACATTTTATACATCATTACTAAGGTGTAGGGGTCATGCGATGTTACTCTTTTGCACCTTTGTATTTATTTATAATTCAGTTCAGGCAGTTGTATGTAGTTTAGACTTTTTCGAAATTAAAGATTGTATGAGATGTAGTTGCATTGTGAAATTAATATTGTAATGTTGAGATATTTAGTCCAGAGATGGATTAGATTCTTATGGCGGTGATTAGCATCATCGATATTTTTTTGATTTAGAATTTGATTTTAATGGCAGTGATTCGTATTGAATTTTATTTATTTCATTATGCAGAGAATATTATCAAATATTTTTTTATTTCCATGATTTTTGTATTAGGCATGATCAATTTATTTATTAATTTTACGGGATATCATATTGTGACATAGATGGTATTAAATTTGTTCCTATAAAATATCTTTTAATTATACAAATCCCCTACAGCCTTCTATTCGAAGATTTTAGCATGAGAATTGTGTGTGTTGGATAGCAAGTGGATTCACATTGGAAAGATCGAGTATCCATTGAGACCTGCGGGTTATGCTAATTATTATAACTATGGCAATTGATTACTAGTACGGACATAGGTATCGGAGCAGAGCGCAATGGATAGAATTTGTGGTGGTAATGGTTGCCTTATATATAAGATATGCATATCTTATTCAGGACCAAAAATTTATTTAGTACTAGTGGACTGATTGGGTTGGGTGGCATAATATTTATTTCCCAAGAGGGTTTCCATTATAAAATCTTGTGTTCTTGTGGTTGCATGCTTTTATTTTCCACATTTATAAATTGCATATTAAAAAAAATCGCTAATTTACATAGATTAAAAATTTCATGGAAAACATATATACCTTCAAAATTCTAAAAATTTAAGGGAAAATGAAGAGTTTTCATAATGAATGCACAATTTTTTCTAGAAAACTCTTCCATTTTCACAACGATTTTCTACTTTTCCTCTAATCCTCAAAATAATTTTCTCATAATAGGGAAAGCTTATACTATATTGGTCTTAATAAAGTAGGGAAATATTACGAACTGATCTTTTTGGCATAATCTCGGGATTTAAAATTCTAAATTTTATGTGCAATTCATGCATTTTTTTTCCAAAAAGGTATGCACTTTTTAGTACAATTCAAGATTTTCCTTTTTTTAAAATTCTAATACAAATACAACTTTCAAATGTTCATTCTGAAATCAAAATCCTCTCGAATATGATTTACTCCCAAGAAATTAATTTCTACATCAATCAAACTTCTCACTGTGAGTCGGGTATGCCATGTGGTATGACACCTGACAATTAGAGAGTTGTAACAATCAAGTCGTATAGTTATCATAGAGTGGCTAAAGAGGAATCGAGGGAGATGACAATACATATGGTCAGATACGGTTTCAATGCAATTCAACTATCTTGAGGATACATTCAAGAATAATAAGCAATTACAATGAGAGAGCCCTAAGGCTCTATAACTCTCATATCTGTAAATATACTTTATCCTAATATTCAAGGGAACTAAGTTCATGTTTCTATATCAACAATTTGGACTCTCAGCTAGCTACCCTATCACTCTAAGTCATATTCTTCATTCCTTTCTTCAAACTCTCCCTTTCTCGTGGACATAGGTAGGTCGACCTACCGAACTACGTAGATCTGTTTGCATATTTTCAATACTCCACATATATTTGGGTCGAAATTGGTATTTAACATTGTTGTAGGATTGATTGATATCCCATAAAACTTAACACCTTTTATGGAAAAAATTTAAATCCCCACCACTAGAAAATACCAGTCCTCAATCGATATGAGTGCCCACCAGTGTTACTGTTCCTACACCAGACAATGTGTTATAAGGAAGGGACAAACTCCTTACAGATCCCCTCCACCTCCCAGTGATGCAAGGTTACGAGGATGCACTTCATGTAGGTATGGTCCCAACTGTTAACAAAACACTACATTTGTGAAACAGCCTGCCAGATATGCAGTATCACGTCTAGTCAATCTTTACAAGTAACAAACGAGATGAGTAAACAATTCAATTAATGAGAAATAGACAATTAATTGAAAAATCTAAAGGGGGTGGGTCTAGTTACCACAACCTGGAATGTCACAAATAAAGGCAAATCCAATATCCTGACTCCTTTTGGGTAGCTTAAATGGCAGGGTCTCTAGGTTCAGGAGTCCGTGAGAAGCACGCTCTAGCCATCAAAGGGACCATTCTTTTATTTAAAATATGTGGACCATTGTATAGGCTCAGATCGTCCGGTTAAATCTAGTCACAACAACCATTTGGTCAAGTTTAAACCTTCAGGGAAGAAGGCTGGCTATAATGATTTACACAAATTTATATAGGAGTTAAAAAGACACCCAAACCCCAACCTAGCACGAACTCCGAAGGACCTTATTAAAAGAGCTTTGGGTCACTTGTCGACTTCTCCTTTCTTTTTTTATCAAAGGCTTCTCCTTTCACTATTGGCATAGAGTCACTAGAGTCTCTAAAAAAGTGATCCACTCTTAAGATCACCACACACGATGGAAAGACAAATCCATCCCATCATATCAGACAGTACAAATAGTTCATGTCCCTATGAATCCACCATAATGCTTTCAGGTGTTTCATTTTCCCTATACTTTTGGGGGAAATAGGTCTCAGGTGGTTTGAGAAGCTAACCCCTAGGTCGATATCCTATTTTACAAAATTAGCCGAGTAGTTTATAACCCATTTCCATTAGTAGCAAAATAGTGAAGGAGCTAGACTCCGTAATCAACCTCATACAGAGGAAAGGGTAATCTCTCAGGAATTACGCTAAATTCAATTGGGAGATTTTCAATGAGATTAACAACTACAATGAGCAGATGGAAATTTCATCTTTTAAATCCAGTCTTGCCAGGTCAAAGGGCTTATATCAGTCTCTCACGAAGAAACTAACACCATCCATGGACGACATTATGGCTCGCAAAGAGAAATACCCCAAGGTTGTTAGGCTAAAAATCCTTCCAATTAGTTTAAGAATAACGGCACGAAGAAAGGATCTATAAGAGAAACTCAACCAAGTTCCACCAAGAAGGGGGCTAAAGTAGAGAATCCTAAAGGACGATCAAAGATGCCAGCCAATGAATACACTTACCAGGAGGTGAATACTTTCTTCAAGAGGCAATTTAAAATATCCTTCCTCGGATAAAAGATAAGGCTTACTTCAAGAAGTTGCCCAAAATGGCCCACGACCCAAATGATATGGAGACTAATATTAGGTGTGCTTATCATCAGGAGCATGGCCATAAGATAGAGTAATATAATATGTTCAAGCGACATATGGAAGACTTTTTCCAATTGACCACCTCAAGGAAAATATTGACGCATATAAAATTAAATCCTCAACATGGGTTAATAATTCACAAAAGAAGGATGACAACGACCTCCCACCATCAGGAATAATTATAGTCATACATGTCTATACTAATACTTCCCAATGCATATGTAAAAAAAGTAAAGTAAAGGGTAAGAATTGCAACCACTATATAGGAGGATTTTCGAGTTTAATATAAAAACTTATCCTCACGAAGCGATAACGTAATCTTAATCAGTCAATCATATTCACTGATGACGATTTGGTTAGTGTTAATTTACCCTATAAGGTTTCCTTGGTCCTTAACCTCGGGTGATAAACTTCGACGTAAAGAGAATACTCGTCAATTATTATCGCTTTTTAAAGATAATGTATGTTAATATTCTATACAAGCTTGGGTAGAATATCCAAGGTTTGGACATAAAGGTCGGCCCTCTAATTGGGTTCAAAGATAATGTGGAGACATCATTGAGAAAAATCAAGCTATAGGTAAAGGTCAAGACTATCAATCATGAGATTTAATTCCATGTGATACAATCAGATTCACCATATATTGCCATCCTATGAATGGGATGGCTCCACACCATGAGATAGGTACACTAGAAGCTCAAATTTTATATCCAATAAGGGGATATTTGAAGTTAAGGGTGATCAAACATGTCACTAAGCTGTTTGGTCACCGTTATTAAAGCAAAACAACGTCAGCCCAAGAAAATTTACGATGGTGATGATTCGGATGGAGATGACCCTAAATATTAACTAAATGTAGTTCGATCGGGGGGTGGAAGAAACTAGGCTTGCCTAGCTAATCGTAAATGGCAGGATTTAAAACCATTCCACTAAACTCATCCTAATTAAAAAAAGACCTTCATGATCGGCTCTGAATTACTCGATAATGAGGTGGAACAACTAATTCAATTCCTTAGGGAGAACGCATATGTATTTTCCTACCAACCTTATGATCTTCCAGGAATTGACCCAGATATTGCCCACCATTGACTGCACATGGATCCTACACGTCAACCAGTCAAGAAAAAGCCAAGTCAGTCAGTCTTAGAGAAAGTTAAAGAAATGGATGATGAAGTTGAGAACCTACTTCTTGCTGTGGACACCTCAATTTGCAATCGACGTACTATAACACTTTTTTCGGTCCTAAATAAACCCCGGGTAGGAACCCCAAAAGAAACTGAGAAAAAATAACTTTCAAAACCTACACTAAAATTTAGGGTGTCAAAAATACGTAAACAATAAAGTACATAAAGACAAAATGAAAATAACCAAAAATATACTTAATACATTATAACAACCATCAAATAGACCCTCTGGATCCTTTGGATGATTGTCCAAAGGTCCCTCTTGCAATAGTCGATCGGACAAAGGCTATAATCGATCGGATAAAGCCCTTTGACACAAATCTTATATTAATCTTTTCTTAGTTATTGATCAATGGTTCGGGACCTTTAGCCGATTGACCAAATCCACCTCCAAAATCCTTTGAATAAAAGTGCCCACCAAACTTAAAAAGGGCACCCAAACCCAACGTTGATTTGATTTTTTTAACTTTTTTTAATATCGAGCGCCCGAGACACTCGAGGGCATTTTTTAAAAATTCTTGAAGGGCTAGTACTTCAAAAAAGTCACTTTTTGAGAAAGGAAAATTTTGTATTTCTTCAAAGTCCCCCCAAAAAGAAGTTCATACTCCTGAAAAGTTGCCTCTGAGAAATAAATCGAGTTAAACTTTTTTGCAAAAATTTCGAAAAAGTCATAACTTCTAACAAAAGCTCTGCCTGACTTAAAATCGCCAAAAGCGGGGCCTTCCTAAAAGATAAAGGATGACTTTTGCCACTGATTATGTGGAAAAGAGCGTCTGTGTAGATGCGAAAATCGTTGTTATCGGCTTCCGACTACAATGCAAAAAATATAAACTATGACTAGACTCTTTACAGGAGTATAGGGGGGAGTTCGGGTATAAAAAATCCACAGGAAATGTTTGACATATTTTAGTTGATTTATTACTTCTAAAATAAAAGTGTAAAAGGTGAAGGAGGTTTAAAATAGAAAAAGGGAAAAAATAATTAAAACTAGACAATAAAGATAAAATAGGGTTAGGGTCACATCCCTGTCGTGGGCTAAATAATGCGTAAAAAAGATTTTGTTTCGAAAATATTTAACTAAACATACTCAGTTAATTACAAACACCAAACATGAAGAAAATTGATTCAATAATGAAATATTAAACAATTAATCGAAAATGGTCACACATGGATTAAAATTGGATTATCACTATGAACACTAACGTTGCGTGACAAATAGAGTTAAACGTCTAATATTCTAACTTTAATACATGATGTTTCAATTAAATGTATTTTGACCAAAAATATAGATTTCAAAGCTCGAGACCCATTAATGGCGGAAACATGACCCCAACCCTTAAACTAGCTACAATACAAATATAAACAAGAAATAAACCTAGTTAACAAATGAAAACAACTAATTAACCAACAAAAACTAAATGCAAGTCAAGAAATAAAGGAAATAAAACATTATATAAGTAAAGAAGATAATGAATAGTAAAATCTACTTACATAAATGGGTATTAACCCAAAGAGGTGAAAGAGAGGGTGGCTCCCAACAACAAACCCTAAAAACTAAACAAAATGAAAGATATTTTAAAAATAAAACAAAATGTTGTTTATATAGTAAGTGGAAAAGAGAATAAAGGAAAAAGAAATAAAAAGAAAACTAAAGCTGGAAAACTAGTAGGACCAGTCGACCGCAGCCAAAAGGTCGGTCGATCGGGGTTCGATTTTGAGATCCCCTTGTTTCCATCGTAGGCTTACTACTGAAAGACCGATCGACTGGGGGCTAAGGGTTGGTCGACCGGTGCCCTGTTTTCTTGGGAGCTTTGGTCCATCATGAGGAGAAAAGGTGCTTTACGAAACTGGTCATAACTTCTTCGTCTGAACTAAAAACAACATATCGTTTGCGGCCACGTGAAGCTAACTCAACGAACTAAGCTTCTATGAAATTCCACTGAGCCAAAAAATTAAGTATAAAATGACAAAAATTCCCTTGAATTTGAGTCAGATGACGAAACTTCCTCAAAAAGCAACCAATCCATGCCTTAAGTATTCTAATACCTACAAAAGCTCAATTATACCTCCCAAAGCATCCAAACATACAAAATAGAGGTTTTTTGGTTAACAAGCATAAATATAGGCATAAGGAACATAAAAGTGCTAGAATGCATAAAAAGAACGGGCGGAAATATGCAATATTCGTGACATATCACCCTCTAACTTAAACATTGCTAGTCCCTAGTAATGAAACAAAATAAAACCAGTCCAAGAAAAGGCGGTGAAAACGTATATAAGCGTAAAAATATAAATGCCACTTTCACAAGGAACACGATTGTATTTAGCATATGCAATAAGCCATTAAACCTCTAGGTTACCCTAGTGGACGAGGGTTGTCTCGTGAGGGTTTTCAGGGATGAAACCCACAAACATCAAAGTTTTCACAAAATGTATGCCCAACCAACAAGCGACAAGGCCAATGATAACAAAAAAGATTTCAAACACGTTATTAGTAAGGTGAATAAATTCACACAAAATTCTGTATTACTAAAATTATAAAATGAACTTCGTAGAATTGAAACCTTAGAAGTTGGAGGATAAACGAGCATATGAAAAGTATGATTTGGCAAAACTTTTACAAATCGAATAAGCATTAAAGCGTGCATATATGTCAATCCTCACCGGTGTATTCACTCAACAAATGAAATCACTATGAATGGGAGGTAATACACGAGACATGAGGGCATAAAGAGTAAATAAAAATAGAAACTAGGTCGCACACATGTTACTAATGAAGAACACTATATATAAAATGAAAAACATGTAATCTCAATGAAAGATACCATCATTAAAGGAGGTAAAGTTATTTCACAGATTATCGCAACTATTTTAACTTTAAAATTGAATTTACCTTAGGATCACATAAGACTTTATAGGGCTGTAATGTAGGTATGGGGTTAAGGGTAGGAAATGAAGGAATTATTTATGGATTCTAAGGTGTCCAGGGATGAAAACTCGGGATAATGAAAAATTGTGGACAATTTCAAAATTGGAGAATGATTTCCATAACAAGCATTAGATATGATATAGGGGAGCGACAAGGATTATTGAACACTATATACATCATATACAAACTTTCTCTTTCTTTTCTTTTCTTTTGCTTTTTCACTTTTTCTTTTCTTTTTCACTTCTTTCTTTTCTTCACTTTTTTCACTCTCACGTCTTTAATTGCAACCATATAACAATAACACCATTCAATCCCAATTATAATTCCAAACAAAGGTATGGAAGGTAATATGTATGGTTTATAACTCCAATATGGCGTTGGTTATGGGATTTTGGGTTTTGAAACGAAAGGTTATATTAAGGCTCAAAGAGGTTGACTAGGAAAAACATATAAAGTGAGGTCAAGGCCAATATAGGTGATATAACAAAGATGACCTAATTTTATTTCCCAAAGTTTACGCAATTCTCAAGTCAAACTAGCTTTGAAAAGCATGCTCAAGTAGCACATATCATAAATGAACTCAATTAATGAATGATCAAATGAAAGAATGGTGAGATTATCGACGAATCTAACTTTTTGAAGAAGGAAAGAGTAGTGTATAACACTAAAAAATGAAGAGAAGCCCAAATCTCACTCGGGGTAAGTATATACAATGCAACAAAAGATTATCGAGTTATAAACGCCTTAAACCAACTCATTAAAACATGAAAAGCGCATATTCTCATAGGATTAAAGCTTAATTCATGAACATATTCACAATATCAATGATTTAAGGACTAAAGTCTAATAACTTCTTAAATCGAGAACTTGCATCACAGGCATTTATTGAAATTTATCATCAGAAACAAAGGCAAAGCGCCAAATAAAGGAGAAAAAAAAAAGAAAATGTTTTTGAAAATTTTAAACTTTTTACAACAAAGTATGCTTAGTCAATAACATGTGATCAAATCAATGGAGCTAAACAATAACTGGATAGAATATCTCACACCCCCTAACTTAAATGTTTTATCATCCTCAATGCAAATCAAGAACACAATATAAAGAGAGGAAAAGAAAGATACTATTCAAAATGGAGCGATCTCCGGATAAGTACGAGTCAATTGAATCTACAAAACGTGTTAGAACCAAGCATAACAAAAAGAATAACATAAACTTTAACTAATTTCACTAGGCTAAAATTAAAAAGAGAGAAAAAGAAAGAAATAAAAACTAAATATTTACAACTTACAATTTAAATTCTAACTAACTATACACTAGAAGTTCAAATTTTTGAGGGCCCACCCAAAATATGATTTGACTTTGAGGGATTAATGGTGTACCCTAATTTTCAAGCAATCCTCCTAGGAAAAAAAGAATTCCGTTTGAACAACGGAAGGCATGTGGAAGGCGTAAGAAATAAACCATCGCCAATTACAAATTTTAGTGGGGTGTTGGGGGGTTTGGATACTAAGTTTGACAAGACCACATTGATCTCGAAAAAATGAAATCACATACCCAAGGTTTTTCAATTGGGAGGGGAGGTGGGGCAAGTATGAGCGAATAGCCCATAACATGAATCATCTCGAAATAACTTTCTCGTTCAAGAATCGGATTAAAGTCCTCGAGACTTCCAATTGATTCTTATTATAAATTAAATGGTTCGAAAATTGTAGGAAATAAAGGAAAAGATGGACCATCAACCTCAAAAGAATTGGAAATATTAATTAGAGGTTAAAATTGGAAAGTGCTTGGATAACTCTCTATTATTTCTTCCTAAAAAAGGTATGGTGGTGAAACGAAAGTTTCAACCTCAATCGGGCTTTGTGAGGAAGAAATAAGCTCATTGAGTTTGTTATTTATTTTTAAAGACCAAGCTTTAAGACTCTCGGATTGGTCATTCAATTCCTTAAAAGCTAACTCATGATCAAACCAACAAGAAGAAATGACATGTTCTTGGGAGGTTTTCTCATAGATAGACGATTCCCCGTTTCCCAAATTACAGTCCCAATGCGATGAGGGATTACTTACAAATTCTTGAATTTCATGCTCAAGTCGTTCATTTTCAAGAATTTGTTGTCATTCTCGCATAGTCTTGGGAGTGTAACTTGGAAAACTATTCTCATAAAAATTAAGGTTATCTAAAGAGTTATAGCGAGTCATTTCAAATTAGGCAATTCAAAAACGCGACAAGGACCAAAATTTCAAGATTCTCGAAACAATTTAACATAAGTCAAAAAGAAAGGAAAAACAAAGAATACAAAGATATGTTAAAAAAATACTACAAAATAATAAAAGATAATAAAAGAATTGCAATCTATAACAAACACTCCCCGACAATGGCGCCATTTTTATGTTGTGAAAATCAAGCATTCGTGTAAATACGCAAATCGTTGTTATCGGCTTCCAACCGCAATACAAAAAAGCTAAACCATGAATACACTCTTTAAGGAAGCATAACGGCTAGTCCGAGTTTAAAAAATCCACAGAGAATGTTTGAAAGACTTTAATTGATTTATTACTTTTAAAATAAAAGTGTAAAAGGTGATGGAGGTTTAAAAAGGAAAAAGGGAAGAAGTAATTAAAACTATGCAAGAAAGATAAAACGGGATTATGGTCACATCCCCGTCATGGGCTAAACAATATGTAAAAAGGATTTCGATTTGAAAACATTTAACCGAGTATACTTAATTAATTATAAACACCAAACATAAAGAAAATTAATTCAACAATAAAAGATTAAAGAATTAATTGTAAAAGGTCACACATCGATTAAAATTGAATTATCGCTATGAACACTAACGTTGAGTGACAAAGAGAGTTAAACGCCTAATATTCCAAGTTTAATACGTGAGGTTTCAATTAAATGAATTTTGACCAAAAATATAGATTTCAAAGCTCAAGACCCATTAATGGCGAAAATATGACCCCAAGCCTTAAACTAGCTACAATACATAATTAAAACAAGAAATAAACCTAGTTAACAAACGAAAAACAGCTAATTAACCAACAAAAACTAAATGCAAGGCAAGTAATAAAGGAAATAAAGCATTAAACAAGTATAGAAGATAATGAATAGTAAAATCTACTTACATAAATGGGTATTAAACCAAAGAGGAAAAAAAGAGGGTGGCTCCTAACATCAAACCCTAAAAACTAAACAAAATGAAAGATATTTTACAAATAAAACAAAATATTGTTTATATAGTAAGTGGAAAAGAGAATAATGGAAAAATAAATAAAAAGAAAACTAACGCTGGAAAACTAGTAGGACCGGTCGACCGCAGCCAAGAGGCCGGTCGACCGGGGTTCGATTTTGAGTTCCCCTTATTTCCATCGTAGGCTTAATGCTGAAAGACCGATCGATCGGGGGCTCAGGGTTGGTCGACTGGTGCCCTATTTTCTTGGGAGCTTTGGTCCATCATGAGGAGAAAAGGTGCTTTACGGACTTGGTCATAACTTCTTCATCTGAACTGAAAACGACATGTCATTTGCGTCCACGTGAATCTAACTCAACGAAATACGCTTCTATGAAATTCCACTGAGCCTCAAATGAATTATAAAATCACTAAAATGCCCTTGAAGTTGAGTCAAATGATGAAACTTCCTCGAAAAGCAACCAATCCATGCCTTAAGTATTCCAATACCTACAAAAGCTCAATTATACATCGTAAAGCATATAAACATACAAAATAGAGGTTGTCTGGTTAACGAGCGTAAATATGGGCCCAAGGAATACAAAAGTGCTAGAATGCATAAAGATAACGAGCATAAATACGCAATATTCATAACATATCAGCTGCAATGGTAATGAACCTATGCCTTAATTTTGGGATAACACCCCACAAATATATATATTTTTCATAAACTGTACATACTTGTGAACCCTCTCTAACTCGGACCCCACTTACAGGATTGGGTATGTAATTCACATCGTTTATATTTATTTAAGGCATAGTTTTTAACCCAACACTTCTACTTGTGTCACGAATGGACTTATTCATGCTAAATTGATACAAATCAAATGCCATGATTTCAAATTACAAACATGAAAATATACTTTTCAAAATTAGTTCTAAGGAGAGTGCCATTGAGTTGCGTTCAACGCGAAACTTTGCTGGCTAAAGTCTAAAGTTTGGCTACACTTAAAACTTCTGCGAATGAACAATACTCGTCTCTACACAACACCCGTAATTTGTGTTTTAATGTTAATACCTTTAAAACATCTGCGTTTGATCAGCTTATTATTTTTAACATATAAATATATAAATCCAACACAATGAAAATGCTATATTAAGGACTACGCTATATAAATACCGCACCATTATACCTCTTCCAGTCGGTATCCCATCGCCTACGCCCATAAATATACCTCGCTTGTTGGAACAACATTAACATTGATCCCACATTCTCTTCGGTACATAGGCGCTATGCGGAGCTAAACTTGTGAAGCCAAAGCCTCATAATACGTCTCTCGTCATATTATATCCTAGGGATGCTTCTATCTCTAGTCCCCCTGATATACCATCTAACTCCATTTTATCGAATTATGTAAGATTTGATCTCAATCCCTCTTGGATATATAGGCGCAATACTGAGTCTTTCTCGTGAGCTCGAGCCTCAAAACTATGTCTTTTGTTACATTATCTCCACTAAGATGCATCCATATCTCGACTTTCATCCATTAAACCTAAATAGCATGAAACGAGATGTCAAATTATCTCAAAGTAGTATCTCCTGAGCATATTCCAATATATAACCATGTAAACATGCATACTGATGCGACTAAGAATGTGTTTCAGAAGTGTGTATTCTCTAGGCTCAGGTGCAAGCCTATCGCGTTAGTAATAAACCTGATAAGTCGGGATCATATCCACATGGAAATAGGACAACAGAGTTGTGACGACGTTGGACAGATGAATGAATCCTAACTCTGACTCTAAAGGAAAAGGAAAAGATGATTTGATTTGTGGAATAACTACACTAGATGCAATTATGAAATTATGAAAAATGCAACTATTCTAAATTACCTAAACTATTGATGAAGAAGGGTTTGAAACTGTAAACTATATGATAAGAAAAATAGGACGGGAATACAATCCCCCAACCCTAGTGTATTGGTGGTATAAAACTAATCATAAATCTAAGTGATTAATTAGACCCATAATTTAGTACTCCTAAGAATTACGTATATGAGGTTCAAGCCCGCATCATACTTAATCAGAGGACGAGTAAATCGGTATTGCAGTAGTTACACTCGAATTGTATTCTAAAGCATCCCGATTACCCGGAAGCAAACGAGATCTAAAGAACTATAATTGTTGTACTCCTACGCAATACGATCTTAATAAATCATTAAATTTAGAGGATTAATTTTATATACATGCAAATACCACATCAGGCTGTGTTCATGCATCCCGACCTTAGAAAATCTAGCCTGCCATGATGAAAGTAATGAAAACGATTTTGGATTTGCAGGAAATCATGATTAAACTAAGGAAAACTTGTAAAATGATGTAAACAGGAAATTAGACAGAGGAAATTACTCACTAATCTTACCAAAGCATTAACTACAATTACTGGTAATCACTGAAATCTGAATAATCTTCAACTTTGCAATTAAATTCATAAACTATCTCCAAACTAGGATTTTTCTGAAAAGAATGGAAAATTAACTAAATTCTCCGTGCTAAGAATGATAATAAAACGGTTTTAAATACCCTACAAAACTTCAGGAGTTTTAACTGCACTAGGACTCTCCATTAGCGAAGGATAAAAAATTAAAACTCGACAATCTAACCGGTCTGGCCCTCCTGCGGTTCGGTCTGCCTGGAATCCGGATCGGTTCTTTTTATTCTTGGTCGCATCGATTCGGGGCGCATCGGTTCTTTTAATTTCTTGCATCTTCGGCTCGTCTTCGGTCCGGGGTTCTCTGGAAATTGGCAATGCGGATCGGTCCAGGCTTCCTTTGACTTTTTCCTTCAGACTTTGACTGCTCATAACTTTCACACCGGGACTCCGATTGAGGTGTTGTTTCTTCCTATGTGCTCATGAACTTGATATCTTCAACTTCTCTTTAGGTGCCTCATCCGAATTTTGGGTAAAAATTACACTTTTGCCCTTTTGACTTTCCTTCTTTTCCTTCTCGCTTCTTTCAGTTTCTTTCTTTCTTTCTTTCTTTAATTGACATCAAATACCTGCAAAGTCAATACGAAATACCAGAAACTCGGTGTACTCGTTAGGATAAGTCAGTAGCAATGATTATAAGATAAAGTCAAATCGATTACGCTGTTTTCGGTGCTAAAAGTAACTAAATTAAAGAGATAAATTGGGAAGAATTTATGCCTAATCAAACCCCCTAACTTAGAACTTTACACATCCCGAGGCAATGTAAACGACTCCGAACAAGGATCAACTCTTGAAAATCATTTTATTGGGATAGAATACCTTTTTTGCAGGCAAGCGATTGCATTTAGCATATGCAACAAGCCTTTAAACCCCTAAGTCATCCTAGTAGGACAAGTTGTGTCTCTTGAGGGTTTGAAGTGAATATACCCACAAAATTCGACTCAAAGTACTTTCAAAATACGCAAAAATTGTATAATTCAAACTTTCCCATAAAATAGTCATCATCAAGTCAAGCTCAATAGTCTCAAATCATAGTGCGTGTGTACAAAGCCGAAAATTTAACCCCCAATTTCCACCGATTACTCATTACATTACTTACCCAAAAATTCGTTTTGATTTCAAATTCACACGAAATGCTCTCACAAATGAATCTCTCGGATTATGGTTATTCTCTCGGTATGCATGATATAAAGAGTAAATATAATGGACACAAAGTCATGCAAACAATTAGAAAGACGAAAATTTTATAGTGATAGGATCTCATCAACGAATTAAGGTTTTAAAAACGGGAACATTGCCTCTTATTCACGCATTAATATCTTTTATTATCTTTTGGTGTATTAGCTCTCCACGCGGTAACCAATTTTGCAATTCGGACTCGGTTAGGACTTTTTCGGGTTTTAAGGTATATTTGGTAAAATGAACATGGTATGGAAGGTTGGAATTGGAAAAGTCATTTGTGATGTCCATTTGTGCTTTTTCCAGGCTATTGCTCATTTTTTTTTCTTTTTTCTTTCTTATTTTTCCCTATTTTTTTATTTTTTCACTTCTTTTCTTTTCTTGCTATTTTTGTTGAGCATAACTATTTTTTTTCTTGCCCCTTTTTATGCACTTTCCTGACTTTATTGAATATTCTTTTTTCGTAATTTCAGGCTACTTGGGTTTTTCGGGTTACCAAACGAAAGGGATAAATTATTCGGCTCAATTGGGTTACAAAATGGATGATTTTTCACAACTTTTTCTGGCCAATATTTTTGGGTAACAAACGATGGCCTACTACATTGCCCGAATTACTTATTAATTTACCATATGCATTTCGAGATTAATTAAGTTTAGAGATTTGTAGCGCGCTTTTTAAGGCAATATCACACACATTTATCAAAACCGATCAAAATGAAAGGATTGAGATCCTCGACGACTTTTTAGACGCTGAAAAGAACTTTGAGTTAACAATTAACTCGAATTGATTTTTAAATTTCTCAAAGATGAAAGGCTCGAATCTCACCGGGTTTGTTAATCTCTACACTTATTCGTTAAATCGTCATTTTTCGCTCAATTTTCATCTTTGGTCAATTTCGGCTTTGTGTATGTTAAATTTTACAACTTGAGGCTTCAATCCGACTTTTAATGATATTTTTGAAAATTTTGAGTTCTAATTTTTATTTATTTTGAACGAAAATATTTTTGGATTTTTCAAAATTTTATGATTTTTTTTTTAATTTCTCGGCATTTTTGAAAATTTGTGAAGTTTTAGAAATACGCACTTGTGACCCCCCCCCCCCCCCCCCTAACTTAGACTTTTGCATTGTCCTCAAGCAAAAATGACTAAAATCTAAATAAGGCAAAATAAGAAGTGCGATAAATAAAACAAACAAATGGAGAAAATGCAGATTTATATAAAACAGGACTGTGGTACAAAAAACAGCAAAGAGCATACAGCATGTGGACAAGGGAAATAACTAAAAACTATCACAACCAAATAAAGATTCACTGGGGCGGTGGTTGGGAAGAGTTGGGAGCGTCGGGGCCATAGGAGTCATAGAAGTAGTATGTCAATGGCTCGTTGGGATCCTCTTAGCGCCGATACAAGTCCGCTTAGAAATGAAACATCATACTTGTATCGCGATAGTAGTCGGTCAAAAAGGTGCTAAATCTCGTCTCAAGGGCCGACATACGGTTAGTGAGGTCGCTACCCGCCCATTCAAAATCAGGGTCATCTTCCTCGTCGGCTGACTCTTCATCCGCTCCTACGTCCCCCATCTATACATCAGCACCTACTTCTTCTTCATCCTCTTCATTTTCATCTTCTTCACTCGAAGTAGCATCATCCTCATCATCACTTCCTCGCCTCGCACGGAGGATGGCTAGATGTTTGGCGCTCCGCGTGCAGGTTCCCTGTCCAAAAGGACCGAGGAGTCGAGTACGATCAAGCGGTGCCTCAATTCCAGCGTCCTTGAGATGGAGGTAATAAAATGTGCATAGGGAAGTGGTGCTGCCCCTTTCTCATCCATGGTTGCGATGAGGATGTCGGCATATAGGGTGCGAGCCAGGTTAATGGGAGTGTTGGGATCGAAGAGGTGGTAGGTCAATGTGGCCTGACGGGGACGCATCTCTGAATCATTGAACATTTGTAAAATGTTTGCACACACTATTTGGAAGGTGAGGCGTGCTTTTTTGTTAAGACGACCAACAATGACAGTTTGCCCAGTCCATGCAACATCGGGGGCAATGCGCTCCATAATCAGTTCTTTGGCGACCGGTGCGACATTCCTTGGGTAGGTGAAATCTTAAACATCGGGAACATCGTATTCGGCCAACTTAGTCATGAGAAGGGCCAACAAAAAAGGGATGAGGGTGCTGTCAACATAAGCTTGAGATTCGAATTGTCCCATCCGAACAAGGGAGCCATAGAAAGATCGGACCTTGGCCGCCCAAACCTCTTCGTACGGTTGATTGAGGAATCGACACCAACCCCGAGGCATGAAAAGGGCATTGACAAAATTAGGTAGACAGACCCATTGGACAGCGCACTCCATGTGGAGTTTGTGATCTAGACCGAAGAACCGATTGCACCACCGCTCCTCTTGGCGGGAATGGAATTCACCATAGCCGGAGGGGAGGATGTCGGTGGAGTCATATTTGACGGGGGTGGGGCGTTGGGCCATGATAACAGGGAGAGGTTGCTGGAAAAATTAGGGATAGAGAAGAGAGGAGTGAGGTGGTTGAAGGTGTGAAGAAAAATGGAGGCTATGGGTTGGTATTTATAGGGGAGGGGTGGGTAGGTTTTGGGAAATGGAGGGAACTGGTTTGGAGGGAAAGGAGGAGTGTATTGGGGAGGGAAATTGAAGGGTTGATTATGGGGAGACGAATTGGGAGGAAAGGGAAGGGATTGGGGAGAAGGGGGGTGCACCTAGGGAATAGGGGGAAAAATTTCTGCAGTAAGCGGACCTGTCCGCCTGGGGACCGGATCGGTCCGGTCCTTTAATCTTCGAACTTTTTAATAGCCGAATCGATCCTCATATAAAATAAAGGAATTGGTCTGGGGCGGACCGGTCTTGCCCAAAATTAAAGGAACCGATCTGGGTTCTTTACTGGGCTGTATTTTCCCCTAACTGAATTGCGAGCGCTCTTCTCCGGAAGTTTTCAATTCTCATCTTTTTCCCTATCAGTTTGGACTCAAAATCCACTCGATGTCCATGGTCAACGCAACTAGACTCAATTTCCCTAAACATGTGAATGCTCTCTCCTGAATGTACCCTAATCCTATGGACTCTCACTACACACGCGATTTTCATCTACTATACACAAGAATTCACCCCATACACGTCGGGGGTGCGACGACCTCACTGTAGCAGCTCACTCTACCCCGTAAACGGGGTCCGACAACCAAACGGTGTCGACTTCTTCTACACACGCCTCTAGATATGACTTTAGGCGTTGTTCGTTTACTTTGAATGTATTTCCCCTTCAAATCGTCTAACTCAACAGCTCCGTGAGGGAAAACATTCTTCACAATGAACGGGCCAGACCATCGTGACTGCAACTTGCCCGGAAAGAGATGAAGCCGAGAGTTATAAAGAAGCACTTTTTATCCGGGAAGAAACTCTTTGAGTCGAATGATGTTATCGTGAGTGAGTTTCATCCTTTCTTTGTAGATTTTAGCGTTCTCATACGCATCATTGCGTATTTATTCTAACTCATTTATTTGAAGCTTGCGAGCTTCACCGGCCTTATCCATGGTATAGTTTAACTCCTTAATTTCCCAATACGCCTTGTGTTCTAATTCCACGGGAAGATGGCGGGGTTTTCCATACACAAAGAGAAAAGGGGACATGTCGAGCGAATTTTTATATGCGGTATGATAGGCCCATAGCGAATCGTTCAATCTAAGTGACCAATATTTTCGGGTAGGATTGACGGTCTTTTCAAGAATGTTCTTGATTTCCCGATTCGCTAGTTCAGCCTACCCATTCGTTTGTGGGTGATAAGTCTTTCCAACCTTGTGAACGACACCATACTTTCTCTTGAGCTTCGCGAATGGCCTATTGCAAAAGTGCGTGCCATTATCACTAATTATCGCTTTTGGAGCACCGAAGCGGGAAAGTATATGTTCCTGCAGGAACTTAATCACCACTTTGTTATCATTTGTCTTGGTAGCTATAGCTTCCACCCATTTAGAAACGTAGTCTACAGCGACAAAGATGTATAGGAAACCAAAGGATGGGGGAAAGGTCCCATGAAGTCAATACCCCAGCAATCGAAGATCTCAATAATGAGTATGGGGGTACGAGGCATCATGTCTCATCGGGTAATAGCTCCCATCCGTTGGCACCTATTATAAGATTTACATGTATCGTTCACATCCCGGAATATTGTGGGCTAATAGAGGCCGCATTGCAAAATTTTAGCGGCCCTCTTTTTCGTCGAAAAGTGGCCTCCACAAGCTTTCGAATGATAAAATTGGATGACTTTTGGGATCTCGTCATCCGGTACGCATCGTCGGATGATTTGGTCGGCACAATATTTAAACAGGAAGGGATCGTCATATAAAAATATGTGCGACCAAGTAATAAACCTCTTTTTATCTTGCGGTGTCCAGTCGGGAGGGTTGGCTCCCGTGACAAGGTAGTTCAATATGTCCGCTAATCAGGGCAAAGAAGAGGTAGAAAAGAGTTGCTCATCCGAAAAGTATTCGTCTATGGGTATGGGATCACTAGGTACGTCGGACAAAAGTCGTGATAAGTGTTCGGCAACGATGTTTTCTACTCCTTTCTTATCTTTAATGGAGAGATTAAACTCTTGTAGGTGTAGGATCCACCTTATGAGGCATGGCTTTGCATATTTCTTTGCAAGTAGGTATTTCAATGCCGCATGGTCGGTGAAGTAAGTGAAGGGAGAACCGATAAGGTAAGATCAAAATTTTTCAAGAGAAAAGACTACCACTAGCAACTCCTTCTCGGTAGTGGAGTAATTGAGTTGTGGTCCGGTAAGAGTCCGGCTAGCGTATATGACATGAGCATGCTTGTCTTTTCTTTGGCCTAAAATAGCCCCTATCGCGTAATCGCTAGCATCACACATAAGTTCGAATGGTAAAGACCAATCCGAAACTTGCATGATGGGAGCGTACATAAGCATGGTTTTCAGTTTTTCAAAAGCGCTTTGGCATGCGTCCGTCCACTCAAATGGGTTGTCCTTCATAAGTAGGTTTCTTAAGGGTCTAGCGATGGCGCTAAAGTCCTTAATGAGCCTTCGATAAAACCCCGTGTGGACCAAGAAGGAGCGTACGTCTTTGAGCAATTTTTGTGGGGGTAGATCGGCTATGACATCTATCTTAGCTCTATCAACTTCTATCCCCTTGGATCAAACTATGTGGCCCATAACTATTCCCTCGGTGACCATGAAGTGGCATTTCTCCCAATTCAGCACTAAGTTCTTTTCCACACACCGGGCAAGTACTTTTTCCTATTTTTCAAGACAAAGGTCGAAAGAGGTGCCAAAAATGCTCAAATCGTCCATGAACACTTCAAGTCCTGTCTCGACCATGAATCTAAATAGGCTCAACATGCACCTTTGAAAGGTCGCTGGTGCATTACACAAGACGAATGGCATACGTTTGTAGGCAAAAGTACCAAAAGGGCAAGTGAAGGTTGTTTTCTCCCGGTCAAGTACATCTACCTCAATTTGGTTATAGACAGATTAACCATCAAGGAAGCAATATTAAGGGTGGCCCACAACTCTCTCAAGCGTCTAATCAATAAATGGTAAGGGGAAATGGTCTTTCCTAGTTCCCGCATTGAGTTTTCGATAATCAATGCAAATGCGCCACCCAGTGGTGGCAAGTTGGGGAACTAGCTCTCCCTTAGCATTCTCAATCACTGTCATGCCCGACTTCTTCGGGACAAATTGAATAGGTCTCACCCACTTGCTATCCGAGATTGGGTAGATAATCCCGGCATCCAATAACTTAATTATTTTTATCCTCGCCACTTATTTCATATTAGGGTTTAGACTTCTTTGCATTTCTCTCGAGGGCTTGATATCCTCTTCGAGATGGATCTTCTGGGTGCAAATCAAAGGACTTATCCCTTTCAAATCAGCAATGCACCAACCAAAGTCACTTTGGTGCTTCCTTAGAATCTTTAGCAATTTACCCTCCCGCTCTTCGTCTAGGATAGAGGAGACAACAACAAGAAATGTCTCATCGTCTCCTAGATATGCATATTTAATATGGGAGGGGAGTTTCTTCAATTCGAGGGTTGGAAATTTTTTATTTTTAGGAAACCATACGTGTGTCCCTCGGTGGTAACTTCTCGAATCTAAAAACCCAACTTATATTTCTCGCGTCCTCGTCCGACGCTCTCTCATCAAATAGCTCTCTCAACTCCTCAAACTCCCTCTCGAATGTGGTGTACGTCCCCTCACTCTCATGGCTCAACACTAAACAGGACCCTAAGGTGTCTCCACAATAAGTTTCCTCGAAATAATCCTCTACGATCTCGTCTATTAGGCTCACCGCATGAAGATCATCTTCTTCCCCCGTCTATTAGGCGATATGGGAGATGTTAGTCTCTAAAGTCATGTTCCCAAAAAAGAGTTGCATTCGCCCATTCTGAGTATTGATGATTGTGTTAGCCGTAGCTAAGAACGGGCACCCAAGGATGATGGGAACATGGTTGCTCGAAGTAAAGGAGGGCTCCGTGTCCCAAATGACAAAGTCTATCGGGAAGTAAAAAGTGTCAACTTGGATGATCACGTCCTCAACTATGCCTCTTGGGATCTTCACAGTTTGATCCGCTAATTGGAGAGTGACCTTTGTGGGCTTGAGGTCACCCAAATCAAGTTGCCTATAGATGGCGTAAGGGAGAATATTGACACTTGCTCCCAAATCAAGTAAGGCTTTCTCAATTTTATTTTCTCCAATGATGCAGGAAATGGTGGGTGCACCGGGATCTTTAAACTTGGGTGGGAGATCATTGAGTAGGATGGAGCTCACATTATGTGCTAAAACGACATTTTTCTTTACCTTCATCCTCCTTTTTACCGTCAACAAGTCTTTGATGACTTTTGCATAAGCCGGAATTTGCTTAATAGCATCGAGGAAAGGTAAATTCAGCTTCACTTGCTTTAGCACGTCTAGCACTTCATCACGGGGATTTCCTTTATAGGAAGGAATCAACCTTTGAGGAAATGGTGCCGCGGTGGGTGGTTTCACTACTACCTCGGGCTCACTAGTGTCCTCTTTATCACTCTCCTTCAAGCGGACATCTTCGGCCTCTTTCATGTTGGGCGAAATCTCCTTATCTTTGGTTGCGTCATGTGAGGGAGGTGATAAATCAACGACTCTCCCATTACAAAGAGTGGTCACAGCTTGACATTGCTCATGATGTTTTGTCGAGCTGGAGGTAACACTAGTTTGACCTTGGGGCTGTCTTTGGCCCTGGGCAAGAAACTTGCCCTTCTCTTGGATACTCAACGATGATTGCAACTGTGAAATGTTCACATTCATGTCATTCATCATACGCTCATGCCTAGCATTAGTTGAAGTCTGGGTATTGATAAAGTGGTTGATCGTATCCTCGAGACTTCTTCGCGGTGGAGGGATGTATGCTCCTTGAGGTGGTGGTACCTGCACATATCTTTACATGTGTGGAGCTTGTTGAAAATGCGATGGTGGAGGAGGGGCAACATGTGAATTAGGATTTATCGCAGCATGTTGTTGCCCATAGTTAAAACCAGGGTGGTTTTTCCATGAAGGGTTATAGGATTTCCCGTGCGGGGCACCAAAATTACCCTTAAAGCCTCCTATGCCACCGACTTGCTCTTGAAGCATCACTTTGTAGGCGGGTATAGTCGGGCATTCCTCAGTTGAATGACCCGCCTCAAAAATCGCACACACCTTCTTAACAGGGTTTGGGATGGATCCAGTTGTTCCTCTTCCACATTCCTCACGTAGGTCTCTCAATCCTTTCTCAAGCTTATCGAGTCGACTGTCCGCTATAGAATTCCTTTCTACATGAAATAGGCCGGACGCCGATGGAGTGATGGTCACTTGACGATTTTAATTTTGAGCATTAGGGTCAGATGTATCCCAGGATTAGGTAGTCTCGGCGACATACCTCAAGTGAAGCTCAGCATTGTGGGCGTCTACGTCGACAAACGGACCACTATCCATGGTCTCAACGAGTTTCTTGGAGTTAATGTCCATCCCATTATGGATAAATGAAATGATTTGAGTTTTATCAAAACCATGATGGGGACATGAGGCGATTAACTCGTTGAACTGCTCATAGCATCGTTCGAATGACTCATTTTTTAGTTGTCGGAATGTTTGAATTTGAGCCTTGATGGAATTCGTTCGATGTGGAGGAAAGAACTTCTTGAGAAATTTGGATTGTAATTCGTTCCATGATGAAATCTAATTTGGAGGTAAATACCATAACCATGATTTAGCTTTATCCTTTAGCGAGAATGGAAAGAGTTTGAGGTGGAGCACATCTATTGTGCAAGTTTGATTGCTAAGAGTCTCGCACGCCTCCTCAAATTCCATAATGTGGGCATATGGCTTTTCGAAATCCATTCCATGGTAAGTGGGAAGTATCTGTATCATTCCATTCTTAAAGCGAAATTGTCCCGCATTGTACGGGAGCAAAATTCATCCCGGAGTGACAGTGCGCTCGGGATATAAGAGGTCTCTCAAAGGGAGGTACGGGGCCTCTCCCTCGTCGGCAGCTGCACTACCGTGTTGTGACATCTCTCTCTCCATCAAAGATTTGGTATCCTCACTTGGTATACTAGGAGTGCTCTCTGAAGTGTGTCCTAAGAAGGAAAATGGCGTGTTGTTTGAGATTGAGTGTGACGGTGTGGGAGGTGGAACACAGAACTGTGGAGCGTTTAGAGTGTGAGGGCTATCAGGATCGTACTCAACAATTGGGTTTTCGTGAATGTGGGTTGGAGTATTGTGGGGAGTTGGAGTGAGTTCGAAATTTTGCATCAACAGCTTATGAGAGATGATGATGAATCTTTTTGTGCTTTTTGAATTTTTTTATGTTTTTGGATTTTTTTTGAAATTTTTGGTCAAAGTTTTAGATTGACTCGATCTAATCCTAAGTCTACCTAATTCCCCGGCAACAGCGCCAAAAACTTGGCGCAACTAAGAATGTTTCTCAGAAGTGTGTCCTCTCTAGGCTCAAGTGCAAGCCTGTCGCGTTAGTAATAAACCCGGTAAGTCGGGAATGTATCCACAAGGAAATAGGACAACAGAGTTGTGACGACGACGGACAAAACTCTGACTCTAAAAGAAAAGGAAAAGATGATTTGATTTGTGGAATAACTACACTAGATTCAATTATGAAATTATGAAAAATGCAACTATTCTAAATTACCTAAACTATTGATGAAGAAGGGTTTGAAACTGTAAACTATATGATGAGAAAAACAGGACGGGAATACAATCCCCCAACCCTAGTGTATTGGTGGTATAAAACTAATCGTAAATATAAGTGATTAATTAGACCCATAATTTAGTACTCCTAAGCATTACGTATATGAGTTTCAAGCCCTCATCATACTTAATCAGATGACGAGTGAATCGGTATTGCAATAGTTACACTCGAATTGTATTCTAAAGCATCCCGGTTATCCGAAAGCAAACGAGATCTAAAGATCTACAATTGTTGTGTTCCTACGCAATATGGTCGTAATAAATCATTAAATTTAGAGGATTAATTTTATATACATGCAAATACCACATCAGGTTGTGTTCATGCATCCCGACCTTAGAAAATCTAGCCTACCATGATGAAAGTAATGAAAACGATTTTGGATTTGCAGGAAATCATGATTAAGCTAAGGAAAATTTGTAGAATGATGTAAACAGGAAATTAGACAGAGGAAATTACTCACTAATCTTACCAAAGCATTGACTACAATTACTGGTAATCACTGAAATCTAAATAATCTTCAACTTTGGAATTAAATTCATAAACTATCTCCAAACTAGGGTTTTTTTGAAAATAATGGAAAATTAGCTAAATTCTCCGTGCTAAGAATGATAATAAAATAGGTTTAAATATTCTACAAAACTTCAGGAGTTTTAGCTGCACTAGGACTCTCCATTAGAGAAGGATTAAAAATTAAAATTCGACAGTCGGACCGGTCCGGCCCTCCTGCGGTTCGATTTGCTTGGAATCCGGATCAGTTCTTTTTATTCTTGGGCGGATCGATCCGGGTGGATCGATTCTTTTAATTTCTTTAAGCTTTGGATCATCTTCTGTCCGGGGTTCTCTGGAAATTGGCAATGCAGATCAGTCCGGCCCGGATCGGTCCGGGCTTCCTTTGACTTTTTCCTTCAGATTTTGACTGCACATAACTTTCACACCGGGACTCCGATTGAGGTGTTGTTTCTTCCTATGTGCTCATGAACTTGATATCTTCAACTTCTCTTTAGGTGCCTCATCTGAATTCCGGGTAGAATTACACTTTTGCCCTTTTGACTTTCCTTCTTTTCCATCTCGCTTCTTCCGGTTTCTTTCTTTCTTTAATTGACATCAAATACCTGCAAAGTCAATACGAAATACCAGAAACTCGGTGTACTAATTAAGATAAGTAAGTAGCAATGATTATGAGATAAAGTCATATCGATTATGTTGTTCGAGGTGCTAAAAGTAACTAAATTAAAGGGATAAATTGGGAAGAATTTATGCCTAATCGCATACACGAATAACAACAAAGATGCACCCATCTCTCACCTTTTTATCTCTCGTTAAACCTCGAATGAGATATCAAACTATCTCAAAGTCGAGCTATCTCGCACACTTACATACATAATAGCGACCATCCATTATACAAATATAAAGCACGGAGTCGTACACAAGTAGTCTTATGTACCTGCACTCGTTAAAGTGACATATTTATACCTCTCACTAAAACCATTTTCCAACCTAAGCAACTACGCACATTTGAAGGGACCCTCACGCTAAGGTCTATAAACACTTTCTAATATAACTAAAAATTAATCAATTAATTTAAAGAGAAATAATAAGCATAGAATTAAGAAAGCATACTAAACAAATGGGGTGCATCCCCACTCCTAATTCGATTCCTGTACCCATACAACAAGAATCTTTGGACCAATGAAAGACTTTAAAACCTAACTTATGAATAGCCCGAAAGGGATAGAACAAACCTTTTTTATTTGTTTTTATATAAAACAAACTGGAAAATTTGAATAATCAACGAAAAACCCTTTTCCCGCACAAAAGTCACACTTACTAGGGGCATGCACCAAAAAATGGACATAGTATCAGACTAAATCTAGGGAAAAATCAACGAACCAATGTATTGAACCAATAACTTTACCTCGAGGAGACATGGAAAAAGTGGGAGACAAGAACTCCTCGCATCCCCATGATGAAGTTCCCCCCGGCACAGCAATGTTAGCATGCTCCCTGGGGGATCGTAACACCATAGTGGTGACTCTGCTCGGGACAAATTTTTTCCTATCGAAATTCAATATTGTGTATCATATATAGACCTCTCCAGCTGCATCACAATGGTGACTCCACCGAAGATAAATCAAGAGAACTAAACTTCCCGTATGCATCACTTATACTATGCTTATTATTGCTCTCTTGCATGACTACTTTATGTCACTTTTGAAATGGTTTAAAGGCCTTAGTTTTAAAGTCCCTCGTAATGTGGATATGTGATAAGGTCCCCATGTACTGGATTGTACAATTTATTAAACATATAGGTGCACATGAAGGACCTCAAGATAAAGTTTAACATTAAAGTATATAAAAATTAAAGATTACCTGTTTGCATCATGATGTGACTAAAAAAGTGTCTCTAACACGTGTAAATATGGTTCAAGTGTAAAACGGTCTCTCAAGTAATAATTTGGTAATTCGAGTATCGAACATAGGGACTAAGAGGATCTCTCGTGATAAATACTAAGGAAGATGACTAATCTTAATGATCGACTCACAGAAAAGAAAAGAAAAGAAAAGATGATGATTGTTGATAAATAATCCTACGTCTAATGCGTGAAAAATAATTCCTAACTAAATCAACTGAGCATGCAAGAACTAAAGAATAAATATGTTAACTTGTGTCATAAAGATGGGATTGGAATACATTCCCCCGAACCTTGGGTAACTACACTCGATATAAAACCTATCAAGAATTAAACATCTAATTAAAAAGAAATCTTCATCTCCTTTCAAGAATTACATATATGGTGGATTTAACCCTCATAATATATAATCAAGAATAAAAGTAAAGAGCGTGACAAGATTGGCGATATGTACGTCGCACTCTTAAACACTCCGATTACCTAGGGAAAACGGAGTTAAACGTCGTACGACGTTAACATCAACAAAATATCACGTTTCATTTTAATTTGTGAATAACTTCTATATCCATTCATAATACTTTAGGTTGGGTTCACGTATCCTAACCCACTGGAAATCTAACCGGGCATGGTAATATAACGATTAAAAAATATTTCAACGTAGCATGGAATCATGATCATCATTAAATTGTATCTAAGCATGCAAGAGATTTTGATAACACTAAAGAAATAATCATGAACATGTAAAAGAACAATAATAATTAAGAATAAGGTAAAGAAGGAAAACTTTATTAAGTAAATACTTGAAATCAATCCACAATAATGTAACTTGATGAATAATATATTGCCATTGGTTATTGTTGATGTAAAAAACTAGATCGCTCTAATTTTTCAATCACAGATAAATAAATAAGACAAAGATTTTTAAAGTGGTTCGGCTAGGAATAAAGCCTACGTCCACTGTTATGTTATTGCTGAGTGTTTGTGGAATTCTTGATTACAAGTTCTCTCAAGAAATTCCGGTCCCTTTGAATGAGGGAGATACCATGTATTTATAGCCCTGAGGCTTACATATGAAAGGGTGGTGCATTAAATGATATACATATGAAAGGTCCTTGAGGCTATCATCTGAAAGGTAACTCATTTAATGTTCTTCAAGCGTGTGCGTCAAGATGATGAGCAGTCAATGAACAGTTTTGAACTGTTGGTTATCTGGCAATCAATGCTGTGGTCGAGATGCAGCTCGAATCGCCTTAGTTGCTCATCGTTCAGGAGTTCATCGGAGCGCTGGAGTTCCTCGGAGTGTTGTAGTTCCTCGGGGTGTTGTAGTTCCTCGGGGTATCCTTGTTGCTCGGAGCGAACATGACTTGGTCGGGGGAAATAAACTTCCTCGTTGTTATTGTTCCATGTAGATTGACACGTGTCTTCTTATTATTGGTCCACGTCAGTAGATTAAATTTGGTATCAACAGAAGCCCCCAATGCTTCATGCTTGATGGGTCACTTGAAAGGATGGAGTATTTATTCTTCAATGTTGCTTGGTGCTCGTGAAATTCTTGATCTACCTTCTTGATTTGTTCAACACAAAGTTCATTATCTCCTGGACGAAGTATGATGCAGGCTGATCGATGGTTGCTAATCTTTCTTTAGAAGAACTCCGTGTGCTATGTATCACCCCTGGGAATTTGGATGCAGCCATGCCATAGTATGAAACTTGTAGCTTGTCATAATCTTCAAGTATGTTGATTGGTTTGCCATCCGACCAACTGCTTCCTGTGTCGAGCAACTGAGTGCTAACTTCACGTGCTTGATTTTTCTGATTTAAGCTTATCTGAATACTTTGTCGAGTAACATATAGCTTTTGAACCCAACTCTTCGATCTGATTAGTACCAGGCTAGTGGTGGACTTCGAAACATTTTCTCATAAATTCTTCTTCATTATTGGTCGAGACAGTATTAGCAAAGATCTCAGTGCTATAGATGCTGATTTTGACTTCTACCTCTGCTCGGGGACGAACAAGAGGTTCTCGGGGACTAACAAGTGATTCTCAGGGACGAGCAAGTGCTTCTCGAGAATGAGCTAATGCTTCTCGGATAGATCATCTGTGATGAATATCAGAATGTTGAAAGATCTTAACTTCATACACTCCCCTTATGCTTTGGATGATCCTCCTGCTGGTGAGGAACCTGTTTTAAAAGTAGAAGGAGAAGAAACCAATAGAATAGGAATCTCAATGTAATAGTTAGTATACATTTTCATTCTCAATGTATTTTGTTTTTTGAATTTAATGAAAGACTTTCATTTTTATTCGCAATCTTAATTGCTATTGTCTTGTAAAATACTTTACATGTGTGCATATGTATAACAATATTGTGTTGTTCATCGACCAACTTAGTAATAAAGAAGTTACAAGTATTAGTAACGTTGCTCGATCACTTAATAATAAAGTAATGAGTATAAAAATGTTTAAAATTTTTCCAACCAACCAAGGTTGTTAAATAATGTTTTTCGACCAACTACAGTTGATGGATTTTTATCTCCGACCAGCCATACTTGGTTCAATTTCAAATATTTTCATAAAATGTGTTCGACCAACTAAGGTCAATAATTTGTCCTCGTCGACCAACTACAGTTAGTGGGTTTTTATCCCCGACCAACTATACTTGGTGTATTTTGGAATATTTTGTTCTTCAAAGAACTTTTTGTAATAATATTACCTCCCGACCAACATAAGTTGTAATGTGAGAATATATTTTTATCTTACCAACCGTAATTGATTATGCTGGTGTACACCTCCTAACCAAAGGAATATTTTTTGGCTCCTTAGAGCTTTTGGCTCCTTAGAGCTGTCCTCCTAACCAAAGGAGGTTGGCTCCTTAGAGCACTTTTGGCTACTTATAGCACTTTTTGGCTCCTTAGAGCACTTTTGGCTACTTATAGCACTTTTTGGCTCCTTAGAGCACTTTTGGCTCCTTAGAGCACTTTTTGGCTCCTTAGAGCGCTTTTGGTTCATTAGCTCTGACGATATCCTGGCGCTGAATGAACCTTCAAAATGTTTGACTGATGATAATAGGCAGCAAACTCCTCGTTTTTAAATTGTGTTCCATGGTCTGTGATGAAGGCATGAGGGAGACCATATCGGCAGATGATGTTCTTCCAAACAAATTGGTACACCTTCCTTCTCGTATGTCATGTCAATAAGTGGCTCAGCTTCTATCCACTAAGTAAAATAATCTACTGCGATGACGAGGTATTTGAATCTTCCTCGAGTCGTCGACAATGGTCCAACCAAATCAATCCCCACATGGAAAATGGCCAAGGATAAATGATGGGTGTCAACAATGTTTGTGAAGTTCTTCGGATGGAAGAAAAGCGTTGGTACTTGTCACATTTCTTGGCATAAGCTATACAATCAGGTCTCATCGTCGGTCAGTAGTATCCCTGCGTCATCACCTTTTGCAAAAGTGTTCGACCTGCTACATGGGCTCCACAGGACCCTTCATGGATCTCTTTAATCAATTCACCTCGGAGGGATGTACACATCTTTGCAAACCTGCCATAATTCCTCGTCGAGCAGCTTTAAATTTCCATTTCTTGGCAGCGAGCTTATCTTTCGAATACCATTATACCGAGCAGCTTTAAACTTCCATTTCTTGGCAGCGAGCTTATCCCCCGGTAATTGTTCCTCCTCAATATATGCTCCGATGGGATCCATCCAAGATGGTCCTAAATCAAGGGTAATAATATTCATCGTCAGGTCTTCATCTATGCTCCGACTTTCTAATACTTCAATTGGTATCGTTCTTCGCAGCTCGGTACGAGTAGCTGATGCTAATCGGGCCAAGGCGTATGCTCTCACATTCTCCATTCTTGATATTCTTACCAGTTAAACAGCAACAAACTCTGATACTAACTCCATCACCTTTGCTTGATACTTGATCATCATTTCTCCTTTGGTTGCATATATTCCCAACATTTGGTTTACGATCAATTGAGAATCACTGAAGACAATAACCTGATGTGCCTCCATAATATTTAACAAATTAAGACCTGCAATCATGGCCTCATACTCAACCTCATTATTAGAAGCTTTGAATTAGAAACATAGGGCGTATTCCATGTCGATCTCGTCTGGGTTGTTCAAAACGATCCCTGCCCCACAGCCTGTAGTGCAAGATGAGCCATCTACATATAGCCTCCATATAGGCAACTTGTCTTCTAATTTCTGGTCTGACAGAGTTCCTCGGTGGAATACTTGTCGCTTTCTTTCATCACGTCCTGATACTTCTGAATACACCTCTTGAATTTCGATATACCTCCTGAACTTCAATATTCCTCCTGAACTTCAATATTCCTCCTGAACTTCAATATTCCTCCTGAACTTCAATATACCTCCTGAACTTCAATATTCCTCCTGAGAAAGTGATTAGTCGGGGTTGAATTTGATGCTCGACTGCATGATGATATAAGAATGTGCCACCAAATGAACAAATATATCTGTAATAGAAGCCCCCAACTGTGGAATGTGAACTTTGAATGAGATTTATCGACCAATACCAACCGGAGTTGGATTTTGTCTACCAACCGGAGTTGGATTTTATCTACCAATCGGAGTTGGTGGTAATTGATAATGAATGATGAAGACTTCCTCGGAGCTGACCAACAGATTGTTGGGAATAAGATAATATAAATGCTGGAGACCTCCTCGGCGCTGACCAACAGATTTGTTGGGAATAAGATAATATAAATGCAGGATACCTCCTCGGCGATGACCAACAGATTGTTGGGAATAAGATATAATATAAATGCAGGATACCTCCTCGGCGATGACCAACAGATTGTTGGGAATAAGATATAATATAAATGCAGGATACCTCCTCGGCGATGACCAACAGATTGTTGGGAATAAAATATAATATAAATGCAGGATACCTCCTCGGCGATGACCAACAGATTGCTGGGAATAAGATATAATAAATTCCGGAGATATCCTTGGAGCTGAATAAGATATAATAAATGCTAGAGACATCCTTTCTGAAATGAGAATAGAATATGCATCCAAATAGATATAAAGAATAATTAAAAATAATAAAGTGCCTCGCCGATCCGTCGAGGTAGAATCATATAATGCCGAACAAGAATAAGATCTTTCAGAACATAAGAATATGGCTGAGAACGTTGTCAGGCCTGAATATAAATAAGAATTATCCGAACGAATGTTGTAATTCTCCTTAAAGCTGAATAAGTATCTTGTCGAGGCATAATTGCAGAATGCCGAATAAGAATAATATTTTCCAGAACATAAGAATATGGCCGAGAACTTTGTTGGGCCTGCATATAAATAAGAATTACCCCGACCAACTATCCCTTGGGGGTGAAATATAATAAATGTTATAGTTCTCCTCAAAGCTGAATATGATAATAAGTATCTCGCCGAGCTCCATGTTGAGATGAATATAGAATATGAATCCCAATGGATATATAGAATCATTTGTGCTGGAGCAGATATCTGGGCCTGAATATAAATAAGAATTACCCCGACCAACTATCCGTTGGGGGTGAAATATAATAACTGTTGTAGCTTTTCCTCGGAGCCGAATATATAGAGAGAGAAGAAATTTTTCGAGCTCCATGCTGAGATAAATATAAAATATGAATCCGAACGGATATAGAATAATTTGTGCTTCAGCATTCGTCGGCATTGAATCTTGTGCCTGTAAAAATTAATAATTTGCTCTACCATATGTGTAGGCTGAATTGATTAGTCATGAGAATAATTTACTCATCCAATCAATATATGATATGTATCAGCATAAAAATTTCAAAATATGAAATAATATGTTTTATGCCAAATGTGTGTGAGATGGACAAATTATTATCAAATATGCATCATAAATAAGACGTAAAGTTTTTTGTAAATTTATTTAATCTCCAACAACCAATCAGGTATTAGTTGCTTTTTAAAAATATTTTTGGGGTGATCATAAGTTAAAAAGACTTAAGCCCCCTGCTTGTCCCCAAGCCGAACTCGTGTTTAAAGAAATATCAGGGGTGCTTCGCATTTTTTAATACCCCAAGATTCTACTGCTGTCGACAAACGACATGGATGTTGCCGACCAACATTTAAGGATATCTCAAATTATAGAATATATGGTTGGATGACCAGAATATATCGAATCTTTAGATCAAAAATAACATTCAATGTAAAATTTAAGCCTTAAGAATGTTAATGAAATGAATAAATATATAACCCACTAGATCGTGTGATTTCGTCAAAGAAACCTTGTGATGTGATGAACGAGGGGCCAACATATCAAATTTGTGCCCAGAGTCTTGATATGGTCATGATTATTTTACTGATCCTCTTTTACAAGAGGTGGGTAATGATTTTTCAGGTGAGAGAAAATTATTTTTTTTTATATTGATCCCTTCCTATTCCCAATTTGGAGAGATAAAAATATGGTGAATGATCGAAATTATTACCAAATTTATATAAAAAAAAAATCAATCAATTTGACTTTATTGACATAGATGGAAGATGAACCAAATTAAGTATATAGTTCATAAAAATGAATACAAAGAGACTTAAACTTGTGAATGCAAAGAGACTCAAACTTGAAGAGAGAAAAAATAGATCTGGGTCATGATTTCCATGAGAAGACTTTTCATTGTCTTTAACCTTTTCCCATTCTTTTATTAAAAATATGACGGGAATTTGAATAGACATCAAATATCTTACAAAATTTATTTCAAAATCAACAATGAAAATGATCAAATCTTATCATCGTCGTATATATTGGTATATGTAATAATTTAAAATATTTATTCCATGATATAAAATTAAAACTTGAGAATCAAGCAAAGAATTATGATTTATGAAATCTACTATTTTTCAGATTTCTAAATAAGGATAAATCTAACAGTTATGATTTAAAAATCATGATATGCAACAATTTGCAGATAAAAATTGGACAATTAATTTATGAATATAAACATAAAAATCATGATTAAATCAAAAGATGTATGTATAATTGATTATACATAGAGAAAATAAAAACTTAGCTTTTGGTGGAGAACAACGCTTGTAACACGTTCCCACAGACGGCGCCAATCTGTTGATGTAAAAAACTAGATCGCTCTAATTTTTCAATCACAGATAAATAAATAAGACAAAGATTTTTAAAGTGGTTCGGCTAGGAATAAAGCCTACGTCCACTGTTATGTTATTGCTGAGTGTTTGTGGAATTCTTGATTACAAGTTCTCTCAAGAAATTCCGGTCCCTTTGAATGAGGGAGATACCATGTATTTATAGCCCTGAGGCTTACATATGAAAGGGTGGTGCATTAAATGATATACATATGAAAGGTCCTTGAGGCTATCATCTGAAAGGGTAACTCATTTAATGTTCTTCAAGCGTGTGCGTCAAGATGATGAGCAGTCAATGAACAGTTTTGAACTGTTGGTTATCTGGCAATCAATGCTGTGGTCGAGATGCAGCTCGAACCGCCTTAGTTGCTCATCGTTCAGGAGTTCATCGGAGCGCTGGAGTTCCTCGGAGTGTTGTAGTTCCTCGGGGTGTTGTAGTTCCTCGGGGTATCCTTGTTGCTCGGAGCGAACATGACTTGGTCGGGGGAAATAAACTTCCTCGTTGTTATTTTGCCATGTAGATTGACACGTGTCTTCTTATTATTGGTCCACGTCAGTAGATTAAATTTGGTATCAACAGTTATTGCCTTATTCTTTCTCTCCAAATTATGTTTCTATCCTAACTCTAGAATCATGTGGGAATAAAGATCCTACGTTTTTATAAGAGTTTGACCTATGTACAACTCTAAATTTAAGTGGATAAACTTCAGATTTTGCACACAAATTTTTGAATCGATTCCCTTAAGAACTGAATCGGTTTGTTTTTCCAGTATTTCCCAAGTCATTTTGATTGAACCGGTTCCCTTTGGAGCATTTCCAGTGTCCTTCATGTTGGTTTATTTATTCTGCTCATCTTCACACACTCGTAGCTTTCCAACCATATCTCGGATTTAGATGTCATTTCTTTCGACGTGCTTATGATCTTAATGTCTTTAACTTCTATTTTAGTCCCGCATCCGAATTTTGGATTTATAATTTCAAGATTTCCCTTGACTTTTCTTCTTGCTTTCCATTCCTTAGCCCGATTTCTCTTTTTCTTTCAAGCGCATGAAGTGTCTGGAAAATACAAGAGAAATACATGAAACACGATGTACTAGAAGAAAAGGGACAATAGCAATGATATGAGGTAAAATCGTAAAATTTACATACCACGGAGTGATAAAAGTACCTAAATTATGGGGACAAATACGAAGAATTTATGCCAAATTAGACCCCCCCAACTTAGAACTTTGCTCGTCTAGAGCAATATAAAAGAATCATAAGATGGTCAAACACTTATAAAAATTCTTATATGGATAGAATACCTTTGTGCAGGCAAGCGATTGCATTTAACGATTGCGACAAGCGATTAAAACTCCTAGGTTACCCCAGTAGGACGAGTGGTGTCTCGTGAGGGATTGCATGAAATTTACCCATAAAAATCATTTTTTAACTCAAAGAAAATATCAAAATACTTAACAACTGTCAAATTTAAATTTCAAAAAAATAATCACTTTTTATTTTCTTTTAATATCTCAATTCATAGTTTGTGTGTGCAAAGCTGAAAATTAAACTGCTAACTTCCACCAATTGATCATTACTTTACTTTTCAAAAATTTGCTTCGATTTAATTTCTTACGGGATGCTCTCACAAACGAATCACTCTGATTGTGGGAATTTTCTCTCGGTATGCGCGATATTTATGAGTAAATATAATGGAATACAAATTCACGCACAAAAATAGAAATACGAAATATTTGGGTGAATAGATCTCATCATCGGAATACGGTTGTTGGAAAACAGAAAACATCGATTTTTATTCACACCAATCAATCTATCTTATTATGTTTTCGTGTCTTAGCTCTCCACGCAGTAATTAATTTTGTTATTCAGACTCGGTTAGAACTTTTTCGGGTTTATAACGTGTATTGAGTAAAAATTGGAACAATTATAAAATTTAGAATAAGGAAATTTTCTTGCTTATGATGTCCGTTGGCACTTTTTTGGGCATTTGCTCTTTTTTTTCTAATTTATTTCTCATGTTATTCTTATTTTTCTATTTTTTTCTATTTTTCCTTTCTTGCTATTTTTGTTGAGCATTTATCTATTTTTTCTTTCCCCTTTTTTTTGCACCATTTAGACTTACTTGATGAATTTGTATTTTCATAACACCAGGCTAAATGAGTTTTTCGGGTTGATAAATGAAAAGGGTATAAATTATTAGGCTCAAAGTGGCTTGAAAAAGAATATTTTTCACAACTTTTTATAGCTAATATTTTTAGATAAACAAACGATGGCCTAACTTCATTTTTCCTAATTATTCATTATTTTACCATTTGTGTCTCGAGATTAAATTTAATTTAGAGATATTTCATAGCGTTTTTAAGACGACTTCTCACTCGTTTCTCGTAACCAATCAAAACAAAAATTTAGAGATCATTAGCGACTTATTTAAATGTCAAATTGAATGTTGATTTAACCATTAACTTGGATTGATTTAATTACTCGCAAAAATCTATAGGCTCGAAATCTCACTAGGTTAATAAATCTCCACACTTATTCGTTAAGTCGTCAATTTGCTCTCAATCTTCATCTTTTGTCAATTTCGGCTTTGTGCATTTAGTTTTTACAAATTGAGACTTTAAATAACAAATTTAGTGATATTTTTGAAAATTTTAAATTCCAATTTTTATTTATTTTGAAGAAAAATATTTTTGGCTTTTTCAAAAAAATTTAATTTTGGGGGGGCACTTTAAAATTTGTGAAATTTTGAAAATGCAGGTGTGTCCCCCCTAACTTAGACTTTGCAATGTCCTCATGCAAAGGACTAAAATCTGACTAGAAAAAACAAAGAGTACGTAATAAAATATAATAAATAAACAAAATGCAACTTCTTTGTATTATTAACAAGCATGACATATTACAATGCGATAAAAAGCAAGGATAAAATGACATAGTTCTTGTAAGAATGGAGTACAAAGCAAAATCTAAAGAACTACATCAAAAGAGAAAAACACCATCATATCGTCATGAAATTGGACTGAGAGCATAAGGATCGCGGGCATTGAGATTATAATAGTAGCTCAGAAGTTGAGTGTTTTGTCCCAGTTGCACCTATACATCTCCGCTTGGAGCCGTAGCATCATGTTAATATCCCTACGATAATCTCGGACTTAGGTCCTTCGATCGTCTCGATACTCTACAATAAAATGGTTGGCTGTGGTCTCTAAGGCATCAATGTGGTTGGAAAGAGCGATCAAGTACAACTCATAATTGAGGTCGGCGTCCTCATCATACTTTGCCTCCTACTCCTCCGCCCCCATCTCAACATCTTCCTCCTCTTGCACCACTGACAGAATAAGAGGGACGGCCCCCATTTGGCGAACGCTCCGTGTGACGGAGGTTTGCAAAATCGACTTGAGGAGGCGGGGCTGCGTGCTAAGATCGTCGATCCCGAAATCCTTGAGAATGGACGTGATGAACCGGGTGTAAGGGAGAGCGACCTTGCCACTCCTATCATAAGCGGCATGCACGATTTTGCCATAGAATATATGGGAGAGGTGGATAGCACTCCCTTCGTCAAGTACGTGATATAGAAGGTTGGCTTGTCGAATTTGGATGGCGGAGTTGTTTGAGGTTTGTAATATTAATCCGCATGTGATAAAAAATGACAAGGTGGACCACTTATCTAAATCTCCAACCGAAAAAGTGTCGCAAACTAAATTGTGATTGGTCGCGAGTCTAGCAATGTAAGTGGCCTTAGAGAGGGGAAAGCCGAGAGTGGGGTAAGCAAATTATTGGGCTATGCGTACCCATTTTTCACGCATCTTTTAGATTACAAGGTCAAGAGAAAAAAGAAATCACGCCTTGTCAACATAGGCTTCGCATTACGAATTGGACAATTTGACGAGGGTGTCGTAAAATGTGCAGACTTCATCGGTCCAAACATCCTCACTGGGATGTTTAAAGAAATTTCACCACCCCCGAGGGTGGAACAAGGCAGTCATCGCCTGAGTTAGCTCTCTCCAAATCACTTGTCACTTGATGTAAATAGTGCGGGTGGTAGAAAAGATGACATTATTCCAGTCGCGCACTTGGATCGAGCGATAGGTGTGATCTTCGTCATTGAGAATTTTGATTTCGCCAGTGAGAGCCATGGAATGGAAGAACTGGGAGAGTTTGGAAGAATTGGATTGAAGGTTTGGATGGTGGTGGGATTGAATGGAATAGCGGTATGTGTATATATAGGTGTGGTTAATTGAGTTTTAGTGGGTAAAGGGAGGGATAAGTGGGAAAAGGTGGAGGGAATGAAAGGGTGGAAATTTGGGGGTTTGGGGGGATTTTGAAAGGGTAAATTTTAGATGGAGGGAGGGATAATTTGGTGAAACAGGAAAGGGGGGAAAAGGGAAGGGGGTGAATCTTCTACCTAGAAATCCAAATCAATTTAACCCTAGGGAAAATTAGTTCGGTTTTCATTAAAACCTTCTACCAATTTGAACTGGTTCGACCTTGATAATATAACCAGGGCAAACCGGTTCGCCCTTATTCAATCCCTACTATATATCCAAATCGGTTTGACCCTAGTTATATACCCAGGGCAAACCGATTCACATTAATAGTGCTATCCCTCCAATTTTTTCTTCCTCTCTAAAAAACTAAGTGTTGAGAATCCTCTTCTCTAACTCCCTAAATGTAACTAAGGCTCTCTTACCCAATATTTACCTCGATACACCTCAAAATCTTACCACGAATCACCGTATGATCTCTTGTATTGTGCAACAATGCTCCTAACCTTCCTAAATTGCTACCTCGACGGACCTCTAAACTACCCTAAAATGGACTCTACTCATTAGTATATGACACACAATCACCCTATATGCGTCGGCTGTGTGACGACCTCTCTCTTTCTCCTAAAACTCATTTAACCCCATAAACGGGGTCCGATGCTCTCCTCATATCCATCTTCCTCACATCGTAAACTAATAATCGAAATAATTCGGGATCATCCCCATAGGTATGTGGGACACCACGAGGCTCGTGATGAATGATGTGAATGAAATCATCGTGGTACCTAATAAAATCGTAGCATAATTATCCCAACTTGGAGAGAATATCTCGGGGAAAATCAAAAGGATATGATAAACTTTGATTACCCTTACACTCAAAAATGCATGGATCAGGTTGTAAATCAGACGAAATACTAGTCATCTCCTCAATTGCATTTGAGAACTCAAGTGGCATGGGTGGATGGTCACAAAGAAGGAATTTATTTATCCGGTATTTCCATTCGTTCTCCTCTAAGTGAAAAAAGTGTCCAATAACGATTGGACTTCGACATTGAGGTTCTCATCCACCGGATAGAACTCTTTCTCAAAATCTTTTAGGCTCATATCTCCTAACTATATCTCTCTTGATCGATCTCCGAATCTTATCTCTCGCTCTCAATAGACATTACAAAACACGCATCCTCTACCTCTCGCTCATCGTCAAAATTATCGCTCTCACCTTTTGTAACAAGACATACCCCTAAAGGCTCTCCTGCATGGTTCCTCTTGACGTGTTCATGTAATCTCTCCTCCGTAAGATCTTCCTTGCGTAATTCGCCCTCATCGCCCTTGTGTTTGGTGATTAGATGTTTGTTTCGAGAGTCATGTTATCGAATGTGAGTTATATTTGCCCATTGCGTGTATTAATCAATGCGTTAGCCGTAGCTAAGAATGGGCTGCCAAGGATCACGATAACATGAGTACTCAAGAGAGCGGAGGGCCCCTCGTCCCAAATGAAAAAAATATACTAGGTAATAAAAAGTGTAGAGTTGGACAATCGTGTCCTCAACGACTCCCTAGGTATCTTCACGGAATGATCCGCTAGTTAGAGGGTCATCCTTATGGCTTAAGGTCCCCCAAGTTTATTTTCTTATAGATGGAGTAGTGGAGATTATTAACACTTGCCCCTAAATCTATTAACGCTCTCTCAATTCGATTATTTTCCATGATGCACGAAATGGTTGGTGCACCCGGATCTTTATATTTCAGTGGGAGGTCACTAAGAAGTACCGAACTGATGTTCTATGTTAAGAACATATTTTTCTTTACCTTTAGCCTTCATTTCATAGTGAGCAATTCCTTAACAAACTTAGCATACGCGAGAATTTGCTTTATGGTCTCAAGGAAAGGTTAATTAATCTTTACTTGCTTCAAACATCTAATACATCATCCCGGGAGGCCTCTTTTGAGTGGGGGCAACCGTTGGGGGTATAGAGCAGCATTAAGAGGTTTCACAACCACCTTGGACCTAAATGTGTCATCATTATCACTCTTTTTCAAGGGGTCGTCTTCGACCTCTTTTGTGCCAAGAGAAACCTCCTTGTCATTTTGCACGTTATGTGGACGAGGTGGTAAGTCAACAACTCATCCACTAGGTAGAGTGGTTATCGTACTATTTTGTTCTTGATTTGCAATAGGGTAGCACTGACACTGTCTTGACCTTGAAGAGGTCGTTGGCCTTGAGCCGGTAACTTTCCCTTCTCATAGACACTTAACATAAATTGTATCTTAGAGATCGATGCCTTTAAGTCAACGAATGTTTGAGCATTTATTGTTGATTGTGTTATCATGAACTGGTTGAAAATGTCCTCGAGACTCCTCCACGGTGGGATGTTGTAAGGCATGGGAGGAGGCACTTGAATAGGTGGATCTTGTGAATAAGGTGGGAGCGGTGGCAGTTGTTGGATGATATGAGGGTTTGGTTCATCGTTGCATTTGGTTGTCCATAATTTAAACTGGGTTGGTTCCACCATGAGGGGTTATAGTAATTCTCGTTAGGGGTGTTAACATTACCCTTAAAGGCTCCCACCGCCTCAACTTGTTCTTGAAGCATGACTTTGTTGGCAGCTATTATCGGGCATTCCTTCATTGAATGTATCGCCTCATAAATATCACACACCTCCTCTCTCAATGCTCGAGTGGATTCGGATACATATCTCCCCTATCCTCGACCACGTCCTCTAGCCTCTTTGGTAGATGACTAATTTTAAGTCCTAATTCGACTTCTTTGTCCAATTGATAAAGTCTGGATGCGGAAGGATCCGTGGACATTTGTCTAGGCTTGGGTTAGGTACTTGGATCTGATGTGTCCCATGCTTGAGTAGTCTCAACGACATGCTTAAAGTGGGCCTTCGCATCGTCCGTGTCTAACCCTAGGAACTCTCCTGGGAACATAGTCTCCACGAGTTGCTTAGAACTTAAGCTTAGCCTATGGTGGAAGTAAGATATGAGTCTCTACTTCTCAAAACCATGGTGAGGGCACATGTTGATCAACTCATTGAATTTATCCTAACATCGATCAAAGGGCTCATTTTTGTTTTGTCTAAAGGTGTGAAATAGAGTCCTAATTGAATTGTTCCTATGTACGGGAAATAATTTTTAATAAACTTAGCCTGCATATCCTTCTAAGTTACTATTGAGTTCGGTGCTAGTAACCAAAGCCATGTCTTAGACTTATCCTTCAGGGAGAAGGGGGAAAGCTTGAGACGCAATACATCTTGAATGCATGCTTGGTCATTGAAAGTGTCGCACTCTTCCTCAATTATCAAATGTGAAGGTATGGATTTTTTTACTCCATATGATGGAATGTAGAGAGAATCTGAATCATCCAATTCCTAAAATAAAACGCCCCTGCTTTATATAAGAGTATAATGCATCCTGGAGTGACAGTATGCTCAGGATATAAGAGGTCTCTTATAGGGTGACACGGTAACTAACCCTCACCCGTACCATAGCTAGCGTCGTCACACATTACACTCGTACTTAATAACTCAATTTTCTCACTTGACTCCTTAGACGTGTGACTCACAATGTGACTCGTAATGGAATTGGGCGATGTAGGAGGTGGAACCCAAAAAGCATATGTGTTTGGGGTGTGCGGGCTATCAGAAATGTGGGAGGGAAAAAAACACCTACATAAATAGCATAACACATGGCAAGCACATCAGTTAAGATGGGGACCATCAGACGACTAGAGTCCTTGATAAAGTAGAAGATCGAGGATCATTATTTATTTAAATCAAACTCTAAAAGGATAGCACTTGTCCAATTATAACCCCTAACTCTATATAAAGGGGACTTCCCCATTGTGAAAGGGGGGATTAGAGGCTAAAAAACACTCATGTAAATTCTCTCATTATTATAGTTAACACTGTTGAAGCCTTGTGGACGTAGGCCATCAATGGTCGAACCACGTAAATCTTTCTCTCTTTCTCATTTATTTTTATACTTGCATCGTGATGGCTGGGCACCCCCCTATGGGTGAATATTTTTTCTACCACAATTAGAGCCATTTGTGGAAAACGAAACAAAAAGTCTTTCCTTCTTGTTGATGAGACGAAGATTTACGTCGCGACGTAATGGTTTACACGAATAATAATCAGGAACTAAGTTTTCTTTTTCTAACTCCACATGAACGATCGTATATTTTGTGTATGTATCATTTCATTGATGCATGATTTTCGTAAATTTTTATTATAAATCTTGTATCTAAATTTTATTCATATGCAAATCTGCACGACAATGTTGATTCTAGACAATTTTAATTATTTATTCCAGATAAATTTCATTATGGGAGGTCTCTCAGTACTCCTTAAATATTTGGACTCTCTTAGAGAAAATCCTAGCCGGACATGTTGGGTTACTAAATTACATCAAATATATTGATTCCCATATCTCAAATTTTCTTTTTAGCACAGGATAAACTCCACAAGTGATTCTCTCTCATTAGAGATCTTGACCACAATTTTTTTGGTAATCTCTTCCGGTCATCTCCGACCCACAACCTGAGGTTATCCCCGACTTATGATCAGGGGCTGTCATCTAACTGGTCAGCACCAACAGGTGTTAAAATTATATTTTCCTAAGGTCCTACATCATTGAACAAGGGAAAAGGGGTTATTTGTATAACAAATATCCAACAACGCATAAAGCAGTACAATGGGCATGGAGTGCAACAATCAACTGTATTGATTAACGGGGATGCATCCAACAATATCTTCATCGATTTGGAGTAAAAACCTTTTAGTCGAGCATCATCGGCGACCAACGATCTTATGGGTTTATTGATGGCTCACATCTGGTCTCCGCCAACTTGCTTTATGGTCGGCGGCCTTATGATTTTTTTGTCCGCCGGCCTGCTAACTTCGACTAAGTATGTTGACTTACTCGATCTCGGTGACATGAAATTTATGGGCAGAGAAGAATCTTCATCTATCTTCCGATTTCCTTTTGGCCAAGCCGACCTAAGACCATCTTCCGACCATACTGTTTGCGGTACAAGATTTATCTGGCATACAGAACAAACAGGGAAGTAGGTATAAAATCATTCTTAATAACACCCTAATATTAATCATGAACACATTAATATGATTAAAGTTTAACATATAATTGTTCTTAATAAAAGGATCTTAGATCTTCATGTTTTCACAAAATATGTCTAAAAGATAAAAAATAAGACATACCTTGATCAAAGATCAATCTTGATTAATTGCTCCATCGATCTGCCTTCTTGAAAAAAATGCACTCTAATGGAATCTCGGAGTTTCTCTCTCACCTCAGAAATAGTGTGTTATGAGATGACTCTAGATGGTATAGAGGTCTCTATTTATAAAGGGAAGAGGGCCGGAATCCTAGTCAAGGTGTGACTCTTTCAAGTCGCCCACTAATGCCACTAACCATCATGTAACTAACGGATAAGGTTTACCCAAATCTTTTAATATCTTTATTTATCACATTCCTAATTAATTATCTGACATTTATTAAAACCACATAAATGGGAAATTCGGAATTTAATACAATTGAAATTAAATAATTAATTTCGTCACTTAACATTAATTTCCAACAGTCTCCCACTTGGTCTTAATAATTCGCATAATTAGATTAGGTATCATAAGGTGCACAATCATTGATAAATTTATTTTGCCGAATCAAATGATTCACGGATGCGAGTCATGGCGGTTCCATACTATTCAAGAGCATGGTTCCTTCCATGTACCACAACACCAATGTTTCATTCAACTAAGTCTTTAATATTGGGTATCATAATGGCCTTATAATGTCCTTTTCAATAAGGACTATTTCTGTCAACAATAATTCATAATTTTATGCATGCTTTCTCAAAAGACAGAAATAATTGAAATCAGAAACACTTTTATTGAATTCAAGTAATGGTGTCAAACAACTAAGCCAAAATAGCAATCATAGTCTAACTAATCGAGACCCATCTCTTTGACATGTTCCATAAAGGTCTTCGGAGATGGTCCTTTCGTAAGAGGATCTGCTATGTTATCACGCGTACTGATGTGATCAATTGACACTCTTTGTTTCTGAATTTCTTCTTTAACTGATAGGTATTTCATTCAACGTGCTTAGTTACTTTAGGAATACCTAACATTTCTTCATAAAAAAGATTGCAGCGACATTATCATAATATTTCAGCGACTTGATAATAGTGTCGACAACTCCAAGTCCCGAAATGAAGTCACGCTGCCAAAATACATAAGTTGTAGCATCAAGCATACTACAAACTCAGCTTTCACAATACTTAATGGATGGTTTGTGTTGCACTCCTTCATTATATTGGTTGATAAACCAAAACAAACATACTTAAGCAAGAGTGAACTTCGTACCATCCGTACAAACAGTAAATCTGAGTCACAATAATTGTTCATATTTAAATGAACACATACATAATAAATGTGAGCATACAGTCCTTTAAGTATCTCATTACTTCATACACAACTTTTAAACCCATAAAATTATTTTGATTCTCTACTTTCTAAATCCGTGCTTGTATATAGAGAAAATATATAAACTTACTCCCACTGATCTTAAGGTGTATACAAATATACAACGATTAAAAAAAAATAATGATATTATTTCTTGAAATGCGTCATGTGGGAAACTTATGTTTATAAAATGATCTCCTAAACATATACGCATGGTTTATTAGAATTCAAAAAGTAATTTTCACATCCACTTCATGTAACTCTCAATCATAATGAGCTACTAATGTCATAGGAATTCCATGTCCTTACATATAATTGAGAAGGTTCATTTATAACCTTTTCTTCATTAATAGTGAAATATTTTACTACAATTTAGCTTTATCTCGTTTAACTACCGTTAGTGTCGCGTTTGGTCTTGATGACCCCCTTATACCCGACTTTAGTGCATCAATTATGTAATTCAACGAGATTTCAACCTTAGTTGTAGTCCATTAGTTTCACTTCTTATGACTTTTGAAAATAAAACCATGTCATTATTTATTCCTACGCCAAATTCATGTTCATGCAGATACACCACATAATCATCGAGGATAATAGACCTTTTAAGATCTTCTTAATACTATTCCTTATGATTATATCTACATTTCTCTCACGGTGACAATACTATCATTTAGTGGTTAACCATTTATTTGTTCGTTGTTGTTTAGACAATCTAACAACTAAAAGAACAAGGATTCAAGAAGGTTATCGTTAATGGGATAAGTACCCTACCTTCCTTTATAACCTCAAGAAGGTTATCGATAATGGGATAAGTACCCTACCTTCCTTTATAACCATATTTCGTGATTTTCTACTACCACTAATTTCACCTTTCATAATGAATTTGACTTAAATGCAATAAATACGTGTCAATGACAATTATATGATCTATGTAGGTCCACTTTAAGGGAAGTTTCTCATAATCTCTCACTTGGGCCACATAGGTCATCCTTATATTAGACATCGTAATACCTTAAGAGCACAACTCGACTATCAAAATTTGTAAGAGACATTACAAAAATCTTGTCCACGAAAATTATGAAAAAGAGTCTAGATTTAATTTGGTACAAGATTTAAAGAGTTTCATAAAAAAAAAACACTACGATTATGATGCAGGATCAAACAAATCTTTAAAGAACTATGTCCAAACTTTATTTTGTACAAAACATCAAAACTAAAATCATAACCCTTGAAAAAATATACATCAAAAGATTCTTTAGAACATATCCCTCACGATCAAGTTTAAACAAACATTTTCCAAAATAAATTGAGGGTTTATGAAAACAAATGGCGATTTGATTCCCCAAGAACAAAAGAAAAGAATCTTATTGGCATTTCTAGTTTGTTTTGTAAGAAATCCTTGCATCAAAAGTAAATACTTTCTATAACATAGTAAGTATAACTTGAAAACTCTACTGAGATGAAAAACTCATTTCAAATCATAAAAGATACATATTATCTTTATCATTATTAGTCCGAGTGTGCAATATGTAAGCAAACTTAATTTGTTTAACCAAATTAAATATGAAATTTAGAGAAATAAAATGGGATACAATAATATGTGATAAGATAATGAGATAAATTTCTCAATTCATTAATGCTTTGATTTAACAACACACACATCGATTACATGATAAATTGAGTGCATAACCGTGAGTTTTTGTCAGTAGTAACCGTGAAATATCGATTATATGATGCTTGTAGATTACTTTATTGGGTATAATGTTATTTCATTATATTGTACACGACATTTGTGCACAACTTATTTTCACATACTATAATAACGTATGTGATCTATGATGTTCATTTAATCACTCAAAATTGATCCCTTGAAAGGAATAACCTTGCTTGAAGAAATAAACTCAATATACCCCATTAATATCTTTACAATTATAAGCATCATGAGTTACTATTACCATCATCTTTACATTTAATATTCATTGCCATTCTAGTTGGGTCACTGTAGTGACTACCAAACATTTCATAATATGAATATTACATTACGTAAAGACTTACGTACACAAGTCAATAAATTTTTCACTTATTTTCATTAAATATCGCATGATCAATAAGCTAAATTATTCATGTTTATGGTTTTCATAAACTTAATTGGTGATATGATAGTGACAGAAATTATGGCATCTGTTTTTTACGACCATTATTACCTTCCCAATATATATCACCACTAACATTTTGTTCAATTATTGTAATCACAATAAATGAATAAACAATAATATGTATGCAACATCATAAAGTATCATCATCCTAGCATTCAATATCATACATGGACCCGTAGGCAACCAAAATATGCATGATATTAATGCATTAGTCCAATATTTATATCTTCTGGATTGGAGCACTTTAATGAACACCAAACTATATATTATATAAATATAAGAGATACGCATACATGTACAAAATACCCGTAATAAATGAATAATTATATTATTGTCTATTCCTTAATTTGAAATTCACGAAAAATTAGACATAATGTGAAAATCAAATTGACAAAGAGTTTACATGAGATATTACACAAATAATAGTAAATGGAAGACATAAATCATTTACTTTCGCTTCATCACTTATGTATGAGTAACAAATCAGAAATATTGACCCAAATCATTCATGGTCATACTAATGCACAATATGGTTATAATCACAATTATCATACTAGTGACATATGTAAATATGACTTTTTAACATTGATGCCAATTATTTAACATTTACAAAAATTCCAATGTTTATTTGATTCAAATTTCAGCATGTGTTGCGCTTCAATTTAACCTTATAACAAACATTAGGATAATCTGAAATGACTACAAGTATAGTATCTTCACATGTAATCTTAGCCTGTATTTGGCATTTGATTAAACTGAATGAATACCTACTTATGAGTCTCAAAATTTGCAAGTCATGCATTCTGATCGAGCGGTAAAAGTGTGTTCGTGTGAGGACACAATCGTCGTGTGTTTCGCCGCCGCGATACAAAAGATAAAACCTAAGCTACTACTACACTTGACAAGCAAGCACATCGGTAAGTCGGGTATCGTAAGAAATCCACAGGGAGTGATTAAATTTTAGATGTTAATTGTTTAATTACTTCAGGAATAAAAGTGTAAAATAAATAAATGAAAAGATGATAGGTTGGTTGTGGTAACAAAAGAAAAGAATAAGTTAACGATAAATTAAAGGAAAGCGAGGATCGGGATCGCATACACACATTCACGGGCTAAACAACTACTAATTAGAATTTCGGTTCGAAAACATTTAATCGATCATTTTCAATTAAGCATAAACATCACGCAACAAGGAATTTAATCCAAAGTTGCGAGATTAAACATTTAACTGAAAATGGTCGCACGCGGATTAAATTCGAATTATCGCTATAAACACTAAAGTTGCGTGACAAATAAAGTTAAACGCATAATAATCCAACTTTAATACACGCGGTTTCAATTAAATGTAATTTCACACGAAAACCTAACTTTCGAGGTTCTAAACCCGTAAATGGCGGAACACAATCCCGACCCTAATTATCTACGAACAAATCATGGAAATAAACCAATTTACACTAATATTACACTATAAAAGCAATAAATAACAATAAATAAACTTATCTAGGCATGGAAAATGGAAAGAAAGCAAGGAAAACAACTATATTAAGGAAGAAAAGGTTAAGGTACAACTTACAAAACAAAGAGTACAACCATCCAAAGCAAGAGGGATAGGGTTTAGCTCCCAATTATAAAAGCCCTAAATCTAGCAAAAATGAAGTTATCTAAGCTCTCCTCCCCAAAATGAAGAGATAAGGGCTAAATATATAATATCCCATGGCAAAATTGTAAATAAAAAGGGAAATTGCCAAATATCAGCATGGCCGAATCGATTTGGCCTGGAGCCGAATCGATTTGGCCCCACGATATTTGGCTACTGGTTCAAGCCGAATCGATTCGGTTTTGGCCGAATCGATTTGCAAGCAACAGGTCTGAATCTGCAGCTTTGTCCTATTTTACGGAAAATGCCGCCATTTCTTCGTTATAGCTCGGAATGAGACACGGTCAGAGGCTACGCGAAGATAACTCAGAGGACTACAACATCCAAGAAGACATTAGGCTAAAAAACCAAAATATGAAATGACTAAAATGCCCTTGAATGTGACCTTGAGTGAACTTTTCATGTCAAAACCATCCTAAAAATGCCATAACTCCATCGATACAACTCGGAATCATGCACCGTCAGCGGCCACGCGAAGAGAAATCAAAGGGCTTCAACTTCCGTGAAGAGGGATTCAAACCCGAATGCTGAAATTACTAAAATGCCCCCGAAGCTGCAAAAGTCGACGAAACATTTCCGAAAAGCGTCTGAACTTCATACTAAGCATCCAAATACCTACAAAAGCTCAATTAACCCCTGCAAAACATGTTAACATAGAAATCCGAGGTTGTCTGGTTAACGAGCATAAGTATAGGGATTAAGATACCCATGGGGCTAATAAGGCGTAGGTTAACGGGTGAAATACGCAATATTTGCGTCGTATCACACCCCCTAACTTACACATTGCTAGTCCCTAGCAATGAAATAGGAAACAACATGAACTACAAGCAAACCAAAAGCAGGAGAAGTACAAAAGTATGGTATAAAAGAATAAGGCCACTTTCGCGGGCGATTCGATTGCATTTAGCGTATGCAATAAGCCGTTAAACCCCTAGGTTACCCTAGTGGACGAGTGTCTTCTCGTGAGGGTTTTCAGGGATGAAACCCACAAACATCATATGGTTTCCTCAAAGTATGCCCAACCCAACATGCGACAAACTCAACAACAACGAAAAAGATTTCAAACATTTTATTAGCATATTAAACGAATTCAAGCTAAAGTCCGTTGTTATTAACAAGTTGAATGCACCTCATAGAATTGAAACTTAAAAGTGGGCGGGGGAGAGCATATGCATCGTATGATTTGGCAAAAAACTTATATAAATCGGATACTAATCAAAGCAAGCATACATTCAATCCTCACGGGCATTACGCTCAACAAATGAATTCACTATGAAAAGGGAGGTAATACACGGGACATGTGGGCATAAAGAGTAAATGTAAATGGAAACTAGGCCGATCACATGTCACAAATGAGGAACGCTATATATAAAATGAAAAATTGTAATCTCAATGAAAGGATACCGCACACTAAAAGAGGCGAAATGCATTTTCACAGATTATCACAACTATTATGACTTTTGAATTACATCAACCTAAGATCACATAGGACTTTAATAGGGTTATGATGTAGGTATGGCTAGGGTGCAAAACGAAGGAATGTATGTACGGATTCAAAGTGTTCGGAATGAAAACTCGGGAAAATGGGAGAATGCGTGCAATAACAAAATTGGAAAAACAAGTTCCAAAACGGCATTAGATATATCATCGGGGAGAGTAATCAAAGCTTATTGAACACTATACACAACATTTACAACTTTCTCTTTCTTTTCTTTTCTTCTTTTTCTATTGTTTTCTTTTCTTTTCTTTTGCTTTTTGCTTTTTCTTCACTTTTTTCACTACTTTATTTTCTTTGCTTTTCAAACTCTCATATGCCTAAAATTGCAACCGCAATACAACAACAACATTCAATACCAAGTAACATTCCAAACAAAGGTATGGAAAGTGTATGTATGGCTTAAAACTCCAATTTGGAGTTGGTTATGGGATTTTGGGTAATGAAACGAAAGGCTAGTATTTAGGCTCAAAGGGGTTAACGAGGGTAAACATATAAGGTGAGGTCAAGGCTAATATGGGTGATATAACAAAGAGGGCCTATGATCATTTCACAAAGTTTACGCAATTCTCAAGTCAAAACAATATATGAAAATCATGATCAAGTAACACATTTCAAGTATGAACTCAATTAATGAACGGTCAAATGAAAGATTAGTGAGATTACCAACGATTTCAATGAGAAAAGAATAGTGTATAACACTCACAAATGATGAAAGGTACAAAGCTTACTCGGTGTAAGTATATACAATGCAACAAAAGATTCCCGAGTTATGAAAATCTTAAACCAAATCAATAGAACAAGGAAAGTGAATATGCTCATGGGATAAAGTTTAATTCATGAAGTTATTCACAATATCAATGATTTGAGGACTAAAGTCTAATAACTTCTAAAATCGAGAGCATGCATCATTGAGTTGTCTATTGGATCGGGCAATTATTGAAATTTATCATCGAAAACAAGGCAAAATGCCCAACAAAGGAGAAAAAAGAAAGAAAATATTTTTGAAATTTTTTAAATTTTTCACAAAAAGGCATACTTAGTAACTAAATGTGAGCAAATCCATGGACTACACATGAAATGGATAGAATATCCTACACCCCCTAACTTAAATGTTGCATTGTCCTCAATGCGCATTAAGAACACAACACAAAGAGAGGAAAAGAACGATATTACCCAAAATTGGAGCGATCTCCATAAGCATGAGTCCAATGAAATCTACAAAATAAGTTAGTACCGAGCATAGCAAAAACAAATAACAAAAATTTAACTAATTACACTAGACTAAATTAAAAGGAAAGAAAAATAGGAAAGAAAGAAAATTAAAAAGCTAACTATTTACAACCTACTATTTAGGCTTCACACTAACTATACACTAGAAGTCTAAATAGTTGAGGGTCCACCCAAAAAGGGATTTGACTTTGAAAGATCAACGGTGGACCCTCCAAAGCGAACATGCCTCCCAGAAAATAAGAATTCCGTTTGAACAACGGAAGGCATGTGGGTGGTGAAAAAAGTGAACCATCACCAATTTGAAATTTTGGGCGGACGATGGGGGATTTGGATAACAAGGGGGAAAGATACACCTGAGGTCCAAGAAAAATAGACTCATCTCCCAAATATTTTTCAAATGTAATGGGAGATGGTGCACACGTGGGGATAACATCCATCGAAAACAAGTCCGGCAAGGAGTCCTCATCGGCAAAAAGTGTAGAAGTTTTAAAAGTTTCTACCGACTCATAGGAATCAACCGGTAATTCTAATGGTTCAATGACGGAAAATGAATATGGTGATGAAACAAATTCAATCTCAATCGACTCATCGTCGGAAGGAGATTGAATTTCGGGGGAGAAAGATTCACATTCGATGAGAAATTCTCTGAAAAATTGAGGTGAAACACAAGTTTCCACCTCCTCGTTGTTTTGTGCATAAGAATTCATCTCATCGCAAAGTGCACCAAGTCTCATTCCAGCATCATTTAGGCTTTCCAAACCTTGGGAGTAAAGAAGCAAAGTCTCTTCCAAATTAGGCTTCCTCGGCTCAAGAGCCTCGGACTCCTCATTTGGTTGAAACTCATCTTCGAAAGTAATGAAATAAGAATCGTCATTGGATTCGAATAATGAATCCAAATCAAGCTCCCAATAACGATTTTCATTCCGATAAATGTTTTCAAGTCTTTCATTTTCAAGAAAATCTTGAAAATGGAAAACTTGAAAACTATCCCCAAAGTATGAATCATTAGAATAACCGTAATAACTATAATAGTAGGACATGATTACCTCGTTGTTTGAAAGATGGAGAATCCAACAAATAAAGTGAGCAACCGTGAATCAAAGTTTCTTAGCGCTCAAAGTATGCAGTCCTGCAAAAAAGGTTAAAACAAAGAATACAAATACAAAAGGAAAAATACTACGAAATAATAAAACAATTACTATCTAAAACACACTCCCCGACAACGGCGCCATTTTGATCGAGCGGTAAAAGTGTGTTCGTGTGAGGACACAATCGTCGTGTGTTTCGCCGCCGCGATACAAAAGATAAAACCTAAGCTACTACTACACTTGACAAGCAAGCACAGCGGTAAGTCGGGTATCGTAAGAAATCCACAGGGAGTGATTAAATTTTAGATGTTAATTGTTTAATTACTTCAGGAATAAAAGTGTAAAATAAATAAATGAAAAGATGATAGGTTGGTTGTGGTAACAAAAGAAAAGAATAAGTTAACGATAAATTAAAGGAAAGCGAGGATCGGGATCGCATACACACATTCACGGGCTAAACAACTACTAATTAGAATTTCGGTTCGAAAACATTTAATCGATCATTTTCAATTAAGCATAAACATCACGCAACAAGGAATTTAATCCAAAGTTGCGAGATTAAACATTTAACTGAAAATGGTCGCACGCGGATTAAATTCGAATTATCGCTATAAACACTAAAGTTGCGTGACAAATAAAGTTAAACGCATAATAATCCAACTTTAATACACGCGGTTTCAATTAAATGCAATTTCACACGAAAACCTAACTTTCGAGGTTCTAAACCCGTAAATGGCGGAACACAATCCCGACCCTAATTATCTACGAACAAATCATGGAAATAAACTAATTTACACCAATATTACACTATAAAAGCAATAAATAACAATAAATAAACTTATCTAGGCATGGAAAATGGAAAGAAAGAAAGGAAAACAACTATATTAAGGAAGAAAAGGTTAAGGTACAACTTACAAAACAAAGAGTACAACCATCCAAAGCAAGAGGGATAGGGTTTAGCTCCCAATTATAAAAGCCCTAAATCTAGCAAAAATGAAGTTATCTAAGCTCTCCTCCCCAAAATGAAGAGATAAGGGTTAAATATATAATATCCCATGGCAAAATTGTAAATAAAAAGGGAAATTGCCAAATATCAGCATGGCCGAATCGATTTGGCCTGGAGCCGAATCGATTTGGCCCCACGATATTTGGCTACTGGTAAAACCCGAATCGATTCGGTTTTGGCCGAATCGATTCGCAAGCAACAGGTCTGAATCTGCAGCTTTGTCTTGTTTTACGGAAAATGCCGCCATTTCTTCGTTATAGCTCGGAATGAGACACGGTCAGAGGCTACGCGAAGATAACTCAGAGGAATACAACATCCAAGAAGACATTAGGCTAAAAAACCAAAATATGAAATGACTAAAATGCCCTTGAATGTGACCTTGAGTGAACTTTTCATGTCAAAACCATCCTAAAAATGCCATAACTCCATCGATACAACTCGAAATCATGCACCGTCAGCGGCCACGCGAAGAGAAATCAAAGGGCTTAAACTTCCGTGAAGAGCTCGGGATTCAAACCCGAATGCTGAAATTACTAAAATGCCCCCGAAGCTGCAAAAGTCGACGAAACATTTCCGAAAAGCGTCTGAACTTCATACTAAGCATCCAAATACCTACAAAAGCTCAATTAACCCCTGCAAAACATGTTAACATAGAAATCCGAGGTTGTCTGGTTAACGAGCATAAGTATAAGGATTAAGATACCCAAGGGGGCTAATAAGGCGTAGGTTAACGGGTGAAATACGCAATATTTGCGTCGTATCACATTCAATTATGCATGCATGCAACGAATAAATCTAGTATCCGCACATATGAATTGTAGCCTGTGTTTGACATTTAATTCAACTTAATGGGAGTACTAGCCTTAAAATAAACAATAATTCTGATCTTCAACCACATGAATCGTTGGCCTGTGTTTGGCACGAGACTCATTAAAACATGAATATCATAATATTCAACAATATGAATCATTGGCCTGTGTTTGGCACGAGATTCATCAAAATATGAATATTAATAATAACACAAGTCTAATATCCGACCATATGAAATATGTTGGCATGTGTTTCGCACGAATATTCAACTAAAAAGGATCATTAGAGCAAGATTTTATCACAGTTCTAGATAAAACATACATGAAATATGGAAAAACTTAAATCTTCACACACAACAAAAATTGCAAGGGTCGAATATTGAATTGTTGACTAAAATTTTGGTATATTTCATCTACATTCCGAATATCACGGTATCTGTGTTAATCATCACACAATATTCAGATTGTAAAGATATATTACCTTATAATTCATTTATCATGGTCCCATAATTTTGGCATCTGTGTTTGTTGCCTAATTCATTTAATACCATAATTAATGGACTTAATGTCAACTATTCTGTTTTTACAAAACTGGTTCTAATGTTGTTCAATTCAGATATTAGCATGTGTTGCGCCTCAATCTAATTTTATAACTAACATTAGAATAAGTCTTTAATGAATGTAAGTATATTATTCGTACATGCAGTCTCAGCCTGTGTTTGGCCTTTGACTTAACTCAAATGAATAATTGTTTACATGTCTCAACTTAAATATAGTTAATCATGCATTAATATTAACTATAATATGTAATCTATCAGTAATCACAAAGATACCAATAGTAGCTCGAATGCCTCAAAAACATAATTGCCCAGGTATAAAAACACGTAATACATGAATTTTGCCAAAAATGGCAAAAATGAGTTTTCACCATGGAATTGAAGTAAAACATGCCAGAAAATCAAAACTTTTTGCGGAACGTTAATATCAATTTTCTGTAAAGAGTTATAAGCCCCGAGATTATTTCCTAAAATGGCAAAAATGGGGTTTTGAGGGCCTTAACGACGTCAAAACGCAAAAGTAAGGTGGTGCCCATTGTTTACAATGGGTTTTGTTTATTTTGACGTTTCCAGTCGACCACGTCAGTTTCATAAAATTCCGAGCAAGTTTTGACCTTTCATTCTCACCAGTGAGTATTGGCGACAGAAGAAAAACGTCACAGAAAATCTCAGACACACTTTAAGAGCAGATTTAATGACAGAAAGAAGAGGTCGCAGAAGGTCTCAGGCACAAAAACAATTTAATGACATAAATAAAATGTCGCAGAAAGTCTCAGGCACATATATCATTAAAGACGAACATCAATAAGGAAAATCATGAGATCTTAAACTTTAGCTCTGATACCACATATAAAATCATTCTTAAGAACACCCTAATATTAATCATGAACACATTAATATGATTAAAGTTTAACATACAATTGTTCTTAATAAAAGGATCTTAGATCTTCATGTTTTCACAAAATACGTCTAAAAGATAGAAAATAAGACATACCTTGATCAAAGATCAATCTTGATTAATTGCTCCATCGATCTGCCTTCTTGGAAAAAATGCACTCTAATGGAATCTCGGAGTTTCTCTCCCACCTCAGAAATAGTGTGTTATGAGATGACTCTAGATGGTGTAGAGGTCTCTATTTATAAGGGGAAGAGGGCCGGAATCCTAGTCAAGGTGGGACTCTTTCAAGTCTCCCACTAATGCCACTAACCATCATGTGACTAACGGATAAGGTTTACCCAAATCTTTTAATATCTTTATTTATCACATTCCTAATTAATTAACTGACATTTATTAAAGCCACATAAATGGGAAATTCGGAATTTAATACAATTGAAATTAAATAATTAATTTCGTCACTTAACATTAATTTCCAACAGTAGGAGCCTTTGTAGAAATATGGTGAAATCCACTTTCTTAACAAATAGTAACCACAAACTCAGCATGGAACTTAGTGCCCTTCCAATCTCCCATTTGATCATGTTGCTAAGAGGAAAAGAATAAGGTCGTCGGACCACCCTTGATAGTCGGTAACCACTGCGACGATGACGAGAAATATGTTGCATCAGCACGCTCTATGTGTTTTAATAAACATACTTGAAATCTATTTCGGTCACAAGTCCAAATGGGGCTTTAAAACTTTAGAGTTGTCAAAATTAAGATTTGTTATCTTTTCTTACTTCACAACGTTATGCAGCTTTATGTGGAAAAAGATTTTTGAAACCAACTTACATTTGAGTATTTTTTTTGGTGTTCAAATAATTTTGCAAAAATTATGAACTAGACCCTATATCTTACATCTGGTATATATTCAGCAATAATCTGATCATTTGGCATATAGTCGGCATAAAATTTATTATTTTATGTTATGAAATTTTCATTGTCCAACAGTCGAGTAGGTACATATCATATATTGTTTGGCTGAATAAATCAATCTCATGATGATTTCATTTAATTTAGCCTCAACGGATGGTTGGGAAACTAATTAATTTCTTCAGGTACAAGATTTAGTCTCAACAGATGCTCGGTCATAATCTTGAGTTCTCAAAAATCTTATTAATGCTCCGACAGATGCTCGAGCACGGATCGCTCATAACATCTACTCAGCCATGTATAATTTTGCCTCAAAAGATGCTTAGGCACCATTTATCTTATTAATGCTCCAACGGATGGTCAAGAACGCTACAACACTTTAGACCCATCGAATGGTTGGGCACTGTGGGTACCCGAAATTTAGAACCATGGGCCCGGACGAGTAGCCCAGTCCTGACGGCCCAAAGTCCGGGCCCCTCATCTCTTATTGATTCGGTCTCCCCCACGTTCCCACAATCGGAAGTTACACGGGAGATGGAAAACGTGGAGAAACTCATCACCCCCACTTACTTGCATGTACATGTATATATTAAACCCTAGGTCCGGGGCAAAAGGACAAGTTGTATTCTCTATAATCACTCTCCGGAGTATATAGAAATAATATCGACTGCACCACCGTGGACGTAGGCACATCTTTGCTGAACCACGTACATTATTTGTTGTGTGATTGGCATCTTATATTCCTTATTCTTTTCTTGATGATTGCTTCTCTCGTATTTATTTGTGTTGCATAATAATTGCCTCCACAATTGGCGTCGTCTGTGGGAACGTTCATCTTTCCCTGAGAAGAGCCCACGTCAAGAAAGGAGTTTAAGATGTCTGGCCACAGCAGCAATGCTCCCCAAGCAGGGGATATTCAAGAGCCACATGCTCCTCGCAGGATTAGGTCTGAAGTCCGACGTTCAGATCAGAGAGCTCGCCTGGGAAGACCAGTCGCAGAAGAAAGTCAGGGACCAACGAGGTCCACGCAGATATCCAGGTTGATTGATGCATACGAGGCAAGGCTCCACGAGTAGAGGGAGTCTTCTCGTAGATACGAGGCTGAGAATGCTCGCTTGAAAAGAAGACTGGAAAGACTGGAGAGGGAGCTTCGCCCTGATAACAGGAAACGCCCATATCGCACTCCTAGCCCTCAGGCGAGCAAGTCTCGCAGCCGAGGAAGGAGCCCTAGGCAGGACGAAGGAGGTGAGTCAGACGACGACCTCTGCGAACAGCTGCGAAGAGCTCGCCGCTACCAGAGCCCTGCTCGCAGCGACAAGAACATACGAAATATGGTCCGCAGGGAGATGGACCAGCATCCCACTCACCATGGAATAAGATCAACCAGAGAACTCGCAAGGCGAGCTCTCAAAACCCAGATGAAGTCACCTTTCACAAGAGAAATCTAAGAGGAGGAAGCTCCCAAGAAATTTTCCATTCCAAGGTTCAAGATTTACGACGGAAAAACTGATCCCATCGATCACGTCAGGCAATACCGACAGGCCATGACCCTCTGAAGTCACCGAGATGCCCTGATGTGCCGCATTTTTCCCTCGAGCCTTCATGATGCAGCACAAAAGTGGTTCGAAAGGATCCCCCACCGGTCGATCAAGAATTTCAAATCCCTAGCCAAAATTTTTACGGCTCGATTCATTACCAGTAGCTCCCATCCCAAAAGGATGGATGCTCTACTAACAATGAAGAAAATGCCTTAGGAGACTCTCCGAGAATACGCGAAGAGGTACTGGGAGTTATTCAATGAGATCGAGGACTGCGCGGAGGAAGTGGCAGTGGCCTCCTTCAAAATTTGGCTCCCTAGTTCTTCCCTCCTCTACCAGTCCCTGGCGAAGAAGGAAGTTATGACTATTGACGACCTAATGGCCCGAATCGAGAAATACGCAAAGGTGGAAGATGTCACCCGCCCTAATACAGGAGAAAACGGTCGAGCTAAGCTCACTACCAAGGTAGGTGAGAAAATTGAGAACCAGAGGAAAGGAGGAAAGAACGGAGGCTAAATTGGCTCCAAGAACGGAGGGAACCATGACGCGTCGAAAGCATTCCAAGCGGTCAACACCTTCTTCAAAGAACTAATTTACAAGGTTCTCGCGAAGATCAAGGATAAGCCATTCATCAAGTGGCCCAGGAAGATGGGAGGAGATCCCTCGAAGAGGAACAATGCGTTGAGATGCTCTTTTCACAAAGAGGGAGGACACAAGACCGAGCACTGCAAAGCTCTTAAGTCTCAACTCGAAGAGTTGGCCCAGTCCGGGCATTTGAACGACTTTGTGGGAAAAAGGGCAGAGAAAGTGACTGCCAACAGAGAGACGAGACCCGACAACGTGCTGGAGGATGATGCTGGACACGAGTTCGCAGTAATCCACGGAGTATCTGACGTCAAGCAGATACAAGGGAACTCAGCTCGAATGGAGATGAAAAAACTTACAGCGATAATGCAGGCTTTTCAAATCGATCCAGCAAAATCACAGTCCGGAAAGCGTCGACGAGCAGAGGACGTCAACTATAACAAGTATATTATTTTCACGGACGAAGATTTGATGGGAGTAAGGACCCCACATCATGATGCCCTGGTCATTACACTCAGGATAGCCAACTTTGACATCGACAAGCTGCTCGTCGATCAAGGAAGCTCATCCGAAGTAATGTACCTCGACCTATTCAGGAAATTGAAGTTGAGCGTCGCCGACCTAAAGGAAGCTACTGTTCCTTTGGTCAACTTCGCTGGAAAAATGACCATGCCCCTAGGCAAGATAGTGTTGCCAGTTCGTGCTGGGAATGTCTCCATGATGATTGAGTTTTTGGTAGTTGACATCGAATCACCGTAACAGGCCATCCTCGACAGAGGATGGCTTCATGCAATGAAGGCGGTCTCCTCGACCTACCATCAGAAGCTCAAGTATGTAACCGAGCGAGGAGTAATGGAAATCCACGGCGACCAAGCGATGGCGAGGAAGTTCTTCATAGCAGCCATCCGACCAAAGCCAGAGAAGAAGGCCGGTCAACCCAGCGAGAAAGTTGAAGAGGGTGTGATACCTTCTAAATAGCAATTAAAGTATGGAAGACCTAGAGTAGAGGAGACCAGGCTCCTCCCCTCCGAACGTGTCATCGAGGACCTGGTAGAAGTTATAGCCAAAGTTGGTGATAGTAGCAGAGTCTTCATGATTGGAGCATCTCTCACCGACCAAGAACAGAAGGAGTTGACGACCTTGCTGAGATACAACGTAGACATTTTTGCATGGGAACCATACGAGCTGCCTGGCATTGATCCTGATATGGTCTGTCATCAGCTGCACGTCGACCCCACATTCAAGCCAGTCACGCAGAAGGCACGGAGAACTGCACCCGAGAAGGCTAAAGCGGTCGAAAAGTAAGTCGAAAAACTGCTGGATGCAGGATCCATACGGGAAGTGCAATTCCCCAAGTGGTTATCCAACCCAGTAGTGGTTCCGAAGAATAATGGGAAGTGGAGAGTTTGCATCGACTTCACTGACCTCAACAAAGCATGCCCTAAGGATAGTTTCCCCCTCCCAAAGATAGACCAACTAGTAGATTGCACTGCAGCTCACGAGCGAATGAGTTTCCTGGACGCATACTCAGGATATCATCGGATCCCCTTGTATGCCCCAGACCAGGAAAAAACGGTGTTTATCACGACAGTTGGGTTATATTGCTACAAGGTCATTCCATTTGGGCTCAAGAATGCGGGGGCAACCTATCAGCGGCTGGTCACAAAAATGTTCAAGGATCAAATGGGAGACACAATGGAGGTATACATCGATGACATGCTCGTTAAGATCAAGAAGAAGGAAAATCACCTCTCATACCTGTCAAAGACCTTCGAAATCCTCAGGAAGTACCGAATGATGCTTAATGCGAGCAAGTGTTCCTTCGGTGTCCAGTCAGGAAAATTTCTTGGATACTTGGTCGGTAAGAGAGGCATAGAAGCTAATCCAGACCAGATCGATGCAATCAATAGGGTACAACCCCCTCGAACAATCCGGGACGTGCAGAAGCTCACTGGAATGCTCGCTGTCTTAAATCGCTTCATTTCCAAATCCTCCGAGAAGTGCAAGCCTTTTTTCCAGCTTCTAAAAGGGAGTAAACCGATAGAATGGAGCCTAAATTGCTCGCGAGCACTAGACGAGCTCAAATCCTACCTAAGCACTCCACCGTTGATGGTCATACCACAGCAAACGGATTCTTTATACCTGTATCTCTCTGTATCCAATCACACTGTCAGCTTCGCGCTAATATGTGAGGTTGCAGGGATCCAACACCCTATTTATTACGCGAGCAAGACCTTATTAGACGCCGAGCAAAGGTACCTGGCATTGGAGAAGCTAGCCTTTGCCCTAGTAATAGCCTCGAGGAAGCTGAAGCATTATTTCAAAGCTCATACTATCATCGTCCTTACATCGTACCCCCTTAAGGCGGTCCTAAGGAAAGAGGATTTGTCGGGCAGATTGTCTAAGTGGTCAGTCGAGCTCGGTCGGTTTGACATCCAATTTCAACCAAGGACAGCTATCAAGGGTCAGATCCTTGCTGATTTCATAGCCGAATTCACAGGCGAATAACTCCCCGACCAACCTCAACCAACAAACCAAAAGGAGAACCAAGCAACAGCGAAAACCTGGAAACTATTCGTTGATGGAGCCTCCAACTCAAAGGGGGCAGGCGTAGGCATTGTTCTCATTACCCCAGAAAACACCATCCTTGAGCAAGGAATCAGGCTTGGATTTGCAGCCTCCAATAACGAAGCAGAGTACGAAGCCCTAATAGCCGGTCTCCAAAAAGCGCAAACTCTGGGAGCAAAATATTTACAGGTGTTCGGCGATTCTCAACTAGTCTTCAATCAGATAAGTGGAGATTACAACGCGAAGGATGAAAGAATGGCAGCCTACCTCTCCCTGGTGAGAAAACTAATGACGAGATTTGAGGAGATCAACATCCAGCAGTTTCCCAGAGGGCAAAACAGTCATGCCGACGCCTTAGTAGCCCTAAGTTCGACAGTTGATTCTAGCCTTAAAAGGGTCATTCCCATCAATTTCCTCATTTGTCCGAGCATTAACCACAACAGCAAGCTGCCAAACGTGGAACAAATACTCCAGGTGGGATCAGCCCCCAGCTGGATGGACCCCTTAAAGGACTATTTAAAGGAGGGCACGCTCCCAGAGGACAAGAAAACTGTCCAACAGATAAGAGTCAAAGTTGCTCGCTTTCACTTATCCACAGGAGGCGACTTGTATAAGAAGTCCTTCTCCGGTACCTACCTTAGATGCGTCCACCCAGGCGATGTCGAGCAAGTGCTACGCGAGCTTCATGAAGGAATCTGTGGAAGTCATGTCGGAGGAAGGTCTCTAGCCTTTCGAGCAATGAAGGAAGGTTATTGGTGGCCATATATGCAAAAGGACTCTGCAGTATATGTACGCAAATGCCTGAAATGCCAACTTCACGCTCCTATGGTCCACCAACCCTCCAGCGACCTAAAATCCCTGACCATCCCATGGCCCTTCGCCCAATGGGGAATGGACATCGTGGGACCACTGCCCACCGCTGCCGGCCATCGCAAATACCTGTTGGTTGCAACTGACTACTTCACCAAATGGATCGAGGCAGAACCATTGGCAAACATCCGAGATGCTGATATGATAAGGTTCATATGGAGGAATATAATCACTCGATTCGAAATCCCCAGAACCATCATCACTGATAATGGGACACAATTCGAGAGTGGCCCCTTTCAGGAGTTCTGTAACGAACACGGGATCAGGCACAACTTTAGTTCGGTGGCCTACCCTCAGAGCAATGGGCAAGCAGAAGCTTCCAACAAAACTGTGATCGATGGATTGAAGAAGCGATTAGAGCGAGCTAAAGGCGTATAGGAAATCGAGATACCCCATATCCTATGGGCATACCGATCAACTCCTCGGCGAGCAACAGGAGAAACCCCATTTTTGCTAACATATGGCATGGAAGCAGTCATCCCACTAGAAGCGGGTCTGCCAACAATGAGATCCGACCTTGTCGACCAAGGCCAGAATGATGAGGCATTACTCGCTGAACTCGACCTCGCCGACGAGCGTAGAGAACTTGCCCTAGTGAAGCTTGCAAGCTATCAGCAACAGCTCGCAAGGCACTACCACAAAAAGGTTAACCCGAGAAGATTCCAAGTTGGGGACTATGTCCTAAGAAAAGTCCTGGGCAACACGGTGAAGTCATCATATGGCAAGCTAGGCCCAAACTGGGTAGGACCCTTTAAAGTAACTAAAGACGACCTGCAAGGTGCCTATCATTTGGAAACGATGGAGGGCAGAGAGATACCACGAGCATGGAACGCAGCTAATCTCAAGAAATTCTATTTTTATATTCTTAAGGAATTCTATTGTTGAATCTTTTTCTTGTATTTGTTATGTGAAAGGACAGTTCATTTCCCTTATTACTAATGAAATCAGTAACAGTTGCATTTTATCACACATCTTTTCCAAATCACAGGCACGATGGTCGATATAGCAGGGGAATACCCCTCCTCAGGTCATCGTCATGAAACACGAGAGACCTCTTAGCATTGCCCCTGGCAATATATAAAGCCCTACAGAGGATTCTTAGGCAATGCGACCAGATTTTATATTGGCCATCAAACCTACTTTGGTTGAGCAAAATCCTGACCGGATGAAGACATCCAATACCAGGTGTGTCCTCGCTAATTGACCTACTTAGGCCTAAGGGAGTGTGACGACACAACCTAAAAGGTAAAATGGGGCATAATGGTATTTTGATATTATATTGGACTGGGGGGACACTTGCATGACAAAACAAAAAGGATTATGAAGCAGCAAGAATATAAAAAGATTGGATGAACACGTTTAGTCGGCAAAATTGCCCAAAACACGAACTTTTCATTAATCTCTTATATTTACAACAATGATAATACATGTTTAGTCGGCGAAGCTCGCCCAAAGCATTTACATTATCATAAAAAACAAAAGAATAACAACGTGCAAAATCTCGAGGAGGTGGAATCCTCCGAACAAGATAATCTGCCACTCTAGCTCTTCGTTCGTCATCAGGGGCGGGGACTAGATCTTCCACAACCTCATTTGCGTCCAACTCCAATAGTTGGCTAGGAATAGCATCAATGGGGATCCATCGATCATCCCTCCTGAATGGGTTGGGCATAAGAGTGGAGGAGGACATCTCGTGACAATACTATAACACCGAGTTCCTCGGGAGCTGAAGCTCTTTTAAGGCACTTAACCACCCTTTGATGAAAGAAAGTTCCTCGAACTCAGATAATCTTGTTGGAGCATCTAGCCAGCCTTGATCATAACCGTCAGCCCACGCTTGCAGAGGACCTTTCTTGAATAAGTGCCGCAATCGGGTAACATCCCTTTGAAGCCCAGCAACAATTACATATGATCGTCGGACATCATCGCGGAGATCTTAAAACTCCTTAGCACGCTGCTCTTTTGCTTCCCTATTCCTGCCCCTGGTGCTCCTACCAGCTCGTGGGAGGGGAGGACGAGTGGAACCTCGTGACATAGGAGGAGTATATCCAGCTCGCGACGATGAGGAGCCTTGCAGAACCGCTAAAACAGTGCTCGGCACATGCTCTCTTAGTTGTAAGACCTCCCTCCTCAGGTTTTCATTCTCCTGCTGCAGGAACTCCCCAACTTGGTTGACCTCGGTGGCCTCTAGGAGTCTGGTTCTCAGGACATTGACTTCTTCTTGCACTGAAGCACCAATGTCCTCCATCTCCTGGAGCCTATCCTTAAGCTTGACCACGAGCTCAGACTGCTTCTTATACTTTTGATTCCTTGACCTAAGAGATTTGCAAAGCCTAACAAAGGCCTGACGAACCTGAGGACTGGCATTGGGACCAAGATTCCTGCCCAACTGAGATGTGGTAGGAATATACTCTTCTACATCAGTCAACTACAAGACATAAAAGGGCAATGAAAAGAAAAATCAATCAATGCACTAGAAAAAGAAGCCTTTTCATTTCATTAATAAAAGTCAAGTACATCGAGCAGAAATTGAAAAAATTACAAGCAAAAATACAAGAATAGTCCTAAAAGTAGATCAACTAGCAACCTCAGGCTGCCCAGAGGTGGATGGATGTTTCCCCTTATCAGTAGCAGAAGAGGCATCCCCCTCTACAGGGATGCCCTCAGTCGCCTGGGCAGGACAAGCACCGGTAGGACTTGTCTGAGAGGCAAGATCAACACCCTCGATGGCTGGGGCAGGGGCTTCTTTGTCCACAGTTGGCCTCGGACCCGGATCATGCTCATCGAACAGAGGAGATTCAGCATCAACCCCAGCAGCTAAGACGGCCTTGTTCCAGCCCTTCTTGAAGTTCAAACGGCTGATGTAGCCTATCTGAACCTCGGCGTCTTCGTAAGCAGCAGTCCACCCGGAGTTATATGAATCCTCCTTGATGGTGGCTACCTGGGACTCTCTCTCCTTTAACTTCTCGGTCAGAACCTTGTTCTCCTCCACGACACCCAGCTTGCTCGAGCAGACTAGGTCATAGGCCTACCTCAGCTCGCTCAGCTCCTTAACCGCCGCATCCCTCTCTCGATTAGAATTGATGAGGGCCAGATCAGAGGAAGCTCGGGCAGCGTCAGCAGTCCTTAAATCAAACTCCAACTAAGAACCCCTGACTTCCAGAGCGGACTTTTACTGCTCCAGCTTACCATTCCTTCTCACTAGCTCGTCACGAGAGCGATAGAGCACGGCGAAGTCAGTCACAAACTGCCAAAAATAAAGAAGAGATCAAGAAGGAAAAACAACTAAAACTTGTTAAAGAATTGAAAAATGGAGAGGATCTTACCAAGGCTAGCCTCTGACTAGCTTGTAGGGCCAATTGATCAGACCCTAACGCCCTCTGGCGATCTGCAGGGAGAACTGCCCTCTCGAGCAGCGCAGGTGCCAGCTGAGGAGAAATGGCAACTGAGGCCCCCTCGGGCAAAGCAGACACCGGGACCAAGGCTTGCCCAGCCTTAGTCCTTGACTCCATCTTTCTCCTCTCTTCGTCTTTCTCCTTCTCCATTCTCTTCCTCTCCTCCATCCTCTTCTTTTCCTCCACCTTCTTTCTTTCCTCCTCCTTTTTTCTCTCCCTCTCTCTCACCTGCTCTTCCTCTCTCCTCTTCCTCTCTTGCTCCTGAGTAGAAGACCGAGAACCAGTAGCCACGGCCCCAGAAGTAGACTTTTATTTCTTTGACCTCTGTGCAAGAAGCACGTGGTCTTCATCATCATCATCTCTAATCAAGTTCTTCCTTGGAGGCATCTCTTCACCTGAACTGCTGGAAGTGCTCGACGATCCTCGAGCTTCAGAATCCTCCTCACAGTCAGAAGAACTGCTACTGTCAGAGCTCCCTTCACCCAAATTACTCGCAGCTCCTACAGGCTCACTCTCAGAACTGCTCTCCTCTTCGTCCAACTGGATAGGCTCAGTAGTAGTCTCTCCGAAAGAATCAAACTTTGGTACACTATCCACAGGCCGTGCTATGAAGCTGGAGCCTACGTTCTTATACTCGAGCAAAAAGGCAGCAGACCTGGGATGTTCGCCATCACCCAGAGGCTCCCTGATATTCCAAGCTTTCACCAACTCCGACATACGAACCTCGCTGAGAGAAGGCTCCAAATTCTTTGACCTCGCTGTGGAAGAAAAATCAAAGAGGGGTTAGAAAATTCACAAATCAGCAAAAGTTGAAACAACAGTACAATGTCTACCTATATATTCCTCCCCCTAAAAAGGAACAGAGAACCTCTCAAACCTCGACCCTTCAAACTGGGGAGGGAACTTCCAATTCCTAACGAGGAAACCCTCTTGCCAGTAGTCCTTATGGGAATCAGGTAGGTTTACTACCAATACCCTATCAGGTCTCCTAGCTTTAAGGTATAAGACACCTGAACTAGTTCAAGAAAAGGAATAGCGGAAATAGATCTCAGCAAGTCCTAACCTAGTACCATACAACTGATTTATTCTATGGACGCCATTCACTATTTTCCACACATTGGGCGAGCATTGTGCAGGAACAATATTGAAATAGCCAAAGAAATGCAGAAACAAATCATTGGGAGGGAAAGTAAGTCCCCCCTGAGAAAGCAACAAAACATGGATCCAGTGGGCATCCTCTATATCCCTAACGTTCCTAGGAGGGGAGGCACGACACTCAATATCTACCCACTCAGGGATGTTGTAGAACTTCCTAAATTCAGACATTGACCTATTTCCAATCTTTGCCATTGAAAAACTCAAGAAAACCTACAAACCAAAGAGAAAGTGCAAATAAAGGGCACGAGAAACTTACAAAACAGAAGATCGGTTCGAGTGATGAAGAAACACGAGCTCAAGACGACTAAGAAGCAATAGGAATAGTGATTGAGAGAAGAAGGTACGAGGCGCTAGATTTATCAGAAGAAAGAAGAGTACTGGAAGGGCTGAAGCAACGAAAGAAAAATTGGCTATCCCAATAAGCCTTCAATTTTAATCATAGCGCACAATAAGCGAAGCGGGTGCCGCCAAATCAACTTCACAGTTTTTGAAGAATCGCAAATCATCCATAATGGCTGATCATTTAAATCCATTGAACCCATAAACATGGCCCAATAAATTTAGGGGCAATTGTGGGTACCCAAAATTTAGAACCATGGGCCCGGACGAGTAGCCCAGTCCTGACGGCCCAAAGTCCGGCCCCTCATCTCTTATTGATCCGGTCTCCCCCACGTTCCCACAATCGAAAGTTACACGGGAGATGGAAAACGTGGAGAAACCCATCTCCCCCACTTACCTGCATGTACATGTATATATTAAACCCTAGGTCCGGGGCAAAAGGACAAGTTGTATTCTCTATAATCACTCTCTGGAGTATATAAAAATAATATCGACTGCACCACCGTGGATGTAGGCACATCTTTGCTGAACCACGTACATCCTTTGTTGTGTGATTGGCATCTTATATTCCTTATTCTTTTATTGATGATTGCTTCTCTCATATTTATTTGTGTTGCATAATAATTGCCTCCACAGGCACGATTATTTATTATAACTGACGGAAGCTCGAGCGTCGATATTTTTTTCAACTTCAGTATTGGTTATTTGACTACATAATTCTTAACCTGAAGGATGGTCAGGCACGTTCAAGATTCATCTCGGCAGATGATCAGAAAAATATTTATTATATTGAGTCCCGACGATATCTGCCACACATGATGTATTTTATCCCCAACAGATGGTTGGTCAGGATAATCTTTATATATATTCAGTACCGACAAATGGTTAACATTGTCAATTGTTAATTGACATTACATTTATTATTGTTATTGAACCCTAATGAGTGGTTTGGAAATCTATTTTTCTCTAACAATGCAAGATCATTCATAATATCTACTCGATCCTTTAAAAAATTTCCTCGACGGATGCTCAAACATTATTTATTTTCTTCGAAATGCCTGACGGATGGTTGGCACTTTCATTTTTTTTTTGGATTTCTCACTAGCTTCGATGGATAGTTGATGCAATTTATATTATGTGATCATCACAATTTATCCCCAAGGGACTTTTGGTCATTGTCATTATTATTTGATTCAACCTCGGCTAATTATTGCATGTTCATTCGTTGGCCAACATTATATTAACTATTGAGATTAAGTTGAGATGCTCGGGCGTGCTTATTATTTGATCTTCTCATTTCAGTTACTCTATATAATTGGCACTATATTGAAACAGAGTTCTAATGAATGGCTGGGCATCATCATGATCTAATATTCTTATCTTAGCCCCGATGGATGGTCGGGTATGATAATCGTTGCATCATCTTATTTCAGCACCCCACAAATGGACAACATTACTTGTAAAAAAGTCCCGACGAATGATCGGGCATTATTATTATCCAGTCTTCTCTTCATAACCACCACTAGGGGCTCTATAGTAATGTTGACCTGATAACGAATTCACTGCAACATTAGTCAAGTAAGAAAGAAAATTAGACATCAAGCTGGAAAGACATAAGATTGGTTTCCCCCATGACAAGTGGGTTTTAAAAGGTCCTGACTAATGACAGGCATTCGAGAAATCCTCGATGCATAAGTTCTTCATAGACCTATGGTCGGCCTCTCTAATTGGACCATCTAAAAATCCTAACATAGGGTGATTTTTTAAACTAGGTGCACTCCCGAGCGAGCCTCAATGCATAAGTTCTTCATAGGCCTGTGGTCGAACTCTCTAATTGGACCTTATAAAATCCTAACATAGGGTGATACCCGAAACTAGGTGCACTCCCGAGAGAGCCTCGATGCATAAGTGCTTCATAGGCCTATGATCATCCTCTCTAATTGGACCATATAAAAATCCTAACATAGGGTGATACCCTAAACTAGGTACACTCCTGAGCGAGCCTCAATGCATAAGTGCTTCATAGGCATGTGGTTGACCTCTCCAACTCATAGCCTCAATTGGACCATATATAATTACTAACATAGGGTGATACCTTAAACTAGGTGCGCTCCCAAGCGAGCCTCGATGCATAAGCGATTCATAGGCCTATGGTCGACCTCTCCAATTGTACCATGCCTAATACATGGTGATACCCTAGACTAGGTGCAAGCGTGAGCGAGCCTCGATGCATGAGTGCTTTATAGGATTGTGGTCAGCCTCTCTAATTAGACCATGCAAAATTTTTAATACAGGGTGATACCCTAGACTAGATGCACGCCCGAGCGAGCCTCAACGCATGAATGCTTCATAGGACTGTGGTCAGCCTCTCTAATTGGACCATGAAAAAATCCTAATGCAGGGTGATACCTTAGACTAGGTTCACGCCCGAACTAACCTCGGCGCATGAGTGCTTCATACGCCTGTGGTCGGCCTCTCCAATTAGACCACGTAAAATCCTAATACATGGGAGATGCCCTATACTAGGTGTAATCTTAAGCGAGTCTCGACGCATGAGTACTTCATAGTCCTGTGTTCGGCCTCTCTAATTGGACCATATGATAAAACAGAAGAACAAACTACGACTGACCTGATTGCATGAGGGTATATAGGCAGCTCAATATGCTCAAGTTCAGTTCCCTTATCGATTTAACGTCTCTTAACTCAAGCAAAGAATTCCTCTAAGACATTATAAGGCAAGCAGATCAACCAAAGAAGGCTTAAAACTTGAACAAAAATTCAAAGAACATCGGTCCATTTCACATTGACAACTACACATATTTGAAGAGATTACGAACCAGCTCCTAGCTCATCTCAAAATCAACTCAGCTGAACTGCGGTATGTGGAGCTATTGTGTGTGTGGAGGGAAATAAACCTACATAAATAGCATGACACATGGCGAGCACACCGGTCAAGATGGTGACTAGCATACGCTCTAACAATATAAGGATAACTAGAGTCCTTGATAAAGTAGAAGAGCAAGGAGCACTATTTTATTTAAACCAAGCTCTACAAGGATAGGACTTATCTAATTGTAAACCCTATCTCTATTAAAAGGGGACTTCCCTCATTGTGAAATGGGGCTCAGAGGCTAGAGAATCACTCATGTAAATTATCTCATTATTATAGTGAAACATTAATAAAGATCTGTGAACGAAGGCAGTCAATGGTCAAACCATGTAAATTTTTGTCGCTTTCTCATTTATTTTTATACTTTCATCGTGATGGTTTGGCACCGCCCTACGGGTGAATCTTTTTTCTACCACAATAGGTAAGCTTGATTGTGGGATTCTTGTGTACTTTAGGAATGATGGGATTAGGAGGAGTATTTTGCATTTAAGGGTGGAGAGAGAATTTTTGGATTTTTCTATTTTTTTTTTTTTATACTTTCTGGTTTTATAAATTTTTTTGATTTTTTGGCTTTTTTTAATAAGAAGTAGCGTCAAACTATTGGCTTAATTCGACCTAACCTAGAATATCTACCTAGTCCCAGACAATGGCGTCAGTAACTTGACACGACTCAAAATGTGTCTTTAACACGTGTAAATACTGTTCAAGTGTAAACCGTTCGCTCAAGTAATAATTCGGTAAATCAGGTATCGAACACAAAGACTAAGACGATCTCTCGTGGAGAATACTAAGAAATATGACTAATCCTAACTATCGACTCACGGAAAATAAAAGAAACAATGATGATTATTGACAAGTTATCCTACGTCTAACGAATACAAAATAATGCCTAACTAAATCAACTAGGCATGCAAGAACAAAAGAATAAGTATGTGAACTTGTGTGATAAAGATGGGATTGGAATATAATCCCCGGAACCTTAGGTAATTACACTGGATATAAAACCTATCAAGAATTAAACATCTAATTTAAAAGATATCTTTAGCTTCTTTGAAGAATTACATATATGGTGGATTTAACCCTCACAATATATAATCAATAATAAAAGTAAAGCACGTGACAAGATTGTCGATACGCACGTTGCACTCTTAAACACTCCGGTTACCTCGGGCAAATGGAGTTAAAAGTCCTCCGACATTAAAATTAATAAGATATCACATTTTATTAGTTATTTAATTCATGAATAAATTTTATATCCATGCATAATACTTTAGGTTGGGTTCATATATCCCAACCCACTAGAAATCTAGTCAGACGTGGTAATATAAAGATTAAATAAGATTCCAACGTAACGTGGAATCATGATCATTATTAAATTGTATCTACACATGCAAGAGATTCTGACTACACTAAAGAAATAATCAAGAACATGCAAAAGAAAAATAATAATTAAGAACAAGGTAAAGAAGGCAAACTTTATTAAGTAAATACTTGAAATCAATCCACAATAATTTAACTTGATGAAGAATAGATTGCCAGTGGTTATTATCTTATTCTTGATCTCCAAATTACGTTTCTAGCCTTATAACTAACTCTAGAATCATGTGGGAACAAAGCTCTTATGTTTTTATAAGAGTTTTACCTATGTACAAATCTAAATTTAAGTGGATAAACTTCAGATTTCGTGCACAGATTTTCAAACTGATTCCTTTCATAACCGAATCGGTTTGTAAAAGGTAAAATCACGAGCTAAAATCTTTGATACCAATTTGTAAACGCAAAATAATTGCAAGGGTGATTTCAAATAAAAATTACAATACTAATTTAAATGCGGAAGCTAATTTTAAAATAGATTTTATCCTAAGCATGCATATAATGTAATAAAGTAGATAAATCAAATAAGCAAAAACGAAAAGGCCAAGTATCACAAAAAAAAATCTTTCGGGTAAAAATCTTTTATTCACTTAGAAATTTACAAGACATTTAACTTATAGACTATTTGATAACCTCCACAAGCATAATGCGCTAATCTTCACAAATCTCTAATGAACAACTATGATCCTCGCAATAATCACATGATCGTAGTCCTCCTCAGCATCAACCTTTGTCTGCAATAGAAAATTCCCGCAGGTATCACAAGTCAACAATGGAGATCTTCTCAACAAAAGGTGTATGCAAAGATACAAAACTTTCTAGGGTTCTAAATCAATTCACAAGAAGAACAATATTGCCGAACGTTTTGTTGTGAATTAAACAAGTATTTTTCAACACAAAAAGTGAAGAACTTTTGCAAAAGATGTGCAGAAAACGTTATGTCAAAAGTCTTAAACGTTCTGAACATGAAGCAGGTATTTATATAAAACTTAAGGCAGCGCATCGTTCGAATGAGTTGAATTTTTTTTTAAAAACAAATCACAAATACAACACAATACCATGTGTAATATATGCCAAATATATCAAAGAAAATTCGACACACATAGATAGGTATAAACGATCACAAAATACATAAGCTTTACACACTGGCATAATATCAATGTATCAAAACATGTGGAATGGAATAAATGGGTGTGAACTAGACACAAATGAACTACAACCCAAACATTCAAATATGTTCAAGAAGTTCTAATTGGTTGGCAAACTTTATCAAACTAATCTTTAACCTCAAGTGAAAATTAAATTTGAACTTAATGAACAAAACAAGCATAATGCACACAAGGCTAGAATATTGATGATTCTAAAAATCAATAGAGTCATGATAAAATAAGTTTAACTAGGATTCATTGTCATTGTGCAAACCTGTTGATCATTTCCATCCAAACACACTCAAAATATAAACATGATCTTATTTTTCTATTATATTCTTTTCTTTTGAATGATCATATCAAATTAAACTATTTGGCCCCTTTTTGGCATATTTTTCTTTTTATTGCCTTAATTTTTTTCTTGGGCTCTTTTGAAACGGTGTCTTTCACGACGAGTTCAATATACTCTCGCAGTCATTTTCTGTGTACACTCATCATTTTTTCAATAAAAAATAAATCCTCACGGGAAACGGTTCTTACATGCACAAATCCTCCATAGTCAAGTAAACATGTAGATGAAAAAATTGATTGGAGAACAACTCACCAAGATCAAATATACATCATGAAGTTAAAATCCAATAAGTTCATGCATGTGTATGTAGAGGCATATACAAAGTCGAATCCATAAAGCAAGTAAATTTCGAAAGAACTCCATAAACATGGTTAAGATCAATAAAAGCATCCAAAGTCATAAACAAATGTTCTAGCCACATGGAATTGCGAAATGAATTTGATTTAAACGCACCAATATGCCATACCAAATATGTAAAACTAAAATACCAAAGAATCGATTTTTTTTTTTATTTTTGAAAATATTTTTCAAAAAATAAAATCTTTTCGTATTTTTAAAAAATATATAAAACCAAAAATCTTTTTGTATTTTTCCACTAAGACTCAATAAAAGAAAAACATAATACAAAAAGTACACATGCCATAACACTAGCAAGCATATATCATGAAGCACAATTAGCGTATGACAAATAAAATCAGGCAAGCAATTATCCATAAGAAATAGCATGTGAAGCTTCATATACCAGCATGTGAGAATCAACCAATCTAACATTAAGAGTCTCCAAAACAGATTTCCAAACCCAAATAGGTGTGTACGTAACTCGAGGGTTTATGGGAATCGACATGAAATTATCCTTAAACTTCCTATGACCTCTTTTAAGATAAAAAAAACGCCTAAGGTGACCTTTCCTACCATAATGTGAACAAGTGTAAACGGGAGAATCTTACTTATGGGTTGACCTTTTAGAATGTCCTTAGTTTTCGTTGACCCTCTAAAACAAATAATGGTCTTGGCTTTAACATTCGAAGCATTAGAAACATGTGAGCCATTACCATTACTACTCAAACTACTCAAGTCTTTTAAATCATCTTTTAACTTCAAAATTTTGGACTCAAGCAACAAATTAGATTCTTTCAACTTTAAGGACTCCTTCTTCATATTTTTAATCATACCTAGAAGGATATCTCTCTCTCCCTTATTAAAAGAAAACTTATCCCCAAGAGTCTTCTCATGTGCCTGAAAATCATTTATTAAAATATTTTCCTCAATGGCACAAACCCTAGAACTTTTAAAGTCACTTAAATATTTCTCTAAATCAAGGAATCTATTCTCACTCTCTTCTGATATGCCAAGTATAGCCTTGTCCAGGATTACACAACCTCAACCAAGGCTGATCATCACCAATTCGTCCAGATGGAGTAATTATGAATCGACCAGGATTGAATCGGCTAGGAGTGACTCTCCCGATGTATCATTGCAGAAAATCTCGACATGGAAGACTAGTCAACATGTCATGCAACATTAATGCTATGAACAATTAACTCTTTCCCTCAGCCTTCCTAAGGAGGATGAAGACAGGATGATATTTCCCAGCAGGATGGGTATCATTTCTTCAATGGATAATATATCAATAATTCGACCTCAACCATGACAGTCGGTCGAGGGCGAACAGCTAGCAGGGCACATGCATTAGGGAACGTGTGAACATGTGAGCGTGAGATGCAGATCCCACGTGTACTAAAATCGTTATAACAACATCTCCCTCACACGTGAGGGAATATTTTATCATCATGATCTACATGTAACAGAGAAAGTTGGCTCATCCTCATTGGCTGAAAACATCCCACACATGCTTATTACATGCCTGGGGGTACACTACACCCCCCATGCACTATAAATACTTATCTTCTACGTCTTTGTAATGGATCGATCATTGAAAACCTATGACACCCCACCTAATTAAACCCCGGGTGATCAATCCTAAATCAAATTAGAACAGGTTTCTCAGTTGGTTCATTCTTAGCATCACAATCAAAACTTTTTAATTACTAACCACCTAAATGAAATTAGACTGGTGCCAAGTTTTATCTTTCATTAATTCAAATAAATACTCATGCAAAAATAAATCATTAACAATCACAAGCTAACTGAATCCAACCCTCACATATAAATAAGAAATTGGTCGAATAAACCATCAGCTAAAATTCAACACAAATGTAAATACAGATAATAATGGATCGCAAGTATCTGAAATGAATACTAAATCAAATCGTGATCAACGCGCTCAAATATCTGATAAAAAATCCCTACACTAGGAATATAAGGAATATAGGCGTCTATCCAAATCCTGCAACATCCACATATGCTACAGCAGCGAATCCCTAGAATGAATCAAGCCTGATGTCCCGGTGGCTGGACACCTAAAAGGTTTTGAAAATATTTTATAGCAAGGGTTAGAACCCAAAATATTTTGAAAACATTTAGCAAATAATTAACTTAAAGTAATAAAATATGCATGAATGCGCTTCATATTTTAGTTAGTGTCGCACTCCCTTGAGGATAGACTCACCCCTCAACTAATGTGCACACCTACGCCTTCTTTATATCCCACCTAGTCCTCTACCCCGAAACTAGGTACTTGATATAACTCTTGTCAACTGCCCTACTCTATCCCAAGTATTTTTAGTGTATGACTTATAAGTTATTTATCACCTTAACTCAGTTAATCATCTCTCCTTGAAAGTCATATAACATTCACTAGTTATATAAATAATACACTTTTCTCCATATATTTAAATTTCCCGTATATAATTATTCACCCCATTACATACGTACAGTTATCTTACAATAGTCACGCCTGTTGAATATGAATCTAACCCATATATAAATAATACAATTCACTTCATGTATTTACTGACTCGTATATAACAATTTATCCCATTATATACGTAGAACCATATTACAACATTCACACATATGTTGAATATAAATATAACCCATCCTCCCGAGTAATAACTAACCGGATGTATTCTCTAAAGTGCTATCACATTAGGTGTACTCGCATAACCTAGTTACCCCAAGTTAGAATCGCTCACTAACTTGGCCAAAATATAAACATAATGGAGGCGGTCATATTCCTTCCCTGAAAGTGAGATAAGCCCCTCACCCATATAACGGACGCTATGACCTGGGGATATACTCGCCCTGCTCCTCAAGCTAGGGTATTCATCCACATCACGCAACCTCCTTTGATTGCACTAGAGTATATATATTAATAAATATCTAGTCGCTGATATTTAATAGCACACACAATATATATACTATCACCACACCGTATATATATAATAATTAGTTCCCGGCATTACCGTGTACAAAATCCGCAGCACTAGCCTATAATTTTTCCCGATTCTATGCTCAGACTCTAATTTAATTAATTTACTCATTAATTAATTTATTACCTTGGTGTCACCCAACCTATACACCCGGGCTCGCTCTCTTGGCCCGAAATTAAATATTATCCGAGTCTATATCCCGACTCCAAATTAATTAATTTAACACCCTGGTGTCACTCTACCAATATACCCGGACTCACTCACTTGATCCGTATTTAATTATTTTGGAATCGAATTCCTCAAATTGATCCATAAAGTGTCCCACATAAATCCTGCCTAATCCTAATTTCTTTCCCCAAAATTGTTAGGAATATGTGCCTCCTATTTATTTGTCACTAAATAAAACATAGGAATTAAATTTAGATTTTATTTCCCCCTTATATAAAAATTTGGGAGAACTGCCAAAAATCTGGGAGGATCGATCGATCGATCACTGGAGTTGATCGATCCCTGGAGTCGATCGACCGATCGATCAGGTCCCTTTCTTCTCCACGATTCTGTTTCAGCCATTGTTAACACAACCATGATTCTACTTTCTCCCATAGTAATCTCCGATCATAAAAAACCATATTAACATATGAAAACATGTTCTAATCAATCTAGAAGCCTTAATTCAATAACAAATTTCCACGAATTCTAACGTTTTCCAGATTCGGGTTTTACCCGGGTTTCAAACACCCAAACACTTTACATCTCTATTATCAGAAATTAAATGTCGATCCTTGCTGGATTGGATTGTACAGTTCATATTCCTAGACTACAGAATCATAAAACATACTAATATCACTCCAAATCTCATCAAGATATACTCCTTCTCAAAAACCCGATTTCACTAGAATACTCATTTGTACCCAAAACGGATTTTGGTTTACACATCACAAAAATATGAATTGAGTATCAAAATTTAACATTACTTCAAGTTAACCACTTGCCTTTGGGTTCGTAGAGTCTGATCCGTTGGTGTAGAGACAGACTTGATGATGAACACCCAACTTTGTTCCTTGATTTGTCTCCAAAAGATCCCCAATTTATTCTTTAATTTCTCCCTCTAGTTCCCTATCCAACTATTTGATTTTGATGTATTTTTTGTGTCGTTCAACACTCTTAGGTTTAGGTTTAACACCCTAATCCCATTTTTTGGCTTATAGGCTTAATTAAAATGGTCCAATTACCCCCGTGTGGGCCTGGTCATGCCCAAAAATGCCTCATGACCCATTTACCACCACCGGGTACACTTTTTCGACTATCTTGGCCCATCCGAACTCAACCGTGCACTCAGAATAGATATCTAAATTAATTTACAAAAATCCTTATCTCACACCCAAATTGGTCTATACCGACTTCTGGTTGAGATAAATAAATTCCACGTCACTAATACACATTATGACGTAAATGAATTATTACTATTCACTTAGTAATTAAATTTCTCTAAATATTAACCATTCACTCTCCGATTAATGTTTAAACAAACATTACCATAATTAATTCAATTAAATTACGACACACAAATAATTTAAAATTTACCGAATTAATCAAATATTGCATGCACAGAAATACGGGGTGTTACATACTCCGCCCCTTACAAAGGAATTTCGTCCCCGAAATTTGGTCATTACTGCGGCGAATAACTCTGGATACTATTCTCACATATCCTCCTCCTGGTCCCACGTATACACATCAATATTTTGATGACCCCACTCTACTATACTCTAACTATTGGTACTGTCTTAGACTGCAGCTTGCGCTCACATAGCTACCGGTCTCCCCACATATGAGGTGTCTTATTGCAAGTTATTATCCTCGAGTGGAACGTGCCCAAAAAGCTCAATCATTCCTCCTGTATCCCTCCAGTTATGCCACATGGAACACATCCTGTATCTGCTGAAGATGTTCTGGCAAGCCCAATCGATAAGCTATCGATCTCACCTTCTCAAAGATAGGGAAAGGACCCACATACCTTGATGCTAGCTCCCCTTTCTTGCCGAACTACATCACTCCTTTCATAGGAGACACCCGAACCAATTCGTGGTCACAAATCTTTAACTCGATGGACCCTGACAACATAGTGCCCCAAAAGATGAGTCTATACTCCGCCGGCTCTACTATCTCTCAGTTAGGAAATTCCCCCTATATGGGTGTCAATTTCCTTATTGCCAAAACGCGTGACTATCTTTTGGGTAATTACCCGCATCATCCCTGATTAATTATGTCAGACTTGAACCTTTAACTCACGGTGATGTACCCCTCCTTAGGTCCCTAAACTATATGGAAGGATACAATTTACTTAATTCCTGTTGATGGACCATAACCCATCTCGGGTCCTAACAGCTTGTTATTTCCCCACCTCTTATCTACCAAAGGTGGATAATGAAACTTTTCCCATAAAGTCTCCTAAGGTGTCACGCAGACCAAACCGTTGCGAGGCATCACACGTAACTCTACCTGGGATAAATACTACTTCGAATTACCCAAAAATCTAAAAGGCACAATCCTCGCTTCCCATCTACCCATCGACTTATGGACGACACGTTTAACCCAATATGTAACTCTGTCCCGATCAACTCCTGACAGTTTACGAACCTGAGCATTAATCCCTTCACTGGAACCATAGAAATAAAAAAATTCCTGGTTGATACCCTCCAATCAACCTTTTTCCACCCTTAAATGGTATACCCGGAGGCAAATTCACTATGTCCCATTTAACACCAATTCCCACGCTCAAGAACTCTATTCCTTGTGCGATTTTCGTCAAGCAGGAATCTACTTGTCTATGCGTAAAACCACTCTAGGTATATGACTAAGTGATACTCTTTTCTATCTTCGCAAAAATGTGGGTTTATCCCTTGCCTAGGGATATCTTATTACATAGGTCTCCCCCACCTTCCCACTCCCTACGGTGGAGGTAGTTATCCTTGATATACATATAGTCAGACCGTTTCCTTTCTGTAACGGATTTTAGTTCACTATACTTTTCCACTTAGTCTCTAACTGCCCCGCAGGCGTACATTTAATATGTTTATTTACACATTTCTTTTGTTTAAGACGACTCTGAAATCACACTAACCAGGGCGCCTATACACCCTATATCTCGTGCTTAACTGCACAAAAATTACCTTAATTAATCAGGGTGCTCATACACCCTGTCCTCGTTCTCAACCCCACGAAAGTTACCTGACTATGCAAGTCATAATCCGTAGTATAACTTCCAATCCATAGTCATATCACATCCATGAATAATAACAGGGGTACCCAACCTATGTACTAACGACCAAACATCTCCCCACTTCCAACATGGCGCTAAGTTTCATGCGTGGGACGTCTCGCAAAGCGAAACCCAAATAAGGAACCCCCCCGATACACTACTATCTAACATTGTCTATCGTTGAGATCTGTTAGACCCTCATTTCATAGCACGTACACCCAAATACTTGTCTCTTAACATAAAAGCATACACTCCTACTATTATACCACAAAAGACAACATAAAATACCGCGCCCTTACTATCACTAGTTCTTGCGCAAAATAAATCCCGAGCTATCTCTCCCCACTCAAAAATAATTTTTAACCGCCTTGAATCGCTTCAGTATACATCCCTTCTTACTGGGAAAGATATAATAATACAAGACATTCTTATATGTCTATCGTACCTCACAATACAAGTTATATATGCATATATATAGGCTAGGCTCACTCTCAGGTGACACCTAGTAGGAGTCATTCATAACCTGGTGTCACAAACACCAAAACTTACTATCACTATCTGTAATAGTTTATGACACCCCGCCTAATTAACCTCGGATGATCAGTCCTACATTAAATTAGAACAGGTTTCTCATTTGGTTCATTCTTAGCATCACTGTTGCCTTTTTAATTACTAACCACCTAAGTGAGAAAAATTAGACTGGTGCCAATTTTATCTTTCATTAACTTAAATGGAATACTCATGCGGAAACAAAATAGTATGACAATCATAATTAACTGAATTCAACCATTCACAATTAATTAACTAACCGAATAAACCATCGGTTCAAAATCTAACAGAAGTAAAGACAAGCAAATAAATCTCAACAAGTCTGTCATAAGTACTGAATGAAATAGTGAGCAACATGCTCGAATGACTGATAGAAAATTTCCACACTAGAAATGAAAGGAATGAGGCGCCTATCAAACTCCCGCAATATCCACATATGCTGCAGCAATGGGTTCCCGGAATGAGTCAAGCCTGGCGTCCCTATGGTTGGACACCTAAAAGGTTTTTAAAAGTTTTTTTATAGCAAGGGTTAGTACCCAAAACATTTGGAAAAGATTTAGAAAATGATTAACTTGCAGTAATAAGTAAATATGCATGCTCTCCATATTTTAGTTAGTTACGCACTCCCTTGAGAACATCCTCACCCATTTTCTAATGTGCACTACTAACGCCTTAATCAATTTACCTAGTTATTTATCCCATGAATAGATAACTAATATAACCCCTTGCAACCACCCCATTCTAACCGAGTGTTCCATAATTATGATTTCTAAGTTATTATTAACATTAACTTAATTAATCATTTCCCTTTTAAAAATCATATAACTTTCACACCCATTATATGTATAATACAATTCACGACCTGTATTAATTTACCCGTATATAATTATTTACCTCATTATATACGTATAGTTATATTACAAGATTCACAAACATGCTGGAATAATAATTAATATTGAACATCCTCTCGAGTAATGACTTACCGGATGTAAATTCTCTAAAGTACTATCCCACTAGGCATATTCACATAACCTAGTTTCCCCCAAGTCAGAATTGCTCACTAACTTGGATAATACGTACAATTTTGAGGTGGTCATATTCCTTCCCTGAAAGTGAGATACCCCTCACCCATATAACGGACGCTATGACCTGGGAATATACTCGCCCTACTCCTCAAGCTAGGAGATTCACCCACTATGTGCAACCTCCCCCTATAGCACTAGAGTATATGTAATAATAATATCTAGCCACTGATATTAATGTACACACCATATATATATATATATATATATATATATATATATATATATATATATATATATATATATATATATATATATATATATATATATATATATATTATCCCGACTATACCGTGTACTAAGTCCATAACACAAGCCTACTCAGATTATTATGAGTTTATGGTCCAACTATAATTATTAATTAATTCGCACATTAATTAATTAAATTACTTTTGATGTCGCCCCAAACAATATATTCGGACTTACTCTCGTGGACCGAAGTAGAACAATACCCGAGTCTAAATTCCCGACTCCAAATTATTTAGATTTTACTTTAAATAAAATTAAAACCTTGGTATCGCTCAACCAATATACCCGGACTCGCCCACTAAATCCGTGTTTAATTAATTCGAAATATCCTTTCCAAATGTAACCATGGTGTGTCACACCTAAATTCCTTTCAAGTCCCAATTAATTTCCCTCACAATTAATTAGATTGTAACCCTATGTTTATTTCACATTACATAAGGCATGGGAAAAAGGATTTAACTTAATTTCCCTTTATATATTTAAACTAGGCGAACTGTCAAAATTTTCGGACCATCGATCGATCGATGGTCAACCCTCGATCGATCGATTGAGCAGGTCTTCGTCTTCTTCCCCATTCTGTTTCAGCCATGGACGAAAAAGCTCCAATCCTAACTTCTTCTACAGTAGAAACCAAGCCTTCCCAATAACAATATATACCAAAAACCTTATAAAGGACCCCCATAAAGTCCACAAATACTAATTAATTTACGTTCTCTATTGTTTTCACGAATTGGGGGAAAAATCCGATTTAATCTTTAACCCATTTAAATATCAATTCCTTATCTCAAATTCATTTTTAATTCCTCCGGTTTACGCATCATACCAGATATATATGCAAATCTCAGAATCTACATGAATTTCTACACAATTTAGAAATCAGAATAATGGTTTACAAAACCCCATATTTATACCCTTAAATACCAAAACGAATTTCTTTGATTTCACACATCACATGAATATGAATTGAAATACAATTTAAATGCTAAAACAAGTTAACCACTTGCCTTAAGATTCGTAGGGTCTGATTTTGAAGTTGTGAATGCCCAAGGTTGAAGATGAACTCCTTTGTTTTGGCTCTCCTTTGTCCCCCACATTTGCCTTTAACTGCTCTTAGGGTTTCCTTACCCACTAAGTATTTTCTAAACTCAATTCATTCATTCCCTTTTTCCTTATAATTGTTTAGTTAGGATAAATCACATTTTTTGCCTAATGGGCCAAACTCAAGTGACCCAAATGCCCCCGTGTGGGCCCGGCTTTGCCTAAAACGTCCCGTGACCCGTTTACTACCCTCAGGTACACTTTTTCAACTATCTTGATCCATACAGACTCAACCGTACACTCAGAATTGGCATCCGAATTAATTTATAAAAATCCTTACCTCACACCCAAATTAGTCTATACCGACTCCCGCCTGAGATAAGTACATACCCCGTCATTAATACTCGAAATGAAGTAAATAAATTATTACTATTAACTTAATAAATAAATTTCCCTAAACATTAACCATTCACTCCCCGATTAATATTTAAATATATATTTCCATACTTAATTCAATTAAAATTACGACACACAAGTAATTTTAAATTTCCGAATTAATTAAATATTAAATGCACAAAAATACGGGGTGTTACATAGTTCACAGCCATTGCTAGCCAATCCATACCTAGGAAAAACCGTGCTTTCATAACACTCCTCGAAATGAGTAAATCTCATAAAATATACCCTCTTAGTTTTCACACCTGCTCCCCTGTAGATAAAACAAAAGAGAACCCTCTTACCCAGTGGTAAACATATACTTAATAATAACACTACTATACACCCACTAAACTCGTCCCCCGTGCGAATATAGTGTTAATAAGAATACTGTGACCACTCGTGTCACAAAATTCACCCCATATATTCGAGGTTAAAACTCATACTTCCACTCGCCTATACACCGGCGACCCAAATGGTTCGTGGACATAATATTCTCATCCGACCGAACCAATACTTCGTCATTGTTGTCCTTATTGGGCATTCCACTTCTATACCCTGACTCACTATGGACATAATCAATTGTTGTGGTTCCACTTCCACACATAAGACAACTATGTGTCAATCCCCTGCCTTTGGCCCAAATGGCCATATTGGGGTTGTCCTTCCCGTGTACTTGATAGTCTTGACCCTAAGTGCTACCCCCATTGTCCATTTGGCTTCCCTAGCCCTATGGGACTCATTATTGGCCTCGATGACCCGGGCCCAATCCACCGTCAATAAGTAGAAATTTACTTAATTTAAAACGTCAAGATGGGTCCCTCACTAGGTATACCCTTACGTCGTGCTGCACTAGCACTATTAAATCTCATGTCATTCTGAGGTTAAACTCCCCAACCTTATTGGCTCCTGCATCTTAGAAGCGTTAATGTAAGCTGGCCAAAAAAAGATATTGAATAGCGGATGGACGATCTTATAGTCACACCGTACCCAAAATTTCTCATTTGACTCCATATATTCTCCTTCATACATGGTGACTGACTCTCCTGCCACTACAACATAGCCCCACTAGGCCATAATTTCATTCAAAATTTAGTCATGGGTGCCGCCGTACACCACCCTAGATAATTGTCTTTGGGTTATTTCCTCCCATTGACTTATCGCGCTACTTTGCTACTCGAATCCTTATAGATAGCCCTTCCAAAAGGGTCCTTACACACTTTCCCCACCCTTTGCTGACTACGCTGGGTGAGACTTAAATTGTACCATCGTTATCTATAACGGTGCTTTGGGAGACTATCGCTCTCGGGTGATTATCCTATTCCACGAAAACTCTACATTTTCTTCCTCCCCTCTCCTGGTCGTTCAAAATTGTTCGATGTACAATGCTCAATCGAACTTGTATATGAATGACATCAACTATACTTGATAGCAGGAGAACGTAAGTCGCATACGTAGAGGAATACAACAATCCTATCATAAGGCTCTACATCAAAGAACGCTAAGATGAAGCGTAAAAGGCTGCACAAATCCTAAGAACACTAGAACCTGATGCTCTGATACCATCTGTGACACCCCACATAAATCCTCCCTAATCCCAACTTCTTTCCCCAAAATTGTCAGGAATAAGTGCCTCCTATTTATTTGTCACTAAATAAAACATAGGAATTAAATTTAAATTTTATTTCCCCCTTATATAAAAATCTGGACGAACTGCCAAAAATCTGGGAGGATCTATCGATCAATCCCTGGAGTCGATCGATCGATCGATCAGGTCCCTTTCTTCTCCACGATTCTGTTTCAGCCATTGTTATCACAACCAAGCTTCTACTTTATCCCATAGTAATATCCAATCATAAACAACCATATTAACATATGAAAACAGGTTCTAATCAATCTAGAAGCCTTAATTCAATAACAAATTTCCACGAATTCTAACGTTTTCCAGATTCGGGTTTTACCCGGGTTTCAAACACCCAAACACTTTACATCTCTATTATTAGAAATTAAATGTCGATCCTTGATGAATTAGATTGTACGGTTCATATTCCTAGACTACAGACTCAGGAAACATACTAATATCACTCCAAATCTCATCAAGATATACCCTTTCTCAAAAACCCGATTTCACCCGAATACTCATTTATACCAAAAACGGATATTGGTTTACACATCCCAAAAATATGAATTGATTATCAAAATTTAACATTACAGGAAGTTAACCACTTACCTTTGGGTTCGTAGAGTCTGATCCGTTGGTGTAGAGACAGGCTTGATGATGAACACCCAACTTTGTTCCTTGATTTGTCTCTAAAAGATCCCGAATTTATTCTCCAATTGCTCCCTCTAGTTCCCTCTCCAACTCTTTAGTTTCGATGTGTGTTTTTCTGCCATTCAACACTCTTAGATTTAGGTTTAACACCCTAATCCCATTTTTTGGCTTATGGGCTTAATTAAAATGGTCCAATTACCCCCGTGTGGGCCCGACCATGCCCAAAAATGCCCATGTGACCCATTTACCACCATCGGGTACACTTTTTCGACTATTTTGGCCCATCCAGACTCAACCGTGCACTCAGAATCGACATTCGAATTAATTTATAAAAATCCTTATCACACACCCAAATTGGTCTATACCGACTTTCGGTTGAGATAAATAAATGCCACGTCACTAATACACATTATGACGTAAATTAATTATTACTATTCACTTAGTAATTAAATTTCCCTAAATATTAACCATTCACTCTCTGATTAATATTTAAAAAAACATTACCATAATTAATTCAATTAAATTACGATACACAAGTAATTTAAAATTTCCCAAATTAATTAAATATTACATGCATAGAAATACAGGGTGTTACAAAACCCTAGCTAAAACTCTGTCAAAGTCACAGTAGAGAGAGAAAGCTTGAGGGCTTGAATCCCAAGGCCATTAGTGCCCCATGTCTAGTGGATTTCACACACACTCACACGGTGGAGTAGGCTAGAATAGGCTGAAACACTTATATTCTGTGTTATCTCCCTCCTTACCTCATCTTCTTCTATATTTTATACTTGTTCATACTCTATTATTGTGATGGTTTGAGCTTGAATACTACATTGACTTGGTGACACCATTTCAGGTACCATCAATCTGGCGCCTTCTATGGCAATGAAGTATATCTTCTTCCATGTCTTTGCTTAACTTATACTCACTAGATTCTCTGGTGGTGATCCAGCTCCGCTCAAGTGGGACTGTATCACCATTGAAAGAGCTCATATTGAGTCTCTCAAGCTTTTCTTCAGATTTTCATCTCTTTCAGTTCACCGAAGGATGGCCTCCGATTTGCCTCAAGGCATTGGCCCAAGTTCCAGCCAAGCCCCACCCCAATTAGAAATGGCTGAGGTGGCGATGTCTGTATGCTCGTTGATAGATAATCAATGGCCTATCCAAGTGCAACTCACCACTTTTAGATAGAATATGGTGGTTAGACCTGTCAGTGCCGAAAATGAGATGATAACTTCGGCTACCATGGGAAGGATACCCAGATCCAACAGCCAGGGGACCACCCTAGGTCTTCACAAAGAGGTGCCTCCACAATTAAGGAATAAAGACGTGGCCAACCCCAGGCATTTATGCCTGGGGAGGTCGGGACAGGAATGCCCTAATGATAAGGATGATCAATATGATGATGAGGACAATAGAGAATGTTGGGAGCCTTATCAAATTTCTAGAGATACTGCAACCAATTGAGCCCAGTCGAGGACGTAGTGGCAGGCCGAGTCGATAGTGTAGGCCAAGGCCTTCAGCCTTGGACAGACAAAGTAGGGGGTATGACTTTTATATTCTCATCCCACTAGTAAATGACTTAAGTAATTTCCACTCCAGATCACGAAGCATCATTGGTTCTATAAGAAATGATAGATGTGATGACTATTAACATCCTCGAGGCCGTGATAAGGAACAACAATAGGTGATTATCCGACAAAGGACAGTTTCCAGAGATCCTTCAGTTCGTCCAGCCGACAGAGAGGGGTGGAGATAATGTTACTCAAGCAGATATTGTAGCTGCGATCGAGAGTCCTTAGAATGATTCCATACAATGACTGGAGGATAAGTTAAGGGGCATACTGAAGATTCGAGACCCCTTGCAGAGGGGCTACACTGAAGGCTCCCCCTTTGTGGCAAAGATCGTGAGTTATCCAACCCCGACTATATTTGAGCCGCCAGTGGTCACACCTAAGTATGATGGGAGCACCAATCTCATCCATTATGTGGAAATGTATTAATCCGCTATTGATATCTACTCGATCTCATATTAGATAAGGTGTTGGGCCTTCTCCCGCGCACTTATGTGTTGCTCATGTGTGGTTCACCTCCCTTTCCAAAAACTCAATAGAAAATTTCAAACTATTCGCAAAGAGATTCATACATAATTTTTGCTCCGGAGTGAGGCCCCAAAAGAAGATGACACACCTATTATACGTTAAGCAAGGAAATAATGAAAGTTTGAGGGAGTACATAACTCATTTTAATAAAGAGAAATTAGAAGTTGAGGACTATGAAGAGAGCATTGCTATGATCACCCTTATAAGAGGATTGCAGAAAGGAAATCTCCTTTGGAAGTTAGCTGAAGATCCTCCAAAATCCAAGACTGAACTCCTGGCTACAGACAGGAAGGAGACATGATAAAGGTGAAAGCAGTGGAAGTAAGTTCCAAAAAAGGGTAAAGATGGCAAGAAGAGGTTGACGGACGATAAATCTGATGACTACAGCCCGCTAACGGTCAGCTGTGAGAATATCCTGAATGATATGAAGAATGGTCGATCTTTAAGATGTTCTAAAAAGTTAAAAACTCCTCCTCACAATAGGAACAAGAAGCTGTGGTGTGAATTTTACCAAGATCATGGTCGTACAACCAACAGATGTTTCTCTCTCAAAGACGATAGTGAAAAAATGTTGAAAGCTGGCAAGTTGAGGAATTACGTGGATAATAGCAGTTCAAAGGGTGGCCGAGATGACACCCGACAGAAGAGGAATGACAAATTCAGGCTTGATGCCCCGACAAGCCGAGACGACGATACTTAGGATAATAATGATGATGTACACCCAAAACTTTCATTGAAGATAGCTGATCCTAAAGGTAGGCTAAATATGATCTTGCTAGGGGTGAAAATGATCTGTGGAGAACTTATAGGTGGTGGAAAGGAAATTTCTAACATAAAAAATTATGTGGCAAATTCCAAAGCTCTTCCTCCAAAACTCAAAAAAGTGCACTCGACAGCTGTTGAGATGAAGAAGGTGAAGAGAACAAAAGTTTATATGAACATACTAATAGTCGATTTCTCGAGGTTGGATTTTAAAGGGATCTTAGCCCTACATGATGAGCCTTGGTGATAACCACCTTAGTGTATAGGTATGAAGTTCCCAGGATATTGGTCGGTGGTGGCAGCTCGGCCGATGTGATGCTTTGGGACTTCTATAAGGGTCTGGGGCTGAGTAAAAAGAGGATGATCTCATAGCACTAACCTCTCATTGGTTTCAGTGGGGAGAAAGTCCAGCCTTTGGGAATTTACGAGATGGAATTTAGAACGGGGAACAATTGGCTAAAATACCTCACAAAGAAGATCAATTTCTTTGTTATGGAATATCTACTCAGCCTATAATATAATCATGGGATGAGTATCCCTCAAGGAGTTTGAGTCCATGCCTTCAATAGTTCACCGGATGATTAAATTCTCGACTCCTTATGGACTAGGTGAAGTTAAGGGTGACCAAGTTAAGGTACGCGAGTGTTACTTCAACTCGACTTAAGAGATAGACATATAAGAGGGCCACTACAATTTATAACATTGACACTCTTGACCCTAGAGATAAAACCAAGTTAAAAAAGGGCGAAGCTGCTGAGAAGGTAGAATCCATTGTCCTCAATGTGGATGAGCCAAAAAAATCGTCCAAATCTATAAGTCCTTGAAAAAAGAGATCAAAGAGGAGTTGATCAGATTACTAAGGAAGAGGCAAAGCATTTTTTCTTTGATCCATGAGGATATGACTGGCATCGATCCTAATGTCCTCTGCCATAAGCTCAATGTGATTGAGGATACAAAGTCGGTCAGGCAGAGAAGGAGAGTGTACTCTAGAGAAAAGTATGATGTTATCAGAGACGGGGTGAAGAAGTTAGAGAAGGCCGACTTCATCAGAGAAGTTATATACCCTGAATGTAGGAAATGTTGTCATCATCCCTAAGGCCAATAGTGAGTGGAGAATGTGCATTGATTTTACGAACTTGAACAAGGCATACCCTAAAGATATCTTTCCCCTTCCGAGGATAGACCAAATGGTTAATGCCACAACTCGCCATGAATTAATGAGTTTTATGGATGCCTACTCAGGCTACAACCAAATTTTCATGCACCCAGCTGATGCTGAAAAGATATGTTTCATTACCAATAAAAGGGACATCTTGTTACAAGGTCATGGCTTTCGGCCTAAAGAACACCGCAACAACATATCAGATATTAGTAAATAAGATGTTTGAAGAACATATAGGTAAAACAATGGAAGTGTATGTCAATGACATGATGACGAAGAGTCTCAATGCCGACACTCATGTGGACGACCTTGAGCAAACTTTTAATACCATGGATAAGTACCAGATGAAACTCAACCCCTCCAAGTGTGTCTTCGGAGTAGGGGCAGGTAAGTTTCTAAGTTTTATTGTGAATCAAAGGGGGATTGAGGCCAATCCCGAGAAGATCAAAACTCTGATAGAGATGAAGACTCCAATGACGATAAAAGATGTTCATAGATTAACTAGACGGGTAGAAGCATTAAACAGGTTCATATCCAGAGCTACCGATAAGTGTCTTCCCTTCTTCAAGGTACTCAGGAAAGCTTTTGAGTGAATGAAGAGTGTGATAAGTCCTTTCAATAGTTGAAGACCTACCTCAACTCTCCAATCCTATTGTCAAGGCCAGTTCAGGGATAAAAGTTATATCTGTATCTAGCCGTGTCGGAGTCAACCTTCGGTGCTATAATTTTCAGAGATGAGGATGGTGTGAAAAAAATAGTGTACTTGAAAAGTAAGGCCCTCTAGGGGGCCTAGCAAAGATATCCTAAGATGGAGAAGTTGGCCTACACTTTAATTCATGCCTCAAGGAAAATGAAATCGTACTTTCAGGCACACATTATGGTCGTCCTCATCGACTCCCCTCTCAGACAGATCATCCATAAACCTGAGAAATCGGGTAGGTTGATGGCTAGGGCAATAGAGTTAGGGTAATTTTATATCATCTAGCAACCAAGAACTACCACCAAGGGGCAGACCCTAGTTAATTTCGTTGTCGAGTTTAAAAGCACACACGATGCGCAAGAAGACTATGTGCGAAAGTAAACGATTGTCGATTAAACGCAATTTACCTACGAGTTTTTTCGATTATTCTAGTAGGGACCAATTCAAACTTTTCTTGAATAGTTAACTTCATGAAAACAATTTTATTTTCCAAAGTTAATTAAAAGTCCAAATTATTATCTTTGTTAAATCTAGGTGATTTACAAAATAATAATCTATTCAATTTTTAGGCGAGTTTCTATTTATTTAAACCTACTTTTTCATGTGAGGTGATATGCGAAAAAAATAAAGCACGCAGTATTTATTTAGCGTCACAAAACCCTTTCCCGAGAAAAATGATGGACTTTACTAAGAGTCAACCTAGTCTACTTCCACTAAAACCAAATAAAATAGGAACGATTATACAAACATGCAACTAGACTCAAAGCAAGATAAATCAGAACAAGTTATTACCTATCTCGACCAAGCTTCTCTCTGCTCTGGTTGCTCATCCGCAAGTATCCTCACAATGCATCTCTTATTCACTTTGCTTTCTTCACGTCTTAGCCTCCCCTCTAGCTTCCTTAGCACAGGTTGGCTCAATGCCTATTGTGTCCTAGTTCTTAGTGAAGTACTTGTGTACGGTGTTATATCCTAGATGACACACCCACACCTAAGTGGTACAACCAAATGCAATGCAACAATATATCTGTCTCCTAGATATCAGCAACAACTCGTATGTTTTGTTCTCTTGTTTAAATCAACCTTTCTTGATTTAACACAATGTTCTCAAACTTTACTTTTCTCTTTTCTCAAGAATTAGAACAATCATAGTTGATCTAATATATACACATTAATAAGTGTCTAGGTGAATATTTGTTGTGTAGTGAGTGATTTCTAAGTGATATGCACATGAAAAATCCTGAAATCACTTCAAATACCAAGCAATCATATTCACAGAAATAATATGACTTCAAATATAATCAATAAAATCACAAAGTCAAATATACATAGCTTATTTTTCAAAAAACAAATATTAGATTAAATCAGGTTTTAATCTAAAAACTTATCAAGACTAATTTTAAAAATATTTCAGATTAATTGAAAACAATCTTAAACACTTAAAAAAATCATATTCAGTCCAGATATTAAATCTTCTCAAATTAGTTCTCACAAAAACTTAGGTTTAACTTTTTAGACCACAAACAATATAAACCTGAATATTAACAAAAATATTTTTCTGAAAAATATGTTTTAAAATAAAATGTTAAAAACATTCAAGATCTACAAACAAGATACAAACAGAATATTCACACACAAAAATTAATTTTGTGAATCAAGTGTGTGTTGTGTACAAAAATTAGATAGAAAAACTGATCTAAATAAAATACACAAAGATGAGTGAAATCACTTACAAAAATATGTACTCTTGAAAAAACGTAAGTGCATATTTAGAATGAGAGATGCCCAATCTTCATTTTAGTTTTGAACAAAAATCAACCCGTGAAGATGACAAAAATAATTCTGGTATGTTCTCTCTCTCTCTCTCTAGAAATTTTGACAGAGTTTGGCCACAAAAATAATTTTTTCGGACTCTTAAAAATGAGACCCAAAGGGTTCTATTTATATAGTGCACAAGTGTGTGCTGATTGGTGTAAAATAGGGTCAGATGGATTGACACAAAATAAACACACATCCATTGATTAAAAATAATCTGATGGTTTACAAAGAAACACAAAAGTGTGTGGTAAAAATCAGACACGTGTTGGGCAAGCTGTAACCAACTCAAACAAATCGAAGCCCTGAAAATAATTAACAAAAGTTACAGTTAAATGAAACGACCGCGTTTTGAAAAATATTAAAAACCAGTCTCGATTTTGGGAAAAAAATCGAGGGCAAAAAATATGACCTTGCCGTTTTGTAACAGCTAAGGGTCAGCAGTAATGTTACCATTAGAAATACAAATGCAAGCGACGTCGTCGTTTTCAAAAATGTATATGGCCAGATGTAACCAATAATATATATTACCGTTGAAAATAAACCCATGCAGTGTCGTTTTACAAAATGAAAACCAATTTTGGTTTTTGAAACAAAAACCGTAAGCAGTATATCAAAAGAGACAGGGGGGTCAAGTTGATTTCAAAAGGGGCAATCAGAGAGGTCAATTCAAATCGGCAAAATAATATATGCATTACACGCCAACTGTTAAGGCAACATCTATTAGACCTGCTAAAGCTATTACCAGTTAAGGGTCAAATCGTGCAGGCCTAAGGCTATAATCAAGATGGTCAAAAGGGTGAAATTGTATTGCTATAAAATCTAAGGCATGTAATATCAAACAGCATACAGACGCATATATAAAATCATATACATATATCATATAATATACACACATTTGGTTTCAACATATTTTAAACTTTATAAAAATAATATTGAAACTTATTTTTTAAGAAAATATTTAGTCACATATTAGGCCACCTATTAATATATATATATATATAACGCACAAGCAAATGGTGCAACTGTAACAAGAAAATTATTTTTAACTTCAAAAAATAATTCTGCATATTTTATTCAATAAAAAATATTTAATGACAAAAATTTATTTTCACAAAAATATTTATTCTTATAAAAACTTCAAATTAAAATATTGATCTCAAAAAAAAATTATTATGACTAAACCCAACACTATCACAAGATATGATAAACGAAATGAAAATGCAACGTTGTGTCGTGTCCTACATGACGGAATAAATCCTATAAGCCATAAAATATGAAAATTACCTTTTTCTAAAATGACGGACTGAATCGAGAGCTCATTTGATGTAGACGGCAATAGAGAGCTTGGCGTCGATGGGCAGGACACAATCCTAATTACAAAAATATTTTGTCAAAATTCAAGTCCAACTAGATGAAGGTATATATAGCTAAAGCATGAAAATCAAACCCAATGAGTGCTCTATATAGGTACCTTCAGAGTTCACATGGGACGAGGTCGAAGAAAAAGGAAATGATACTCCAGCTTGTGAGCCAGGAAAGAGAATATGCCTCCCCTGGATGAGGCCGAGACGAGCACGGTAAGAGGTAAAGTGACTCAGAATGAGAAAGAGAGATATCTTTTCAAGAATGGGACACTAAAAGATGGTATTTTTCCAAAGAAGGTATTGTATGGAACTTATTTGTTAACGGCTCCTCATGTGAGGCCGAAAGTGGAACATGCTTGATTATCTCGGTCCCAGATGCAACTGACATCGAATATGCTCTGAGGTTCAGTTTTAAGGCCTCCAACAATGAATCGGACTATGAGGTCCTTCTGGAAGGACTCTCCCTCTCCAGAGCATTGAATATTGACCAGCTATTAATTCATAGTGACTCTAAATTGGTGCTGAATCAAATTTTGGAGTATATGGGGCCAAGGATGATTGAATGACCAAGTCCCTTGGAAGGGTAAAAGCAGTGCTGAAACATTTCATTGAGGTAAAGCTAAAGAGGATCCTTCGGCTAGACAACGGTCGAGATGATGCCTAGGTGAGATTGGCCTCCACCACTAAGATAAAGATCAGAAATGGTGGAAATACAACATCGGTCAACCATTCAAGAGAAAGATAGCACTGTGGAATTTTGTTTGAACTTGAACATGGGATCTTCATAGATGGACCTTGTCATCCAATTCATCAAAGATGGGTAGTTACCCGATTCAAAAGCCGAGAAGAAGAAATTGAGGTACAAAGCGGTGAAGTTCTCCATCATAGAAGATGTCATTTACAAGAAAGGATTTCTACTCCCTCTACTCATATGCGTCCATCCGACTGGGTTGGAGTATATTTTGAAGGATGTGCACGAGGGATCTTGCTCAATTCACATAGGAGGAAGATCATTGGCAAAAAAAATTCTCACCCAGGGATAATGGCGGTCGACACTCGCCAAGGATTCAGCTGAATACGTAAAGAAATGTGACAAGTGACAAAGGTCTGCCTCACTAGCATCTGACTTCTATCACTTCCCCCTGGCAATTTACAGTCTGGGGGATTGACTTGGTAGGACCGTTACCAATGGCTATGGGTAATTATCAATATCTGATAGTAGTTATCGTATATTTTTCGAAATGGGAGGAGGCCGAAGCGATGTTCACTATAATAGAGAAAAAATCCTTCTAATTTATTTGGAAGAACATTATTTACATATATGGCATGCCAAACACTTTGATTTCAGACAATGGGAAGCATTTTAAGAACATATCCTTGGAAAAGTACCGTGAGAGGGCCGGCGTTAAGCAGTTCATTTTAACTCCCGATCGACCCCAGGCCAATGGGCAAACGGAAGTGATAAATAGAAAAATTCTTGATGGAATCAAGAAAAAATTGAAAGATGCCAAAATAAGATGGAATGAAGAGGTGCACGACGTCTTATGGGCCTATAGGACAACGAAAAGAATATTAATGGGGGAAACCCCGTTCATGCTGGACTATGGTTCAGAGATTGTGATGCTGAAGGATATTGGTATCCCAACCCACAGGGTCCAGATATGTGATCCGGAGGAGAATATTATAAAGCGCAGACTAGATATAGACCTAATAGAAGAGAGACGGGAAAATACTGAGGTTAGGCAAGCTTCCTATTAGCAAAGAACAACAAAATTCTATAATAAGAGGGTGAAGACCTGGCAATTGGCAGTAGGAGACCAAGTTTTTAAGAAGACTTAGAAAAAGGCCAACAAACATCATCCTAATAGGCATGGTCTCTATTGGGTGATTAAAGAGGTGGTTCCATGAACATATTGACTGGAGAACTTGGAAGAAGATCCATTCTCCAACCTAGGAATGCCAATCATCTCAAAAATATTATCAGTAGGAATTTTTTATTAATTTCATTTATATATGCATATGAGAAGAGGGTTATGAATGAAAAATATCCCAAGTGCAGATTGTATGTATCAACTCACCCTAAGTTATACAACATCATTCGTGGTGAAGTAGCTCTATCTTACTTTCGGTGACATGACAGTCCAGACAGGGTCAACCTCGTCCATGGACTCTCAATAACACCGAAAGGGGGGAATAACATTTCAAACATCATTAACTTGGTGGAAAAACTCTCTCGGCTAAGAAGATAGTGCATGGATGAGATATCTTTCATCCATACACTCTCAAAACAACGAGAGGGGACTTGTGATATAAACACCATAATTTGGTGAATTCAAATTCAAAAATCACTTAATTGATTTTCATGTTAAACATCATTAATTTGGTGGAAAACTCTCTCGGGCGAGACGACAGTGCATGGACGAGATAGCACTCGTCCATACACTCTTGAAACGACGGGAGGGGACTTGTGATATAAACACCATAATTTGGTGAATTCAATTTCAAAAATCACTTAATTGTGGTACATGTTAAACATCATTAATTTGGTGGAAAAATCCTCTCGATCGAGACGACAGTGCATTGACGAGATAGCTCTCGTCCATACACTCTCAAAATGACTAAAAGGGATTTGTTATATAAACGCCATAATTTGGTGAATTTAAATTCAAAAATTCAAAATTGTGGTTCATGTTAAAAATAATTAATTTGGTGGGAAAATTCCCGCGGGTGAGACGATAATACATGGATGAGATAGATTTTGTCCATACACTCTCAAAACGAAGAGAGGGGACTTGTGATATAAACACCATAATTTAGTGAATTCAAATTATTCATTTATACTTATCTCATCTAAGGACGAGACGACATGTGAAAAAGTTGTTAATTAGTGAACTCAAGATTATAAGCCATGTAATTATGGTTACTTGTTAAAGCATCAAAAGAATTTAGACATGAAAGAAATTAAATACAATTCACAAATATAAGGGGAAACATCATTCATTCATTTCAAATCCGATGATAGACTTGGTTTAGCTCAATATTCAAAACTGTTCAAATACGAGTTCAAAAGAGTTCCTAAAAAAAGCTATTACGGATAAAAAAGTATTGGTCACAAACAACCACCCTATAAAGTTGGATCTATATTTGAGGCAGACCCTATAACACCTCCATCGACTTGAGCTAGCTCAACAATGATGGCCGTCCCACTAATATCTCCCTCGACATGACTCTAGATGGCTAGAGCATTGATATCGACTTCAAGTGGGGCCTCGATTATCACCTCATCTCCCCCCGCTGCAGGAAGAGACTCAACATATTCCATAGATGACTCCATATAGGGATCTTCCATGTCAGGAGAATCCAGCTCAAATTTTATTGAGGATATGACCTCAACAAACTTGGTGATGACCCACGTACAGGTTGTTTTGAGACCACTCTAGAAATATTCCATGCCAAAGCCAAGGAACTCATCAGACTATTTGTATGCATTTATAATCTCGTCTTTGATCTTTTGAATAGCCGTAGTCGATAGAGGCTCATCCTTAGCTTTGGTGATGTCAGGTTCAAGGTCTTTAGAGTATTAAGAAGTTAGAGCAACGAAAGCTTCATCCTTTTTCTTTAAGGAGCTCGTCTTTGGTCTTTGAGGATGCATCTCTCTCCTTAAAGGTGTCAAGGGAATTCTTGTAGTTAGACCCGCGTCCTTGAGCTTATTCTTTAGCTTTTTTTCATACTTTAAGGCCTTGTCGACCTCTAAAACCTTTTAGTAGTTCTCGGCCATCCACTTGGTGGCAGAGGAAAGAGAACATACAAACTACAGAAGAATGAGAAACATTTCGGAGCAAACTTAAATTATCAGAGATGGGATAAATATTCTCATCAAAAGGCAAGTACCTGGGCCATGGAGTGGAGGCCAAAGTCGAAAACTTAAAGAGGGGGAATCTTGGCTAAGAACTCGTAGTCCACCTTGGAAGGGACTACAAGCGTAACACTCTTAGACCTCGAAGATGATTGAAGGGTTGAACCCAGATAAGCCCTCAATTGGGTAATATTGGATAACCAGTAGTGGTTAAAGGACTCTTCAAAGGATGAGCCGGTTTAGAAGAACTGGGAACTGTCTGAGGCAGAGTAACTATTCTTTTCCTCATCAGACTCTCTCAATGGATGTCAACAATAGGAGGTAGTGCTTTCCACTTATAGTCGACCTTAGTATTGGCCGGCCTACCAGTTGTTGTTTCCTTTGTGGGGTTCTTACCTACCTTTTGTAGAAAAAAAATTAGGTTAAGGGATATCATATTCCACAGGTCTTCTGATATGTATGGAGGATGATCTACAAAAAAGAAACAGAAATGATTAGTCATAAGAATCAGAGCTGACAAAAGACTTTAGAATGGAAAAGTAACACACTCGCACAGCTTAGCTAGGGGGTTAACCCCCAGGCCATAATTTTTCAGGAAGATAAGAGTCATAATATCCTCAAACTTAGGAAGAATACCTTCATTTCCTTACCTCTTAATATATTCAACCCTATCCTGATTTGTAACGCTGAGGCCGAGGTCCAATTTGGTTGACATAGAGGGGTTGGCCCAATCTCAAGGAACTCTAGGCACATCATAAGAAGGGTCAGCATTAACCAAGAACTCCCAAGCACCAGAAATAAAAAAGAACCTCGAATTCCAGTATTAGTTTGAGGCCTGATTAACTTAAATTATTTTCTTGTCAAGCTTCCCAGCCCCAAAATGGTAGTATCCAAACTGGGTCTTGGAGGATGACGTGTTGTAAGAAGCTTTAAAAATATCAACTGAGGGGTCGTTCGTATATTTTTTTCATCCACAAGGTAACATCCCGAGCATGATTCACCAAGAGTTTGGTGCCATCTGATTTAAAGCAAGCCCTAGGCTGGACAGGATGGCTCGAACAAAGGGGTGAAAAGGTAATCTAACACTGAGCTTAAACATCTGCTCATACACTGTAATTTTACGATGTCGACCATCGTATGCTCTCTCATCCTTAGTCGAGACACGTATGACAACGTCAGACTTGATACCATAAAGGTGTCTCCAAATGAAAATATTTTACTCTTTCACGAATGATTCAAAGTTCTCGGTATAGGTATAATCAACTGGTTCCTCAGCCTCATAAAAATCGCCATCATTATCTGGATTCTCATTCTCGACCTCAACCTCATTCTCAGCGTCAAAAATTCCCCTTGGAAACCTCTGTTGAAACTCACTGTTGGTCATAGAACTGGGAGGGATAGCATTTGGAGGGATGGCACCATTTGCAGTCAGCTCATCATGTTCAGAGATGAATTAGATCGAAAAATCACAAAAAAAACTCATCATCCAAAATTTAGAGTGAGGAATCATCTCGACAAGAAGACTCGGCTTGTCTGGATAATGAGGTTCAGGCTGAGGTCTTGGCTACCTTAGTTTCTATAGTATGTAAGGGAGACGTCCTCATTGCTTCTTTAAATGAATCTCTACATTCGGCTGGAGAAAAGGATGAGACAGTTATCTCGTCCTTGTTGACCTCAAAGGAAAAAGGGAAGATGGTCTTTAAAGGGATGGGAAAAATGGGTCTTACCAGTGGGGTTCGTCTCTACGCCTAACCTTGTCCTCTTCCTCTACCCTATATATATATATATCTTAGAAACACCTCCCCTAGAGTGGGAAACTTCTCTGCTAACTCGTACAGCTTCTTTCGCATCAAAGAAGCCAATCTTACACTTAAGAAAATAAGGAGCAAAAATGTACAAACAACGTAATGGTTGACTGGGTTTGACTAAAAGATTAAAAAGGGAAGTTAAACAGTTTTAATAAGAATAACCCACAAAACACGTTTAAGTCTCACCGGAGAGGACAACCAGAATCCTCACCGGAGTTGGCCGAAAAATCCTAAGAGGGACAACAAAGCTAGAAAGTAGTGGGGAGAAACCCCAATTAACTGCCAAACTCCAAAAATCCCAAAATCATCGCCGAAAAACTTAACACAGTCACCAGAAAATTCAAAGTATTAAAATGGCTAAAAATGCAATGGAAAAGGCATTAGAAGAGGCTTTCACGACATTAGAAGAGGCTTTCACGACACGATTCATAATAAGCAGCTCCCATCCTAAGTGGAATGATACGCTGCTCACTGTGAAGAAAAAGCCTCGGAAAGACCTCAGGAACTACGCTAAGAGATACTGGGAGATATTTAATGAGATTGAGGACTGCTCAGAGAAAGTTGTAGTAGCATCCTTCAAAATTGGCTTGGCTACCACCTCCCTGCTGCACTAATCTCTCACCAAGAAGGAAGTAGTAAACATCAATGATCTTATGGCCTGTATCAAGAAGTATACCAAGGTCGAGGATGTGGTCCATCCTAATAGGGGAGATAATGGTCGAGCAAAGGCTAGAAAGGGGAGAGAGAAGAATGACAGTCGAAAAAAGGGAAGCAAGAAAAAGGGAAAAAATGGCTCCAAAGGTGGAGGAAAGAATGGCCCCTCTAAGGCATTCTAGGTTGTTAACACAGTCTTTAAGGAACCCATTTACAAGATTCTTAACAAGATCAAGGACGAGCCCTTTTTCAAATGTCCTAAAAAGATGGACGAAGATCCGACCAAGAGAAACAATGCACTAAGGAGCACAATCCACAAGGAGGGTGGTCATCGAACCAAAAAATACAAAGCTCTGAAGTCACACCTAGAAGATCTAGTTCAGGTAGGGCCCCTTAGCAAGTACATTGACAAGAAAATAGAGAAGGTCACAACTAATGGCGACCAAAAGCCAAAAAATGTCATCGATGACAACACAAGACACGAGTTTATAATTATTCATGGGGCGTCGAACATCAAATAGATTCAGGGAAATGTCGTCAGAATTAAACTCAAGAAGGTGACTGCCATGATGGAAGTTTTTCAGATTAACCTAGACAAGACCCAAGCTAGAAAATGTCGGCTACCAGAAGATGTTGATTACACGAAGCACATCATGTTTACCAAAGAGGATTTGGTTGGGGTAAGAACCCCACATCATGACGCATTAGTAATCACGCTTAGGATTGCTAACTGGGATATCGACAAGATACTGGTAGACCAGGGGAGTTCATCTGAAGTGATGTATCTGGACCTGTTCCATAAGCTGAAATTGAATGTCATCGACCTTAAAGAAGCCACTGTTCCATTAGTTGGCTTCGCAGGAAGGATTACCATGCTATTAGGAAATATCACCTTACTAGTCAGGGCGAGAAACATCTGGAAGTTAAAAGAGTTCTTGGTTGTGGACATAGAGTCCCCATACCACGCTATTTTGGGCAGCGGTTGGCTCCACGCCATGAAGGTCGTACCATCCACTTATCATCAAAAGCTGAAGTGCATCACGAATTGTGGAGTGGTCGAGATTCGCGGCGACTAGGCTTTGGCCTAAAGGTGCTTTATCGCAAGCATCCGCCCAAAAAAAAGAAGAAGGAGATCAAAAATGCCTAGGAGAAAGCTTAAAAATGGGTCATTCTCTCCAAACAGCAACTACGGTATGGTCGACCCAAGGTGGAAGAGACCAGGGTCCACCCCGTAGACAGGGTCATCAAAAGCCTAGAAGAAGTTGTAGTCGATGATAATTTGATAGAAATAAAGTTTTTTATTGGATTTACTCTCACCGATAAGGAGAAGAGGGAACATATTGCACTCCTTAAAAGCAACATAGATGCTTTTGCATGGGAGCCTTACGAGTTACCTAGGATGGACCCTAGTTCTGCATGCCACCATCTACATGTTAATCCTACTTTCAAACCCATTACTCAAAAGGCTCGTCGAACGTCACCTGAAAAGGATAAGGCAGTGGAGAAAGAGGTAGCGAAGTTACTGGATGCAGGATCAATTAAGGAAGTTCAGTTCCTCATAACTCTATCCAACCCAATGGTAATACCCAAAAGCAATGGCGATAGAGGGTGTGCTTCGATTTCACCAACCTCAATCGGCCATGTCCTAAAGATAGCTTCCCTCTCTTGAAGATAGATTAATTGGTTGATGCCACAGCGATTCGCAAAAGGATGAGCTTCCTTGACGCTTACTAAGGATATTATCAAATCCTGCTATAGGGGCTCGACCAGGATAAAACCTCCTTTATAAACTCAATTGGCGTGTACTATTATATAGTCATGCCTTTTGGCCTCAAGAACGCGGGGGAAACCTACCAAATATTGGTAACCAAGTTTTTTAGCAAACAGATAGGAGAGACAATGAAAGTGTACATCGACGACATGCTCATTAAAAATAAGAACAAGGTCGATCACCTCTCAGACCTAGCAGTAACCTTTAAAATTCTCAGGAAATACCGAATGAAGTTTAATGTGAGTAAGTGTTCATTCGGAGTCCAGTCAGGAACATTCTTAGGCTACCTAGTGAGTAAAAGGGGAATTAAGGCCAATCCAGACCAAATCGATGCAATCACCAAGGTCCAACCTCCCCAGACACTCAAAGATGTTCAGAAGCTTATTGGGATGCTCGTTCCACTCAATCGCTTCATCTCTAAGTCTTCGAAGCACTACCGACCATTCTTCCAGCTCTTAAATAACGGCAAAGGCCTGGTATGGAATGAAAACTGTTCGTAAACTTTGGAAGATGTCAAGTCTTACCTTAGTAAGCCCCTACTATTGGTAATTCCAGACAATAGAGAATAACTATTCCTTTACCTGGCAGTATTATACCGTGCTGTGAGCTACACCTTAATTTATGAAAAAGAAGGAGAGAAGCATCTGATTTACTATGCCAGTATGACGCTACTAAATGCTGAACAGCGGTACTTGCCTCTGGAACAGCTCTCTTATGCCCTAGTGATCGCTTCGAGGTAGTTAAAGCACTACTTACAAGATCATTCCATAATAATAATCACCTCCTACCCACTTAAGGTCGTTCTACAAAAAGTTGACCTCTCTGGGCATCCTTCTAAGTGGTCAGTCGAGATCGAAAGATTCGATATTTACTTCCAGCCTATAGCGACGATCAAGGGACAGATCCTGGAAGATTTTATTGCTGAGTTCACAAGAGATCTGCCAACATATCAACTAAATAAAGAGCAACTGGTCGCATGTGATACAATGCCTAAAGTATGGACATTCTATGTTGATGGAGCCTCAAATTCCAAGGGGCAGGAGTAGGGATTATTCTCGTTACCCCCAAAGATAAAATAATCGAACAGGGAATTAGGCTGGGATTTAAAGCCTCCAATAATGAAGGTGAGTATGAAGCATTGATCACCGATTTATGAAAATCCAAACTACTAGGGGGAAGACGCCTCAACGTATTTGGTGATTCCAATATGGTCTCCAAACAAGTAAATGGATATTTTAACACCAAAGATGATCGAATGGAAGCATACCTCGATGTAGTCAGAGGACTCATGAGAGACTTTGAGTAGGTGGAGATTTAATAGTTTTCTCGAGGATAAAATAGTCATACTAATGCCTTAGCAGTGTTAAGCTCAGCAGTTAGCTCTGACCTGAAAAGGACAATACAGATTGAGTTCCTTACACAGTCCAGTATCGATCATACATTCGTAGTTGAGCAAGTCCTCCTCATAGTTAAAGCCCCAATTTGGATGGATCTCATCATCAATTATTGATGAAGCGATATATTACCGATGATAAGAGATCGACCCACCAAACTAAAATCAAGGTTGCTCATTTCTATCTTAGCCCTGAGGGAAAATTATATAATAAATCATTCACATGCCCCTACCTCCAATGCATCCACCCATAAGATACTAAACAACTTATTAGTGAACTTCACGAAGGCATATATGGGAGCCACGCAAGTGGAAGATTGCTAGCCTTTCGAGCAATCAAGGAAGGATATTAGTGGCCTCACGTGCATAAAGACATATACACATATGTTCGCACATGTGAAAAGTGTCAAACGCATTCGTCCATGGTTCACCAGCCAGCCAATGACCTAAAATCTCTTATTAGTCCATGAAATTTCGCATAATGGGGATTATACATCGTGGGACCACTACCTAATGCTTCTGGAAATCGCAAGTACCAGTCGGTCGCCACTGATTATTTCACTAAATGGGTTGAGGCAGAACCATTGGCAAACATCTGAAACTCTAACATAAACAGGTTCATATGGAGAAACATTATAACTCGCTTTGGGGTACCAAGACTCATCATTACCGATAACGGTACACAGTTCGAAAGTGGTTTTTTCTAAGCTTTCAGCGATGAGCTCGGCATTAAGCACCACTTCAGTTCTGTGGCATATCCCGAAAGTAATGGGAAAGCGGAAGCTTCCAACAAAACCATGATCGATTGTATAAAAAAACTATTAGAAAAATTAAGGGGGCTTGGGTGGATGAACTCCCTCATGTTAATGGGCCTATCGTACGACGCCTAGGAAACTAACTGGGGAAACACCATTTGCCCTCGCTTATGGCATGGAGGTTGTTATCCCTATGGAAATAGGCAGCCCTACTATGAGAATCCCACTAGTCAACCAAGTCCTTAATGATGAATCTTTACGCACTGAGCTTGACCTAGCAGATCAGTGATGTGAGATAGCTTTACCAATAGCAACTAGCTAAGCAGTACAATAAAAGGGTCAACCCGAGGAAGTTTTCAATAGGAGACTATATCCTGTGAAAAGTCCTTGGCAGTGCCATAAAACCATCATATGGAAAATTGGGACCAAACTGGGAAGGACCATTCAGAGTGATCAGAGATGATCTTCAAGGAGCATATCATCTGGAAACGCTGGAGGGCAGGGAGATACCAAGAGCATGGAATGCAACTAATCTAAATAAGTTTTGTTTATAAATCTTCTCATTTATCTTTTTAATTAGAAGAATTTTTAGTTTTTTGCAGTTCTCGTTACTAGATAAGACAATTTGTAGTGAATAAAAGGCTGTATTTGCCTACCTATTCTCAAAGAGTACATTGGCTGCCTAACTTATCTATATTATGTCTCATTAATTATCACCTTTTTCTAACGATATCTCCTTTGTGCATATTTTTAATGTTCAATTAACAGGGTTAGCAAGTTGAATGCAAATAACTTCAAATCACCCCCGGACCCTTATTATTAACACAAGGGGCCTCATGAGTTGCCCTGGAAATAATAAAAGCACTAATGGGGATTTTTAGGCAATAAAGCCAACTTTGGTTGGTCGTCAACATTTGTTGGTTGCAAAAAACCTGCTCGGGTGGATGGCCCAATAACCAGGTACATTATCGCCATCATCTCACTTAGGCCTAAGGGAGTGTGACGACACAAGTTAAAAGGTAAAGTGAATGGAATGACACTTCGTAGGCATATTGGACTAGGAGAATGTTCAAGAATATGAAAGGTAAAATTCCAACACGTAAACATCATTTATTAGGCTGTCAAAGCCCAAAGCAATTCAAACTAAGTATGAGTCAGCCCAAAGCCTATGATCTGTCAATAAATATCATTTTATTCGATAATAGTGCCAAGTAACCTACGAACATGTAAACTCAAAGTATGTATAGTCAGCACACGCTCAAAATATAAGAAAATTCTTTATTAAGAACATAAGGTTACAATCACGAAATTAAAAAGAGACCTAAAAAGGCCTAGGGTGTTGAGCAATATATTCTGCTACAGCTTCCATCTGACCATTATCTGGCTTCGGAGAAAATTCTTCGACATCTTCATCGAGATCCTGATCCAAGAGTTAGGGGGAATAGCATTGATCGGGATCCATTCGTCATCTCTCGAAAAAGGATTATGGATATAAGCAGGACATTCGACCTAGTACTTATACCAAAGCTTGAATTCCTTTAGGGTTCTCACCTCTTTAAGAGCGCTCAGCCATCCTCGAGAAAAAGCAATGCTTTCAGCCTCCTTAGGTCTTGTTGGGGCATCTGGCCAACCAGCATTATAACCTTCCCCCGTACCTCTTTGGGTCCTACTTTAAATGAGTATCTCAGCATCTTGGCATTATCTTTCAGAACTCTTATGAAAGATTTCAAGATCTCCACCTCCTTTCACAGAGCATTATTTTTAGGGCCTCGCCCACTTGGTCAACCTCGATCCTCGGTAGAAGTGGGGCCCTCAGGTAATTAACTTCCTCTTGAATGGAGGCCCCTATCTCCTATATCCCCTGAAGGTCATCCTTGAGTTTTGTAATCACTTCAGTCTGGTTTTTGTAGTATTCGTTCCTAGATCTTAGTGACTTTTAAATCTTCACGAAGGCCTTATGAGCTTGTAAGCTGATATCAGGACTAAAAATTCTCCCCAGTTGGGAATTGGGAGAAATATAATGATCTAAATCAATAGACTATAAATAATACATATCAAACTAGAGACAAGTATTAGCATAAACTCAAATATATAAACACATAAACCAAGCAGTAAAATTTCATTATCACAAAAAAGGGAAAGAAGGCCACTAGCTAATACATGAAGTTCATAAAATAAGGGTACAGACCAATGAAGACTAAAAATTGTACAAGGAAATAGGACCTCCTAGTCTACAAGAGACCTAGTATTTCACCTGGTCTTACCCAACCTTGGTCTTCCCCTTGTCGACCACCTATTCTTCCTGGCCAGCACCAGCGCTCCTGCCAATCACAGCAGGAATGATCTCAGTATTGCCAATAGCTTGGTCATCGCCCTCTCCTTATTTATCTTCAGTAAAAAGGACCTTACTAGGATAATGAAGGGCCAAGAGCTCAGAACTTGCAGGAGTGCCAACAGCCTTCAAAGTCTGGTCCCATCTCCTCTTAAATGAAACCTTGCAAGCATAAGCCAACTAGCATTCAGCATCCTTGTAAGCTTGATAGAATCCTTCTCGATAGCTGTCATCCTTGTCTTGAGGAAGGTCACCTTTCAACTTAGACACCTTGTCAGTTAATTCTTTGTTGGCCTCTACCAATTCTAACTTCTCATCAACTATCACCTTCCGAGAAGCCTCTAAGTCATCATAGGCCTTAGACATGTTCTTTTTTTCACAGTCCCATAATTGGCGAGCATTGGCAAAAGCAGTCTTCTCTAACTCTAAGGTCACCTTCTCGACTTTTAGGGCCTTTTTTGCTCTTCCTCCCTTCTGAAGCTGTCAGAATGATTATCTAGGAGGGTAGTGAAGGCAGACAGCATCTGCTGAGATAAAAGAATAATAGGGTATCAGAACAAAGACGAGAAATAATAAAAAGAAGGAATGAGAAAGGGAGACTTACCAGAGCCATCCCCTGTGCGGTCTTGATGGCTAGTTGAGATGGCCCCAACCTCGAAGACCTCTCATAATCAGCGATGAAAACTGACCTCTTCAGTAGCTTTGAAGATAAAAAAGGGAGTTCCCCACACTAGCTCCCTCGAGATTAAGGATGGTGGGACCATCAACAGAATGTAAGGCTAACTTCTTAACCTCTACTTTCTCACACTCTCTCCCTTCTTCTCTTTATCTCTCTTTCTCTTTCTTCTTCTCTTCTTCTTTCTTTTTCTCCCTCTCTTCCTCTCCTCTTCTTCTCTTTTTTTTTCCTCCTTCTCTTATTCTTTCCCTTTATTAGATGGGCAAGTATCGCTGCCCTTGGGAGAACTTATCGTAAAAATCTTTAAAGCGGGGATCCTGTCGGATAGGACTGCATGATCATCATCATTATTAGGAAGCCTCAACATCCTTTTCTTAACTAACGGATCCATATCTTCTTCTTCATCTTCTTCTTTAAAGCTCTCCTCCTCGAAAGGACCTACCTCTGGAGCTCTCAAAACTAGGACCTGGTCGAGCAATAAAGTTGGTGCATGTGTTCTATTATTCTAAGAGAAAAGTCATCGACCTAGGATGCCCACCTTCATCCAATCTCTCCTTGATGCTCTAGGATTTTATGAGATCTTCAGTATTGATCTCGATAATGTCAGGTTCTTATTTCCTGTCACAATCTATATTAACAAAGAAGAAGATAATCAGCCACATGAATGAGATGAATCTACAAGAAATTAGCAGAAAAAAAAAAGAGGAAGCGACCTATTTCGGCCACCCCATAGTCTAAAATAGGAAGATCGAATAGTCTCTCCCCTTCCAACAGTGGGGGCTACTGCCTGTGCCTTGTAATGAATACACTTTCCCAATAGTCTTTGTGGAAATTCAGGAGATTTACAACCAAAACTTGCTCAGCTCTTCTGGTTTTCAGATCTAACAAACCCTCTTTGGTTTTTCAGAATACGTAACAGCAACATATCTCGACAAGCTCCAACCTTGTTCCATAAAGAGTATTTATCCTATGAACTTCGTTCACTATCTTGCATACATTGGGGGCACACTAAGCAGGAATAATGGCGACATACCTAAAAAATCTAAAGAAGAACTCATTTGGGGAAAAGCCAATCCTCCTTGAGTTATTAATAGGGAATGAATCCAGTGCCCCCATCCACCCTACAAACATTACAAGTCGATAATAGACCTAAAAAAATGAGGCACAACATGATAACATGAGATACAAACCGACAAGAAGTTATAAGTTAATGGGTGGACCTTTAATGGGTTCGGATCATATCAGTGTCAAATCGATAAGACACGATAGTTAAAGGATCGAGTTAGGGTTAACCCCCTTCACCCATTAAGACCCATTAAAACCCGTTATGACCCATTAATTTAAGTAAATATGATATACTTTTGGAATTTATAAATAATTTATGTAGCATAATGTTAATTTAATCATAATAAATTTTAAAAAATGAGAGATTTAGTAATATCGATGAATTAATGGATCTATTTGGGTTCAAAAATGAGATAATATGTCAACTTTTATACAATTCAAAATAATTCACTATCTTAATGGGTATTAACGAGTGAACATGACATGACATGATAACATAACGGGTCGGGTTTGGTTATGATTTTTCACACCATAAAAAAGTCACCCGTTTAAACACGAACCCAATAAGACCCGAGCACGATAAAAAACGACACGGACACGACTCGACACGACCCATTGACAGGTCTAGTTGATAACTACCCACTCAGGAATATTATATTTACGCCTAAATACTTTTACATATTTACCATCTAGCATCGCCATAGTTGAGCAAACAAGAAGAATACCTAACTACAATAACTAGTTAATACAAGCAGAAGAACCAAAGAAGAGCCAGAAACTATAACTTAGAGATGGTAACGAAGCTTTGAGAAAGCACAGAATAGGAAAAACTTTGAATTTTGAAGCAAGAGGAGAACTTAGGAACAGACTATGTGCAAGAACGTCCAAATGCAATGAACAGATGCTTAAGTAAGCCTCAACTTATCACTAAAACACTCAAATGATGAATTTCGATTTTCTATAAAGATTTTGGCGCTTTAATTCTCTCCTTAAGACAAACGTGCCTTTATTGAAAATTATGTTATTACAATAATGCCATCATGAACTCTCACTACATAACAAAGACCTAAACCTCCAACTCGGTTGAAATATATTGACCCATGCTTATTAGACTAAAGATTTCAGGGGCAATTGTGGTAGCCCACTTTTTACAAGCCCAAGAGAGTATCCCGCTAAGATAACATATGTTATTTGGTCTGGCCCAAATCATGGCTTAATCCTTGAATGAGTAGTTTAGTTAGAGAATGACACTCATGGATAGGGTCAAATCAGGTGCCGAGAATATAGATCGAGATATTCAAACACCTCATGGCCAACCCACATACGATGATGGGAGTCTCTTACATAACTCAAACTCTGTAACAAACATATGTATAAATTTCACTCCTTGACCCGGGGCAAAGGGGACGAACAAATTCTAATCATTAATAAACACTTAATAAAAAATAAGTAACATCTCCATGGACGTAGGAAAGTTACCGAACCACGTACATCGTTGTTGTATGTGATTCCATTTACTTTCGGCCTTTTATGATTGCTTTCGTGAATATTTTTATTGTGAACTTTCTGCACTCACAGTTTGATATATACCCAAGAGAAGTCTTGAGGTCGTAGTAATACCCGATCTCATTTAAGCCCAGGGTAGTCCCAAAAATTTGGTTTATAGCGATTTTTCCCATTATAATATGGAAGAAACTTTCGTTTGCTGAGAATGGAAGTATTCTATAGAAATGGAGTACTTCCACAAGTAATGGGTGGAGGTAGAAGAGGCCCCCCTCTATTATATCCACCATCATAAACAAAAACCTCGCCATTTATGTCATAGACATCTTCATCGTCAGGCGAGGTTTGAATTCTGACAATGCCAACTATGTTATCTTGATATCAAATGCCTCAAAATCATTTTCAGAGGTCACTTTGTACTTCCTCTTGGAAAGGGAATACTAAAGAAAAAATATAAAGAAGGACGTAACAGACATGGCTAGGTAAGGGAATACTAAAGAAAAAATATAAAAAATGAGGTAGTAATAACCAATCTTCTACTCAAAGTTATAAAGAGAAAATAAAATGAGAGGTCTCATATCTTTGAGTTTAAGTAAAGAAGTATAAGGGGACACGTACCTCATACATAATCATTGTCCCAGGGAAGAAAATCTACGATGCATGGAACCTTAAACGTAAGGATTACATGCACTCAGTATTATAATTAAGCTCCCACTAAACACAAGTGAAAGACATGGAAGTTGATGAACACCCAATGAGAAAAACCACATTATACATGGGCAACTTAATAAGAAAAAATTAGGACCAGACCTAAGAATCAATTACCCTAATTTTGGAGAAAATTGAAGTGACTATGAGCCAGGTATGCCACATGGAAATTAGAGAGCTATAATAATTAGGTTGTTTGAAGATCATAAAATGGCTAAAGGCGAATTGAGAGACTATAATGAATATGGAGACAGATACAGTTTCAATGTAATATAACTATCTTAAGGATAAGATCAAGAACAACACTTGATTACTATGAAATAGCCCTAAGGCTATAGTACACTTGTATCTGAAATAAACTTGACTCTCATGTTCATGGAAAAAACTGCACTTTATTATATCCATTACTTGGACTCTCATCTAGTTATCCTAGCACTCTAAATCGTCTTATTCTTCCCCTTATAAAAGTAATAATAATACTCTATTATCTTTCCCCATGAACACGGCCTGCCTAACCACGTATATCTGTGTGTCTATTTTTAATACTACACTTATATTTCGAACCAAATTGGTATTCATCATTATTGTAATATCGATATCCCTTACATCATTGATCCGAGATCAAACAAGATATGTTTGTAACAAATAAGAAAGTATAAGATAGTTGTATATGACAAAAAAAAACTCTTTATTAATATTAATATCGTTGGATTAAAAACTTCATTAAAATACCACTTTATTAGAATTAATTAAGTGACTTAGAGTTCATAATTCTCTTGTTTTAAATATTTTCAAATTTTCACTTAAAGAAAGATACGAATAAAATATGACTGGAAAATACTTGCACAATTTTGAATGAGTTAAAAAGTGAAACTGATTAGAACAACATCATATTTTTTATTATTCAATTTAAAATTTTGGTCTAAATTACAAATATATTATAAAATAAATATAGTTGTGTGTGTGTGTGTGAGAGAGGGAGGGAAAGAGGAGATAAAGAGACTTTAAATTCATAACAACGAGACATTATCAAATGCCATTAAGAAATTTAAATGGCATTATAAGTAGTTTATACGAAAGAGAGGGGTGAAAAAAAAGAATAATGACACATATATATATATATATATATATATATATATATATATATATATATATATATATATATATATATATATGTTTAAGGAGATTTTTTATTATAGTATGGATACATACGTCACTATGAGGAAAAAAAACTAGGGAGCTTCCCAAATTACTTCCTTACCACTAGAATTTTTTAGTTCAAGCCCATTAATATATTTTTCATCACTAAGGTCCTCTCTCCTAAGATATATAACTTATATATTAGGGTGTAAACTTGAGGTTGAGGTTGCTCATCTTGTTTGAGAATGTTAATGAGCTTAAAAGTAGGGTGTAAACTACTACCACTACCACTGCCATTGTAACTACCACTACCACTATTACTAGCACTACTACTACTGCTTATATGCATATTAGCTGATATATGTTCTTGTGAATAATTCATGCATATACTCTATTTACGAGTGATAAATAGTGTCTTATTAAGTAAGCACTGTGAAGTATTCATTATTGTTCCTCCTTGAGAACATTGTGCAATTTTTAATAGAGTTATTTTATGACAGGAAACATTTAATATAGTGCATTGACATTAGCAGTTGTGCGCCCATAGATACATCTTCTGGGAGTTCAGGTAGGAAGGTTCCAAGTCTTGGCTGAGAATTAAAAGTTGAAAATGTTCCTACCGTTGTCCTTTTAAAGAATAGCAAAGTGATAAGTTATTTGTTTTGTTGTAATTTCTTAATTATAAGAAAAAACTAATTAGCTTCAACAATTACAATTGTTCACTAATATAAAACGGTATAAATTAAATTAGTAAATACTTTAAATTAAAATGTGTGTGGTACTCTGTTGCATCCTCATTATTCTTGACATTTGATCATTCGAATATAGGCTTTGGTAATATTGGTGGTGATCTGGTGAAGCTCGTTCCTGGTCGAGTTTCAACTAAGTAGATGCTCATCATGCATGTGACACATATGCTATTGTTAGGAAGGTAATAATTTCAAATTTTAGTTCTCTTGTAGTTTTGTTTTCATCCTTCACCTTTGAATAATTTGAATATATAGTGTTTTGTTGTTACGTTCTTTCATTTTTTTTAAAATACAGTAATGTTGAATATTTCTCTACGCTTTCACATTCGTTATATTATTTTGATTCAACATGTTGACAATAGTTGGTGATGCCTTAAATTCAACGTTTTGCTCTATTCTTCCATGATATTTTATTAAGTACAGACATTTAAATACTTGTAAAATTAGTTAGAATTGCCTACTTCTAAAAAAAAAAGGATATACATCTAATAATGCGAAGTCCTTTTTATTTTTTTCTATTAATTGCCAAGTTTGCACGTTGATGGATTTACCACGAGAATAAAAATGTTATTGGTAATGCAATATTTCACATATCATGACACTACAAGAGTATTGTTGCTGAATTTATATGGCACCATTCTTTTCATTGCTACTTATTCTTGAATTTGGTCTAATAAATTGTCATTGGTTCTCTCTATTTTATAGATTTTGGGAGCTGGATTATGTTTTCAAGCAATTAGAAAAATGATTAGATATTCAGAATGATTGTTCTTCACTGGGCTCATTTTTTTGCCCTTTCATTTCAGATGCAACCTGAATATCATTATTCTTGATTTTAATTAATGGTAAGTTCATTGGCTAAGATTTTGTTCCAAAGTGTCTATGTGTATTGCTTTTGGTATTTTAATTTCTTTTGTAAATAAAAAGTGGATGCTTATATAAAATGTAAATATTGAATATAGTACCCTTGTTTATGTAGACTATTTTTGTTTATGTTCTTGGGGTTTGAATAGTGTGGTAAGCATAACCGAATTTGTTTAAATTCAAGATATGATATCGGATCTTGAAAATTAAATATTTTTAAAAAAATATGTCTTAATATTACTAACGGACATTTATAGTTAGAAAATTAGACTAGCATTATAAAAAATGTGTAATAAGGTAGAAACAGTAACAGAATAGTCTGTTACTAAATTACAATTAATAATGGTAAAATACGGTTGGTAAATCTAGAATTAATAACGGTAAAATACCGTTGATAGATTCATAATTAGTAACGGTAAATATCGATTACTAATTTTTTCGCCATGCCTTCTTTCTAATGGTAAATTATCGTTACTAATTTTTTTTTGTCATAGTAAAATACAATTACTAAAAGCTAGTTTTGGTGTAGTGATTGGGATTTACAATGGAGGTGTACCTAAGTGACATACTTGTGAAAAGAAAGAAGAAGGAGCACCACGTCATGGACTTAGTGAAAACTTTTAAAGTTCTTCGCTATTATAAGATGAAACCAAATATGGCCAAGTTCCACTTCGAGACACAATTAGGAAAGTTCCCCGGATACATAGTCAGTCAAAGAGGTATTGAGGCGAACCCCGACTAGACTGAAGCCATCAGGAAGGTTCAATCCCCAAGTATTGTGCATGAGGTGTAAGAATTGACTAACATTATCCCACATCAACCACTTCGTATCAAGATCTTCGAAGAATTTTCGACCTTTCTTTATAGAACTTAGGAAAGAAAAGAAGGAAATATGGAGTGGTGAATGCACTAAGGAACTTGAAGAAGTAAAAAAACTATTTGAGCCGACTATCACTGCTGACCATTCATGATGATGAGGAACCTTCGCACTTGTATCTAGTGGTGTCCAGTAACGCAGTTTTCTTGGCTCTAGTTCGCGAGAATAACGGGAGTCAGGCTTCCATTTATTATGCGAGTAAAACCTTCCTTGATTCTAATAAAATGTACCTCTCATTGGAGAATCTGGTATATGCACTAGTGATAGCCTCCTAAAAATTAAAACATTATCTTGAGGCTCACACTATCATTGTTCTAAACTCTTTCCCACTAAAGGCCATAATCCAGAAGGTCGACATATCTGAAAGGATTTCCAAGTGGTTGGTGAAACTTGGGAGGTTTTATATCTAGTTTCAGCCTAGGATCTCAGTCAAGCGGTAAGTCCTAACAAACTTCATCCTAAAAACTCCTAGCAACCAAGAACCAATAGAGATGAGTACCAGAAATGAATAATTTATCCAATAAATAGATAGAAGATGGGGAGGGATGGACCCTTTATATTGATGGAGCCTCAAATTTTAAGGGGCGGGATTTAGGATATTTTTGGTATCCTCGGAGGAAACTATTCTTGAACAGGTAATTTGCTTGGGATTTAAAGCTTCCAACAGCGAGGCAGAATATGAGGCAATGATCAACGGATTGAAGAAGGAACTCTCCCTAGGCGCACGTCACCTTGACGTATTTAGAGACTCAAGGATGGTATTAAATTTGATATTATGAGACTGCAATACTAGGGACGAACGCATACCTTAAAAAATATCAACACTTGGTCGCCCAGTTCAAGTATGTATAGGTGCAACAGTTTCTAAGGGGGAACAACAATCAATCATATACACTTGCTACAATTACTTCAGTTGTCAAGGGAGATATGAAATGAATGATCTAAGTATATTACCTCGATCGTACCAATATTAACAAAGCAAAAGTTATTAAGCTAGTTATGGACATTTATAGGGCCCTGAGTTGGATAAATTCGATAGTGTGTTACCTGAAAAAAGATGTCCTGCCAGACAATAGGAAAGAGGCAGATAATATTCGAGTAAAAGTTTATCGCTTCCATTTATTGACAAATTATAAGCTTTATTGACGCTCTTTTTCGGAGCCTTATCTCTAGTGCGTACATTTAGATAATATCGATAAGACTCTCTATGATTTGCACGAGGGGATATATCGAAGCCATGCAGGGGCTAGGTCATTAGCATTTAAGGCAATAAAAGAAGGGTACCGATGGTCGTATATGCAGAAGGATGAGGTCACTTACATCCAAAAGTGTAAAAACTATTGACTTTTCTCACCGTTAGTGCATCAGCCTGCCAATGAACTCGAGTTCCTCACAAGTCCTTGGTCATTTTCCTAGTGGCTACTTGACATTATCGGTCCATTACCCCTCGCCTCTAGCAGCAGGAGGTATCTATTGGTTCTCATAGTATACTTATCTAAATGGATTGAAAGGGTGACCTTGGCAAACATTTGAGATATCAACATGACCAAATTCATATGGAAGAACATCATAACTCAGTTTGGCATTCCTCGGATCATCATCATAGACAACAAAACTCAATTTGAGATAAGCCTTTTTCAAAGCTTTTGTGATAAACACGACATTAGACATTACTATAGTTTAGTGGCCTACCCTCAGAGCAACAGGAAAATAAAAGCCTTTAACAAGACAACCCTCAATGAAATAAAGAAGAGAATAGAAAAATTGAAGGGTTCATGGGTAGGTTAACTCCCCCACATCCTCTGGGCATTTTGAGCTACGCCTAGAAGATCAACGGGGGAACACCCTTTGCCCTAACTTATAGAATGGAGGCAATCATCCCACTGGAAGTAAGTCTATCAAGTATTAAGTCTACCTTAGTCGATCAAGACCTTAATAACAAAATAATCGGACAAGATCTTGACTTAGCCAACGAAAAAAGGGAATTATCTCTTATAAAGCTTTCCACCTACAAGCAACAGTTGGCCAAGCAGCACAACAGGGCGATCAAGTATAGTTACTTCAAGGTCGGAGACTACGTTGTGGGAAATATTATGGGCAACTAAAGCCCGACTGGGAAGGCCTATTCAAAGTCATTCGAGACAACTTGATAAGAGCCTACCACTTGAAAATAAAGGAGGGCAAAGAGGTTTCTCGAGCATAAAATGCATCTAATTTGAAGAAGTTTTATTTTTAACTTGTCTAAGTTTATTTCAATTTTAAACGTTCTTTTAAATTTCTCCCACATATTTACCTATATCATAATTTATATCTTTGCATTATTCCAAATGGCAGACAAATGAATATCTAATGAAGAAGATTAATTAGGCAAACGAGTTTTCCTTTGGCATATTACACATTGTGATGATTATATTCTTTTAAATGTCTTCTTTTAAAACTGATTAATTGGTCGACTAAAGACCTTTTTAAATTAGAATGTCTCCAAATAGACTAACTAGTTGATTATCCAATGGTCAACTAAACTCATATTGTTTTGACGATTAACGAAACATAGACAATGGTTCACAGACGATGAAAAGCTTACTGGGAAACCTTAGGAACCAATGACTGACTAGGTCACAAAAATCCTTACTGGGGAACGCCCGATGAACAAGTGCATTCTTGCTTTTCTGGCATTAGGCCTAAGGTTTGATGACACGGCATAACCTAAAAGGTAAGATCAGAGACCACTATAACACCGCGTATCTTTACGAATAATTAAATTACACATGTCGCAGTAATTTAATTAAATTAAAAAATAAAGTGAATTTAAATAAATATTAATTAGTGAGAAATGGATTAAAATTTATATGTTATTATATTTACTTATGTGATAAATAAATGAGATTGTATTATTTTATATTACGTCGTAAGTGAATAAGATTAACGGGTTGATAGTATCTTAGTCGGGACGCGAGTGTGAGGTTGTGCTAGGAATAAGATGTTAAATTGATGATGGGTGACTTGGATGATGATTTCGAGTGCACGAATGATCAAAATAGGACAAAATAGTCAAAACTATATACCCGGGATAGTTATTGGGTCCCTAGGGCTTTTTAGACTAGGCGAGACCCGTATCGGGGTAATTTAGTCATTGTAAAATTTTAAATTATTGGAATTTTGAGATTTAACCTATATATTGTAGAGTTGGGGGTGTGAAGATTCATTTTACAATATCAAAGGTTTTTCTTGTGTTATACCAAGAGTTAGAGAGAAATTGAAGAGAAAGGAGAAGAAAATTCAAGAGTTCTTGAAGGAAACTCAAAGGGATCTCAAGAAAGGCTAAGAATTGTGAAGAACTTAAAGATTTCTGGGCTAAGAACAATCATCAAAGCAGGTTCTTCAATCAAATTCAGGCTCTACAAGTGTTTAGAGGCAAGTAATTATCTTGTTAAATAATCATGTCTAGTATTCAATCCATATCATGTTTGGGAAAGGATTTTTAGGTGGGATTCATAGACAATTAGGTTTTTGGAGAAACGATTTCATAATAAAATTGTGTGATTTATTTATATTGAAATCTGGAAATTTAAATCCCATGTAGATAAATGAATTATTGATTTAATAGGTTGAGAAAATTTTGAATTGTTGTGATATTGAGAGAATATCATATTATCTAAAAATTAAGAGTAAATACCATGTAGTGATCATGTGTTGATGAATTATATATTAAAAGGGATATGTTTTATAATTAGGATTCATGAGAATTGTTAATCATTGAGAAAAATATGATTTGGGATTCATTATTTTGGGTTAAACCTTGATAAAAATTGATTTGAAAAGAACTGGTGTTGTCTGCAGCGGCGAACCAATTCACCTACAAGCTCGGTTGCCCTGTTACAACCAGTGTGGGATAAATGATGAAATATGTTCGTAATTAAATTTTGGGGGTTAATTTATTGTGTCCGGGGATAATTTAGAACTTCTAAAAACTTAAATGAATTATTATTAAGGCCTTGCGTTAATTAAGATTTTATCCGGGATGAAAATTAGAGTATTTAAGATGAATTATACTCGGTTATTTATTATGATGTAGGAGGGTTGTGAGACTGGGTCTATAAAGAATTGGAAAGAGTGAGGCGTGACCCTCTTCAATGAATGTTGCCTTCAAGGTTCTCAAACACTTCTAGAACAGTCTCTGGTAAAACCTTCCCTGTCTGGTAATAATGGAACTCAAGTTGTAGCCCACTCCCTGTAAGGAGATGACCTTCACCACACTAATAGTAACTTTTACCAAGAGAAACTCCTGAAAGTGATGGTTTTTAGGGTGGAGTGAAGGAACAAAACACTTAACACTTAGAGAGAAAGAGGAGGGGGAGAACATTAGTAGTCCGGCGTGATTTTGACTGAGTAACGGTATGAATTGAGTTATGATTATGACTTGACCTTGCCTAGGGGTCCTATTCATACTTGGGAACTAGGGTTGAGTTGGAACTTATTGGGCATCAAAACTTAGGAGTTTAGTGAGGGACAAGGTCTGCAATATACCTTTTATCCCTACCTATGTGCAGTCACATGTCTCCTCTGACACGTGCCACCTGGTGCAAACTAATATCAAAAGGTAAATTTGTCTACGCTTGAGGACAAAATATCTGATTTGGTGAATATCATTTTAAAACGGTAAATTTTTGTACAAACTATGTAAACTTGAGGAGGGGCCTCTAGGACCACCTCCTCTAAAATCTTTGTAAACTTTGAGGAGGGAGATCTCAAGGAACACCTCCTCTAAAGTCTTTGTAGCCTTGAGGAGGGAGGTCTCAAGGACCACCTCCTCTAAAATATTTGTAAACATGAATACATTTCTCAAGGACCATCTCCTCTAAAATCATTTTTCAAACTGTTCATTTCTTGTGAGCAACCTTTTGGCTGCTCACTTCGATTGTGATTAAGTGTGAATTATGTGAGGATTGGGTGACTTCTAGTGTTTGTTTACTAGTGTTCTCTCAATCTTAAAGTGCTAAGTGGTTGAGCTTTCTTAACAAACATTTCTCCTTAAGCACTAAGCCAAAACTCCCAAGAGATCCCATCTTGCCTAGTTGAGCCTTCCTGCTCAATTAGGCCACCTGCATAAGAAAGTAACATGTCAATACTCTAATACATCTATGAGTAATAAATCTTGGGGAGGGGGAGGGATCACTCAAGGTTGACCTCCTCGCCCATTGGTTATTTTTTAAAAGATCATTTAGATTTCTGGGGGCGAGGAGCTCCTCATGGTGAGCCTCCTCACCCATATCCTATTTATGTGGAGTTTAGACTGTCTGAGGCGAGGAGCTCTCCCTGGGGCCCTCCTCGCCTATCTTTAAATTCTATGAGCTTTGGGACATTTGGGAGGGAGGATCCCTTTCTGGGGCCCTCCTCGCCCATTGTTCATTTTTGTAGTTCTTGGTGAACTTAGTGCAAGGATCCCTTCCTAGGGCCCTCCTCGCCCAAGATTTATTTCTGAGAGTTCTAGGAAATTTGGGGGCGAGGATCCCTTTCTGGGGCCCTCCTCTCCCATTGTTCATTTTTGTGGTTTTTGATGAACTGGGGGCGAGGAGCCCTTCCTGGGGCCCACTTCATCCAAGCTCTAATTCTATGAGCTTAAGGACATTTAGGGGACGAGGAGCCCTTTCTGGTCCCCTCATCATCCATTGTTCATTTATATGGTTCTTGAGGAACTTGGGGCAAGGAGCCCTTTCGGGGCCCTCCTCGCCCAAGCTTTAATTCAGTGAGCTTTGAGGATCTTGGGGTGAGGATCCCTTCCTGGGGACCTCCTCGCCCAAGCTCTTGAGTTGTCAAATGTGTACACCTCTACATTAATCCCCTCGTACAAAAATTTGCATGTTGGGCATACCAAAGATTTTTATACGCAATAATTCATTTTTGTCTTAGAATAGGAAACATCACTATTGCATTAATTAGGCTTGTCGCTTCGACCTACTTTTAGGGTTTCGAGGTGGCACGTGTCTTTTGGGGAGCACACATCTCATCACTAGAAAATATTCAGTCCCCTTTTTTATTGACAGTATGAGCGTGTTAGAATAGATATAAAAGGCCATTTTTAACTCTCTTTCTTTTTTACCTTGTCATTTGTTTTCAAACTCAAGTTCTAGAGAGAGAAAAAAAAAAGAGATTAAAATCCTCCATAGCCATTTTCATGTTTTTTCTTCCTTTACCCACTCAAATGGCTTCTTACTCCTCTCAAAACCCTACCTCCACCACTGTTGATGCTTCCAATAAAGTATTGGTGGGCACAGTGCCCATTTGTGTCACCATTTCAATCGTCTTAGCCACCGGAGCCCCCATCGTGACATCGGAGATTTTGTGCCCTGTGCCTAGAGCTTTTCAATCTTCGTCTATTGAGGTACCCCCTTTGGGAGTCTCCTCATCTACTGGTATATTGGCAACCAAGGCCTCCTTGCCCAAGGGGGTTTCTATAAGGAAGGGTTCCTCGTGCGCCAGAGTTATAGGGACCTCCTCGTCCAGAGGAACCCTCGCCACTGGGACCTCCTCGTCCAGAGGAACTTTTTCCACTGAGACCTCCTCGCCTGCTAGGGTGTCTTCTATCACTTGGCCCTCCTCGCCACCGGGACAACTTTGTCCTCTTCACCTATTGTTTATTCCAAGTCTCAAAGGGAATATCTTGTTGCTCGTTAAAAAAGATATTTTGGGCTTTATCGTTTGGCACCCTATTTTTATGACTTCTCTTGCAAATTTTGAGTAGGAGTTTGTGGCCAAGATAAACGAGCGACCCCAAGTGGGTCTAGGTGAGTCCTTTGACCTTCCCATTGTTCTCCCTGATTCAATACGTAAGGTACGAGAAGACAGGGATGATTTTCCCCATTCCAATATTGAGGTCAAGGCATGTGGAGTGCCACAGAAGAATGGGGTCTATGGGTGGATCATTTCTTTTCCACCCCTGCACATAGAGTTGTTATTGAGAGCCTTGGTCTTCTGACCACTATTAACAGTCTCAAAGCTTGCTCAATTGCCAAACAAAACTGAGATTTTACTTTGTTGACATCTCGTTGGAGCAAGGATTCTCACACCTTTGTTACTAGTTGGGGTGAGTTTACTATTACGTTAGAAGATATTTATGAGCTACTCGTTTCGCTCTACTTAGGTAATCATATCCTTAATAATGGATTTGAGGATGAGGTTGAGGAGCAGACGGTGGGCGAGCTCCACTCTGCTTTGGGTGAGTGCTCGAAGTATGTAGCTACCAATTTGATTGGGACGACCAAACATTATTTCACTAAATGGTAGCGGTGTTGGTTTAAGGATTTCGAGCAGCTGCCGAAGGGGGGAGCTTGAGTAGGGCCTTGAAGAGTCAGGAAGGCCCAAAAATTAACTCCCCCTCACACTTGGCAGCATTTTTTATCACGTTTCTGAGTAGATTTCTTCTCCCTGGGAGGCCAGATGACTCTCCCCGTGAGCTTTTGTTTAAGCTTTCTGTAAGGTTTGCTCGAGGGAGGGCAGTCCCTCTCGCAACTTTAACTCTTGGGTCTTTGTACACTTAGTTAGTAGGGCTCATGTGGACATTGAGCGCTCTTGTGGTCATTACGACACTATTAATTTTGCCAACGCTTTTATCATTATGTCATTCTTATTTGAGAGATTTCCAAACTTTTTCCCAGAGGCTAGGTGTTGCCACAACGGAGCTTCTTGTGCTGCAGGATGTCATAAGAAGACTCCTACGACTTCTTTAAGGCCTTTTATAGACAACATCGATGAATTTTCTTTCAGGACCTACTGCAAGACTGTTGGAGGTATTTTTTCTTCGCATTACCTCTCAGCTTCTTGGGGAACTTTCTATTGCCCTGTTAATGCGGAGTTTGTTCCTACCTGCCCCCATATTTCTGTGGTCATTATGCTTCTTCCTTGCACGTTGCCTTCTCTCACTGACTTGGGTTAAAGTGTGGAGTTCTACCACTCTGAGAGAGTGAGGAGCCAGTTTGGTTACGACGAGGGGGTTCATACCCCTGTTTATCCTTCGAGCACCACCCCTTCCGAGTTATACCTTGAGTTTTTTTCCAACTTCACATTTGAGGGGGTGGTCACCTGGGCAATTTATTTCTACTTTTGCGAGATTACCTTCCCTCCTTCACTCGCTCATGGTTCACCCTTTGACAGAAGTAGGTTATGTTAATCCAGAATTGTGTGAGGGATGTCCTTCATGAGATTATTTGTACAAAAATTCCCAATAATGATAGGTATTTCGGTAAGAGGACCCAAAGGTCAGTGTGGCACTGGAGTACTATCCCTAAGACTCCTTTCGAGCATCTCACTTCAATCTTGGTGAGGCCTCTGTATGATGTTTATTCCAAGCAACCTGAGCCTCAACCTGCTAGGCCCACGTCGAGGAGTAAGTCAAGAGTCGCTGCTGCATCAAAGAGGAAGCATCCCCCTGAACCAGCTACCATTACCCCTGCAACCACTGCTATTTCCACTATTACCGCTGTTGCTCCTACTCTCCCCCCACCCTCGCCAGTAAGAACCAGGGTGAATAGGAAGAAGAAGAATAAGACTAGTATTTGGACCTCTGCTCCTTCTTCTACACCAAAACAAGGCTATGAATCTCTTGGGTTGTCAACTACGGGAGCTGTTATTACCTCCATTACCATAGGTGAAGGTACTACAACTCATTTCCTTTTACTTTGTGAAGCTGAATTTCATGGGGTTTCAGTTGCTTGTTCCCCGTCTCTATCATTTGAAGAGGAACTAATCGATTATAGAAGCACTCCCTCCTATGATAATGATGGTTCTTATTCGAATGGGATGAGAGTCACTAACCCTTATGATGATTAGCACTTTGATGCTTCTTCTTTATTACCAGTTTATAAGGAGCCTTCTGGTAAGGGCACCTTAATAGGGTCCCTTATGCCTCCAGTCCTATTACTGGATAGCTGTCGTATGGGAAGATCGCCCGCACTACCATTGTAGGTATTTTTCTTAACTTCTCCATTACTGTTTTACTGTCTATTTTCATATACATAATTTAGATATAGCTTGTCTATGTCTTTGGTATATATAGGGTGTCTCTATCATAACGAGTGATCTGGAGCCTTACCTCCTGCCCGGGGGCCTTTTGCTAGGGCCAGGAATTCCATGCTAGCATCATCTTTGGGCCTATCAAAGGAGGTTTTTCACTTCCCTCTACCCAATCATTACTTACTTTATTATTTTGTTTTTACTAATGTTTTCTCAGCTCTTTTTAACTCTAGCAGCTCTATACTATTTTTTTGACGTCGGCAAGGACTTTTTCTATATCCTCTTCTTTGGTTCAGGTAAACATTAGCTCCCCTGAGTCTTTTATATTTTACTTGTCATATTTTGAAATATATCTTTGGAAGTCAACTTGTCTTGTGTATGCAGGTGACTGTTTCTCTTAGTCGCGTTTCCTCACCTCCCCTTTCCTCTGTGGTGAGAGGTTTCTCTACCCGACTGCCTGAGTTACTCTTAACTTATCTTCCTCATTGACTCTATCAGTTTCATCACATTCCCTATACCCATGGATATATTATCTTTGATATCTTATTTATATAGAGACCTTCTACGAGCAGCCCTTATTCAACTGAGGGAGAAACGCCATCCTCAGGAGGCATTGCTCCTGGTATAAGGACTTCAGGGAGGATTCCTATCTCTCGAGTTTTGGTGCCCATAGACCCTAGGCTTCACATCCTGCCTATACCTTCCAGACCTATTTTCACCATTGCGTCTAGCGGGTCTATCATATAGGTTAGCTCCACCTCTCAGATATTGCTTATTCCTATGAGAATCCATTTTGTTTCTTTATTTCTGTTTAGTTTCCTGAGGGTTTTTGCTATAAATAGGTCATCGCGCCCGATGCTATTGTCCCATTGGTCATCTTCCCTCCTTTCTCTTTAGAGGGGCTTTAGGTGTGCCAATATTGAGTCTTTCATTGTCTCCAATTCATGCCCTTAAACCATTGGGATTTCATTTCCATATTATATTTTTTGTTCCTTTTATTTTATGTGCCAGTTGGTTGGTGACACCACCCCCTACCTATTTCTTTGGTTCCCCCTTTAGTAGTCCCTGATACTTTCGGGGAAACCCCTGAGGTTTCTGTAAGGACACAAGTCTCCGATTGAGTCTCAATGTTGTGTTGGTTCAATTTTAGACAAAAATATTTGAGTCATAGGATAGAGTTCAAGTTTATCCACTCAAGCCTATGACGGGTTAGTTGAAGACGTAGCGGCCAAGTTTATAAAGCTTAATCATATGTCGAGTTTAGTGTGCCTCGTTTCTACGTCAACAACAATGTTCCAATGCTCTTAAGGTATGAATTTTATATATATATATATATATATATAGGAGCTTGGAAATTTATTGGGTATAATTTATAATTTTTCATAAATAATTTTTAATGACTTTGTTTTACTCAGAATTTTTTTTTAGAACTTTTCATAAAAAGTTTTGGACTTAAAATGAATAGGGAATTTTCTAACACATCGTTCGAACGAACTGGAATGTCGTTCAAACGAGATTCTTATGTCGTTCGAACGAACTGGCATCTCGCCCGAACGAGATTGCCAGGTCGTTCGAACGAGACTTCTGACGAGTTTCCTTTTTTCGCACTGGAACAACGTTAGTAAAGTCGTTCGAACGAAATAGTCGTTCGAACGAATTTGGTGGAAACAGTTTTTTTGGCATTTTTGGCAATTTTCACCATGTTCCCACTACCTTTTCCCCACTACTTTTTGACAGAATTATCTAGTGCGGGAACCAACCGTTTCAAAACAACTTTTTCATATTCCTCCATCTCCTAGAGAGAGTTTTAGAGAGTTTAATTTCAAATGACAAGGTTCATGTTTTAAGTGTTTATTTTTCAAGAAAAATCCTTAAACACTTTTGTTTACACCCATTTGTTTAGTTTATCCAAGTTCCTTAATATATATACTTTGCTTGGAGTTTTGTCACCGGTTTTATCTCTACCATTGGAAGAGTGTTTGGGTTTACTTCTACATCCCACAAAGAAGAAGTTCGTTTGCTTTGACATACCCACTTGGATAAAGGCTCCTTGTTCGGGTGGCGATGACCGAGAAAAGTCCGACCGGTGGATTTCGAGATCGCAATGGAGCTCTGTAGTTATTCACTAGGCAGAGGTGTGTACAAGAAGGAGCGTCGGGCTTGGACAGAGTCAAGTTTATCTTGTACTTGTAAAACCATACTTAGTGGATTTGAGGCTGGGGTCGTCCGAGGTTTTTTTTCGTTCTGGGTTTTTCCTCGTACATCGCGGTGTGATGGTTATTTGTTTATTTTATCTTTTGCAAAATTCACATTATATGCATGCTTAGGTAAAAAGTTAAAATTGGTTTAAATAACTACTCATGCTTTAGTTGGTGCTAAAATTAATTTGGGTAATGTTTAATTAATTTTGTTCAAGTCATTTACTTTAATTTGATAAAATTTGATTTGGCCTAAATTTGCAAAAATGGATTAATTATTTTGATAGGCAAATTTCTAGGACTTGGATTGAATTAAGTTGTTTAAGTGAAAAATGCATTTATTGATTAATTTAATTTCACTTTGAGCTTAAGTTGTGTTTTAATTTAAAAGAAATTAAAATTTATTATTTTTGTTTGTTCAATTGAACCATCGTTATTTCGCATCTTAAAAGGAAATTGAATTTTTATTTTAAAATCTTTAAAAATTGGGGGTCCTACATTTCCAACAGTTTCACCTGCTGCAACCAACCTGGTCGGAGTCCCCTTTTCTGAGGGGCTTGTCCTTAGTTCCATAGGACCACTATCAGTGGTATGTTCAATCTTTGCAAACTATCTTGATTACACATATGTGAATGCTACATTTTCTTTTTAACATATCTGTAGATGTGGTCCCTTTACTTGTCGGACCTATATTTGGACTCTCAGGTGAGTAGTCCACCAATTTCTGTGCTTGAGAAGACTCTGATCACTCCTCCGATTAGTACCACTCTTGCTTAGGTTACTGAGGAGTATCTGGCATGGATCTCAGTGGAGATCTCCCAGTTAAATACTTAATCTAGTTGGATATTTAAGCTTACGTTCTTTATGTAAATACTTGCTAGCATTTACCTGTTTCTCTGTTTTCAGGTTAGCACAGCGATTGTTCCTTTGACTTTCGAATAACTAGGGGGATCTACTGTGAGTCAGGTATCATACTGCCATACCTTACTCTGTCTTTATTCCCCCTTTTCTTCTTGCTTTTACTGCGTAAGTGGGCTCACCTTCACATCCATGTTTGCTTGTTTTCAGGTCAGCGATGCGACCGTCCCTAATCCCGCGGGACCTACTATGAGTGATGTACTGCGCACTCCCCAGGTATTAAACTGTCATACCTGAGTTCTTTCTGTTTGTTTAAGTTGGCACATTTCTCTTCTTATTTTTCTAGGAAAATAGGATGCTAACATTTGCCTATTCTTTGTTAGGCTGGTTCTCAAGGCTCTATGGTACCTCTTTGCTTTAGTGGCAGCATATTGACTCCCCTAGACTTTGGGGCAAGCTTTTAATGATCTTTATTTCAATTCAAATGTGAATAACCGCCTCCGACAATTTTTCTTCTTTATGACTTATCCCTTTTTACTTTTCATTCTGTAGGATCCAATCGATGAGCTTGTTGAGGCAACTGGGAGGACGACTGGAGTTTCGAGGTGACTGGTGATGCTGGATCCGATGAGTATTACTTTGTGCCTTTCTCAGAGATCGAGTCTCACAACACAGGTTGCGATAACATAGAGGTGTAGGCTCCTGGTGCTTTCATGAGTGCGCTATGGCGTTCAGAGTTTCCCTTCAGATTTCGTGCTCAGGAACGAGCGATGTTGGAGCTGCTTCTGGAGCACCATCCTGAGACTTTCACCTCCCAGAGCATCCTCAACATTGATAGCCTCACAGTCTTTAATTTGAAGGCCTTATCTAGCCATCTTCATGAGTTCCTGTCTACCCCTCCCACTAGTGTAACTACTCGGATGGTCTCGCTGTTTCTCCAGGATCTTCATGATCTTCAGCATTTCTTTCATTTTCAATTGGATTGGCTTGAAGTTTTAGTTCATCATTTTCTCGGCACCACCTTCAGTAAGATGATGAAGTTTCATACTTTTAGGTGGACTAGGGAGCAACAGCTTCGAGCTGAGGTCACTCAAATTCAGACTCAAATTTAGTTATAGGCTAAGTTGGCCAAGATGGAGGTGGGTGCTACTAAGGATGAGGCTCGAATAGCGAGGTTAGAAAAGCAGCTCGTTGAGGAGGCTGGTCCATCTTACACAGACTTTCACTCACGTCAGGCTCTATATTTCATGTTATCTAATGGATAGATAGTTTGGTTATTTAGACTTCTTTTTGTATACTTTTTCACATGTAAAGGACTTCGCCATTATTAATGAAAAATAATTTTGTTGATTTCTATCACTTTGCTCATTTGCATCTATCTCAACCTTAGTATCTTCTTACTATGGCGTGTGCTAATATATCCTCTGGCTGTGAGGTATTTAATTTTTTTACATGAGCAAGTAACATTTTTAGAACTGTCCCCTCTAACTGTGGGGTACTTGCATTTTATTAGTGCAAGCAACATTTTTAGAACTATCCCCTCTAACTGTGGGGTACTTGCATTTCATCTGGGCAAGTAAACATTTTTAGAATTGTCCCCTCTAACTATGGGGTACTTGCATTTTATCTGGGCACGTAAAATTTTAAAGCCATCCCCTCTAACTGTGGGGTACTTGCATTTTATCTGGGCAAGTAACATTTTTAGAACTGTCCCTTCTAATTGTGGGGTACTTGCATTTTATCTGGGCAAGTAATATTTTTTAGAACTGTCCCCTCTAACCGTGGGTACTTGCATTTTATCTGGGAAAATAATATTTTTTAGATTTGTCCCTGTTAACTGGGCAGTACTTGCATATTATCTGAGCAAGTTATCATTTCTTAGGGAATAAGCTGGGAGATAAAGGGTTAGCTCTTCTCCCTCCCTTAAATCCCCCCCCCCCCCCCCTCCCCCCTTTTTTGAGAAATTAGAGCAGGGGAGTGTAAGTCCTCTTTTCTCTATTCTTTATATGAGCTAGTGAAATAAGGCTTTTATTTAGAACAAAATCTAAGTCTTGCTCTAAAAAAAATTGCTACGTAATTATCATGACTTGGAGGACGTCCTCCTGCTGGTCTGGTGACAAAATTAAAATCATTTGTCTAATATGCTTGGAGATACTTTTCTTAGTATACTTTTCTATCGAGATGGATGTACCCCCCCCCCCCCCCCCCCCACCACCACCACCACCCAAAGTGTAGTGAGCAAAGTTCTCTCTATCTGGGACTCTCCTCTAGTCTAGCTGAGAGAGTTAAAAATGTGTGTGTATATATATATTATGGTTTATCTATCTTATACCATAAGCAAAAAAATGAGAATAATCATGCAATGCTCAAAAAGAGTTGCTATTCATTTCTATTCATTGTCTGTATCATTTACAAGAATGTATTGCTCTTATCATTTCACAAAAAAGAACTTGTCCATCACTATAGCAAGTTATTCCCACCTTTCAACAGAAATAAAAAAAAATATTTTAATAATATTAAGCATAATACCTCTTCAGTAACTTGTAGTTGATGGACTGAAGGCAATCACTCTCTGGCTCTGAAATCTGGCAATAACCCGACTTACCTACCCCTCTGATGACAAAGGGGCCTTCCCAGTTGGGTTTGAATTTTGATGCCGACATGCTGCGAAGATGGTGAGTGGATGCTTGCAAGTTTAAGTCTCCCACCTGGAACTCCCTGGCATTGACCAAGTTTTCGTAGGCTTTAGAGAGTTGTTGGATGTAAACTTTAAAGTTCTCCTTCGCCTTTCTCTATGCTCGTCCCGTTCCTCTAGTTGCACATGCCTTGTTTCATGGATGAGTCCATTACTGAGAGCAAATATGGCTGAGGGTACCATAAAATCCACTGTTAGGACAACTTCGGTCCCATATACTAGGGAGAACGGGGTGAACCCCGTCAGTTTTCTTTTTGAAGTACGATAAGACCATAGCACCATGGGAAACTTCTCAGCTCATGCCCCTAGAATGTCCTCCAGCATTTTCTTCAAGATATTTATCAGGGTCTTATTGGTAGCTTTCGCCTGGCCATTACCCTTAGGGTAGGAGATGGTTGAGCTATTGTTCATAATTTTATGCATGTCTATGAGGAAGGTCATCTCCTTGCATACAAACTGCTTCCCATTATCTGTTAAAATTATCTTGGGTATACCAAACCTGCATATGATATACTCCTTTATAAACTGGGTTACCACTTGGGCAGTCACCCTTCTTAGAGGGATGGCTTCTGCCCACTTGGTGTACGATTCTGTAGCCAAAATGATAAATGCTTTGCCATGAGAAGTTGGGATGATTTTTCCAACTAGGTCAAATGCCTATATATGGAAAGGATATGGAGCTGATAGGCTTTATAAGTTTACTAAAGGAGCCTGTATCATGTTGCCATGCACTAGACATGCTTTGCACCTCTCCATATATCCAATAGAGTCAGCCTCCATGGTCAGCCAATTTTATCCCAGTGTCATCAGCTGATCATATAGTTTGGCACCCCCCATATGGAAGGGCTCATGAGCTTCTTTCAGCACCCTCTCTGTGTCTTCTTTAGCTATGCATCTCAAGGCCTTCTCATTGTACCATTTTCTGTAAATCTCTCCTTCCACCAAGTAAAAATGGGTTATCCTTTTTTGCAGATAAATTTCATCCGCCTTCTCTGAGGGAAACTCCCCATCTCTCATATATATTATATGTGGTTGTGTCTAATCTTTGAAGGCTTCCATAAAGTTAGCTTCCACTGGGTGGTCAAAATTGTCTTGGCAATTTAGGACTCTTTGTTGTAATCGGGAAGCTTTTATGCTCATGGTAGGCCAATAGTATCCACTCCGCCGCAATCGTCGATAGAGGGGAATATCAATGTCTCCATAATGCTTTTGGTGTATTTCTGCTAACCATTACTTATCTTCTTTCTCTTCGAAACACCTTTCCAGAAACCCTCCGGGACTCTTAAAATAGAGTGTCCCCTACAACATGTGGTAGTTAACTAACTCCAATATCTTCATTGTCCCTTCTCTGGTTTCGAGTTGCTTCACCACTAGGTGAATCCAATCTTCTGGCTTGTTGCTTGGGAATAATGATTTTACTGTAGTGGGTATTGCTCTTTGTCGTACTGTGATTGTTATTTTTGACTCATCCATGTATAGATTTTGTTCTATCGTGGCTAGTGCGTCGGGATACATTTCCATTGTTCTTGTATGTCTCCCTACAGTTACTTCCAAGAACTATCCCAGCAACCTTTGGATTATGTACCTATAGGGTGCTAAATTGGCATGCTTGAGGGGGAACTCCCTATTGACCTGTTTCACTACTAGGTTGGAGTCCCTTCATATGCAAAACACCCCGAACCCTTTTCTGAGTGCCTCCAACATCCCCAAAATGAGGGCCTCATACTCAGCCTCATTGTTTGAGCACTTAAAGTCCAACTTGAAAGAGAGAGTGATCCTTTCCATCCTATTTGATAATATAATACCAGCACCCCATATTCCTTGATCACTAGAGCCATCAAACTCCATGGCCTTGGTCGTTGTGCATTTTAAATCATACTCTGATGAGATCATAATCACCTTGTTGCTCGTTCCACAAGTACTGTCCGTGCGAGGAGGTACTTGATGAGGTCACACTTAGTGATTATATGAACTGTGAAAGCTAGCAAATAGCGTCTCAACTTCTAGGCAACAAAAACAAAATCCAGACAGTGTCTTTTTACATTAGTGTACCTAGATTCTATACTTGAGATCACCCTTGATAGGTAGTACAACGACTTTTCTAATCCTTCATTTTCTTAGGCCAGTAATACTCCTATGGACCTCTCTATTGAAGTAAGGTAGAGCAGCAGCGGGGCCCCGCTTCTGGTGGAATCATTGTGGATGGGGAGGATAAGATCTCTTTGGTTTTTTCAAAAGCCTTCTTCTTCTCAACTCCCTAAATCCATTTGGCTTTGTCTTTCAAAAGGGGTGTAAATGGGTGAGTCACTTTTGCCAGCGCGGGTATGAACCTCCTCAGGTAGGATACCTTTCTCAGGAAGCTCTTAAGTTGTATCTGACTCTTGGGGGGTGGCATCATCATTATGGATTTCATTTTTTCTGTGTTTACTTGCACCCCCTGCCCGTTCACCACAAACCCTAGAAACTTTCTTGCAGTGACCCCAAAGGCACACTTGGAAGGGTTCATTCGCATCTTATACACGCGTCACCTCTCGAACACCCTCTTAAGTTCTTGTATGTGTTTGCTTTCTTTTTTGGTTTTCACCACTAGGTCATCCACATAAAACTCTAATATGTCATGAAATAAGTCATGAAAAACTAACATCATAGTTGTCTCGTATGTGGCCCCAGCATTCTTCAGTCCAAATGGCATGATCGTATAGTGAAAGTATCATAGGGGTGGGCAAAAGGCAGTCTTCTTCACATCTTTTAGACCCATCTTAATCTGGTTATAGCCAATGTACCCATTCATGAAACTATACATCTTGTATCCTGCGATAGCGTCGACTGAGCTATCTATGCTTTGGTGGAGGAAATTCATCTTTGGGGCATGCCTATTCAAGTCGTGAAAATCTATGCAGATCCTAATTTGTCTCTTATCTTTTTTTGCCATCAGCACTATGCTAGAGAGCCATACGGGATGCTGAATGGGCTTGATGAATCCTGTGACCAATAAATTTTCCACCTTAGCTTTTATTTTCAAGTCGAGGTCTGCCTTGTAAGTGCGAGTAGCTTGTCTCACTGGAATGACATTGGGAAAAACGTTCAATCTATAGGAGCTCACCTCTGGGTCTATCCCAATCATCTTTGTATACTTCCAAGTGAAGACATCGGTGAACTCCTTGAGTAAGCCAATAAGATCTTTTTATTTTGCTCCCAGACTCTTAGAGATCAGGATGGGTCTTATTTCCCTAGATTGATCTCCTCGAACTCTTATAGTTGCTCTCTGGGTCCATCTTGCATGCATTCTGGAGCTTCCTCTGTATCCTCAATGTGCTCAATAATATGTGACTCATTAATAATAAAACAATCTGGTACCAGAGTGGTGCTCTCATCCCAGAACATCGTAAGCGCAGACCGTTATAAGTGGTAGATAAGCTTTCCATGGGGAAAATCACTTTGTTACAAGTTCGAGGAGGTTTAACTACTTCCTCCACCTTCCTCTTTACTTTTTCCATGTTGGGAATTACCCTTTTCCCCAAGCGATCATGAATAAATTTCTTTGGTGGAACAACTCACCCTACCACTTATTTTCCTTCTAGTTTTCTTATAAAATTTCTTCTTTCCTCATCCAATTCGATATAAAAAGCTACATCTACTAAATGGGCCTCCTCGACGGAAGAAGGCTTTTGAATCACCTTGATGACTATCTCTATGCCTCTAATGTTAGCCTTTGCAAACTGGTGGTAGGTATAAGGAACTATGCTTTGGGTATGCATCTATACCCTCCCGATGAACAACTCTTAACTGGTAATGGCATTGATAACATGGAATTTGATATGGGAAGTAAAATTTCCCAACTTAATTCCCACATTCACGTATCCAATGGATTGCATTCTGACCCTATTAAATATGGAGATCACTAGTGGCACTGGCACTGCCTTCTCTGGGTCAATTCATGTCTCATATAATGTGTTTATCGGCATAATATTAATAGATGCTCCTCCATCCATTAATGACCTGGGAAATGAGACCTCATTATTCATAGCTGTAACATACAAGGGGAGGTTATGAAAATAAGGCACCTGCCAATCTGCCTCTGAAAATACTACTTCAGAGGTGTATTTCTTAATCAGTCATTTAATTGGCCCTTGCCAATTTAATGAGGGGTCTCCTCGTTGTTGTACCGCCTCCAAAACTTTTCTTGTTATGACCACCATTGTGTCATATTTTACTCCTATTTGATCGAAGAACCACTTAAACTTGGGGCTCCTTGCTATGGCTTCGCACTCCGAGTCTAAGTCTACTTCGTATGTCTGGCCATTACAAACATATTCTACCTCGAATATCCCCCCTCATCTAGGGTAAGAATGACATTCACCTGGCGCTCTAAGAGGTTGAACTACTCTAATTCCTTGCCTTCCTCGTCTTCTTGGTCTGGGGTGAAGAACCATTCCCCATGCTCTCTTTCTATATCAATCTGGTGCCTATTGATCAAAGTTAGCTTCTCCAACTCTTTTGATATCTCATCACCATTTTCCCACTCCATTATCTCTTGAACTAATTATTCCTCATATGCCACTACCATATTGGCAGTGCCAAAGTGATGCGCTAGAAGTGGGTTTTTATTAACATCTACTGGGGGTATTTGCAAGGTACCATTGGCCACCTGCTCGCCAATGATTCTTTTTAAGTAATAACAGTCCTGGGTAGAGTGTTTCACCCACTGGTGTAACTCATAATATTTAGTGTTGGCTTTGTCCGCTGTTGTTGGAATTTCTCCATTCAGGTGAGGGGGACCCGCTACCCCCTCTCGTACCAATGTACGATAACAGTCCATAGCTTCTACTACACTACAAGGTAACAGTGGTGGAGAATCTTCTCTGAACTTTTTCTTATTTCCGGGGCTATTGTTCTTAGATCCGAAACCTCCCTTATTGCCTTTGGGATTTCCATCCACGTAGTTAACTGCCTATCTCCTCAAGATATGAAATCTTCCAAAAGTAAGCGGTACTTGTGTCCTCCAACCTGAGGTCCTTGGTTTGATTATTATGGTTATGTTGCTCGCAACCTTGGTGAACTTGTGAAAGGTTCCATTTCTAGCCTCATTGACCAGATGGAGTTTGTATTCCTCCAGGTACCCTTCAACACAAATTTGAATCAATCTTGCCCTTGCCACCTCCTCGTGGACATCAAGTTCTCTCTCACGAAAGCACTTAATATATTACATCAACTCCTCCCCAAGATTTTTCACCTCTTATGCCAAGTGTCTCAACGTGAACTTATCTTCCATCACGAAGAAATTTTGGAGAAATTATTTGTGCATCTCTTTCCAAGTAGGGATACTATTGGGTGCCAAATGGGAGTACCATGTGTAGGCCTTACCTGTGAGGGTCTTGGATAACTGCCTCAACCTCAGGTTTTTATAATTCTTATGCACTCCTAAGTATTCAACAAACTTCTTTACGTGCTCTCTTGGGTTCTCTCCTTTGCCAATGAACTTGATAAGTTTTGGTGGGTATACCCTTCTGGGTATGGTTTCTCATTCACTTCTCGTGGATAGGAGTCTTGCAACTCCTCATAACAAGTGAGAGGCCTCCTTTTGAGAGGAGGAGAGCAGCTTCCTCACCTCCTCCATAGTAACAGCATTGGAGGGGGATTCCTCTAAACCCACGCCCTTTGTTGATAGTGAGCTTGACAGTATTGGAACTTGCTTCAGTGCCACTTTTTAAGGTGGGGTTGTTTTTGCCAGAGCGGCCACAAGAGTGGTTGCCCCTCTAGAGAGGGCTGCTACCGGTGTTACGCATCCTTGACCTTAACTTGAAAGGTGTACATTAGTTTGTTTAAAGAAATCAAATAACATGCTCATAAGGCTCATAACTGTCATCGAAGCTGCCATCGGTGAACTAGTCTGCCCTGCCTGAGGACCAGAAGCCCTTGCTCCGATCACCACCACATCTTCATGAGTGGTTTGGTCACTCTGAGCCCGATTCCCAGGTACAATGTCATACAAAACTAGCTATTTATAAATGTCCAAACCTTCTTTGTCCATGAAAGCAAGAATACCTCCCCAACAGAGTCGCCAAATGTAGGAGGGTTGTGAGACTGGGGTCTATGAAGAACTGGAAAGGTTGAGGCATGACCCACTTCAACGAATGTTGCCTTCACGGTTCTCAAACACTTCTGGAATAGCCTCTGGTAAAACCTTCCCTATCTGGTAACAATGGAACTCAAGTTGTAGCCCACTCCCAGCAATGAGATGACCTTCACCGCAATAATAGTAACTTTACCCAAGAGAAACTCCTGAGAGTGATGGCTGTCAGGGTGGAGTGAAGGAACAAAGCACTTAACACTAAAAGAGAAAAAGTAGGGAGAGAATACTAGTGGTCTGGGGTGATTTTCATAGAGTAACGGCATGACTTGAGTTATGATTCTGACTTGACCTTGCCCAGGGGTCCTATTTATACTTGGGCACTAGGGCTGAGTTAGAACTTTTTGGATGCCAACTGAGGGGGGGTGAGGGACAAGGTCTGTAATGTACCTTTTGTCCCTACATGTGTGCAGCCTCCTGTCTCCTCTGACAGGTGCCACCTGGTGCAAACCAAAGTCAGAAAGCAAATGTGTCTACTCTTGAGGACAAAATATTTGATTTGATGAATATCATTTTAAGACGGTAACTTTTTGTACAAACTTTGTAAACCTTAGGAGGGGCTATTATGACGACCTCCTCTAAAATCTTTGTAAACTTTGAGGAGGGAGGTCCCAAGGACGACCTCCTATAAAATCTTTGTAACCTTGAGGATGGAGGTCTCAAAGAACACATCTTCTAAAATCTTTGTAAACTTGAATAGAGGTCTGAAGGACCATCTCCTCTCAAATCATTTTTCATACCGTTCATTTCTTGTGAGCAACCTTTTGGCTGCTCACTTTGATTGTGATTAAGTGTGAATTGTGTGAGGACTGGGTGACTTATAAGGTCTATTTACTAGTGTTCTCTCAATATTATAGTGCTAAGTGGTTGAGCTCTCTTAATAAACTTTTTTCCTTAACCACTAAGTTAAACTTCAAATAGATCCCATCTTGCCTAATAGAGCCCTGCCTGCTCAACTAGGCCACCTATACAAGAAATTAACATGTCACTCTAGTACATCTGTGAGTAATAAATCTTGGGGAGGGGGAGGGACCACTCCAGGTGGACCTCCTTTCCCACTAGTTCTTTTTTAAAAGATCATTCATATTTCTGGGGGCGAGGAGCTCCTCATGGCGAGCCTCCTCACCCAACTCCTATTTCTGTGGAGTTTGAGCAACTTGGGATGAGGAGATCCTCTTTGTGAGCCTCCTCACCCAACTCCTATTTCTGTGGAGTTTGGACTGACTGAGGCGAGGAGACCTTCCTGGGTCCCTCCTTGCATATCTTTAAATTCTATAAGCTTTGGGACATTTGGGGGTGAAGATTCCTTTCTGGGTACCTCCTCGCCCATTGTTCATTTATGTAGTTCTTGAGGAAATTGGGGCGAGGAGCCCTTCCTGGGGCACTCCTCGCCCAAGGTTTATTTATGTGAGCTCTAGGACATTTGGGGGTGAGGGGCCCTCCTCGCCTATTGTTAATTTATGTGGTTCTTGAGGAACTTGGGGCGAGGATCCCTTCCTGGTCCCCCCTCACCCAAGTTCTAATTTTGTGAGCTTTAGGACATTTGGGGGGCGAGGATCCCTTTCTGGGGCCCTCCTTGCCCATTGTTCATTTATGTGGTTCTTGAGGAACTTGGGGCGAGGAGACCTTCCTAGGGCCCTCCTTGCCCAAGATCTTGAGCTATCAATTGTGTACCCCTCTACATATGAATTTAAGATGAAAATTCAAAAAAAGGGGGATACGAGATGATCGAAAATAAGACGTCTCAAGAATTAATATTTTGAGAATCAATTGATTAAATAAATGAATATTTAAATAATTGGAGAATGGAAATAATATTCGGGAATGTTAGGCTAGTACTATGAAGGATAGGCATGATTAGCTGGGACATTGGATATATATATATATATATATATATATTAAACATACCACTATAGTGGATATGTTATCGGTTGAGGTTGCGCACCGTGGGAAATCTCTCTTGGTGAATCCCAGCAGGTGTAGTATCGGTTCCCAGGGTCATAGGTCTGTGTATGCCCACTCTGTGTGAGGTTAGAGTCCAAGTAGAGTAATGTGGTATGGTTACGACCCACTGACTTAAGACTATTACCGCCTCCAATTACATTTATGATTTTTGGGTCTAGTGGTGAGATTCCGACCCGGTGGCCCACGATGATGTTTGTATGCCTTGGAGCATGATCACATACCAAAAGTTCGGATCCAGTGAGTTATTGCTCTTAGGGATTGTGGTTACACGTATATAACGAGTGATATATATGTGTGTGTGCTTGACGTGATATTGAAAATACGTATATATCTGTGAACAAAAATATATATGGGCATAAGACATTAAAGTGTAAATAATGAATTAATAACTGGTGAAAGTTATTTGAAACGAACTTATAAATTATAATTTAGAATTATAGTGGTTTAGCGGATGTGTAAGATAAATAGATAAAATACGCGAGACATAGGGTAGCGTGTGAACTTATGGGTATATTTAGACTAGTTAGGTTGAGTAGCATAACTAGGATTGTAAAATGCATACGTTAGGTGCGCACTATAGTTCAGGGGTGAGGATTATCTCATGTGAGTACGACAAAAATTTAAATATGGAAGAATGTATTCATAATTATTATGCATTTAAATACTTGAATAATATTTTCAAAAGGTTTTGGCCTTTGACCTGTGTCAAAATATTTTCAAAAAAATTTAGGTGTCCAGCCACAGGGATGCCAAGCATTATTATCACCTCCAGGTCATCGAAGATCCAACAGTTGTGAAGTGTTGCAGGGATTGTTTAACCATTTTCTAATTTTGAAATTCTATATAGGATTCCGTCATTTATTAATCGGGCATATCGCCTAATGTCAGTTTTTCTTTCAGTTTTATTTAATTAAGTTGTATTAGATTATTGTATTGAATTGTAAACTAATGGTTTATTAGGTTAATGCATTTTATTATATTCCAGTATTCATGTAGGATTATGTGATTGTGGATTTAATTATTTATCTGGCATAGTAAATGGTGAATGGTTTTATTTATGTTAATTTAATTGAAGTTTAAATTTGATACACGACTAGATTATATAAGAGGTAGTTAGTAATAAATTGGATTTTGACAGTGATGCTAAGAATGAGGCATTTGATATTCCTATTTTATTTTTGTAGAGGGATGGCCAACCATTATTTTAATAAGTAGGGTATCACAAATGGTATCAGAGCATAAGGTTTTAGTGTCCTTAGGAGCTGTGCGAACTTACGACGTATTCAATGCTGCTTTTTTTTATGTAGAGCCCTATGCTTAGGACTGTCCATTCCTATTGTGATTTACGCTCTCCTGCTATTATGTATAATTGAAGTGAATCTTATACGAATTCGATTGTGTTTTATATGCTAAACAATAAAGGATGACCACCAAGGGATGTTAGGAGGACTGCATGAGGAAAGGCTCAACCGGAACAACATAGTATTATGATGACCACTGGGTTGCAGTACTTTTCCCAAGCACCACCACAATAGATGGTAGCGCTAATTTAGACTCGGCTAGTGTAGTCGGTGTAGGATATGGTCCGAAGGGCTTTTCAGAAGGGCCATTCGCAAGAGTTTGGGGAAAGTTTGGACTTGTGTTAACTATCAATCAGAAGGAGAACAACCAAAGGTATTTGCGTATGGTGGTGTGCAATAAATAGGGCTGTAAATTGGCCTGGGTGAGCCGGGCTTGGGGTTGCTCAGGCTCGGCCCGAACTCACTTACCGATGCTCAAACTCGAGCTCGACCCGAATTATTTTTTCCTATCTAGGCCCGAACTCGGCTCATACATATTACGGGCTTCGGACCCGATTTCAATTTTTTTTTATTAAAAAAGTTTGAATTAATTTTTTTTCTTGTATTTCCATCATGGAAAAAATTACACATTAAAATATGTTTGATATTTCACGAAATAAAATATATAATTATGAAATGTATTAAATTAAAACAAGGGAAATAAGAGTGAAAAGCTACAAATGCCTATTAAAATTCATACATTTAGCCAAATTTGATCACAAACAAAGGCCTATTGTGACTTGAGCAATTATTAAATCAAATACCCATAATGAGATTAACAATAAAATCATAAAATTTAAAATCACATGTAATCTAATGTATTATGACAAATGATTTTTTTTAAGTAGTAAATGAAATTAAAGAACGAAACCTAATTAAACAATGTTAACATAAATATGTTATATTATATAAATTATTTATTTATAAATATGAAGTTCGGACTTCGGGCCCAATTCGGGCTTGGCAAAGTTCGGCTCAAGCTCTGCCCGATATTCATTCAGGCTTGAAATTTTAGCTCAGGATTGGCTCGGCTCAAACTCAAATAAATCTCGGGCCAAAAATAGCGAGCCGAACGGGTAGGCTTCGAGCCTCGGGCGCTCAATTTACAGACCTAGAAATAACGCTCATAAATAAATTTTAGTGATTTTTTAAGCTGGTAGGAGCAGCGTTGCAGTGGTGGGAGTCAGTCACTACATATGAGAAAAGATATACTATAAATATTGAGAAATTTTGGGACCGTAAGTACTTTCATTTGCTGCTCAACCAGACATGCGAAGAAAGTTTCAGAACATGTCAAGAGGGACAGACAAGTACTGAGTATAAGGAAGAATTTGCTTGTTTAGCACATTTTGTATTCGACAGGTGGATACGGAGGAGAAAATGATGGACACACGAGTAGAATTCACCAGCTGTAAGGACATATTTTATAACTCCGTTATCAATTAATTATGTCGTATACCGTTACAACTGTCGAAGAAGTTCAAGAGTAATATACATCAAGACGGATCCGAATATATCAAGGTTCTTCATCAAAAAGGCTCCGCAAAGTTTACTTTGGTAAGGTTATGTTTTAAATACCTTAAATTTGCACTTAGAGCTTTGGGATATTTTTTCAAAATATTTTCTAAGTGTCGGAGTGGACTTTTTCGTCAAAATTTGAGAATGAGTAATTTTTCTAAGTCCTGTAGCGTACCTCATTTTTTACGCTAGACCGTTCAAGCGAGATCTCATCTCGTTCGAGCGACATGTTGATGTCGCACGATGTCGTTCAAACCACATGTGTACGTCGTTCGAGCGAGATCCCTATTTCGTTCGAGCGGCTGAGCCGGCGCATTTTATATAAATACTCATTAAATGGTTTCGTTTTCATTAAGAAGTCCCAGTGTTTTGAAAGACAGAAAACTGCGAAACAACAGAATCCTTTTGACTTCTTCTTTTAGGGTTTAATCCCTTTTTGTTTTCAATTCACAAAAAATCCCATATGCTTTGGTGAATTATTTTGGTGTTCAAGAACACACTTTGCTTTTGTTCAACCTCTGTGGAGAAGGCATCTCCATGTTTGATCGGAGGATACCGAGCTTAGTCATTCTGCGTGTGGATGAGCCGAAGACGATGAACTGACACCTGGAGGGTATTTCGCTGTCTCTCGTATCTTTGAAGGTTTGCTGAAGGCACCGTGCATTACACACTTGTGGGCGATTATCAAGTTGTATGTAAGTCAAAGGTCTTGAGAATTCTTCAAAGTGTTATAAAAGATTTTACCCAAAAGGTTTTTTTTTCCTGAATCAGTCGTCTTTATTTTTCATGCATGGTTTGAATGATTTATGACATTTAGATGCATGTTTAGCAGCTGAATTAATTTTGTTTAAAAATAGACTCTAATTAAATAAGGTTTACTTGGAAACTTGCGAATTAATTTAAATCAATTATCACGCATCGCATTTATCATTTTACATTAGCACATATGGTAAAATCTATCTTGGACGAGTTATGCGGATGTCGTCAATATCGTACTGTTATCGTGTCAATATCAATGATTCCATGAGAAGGGAGCCAAGAGATTAAAGAATCTCATCAGTAGGCAAGACTGGATATAATCGGTGCTAGTGGGCACCACAAGGGGATAACCAAGAGAGGGACCCATTGAAATTCGCATACTAATCGGTGTTAATGGGCACCACACGGGGGATAACCAATCGGTGTTAATGTATATGATCGCATACTAAAAATTCTCATCTAGTGAGCTCTTGCTCTGAGGGATAACGGTTACACGTATATAGCGAGTGATATATATATGTGTGCTTGATATGATATTGAAAATATGTATATATCCATAAAGAAAAATATATACGGGCAAAAGACATTAAAGCGTGAATAATGCATTAGTAGCTAGTGAAAGTTATTTGAAATGAACATAAAAATTATAATTGATAATTATACTTGTTTAGCGGATGTGTAAGCTAAATAGATAAAATATGCGGGACATAGGGTAGCGTTTGGACTTATGGGTATATTTATACTAGTTAGGTTGGGTAGCATAACTAGGTTGGTAAAATGCATACGTTAGGTGCACACTGTAGTTGAGAGGTGAGGGTTATCTCATATGAGTGGAAATAATTTAAATATGAAAGAATGTATTCATAATTATTATGTATTTTAATTACTTGCAAAATATTTTCGAAAGGTTTTGGACTCTGACCCGTGTCAAAATATTTTCAAAAACTTTTAGGTGTCCAGCCACAGGAATGTCAAGCATGATTATCACTTCCCGGTCATCAGAGTTGTAGCAACTGTGGAGTGTTGCAAGGATTGTTTAGCCATTTTCTATCATTGAAATTCTAGATTGGATTCAGTGAGTCATTATCTGAACATGTCCCCCAATGTCAGTTTTCTTTCAGTTTTATATAATTCAGTTATATTGCATTATTGTATTGAATTGTAAACTGATGGTTTATTCGGTTAATGTATTTTATTATATTCTAATATTCAGATAGAATTATGTGATTGTGAATTTAATTGTTTTTGTGAATAGTTGATGGTGAATGGTTTTATTTATATTAATTTAATAAAAGTTTAAAATTGACACACGACTTGATTAAATAATAGGCGATTAGTAATAAATTGGATTTTCGACACTGATGCTAAGAATGAGCTATCTGAGATTTTTGTTTATTTTAGTAGAGGGTCGAACACCCATTATTTTAATAAGTGGGATGTCATAATCACACAATATAAAGGGAAGAAAAATGTAAAAATTTCCATTAATACTTAAGTTATTACAAGGAAATTGGAGAAAAATAAGTAATTGACAACAAAAAGGTAAATACAATTGAATCAATTACGTGATCAATATGACTAATTCGTTGAAGTCTCAATCCCAACAGACGAAATATCCAATGCATAGGGAGTAACAGTCTCAGATAAATCTTTATCCTCGATGGACCCCCAAGAGTCACCCTGTCAACTAAGTGTTGAGGACGAAAAAGTCTGTCACCTCCATCCAGACTGTAGTCGCTGAGGTACTCATTATTAAGCTAATCGGAATGGCATCCATTGGGATCCACGAAACATCAAACTTATAAGGGGGTTTGGATGATCAAGACGGAAAAGGTCATGTTATAATCATAATTCACAGTTCTTGGGCACCTTTGCTATTGTTAGGGCATTTAGCAAACTATTATTATAGCCAATCTTCTGAGCACTGTTCAGAGAAGTGTCCATACTTAGAAGAGATTTATCATATCTAATATCCATACTTGGCGAGGTTGATTGTAAAACTATAATACAAAGTAATTGAGCTTCTCGAATAGACTCTTGGTGTCCCTCACTTTATCATGTAAAGACTTTTTTATCTTCTCTAACTCTTCATTCAAATGACCACCCATTTTCTCCTTGAAGGAAGATGGACCCTTAATGATCGCAACCTTATCATTTAAGGACTTTTGAGTCTTTTTCATCTCCTCTCATAGATGGGTATTCTCTTCTTCTAAGAATGAGGCTCTTCTCCAGCCTGTTCACCTTATCGTGACTTATTAAGTCTTTTAAGCTCAACCCTCAGGTTATTTTCTCCTTCTCGAGAAGGGAAACGACTTCTCTGGAAACCATAAGATCGGTATGAAGAACAAAGTTCTTATTTTCATGAGCAAACTCAATATCGACCAGTTTTATATCAAAACCTCATTCTCTGCTCAACTCGACAACCTTTTGGTTAAAGTCATCCCTCAGATTGGCTCACGTCTCCTTATGACTACTTTGAGTGGTAAAAATCATGTCATGAAGGGAAACGTTATCTGGCACAACCTGATGAAAGATATGATAAAGGTTCAAAGAGGCGTCCTTTTCTCAAACAAACACATTAACACCCAAGTGTTGGTCGAGATCATTATCATCATCTTCGGTACGACCAACAACAAAAAATCTTTCGTGTCTTTCTTGTAAGTCATTTTGAGTAGCGACCAGTGCTTCAAATCTTACATTAAACTGCATGAACAAGTGGTCGAGTATATAAGCTTGGCAAACATAAAAAAAAATATACAAAATATCATAAGCTTCTCGACCTTCTCTTTCTCGACAGCTTGAAGAGAAGTTATGGCCTCCAACTGGTTGGTCCTAATCACAACAACTTGTTCTACATGCACCTGAATAAGATTAGTAGCATCTTGTCCTCTAACCTCCTCCTCTTTATCATCGTCATCATCATCATTATCTTCCTCCTCAATTTGGAGAGGGGAACCTGTATTATGCTCCTTGAAGAGGTCGAAATCCTAAGCAATGTCGACCTTCACAAGGGACTTATCTCATCCATTATTAAAAAATATATTTCTAAGGTATGCAATCTAGATATCATCATTAACAAAGGCCTTGCCCCATCCACAAGTATAGGCATCATATTTGTCCTCTGACATGTCACCTAAGGCCTTTTTAGCTCCGTCATTGACCTCATCAGCTGATTTTTTTTGTGATCTTGACCTAGAACTTGGCAATAAAAGTATATGTCTTGGTTTTATCTATAGAGAACGTGATGCGAAGAGTCATGAATCTTATTTTGAATATTATTCTTCTCAGCCTCCAGGCTTTTGACTTTTTGGTCATGCTTTATCTTCTCGATCGCCTAGGCAATATTAAGTGTCCAAACAGACTTTAAAGATTTTCCTAACTCCTCAAAATACACCTAAACATCAATAAAAGACTCATTCAATGCGTAATTACTCTCCAACAACTGATCAGAATCTATCAGAAACTACCAGACAAGGGGCAGACAAAGGTGAGTAAAATACATATAAAAGGAAACGTAAAAAAAGAACAAAAGTAAATGATAAACTTATGAAGGAGAGATTGTGATTGACTTCCAACAACTGAGCATGAAGAAAGGCAGAAGTAGTTATCCTATCAATAGGAAAGACCCTCGATCGAGTTAAGTCTCAGGCCAGGTCGGGGTGAGTAACTACAGATTGGGCAACTCCCTTATCCTTATCAACATTTTTTCCCCATAATGTCCAGTGGGGGAGGGAGGATAAGATCCCTCATTTTCCTCTCTGAAATGGACTCATGTTCCTTGAAGGGGAAATTATTGATGTCCATGGGGTTATTAGAACCCCCAACTTCACTTTTCTTGCTTGCTAGTCGAGCAAGATCTTTCTTTTTGCCCGACGGGCGAGCAGTGGAAGGAGACTTGGTACCAATATTTGCGGTGATCAAGTTCATAACCTTCCTCTTGGCTATAACACTGGGATAAGCCATAGTAGAATGAACCAATGAAACTTCTAAGGTTTTAAAGGAAGATAATGTTCCTTCCTCATTTGATCCCTTAGAAAGGTGGAAGCTTTTAGTCATCCAAGGTAATGGGGATGATCGGGAATTGACACTGGATCACTAGTGCTGACCACAGGATGAGCAGTGAAAGAGGTTGTATAACTCCTATACTGCAACAAATATGAAGCAGATCTGATGTGCTCGTCTGCAACTTTCTGATGCAAACTCCAGATAAGTTTCAAATGTTTTATGTTAATGTCAGCTTCTTTTGGAGTTTTTCTCTTACTGTCAACTGCAAACAAATACATATTGAAATATCAGTCACACATTTATTCAAACGTAATGAAGTCACAACTTCAGAAATAAAATAAGATGAAAATAACCTATCCCATTGCCATATGGAGGGCATCTGGGACCTTGATATACTTCATCTCCAATCAAAGGGGCATGTTGCCAATTTTTGATAACCACGCCATGTTCAAAATAATCCCTATTAGCATCAGGGAGGTTGACAACTGAGGCCCTATTCAAAAATCTAGTTTTTAAATAAAAAACATTGTCTAGAACAGCCCATCTGTAACAATACATAATCTCAAGAATTCCTATACGGGTTCCGTGAGTTTGATTTAACCTATACACCCCATTAACTATTCTCCATGTGTTGGGGGCTATTTTTGCAGGGACAACATCAAAATAATGACAGAACTCTAAGCACAAAGGGTTTGGTGGAAAAGAAAATCCACATTCCGCAATAAAGAGGCTGGGGAACCAGTGTCCCTCAGCCAAACGAAAATAATCTAAAGGCTCAGAAAGATACTCTAGAATTACCCAAGATAGAATAGAAAAGTCAGAACGGAATTTCTCAAGAGATTCAATAACATAAACCATGGTGAATAAAAGAAATAAAGAAGGAAGAAGATCTTACAGGAAAAAGGAGATCTGTTGACAACAAACGAAGAAAGGGATGAACGCACAAGAGAGAGAAAGACTATGGAAAACTCGAAAGCAGAAATTGGAAAAGGTAGAGGATGATGGGATTGCCAATGAAGCTTAAATACTTTGCCTTGGGAAACGGCGAAAGAAATGATTACAAAAAGAAACTATTACGCTATCGACGGCTAAAAGGACAAAAAGTGCGCGAAGATCGAAGCGCTTATAAAAATTCAAAAAAGGCGGATTCTGCGAATTTGGAAGACATTCGAACACGGAGAAAATGCTCCTAAAAACCAGGAAGATCATTTAATATTGCCATATACCGAGAAAGAATGTTCCATATTCCTCAAAGTTCGAAATATGAAACATTGGGGGCTTATGTTGATACCAAAATTAATATGCTGATATAGACGAATAATAAGAAGACATGTGTCGACCTACGTGGCACAATAGCACGAGGAAGTTTATTTCCCTGACTAAGTCATACTCACTCCGAGCAGCAAGTGTACTCCGAGGAACTCCTAAACGACGAGCAACTCCTAAACGACGAGCAACTAAGGCGGTCCGAGCTGCATCTCGGCCACAGCATTGATTGCCAGATAATCAACAGTTCAACTATTCATTGAATGCTTATCATACTGACGTATATTCTTAAAGGGCATTAATTGTTTACCCTTGCACATGTACATCCCAAGGGCTATAAATACATTGTATCACCCTCATTCAAAGGGACCGGATTTTCTTGATAGAATTACATATCGAGAACTCTAAAACACTTGGCAATAACAGAAACAGTGGACGTAGGCCATTCTTATAAGGCTGAACCACTTTAAAATTCTTTGTCTCATTTATATTTATCTGTGATTAAATAATTAGAAGCAATCTAATTTTTTACATCAACAGATTGGCGCCATCTGTGGGAAACGACTATTATTATCGTTTTTCACCAAAAATCATTCATCATCAATGGCAGATAATCCGGAATCCAGCAATCGAAATGCTAGAAATGCTGGAAATCCTCCAAATCCCTCTGCACCTCCAGATCTGGCTGAAATTATGACGAAACTGGCTCAAGGACAAACCGCCATGCAAGAGAAATTGCGGCAACTCATACAGACCCTTCATGGCGGTGCACCTGCACATTCGGGACAACGAAGTGGTCAGAGGCAAACCTATTTACTTTATTCACGATCCAGGCGTACAGATGCGTATCGTAATGAGGAATCTGATGATTTCTCTTATCAACCTGGGCGAACTTCATCAATACTGGCTACAGATACTGAGCAACGTATCACTCTCTCCCCAGAGAGACCCAGTGCTTTGGAAAGACTGAGTAGGGTGTCTCCTTTCAGTCGACTAGGCCCTAGGAGGAATAGGAGTCCACCTAAAACCATGTCGAGGAGTTTTCGACAACCATCAGATATAAGAGAAGGATCAGCACAATCACGACCGGTTGCTCGTCAAGATAGATCTCAGGAGGCCACGTCAGAACAATCAATTGCTCGAACTAATAAGCCCGAGGAAGGAAATGATACGTGGAAAGGTTCCATTTAGAGATTGGAGGATAGATTGGGAGAAATGGCTAAGGCGAAGAATCCCCTACAACGAACTTTTGTTCAAGGGATACCTTTTGTCCAGGCCATTGTGAATTTTCCTACCCCGTCAAAGTTTAAAGCACCTGTGGTGACCCCCAAATATGATGGAAAGACAGATCCTGTTCTGCACATAGAGCAATATCAAGCTGCTGCCGACATCTATGCCGTCCCCGACGAGATGAGATGCAGAACATTCTCAGGAACTCTTACTGGATCTGTCCAGATATGGTACAACAATCTTCCTCGGGGTAAGATTTCAACTTTCTTTCAGTTAGTCGAGTTGTTCATTGGCAATTTTTGTTTTGGAGCAAAGCCAGTAAAACGAGTAGCACACTTGTTAAGTGTTAGACAAAAATCTGGTGAGAGTACTAGAGATTACATAACTCGTTTCAATAATGAGAAGCTGGAAGTCATAGATTATGAAGAAAAGACAGCAATCACCGCCTTGATGAGTGGGTTGTTGCCTAACAAGTTGTATTACACTTTGGCCAAAGATCCACCTACAACTATGTCAGAGTTGATGGCAAAAGCGGCCAAAATCATGAATGTCGAGGAGGCTATGGCTGCGAAGAAGAATATGGATAAAGAAACCAAGGTGGAAGTCGACAAATCTAAGAAAAATGAGCATAAGGGTAATGGCGGTGATAAGCATTCCAAGAATAATAAGTCGTCATGGGAAGTCCGGAAGAAATTCGATAATTATACTCCTTTGAAAATGGGTATTAATCACGTTTTGGAAGAAAAAAGATAAATGGAGAATGTCTGTTGATTTCACTGATCTCAACAAGGCATGCCCAAAGGATCACTTTCCATTGCCCATATTTGATCAACTAGTGGATGCTACCTCGGGACACGAGCTACTCAGCTTCATGGATGCTTACTCTGGCTACAACCAGATCAAAATGAAACTTGAAGACAGAGAAAGTACTTCTTTTATTACCCCTAGGGGAACTTATTGTTATAATGTTATGCCTTTTGGTTTGAAAAATGCAGAAGCGACATACCAGCGGCTGATGAACAAGGTTTTTGCCGAACAAATCAGTTGCAATATGGAAGTCTATGTCGATGATATGCTGACAAAGAGCAAGAAAGCTGCTGATCATCTAGTTGACTTAGGTCAGACCTTTGATCAACTGGATAAATACCAAATGAAGCTCAACCTGACAAAGTGCACATTTGGAGTACGAGAAGGAATGTTCCTCGGATACATCGTCAACCAGCGAGGCATTGAGGCGAATACAGAAAAGATCAAAGCTCTTTTAGGGTTGCGATCTCCAACGACGAAGAAAGAGGTGCAGAGTCTTACAGGACGAGTTGCAGCGCTCAACAGATTTGCATCCCGAGCAACTGATAGATGCCTCCCATTCTTCAAAACACTTCGTAAAACTTTCGATTGGAATGATGAATGTGAAAAAGCCTTTCAAGACTTGAAGAAATATTTGGGAGCACCTCCACTGTTGTCCAGGCCAGTAATGGGAGAAAAGTTGTACTTGTACCTGGCAGTATCAGAGAATGCAGTCAGCTCGGCATTGATCAGAATGGAGAATGGAGTCCAGAAGCCAATTTATTACACAAGTAAGGCTTTCCGAGGTGCAGAGATCAGGTACCCAAAGCTGGAAAAATTATCATTGGCATTAATTGAGGCAAGTAGAAGAATGAGGCCATATTTCCAGGCCCATACCATCGTCGTGTATATCGATATGCCCTTGAGACAAGCCCTTCATAAGCCAAAAAAATCAGGAAGACTGATGTACTGGGCAATAGAGCTCGGTGAATATGATATTGTGTATGAACCCAGATCATCATTAAAAGGGCAAGTTGTAGCAGATTTTATAGCAGAGTTTACTTATCCTGATACCCCCGAGGAATAAAAGATGCTCGCTGATCAACCAGTGGATGTTAAAGAATCAACATACATAAGCTCAGACCAACTCCGGTTGGTAAAAGGGCTTGTGGATATTGAAGGATTATCAAATTCGAGCTCAGACCAACTCCGGTTGGTAAAAGGGCGAGAAGAGATGATCGACGAGGAGCGAAAAATATCAGGGGAGGATGAAAGGAAACAACAAATATTTCACCGAGGAATTTTGTCAGATAAGAAATTCGAAGACGAGTTATCTATATGGAGGCTATATGTAGATGGCTCATCTTGCACTGCAGGATGTGGCGCGGGAATAGTTCTGAGCACTCCAGACGAGGTCGATATGGAATACGCCCTGCGATTCCAATTCAAATCTTCCAATAATGAGGCTGAGTATGAGGCCATGATAGCAGGTTTTAATTTAGCAAAGACTATGGAAGCGCAACAAGTGATGGTATTCAGTGATTCTCAATTAATTGTGAATCATATGATGGGAACATATGAAGTTAAAGGAGAATTAATGGTCAAGTATCATGAAAAGGTGATGGAGTTGCTGGCAGAATTCAATGCCATTCAGTTGATCAGAATACCAAGAATGGAGAATGCACAAGCAGATGCACTGGCCCGACTAGCATCAGCTACTCGTACCGAGCTGTGAAGAACGATACCAATTGAAGTATTAGAAAGTCGGAGCATAGATGAAGACCTGACGATGAATATTATTACCCTTGATTTAGGACCATCTTGGATGGATCCCATCAGGGCATATATTGAGGAAGGAGAATTACCAGAGGATAAGCTCACTGCCAAGAAATTGAAGTTTAAAGCTGCTCGGTATGTACTAATTAATGGTGTTTTATATAGACGAGGAATTATGGCAGGTGTGCAAAGATGTGTACATCCCTTCGAGGTGAAAGAATTGATTGAAGAGATCCATGAAGGGTCCTATGGAGCCCATGTAGCAGGTCGGACACTTTTGCAAAGGGTGATGACGCAGGGATACTATTGGCCAACGATGAGGGCTGATTGTATAGCCTATGCTAAGAGATGTGATAAATGTCAACGTTTTTCCTCCATCAGACGAACTCCACAAGCATTGTTGACACCCATAACTTCCCCTTAGCAATTTTCCATGTGGGGAAATGATTTGGTTGGACCACTGCCAACGACCCGAGGAAGATTCAAGTACCTCGTCGTCGCAGTAGATTATTTTACTAAGTGGGTAGAAGCTGAGCCACTTATTGATATGACATACGAGAAGGTGTACCAATTCATTTGTAAGAACATCATCTGCCGATATGGTCTCCCTCATGCCTTCATCACAGACCATGGAACATAATTTGATAACGAGGAGTTTGCCGCCTATTGTCATCAGTCAAACATTTTGAAGGTTCATTCAGCACCAGGCCATCCTCAAAGCAATGGACAAACTAAAGTGACGAACAGAACATTACTAAATGGTTTGAAGAAGAGGCTAAGTGAGGCTAAAGCTAATTGGATTAATGAGCTACAGTCAGTATTGTGGGCTTACCGAACAACTCCCCTAGCAGCAACTAGAGAATCACCATATATGCTGGAATTTGCAAGTGAGGCCGTAATACCTGCCGAGTTGGGTCTTCCAACACACAGAGTGCTGAATTTCAATTCCCCAATCAGCGACTTGATGAGGAGATTAGATTTGGACATGCTCGTGGAAGTTAGAGAAGAGGCAACCATTAGGAATGCTGCTTATCAATAACGAACAGCCATGTTCTACAACAAGAGGGTGAAAAAATGCGACTTAAAAGAAGGAGATTACGTGCTAAAGAAGGTCATTCAGAAGCACAATAAGTTGGAAGCAAACTGGCATGGACCTTACCGAGTTACAGAAGTTGTTCGACCAGGAACCTACCGAATAGCAACTCTAGAAGGAGAGGAATTTAAGAATGCATGGAATGCTGAACACCTACGCAAGTATTATCAGTGATGTAAAATGTAAAGCAGTTCCATCAATATGAATAAAACGATGATATTTCGCCATCTTCTCTCCTTTTATTGAAAGTTTTTCGGGGAATACTAGTGTGTAACACTACGCTGCTCGGCAGTAAAAAGAACACGATAGTTCAAGCTCAGACCAACTCCGGTTGGTAAAAGGGCGAGAACACGATAGTTCAAGCTCAGACTAACTCCGGTTGGTAAAAGGGCGAGGACAAACCATACTCCTTTGGTTAGGAGGCGTACACTAGCTCAGACCAACTCCGGTTGGTAAAAGGGCGAGTGGACATTGATGATGCCGAAAATCGGCACCACCAGGTGAGGTGTTTGCAAGCTCAATATAGGTGCAACAATGGCAGCACAGCTATATGGATAAGGTAAGAATGAGGTGAGGATAAGAGGAATGAACACAGGAATATAAGTGGTTCAGCCAAACCGGCCTACGTCCACTGTGAGTGTGTGTGAATAATATCACTGAAAGAAGGCACTAATGGCCATGGATACAACCTCTCAAGCTCTTTCTCCCTCTATCGTGTATACTTAGAATTTCAGCTAGGGTTTTAATATCTCGATCCCCTTGCAAGGTTGGGGGTGATCCCATTATATAGTGCCTAGGGGGTGTAATGTACCCCCTATGCATGTAATGTGCATGTGTGTAGCCTCCTCACCAATGGTGGCGTGCCAGCTGTCAGGGCCACATGTAGGTAATGATGATGAAATATTCCCCCACACGTGGAGAATAATCTTGTTATAACTGATTTATGCCCAGGTGTTCTTGTCCAAATGTCAACAGATGCCTGGTCAGTCATGTTGGTGAATGGCCTCGGCATAGGAGAGGCCGAGATATAAAGGCTGGTCACCCGCCCAATCCATGAGGTGTCAGGGGATATCTCGGCCTTATGTCAGCCGAGGTATGTACCCGTGTCGGCCTGGGCCGAGTCCAGTCGTGCTGATGGTAAACGATGCCTCAGGTAACCTCGGCCTCCTCCGAGGTAGGGTTCATGTCGACCGGGGTTTCTATTCCTTGGTACCTGGAGTTGGTGTTCTGTGAAATGGGAAGTGTAGGTTATAATGTCGGCCTCGGCCGAGGTACACCTGGCCGAGGGATGACCTCGTGGGCCCCCCAGGCACTGGTGGACCGGCCGTCATCTCGGCCCTCATCTCGGCCGAGGTATGCACCCCCAGGCCGAGGTCATACTAGGGCATATCAATCACCCCCCAGCCCTTAGCCATTTGCGAGAGTGGATGGCTAGGGGGTTCTTGCCTCCGAGGTCTATTCACCCCAAAGTCAATACCTGCTTGACACTTGTCCGCTGCCAAGGTGTGCCCACTTGGTTGGCACATGTAGCCAGTTGTCCCTTTGGCTTCCCAAGGCAATGATGAGCCTTGGGAATCGTGCCCAAGTATTTAAAGGTTTAAACCATTTTCCTTCTTCTTCTTCCTCATTTCTCTCCTGTTCAAGCGACTGTTTCCTTGTTTTCTGAAACTTCAATCTCTCTCCGAAGTTGGCCCTTGCTCCAGCAATTGTTCTGCCGAGGGATACCTTCCTTCTTGCGCTATACTCTCCACGTTCTTTCATCAATCCTACCTTCAGGTATCCTCCCTCTCCATCTCCTTCGTTTTTGATATTTTTAATTTTGAACTTTCCGGTTAGTTCTTTGAGTTTTCCGGTGAGATCTTAGGGTTTCCGGTGAGATCTTGGGGTTTCCGGTGAGATCTTGGGGTTTCCGGTGGGCCAGGCTTCCTGCATAGGTTCTTTAGTTTGATCTAAAATTCCCTTAACTTTTCAAGCCATCTTTGTTTGTAGTTTTTAGGATATTCCCCAAGTTTAAGATCTGCAAAAGCCTTGGGTCGTCCCCAGATGCTCAGACCCTTGTACCAACTTCTTGAAGACTTTCCATCTCTAAAAGAGAAGACCTTGGATAAAATTAGACAAATAGAGAGAGCTCAGGAAGAAGCTCGTAGGTCGCAAGAGTTCCCCATCAGACCCCTCTTTCCTCCTCCTCTCAAGATCTGCAAAAGCCTTGGGTCGTCCCCAGATGCTCAGACCCTTGTACCAACTTCTTGAAGACTTTCCATCTCTAAAAGAGAAGACCTTGGATAAAATTAGACAAATAGAGAGAGCTCAGGAAGAAGCTCGTAGGTCGCAAGAGTTCCCCATCAGACCCCTCTTTCCTCCTCCTCTCAAGGTAGTATACCCTCGTCCTCCTGAAAATTTTTACCAGACAGACGCCTCTGCCAACAATTTGCGATGTCCGAGTCTGAGTCTTCTACCTCTGATCCAATGTCAGTGGACTCTTTCCAAGAGGCCATGGACTTCACTACTCAGGCTGACCAGAACCCTGATCATGCCGAGGTCTCTAGCCGTGCCTCGTCCCAGAATGGCACAAGTACCTCTAGTTCTTCTTCAGAGGTTGAATTTGTAGAGCCAAGTGTGGTCGTGCCTGGCATCCTAAATGCTATTCCCCTGTCGGCCGTAACCGAGGCCGAGTTTGCTCAGAGGTTCCCCGGTAACCCGTCCACGTCTGCTCCAACCGACGTGGAGTCTGACGATGATGAGGATGCCGAGAGTGAAGTTGACACCTCTGAGGCAGACGAGTACGAGAGTACCATCACTGAGGTGGATTTACTGCACTTCAGGTACTTATACTCCATTAGCCCCTCTATCCACTTGAGGAGACCTCTGAGAGAAGAGAGGGCCTACCACTGCAGGGATGGGGAAATCTGCCTGTACGAGCAGATGTTCAAGTTAGGTTTTCGTCTTCCCTTCCACCCCGTCATTAGGACCATTCTATCATTCATTAACTTGGCCCCCTCGCAGCTCTCTCCCAATGCCTGGAGGGTTATTATAGGGGCCATCATCTTGTGGAGGGAGGTTCACCACTCTGACCTCCCAGTGCAGGTCTTTGCTGGTTGTTACGTCCCTACCTCGGCCAAGAACCATCCGAGCTACTACCACTTTGTGGCTCGGAGGCCTGAGAAAAAGATGCTCCTGGTCACTCAGACCTCTAACCATAATTGGAAACCCAGGTACTTTTTTGTCTCAGGGCCTTGGGAATTTGGTTCTTCCATCCCTTCGTCCATCTTCGAGCCGAGAATACCCCGGAAATGGGGAAAAGTTACCATGGCTGCCAGGGCCGACCCTGGACTAAGTGTGCAGCATGGCAAAAGGGTGAAGGCCCTGCAGGACCAAGGGTCCCATGGGATGTTTGTCAAATTTGAGCATCTGCTGACCCCCCAGTATCTCTCGGGGACGAGTCTTGGCGGAAGTCCCTTAGCTGACTTTGGTAAGGAAATTTATTTAAACCCAAAGTGTAGCCTCTTACCATACGTACTTTATTTCTGACTCGTATCTTTTTACTTTTGCAGAGAAACCACCAGACGTTTCAGATGAGCTGTGGGAGATGGCAGCTCCAAGTTTATCCAGGCTTGTCAAGAAAACTGGCATGAATGCTCCTCCACCTGCTCCCTCAACATCCAAGTCAAAGAAAAGGGCACCTGAGGTCCATCCTCCTGAGGATCAGAGGCCGAGCTCCAGGACCAAGAGGCCCTCAGACACTGTCATCCCTGTCACGGCCGACACGTTATCAGCCCGTCTGGATCAGTTAAAACTCTCTGATAGCGTGGTCGGCCACAGCCGACAGGCCATGGACGCTCTTAACAACATGATGACCGAGGCTGACAAGCGTTTCTTCAGGTCCATGGAGACTCCCATGATGGTTGAATTTGGCCTTCACCGAGTAGTCCAGGTACAACTTGTTCTTGTACAAAGTCCAACATCTGATGCTGCTTCTTATCTAACTTCTTCCTTTACTGTGCAGGGTGCAGCTGCCATGTATCAGCTATCCAACTGGGCCCTGAGGAAATTTCCCCTTATTCAAAAAGGGCAGGAGGCTGAGAAAGTCGAGGGTACTCTAAAGGCCGAGGTCGCTCGTCTGAGGTTAGAGTTGCAAGAGGCCGAGACAAAGGCCCAAACCTCTGAAAACAAAGCCCAAGCTCTGGAGAAGGACATTTCTGCACTTGTTCAGAGTCATACCAAGGCTCTGAAGGACAAGGACGATGCTTTGCAGAGGAAGGTTGATGCTGCGGTGAAGGCTTCTCTTGCAGATGCCTCGGAGACAATAATTGTTGAATATAAGGTCTCTGAGGAGTTTGTAGGATTTGGTCTGGAGTACCTTGAAAGGGGTATCAAGGCCACCTCCAAATGGGCCGAAGTAAGGGAGGCCGAGGTTGGCACCATTAAGGCCTCAGATTTTGTGGGCCTCGGCCTTGCCGACGCCCAGTTTGCCCAGGCCTTGCAGGAGATAGAGGATGAAGCTGCTGCCCCTGGTCAAATGGTTACTCTGGAAGGGACTGACCTCGGAGATACTGACCCTGCAAACGAGGTAGCTCAAGTGACCAATACCGAGCAGGACGATCCAGACGAGACATCAAACATTCCTCCTTCAGATGTTTGACTTGTATTTTGCATTTTTTGTTTTGACTTGTAATTTCTCAAACACGTGAATGTTATGCAATTTAATTCTTTTGTTGAATGCAAATGTCTCCATCTTTATTTGTGAATGTGTATGAATGCTATGCACCTTCTGAAGTCATTACTGAATGTGATGCCATAACCAACGCTTAAGAGTCTGAGGTCCTCACTTAAGAGGTTATCCTCATAACAAATTTCACCAAATGAATGATGTTAAGAGTCTGAGGTCCTACAGCCGAGGTGTTCGAACTCAGACCTCGTCACCACCAAGTGGTGTTATGAGAGTCTGAGGTCATCAACTAGGCCGAGGTAACTCATAATTTCACCAAATTAATGATGTTAAAGGTCTGAGGTCCTTACCTAATAAGTTAGCCCCATATTAAATCACCAACTGAATGATGTTAAGGGTCTGAGGTCCTCTAGCCGAGGTGTCTGAGCTCAGACCTCGTCACCACCGAGTGATGTTATGAGGGTCTGAGGTCATTACCTAGGCCGAGGTAACTCACAATGTCACCAAATTAATGATGTTTAAGGTCTGAGGTCCTCTAGCCGAGGTGTCTGAACTCAGACCTCGTCACCACCAAGTGATGTTATGAGGGTCTGAGGTCATCACCTAAGAGGTTATCCCCATAATAATATTACCAAATCAATGATGTTAAGGGTCTGAGGTCCTCTAGCCGAGGTGTCTGAGCTCAGACCTCGTCACCACCAAGTGGTGTTATGAGGGTCTGAGGTCATCACCTAGGCCGAGGTAAGCCTCATAACAAATTTCACCAAATGAATGACGTGAAAAAAGAAACAAGAATTTGCCATGGAAACTGATCTTCATTCATAACGTCTTCTCAATAAGATGGTACATTTATAATTGACAAAATAGATGCAACGTTATATGAAATATCTCTTCAGGTGATCAGCATTCCACGGGTTGGTAAAGGGTTCTCCCTCCAGGTTCTCTAGCCTATACGTGCCAGGCACAACCTCTTCCGTTACTCTGTAGGGGCCATGCCAGTTCGGGTGCAGTTTGTTTGTTTTCTGTAAGGTCTTCTTAAGCACTAGATCTCCCACCGCAATGGGTCTTGCTTTCACTCTTTGATTGTAGAATTTTGCCGCCCTCTGCTGGTAGGCTGCTTTCTTGACCTCCGCGTCTTCCCTTATTTCTTCAATGAGGTCCAAGTCTAACCTCCTCCTTTCCTCATTGCTGTCCTGGTCATAGGTCTGAACCCGATGAGTTGGTAGGCCTATCTCCGTTGGTATGACGGCTTCTGAACCGTGCGCCAGCATGAATGGGGTTTCCCCCGTGGGTGTCCTTGTTGTGGTCCTGTAAGACCATAGCACAGCGTAAACCTCTTCTGTCCATCTCCCCTTTGCGTCTTCTAATCTCTTCTTGATTCCATCCAAGATAGTCCTATTTGTAACCTCAGTCTGGCCATTAGCCTGAGGTCGACCCGGTGATGAGAAGAATTGTTTAATCCCCACACTTTGGCAATACTTCTCCAAGGAGGCGTTCTTGAACTGGGTCCCATTATCTGAGATGAGCGTGCTTGGGAGGCCATACCTACATATGATGTTTTTCCAGATGAACTGAAAGGTCTTCTGCTCCGTAATTGTTATCATGGGCTCGGCTTCTACCCATTTTGAAAAGTAGTCAATGGCAACTATCAAGAATCTGTAGTTGTTGACTGCTCTTGGCAAAGGTCCTACCAAGTCGATTCCCCATACCGCGAACGGCCATGGAGATGAGATTGATGTCATAAGCTGATGAGGCTGATGAGGGATAGTGGCAAACCTCTGACATTTGTCGCACCTCTTCACATACTCAGCAGAGTCCCTAGACAAGGTTGGCCACCAGTACCCTTGAGTGATAATTCTCTTGGCTAAAGGTCTTCCTCCTATATGGCTAGAACAAGAGCCTTCATGGACCTCCTGCAAGATCCGGGGTACTTCCAAGGGGTGAACACATCTGAGGAGGGGCAAGAGGAAACCTTTTTTGTACAAGACATCTCCTATCAACGAGAACTTGGCAGCCCTGTATCTCAGCCTTTTCCTTTCCAGTTTGGACTCAGGCAGCTCCCCCTCCCTCAGGTATCTGACAATCGGGTCAATCCACGAGTCTCCCGGGCTTATATTGTGACAGGGGTTGCACACCTCGTCCTCCTCGATGCTTGCCTTTCCTAGAACTTCAATCGGGATGGTTCTTCCCAAATCTGTCTTCATTGCTGAGGCCAGTCTTGCCAATGCATCAGCGTGGTTATTGCTCAGTCTCGGCACTCTCTTCAGTTTGGCCTCCTCAAAAAACTCCAGCAATCCTCTTACCTTTTTTAAGTATTTGGCCATCCTCTCATCCTTAGCCTCGTATGCCCCCAACACTTGGTTAACAACCAACCTTGAGTCACTATGGAGCAGAAGCCGCTTTACCCGCAGAGTCGTCGCTAATAGGAGGCCCGCTATCATGGCCTCATACTCAGACTCGTTGTTTGAAGCCTGGAAGTTGAATCTTAAGGCATACTCAATGTTGGCGCCATCTGGAGCTGAAAGTACTAGCCCCGCGCCGCTTCCACCATCACAGGAGGATCCATCCACAAAGAGGCTCCACACGTCTTCATATGAAGAGAAGTCCCCTTCTCTCATCACTCCTTTTTCGAAGAGGTATCGATCCTCTTCGTTTTCTTCTACTCTTCTCCGAGCATTTCCTGGAACTGCCTCTTCTCGGTCCCCGAAGACGCTAGGGTTTATCTCTCCCGAATCCCGGAAGACACCTCGGCCTTTCTCTTCGCTGCCTTCCAAGCTCTCCTCTGACTTAGTCTCTTCCCAAGTGAATTATGTGACAAAGTCAGCAAGGGCCTGCCCCTTAATGGCTGTCCTGGGTTGGTAAGTAAGATCATACTCTCCTAGTTCAATGGCCCAGGCCATTAATCTCCCAGACTTTTCAGGCTTATGCAGGACCTGCCTTAATGGGGAGTCCGTAAGGACTATCATAGAGTGAGCTTGAAAGTAGGGTTTCATTTTCCTTGAAGCGTGGATAAGAGCATAAGCCAATTTCTCCATTCTGGGGTAGTTCTGCTCAGACCCTTGTAGGGCCTTACTGTTGAAGTATACAGGCCTCTGAACTCCACCTTCTTCTCGTATGATGGCCGCGCTAATAGCCGACTCAGAGACTGCCAAGTACACAAACAACCTCTCTCCCGCAATGGGCCGGGACAGCAGCAGGGGAGACCCCAAGTAGGACTTGAGCTGATCAAAAGCTTTTTCACACTCTTCATCCCACTGGAAGGCCTTCCTTAGGACCTTGAAGAACGGAAGACACTTATCGGTTGCTCTGGAAACAAACCTGTTCAGGGCTGCCACTCTTCCCGTGAGTCTTTGGACATCCTTGATACTCCTAGGAGTCTTCATGTCGAGCAATGCCTTGATCTTCTCAGGGTTTGCTTCAATCCCCCTTTGATTAACTATAAACCCCAGAAATTTCCCTGCCCCTACACCGAAGACACATTTCGCCGGGTTGAGCTTCATTCTGTAGGAATCCATGACATCAAAGGTCTTCACAAGGTCGGCCACGTGAGTACATGCCTTCAGGCTCTTCGTTAACATATCGTCCATGTACACCTCCATGGTCTTACCTATCTGTTCCTCGAACATCCTATTGACGAGACGCTGATATGTTGCCCCTGCATTTTTCAGACCAAAGGGCATCACCTTATAACAGTACGTCCCCTTGTCAGTGATGAAGGCCGTCTTCTCAGAGTATTCAGCGTCCATGAAGATTTGGTTATAACCTGAATAAGCATCCATGAAGCTCATGAGCTCGTGCCCTGCCGTTGCGTCCACCATCTGGTCTATCCTAGGCAGGGGATAGCTGTCCTTCGGGTAAGACCTATTCAGGTCTGTGAAATCTACACACATCCGCCATTTTCCATTGGCCTTAGGCACGATCACTGCATTTGAGAGCCACTCTGGATAGGTGACCTCTCGTATGAACTCGGCTTCTTCCAACTTCTTCACCTCTTCCCGAATGACATCATACTTCTCTCTGGAGTAAATTCTTCTTCTTTGCCTGATCGGCCTGGCATCCCTTCCCACGTTGAGTTTATGGGTCATGACCTCAGGGTCTATACCAGGCATGTCGGTGTGGCTCCAGGCGAAGACACTCTGCCTCTTCCTGAGAAGGCTTACTAGCTCTTCCTTAATCTTTGGTTCTAGGGCCTTGCCGACCTGGACGGTTTTTTTCGGCTCGTCCTCGTTGAGGACGATGGATTCTACCTCTTCCGCGGCCTCGCCCTTCTTTAGCTTTGTTTCATCTCTCGGGTCAAGAGTGTCTATGCTGTAGGTGGTGGTTGCTCTCTTATGGGCCTCCCTCTCTTTCGCTGAGTTGAAATAACACTCCCATGCCGTGGTCTGATCCCCTTGCACTTCCCCTACCCCATAAGGGGTCGGGAATTTTAGCATTTGATGGACCGTTGACGGCACGGCTTCAAACTCCTTGAGGGCCACTCTTCCGATGATGAGGTTGTAGGCCGAGTAGACATTCTCATCCATCACGAAAAAGTTTATCTTCTTAGTCAGCCTCTTAGGCCACTCATCCCCCATACGCACATCTGTCTCATACATGCCTAATGGGTGCACTTTCTCGCCACTGAAGCCTATCAAGGGGTGGTGGTACGGCACTAGCCTTGATCTGCTAAGACCCAAGCTCCTGAAACAAGGCCAGAACATGACATCTGCTGAGCTTCCCCCATCTACGAGGATTCTCCCTACATCGCACCCATGCACCCTTGTCGTTATGACCAAGGGGTCATCATGGGGGGCTAAGATTCCCTTGAAGTCGAGTCGGGAGAAGCCCACCACTAGGGTGTCCATGTCCACCTTCGTTCTCTTCTGTGCAGCGTCAGAAGACGTTAGGTTTACAACCTCGGACCTGACCACAGACTTGGCCTCCGCTACATGAGCCTTTCTATCGGCTACCTCAGAGCCACCTCCTGCGAATCCGCCGCATATGGTGTCGACACCAAAGGAGATCATTCCCACCCTCTTCACTGGGGTGTTGTCATCCCTAGGTGGGAGATCCGGGTCGTCCCCATCATCACCCTCTGAATCATCATGCCTTCTGACTGGGGCATCGCCGCGACACCTGTCATCTCTCCTCTTCCTGGGGTCTTCTCTTCCAGCTTTTGGGGCCTTGCCATCCACATACTTTCTTAGCTTCCCGGACTTCAGCATCTTCTCAATCTCGTCCTTCAAGGCAAAGCATCTGTCGGTGACATGACCGTGATCCTGATGGAACTCACACCAGAGGTTTTTATTCCTCTTATGCGGTGGGGCCTTCAGCTTCTCTGGCCACCGCAGAGCTCTGTCAGCCTTGATTTCGTTAAGAATGTGCTCACAGCTCACAGTCAGAGGGGTGTAATGAGCGAACTTGTCATCTGCTGACCGCTTCTTCCCCTCTTTCTTACCCTGGGACCTCCCAGCGCTACTACGGTTCTCCTCCTCATATTTGGCGGCCATCGCCTCTTCCGCATTCATCACTTTCCCTGCAGTAGACAACAGCTCTGCCATAGACTTGGGAGGGTCCTCCACTAGCTTCCATAGTAGCTTTCCCTTCTGGAGACCTCCTATAAGAGCGGTCATGGCTATGCTCTCCTCGTAATCTTCCACCTCCAACTTCTCCTTGTTGAATCTTGCTATATAGTCTCTTAGGCTTTCACCCTTAGCCTGCTTGACGTATAAGAGGTGTGTAGTCTTCTTTTGGGGCCTTACCCCAAAGCAGAAGTTGTGGATGAACTGCTCGGCCAAGCCTTTGAAGTTTTCGATCGAGTTCTTTGGAAGAGAGGTGAATCAGCTATGCGCTGCGCCTGTCAAGGTGCCTGAGAAGGCCCTGCACTTCATCTCATCAGGCATTGAGTAAATATCTGCGGCTGACTGGTACATCTCGATATGGTGCACTGGGTTAGTGCTGCCATCATACTTAGGAGTCACTACAGGAGGCTTGAATTTAGCTGGGGTTGGGAACCCCACTATCCTAGCCACAAATGGCGACCCCTCCGTGTAGCCCCTCTGTAAGGGGTCCCTGCTTTTTATGAGGTTTCCTATCTTCTCCTCGAGACGTTGGATTGAGTCATTCCATGGTCTTCTCTCGTCAACTTGGCCGAGGTTGTCCCCTGCCACCTCTCTGCGGTGGACAGAGGGTTCCCCAGCCACGACCCTCTGACTGTTGACTTCTTCCTGCTCCCTGACCCTTCTCTCTACGGGCCGGCCTTGGTCTGGCCGAGCCTGCCTATCTCCTCTTTGGGAGCCTGCTGCACTCCTCGACCTTGATAGCCTGTGTCTTAGGTCATTAACCGGACCCAGCCTCTCGAAGGCCGAGCCTCTGCTCAGTCTGTCAAAAGCGGAACCTCTTGGTTGGGCCTCTTCTCTTCTTTGGCCGACACATCCTTGGCTCTGCCTAAGAGGCCTTACAGTGTTATCTGACATCTCATACGGCTCCCAACAGTCTTCCGGGGCCTCTTCAGCTTCTAGGTCATCGTATCTATCCCCCGGGCAAGGGTTTCCTTGCCTCCCCAGACGCAAGCGCCTAGGGTCAGCAACGTCCCTCCTCCGTGGGGGTGCAGGTTGGTCCTTCATCGGTGCCTGGGGTGGTCCCCGGGCGTCCAGTTGGGGCTGAACTGTCGCCGGGGTGATCATGTCCGGTGAGACTCCAGGTGGTCTCATCATCATGGTTTGGCTGAGCTGGACAAACTGATCCCTCATGGCCTGTTGCGTGGCTGCCAGAGATTTCAAAGCAGCTGCCACCTCTGCCATTTCGGACTGAGGAGGAGCCTGATTGGAACTAGCCCCTCCACCCACAGGCGGTGGTAGAGGTGGTGGCAAGTCTGGTGCCATGTATTACCACTATAGAGCTTTGAGTAGTAGGTGAGCTTAATACCTCAAAGGATCTCCTTCAATGGTGAAACAGCTCCACGCGAGGGGTGGTTTCTGGTTCACCACCAGAGCCTCCGGTCAGGTTAAGCAGTAAAAAGGGGAAGAGATATCTTCTCGTTCCCACAGATGGCGCCAAAAATGATGATGCCGAAAATCGGCACCACCAGGTGAGGTGTTTGCAAGCTCAATATAGGTGCAACAATGGCAGCACAGCTATATGGATAAGGTAAGAATGAGGTGAGGATAAGAGGAATGAACACAGGAATATAAGTGGTTCAGCCAAACCGGCCTATGTCCACTGTGAGTGTGTGTGAATAATATCACTGAAAGAAGGCACTAATGGCCATGGATACAACCTCTCAAGCTCTTTCTCCCTCTATCGTGTATACTTAGAATTTCAGCTAGGGTTTTAATATCTCGATCCCCTTGCAAGGTTGGGGGTGATCCCATTATATAGTGCCTAGGGGGTGTAATGTACCCCCTATGCATGTAATGTGCATGTGTGTAGCCTCCTCACCAATGGTGGCGTGCCAGCTGTCAGGGCCACATGTAGGTAATGATGATGAAATATTCCCCCACACGTGGAGAATAATCTTGTTATAACTGATTTATGCCCAGGCGTTCTTGTCCAAATGTCAACAGATGCCTGGTCAGTCATGTTGGTGAATGGCCTCGGCATAGGAGAGGCCGAGATATAAAGGCTGGTCACCCGCCCAATCCATGAGGTGTCAGGGGATATCTCGGCCTTATGTCAGCCGAGGTATGTACCCGTGTCGGTCTGGGCCGAGTCCAGTCGTGCTGATGGTAAACGATGCCTCAGGTAACCTCGGTCTCCTCCGAGGTAGGGTTCATGTCGACCGGGGTTTCTATTCCTTGGTACCTGGAGTTGGTGTTCTGTGAAATGGGAAGTGTAGGTTATAATGTCGGCCTCGGCCGAGGTACACCTGGCCGAGGGATGACCTCGTGGGCCCCCCAGGCACTGGTGGACCGGCCGTCATCTCGTCCGAGGTATGCACCCCCAGGCCGAGGTCATACTAGGGCATATCAGACATCATAGTTCGAACTCAGACCAATTCCGATTGGCAAAAGAGAGAGAACACGACATTCCTAAAAATACCAGCTCCAGTTGGTTAGGAAACCATACTCCTTTGGTTAGGAGGCTGACACTGGCTCAGACCAATTTTGGTAAAAGGGCAAGTGGACATGATAGTTTGAACTCAGACCAACTCCGGTTGGTAAAAGGGCGAGAAGAACATTCCTAAAAATGCCAACATGTTTGGCTAGGAAGCAAAATACTCCTAAAAATGCCAATCTCGGTTGGTTAGGAAACAAGATATGCTCTCAAATGCCAACTTATGTTGGTTGGGAGGTAAGATTCTAGAAAATACAAAATATTCCAAACTGTACCAAGTATGGTTGGTCGGGGATTAAAACCCACTAACTGTAGTTGGTCGACGAGGAGAAAATATTCCAAATTGTACCAAGTATAGCTGGTCGGGGATAAAAGCCCACTTACTATAATTGGTCGACAAGCACAATTTAACAACCTTGGTTGGTTAGAAAAATTTTAAACATTTTTATACTCATTACTTTGTTATTAAGTGATCGAGCAATATTACTAATACTTGTAATTTTTTTATTACTAAGTTGGTCGATGAACCACACAATATTGTTATGCAAGCACAAATATAAAGTGTTTGACAAATACAAGACAATAGCAATACAAATTTGCAAACAAAAATGAAACTCTTTCATTAAATTCAAAATGAATTACACAAATTTATTACATTGATATTAAATTGTGTACTAATTATTACATCAGAATTTCCTATTCTACTGGTCTTTTCCCTTCTGCTTTTGAAATAGGCTCCTCGCCAGCGGGAGGATCTTCCAGGCAAAGGGGAGAATTAATGAAGTTAATATCTCGAAGCATTCTGACGTTCTTTATTGAAGGTGTGTCCAGTAGATGCTCGGGACGAGATACCTCGATCTGAGAATGAAGACTGTAGTCACCGAGGTATTTTGAAATTAAGCTCCGAGGAATGGCACGAGCTGGGATCCATTCCATGTCCAAATTATACGGTGGCACAGGCAAGTCAAGTACCCCAGGATCATAATTGTCCCACAGGTAGTGTCCTTGTTCGAGCTTCAGAACGCCCAAGGCATTCAACCAACCTTGCTTGTATCCCTCATTATTGGCATTCTGGATACGATCACCTAAATCGAATAGTACTTCGTTGTATCCAGCCATCCAGAACTCCCTGGGTTGTTTGTGAAATTGAAATGTTAACCTTTTAAGCTTCTCGTGAAGACTCTGGATGAAAAGTTCATTAGTTTCCAACACTGATTTCTTTGAAGAGAGTTGTTGTTCCAGTTCTCTAATTTTCTTTGACATATCAGACAAAGCTTGATTTTTTGCCATCAATTGGAATGCTTGATTTTCCAACGCTGATTGAGTACGAGCTTCTTCAACAGTACAACGAAGAACTCTTGATCCTCCCCGAGCAGGTCGAGAACTTGGTTCCTCGACAACATTCTGAGCAACTCTTCCTCGTCCACGAGAACCTCTTCCTCATCCCCGAGTAGCAGTAGAAGGCCCATCTCTTCTCAAAGCCTCTAACTCTTCTCGCAACTTGGCATTTTCCACTTCTAAAAATGAGAATCCATCATCAGTGACCGGTACCAAGGCAGTGGAAGATGAAGCAGCAGACCTCAGCTGAGCTAGTTCTTTTTGCAGATTGTTGTTTTCCTGTTCCAATAGCTCAGCGATTTGCCTGTGCCCTTCGGCATCTGCTTTCAATGTTCACTTTCTCACTTCATAGCCAGCAAGCATCTTGTCGTAGCCTTTTTCACCAAGTTGTTTGAGTTTCTTCTTATACCCTTCATGCAAAAGAGCTGAAGACTCTTTATACTGCTGCTGAAGTTCATCGAGAGTACCTTGCAAGTCTTCAATCATTTCATAATAAGCCACATTATTGGCCACAACTCAATCAAGTAACCATTTCAGATACTGATAAGCTTCGATTGCCTGCTCTGAAGCATCCTGACCAAGGATGTCGGCAACCTCTAATGCACTCAGGTTTATGTGACCAGCATTATAATATTCATGACATTGCTTCATCAGCTTTGTATCATTAGCAGATAGCAGATCCATCCTAGCCAGAAACTAGTAGAGAAAGAAAAAGTAATCATCAAAAATATGATCAAGACAGAGTACAGATAGAAAAGATACAATCGTACAGAAGGGAAAACTCAAATTTTATTAGATCATAGTGCAGGGTTACAAAGATCTTGGTTACACTTGACAAAAAAGAAAATAAAATAAATACCGAACAGCTTCACACCTTTTCCTTGTCTCCCAAAACTTTCTCGGGAGGCTGGGATGAGGAGCTCGGTTGCTCGGTGGGAACAATGAGTTGGTCGGTTGGAGCTAGAACTTGTTCAGGAGGAGCAGGCAGAGATGAAAGCTCCTAGTCAGCAGGCTGGATAAGGACGGGATCACCCACTACCATTGAAGATTCTTCGGAGGCAGATTCGTCCTCTTCTTCATCTTCGATGTTTGGGGGAGGACCAGGGAGATGTTGTTGAAACAGTTCTGAGTCCTCATTAACTTTAAATTCTTGCAGGGCAGCAACCCAACCATCTCGGAAGTATTTCAAACTCCCATACTGCACCTAAGTCATCATTGCTGCTACCCCCTGTCCCATCCTTTGTCCCAACCGGTGCGGAAAGATTTTTTCACCACCAGTTTTCTTTTCATTTTCTCCGAGGAGAGCTTCTAGGATAGAAGATCCTCGGTGGCCTTCAACTTAGCTTCCACCTCTTCCTTCTGGTGGTTCACTTCTCGCAGAAGGGACAATTCTTCTTCTGCCATTTTCATCTTGTCTTCAAGATCCCCAAAGTTCTTGAGCTTCTCATCATATTTCTTTTTCTCTCCCTCCAAATCCTTCACTTTATTTTCCAACTGCACTTTCTCTGCCTCAACTGTAGCCAATTTCTTTTCCCAATCAGCCTTATCCTCGTCATACTTTTGACGGGACTCCTTCAAAGACTGGGCCAAACCTAGTAAAGCATCCTCCACTCCGGACGAGGAGCTAGAAGCCTTGATCGCTTCATCCTTTTTCACAATGGTGTTAAAACAACTCACCAGCTGAAAAAAGGAGATAATGATAAGTCAGCACAGAGATATACGTATTGATGGAAGGAAAGAAAATTCAGAATGAGATAAACTTACTGAAGCAATGTGACGAGTAGACAGGGATGTAAGCATATCCCTTGACATATTCTCCTCAATCCCTTGGACCTCAGGAATAATCCAAGTCTTTACTGAGCTCATCGCAGAGCTCGGGGGAATAATAGTTGGCACACCATCTCCACTAACTTGGAGCTGGGGAATGGTGTCAGCCAAATTGACCGAGGAGGATTTTCTCAGTCTCCTCGGTGGCATTTCAACAGTTTCAACCAAAGAAGAGCTTTTGGTTGGGGAGACGGTGACCATTTCCACAGGTGCATTTTTCTTGCTCGGAGCCACTGGGGGCTTCTCGGCAACCTTCTGAGGAGCAACAGAAGGGGCAGCATCTATTTTCTTTGTCCCCTTTTGGACATCAATTTTGTTTCTTTTCCCATCTCCAGCAAAGGTAGTCTCTTCAAAGAGAGCAGTAACTCTTCTTTTGCCCATTTTCTGACTCAGAGGAATATGAGATTATGGAGAAGATTCCTCGGGAATTGACACTGGATCACTAGTGCTGACCACAGGACGAGCAGTGAAAGAGGTTGTATAACTCCTATACTGCAACAAATATGAAGCAGATCTGATGTGCTCGTCTGCAACTTTCTGATGCAAACTCCAGATAAGTTTCAAATGTTTGATGTTAACGTCAGCTTCTTTTGGAGTTTTTCTCTTACTGTCAACTGCAAACAAATACATATTGAAATATCAGTCACACATTTATTCAAACGTAATGAAATCATAACTTCAGAAATAAAATAAGGTGAAAATAACCTATACCATTTCCATATGGAGGGCATCTGGGACGTTGATATACTTCATCTCCAATCAAAGGGGCATGTTGCCAATTTTTTATAACCACCCCATGTTCAAAATAATCCCTATTAGCATCAGGGAGGTTGACTACTAAGGCCCTATTCAAAAATCTAGTTTTTAAATAAAAAACATTGTCTAGAACAGCCCATATGTAACAATACATAATCTCAGGAATTCCTATACGGGTTCCGTGAGTTTGATTTAACCTATACACCCCATTAACTATTCTCCATATGTTGGGGGCTATTTTTGCAGGGACAACATCGAAATAATGACAGAACTCTAAGCACAAAGGGTTTGGTGGAAAAGAAAATCCACATTCAGCAATAAAGAGGCTGGGGAACCAGTGTCCCTCAGCCAAACGAAAATAATCTAAAGGCTCAGAATGATCCTCCAGAATTACCCAAGATGGAATAGAAAAGTCAGAACGGAATTTCTCAAGAGATTCAATAACATAAACCATGGTGAATAAAAGAAATGAAGAAGAAGGAAGAAGATATTACAGGAAAAAGGAGATCTGTTGACAACAAACGAAGAAAGGGATGAACGCACAAGAGAGAGAAAGACTATGGAAAACTCGAAAGAAAAAATTGGAAAAGGCAGAGGATGATGGGATTGCCAATGAAGCTTAAATACTTTGCCTTGGGAAATGGCGAAAGAAATGATTACAAAAAGAAACTATTACGCTATCGGCGGCTAAAAGGACAAAAAGTGCGCGAAGATTGAAGCGCTTATAAAAATTCAAAAAAGGAGGATTCTGCGAATTTGGAAGACATTCAAATACGGAGAAAATGTCCTAAAAACCAGGAAGATCATTTAATATTGCCATATACCGAGAAAGAATGTTCCATATTCCTCAAAGTTCGAAATATGAAACATTGGGAGCTTATGTTGATACCAAAATTAATATGCTGATATAGACGAATAATAAGAAGACACGTGTCGACCTACGTGGCACAATAGCAATGAGGAAGTTTATTTCCCCGACTAAGTCATACTCACTCCGAGCAGCAAGTGTACTCCGAGGAACTCCAACACTCCGAGGAACTCCTGAACGACGAGTAACTAAGGAGGTCCGAGCTGCATCTCGGCCACAACATTGATTGCCAGATAATCAACAGTTCAACTATTCATTGAATGCTTATCATACAGACGTATATTCTTAAAGGGCATTAATTGTTTACCCTTTCACGTGTACAGCCCAAGGGCTATAAATACATTGTATCACCCTCATTCAAAGGGACCGGATTTTCTTGATAGAATTACATATCGAGAACTCCAAAACACTTGGCAATAATAGAAACAGTGGACGTAGGCCATTCTTATAAGGCTGAACCACTTTAAAATTCTTTGTCTCATTTATATTTATCTGTGATTAAATAATTAGAAGCAATCTAATTTTTTACATCAACAATCATCATCATTATCTTCCTCCTCAATTTGGAGAGGGGAACCTGTATTATGCTCCTTGAAGAGGTCGAAATCCTAAGCAATGTCGACCTTCACAAGGGACTTATCTCATCCATTATTAAAAAATATATTTCTAAGGTATGCAATCTAGATATCATCATTAACAAAGGCCTTGCCCCATCCACAAGTATAGGCATCATATTTGTCCTCTGACATGTCACCTAAGGCCTTTTTAGCTCCGTCATTGACCTCATCAGCTGATTTTTTTTGTGATCTTGACCTAGAACTTGGCAATAAAAGTATATGTCTTGGTTTTATCTATAGAGAACGTGATGCGAAGAGTCATGAATCTTATTTTGAATATTATTCTTCTCAGCCTCCAGGCTTTTGACTTTTTGGTCATGCTTTATCTTCTCGATCACCTAGGCAATATTAAGTGTCCAAACAGACTTTAAAGACTTTCCTAACTCCTCAAAATACACCTAAACATCAATAAAAGACTCATTCAATGCGTGATTACTCTCCACCAACTGATCAGAATCTATCAGAAACTACCAGACAAGGGGCAGACAAAGGTGAGTAAAATACATATAAAAGGAAACGTGAAAAAAGAACAAAAGTAAATGATAAACTTATGAGGGAGAGATTGTGATTGACTTCCAACAACTGAGCATGAAGAAAGGCAGAAGTAGTTATCCTATCAATAGGAAAGACCCTCGATCGAATTAAGTCTCGGGCCAGGTCGGGGTGAGTAACTACAGATTGGGCAACTCCCTTATCCTTATCAACATTTTTTTCCCCATAATGTCCAGTGGGGGAGGGAGGATAAGATCCCTCCTTTTCCTCTCTGAAATGGACTCATGTTCCATGAAGGGGAAATTATTGATGTCCATGGGGTTATTAGAACCCCCAACTTCACTTTTCTTGCTTGCTAGTCGAGCAAGATCTTTCTTTTTGCCTGACGGGCGAGCAGCGGAAGGAGACTTGGTACCAATATTTGCGGTGATCAAGTTCATAACCTTCCTCTTGGCTATAACACTGGGATAAGCCATAGTAGAATGAACCAATGAAACTTCTAACGGTTTAAAGGAAGATAATGTTCCTTCCTCATTTGATCCCTTAGAAAGGTGGAAGCTTTTAGTCATCCAAGGTAATGGGGATGATCGGTGTTTATTCTACTAGCCTCGTAATAATAGAATTTACAGAACTCTTGTAATCGAGTAAGAATGCCTTCGACCTGAGTGATTAATGATTACAACCCTCTATTGAATAACCCAAACTGGTCGGAGATCAGTGAAATTAACATCACCTTCTCGAGGATTTTTTTTCTTACTTTTTACTCGAAAGAACAAAGAAAAACATGTAAGATTAACCTAAATCAAGAAATGTTTACGAAGTCACAGATTTAATTACTTTCTAACCTATGCCTCGCCCTGTCTGGTAGCATCTTGACCCTTCATATGCCACACCATTATAGAGGGGGATATTGCTAGCTATTCATAATTATCCCATGATCATAGTAATCCTTATTGAAATAAGGGAGATTCACGACCAAGGCCCGATTAGCACCCTTTTCTTCATTTAATATATACCTTCATAGGCTATTGCCCATTGGTAACAATGCATAATATTAGTAATACCAAGATAGGTCCCATATAGATTGTTAATACGGTGAAACCCATTAATGATCCTCCAAGTATTTGGAGCAACATAGGCTCGAACCACATCAAAATATTAACAAAACTCTAGGAATAAATGATTTGGGGGGAAAGTGAACCCACATTCAGTAATAAAGAATAAAGGCAACCAATGGCCTCTAAGAAGGGCACAAAGGTCACAACGACCCTCAACTATTCTAAAGTTATCCATTGGGGAATTTGATAGTTAAGTTTATTTTTTCAATGGTGATTCCTTCAATACATACATCGTGGTTAAAGATGACAACTCAATGAAAGATTTGAAAAGAGGAATTGATGATGTACAAAAAAGCTATTGAAATAACACTAAGAGTTTTGAATGTTCTTACAGTAAGATGAAGACAATGAATAAATCTCCTTTGAAGTTCGTAAGTTTTTAAAATGAACATAAAAGTGAGGAAAGAGGGGGAACCATTATTTTGTGGTGAGAAATGGCCTCACAGTTCCCCCAAAACACAGTGATTACACACGCGTGTGATGGCTATCGAAATGATGACTCACCATAAAAAATAAGTTGTATTTAAAAGTGTTCCCCTAGGGCACTTAACATACGAAAACTTTCTAGTTTCTGGGTCCTTTACTGAATTGCCTTTTGACCAACCAACGAAGATGTCATGCAATAATTAACTTCCAAAGAGAGAACACTTCTATTTCCTTAGTGTGAAGACTTGTCAACATCAACAACCAACCTAAATGCAACAAAGCCAGTGACCTCATAGCGACTCTAAGCTTTGGAGGTAATTATGGGGTCCATAATCACACATGCATGTGTTTAACATGAGTGTCCTGGTCACGTGTACCCAGATTCAATTAAGAGTCTAAGTCATGGAAGACTTCCTCAAGTTCATCGCTTAGAACAACTGGATATGATAAATGATTGGTCCAAATACTTAGGGATAACTATTGACGGAGCTTAGGACTCTCTTAAGCTTTTCTACAAATGTAAATACGCCCCCTTGAGGGGGGCATGTGATATTATAATGTCGAGTAATACTATAACTATGTCGAGTAGTTCTCTAAAGTACTCTCCTATGCTTCTCTATAAATGTAAATCCGCCCCCTTGAGGGGGCATGTGATATTATAATGTCGAGCAATACTACAACTTTGTCGACTAGTTCTTTAAAGTAATAAAGAGAAAACCTTAAACTCCGTAGATATAGGCACGTTGTCAAATCACGTACATCTTGCGTTGTGTGTGTGATTTCATTACCCTCTGTCATATATATATATATATATATATATAGAGAGAGAGAGAGAGGCTCCTATACATCATGTTTTCTACATCACTCATACATCATACCTGGTTCTAATAATTCTTACATCACACCTAATTCCAGGCCCTTCAATTTTTTTATTTATTTTACCCATGGAGTTAACCTTTCAATCGATAGATGTTTTCAAAAAAATAGGTCAAAATACCTTTCAATTGTATTTTTTTATTTATTTTACCCATGGAGTTAACCTTTCAATCGATAGATGTTTTCAAAAAAATAGGTCAAAATACAATTTCTAGCTATTTTTATAAAATCCTACAACAAATTGCTAAAAATACCTTATTTATAAGGATCTGCGCCAACATAATTTTTTGAATTCTTTAAAAGTAGGTAGAAAATGTATTTTGACCTATTTTTTTGAGCATGTGTTGATTGAAAGGTTAATTTCAATTGGAAAATAAAAATTTTAGAAAAAATGTTCCTTAGAGTCTATAACTGGATGTGATGTATGGTGTGATGTGTAAAGTGTGATGTAGGAGAGTATTCTCTCTCTCTCTCTCTCTCTCTCTCTCTCTCTATATATATATATATATATATATATATATATATATATATATATATATATATATATATATATATATATATATATATATATCACATGCGGACCTTAAAATAGGCCCGCATTATGCGAATCCTTTTTTTTTAAATACAAAAAAAAAATCGAGTTGATTTTTTGGTGTTGGTTTTAAACATTTCAAGATATCATGAACAAAAAATCTGCTCAAAATGATTGTTTTTTATATTTTTAAAAAATTGATCAATGTTTGATGATTTTTTAAACTGTTTCAAAAACTGTGAAACATTAACCCATTTTTTTAAATATCAAAATAACCTAAATTTTTAGGGGTACCCTGAAATGTTTAAAACTCGCTAAAAAAATCAACCCATTTTTTTAGTATTTAAAAGAAAAGAGTCCGCATGGTGCAGACTCCTTTCTAAACCCGCATAAGAGAAGGCCCCTCTATACATGTATATGAGATTTATTTATTTTGGACATGATATAAATTAAAATAATATGATTAACTATTTATAATTATATGAACCCAAATATATTTAAAATTGGGATTTTCTAATATTGAACAGATATAGCAATTTATTATAGATATGTGTGCATTGTAGAGTAAGTTAATCAAATTATTGCATATGAGTTGAAAAAATTGCCTAATTAAAATTTGTACAACTTTAAATATAATATAAACTGACATAGCCAAAATTGTATCACAAAATGAATATTTATATTTTAAGGATAGTTTTTATAATTTAATATCCTCATGGGCGATTCTGTGTTCATAAAAATTATTTGTAAGGATTTTCACAAAGAAATAAAAATCTCACCTATATTGGATGGATTTTGATTCCACCCATTTTTCCACAAAAAAGTTAATTTGATTCCGCTAATGCCCACATTTTCATACAACTTAATTTCGTACAAAACGCAATAATATACTTTCTCGGGATTGTTTGAAAGAAAATTAAATTTCACCCTATGATTATGAAAAGTAAAATGGTGAAATGCCTTTTCAAATATTTAAAATTATTTTTTTATTTGTTTGAAATTGTGAATGAATGCACACCTTATGCTTATTAAACTTTAAACAAAAATAATAAATAAAATTTAATTTTATATAATTTTTTTGGGGGCACACACCAAATAGTCCCTTGAATATTTTTTAATGCATGTTTAGTCCAAGCCTTTTTATTTTGTTCCAAAAAGTCCCTTACCATATAAAAATATTAAAAAAAAGGATCTCCGGTGAGGGTTGATATACATAAATATGACCTTGTCTTAGACAAATCTCAACCTGACCCTTGTCACTTATAAAGGGACACACATATGGACCAACTCAACAAAAGCCCAACCTCAAGTGGCCTCATCCTTGGCCACTACTCCAGATATATGGCACACCAGTTAGCTCTTATATATCTTCTCGGCCTCGTCCATGAGCAAGGGGGTGAGGCTCATATGCAAACCCTGACCTTACTCAACATTCTGAGGGTCATCCCTTTAGAGGACTGAACTAATAACTCAGCTCGGCCTGGTCCACGATGGGCTACCCTCGACACCTGGCAAAATGCACGTGGATTGTGGGTTACTATCCCATGTGAACAAACCGTTATAACAAGATCTTCTCACCCACATGAGGGAATATTCAATCACTATTCTCCTTACACGTGTCATATTCTAACGGGGCAATTACACATGCATTTATTCAACATGCATGGGGGCGCGCACTAGGCACCCCCTAAGCTATAAAAGGAAGTACCTTTTTCTTCCTAAGGGATCTAAGTTTTGAAACCCCAGCCTAAGCTCTGCAAAACTCAATTTAGAGAGAAAAAGTGAATATAGTTGTATTTTGAGCCATTAGAGCTCCTTTGTTTAATATAAAACACACAAACACCTGCATAGTGGAGTAGGCGAATTGCCGAACAAATTATATGATCGTGTTATCCTCACCCCTTCTTGCATTATCATATATGTATTGTTTCTCCATGATTATATCATTTTGAGCTTGAATTGCATATTATTAAAGTGGTGATTTCTAGGCATCATCATTTTTGGCACCGTCTGTTGGAATGACAATCGCCCTCCTCCTCATTTTTTCACCTAAAAACTTGCTATTTTCGGCGGTGGTGATCCAACTCCACCTTTGTTGGACTTGAATCATAATTGAAAGAGCTCGGTAGTTTTTCCAGGTTTCTTACAGCTCATATCTCTTTGACTGCTTCAACATCCTTTTGCCAAAGATAATGGCATCAGATCCATCTCCAGGTAATGGCCCTAGCTCTAGCTACCCGCCACCACCTCAGTCGGAGCTGGCGAATATGGCGGCGGCATTTCGAGCTCTCTTGGCCATCCAGCAACATATGCAGCAACCATTTCTCACCCTCAACCAAAGAATGATGGCTAAGGCCACTCCCAATTCGATGGACATGATCACTCCGGTCACCAGGGAGGTGGAGAATCCAACAATAGATGCACCACCTTTAGTTCCCCATAAGGAGGTGTAACACCACTTGCGATGGAAGAATGTTGATGATTCTAGGCATTTACACCCGAGAAAGTAAGTGTAAGACTATCCGGACGACCCTATTTATGACGGAGAGGGATATTATGAGCCTTATAAGGTTTTGGGTGAGACCATATGCCCAATCCTTACTCATCGTGGGAAGAGCGTTCAGTTGACTCATGATGGGTGACCCCAGAGATCAGCCTTTGATAGGATCAACAATATAGAGACTCGAACTTCTAGAGACTCGGTCCACAGGAAGACTTACACGATCACCTATCTCGCTCTCACAGTATCGCGGATTCCATAGACAATGCGAGGTGTTACGGAGATCAGTTAGGGCTAGGCCGGGCTGAGAGAGAGGGGTCCTGGGGACCAGGCGAAAGTAAACATCTGACAAAGGGCTTCCAAGAAGGACCAGGCTCCAATTCCCTTACCTATAGAAGGAGGAGGAGAGAATGTTAGCCAAGCCAATGTCAAGAAAGTCAAAGTCGAATAGATACCATGTAATAGCTCCATTCAGAGGTTAGAAGATAAGATAATCTCTCTAATAAGGGGCTCAGATTTCAACAATCGAGGATTCATGGAAGTCTCCTCGTTTGCTGAAAATATTATAAGTTTTCCAACCCTTGCCAAGTTTAAGTCACTAATTGTGACTCCAAGGTATGGTGGAGGCACTAATCCAGTGCACCACGTGGAGATGTATCAAGCCTCGACTGATATTTATTCCACACCTGACAAGATGAGGTGTTATGCTTTTTTAAGTAACCTCACATGAGCAGTTCACATGTGGTATACAGGTTTACCTAGGAATTCTATCGAAAGTTTTAAGCAGCTGGCTGAAAATTTCATTCATAATTTTTTCTTTGGGATGAAGCCCTTTAAGAGGGTGACCCACCTCTTAAATGTCAAACAAGGGAAACACGAGGTGCTGGTAAATTACATATCTCATTTCAATAAAGAAAAGTTGGAAGTGAAAGATTATGATGAGAATATAGCTATGATCACCCTGATCAGTGGTCTGCAACCAGGGAAACTTCTTTGGAATATCTCTAAAGATCCCCCCAAAACATGACGAAACTTCTGGTCACGATCAGGAGGGTCATGAACGCTGAAGAGGCCATGGCGTCCAAAAGAGTTGATTCCAAGGAGAGCAGCGGTATGAAGCCGAAGGATAAATACGAAAACAAAATATGGGTTGAGAATAAGTTTACAGAATACACTCCTCTTACTGTGAGCCCGGATTTGATACTCAATGATATTTAGGATGACATGTCCCTCAAGTGGCCAGAAAGATTTAAATCCCCTCCTCACAAGATGGATAAAGGTAAGTAGTATGACTTCCACTAGGACCATGAGCACACAACCGATAAATGTTTTGCCCTGAAGGATGAGATAGAAAAAATACCGAAGCAATGAAAGTTGAGGAATTATGTCGATAAGAATGGAAATGGGGAGGTCTTTAAGAAGAGACGAGATGATAAACCTAGATGAGAGGTCCAAGTCAATAGAAATGAAGACTCGAAGGATGATGGTGAAGCCGACACTGATCTCCTACCTCATATACAAGCTCCAAAGGGCCGAATGGGCACGATCTTATTGGGGGTAAAAATGATTTCTGGAGGTATGGAAGGTGGTGGTACTGTACCAGCTGACAAAAAAGCTCATGTTGTAGAACCAAGATAGCCCCCCAAAGAATAAAGGTAAGCTCGACCAAGGTTGAACCCATGCCAAACAAAATAAAAAGGGTAGACATGGACATGTTGGTAAGGGGATTTTTAAGACTTGACTATAAGAGGATTTTAGCCCCTCATGATGACCTTTGGTCATCAGTACAAAGGTTCATAAATATGATATCACTAGGATACTCGTTGATGGTGGAAGCTTAATCGATGTAATGTTTTGGGAATGTTTGGAAGGCCTAAAACTGAGTAAGAAGAGGCGTATACCATATCACCAGCCACTGATCGACTTCAATGGAGAGAAGGTCCACCCCTTGGGGTATATAAGATGGATATCTGCATGGGAACCTGGCCGAGGTGCCTCACTAGAAAGGTAAATTTCTTTATTATGGATCAAAATGTATATCCAACTTACAACATTATAATGAGATGGGTAGCCCTCAAAGAATTTGAGGCTGTGACCTCTACCGTACACCATATGATAAAATTCTAGAGTTCCTATGGAGTAGGGGAAATTCAAGGTGATCAGACAGAGGCATGTGAATGCTACTTTAACTCAATGGAAAAGAGGGAAACTCATCAAAGGTCCACCATCACGAGAAAAAAATAAAACAATGAGAGCCTATTAAAAAGGTAGAATCCATCGTCCTCAATGAGGACGAGTAAGAAAAAAACCATTCAAGTAGGGTCGTCCTTAAAGCCAGTGATAAAGGAGGAGCTGATCAAGCTACTAAGGGAGAGGCATAGTATTTTTACCTGGAGTTATGAAGACATGTTGGGGAGCGACCCCGAGATCATCTGCCATCGATTGAACATCGATGATGGAATAAAGCCTATTAAGCAAAAAAAGAGCATATGCAAGGGAATACGAAGTTGTGCAAGACGACGTTAAGAAGTTGTAGAAAGACAAATTTATCAGGGAGGTGATCTACCCAGAATGATTGTCTAATGTAGTCATCATCCTAAAGGTAAATGGCAAGTGGAGGATGTCCGTGGACTTCACTAGTGTAACACCACGTATTTATGTATATTCAAAATTTAATTAATTGAGTAAATTAATTAGTTTTATGTTAAATTACATGAGTGAAGTAATTTAATCGAATTAAATAATGATGTAAATATTTATTACTAATCGAGAGAGATCGAGAGTCGCGTGTAGACTAAATTGAGTTAGAGATGGGAAATATATTTAGAGTGATTCGGATGATGGTTTCAAGGTCACGAATGATTCCGAAAGGATCAAAACAGTAAAAATAGTGTATCCGGGGGTATATTTTGAGTTTCAGGTCAATTTTAGGCCAAACCGGTACCTATTGAGGGCATTTTGGTCACTTGGAAAATTAAGGGGGAGAGGCTCGAATTTTTTAGCCATATATCAAATGTTAAATGGAAGTTTATAGGGTTAAAAATAACAAGAACAAATAGGAGTCCTTAGAGAAGAAGGAGAGACCATTCTTAGGGATTTGGGGAGAGTTCTTGAAGAATCAATAAGTGTTCTTGCACCACAAACATCTTGGGAAGAAAGATTGGAGAAGGAAACAATCAAACCCAACATCAAGCCATGAAATCATACCCTACAATATGAAGGAAAGTGTTTATATACAAGTTGTTTGAAGTTATAATACCCATGTATTTTGAGTAAATTAATATTCTTGGAAGGAAAGAACAATTTAAATGCATGTTTGGGTAGGAATTTCATGTTGAACTAGTTGATATCTGTAGAGGATAATAAACTAGAGAATTTGTGTTATTATCGACGAATTAAATATGGTTTTATGTTAATTATTAATGGAGAACGTGAAAACCTTAGGTTTTGAGGACTAAATGATTAAATCCATTCTTGAATGTTATTCATAATGTTTTGATGCAAAAATTATATTAGAAACAGTCCTAATACATGTGGGAAGGGTTTGGGACAATTGGTTTGGATTTTAGTGGAGAATCATAGGAGTTATAGGTGTGTTAATGGTGAAAAATCTCGGTTGTCCCAGCGAAGAAAACAACCTGGTACAGACCGAATCGATTCAGCCAAAGATTGAATCGGTTCGACCTTGTCAGATTTGCCTATTTTGCTTATTTAAGCCTCGAAAATTCGTATAAATAATTGGATGACCGTTGGGCCTATTTAGATCACTATGAGGGGCTTATGGGTTTATAGTAGAACCTTGAAAAACATATGTGGTAGTCTTATGAAGAGAGTTAAGTCTAGAGTTATTTCGGGCTTAAATTGTATTGTAATTAATTTGTAAGTATGAGAATGTAATTACGAGAAGTGTGAGTGAGATTATGGCTTGAACCAGTAGGGAAAGGAAGAATTAGCTACTAAAATAGAACAAGGGGTAACTAGGGCCCTTATAGTAGAGAATAATACTCCATGAAATACGATAGTGAGAATAATCGTAAATTGAATGTACGGTGAGTATTCGAGTATATATACTACGTACAACTGATGAAAATTAGGTTGTGTGAATAACTATTGAATATATACATATATAGGTTGTGTGTGTACCTATTATATAAATGTTGATATGTTAACATACCTATGCTTCCTACTATCACTAAGGTTCCCGCATAGTGGGCGATCCTACCTTTTCGATTCCAGGGAGGTCTGGATTTGTGCCCCAGAACATAGAACTTAGGGAGGCTCACTATGTGTCATTGATTAGTGTGTTCGACATGTTGTTTGGGTGCTTAGGTATGTGCGTAGCCCAAAGGCTTAGAACTATGTTCGCCTCCACGGTTTATGATTTTATTTTTGGGTTCGAGGAGATATACCAAACCAATAGTCCCTATTTAGTACGATAGGTACTTGGACTGATAGCAGAATATGCCCTTGTTTCACGGTGGTCCTTTGGAGAGATGCCGTAATGATATATATATATATATATATATATATATATATATATATATATATATATATATATATATGTACTGATGTGAATATTCTACTTATGTGTGAAAGTAGATAGTTAGATAGTGAGTATCTAAATATTGAATTAAGTAGAAAAATTAATTAATTGAATAATGAGAATATAAGTGAAATTGTAATTTTAACTCTTATAACGTGGGAGAAACGTTAACTAACGGGTGAAGTACTGTATGAGCGGTACGGGAATATAAACGTGTTCATATGTAGAAATAATTAAGTCTAGTTAGCTTGGGTAGAATATCTAGGTGGGGTAAGTAGAAACGTTAGGCGTACACAATAGTTGAGAGGTGAGGAAACTCAAGTGAGTGTACGTGAATCTAACATGTGTAATCAATAACTGATTTTAAATTGTGATAAGCACTTGTAAAATATTTTCAAAATGTTTTGGGTAATAACCCTTGCTATAAAATCTTTTTCAAAACCTTTTAGGTGTCTAGCCACAGGGATGCCAGTCTGCCAGACTTGATGATTCTTTACAGGGACGTAGCTGCAGCGCTGTGGAGGCTTGTAGAGTTTTGATTAGAAGCATCCATCATTTCATTCCTAGCATATGAGTTTATATTCAACATTTTTAGTTGGGTATGTTGGCCCCATTTGAGACTTCATTCATTTAGTATTTCAGTTTCAGACATGTATTCAAATATTTTTATTAGTTGGATTTATTATTCTGGTTTTGGGATTTTTTCTTAGTCGATGGTTTATTCGGAAAGACTTTATTTATTTATCTACTTAAGATGGTTTGGACTCTAGTATTATGTGAATGTTGTAATCTAGTTTTTCGCACATATTATTTGTCTCTTTAATGCAAGATAAAAATCTGGCACCGACTTAATTAACTAATAGGTGATTAGTAATTAATTTGGTTTTCGATAGTGATGCTAAGAATGAACCATTTTGTAAATCACGTTTTAATTTGCTAGAAGTCTGATCACCCGGTATTTAATTAGGCAAGGTGTCACAACTGACTTGAATAAAGATTGCCTAAAAGATAACTTCCCTCTTCCTATGATTGACCAGATGGTCGATGCAATAGCCAGACATGAGCTGATGAGCTCTATGGATGCCTACTCAGGATATGACCAAATCTGTATGGACCCGATCGATGCTGAAAAGACGTCTTTCATCATAGACCAGGAACCTATTGCTACAAGGTCATACCTTTTGGCCTAAAAAATAATGGGGCAACATATCAGAGGTTGGTGAATAAGATGTTTGAAGATCAGATTTGTAAAACTATGGAAGTGTATGTGGATGACATGCTGACGAAGAGCCATAAGGCCGAGAACCATATGGTTGACTTGAAGAGAACTTTTGACACCATGGATAAGTACAAAATGAAGCTCAATCTTGCTAAGTGTGTGTTCAGCGTAGGTGCTGAAAAGTTACTCAACTTCATCATCAATTAAAGGGGAATTGAGGATAATCCAGCTAAGATAAAGGCCTTAATTGACATGCAAACTCCCAAGACGATCAAAGATGTGTAGAGGATGAGAGGCCGAGTGGCAGCCCTCAACCGCTTTATCTCGCGATGTATGGATAAGTGTCTACCATTTTTTAAAATTTTGAGAAAAGCTTTTGTGTGGGATGAGGAGTGTGAAAGATCTTTTCAAGAGATCAATGCCTATCTGGGATCCCCCATGATCTTATCCCGTCCTATTCTAGGGGAAAATCTATTCCTCTACCTTATAGTGTCTAAGTCAGTTATAAGAGTAACTATCGTCAGAGAAGATGAAGGGGTTTAGAAGCTAGTATATTTCAATAGAAAGGCTTTACAAGGAGCTGAGCTTAAGTATCCAAGGATGGAGAAACTGGACTACGCGTTAATCCATGCCTCTAGAAAAATGAAGCCTCATTTCCAATCCCATACTATGGTGGTACTTACTAACACTCCTTTGAGGCAAGTCATCCATAAACCCGATAAATTGGGTAGGCTGACAGCTTAATCAATTGATATAGGAGAGTTTGACGTTATTTATCAGCTTAGGAATGCAATTAAGGGACATACATTAGCTGATGGACAAATTCACTTGGGACAAAGCCGATACTGGAATAAAAGAGGATACGATAATGTCAGAAATTATTGTGGCAAGCCAACCGTTGGCAAATATAGAGCGAACTGATGTTACAAAAAATATTTTTTATTCAAAGAAAGTGAATTGATCGAAGGCCTTTCTCAAAAGAAGGCTAAGTATGGAGTCTTTTCGTAGATGACTCATCTTGTGAAAATAAAGGTGGGGTCGAACTGATACTCTCGACCCCCGAATGTAATAGATATCGAATATGCCCCGAGATTTAGTTTTAAAGCATCGAACAATGAGTCAAAGTATGAGGCCCTGCTAGCAGGCCTCTCCTAAGCTAAAGCAATGAATGTCTACCGGATCGTTATATACAGTGACTCCCAACTGGTTGTGTACCAAGTGTTGGGGACCTACAAGGCCAAGGAAGAAAATACGGTCATGTACTTAAGAGTTAAAAATGTGATGGCCAATCTTAGGGAAGTAAAAGTGAAAAGGATCGCTTGGATGGAGAATAGTCGAGCCAATGCTCTAAAAAGACTAGCCTCTGCTATAAGAATGAAGATCAGAAGGACCGTCCCAGTTGAAAGCCTATATAAGCCCAGTATTGATGAAGATAACAACAGGCTTAAGTTTTGCTAAAATTTAAATCTCGGAGAGTCATGGATGGGTCCTCTTATCAAATATATTAGGGAAGGGGAGCTCCCATATGCCAAGGCCATGAGGAAAAAGTTATGATATAGAGCGAAAAAATTCACCATCATAGGGGATGTCCTATATAAAAAGGCTTCCTACTTCCTTTGATCTGATGTATTCACCCCACTGGAGTGGAATACATCTTACGAGATGTGCATGTGGGGTCATGTTTAAGTCATATAAGGGGACGATCCTTGGCAAAAAGGATTGTGACGCAGGGCTACTGCTGGCCGTTTCTTGTAAAGGATGCGACCAACTATGTAAAGAAATGTGATAAGCGTCGGAGATATGCTTGCATTCCCCATCAACCTCTATCGTCCATCACAACCCCCTGGTTGTTTACAGTTTGGGGGATCGACTTGGTGGGACCCCTACCTAAAGTTGCGTGTAATTATAGGTATCTAATCGTGGCTATCGATTATTCTCAAAGTAGGTAGAAGCCGAGGCCATAATGTCCATTACTAAAGTGAAGACCTTTAAGTTCATCTGGAGAAACATCATTTACAAGCATGGTCTAACCAACACCTTGATTTCTGATAATGGGAAGAAATTTAAAAATAAGTCCTTAGAGGCATATCGCGAAAAAGTCGATATTAAATAGTCCTACTCAGCATCGGGCTGACCGCAAGCCAATGACGCCAGACCAAGGTCACCAATAAGACAATATTAGATGTAATCAAGAAGAAGTTATATGATGCCAAAGGCTATTGGACGGACAAGCTATATGGGGTCCTATAGTCTTATTAGACGGCGAAGAGGACACCTACATAGGAGATACCATTCATGCTAGCTTATGGGTCATAGGTATTCATCCCCACTGAGCTTGGTCTTCACAGTCACAAAGTCCAGACTTATAAGCCTAAGACCAATAATAAAGAGAGAAGACTTGACCTAAATTTGATAGAAGAGAGTCGAAAGGATGTTGAAGTCCGACAATCCGCCTATCAATAAAGGGCAGTCAGGTTCTACAACTAGAGGGTAAAAGCTAGGTCGATAGCTACGAGAGATTTGGTCTTAAAGAAATTTTGGTAGAGGCTGAATAAATTGCATTTAAATTGGCATGGGTTGTATAGAGTCACTTAAGAGGTCGCCCTTAAAACTTATAGGTTGGAAAATCTAGAGGGAGCGCCTTCCTCCAATCCTTGGAACTCAGATCATATGAAGAGATATTATCAGTAGATCTGAGTGTCATTTGTGTGTCATCCTCTCCAAGTGAAAAAATTTCTTGTATTTGAATTATTTTGAAGTGATGAATGAGAAAGTGCAAGTGTTGCCTCATATTTTTATTTTTAATTATCGACTGTGTGGTTTGAATTACTCTAAACTAAGAAACATCATTCTTGTGGTGAATTAGTTTTGACTCACTTTCGACGATACGAGAGACCATGGGAGACTCGTCTCGTCCATGAACTCTCAATAACACCGAAAGGAGGGAATAGTGTGATAACATCACTTAGGTGGTGAAAAACACAATTTTTTTTTATAAAATCATTTAATTAGAATTAATTAGAATACCACAATGTGGTGAATTAATAGTCATAACTCCCTCGGAGGTACGAAGGTATGTGAAGAGACTTCGTCTGGTCCTCATAACCTCAGGAACTATGAGAGAGGACTTGCATGAACATAATTTATTTGGTGGCAACTTCATAAAATCAATTAATTATTGTTAATTAGAACATCATAATGTGGTGAATCAAAGGCCATAACTCCCTCAGAGGTATGGGGATATGTGAAGAGACTTAGTCTTATCTTAGTCTCGTCCTCACAACCTCACAAACTACGAGATAACTTAACTATATTTCAGTTGGCGATAAAACTTTAAAATCATTCGTATAGTTAAAATATCATCAGCCTCATTCTAAATGTGAATGGCACAGTTATATCAATAATACGACACAAGACTTGAAAAAATATTGATTTTCATTATACTAGAATAGCATTTGCAAAAATACTATGATGAAAATGTTAAGGTTAGAGACAAGAGAGCTACAAAAATGTTCACAAGATAATATTACAAAAGATAAAAGGTGTATGTCACATACAATTACCCTAATCACTAGGCTCGTTAATGCCGACCACACCTTATAGGGCAACAAGAGTCGTATGCGCCTCGTCCTTAATTCTCGACTCCCTAGAAACTTCGTCTGCAACTCAAACAGAACTCTCAGCTATAACCTCCCTACCTTGGAAAACACGCTAATCCACACACCTACTGACAGGTGTCCAGTTCAAAGTGCTTCACCCAGGGACATTGAAACGACACCTGTACACTCAGCCATACAAGTTCACGGCCTGAGCAACCTCAGACGATAAAGAAACACTCTCACAGGGGGACAATCGACTATACCCCTCAGCCTTCCACTCAAATTGAAGACTAAGGGCTAAGGGTTATTGATATACATAAGTATGACCTCATCCTCGACAGATCCCAACTCGACCAAGGCCGACCCTGGTCGCTCATCAAGGGAAACATATATATGCCGACTCAGCAAAAGCCCATCCTCAAGTGGCCTCGTCCTCGGACACTACTCCAAATATATGGCACATTATTGATCCCAGTTAACTCTTATATATCTTTTCGGCCTCGTCCATGCGCAAGGGGGATAAGGCCTATATGTAGACATAGACCCTACTCAGCACTCTAAAGGTTATCCCTTCGGAGGACTGACCCGATAACTCGGATCGACTTGGTCCACGATGGCCGTCCCTTGACACCTGATAGATAAACATGGATTATGGGTTATTATCCCACGTGGACAAACTATTATAACAATATATTCTCACCCACATGAGGGAATATTCGATCATTATTCTCCTTACACGTGGCATTATTGTAATGGAGCAGTTACACATGCATATCTTAAGCATGCATGGGGGTGCACTAGGCACCCCCTAAGCTATAAAAGGAAGCACTTTCTTCTTTCTAAGGGATCGAAGTTCTGAAACCCTAACCTAAGCTCTGTCAAACTCATCTTAGACAGAGAGTGCTAGAAAGTTGTATTTTGAGTCATTAGAGCTCCTTTGTTTAATATAAAACACACAAACACCTGCACAATTGAGTAGGCCAATGGCTGAAGATATGCATCAGACTCCACTATACGAGATGTGGGGACACGAATAGCCTCCTCAAAAGAGTTAACTTTCTAAGAAAATTGGGAAGACGAAGGGCTGTAACTCTTAGAAGATGAGGACGACTGGGACACCTAAGACGAGTGACTAGTCATCATATCACCAATAACCTCGATTACTGGAGGATGTATGACAACTAGGGGAATTGGAAATATAGGACGTGTGAGGTCGGCTTCGATTTTCCTCTTTGCCTCGACCTCTGCCTCACCTTTCCGTATCTCCATAAGGATCTTAGCACTAAGTTGGGGGTATTGGTCTAAAATCTCATACAACGCTCTAAACATTCAAGGGTTTGACTGATAATGGACTTTTGGATTGAAAGCTAAAGTATTTGTCATTTTCAAATGAAATCAGTCAAGAACAAGCAAACATGAAGCCCATTGGAGAAGGTGACCTGAGAGCTGCCAAAGATGCAAAAAGTTTCCAGAAAAGGAATTACGTCCTAAGAAACTTCTTACCCTAACCTCTTATCACCTTAAACATCTTAAAACTACCACAAATGACCACTACAGTGGCCGAGAAATACCACCAGGAAAAGTGAAGATTGTCAAAAAATATAAAAAAGAAGAAATGAAGGTATATGGGGTGGGTAAAGGCAAAGAAAAATGGAAAATGAATACCTGAAGGTTGAAGGCTGAAGGCTGAAGGCTGAATTTGAAGGAAGAATGGACCCTAGTGCTCGCTGGATTTCCCGGAAACAAAGAGAGAGAAGCTTGAAAAGTTCCAGACGTTTTTCTTAAGCGCGAAAGAGAATGAAGAAGAAAGAGAATGTCTTGATTTTTGGTATTTAAATTAAGTAATGATTGGGCGCGATTAACCAAGAGCCAAATCACGAGGGCACAACTTACTAGAAGAGCCCTGCAATAGCTTTACCTCGGCAAGCACGCTAACCCACACATCTACTGACAGGTGTCCAGTTCAAATCGCTTCGCCTAATGATATTGAAATTACACTTGTACACTCAGTCAAACAGGTTCACGCCCTGAGCAGACTCAGACGATAAGGAGACACTCTCATAAGGGGACAACCGACTATACCCCTCAACCTTCCACTCAAAATGAAGACTAAGGGCCAATGGGTGATTAATATACATAAGTATGGTCTCGTCCTCAACAGATTTCAATCCGGCCAAGGTCGGCCCTGGTCGCTCTTCAAGGGAAACACATATGGGTCGACTCATTAGAAGCCCAACCTCTAGTGGCCTCATCCTCGGCCACTACTTCAGACGAATGACATATTATTGATCCCAATTAACTCTTATATATCTTCTCAGCCTTGTCCACGAACAAGGGGGTCGAGGACCTAAACCCTACTCAACACTCCAAGGGTCATCCTTTCAGAGGACTAACCCGACGACTTGGCTCGGCCTGGTTCTCGATGGTCGACCCTTGACACCTGGAAAAACGCACGTGGATTGTGTATTACTATCCCACGTGAGCAAACCATTATAATAATATCTTCTCACCCACGTGAGAGAATATTCGATCACCATTCTCCTTTCACTAGCATCATTGTAGTGGGGCAGTTACACATGCATATCTTCAACATGCATGGGGGGCGCACTAGGCACCCCCTAAGCTATAAAAGGAGGCAACTTCTTCTTTCTAAGGGATTGAAGTTCTGAAGCCCTAGCCTAAGCTCTGTCAAACTCAACTTAGAGAGAGAAAGCGATATATAGTTATATTTTGAGCCATTAAAGCTCCTTTGTTTAATATAAAACACACAAACACCTGCACAGTGGAGTAGGCCAATGACTAAACCACTTATATAATCGTGTTTTCCTCTTCCCCTCAACTCCTTCTTGCATTATTATACATGCATTATTTCTCAATGATTGTGTCATTTTGAGCTTGAGTTGCATATTAGTAAAGTGGTGATTTCTAGGCAACATCAAGGGTCGCCAAAACTCCGGCGTAGGGGGTGGGGGGCAGAGGTGGGGTGGGAATGCCGCTAGTGCGGACCTTTAAAAATAAGAGAATATTGGTTAAATGAATATTTGAGGGACTTTTTAAAACATAATAGAAAAACTTAGACTAATTATGTATTAAAAAAATATTTAAGAGATTTTTTAATAATTAATCCTCTTTTTTTGTAAAGTTTTAATTTTAAATAACTGAAAATATATTTAAGCGGCTTATTTTTCGCCCGGTCAATATATTTGTAGCTCCAACAAAACGGAGCTAAATAAAAAAGGGTCAAATACCAAAAAAGCCTCTCAAATATTTTTTAATACACATTTAGACCAACTTTTTTATTTTGTATCAAAAAATCTCTCAAATACTCATTTAACTAATATTATCTTATTTTTAAAAGAATTTTTTGGAGCAAAATAAAAAAATTTGAATTAAATATATATTAAAAAAATGTTCGAAAGCGTTATTGATACATACCCCAATAAAAAAAACCGGAAAATCTAAACAACAAGAGGCGAGGTGGATTATTCCAAAAGGCCTACTTGGAATAGAACAAAATCCTGAAGCAGCATAGAGAGGTTTTTGACGTCTCAACATTGAAACCAAATGGTAAGTTTTGTGTGCGACATTTAATCGAACATAAGCATTCCATGGCATTTGAACCTCACATTTATGCAGTTTATATGTTTGGTTTTACAGTCAGTAACCCTTCATACCAATCTCGGGGACATCAAGTGCGAAATCGCTTGTGACGAGGTCCCAAAAGCAGCCGAGGTTGGTCCCCCCACTCATAATTATTATATGTTTGTTTCCTAAGAAAACCCACAAGGAAAAAATTGGAAAAAACTAAATCCTGAATCTTCTTGGATAGCAGCATTAAAGCCAATAGGGTTTAATGTAAGGAAAGTGAGTTTACCTTTACAAAAAGAACTTATGCCGAGGCAATGAAATAAATGGTGAAGTGTATAGAAGATTGGTCGTTCAATATTTAGGCTCCAATCATTAACAATCAAACAACACATGGTTTGATAATGTATTAAGCTCTATTTGGTTGTGCAAATTGTTTAATTACGTAAATTGGTTCATTGTGAATTACAAATGAATTTAAATCAAATTTTACGCGCTGTGTTGTAACCTGAAATTGATTAGAAAAAAGTTAAAAACGAATGGAGACAGTGAGGGCGCGTGCTTATGATAGGGATGAACATATGTGAAACATTCCTATTTCAGATGGATGCATTTTACATTTTTGATGAAATGCACCAATTTCAGATTTGACACATTAGCTAAGATGAGATAAGTAATGAATCATATTATGAATGAAACCAAACACAATTAATGGATCAATTTGTAAAGAGCCAATTTATATATGGATCAATGTACAATTTTGGGACAACCAAACGGGGCCATAGTCTATTTTAGAGCATTTGGGTATTTGCTAGGAAGCACTGACACTTCTCATAAGACAACGTGTCGTGTCGAATACTATGAAACACGGACACTCTCCTGGAAGCCATGAGTCAACTTTGACTCGAGTCGGACACGTAACACGCTCCGACATGTGATGGTGATTCTGCTTTATTTATGATTCTTAATGTCAAAGTGTGTTTAAATTTTGTTTTGTATGGTACATTTTCTTAATTTCATGTTAAGAATGCTCTAATAATGCATTTTATGGAAAAAAATCTGATTTATTTCATTAATATATATATATATTTAAATATATATTATATATTACGTATCATACCGTGTCGTATCCTAGTTTTTGGACCAATCACGTGTCGCGTATTGCGTGTCGAAACACGTAATACGTATCTGTGCTTCATAGGGTATTTGTCATATCAAAATGACCCAATGCTACTTTGTTTAACCTAAATTTTAGGTTCGACTTTCGAGCATTCAGCAAAATAGAGCAAAAGTTCTCTTGCAACAGTTGGATTGCTACGCGAAGAGTGAAAAATGTTGAAAAACAAAGAAAAGTGATAAAAAATGCTCACATGGCAATCGCCGCACGAGTGTCTGGTTTTCCATGGCAAATTTGAAAGCAAAATAGTCTCAAATTGTCATTTTTTTACGAAATACTATTTTGCTTAATGCTTTGATATACTAAGCACTTAATGCTCAGAAATGGTCTTACCTTGAATTGGAAAGAAAATATATATAGAAAAATGTACGAGCGAAAAGTTATCAAATAATTGTATCAACAACCATCCTCTAAAATGGGCATGGTGAAAATGCAGATATGCATATTGGTACATGTTTTTAATAATAAGTAAAATGTATATTAAGATGCCCGCAAGATTGGGTTGGTACCCTATAAACAATCCCATAAAATAAAACAATGGCTAAATATTAGTGCAACAAAAAACCCAGCATCCATAAATCCTAAAATAAGGGGGAGCCCAAAAGGCACAATAAAAAGGTTATGTGATTTCAACGTTAAAAAGGGACAAATCGAGAGGCAATGGGATTGATGTTGAACATATATAGAGGATCAACTCTTCATTACTTATGCTCGATTGCTTGTAGAGTGGGAGACATAGGAAAGTACATTAATTAGTAATGATCTAAGCAAGATGTATTACACTATTATAGTTTTGTGCCACTGTAGTTGTGCCTATGGTACGCTTCTTGCCTATGATATGCCTAGGATCACATTTCATTGATTTTTTTTAATTTACACGGTAAATTACACAAAACCCTGTTCAATTATTTCGGATCTACAGGTTGATCCTTAATTAAAAGCCCGGCAACAAAACCCTTCAACCGTTAAATTTTGGCAATTAACACAATATGATGAAACTTGTGTAAAACTAATAGAAATTGTCATATTGAAGGCACATGATACCAAAATAAATTTTAATGTCTAAACTACCTTAAACTCAAATGCACGACTATATTCTCTCTTTTCCTCCTCTCACCACGTAGACACTACTCTCCCCCTCCATCGACGGTATTCTCTCTCATCTTCGCCCAAACGCATTTCTCTCTCCAATTTACCCACACCAGACACAAAGAGCTTTGATCTCCACCCAAACACAACTCTCCCGGTATTTCGTTTCTCTCCACAATTCTTCTCGATGTCTTTTTATGACACATGACGTTGGACCTCTCTAGATCAATGCCAAACAATACTCTGGTGTTCTCTTTCTCTCTCTCTCTCTCTCTCTCTCTCTTTACATATATATATATATATATATATATATATATATATATATATATATATATATATATATATATATATATATATATATATATATCATGTGCGCGCGCACGCGATGCTGAATGTGGATTTCTCTCTGGCTCTCTCTCCACAGATCTTGATATTTTTGAATTTTGAAGTACAAATCTCGAGAGGAATTTTGAAGTATAAATTAATGCGACCTGGATTTGACGTGAATGTGCATTACCATATAATTTTTGGATTTTGAAGTATTAATTTAGGGATTTTGCATTTTAATTCTACATTTTTTAAAGTATACGGTTAAGTTGGTATTGATGAAAAGTTGGGTGGTGGATAGTGCTTATGGATGGTAGGCAGTGGTGGTTGGGTAGGTGTGACAGAGTAGTGGTGGTTGGGTGGGTGTATGATGGGGAGTTATTTTTTTTCTTCCTTTTGAACTTTAGGTGTCTTGTTAATATTGAACTTTAGGTGTCTTGTTAATATTTGTGAAAAAAAAGAACTACACGTGTCAAATAGAGGATATTTTAGTCAATTTATATTTTACTTAACAGTGTTATAACAATCATTTTATTTTTCAGATAAGAGTGTTACCAGATTTGTAATGAAGACTCCTAAAGGTCTTCTTGACGATTAGTTACGGAAATTGTGTTTAGACATGAATACCGTGGTTGGAGACATAGTATCTTTGGAACTGGGAGTGTCACTAATAGTTATGGTTCTAGTTATGGTCTTGCACAACTTTCGATATGTATTAGCACTAGTATTGGTGGATATTGTGACCGTTAGAGAGATCATTATGGATCTACTAGTAGCAGCACACATGGCAGTGATTACTATGAATATAATAAAAGAACTGATAGGGGGAGAAATGGTATCTAAACCTATCGTATCTTAGTTTAGGGAGATTTATCTTAGGGGGAGACGCCTTTCTAAGTAGGTCATTTGTTTGATAAAAGGGGAGAATTCATTTAGGGGGAGTATTTATTTTTGCATTTAATATATTGATATTCCCTATGCGTTTGATAGTTTGCTTAAGTGTGCAGGAATTCTTCTAAATGGCAACGTTCATCATCGGGCAAAGATATTGATCCTTGGGTTGTTTGAGTCAAGCATTGTATTTTTATTTTGGGTGGGATATTTTTTAGTTTAGTAGAGTTGACGGCCCTTTAGGATTTTTGTTTGGTTTTTGTCCCGGAATAGCCAAAAGGGGAGATTTGTAAGGACACAAATTTTCAATTGAGTCCTTTGTAGTTTTGGCTCAATTCCGGACAAAAACATTTGAGTCATAGGATAGAGTTCAAGTTTATCCATTCAAGCCTATGACGTGTTTGTTGAAGATGTAGCGGCCAAGATATTAAAGCTTCATCAAACGCCGGATGTACGAGGAAAACCCAAATGGGAAAAATCTCGGACGGCCCTAGCCTTAAGTCCACTAAGTATGGTTTTACAATTACAAGACAAATGACTTACTTCCTCGACTTGACTCCCTTCAAACCTTGACGCGTCTTCTTGTAAACACCTCCACCTAGTCGACAACCCCGAAACTCCACCGGAATCTTGGAATCCAGCAATGAGACTTTTGGACAACCGTCAACCCTCAATGAAGCCTTTCTTCGAGTGGGAATGTCACATCAAACAAAGCTCTTCTCCTTTATGAGTTGAAAAGAAAACTCAAACTCTCTTCTTCAATGGTGTAGAGAAAACCGGTGCCAAATACTCCAAGCAATATATATATGTTGAAACTTGGATATAGACAAACATATGGGTGTATGTGTGTTTTGAAAGGAATTTACTCCATTAAAACTTAACACACAAAAAAGAACTTTTTCTTCAAAGTATTTTGCTCTAATGACTCTTGGAAATGTGAAAAAGTTGTCTTCAAAAAGTTAGTTCTCGCACTTAAGAAGTATGTCAAAAAGGAAGTGGGGCAAAGTAGTGGGAAAGTGGAAAAAACTGGCTTAAAACTGTTCCCGCTGTTTTTTCGTTAGAAATCTCGTTCGAACGAGACTTCTAACGAAGAGACAGAACGAAAAAAAAATTCTCGTTAGAAAACTCGTTCGAACGACCTATTTAGCGAGATCTTAGGCCATGGTTCTTGATAATTTCGATATGAACGCGTGGCCGCCAGTTTCGTATTTTTCTGATTTTTTTTGGATTTGATATGATTTCTACTGAAAGATGTTCGAGAACAAAATAGTTAGAACTATGAATTCAAAAAAAGTTTAACAAAAAAATACTAACACCCAAAATAAATTTCTAAAATACACCCAATAAATAATGTTCCAAGCTCCTATATATATATTAAAATGCATTCATACCTTAGGAGCAATGGAACCATGTTGATGACGTAGAAACGAGGCACAACACACACGACATTTGATGAAGCTTTAATATCTTGGCCGCTACGTCTTCAACAAACACGTCATAGGCTTGAATGGATAAACTTGAACTCTATCCTATGACTCAAATGTTTTTGTCCGGAATTGAGCCAAAACTTCAAAGGACTCAATTGGAAATTTGTGTCCTTACAAGAACGTATTATGGTGGATCTTCAACCGATGGATATCATCATGGAGATCGTCTACCATATTTTTCAGATTATGGTTCATCTAATTACTCATTCCTACCCAACCCATTGAGTTGCAATATGATTTATATTTCTTCCCTTGCTTTGATGATGGATAGGCTCTTGTTGTATTTTGACCCGTTTGTAGGATTTTATCCAAGGAAAGCAGGCTTGACACGCTCGAGTCTTCAAGTGTAGATATATGTTGGAGGGGGCCATGCATGTAGGCTTAGGTCTTTAATTCGGGCATTCTTGAGTCAGTTTCCTCCTCATGGTTGCAAAACCAACATCTACTAGCAAGCCGCTTTTTTAGACTTTCCACAGTTAGAATTGCACTCTAAGCCACATGCCAAAAAAAGAATGTGGTCTTTCGTGGAGCAATAGTCCAACGAATCCCCCTCCGCATGAACAAGCCATTAAAGCCCTACTGAAGTAATGTATGGTAAAATCTACTTGTAAAAAGTCTACCTCTATTTTCATTCCAACTCAATATATCACCGTTGCTCGAGGCAATGTCTCGTATAAAAGTCCCAACAATTCCTCTATCGCCTTCACCTCCCAGCCTTGAAGGTGTTCCCTAAAGGGGGGATTCCACACATGTGCATTAACCACCCTGTTCTTATATTACTCTTCAAACACCTTCATGATGTCCATTTTAATGATATTCCGATATTCTTGAGGTGCCGCCATTAAGAACCATCCCAATCCCATTCTTGTGCTATGTTCCACTCACTCTAAAACAAAAAAAATCACCTCACTTCCATTTCCTCAAGTGGTTTCTCTAGCCATTCTTTCTTATCACTCTTAATGGGACTCAATCATGTTCCTTTATCCCAAAGCTTTCCTCATCCTTTTTACAATGAAACTTTTCAAAAAATATATATATATATATATATATATATATATATATATATATATATATATATATATAGATAGATAGATAGAGATATATATATATAGAGAGAGAGAGAGAGGTCCCCCAGTTTGAGGACCCTGAATGAGGTCCATTTTTTTAAAATAGTAAAAAAAATATTTTGGAACTGATTTTTCTTCTATGGTTTTTAAACATTTCAGTAGAACCATAAAAAAATAATCAACTCAAAATGATTTTTTTTACTATTTTTAAAAAATCGGTCAAACTTTGTTAGTTTTTAACCGCTTAAAAACAACATAAAAACTAACACAATTTGACCGATTTTTTTAAAATAGCAAAAAAAATTATTTTGAGCTGATTATTTTTTTGTGGTCGTACTGAAATGTTTAAAAGCCATAGGAAAAAAATCAGCTTCAAAATATTTTTTTTACTATTTTAAAAAAATGGACCTCATTCAGAGTCCTCAAACTGAGATCTCACTTGATCCTTTCCCTGTATATATATATATCATATTTCAAACAATTTCGTCCTTGTTCTCCAAGATCTCCCAAGATAAATTTTTTAACTTTCCTCCCACTAGCTATACTATGGAACAATTTTGTGTTAATTGTCACACCTTTTGCTTCTCAACTCTTTCCTAATAACTTCCTCACTCGGCAAATTATCAACAACTTTAACCTATCAACTCTAACCTGCTTACTTATAAACCCCCTTTCCATTCTAATCTCACTAAACCCCTCTTTGTCCAGGCCTTTTTAGCCTTTTTTTTCATTTTCAAATTTCATCGCAAACTCTTACCCTTCCCATTCTTGTATGTTAAAATCATCCAACCATATTTTAAACTTTTCTTCGAAATCTTAATGCTTTGTCCCCATGTTTATAAGAAATCTAAATGGAGAATAACTCCACCTGAAAGGGTTTGTATTCAGAATGATAGCACAATGTCCACATGTGAATCTATCTAAGGCTTTGTGTCTGACAAGCGTGTACAGGTCCTCTCATCCTTTGGAAAGTAGGGTTTAATCAATCCTGGAACAAACAAGATTCTCCCTTGAGTTTGACCTTGTGAACAGAACATTAGTCAAAGCAATATCCCTCAACTCTTTCTATGATAAATTTATCCAAAATTTCATACTTTTGTTGTTCGAGTTCCATTTAATTTTTCCGACACAAACCTAGTTACATTGAAATTCCTCATGCACACCATGGATTCCCATTCTCGGGCCTTCGACAAATGGAAGCTTTGTAGTCCAAGTACAAACTCAACTCCCAATTTATGTAATCAGGGCCATAGGATTGGGGGTTGTGGGGTGGGGGCTGAGATTTTCGCTATTTTTACTGAGAAAACAAGTCCAGAGGTGCAAGTGTAAAAAAAGGTTAAAGGTGAAGATTTTGAGTTTTTTGAAACACCAGGGTAAAAAAGAAGTAACAAGTCTGTTAAAATCTGCAAAATCTAATCGATCTTGTCTCCATTTCATTTTCGTGCCTTTCCCACTTCTCGCTTGTCTCCCACTTCTCATCTCTGTCGAAGTTACAGGCTCACACCACCACCGGACCTCCTCTTCTCTCCGGCTCTTATTGTTGCTCCTCTCCAGGCATGTCGCCTTCCCTCCTCTCCTATATCCTCTCCGATCACTTACTCATTCCTAGGTATTTATCTTTACCATTTTTTGTACAGATATTAGTTAGAAGAAATGATTATGATTGTTATAATCGACTCTTTTCAAATCTGTAGAACTTAACTGATTCTTAAATGTTTTTATTTATATATGTCTGTTGTGTTAGTCGTGTCGTCTGTTTTACTCATGTTTACGGGTATTATCCTGTTTAGTTGGGTCAAAATTGATTAATCGTGTTAGTCATGTCGTGTTATAATGAGTTGTGTTCATGTTAGGTTAAAAAAATATGATTTCGTATTGTGTTCTTGTTTGAGGTGCCTGTCGTGGCAGGCCAAAGCACGGTCCAAAACACAAATTACCACCCGTGTACTGAGTTCGACTAATGTAAAAGAATCACCCTTATATTTTGGTCCACAGGACTAAAATCTTGATCTGTCATCAATTATAATGCCCCGTGATTTACCAATCAAAAATAGACAAATTCAATATTTGAATCAATTAGCCCAAATACTCCCCACCAACCTTTTATAAAATACTCATTTTTTTTTTCTTCTTGTAAAATGACAGTATTAGGTTTTTCCTGACAAGTCAGCCTTTAGTTATTTTTCATTTTTTCTTTCATCTTCCCTAAACCACTCATGTACCAGCTTAAATTCTTCTTTTAGACACATGGTTACCCCTATTATTTTTTATCTTTTACCCACCTCATAATTTATTCCAAATTTGAAGTTATTAAGCTCTCATGCCAACCTGCCCATTTTTGTGAAGAGAATTTATGAAATTGTGTTTCATTTTATGAAAAATTTGGCTTTGCTCCCTCGTAGATATACTCCTTCCATTCCATATTAATAGTCCCGGTTATCTTTTTGGGCCATCCCAAATTAATGGTCGATTTCCTTTTTTTGTATGTAATCAACAAACTAATTCCATGATAGTAAGCAACTCTTGATCTTGGCCATTGACCGAGTGAATTTGTAAAAATCGTCGTTTTCAAATAGCTACTACTAATTTGAGACGGAGGTTATATTTTTATTTTTTTGGGTTAAGGACACGATGAAAAAATTTAAAAATACGGTCCGGAGGTAATATGCCCCTTTTCAATCGGTCCTTGTGTTGTAATGTATATTTGTGATTTTTTTTTTCTTTTCGTTATGTATATGTGTATTTTTGTATGTATGTGTTAGGTTTGTGTATGAACTAACAAATAACTACTACATTAAGAGTGAGAGACCTTGGTGCTGAAAAAATGTTAGTGGACTATAGTGGGAAAAATCTTATTGACTATGGACTGAAATGTGAAGGTCCCCTCTTTTGAGTTGGAACAATTTTTAGGTTCTTTTTTTCAATAAACCCTGAAAATTTAGACCTTTCCTCTTGAAGAATGCTTCTCTTTCCATTATGTCAATCACTGTGTCATATTGGTCATCGCCATCCTCATCATTGAACCCTTCCTTGCTGTTGAGTCTTGCAAAAGACCGTTTTCCAAAGCCTTGAATCGCACAACTTTGTCCTTTGACAATTGCTCATTCTTCTGTAGCTAAAAAACACTTTTAAACTTGTCTATTTGTTTGGGTTTAAAGCCCAACCTGTTTGGTAGCATCAATATTTTTGTGGAGAGAAGGTTGGGGCCCTTATTATGTCCTTGATTAGATCCTTACAAGAAATCACTCTGTCCAAGTCTGTCCATTTCATTACCACATTCTGTTTAACAATACTGAATCCATTTTTTAATCTTGTGAAAATCTGCTCAATTCTAATTACTATGTAAGTAACTTATATAACAGTCTCCAACTTCTTTGACCCAGAACCTTTGAAGTCAGATACATGGCCCTAGTATCTTTGTTCACAGCCCCATCTGAAGGCTCGTCAGATAAGTTCTCTCTAGATGTGACTCTTTACATATAATATACTGATACCAAAGTATTTCTAGAAAGAAAAAGTATTTACAACTTAACGAAACGTTAAACTCAAATGATATTGGTGATAATGGCTGATAGGAATAGGGCTGCCAGCTGCCGAAAATTTAGTTTGAGAGAGAAGGATAATTTTCTGATATGAACAGTACCCGTCACTGTGCTGTTCGCGTGAACAGTGCCGACTGAAAAATATTTTTTTTATAGTAATTATCTAGTATTAGTAAGATATTATTTAAATAAGATAGTAGATTTATATTAGGTTATTTATTTAGTTTCCTTATGTAACTAGGTTTATTCCTCTTCAAGTATGTAAAACCTATAAATAAAGGTCCTAGATTAGAGTTTCTATTCAATTAATAGAATTCAGATTTTGATTGCTCTTGTTGAGTATTGTATGTGTGTAAATTCCACTGCGTTTACATCAATTGGTATCAGGGATACATTGCTCTTGGATTACTTGCTATAGTCGTCGTCATCGTAGTGTTTTAGCCACCATACCTTCGAAAACAAGAACCATGACTAAATTTGAAGAGAATATAGCAAAGATGATTGAAGAACTTCACGCCGAGGCTGTCCAAGCACGGATTGGCCAAAACCAACTCCTCCAGACTACTATCATTGCTGCACTGCCAGGCCTGTGAGTGGCCAGCCACCATGCCGAGCAGTCCCAGGCACTCTCCTGCCCAGTTGCGCTACTGTCAAAGGCTACAGCAGGCCACCGCTGCAATAGTCCAAGAAGCAACAGATTTTCAAGCCTTGGTCGAGACTCGAACAGAATCAGAATATATTTTGAAAGACCGGGCCATTGCGGAAAAAGTCGCGGGCAAGGCCCCACAATTTTTGCCACGTGACCAACTATCAGTGGGTGTAGAAACCATTGAAGATAGCGATGCCACTACCGTGAGTCGTGGATCTCAGCATGGGATCCCATTCCAATTATTTGCTTCTCCTCCGAGGAAATCGAATTCCATAAGGGGAAGCCCCTTGGGACACGGATCTTCTGCGAAACCATGAGCCTGAGGATCTGAATTTCAAGCCCCAAATAGTCTTGAAGACGGTTGGATTGTCCAAAGTTCGGGAAACTCACCATTATGCCCAAACTTTGTCCCGAATGAGGATCGAAGGTTCCATGTTTGTGGGTAGCTGGCCATATGAAGCATGAGTGTAAACGACTGCCATAAAGAAATCCAAAAGGAAAAAGTGCAAGTCGAACAAACCGTACCGGGAGCCGTCATCCGATTCCTCCATGTTGCCAAGTGAAGATTCTCAGCCGGATACAGTGAAGTGTCTCTAAGTGATGATAATGATGATCCATTCGTAGAGATGCGAGATGAAGATGGCAATATCTCTCGCCTCATTCGAATGTTGAACATGAATTTACACGGAGATATGCGCGTTGAATTAGATGGTGATGTTTTTATAGATTGACTTGATTAAGTGGAAAAGGCGTTTGAACTTAAAAGCTATCGTTGTATTAAATGTGTACACTTGGTTGCTAATAAACTCGCGGGTCATGCCAAGGTGTGGTGGAACGGAGTTTGTCAATACCGTCGGGAAGCGGCCAAACCGCATCACAACTTGAAAATAGATGAAGGGGTATTTGAAGCGGGCCTTCATTCCTTTAGGATACAAAAGGGATCTCTTCACCTGGGTTTAAAATCTTAAACAAAATTCAATGACGGTTGTCGATTACACTGAAGAGTTTCATCTCTCATCTTTTATATACACGGGCCAACCTCAGGGAGAGTGAAGTGTCGCTACATCAATGGGCTTCAAAATAATATACGGGCTAAGCTTTACATGAAAGACGTATAAAATCTCGACAAGGCTGTGAAGTATGCTATAAGGGCTGAAGACCGTTTGTGAATTAAGGTTGGGAAGACGTCTACTACAATTGTATCTACTAGAAATAAAGCTACTACCATGACGTGGGTAGAGACAACTTCCATGTGCTTTTCATGTGGGTAGGGTGGGTCACAAGATGTCGGAGTGTCCCCCAAAAAAGTCTGTCCTAATTGCAGAAGAAGAGCCTGCTAAATCTGAATTTGTGAAAGAAATAACAATTCTTAATTATCCATATTCATGTGTCACTGGAGACGAACGACATACCGCTTTTAAGCTCGGAATGAGCTTTTTCTTAGGAGGAGGGAGTGATGGGAATAGGGTCTGCCGCTTGCCGAAAATCTAATTTGAGAGGTAATGTGAATTTTGTCATATGAATAGTACCCGTTATTGTTCCCGTATGAACGATGCTAGTTGGAAGATATTTTTTTTATAGTAATTATCTAGTATTAGTAAGATAATATTTAAATAAGATAGTAGATTTATAATAGGATGCTAAGATGAATTTGTGGTAAAACTCGAAAGGATAAAATTAGAAATGAACAAATTCGTGAAACGGTAAAAGTAGCTCCTATAGAAGATAAATTGAGAGAAAATCGAATTAGATGGTTTGGACACGTCAAGCGTAAACCAATGGATGCTCCTGTAAGGAAGAGCGATTTAGTTAGTATTGATGGTAACACAAGGGGTAGAGGTAAGCCTAAATTGGCTTGGCGGGATATTATAAAAAATGACATGATATCATGTGGTTTAACCGAAGATATCGCGCTGGATAGAATGGAATGGAAAAATAGGATTCACATAGCTGACTCCAAATAATTGGGAAAAGGTTTTGTCGAGTTGAGTTGAGTTGAGTAGATTTATGATAGGATATTTATTTAATTTCCTTATGTAACTAGGTTTCTTCCTCTTCAAGAGTGTAAAACCTATAAATAAAGGTCCTAGGTTAGAGTTTAAATTCAATTAATAGAATTCAGATTTTGATTGCTCTTGTTTAGTATTATGTGTGTAAATTCCGCTACGTTTACATCAATAACATTTTTCAAGACTACTACCAAAGTGATGCATGATATGATAGCATCTCTGTCAATTGTGTCAAATGTCTTTTTCGATACATGTCTTTAGGCAATATCATTCATCAAATATTACAGTTGCATTCGCAATTAGTAAGAACAATAACAACTTCACGAGCAAATGTATATTTTATATTTTACGTTCTACATTCCCATAGTGATAATACGCACATTATCGTGATTCATCAACTGCCAAAGGCCTGTAACTTGAGAATACCATGTTTCGTGTTCGTGTGGTGGGTTGCACATGGTGACACATACATTGCAAGTCCCATAATATGTGAATTTAGCCACTAGTGGGGGAGCCACGAGAATGCCCGACACTTGCGTCATGCCAAGTGTCTATTTAGTGTACGGTACCATATGAACACAACACATCCTCTTCAAACCTAACTTTACTTTTTTTTCTGTACCTTAATTAATATTTTAAGTCCCAAGATTGAAAAGGTCATTATATACAAATTGGAGAGTTCTTAATAGTTGAGGAATGCATGAATGACCATCAACACGTGTATACATTTTTCCATAGTGATTCTTTAAACTTAAATCTTGCGGATTCCCAAACTCCATTGTTTCCATCTACTTGTTTTGTATTATTAATATATTCAGTTTACATATTCCCTTTCAACTTAAATAAATTGTATGTAAGACCCTAAACTAATTAAATGCATATTATATATAAATATGTGTTCAGCAATATATTGGGCAGGGCTGCCCCCATTGAAAAAGCTCCTATGGAGATTGTCCATGTATATAAAACTTTTTATAATTAAATTTTGATTTCAAATTAATTGTTTATGACACAAACTGGTTCAATTGAAGCAAATTTTAAATCTACCAAATAAAATTTAGATCCAATTTTATATGGGGTGCTTGCAAAATATTGTGGAAATATTAAAAAGCAACACTGATGTTTTAAAGTGGAAACCCTTGCGGGTAGGTAGTGGACCCCTATTGTTTGCTTTCATCTATATGGCAAAAATTCTTTTCAACACACCTGAGACTAAAACCTTTTATCAACATAAAATTTTCACTAAAACTTCTTATTCCCTGCTTTGAAAAAAATTAAAAACCATTAATAATCTTTCCAAAATTCTCCAAAGGCTTTTAGATTTATTTTTCAAAATCAATTCTTCCACATACCTGAATGTGGCTTAGACTTGGGTGTTCTTTTGGATGTGTTTTTATGTTGCTTGACATGACATAGATCTTGGTCTCACGTATGATTTTCAACAACTAAACAACCAGACCTACGTTTTGCCCAACCGGAATACCACAATGCAAAAATGTTTTAACACCCACTCATTCGGTGGTCAGTCTGTGTTAGTTTACTTTCTCAGACACCGGCTCTCAATTTTCCATAAATGTCGAAGTATATTTTTGAATATAGGAGGCATCTTTTGAGCCATTTCAGATGTATTTTTGTTGACTGCTTTGTGAGTTAGATTGCAATGGTAACATTTGTTAGATCCCTGATACTGTCAAAACAATTGTTTTATTTATGACATGCTTTGTGTAAATAATATTTATACATTTTGATGCAGAATTTTTTGGCACTATGTGCGAGCGGCTATTATGACGGCACCATATTTCACAGAAATATAAAAGGTTTCATGATCCAAGGGGGAGACCCCACGGGCACTGGTAAAGGTGGCACCAGTATATGGGGTAAAAAGTTCAACGACGAGATAAGAGAGTCCCTCAAGGTAAACTATTGAAGAATTCCTGAGCTGAACATTATTTCCCAATTTCTTTCTACCATTCCTCAATCTTCTTTTGTGGAAATTGAATTTATTAACTTCTTTGCTAGTTTGAACAAACTGCGGTACTTGCTCTTCATTAACTTTTAATTTAAAAAGTAATTATTACAATAAGCACTGATATTTCATAGATTTTCTATTCTTGTTAAGTTGTACCAAAAAGGAAGAAATGCTGTAAATGAAATGTCCATATAATAGTGTCTTTTGATCAAGTTTTATTACCAGGCATTTCAGTGTATTGACAAATCTTTCACACTTATTTAGCACAATGCCAGAGGGATGATGTCAATGGCCAATAGTGGGCCCAACACTAATGGAAGCCAGTTCTTCATAACTTATGCAAAGCAACCTCATCTCAATGGATTGTACACCATCTTTGGCAAAGTGATTCATGGGTTTGAAGTCCTCGATATCATGGAAAAGGTAAGTTTCAGGCACCAAATGCTGACCAGTAGGTTAATTTTTACATCTTTTCCTTGGTAAAACCTACGTATTCTGGAAAGCGAGGTAGCCAGCCGCCGCCGCCAAACTACGCCGGGCGTCACTAAATAAGTTATCGTTCTTAGCATGTGACAGATATATGAGACATAAAATTTATTCCACAAGATAATAATCAGATTAATCCAATAATATAATCACCCATGTAATAATTAAAATCCATCATAAATAAATAGTATAAACTCCAATAATCCAACTCTAATAAATATAAACTCGAATAAAATGATCCAACTGTAAATATCTGAATAAAACTGTAAACAACTTTGAAACCGATTGGCCCAACAAATCCATAAATAAAGTCTCATAATAAATACGACGGAAAATAAAATAAATCTAAACTACTATTACTAAGCATCTAAAATAAATAAGTCTCAAACTGCACCTTCAAAATATCTCCGATTACTTCTATGCAGCTACTCCAGTACTATACCTGAAATGTTAGTCAAGACAATGGGTCAACTCTCCCCAATTAGGGTCCGTGAACCCAGGTAGTAGCATACATGATAAACACCACAATAGGGTATTTTAATTTAAACGAGATAATTATTAACACGCGAGTAAAATAAACGACTATCATCTAATTACGTAATTATGCCACCCTAACAGTTTAAGTCCAACTTGTTGTCACAATCCGATAATTATGCTAAAGTCACCATTTTTATTTAAATCAATTAATTAAATCATTTGTTTTTATAGCGGCGTATTCATAGGCAACCGACCCTACTGTATGTTCTGCGCTTAGTCGGGCCTACCTAAAGTTTGCCACCACTCACATTCCCTCGCTATAGCCAGCCGATCCAATTTTGTTAGCTATGCACTTATCGACGAGGCTCCACGCACGACACATCATAATAGCCAGCCAACCCGTATTTTGTCACTCCTGCCACGCACGACACGTTATAATAGCCAGCCAACCCGTATTCTGTCATTCCTGCATTTATTAATGACGCCAACACGCACCCACATCGCAATAGTTAGCCAACCCGTATTCAGTCAGTTTTGCACTTATTAACGACACCTATCCATTTTAATACCCGTTTATTATCTTTGGCATTAATTCTAAATTTTCTCAATTTTACCCTGTTATAGAGCATAAATTCTTAATTCTGCCCCTAGTTCCATACCTAGAGGTTTCCAAAACACAAGTACGTCCTACCCTATCATATAGGATAAATCTCTACGATAAATTTCCTGCTAGTCTTGCGCCTAGACCCTCGAATCAACGGAACGAAACAAAAATCAGCCGCACTCCGGAATATCCAATCTGTAAAAATCTACACTAACTAGTCTCATACCTAGAAAATGTTAACCACAACTAAGGCATACCCACTAATCCCATACCTAGCAAGTATTCCGAACATTAAGGTGAGAGCGTACTATCCAAAAATCCCGTCGTCTCCGCGGTGATGAATATAATTAAAACAATATGTCGCACAATCCAATTTATCAACAATTACACCAATTTTCATGCAGTCACAATTAACTTTAATTTAATTCGTTCAATCCATCGTCGTAATTAACACAATTTATTTTATTCTACAATTATAATTTCAACATCAAGCGAGTTCATGTAGTACACAATAATAATTCACTTTGATCATACCTACATATTTTCATACGAGTGCACAAGTCCTTTTTTTATATAAAATTACTGTGGTTTCTACATGCAAACCTGCACCCGTATTAACCAAAATCAAATCTCTACCCTAGGCACACAAGGGTTACAAGTCTTAATTCATATTAATATTTTTCATAAAAAAATCCCAAATTAGATTTCGCTTTCCCTAATTAAGGTTGCTAATTTATTTTACGAAAAAAACATGCAAATTAGTGTTTGGGCGGTATTTAAAACGCATAATACTAAAAAGAGAGAATAGAAGTATTCATGCTTGGAAGATCGTTTCTAGAAAATTCTGAATACTCGGTTGCGTTCGTCTCGCGAAAATAAACAAGTTGCGTTCTTGGGCCTTCTTTTAAAATATGTAGTTTAGACCTCCCAAAATATGATTGAAGTTTTTTTTTTAATGGAGGTTTGGAGTTGAAATATAAGGATCTCTGTCGTATATAGGGAAGAGAGAGTTTGAAAAAAAAGTTGCTTGACCTTTTAAAAAGTGGGTCAAAATCTTTACTTAAGGTAAAGATAAGAAGAGTCCTAATGATTTCCATCACCCAAAAGTTTGATTAAAATAAAAAAAACTAACAGTCCAATTACTCATGTGCGTCCCAAACAATATGGAGATTTTAGGGGGGGGGGGGGGGGCTTGAAGATAATCTCGAGATTAGAGATAATCCCCCCAGCTACTACAACAGACTCAAGGGAATAAGGCAGCGAGGCAGCTCAAGTGAGGCAACTCAGCGTGGCAACCCAGGGAGATCTTCCAGCGAAGTAACTCGTCGAGAGGGCTCACCCTTTAGCTTTGTTGTCTAACTTAGTCATGTTGTATCTTTTTATATTGGCTACAACTATAACGATTGTAATGATGTAACGATTATAGCGCGATTCAGTGTGAGGTCAAACGGTACTCGCGAGAGATCAGACCTGGCAGGTCCTGGGAGAGCTTTTATGCTCTATTGGGAGACGTCGCCGTGGAAACTTCAGAGGGATTTATTTTGGAGGATTGAGAAGTGAGGCAGCGTTGGGGCTTGCCCTGACCATCTTATACACACCTGGTAAAACACCGAAAGACCTTTGATCGTGGAATCTTGGGCGGAGCTGCCTTGAGTTCCATCGTGCGTTGAGTTGTGAACCAAACAACCCTGTACTTAATGTCACATCTACTTTAAGTGATGTCACTAGCCAGCTAAGCAATGTCAAATCCTCACTTTAGTAAACCACCGTGGTATTTGGGACTGTCAGACAGTTGGTGAGCCACCTCTGTGATGACAGCCCCCAGACGCACAGTGGTTAGGCAAAAAGCATGTCTTGGCATTTAATGTTTATGACGTGGAGCTGACTAGTCCATCAGGCATTTAGTGTTTGTGACATAAAGTATGAGGGAGGTCTTTCACAGTTGTAAAGACAGAGGCACCTCGGGAGTGATGTGTGTGTGTGTGTGTGTGGGTCTGTGTGTGTGTTTATGGGCCTCAACCACTTTTGAGGAAGAGGTTTTTTTAGAGTTATTTTCTAGCGATTTATTGGCTAGAGAGAAGGAGATCAGAGAGAGAAGTTATTACAAACCAGAGTTCTTACTCACCCACCATTGTCATTTATTGTGAAGCTTTTAATAGCTAACCAGAGATCTTTCAGAGGTGGTTGGTGTGTTTGGCTGCCTGCGAAGGTGTATTTAGGGTGCTTACTCCTTTTTCCCTCTGACCGAGTTGTTTATAAGTTTCCTTTATTGTTGTTTGGGTTATACACGAGTGTATTGTGAGTCCAATCTGTGTGTTGATCAAATACAATATTGTGTATTTATTTGTGTTCATTAAAGGGTTTCTGGATTATCATTTATCACCATACGTATAGGGGTTACACCTCAACTAGTATTATTACCATACTCCCAGGCTACAAGGGGACTACCCTCTTACAGAGACAACTAACTCAATAAATTCCACTTGTGTACCAAACAATATGGAGGCAGCCACTCTTGTCACCTCATTACACATGGAACAAGCAACAAATGAATGAATAAATAAACAAATAATAAAAAAAAAAGAACTAAGCCAATGGCCTAATGGGAAAAAAAAGTGTTCAACGTTTCTCTCTCTCTCACCTCCAGCATGGGTTTAAGGGAAAAATAATAATTAATATAATACTAATATTTTACAAAGAGTCCATCTCTTTATTATGCCAAAAATCAATTGTTTGGATTTCCAAAATTTATAAAATTAAGAATTTACCGTTACGTAAAACCAAATTTCCTAAATAACTAGATAACTAACTAAATGTATTAATGTTTATTCAATTATAAAAATTTCTGAATCCCCATAAAAATATTTTCAATTTAATCAAATTTCGACCAAAATAATCTTTTAATTTAAATAGCCCATCTTTTAATTAAAAAAAAAATTATAAACTCCACCAAAAATATCTTTTCGACTTTTTGATTTAAAACGCGTTATTTAAGGTTTAAAAATCATGGGGTGTTGCAGTGGGATCTATACGACTTTAGTTAGTGTCCCAGTAGTTTTTTTCACCATTGATAATTGAAACTAAAATTTCCTGAAACGTATAAAACATGTAATTAAAATAAAATCGGTTCACTTTTACTTTCATCCTCACTTCCGTCCTTATTAGTGTGTTACAACCTTAATTTGTATGAGAATTTGAGATGCACTTCCAAAAGTGTTTTTTTAATATTATTTTGTTCTTTTTTTTTTGGGTGAGGCTTACGCCTCGCCTCGCCTCGCTTCGCTGAAGCCAAAACGCCTCGCCTCATCTCGCGCCTTTTAAACATTGGATATTATGCTTGCTTTGTATATTTAGCTATCAGAGCATCTTCTAGACGAGAATTCTTGCATTTGATCTTTCTTTGTTCACCAAAACAAAAAGCAAAAGATAAACTACAAGTGTATCTCTAGAAGTATTGCAAAATGCGTTTTTGAGGTCGTTCAGTGTAAAACAGCCCCGGCCCAAAAATCACAAAATGGCAGCCCAAATGCCTTTCAGCCACTTGGGAAAGCCAGAACACATTTGACTTTGCAAAATGTGTAGTTTAAAATGAGTGTATTTAGTAGATGTATATTTTTTTTAACTAAATATTCCTTATGGTGCATGAAAAGGACTCGCCAATATAATTGCTACACGCGCTTCTAATATTATAAGCATATGTAAGGAACAGTCAATGGAAAAACATATATGATGTAAACGCAGAGGAAGAACATTCAAAACACGAACACATGAATTTCACCTATCATTTGATTTTCAAATTCATGCTTTACCTAAGTTCTAATCAATATACATCTACTAAATACTCTCTTCCCCCATGAGTACTGCTTTCCAGTTCTCGCATATCCTTTTATTTAGCACCACCGAATCTTCAATTCTTGCGTCCCGACTTTGTTTGAAGAGCAAAAGAAAATATAAAGAAAAGCAAAAAAGAAACCATATATGTTAGAGAGTATCTTGATCCTAGGTACTGTAATATAGTAGTGGCAAATGGGTGGTTATGGGCGGTTATGGAGGGGCAAAAATGGATATGGATAAATTTGGGCGGGTCAAAAGCTGGTCGAACATAATAATTTGGGCGAGTTTGGTCGGGTTAAATTCGGGTCGGGTCGGGTCAAACCCGGATCGGATCGGGTTGACCCGCTTTTTTTTTTTTTGAAAAAACAATTATTATACCATATACAAATAAATATGGTATAATAATTTTGAAAAAAAATATACAAGTAAATACTTGAATAAAAAAAATCTTTTATCTCTAATAATTTGAGTTTTATTTTTGTGAGGATCCAAAATCATTTTGACCCGTTAATGACCCGCCAACAAACCATCTTATTTGATCGTTCAAACCATTTTGACCCACAAACACAATTAATGGGATCCAAACACATTATTTTGGGTGGATTATGGGCGGTTTCATCCTCAAGAACCCATATTGCCGGCCCTACTGTAATACTACATGCCTAATGGAAAAACATAATTTAAATAAAAAAAAAATTGAACATGTGTGCATGAGGGTGGTATATATATGTAAATACGTTTGATATGATACTTAACAATCCAAATAATAGTTTCAAGCAAGCTAACAACAGAAGTAGCGTCCAAACTAAAGTCTATCTCCAGTGTACTACTTACAATGCATTGTAATGCACCCTGTACCGTCCCCTACCACACACCAAAGAGTTCCAGGTTCTAGGTACCTTTGGTCCCAATTATAGCAATAAACTACTAAGTGACTTGAAGATAAAAGAAGGAAGCCATTAAATATTTCCTATTCTAGTAACATCTGTAAAAATTACAATCCTAATAATATAAACCAAATAAAAATATTCCACCTTTATCAGAAATATAGAATCCTCCCAAAGGAGCCCAATTCACTGTACCCAGCACTATATATTAGAGAGGGTGACAAAAATCTATCTTGGCTTCATAAATATATTTAAAGACTTGATTCTCTGATTTGATCCTAATATTCCACATGGCTTGTTATGTGGCCTTAACACCCCTGACATAAATAGAGACATGATTTTGTGCTGGTTTACGCAGACTCCTACAGGACCCGGGGATCGACCTCTTGCGGAGATCAGGCTCAATCGTGTGACTATACATGCTAACCCGCTTGCTGGTTAGCTTAGTGCCCAAAGTGGTATGAATATTGCAGATTTGTTAGTTCACCACAAACCATCTGTGCAATTGTCAGTTTTAGACTCAGTTTATGCTGAAGAAGAAAGAGAGACAGGGCAAAATCTCCATCACTATTAACAGCAGCTATTGCAAAACTCTTTGTATGGCCTGAAAATATAGTTTTTGCTATTTACCTGAAAGAAGTTGTAGCTATAGAGTAGACTTCAGCAAATTTATACCTTGTGTAGACCCACTTTTAATATCATTTAATCTAATTGTTTTTTAAGGGTCTTTCTGACACCACATAGAAGTGAGGGTTATGCATCTGCTGTTGTGCTGCGTTTTAATCTAGCAGTCTTCCTATCCTTATTTTCACTATTGTTTTGGGTTTAATGTGACTTGGAGCAATGGCAATGTTTCGTTCACTCAGTGTATTGTCGCTGGTGCGAGTCTCGGAAACCAGCCTTCCACAAATGTGTCATTGTGTTTAGTCCCCCCTGTACATTGAGGCTTAACCGCCTGTCTCCTGTACTTCTTGTTTATACACATCTGAACCCTGAAAGTATCGTAAATACTAAAAAAGCATCATAAAATAATATGTACGACACTTTTGGGCTAATGGGGCAAAGGTGTATAAATAAAAATTGTGGGGATCAAATTAGTTATACTTAAATGTAGGGGGACCAAATCCAAATGTTGTGTGGATTTTTGTGCAATGGGTATTTTTTTTTCCACGCTGGCTTAAAAGTGGGGGTTTAGTTAAAGTTGTGAAATATTAATTATCCTATTTGGCTGGAACTATTGCATGAGATGTAGAAGAATATATGCCAGCAGTTACATACATTGTCCTGTTCAAGTATATGCTTGAATTATAGAGTGGTTTGGTAGCTGCACTTGATTTTTTTTGGTGTTTATGTGACACTAACACGCCACAAAATTATAAGTTAAAAAATATAGGTTTATAGTGTTTGGGTCTCGTTAAGATAATAATTTGGGTTCGGGACTACTCATTCTCTCCCAAATTAAGAGATCACTGTTCCTTTTTGGGTTCTAAATTAATGGTTCACTTTGCTTTTTTGTAAACGAAGCATGTTCTACGGCGGTGTTCGTTGATTGAGTGTATTCTTAACCTATTCAATATACAAAATAAAGACGGATACTCAAATTGTGGGTTGGAGGTTGGAGTTTGGCTTGAATTTTTGTGGGTACCGTGTTCATAAGCGGGGTACTGTTCACTTTTACTCATTTAAGGAGGGTTGTAGCTATAGTTCAAAACGCACAGACATGAAAAGAGAAAAAAGAGTGAGAGGTTTAGGGTTCTAAACTTGACTCCTAAAGTGAGATTGGGTGTATTTGAGGTTTGGGTTGAGGGTGGTTATAATCTATTTTTTCAAATAATGGAATTGTTCTTTCTCTTGTAGATGTAGGCAAGGTATTATTGCTGAACTAAGTTAAATCTCTTGCGTTCATCTTGTTAAGTGGTGCTTGTTTATATTTCTATCAATCTTGCATATCTATCTCCTAGTTTTTGGTTGGGTATGGTGCCTTTTGATACATGTCTTAGAAACGATTAGATCCGTTTTATCCGTTAATACATGTGAACATTATTGGGTTATATAGGGTTAGATTTGAGCAATTTACTTAAATATGTTTGATACATCATAAAATTTTATTTATGTAACTCATCCTAAATTATTAGTAGGGGTGTAAAACGGACAGATACGGAGCGGATACCATAGTATCCACACCCGTATCCGCCAAGACTCTACATTATCCGTATCCGTATCCGCCCGGATAATAATTTCAGCTATCCATATCCGTATCCTCTCGGATTTCTCGGATTCGGATAATATCCTTATCCGTTTTTATTGTTTAAGATACATTAAGATACACATAGCATATTAAACACTAATTTAATCAATCAATTAAATATATAATTTTTCATTCCATGTAAGATATAGAGAATGTGTAAAGCATCAAATTAAACTATAAAAGATGGTTCTAGCAAAAGTACTAACCTTTAATGTGCATTTTCTTATTCAATTGTGAGCCATTGAAATTTGTATCCTCTTCAGTTTCTCTAATGTTTGAACAAAAATGAAGTGAAGCATCATCTTACCTGAAAAGCATCATCTTTTTTATTTTTATTTTTTTTCCTCTCATTTTCTCAAACAAGTAAAAGAGTTTTGATCATAATTTTAATTGCTTGAATCTCAGCGTTCATGTTTATATCACCGAACTAATTTATAACTAAACTTTTTTGAATTCAATTTGGTGGGCATATTAGAAGACTATGAAATCTTTTACCATACAAAATCGTTTACCATACCTTTTTTTTAATGAAAGGTGCATGATATAACTGGTACCGAGTTCAAATAAACACATTTGTGAAAAGTACCCCTCTTGCACATCAAAAAAACAAATTCCGAAAACACAAACTTGTTTACAGTATACTCTAATCAGCAAAACAAACGTGCAAATAAGTGATATTAGACAATTCTTCCAGATGATTATATTTTACTGTTGTATGATTTTTTTTCACCTTTTTAATTTGTGTCACAAAAACTACCATTTTGGTAGAGAGACCACACTCTGAAATGACATCAAAAGAGATGCCATACCTGTTGTTAGACATACCTCTTGTTGGACTAACCTACATACCTGTTGTTGGACTAACCTACAATATCACTAGTAGAGTATGAAATGTTTACATACCTGTTGTTGGACAGTGCTGACTGTAAGAGGCCGGAGCAACAACCGACCGTAAGAGGTTGGCAGTAAGAGGCGTCAAGCGAGGGGTAACAACCGGACACCGGACCAACTGATTGGAGAAACAATCGGACAACGGACCAACTGATTGGGGCAACAACCGGACGGGGGGAGAGATCAGAGGGACATCGCAAAGGGGACGGACAGCGGCGCTGAGCAGCAGGGAAGGGATTTTGGGAAATGGGGGAATTGTTTTTACCGTGTGTTGTTTTTTTTGTTTATTAGGTTAGGACTATAGGTTAGATATTTTAAGTTTTCATAATTATACTTATGCCCAACTTTTATTTTAAGTTTTAGTTTATATCTAAATATTTTATAACTAATATTTTAAACGTAAGTTAGACGGATACGGATATCCGGTAAAATGGATATCCAATAAAATGGATACTCCGCATCGGATACGGATTATCCGTGTCGGATACTACTACTATCTGTATCCGTATCCGTTTTCTCGGATATTTTTATAGAGTATCCATATTCGTATCCGTTTCCATTTTTTCGGATAAATATTCGCAAATTCGGATTCGGATATCGGACGGATGCGGATTTTCGAATATCCATTTACAACCCTAATTATTAGGACTTTTTTTTTTCTATTATTAAGTTGAGTATATTTTTAATGTATAAATTTAATTTTACATTCCAAGCCACGATTTTTTTTTTTTGGTTGTAAAAGTATCTATCTTTTTAGATCATAATGGAACCACAAACATAACTCAATGTGACATTCCCACACATTGGTGAGGAGTTAGCTACTCTTTTACAGTGAAGGTTGCACGTTGAATTTCTGAGTTCCACATCCATTTTGTGTAGTAAAGGCACCACGCCTGGTTTATAAATAAGACTCATGCTGCTCTTATCGATAAGCATTGGGGTGTACTATGTAAGGACATATTTTCATAGGTCCGTTATCAATTTATTACGTCATATACCGCTACACCGTCGAAGAGCATTCAAGAGACATCTACATCGAAGACGTATTCGAATTACTCAAGTTCTTCACCATTCAAGACTCCGCGAAGTTTACTTTGGTAAAGTTATGTTTTAAATACCTTAACTTTTCACTTAGAGCTTTTGGGAGATTTTTACAAAATATTTTCTAAGTGTTGGAGCGGACTTTTTCGTCAAATATTGAGAATGAGTATTTTTTCTAAGTTTTGAAGCGGACCTCGATTTTGACGCTCAGGTCGTTCGCGCGAGATCAACATCTCGTTCGAACGAGATTGGAAGTCGCGCGATGTCGTCTGAACGACATGCGTACTTCGTTCGAGCGACATATGCTTCTCGCTCGAACGAGCTCGAATTTCGAGGCGGTACATTTTTGTATAAATACTCATTTAATGGTAACGTTTTCATTAAGAAGTTCATACGTTTTTCAGAACAGAAACACTGCCAAAGCAGTAATCTTTAGGCTTCTTCTTTTAGGGGTTTAATCCCTTTTTGATTTACAATTCACAAAACTCTCATCTTGCTTTAGTGAATTGTTTTGGTGTTCAAGAACACATATTTGCCTTTGTACATCTTTTGTGGAGTGCGTCTCTACACCGTATGATTGTGTGTCATTAAGGATCTTGCAGCGTGAAGATTCTTTGCTGAAGATAGGACTGCGAGTCCTTAGAGGGTGCTGCGGGTATTCTCTTGCTGAGTTCAAGACTGCGAGTCTTTGTGGGTTGACTGCGCGTTAATCCATTGCAGATTTCTCTATGTAATTGTAAGTTGCGATTTATAGATTCATAGTGAAATAAAGGTTTTACCCGAAATATTTTTTTTCCTGAAATCTGTGTCTCAGCATATTTGTTGTGTCGCATGCGTTATTTGTTTATGGTTTGACACACTCACCATAGATGCATGTTTAGGGGCTGGATTAATAGACTCTAATTAAATAAGTGAGCCAAATTAGAAATTTGCGAATTAATCAATTATCACACAGTCACACTCTTTTCAAATTGGTATCAGAGCGGGTTACGCTAATTTATCGCGTATTCCTATTTTCCGCAAAATCGTGTGATATTGATTTTTTTTAAATCAGTTTAATGAAAAATCGCATTTTTTTTATGGAGCACTTCTATAATAAGATGCCTATTTTTGACGGGTCTAATTATGCCTATTGGAAAGCTCGCATGAAATCTGGTTTAAAATCCATTGACGAGCGTGTTTGGTACCTTTGCGAAAATGGGTGGACTCCTCCCACGATCACCGTTGATAATATCTCCTCTTTAAAATCCATGTCAGCATGGACTGAAGATGATCATAAACTCTCTAAATATAATTCACGTGATTTGAGTGCTATTTCTGGAGCTATCACTCCTGATGAGTTTCGTCGAATTATGACGTGCACCACGTCTAAAGAGGCATGGAATGTTTTGAAATTGACACATGAGGGTACGAACGCGGTTAAAGAATCCAAGTTACAAAATTTGGCCACCCAATTTGAGACTATCACCATGTCTGAATCTGAATGCTTTAATGATTTTTATGCACGTTTGTCGGACATTATTAACACCAATTTTAATTTGGGTGAAGTGATTGATAACACGCGTGTCGTTAAAAAAATTTTGAGATCTCTCCCAAAACGCTTTATTCCTAACGTCACTGTTTTAAACTCTTTGAGAAGTTTGAAATCACTTAAGTTGGAAGAAATTGTAGGAGATCTTCAAACCCATGAGATTGACATGTTTCCCAAAACCATTAAGGCTAAGGATAATGGCATTGCTTTAAAGACTCATTGTAAGAAAAATAAAGAAAAAGTTTGTGAGTCCGATTCTGAGGGAGACTTTGATTTTAATGATATGGCCTTGTTCGCGAAATTTTTTAAAAAATTTCTCAACATGGACAAAAATAATGCTTCCAATAAAAAGAAATTTTTTGAGAAAAATAAAAAGAAAGGAAAGGCCAAAGAAAGCGGTGAGAGAGAAAAAGAGAATGACTCAGATGAGGAGTGTGAGGAAGATCTTGAGAACGTGACTTCTTTTGAATGTGGGGGAAAGGGACATAAGTCGTTTGAGTGTCCAACATGGCTTAGTGATAGTGAGGATGATGAGGGAGATGAGTCCGATAAAGGTTTAGCTCATGGGATGGTTGTCGCTTTTTTTAGTCGTGTGAGCACACCCAATTTGTCTCACGAGAGTGCACACGAGAGCGATGATAGTGATTTGTGTTCTTCGAGTGAGGAAGAAAGTGGAGATGAAAGTGAGCTCCAAAATTTTTTTAGGGATTTGTACACCGAGACCTTGAAAACTAAGAAGTATAATCGGGATTTAGGTCGCCGAGTTTTAGATTTGGAGAGAGAGAAGGAGGTTTTAAGAAAGGAGAAGTGTGATTTGACCAACACGTTGTCTAGTCTGACGACAAGTGTATCCCAACTCGAGAGTGATCTCGAACGTGCTAGGGAGGTTATAGTCATTTTTGAGAACGCACCTAAGAAGGTTGAAAAGGTGGTTCTTAAGGGTAAAGGTGAGAAGTTAGGAATAAGTCAAGACGGTGCTTCTATTTCCCAATTAGCACCCGAGCCGGTTCCCACTTTAGTGTCAAATTCACGTGAGTCTCATCCTAACCCACCTAGGCGTCTCATTCCTATTAGGAGAACGCGTCCTAGAGTTTTTTGAGAGAGGTGTTCCTAGGCCTATTTATGTTTGTTCACATTGCAAAAGGAGAGGTCACCTTAAGGAATTTTGCTTCAAGTTGGGGTATGTGTCACGTTTTGCTTCTACACATGTTTCTGATACACATGCACCCACACATGATTCTTTACATGCTCCCGGAGACTACATGAGAGAGTTTGCACATTTAGGTGAGCAAGTTAAGTTTTTAGTCAAAACTTCACAAGAATTGATGGAGTTTTTTCATAAGTTGTCACCACCTTTGGAAAACCCCCCCGCACCTAATGATTGAGGTTTGACTTGTTTACTAGCATATGATGTTTTTCATTATGACATTATTTGCCTATTGCTAGTATGTATCATTTTTTTGAAAAATTTTGAAAAATACAAAAAGATTTTATTTTGATAAAATTTTTAGAAAAATCCAAAAAGATTTTTGTATTTTGTTTGCACCATTTATGGATAAAGACTTAGGATGACCAAGTCACAACATCATTCCATTTTTCATGTGACTATTTGATAGTGTTTTGAGACAATAGGTCAATTCATCCTTGTGCTTTATAATGTTTGGAGTCATTAAGATGTAATTAAGTGTTACTTCCTACATGTTTGACTCATGTTTCCTTTATTGCACATATGCACGGATTTGTTTGATTATTGTGCTTGTCTTATCACATGTTGGTTGGGTGTTTTCACTTCAATCCTGTCCTTTAAAATGAACCAAGCGCGATAAATTTTGATAAGGAAATTGTGCATATAAGAGCCGTTTTGTGAGTTTGTGTGCTTTATTTAAAAAATGGGAAAGGGCTGGAAAAGGTTCATTTTGCCTTTGCGAATACTAAGCCACCGTTAAATTGGACCTAAAAAATGGAGAAATTTTATTATCCGGGGTCCAAAGAGGTTTAAAAGAGCCCAAAAAAATTTAAAGGCAATAAAAAGAAATTCATGCCAATTATGGGCCATTTAGGTTTTTGCACCAATTATCCAAAGTTTGAGAATTTAGTTTATTCACCTCTAAAAGAAAATATATATGAGGGAGTTTGGTTGGAGAATTAAAACGGGTTTGCATGTCCTTGAAATTCTTGAAAATGCGCTAAAAAAAGTTTTGTACGTTATTGGTGTGGAAATCATTTGACTTTGATTTGCATAAGATGATGTCATCTCAATTCAACAAATTTTTACACCTAAGGATTCTTTTGATGTTCATTCGTTAGGGGTACACGTATTCATCGTGCACATATGATTGATTGCGTTGATTTACCTATCGAATGTATTCACACCCATTCATTTCGTTTCCATGACTTGGTTGTTTGAATTTAAATCCATGGTGTGATTTTTTTTGAGTCTTATTTTTTGGTATGAAATAAATTAAAAAAATCCAAAAATAGTTAGTGAGATTTTTTGAGATACTCATTTGCATGCGCGTAGTTTGATTTTTGTTTGCTATGTATTTTGTCGTGACACTCCATGTTTTTGATTTTTTCTTCTTATCTGTCTATTTGGGGACATCATAAAAAGGGGGAGAAAGAATTATCATGTTATGGGAGAGTTTTTGCATTATGGGGGAGATTTGATTATTAATGCTTTATTCTTATATCATTTCAAACTCGATGCGTCACAAAGGTTTTTGCTTTATCTCATGTGTGTAGGTACAAAGATTGAAGATCATAATGTTGCACACCCTGATGAGAAAAGCTTTGAGATTTGACGAAGATGATTGAAGAACAGTTTTGAGGTCTTGCAAATTTATTCATGGGAGGGTAGATTTGTATATGCATTTTGGTTTTTGATAATTCAGATTTTTTATGTATGTACCGGCATAGACATAGAGGGAGATTTGTAAGAACATATTTTCATAGGTTCGTTATCAATTTATTATGTCATATACCGCTACACCGTCGAAGAGCATTCAAGAGACATCTACATCAAAGATGGATCCGAATTACTCAAGTTCTTCATCATTCAAGACTCCACGAAGTTTACTTTGGTAAAGTTATGTTTTAAATACCTTAACTTTTCACTTAGAGCTTTTGAGAGATTTTTACAAAATATTTTCTAAGTGTTGGAGCGGACTTTTTCGTCAAATATTGAGAATGAGTATTTTTTCTGAGTTTTGAAGCGGACCTAGATTTTGACTCCCAGGTCCTTCGCACGAGATCGGCATCTCGTTCGAACGAGATTGGAAGTCGCGCGATGTCATTTGAACGACATGCGTACTTCGTTCGAGAGACATATACTTCTCGCTCGAACGAGCTCGAATTTCGAGGAGGTACGTTTTTGTATAAATACTCATTAAATGGTAACGTTTTCATTAAGAAGTCCATACGTTTTCCAGAACAGAAACACTGCCAAAGCAGTAATCTTTAGGCTTCTTCTTTTAGGGGTTTAATCCCTTTTTGATTTACAATTAACAAAACTCCCATCTTGCTTTAGTGAATTGTTTTGGTGTTCAAGAACACATCTTTGCCTTTGTACATCTTTGTGGAGTGCGTCTCTACACCGTATGGTTGCGTGTCATTAAGGATCTTACTGCGTGAAGATTCTTTGCTGAAGATAGGACTGCGAGTCCTTAGAGGGTGCTGCAGGTATTCTCTTGCTGAGTTCAAGACTGCGAGTCTTTGTGGGTTGGCTCCGCGTTAATCCATTGCATATTTCTCTATGTAATTGTAAGTTGCGATTTATAGATTCATAGTGAAATAAAGGTTTTACCCGAAAGGGTTTTTTTCCTGAAATCTGTGTCTCAGCATATTTGTTGTGTCGCATGCGTTATTTGTTTATGGTTTGACACACGCACCATATATGCATGTTTAGGGGCTGAATTAATAGACTCTAATTAAATAAGTGAGCCAAATTAGAAATTTTCGAATTAATCAATTATCACACAGTCACACTCTTTTCATACTAAATTCATTTGATCCATCATTTATTATGATTGGTCAACAAGCAATTTTGGCTAGCAAAAAAGATTTATGTTGAAACGATGATTATATGTTTATTTAAAAAATTATTGCTTTTGATTTTATCAAAATTTTTGAAATCGCAGAACTTTCCCTCCCTTTTTAAAAATAAATTTGGAAAAATATTTAACGGGAGTTAACAATTTGAGTTATGCCATGCTTTGAGATTAACGAATTGTGTTTGCGTTTGGTATTTGATACTGTTTAATTTAATGTGTAGTGTGCGAGTTAGATGTGTTTTAATACGAATTTGGTATCAAACGATACGAACATGACTTAATACACCCATTGACAAGTGTACTTCCATTCTCTCAAATACCTGTAAGTGCAGTTCACGCACTTGGATATCTATTTTCTCATGAGTATTGTTAGGATGAGTAATTTTGGAATTTGATCTAATTTTACATACTGTTTTTAGAACTATGACTCATAATCGAGGAATGACAAAAAAAGAAAACATGACTAGAATTTGAGGCGAAGGGAGTATAAAATAGGTATTATTATGGGCTATTCTCATTTATTGGATTAAAGATGCATAAAATTTCATTGACCTTTTTTTAATGCACCATATCCTTTTTTATTATAGAACATATATTTAGATAAATATACTCTTCACACATGGCCATTTTAAACTCACTCTCTCTTTAAAAACAAAGATATAACCACTCTCTTTATCTCTTTTTAGCAGCGCCACCCCATCCCACCCCACCGGAGACTCACTGGAACAGTCCGCCGAAGAAGCTCACCGGACTCTCTCTCCCTCTCTATTTCTTTTCTTTTTCTGGTTAGCGGCACCATCGCCGTAGTTGAAGAAGTTTTTTCGTCAAAAAAATGGAGGTTTTACAGAAACAGTAAATTTATTTGTTTCGAATTTTTCGTAAAAAATATCGAATATTGATGTTATTTGATAGATCTTGATGAGTAGATTCCAAATATATAAATTTAGTGAATTTTGAATTTGTAGATTTAAAGTTATGAAATTTTAAAGATTTGATATTTTTTTTGGAAAGACGAGTTAGTTAGTTTGTCAAAGATATTTTAGAGATATATTAGTCATTTGAATTCTTTGCGTTGTCAAAATAGGACTTTAACACCATTAATTCAATCAAAACATCTTTTGCATCATTGATTAAATCAATAAAACTTGCTACCTATTACACCCATAAAAATATAATGCACAATTGATTAATAATATTTGAATTGAGATTCGATAAAAATTATTGTTCATTCAACAATTTATTTATACATGTGATTTTGACGGATGTCATGTAGAGGGGGTGGCATTAACATATGCAATATAACAATGCTAGGGCATTGGACACTAAATTTGTTTCATTATTAATTGGATGGTTAATGAATTGACTATAAGGTCACTCAAGCTTCATCCATAGTAAGTATTAAGTATAGAATTTTAAAATGTAATCAAGCTAGTTTGTTTAGCTTTGGTGCTGATCTCAAACGACTTTATGAATCTTTATAATGATTATGAGCTAAGAAGCTAAGGAATTTAATAATACATTTAAATTTGGTTTGCATATTATAAATTTGAGTTCAAACGAGTCTTAATTAATTCAATTGCAAGCCAAACTTGAATAACTTGGTTTCCTTTGTGATCATAGTTACAAGAAAAATTCTATTCATCTTTGCATAATGACACAATATTTGTATTTTGTACCCTTATCCCTATCAGCATCGCGAGTCTACAATTTCTGTGGTGTTATCATTGTACATTTTGTCAATAATAGAAGTGATAATAATGATGAAGGTTTGTACTAATGTTAGGGGGGATGGATATAATTGAGTGGCAGAGAAATCATGAATTTCCAATTTTGAAGCAGGGAGGAGATGGCGATGGTTAGACTGACCACACATGGGTAATAATTATTAGAGGTCCATGAAGAGTTGCCATCAATAATACATATCAAACTCACAGCACCTAACATTACTTGTTGAAAAACTCGCCCAGTTTTTATTGAAATATAGTTGCCAAATGTTTTTATCATTTTCTAGCTATTCTCTATGACTCAGAATACCCTTCCCCATTGCCCTAGTTTATTCAAAAATTACATTTTTATCTCTGCCTTTGTTTTTTTCTTTGTTTAGGGGCGTGCTAAATGTCTTATAATTCTTTTAGACACTCTTTGTGCCTATAAATCATAACAAATTCCAGTGATGCCGTGTGATTTGATAGAACAAGAAAGAGACCACAAAGCATGGCTATATCTAGGTGTTTATTAGCGCTCAAGAAAATTTTGATCACCAAAACGGATAATAGAGAATGGCTAGAAAATTTGAGAAGAATTGGTTCAAGCCCTCAAAACAATCTCCTCCCAACGATCTGATTCCAAAGCTAATGAGATCAAGTATTTACACAATTTCAAACAGAACAGAAGAGTCGCCGAATCTTTATAAACACCCTATCCAAATTATTAGAACTCCTCCATTTGTATTTATTTACTGTAACCACCCCACACTCAATACATGCATTCAATTTTAATTTTAGAAAATTGCAAAATAATTATGTTCTACCACATTAAAAAAAAGCTCACCTCCAAAAAAATTTTCAAATCTATCTTACAAGTGGTACTCGCTAGACGTAGTTAAGGAGACTCCGAGAAAGGTTCAAATGACTCACACATTGAGAATCAATTTTGTACATTCGTTTGGATGTAGACTTTTCTCGTAAAGACATTTTGTGCAATGATCATTTTGACATTAACCCTTTTGATTTTCTTTATTTGAAACCCAATTCCAAAGCATCAATACAATCGCGGAGTGAGAAAAATATAATGGGTGCAATCGTTCCAAATAGTGAATTCGGATTAAAAATTAAAATCCTTATCCCTATTTGAACTATTACTTCACCGATTCAATGCTTATAATTCAAGAGATTGCGCTATGTCACATTGTGCGATTGTTATACTCAATACTTACTCAATGATTCCTACGACCCACCCCGACAAGGGTGGAACCAGGAAAAATCCCTACTTCAACTCTTATTTCGCCGATTCAATGATTCTAATCCAGACAATTACACTGTCTCAAAGAGATCCCTACAGCCAACCCCCTTTCACCGACTCCTTAGAGGTAGAACAAAAAATATCCCGGTACAACTGGAAGATTGACAGGAGTTCAAGGGAGAAGTCCCTGATGTAAAATTTTAGAGTGATTTTAAATGAAAATCTTGGTTTATTTAATTGAAAATTAGTATTATTTTATGTATTATTTTTAATTTGTGTACAAATATTATGCTGTAGTGAAAATTAACAACTTCAATTTATGGTGATTTTATTTCAACCCACTTATTGTTTCTACCCACCTCACTTTTAATAAACTTTTTTTGTTGAAATAACAACGCTACATGGGTCAATAATGACATGACACCTGTCATAGTATCCACTGGGTCTAATCCCTCCATACTGACGTGGTCGGCCTTATTATCTCCTTAATTAGGTCAGCAGACAAGCCGACCACCTTCAGGAATGCGAACCATCAGCAAGGTAAACAGGCATATATGGGAATTTCTACGGTTACCCATGTACATGCACGTAAAGATATGCTACGCTGTTATCTATAGTGTAAAAATGTATAAATACCCGATGTATAAAGGTATTCCGCCTCTTCTCCTTTCCATTACTATAAATAGCTTACTACACCCCTCAGCTAAAAAATAATTTGAAAAATAATACACAACCCTAGAGAGTTCTTGAGAGCTTATACTATAAACCCTAACACTTAGTGGCTTCACACTCATGGATGTAAGCACCATGTTGGGCTGAACCACGTAAAAAACCTTTGTCTCTTTCTTTGTCTCTCATCTCTCTTTAATCCATATCCTCTCATACTAAATCTGTGGTATATAATTATTGGTATAATTAAGCTAAGACTCATTATAATCACTATACCAATTTTAGTCACCAATATATTGGCGTCGTCCGTGGGAACTCGGCAACCCATTGTTGTTTCTTACTTTTCTTCAATCCAAAAGTAATTTTCCAATCATTTGCCTACACTGGGAAATGGCAGACAATCCAGAAGGCAGCCACGCAACTGACACTTTCATTCCCTCCGCCCCTCCTGGCATAGGAGATCTATAAGGAATTTTGATGAGCATAACCAAACATCAAGAGGCTATGCAAGAGACTGTCAAGAAATTGACTCAGAATCTCCAAGCCAGGCCTCGTCACAAGAGGAAACGTGTTGCTTCCTACCCCTTATGGGGACAGGCAGTTTGTAAACCCAACAAGGATGCGCGAGAGAAGAAAATCTAGACACTCTAGATCAATTAATGACCAAACCTATTATTTTGGTGACACCTAATCTTTAAGGTCCACTGATTATTATGATGGGCATTCATTCTCTTAGGAAAGTCCGAACATGCTGGAAAGGTTGAGCAGGGCTCAACATATGATCGCCTAGGAGCCCGAGCTGCAAGGAGTCATAATCACAGAGAGATCGCAAGGTCCAGAGATCATCGAGAAGGATCTGTTAGGTCAATGATTAGCGTCTGAGGATCAGTGCATGCCAAACAGACTTCTCAGAAAGAGAGCTCAACACAAACCCATAGCCGAGCAACTAAAACTGTCTCAATTAAAGCCGACCTTGACTAGCATCCTTAGAATGGCTTAATTCAATAATTAAAAGATTATTTGGGAGAAATAGCGAAATCAAAGAATCTCTTGCACATGAGTTTCGTAAAGGGATCACCCGTCATTCTAGTAATTGTGGATTACCCTAAACTTGCTAAGTTCAAGGCGCCGCGGTAACCCCATAATATGATGGTAAAATAGATGCAGTACTTCATGTAGAACAATATCAAGCTACCACCGAAATCTATTCAGTCCCCGATGAGATACGTTGCTGCTCATTTTCTAGAATTATTACTGGGCCAGCCCATATATAATATAACAATTTACCTCGAGGATAAATCTCCATCTTTCAATAGTTTTTGATTTGTTCATCAGTAACTTCTGCTTTGGAGCCAAACCAGTCATAAGTGCAACTCATTTGCTAAGTGTTTGCTAGCGAGTCGGAGAAACCATGCCCGAGTGTATCACTCAATTTAATAGCGAAAAATTAGAGGTCGTTGATTACGAGGTAAATATAACGATTACTACATTGATGAGTTTCTTATTCCCCGATAAATTATACTATCCTTCAAAGATCATGACTAAATTATTAGTCAAAGCAGACCAGATTATAAATTTCGAGGAGGTCATGGCCACTAAACAGACCCACAACTCCAAGGTTAATAACAACAAGGGCTCTGAGAAGAAAGAGCAAAATAATGTGGAGAAACCTAAAAAGCATAACGAATACACTCCTCTTATCGTTGGTGTGCATCACATTTATAAAGAAATTAGGGTAAATAGGGATCTGAAATTTCTCGAGAAGCTAAAATATCCCCCAAATCGAAGGGATAAAAATCAGTATTACGAATGCCACAAACATCACGGCAATAATGTGGAAAATTATATAGCATTAAAGAACGAGATAAAAAGCCTAATTTAAAGAAGAAAACTGTCAAAGTTTATTGATAGAAAGGGCAAAGCAGACCCTTTAGATGAATGGGAAATCGGGAGACAATCAGAATCCCTTTGTAACATAGGAGATGATAAGAAAAGAGGTAGGGACAATGATGTCGAAGATGATCCAGATTTATCAAGAAGACCCAAGGAACCTGTACGCGAAGTGAAAATAATCTCTTTTGGCTATAATTTTAATACATGTGGTGACGATGATGACGACGATGAAATAGCTGAGATGGAAGCCTACCTCAATGAAGCCAAAGCGTGATCCTACATTCGACATATCAATCTATCGACTAATATGGATAATCTCTCGAGGAAAGTAAATAGAGATCGATTGGTGATAGGATTCTCTAAGGATGACTTATCAAGAGTATTTTATCCTCATGATGACCCCCTCGTCATCATGATGTTAGTACACGAAGGAAGGGTAACTAGAATGTTGATAAAAATGGTAGTTCAGTCGACGTCCTATTCTACAATTACTTCAAATGATTAGGTCTGTGAAACAACAGGCTTGAGCCCTATCATAGGTCCCTCATTGGTTTCTCAGGAGAAAAAGTGTATCCCCTAGGAACTATCAACCTGGAAGTCATAATTGGTAATTGGCCAACTTGTCGAAATGAGATGATCTACTTTTTCATCCTTGACAAGAATGTTAGCTCATTATATAACATTATTCTCAGCAGGGTTGGCCTTAAAAAGTTTGAAGCTGTGCCTTCCACCATACACCAGTGCCTAAAGTTCCCCACACATTATGGGGTTAACGTTGTTAAAGGAAACCCAATTAAAGTCTGAGAGTGCTACTACACATCAGCCAACCAAGAAGAATTAAAGAAGCTCACCATTACCTACTAGATAGAGAACATAGACTCTTATGAAGAGGCAAAATTGGTCAAGGGATAGGTCACAGAAGCAGTAGAGTCCATTATGTTGGACAACGAACACTTAAAAATGACAACACATATTGGCTCATCGTTAGAATCCACTATCAAGAAAGAGTTGGTGGATATTTTTAGATGATGTAAGAATGCATTCGATTGGAGTCATGAGGACATGGCAAGGATTTATCCAAATTTCATGTGTCACGAACTCAACATTGTCAAGAATGAAAGTCGATCAACAGAAACGATGTGTCTTTAGTCTCGAGAAAAATATGGTCATACAGAAGGAAGTGGAGAAGTTGCAGAAAGCAAGTTTCATTGAGGATGTCAAGTAACCCATGTGGCTGGCTAATGTAGTTATGGTAAAAAAAAAGAACAATAAATGACATATGTGCGTTGATTTCACAAACTTGAACAAGAATTTTTGAAGGACTATGATCCATTGCCAATAATTGATCATTTGGTCGATGCTATTGTTAGGCATGAATTACTCAGCTTCATGGATGCATATTTGGGGAATAACCGAATTAAAATGAAGTGAAAAGATAAGGAAAAAATATCATTCATCACTAGTCGTGGTACTTACTGCCACAACATTATGTCTTTTGGGCTAAAAAATGATAGAGTAACATACCAAAGTTTAGTGACTAAGGTCCTTGAAGAAGAGATTAGAAAAAACATGGAAGTATACATGGATTACATGCTCACTAAGAGCAAGAAATCTTCCGATCACATTAAAGATATAGGGCAAATGTTTGACTAGTTGGTAAAGCATAAGATGAAGCTCAACCCCATTAAATACGCGTTCGGGGTGTAGGAAAGAATATTCCTCGATTTCATAGTAAATTAGAGAGGTATTGAAGCCAGCCCGGAAAAAATTCAAACACTGATCACCATACAATCTTCCATAAATAAAAAGAAAAAGCAAAAGCTGACTGGCGGGATGTTGCTCTTAATAGATTTATCTCACGAGCTATTGAAAGGTGCCTTCCTTTTTTTAAGATGCTAAAGAAGACTTTTGAATGGAATGAGGAATGTGAAAACGCCTTCTTGGAATTGAAGAAATTCCTAGGATCTCCACCCTTACTCTCAAGATTGGTCATAGTAGAAAGGCTCTACTTATACCTAGCCATATTCGAGTCGACAGCTAGCTCGACGTTGGTCTGACTAGAAAATAGGGTATAGAAACCAGTTTACTATACATTACAATCAAAGATTATTAAGGAACCGAAATTTGTTACCTATAGTTAGAAAAGTTGGTTGTGGCCCTAATTGAGGCTTCTCGAAGAATAAAGACGTATTTCCAAGCACATACTATTATGGTCTATATAGACCTTTCCCTATGCCAAGACATTCATAAACCTGAGAAGTTAAGAAGATTGATGGCTTGGGATGTAGAATTAGGGGATTATGATATACAATATGAACCAAAAACAATAATAAAAGGCCAGAAAGTAGTTGACTTCATAGCAAAATTCACTTACGAGGAAAAACCTACTAAGTGGATTTCCATGGAAGAGAGCTCAATAGTAAATCAAATCGAGCAAAACTTTTTAGAAGAGAGCTCAAGAGTTCAACCTACCAAGACGACTTCTCCAGAAGATAGCTCGATGACTGGTACAACCGGTTAGGTGAACGATATACCGGAATCATTGGTTAAGCGAGAGAAAACTACTCACTACCTGGAATAAAGAAGAAAAATGTTCAACTATGGGACCCTAACAAAGGGTGATTTCAAAGAAGAAACTCTAATTTGGAATATATATGTGGATGTCTCATCATGCACCTCTAAAAACGGGGTTGGGTTGATAAGTAACACCCCGGACAACATAAACGTTGAATATGCCCTCGGGTTCCAGTTCAAGGCCTATAACAATGAGGTAGAGTATGAAGCATCGATAGCAAGATTTTACTTAGCGCTCTCTAGGTGCCGAGCAAATACAGTATCACAGAAATTCCAAATTGATTATAAACTAAGTGTTGGGTTTCTATAGAGTTAAGGGAGAGTTAATAACAAGTTATCTCGCCAAAACACACGAATTGATATCTATGTTTTTCATGATCAAAGTAATCAGGATTCCTAGGACTGATAATGCATGGGCATATGCCCTTGCTCGGCTCACTTTCGCGACTAGAACAAATTTGAGAAGAACCATCCTAGTAAAGATCCTCATGCATCGAAGTATTGATGAAGAAAGCCTTAACATGATTGAACTGAATATATGCCCATCACGAGTTTGTCCAAACTCATAACTTGTAAGGCTGATTAGCTGGCTCACTGCCTACTACATAATCATAAGACTAAACTATTGGTAGGCTGTAATCATATAACAATCAATGCATTTATCAAATATCAAAGTTTTATTACATAGAAAAATCCAAGCAAACCCTGATGGATAATACTCCATCTTTTCACTTTGACAGTGATTACTCACTCTAATCAAGAATGAAGTATTAGGGGATTTTGTTATAACCTAAAATAACAATACTACATGAACCAACAATGATATGACACCTTTCATAGTTTACAATAGGTCCAATCCCTCCATATTGATGTGGTCGACTTTATTATCTCCTTAGGTCGACAGACTGGCCGACCACCTTCAGGTTTGCAAACCATCAACGAGGTGAACATGCATAGGTTGGAATTTCTACAGTCACCCATGCCCATGCACATGCACATGAAGATATGCTATGCTGTTATCATTGTGTGAAAAGGTGTAAATACCTAATGTATAAAGCCTCTTCTCTTTCCCACTACTATAAATGGATTACTATACCCCCCGCTAATGAATAATTGAAAAAATAATATACACTTAACCATAGAGAGTTCTTGAGAACTTATGCTCTAACCTTAACACTTAGTGGCTTCACACCCGTGGATATAAATACCTTGTTAGGCTGAACTAGGTAAAAAAACCTTTCTCTCCTTCTTTGTCTCCCATCTCTCTATAATCCATGTCATCTCATACTTTACCCGTGGTATATAATTATTGGTATAATTAAGCTAAGACTCATTATAATAATTGTACCAATTTTAGACAACAACACCTATATTAAGATAATTTTCTATTTACTCACCCCACCGCATGGGGTGTTTTAAAAGGAAAATAAAAGGTTACCTCCAAAATACCAATTTTTTTAAATACCGTGTCGGGTAAATGTTTCATATTATGATAGGTTGATGTTTCATTTTTGTATCTCCCTTTCATTTCTCATATGTTTATGCGTGTTTTCACTTGTTACATTAGGTAGATGGTTTTAGATAAGAAAAAAAGTAGAGTTAATGATGGTGAAGATGCTAGAATTGCATGTGTAGAAAAAGAGAAGATAAGAGGAGATGAAAATTGTTGAGAGTGAGGGTGAGAAATTTGATATTTCTTTATCTGCTTTCAATATATATATATATTACTCTCCCAATACAAATTATAATAACAAGGCCATAATATAAAATTATCACCCTTCCTCTTCTATCTCACCCTTGATAAGTTTACAAACTTATCACCCTTCCTATTCTATCTCACTCTTGACAAGATTACATGGAGTTTGGATTTTGGTATTCAAAGTTTGGTTGATTCCTAATTCAATTGCAATAGTCGCGTAAAGGGTTTCATGAATAAGGTATCAAAGAATTGGGGGGGGGGGGGGTCTAATTGAGGCAAATCGATCTTTTAGCTGTTACAATGTTTGAAACCTTAAAATGAGAGAGTTAATGTGGGTAGAAAAATATAGGGGTTGAAATAAAACCACCCTTAATTTATATGTGACAACTAGAAAGAGCATGTAAAACACCAAATATAAGTGGTTCGGCCAGATGTTGACCTACGTCCACGGGGAAAATAGAAGGGGGAGTATTTTATATAACTATTCATAATGATTACAAGAGGTCTTTGCTAGTAAGGTTACTTTCCCTTCATTATATCCCTCCATGGTTTTATTTACTAGCCGTACACTGGCTTCATCCCCACCCCACTAAATACTAGAGAAGAGCTATGGTGAACATGGTTATTCATGTGACCATCTTTGAGGCTAAACAACTAACCTTATCTCCCTGTCAAGCGCGGGAGTGAACATTGGTGTTTGGATGGTCGTGGATAATATTTACAGTGGGGATTTTGGCATCTAACCATTTATTAACTTTCAATTCTTCTAGTTAACTAAGTCACACACTGTGCTTTATGCTAATAGGTTCTTTTCACTCGCTCGGAGGGAATCAAGGCAAGTACCACGAATCACCCTTCACCCGAACAAGGTTCTTTAGACTTCGCATTAGGCTTTTGATCGTCAAGTTTTAGGATTTTTTCTCATCTTCCCTTAATCCTTGATCAGATAGGAATGGATTCATTGGGTTCAAGGGGAATCCATTTATTCTTCCCGATTGTCTTATTTTGTACAACGCTTGGGTTTCGTTCCATAATTTTACATTAGTCCAAGTGCCTTTTCCTTAGGTCTCACATGGGTGTGTTACTTGTGGTGGTTCATTTACTCCCAATCAGGACCACTAGATTGAGATTCATTTAATCGTTGAATTTAAAAAGACCCTTTTGACATATATAATTACATTTTTCTTCTCATTAATTTACTTCTACCGTTTAAAAATTTGAGAGTAAGTTTGAGAGAGTGATATATTAAAAAAGAGAGGGAAGGATTTTGGTGTATCATCCTCCTAACTTTTTGGTTATCGACCGCCACCAAGTTTTCCATAAAACTCTTCGAATTTTCTATTTTTTCTTGTCGTTTGCATTTTTCTTATCTCTATATGCTTTCCAACTCTTTACTTTTGTTCATTTCTCTTTTATTTCAATTTCTCATTCACTAGATTTAGAATTTGTGTTTTATTTCATCGGAGTTAATAGGTAAGTAGCCCATTTTTTTTATATAAAACCATCTTTATCGGACATTATTTTGGCGACTCCCCATCCACATATATGCCAATTGACTTTAACCCTTTGAAAATAAACTTAGGTCCGCCAACCTTTAGCGATATAGTATGTTATAAGGCATCGCCTAAGACAAGATAATATGTCTAAAATGGTTGAGATAGTATATACCTTTGGTCCCTAACACTGTGACTCACTGGGATTCTATGTACAGAGCTAGACATCCCATTAGGTTGTCTTCATAGTTCGAATAATCTATTGTTAATCGCTCTCATCCCACTAGACATAATGCTCGTAGCGCTTCTCCAGGACTATGGTAGGTCATTAATTTATTGCTTGAGCAACCCAATTTCGGTTTGGGTGAATACATTTCCCTTCCTCGTTTCTTATCCGTTCGTCCAACGTTTAATTCGATCGGATGCCCCGTCCCTCGTGAAGGAGATATTTGATTTTTTGATCACTCCTTTTAGGTCTGACTGAGAATATCTCTACCTAAGAAAATTCTTGAAATCCTCTCACCCATCCATCTTCCCCCTTATCAACTTATTCTCATCACCTCGAGGCTTTTAGTGGGTTTTATTACCTAATTACACAATATCTTCAGAGTCAATAATGCCATATCTGAGTTCTTTTATGCCTACTATAGGATCTCTTTATCGAGTGATTGGCTCACATTTATGAGACGAACATGTGATGTTATCATCATCACTAGCTTCCTATCTTACTATCATGAGTGGAGGCATATTTCTTCTTCATCAAGAGAAAATGATGGGCGCATAAAAGCCAGAGTGATTTGATTGGTCATTTATTTACCATTCCATTGACTTGGTAGAAACTCGATTTGAGTGAGACTTTATATATTACACTTGGTTAATTTTCTGATTATGCGACTATCGTAATTTTGACTTTATTTTTTCACTTGGAAAAGATCTACATGTACACTTCGTCTATCTCATAGAGGAGGAAAAAGGGGGTGAATCACAACCTCGCTCAAACCTGACCTGACCTTACCGTAACTTTTACGATCTCAAACATATTAGAGCACACAAGTATATCACTTGGGTAATTAGGCGAGACCGATAGAGGGAGACCGAAGATGGTCTGATCCTTGTGTAGTTCTAGTTTACCTATTTCCTCCCCACTTAACTCCTTTATTATGTGCTTGAGCTTGTATACCTTTCCATTGTATAACCTTATGGTCTTTATTAATGTGAAAATGAAGGATAATGGCACGGGATACTTTTAAGGACACCATTAAAAGGGAAGCTGCTCAGAATGATCAAAAGGGCCAACTATGAGGCTACTAATATCAAAGGGTTATTTCTCCTGCCATCCGCAAATCTCTAGTCATTGAATTATCTCGTATTAATTAGGATTTATGAACCCAAGAAAATGGTTGAGATTGACTATTTGAGTAATGAAGGACAAGGAGGTCCTCAGTTGAGGTGGATATAATTAATCAAAGGCCATGATCAGTGTCGATTGGTGAAAACACAATGGAATAGGCCCTTTGAAAACATAATGTTGATGTTGGAAACATAATTATAATTAATCGTGAATGGATATAATTAATAAAAAGATATGAGCGGTGCCGATGTCCATACTATGGATGTATCAGGATATGACCCGGTCGATTATAAGTTGATGGAAGATGAAGAAGTGCCTATGCATCTATCTTTCTATAAATATGGATAGGTTAAGTACCAATAGTTTCTTAATGACCCTTGGTCGACTATTGACTTGGTCGGGGGTGATGACTTGGTGATGATAATGCATAAAGAGCTAAGAAACATCCTTTAATCTCCTAAGGAACCTTAATCGTGATCCCTTGGTCATATTTTTTAAGTATCATTGTTGATGCAAAAAACTAGATTGATCTAATTAATTGATCATAGATAAATACAAGAAAAAGAGACAAAGTATTTTTAAAGTGTCTCGGCTAAAGGAAAAGCCTACGTCCACTATTGTGTATTGCCTTGGGCTTATTCAATTGCCTCTTCTCTCTTTTTTCATATCGTTTGGATGTAGGGTTTACAATGTATTTATATCCTTTGAGAGTATACAAGAGTCGGAATATTCAAGGATGGAATGCCTTTATAATATAGGCATTTACATCTGCACAATGTTAATAATGTATACAACTATTGGCGATTTACTGTCATTGTTGGTCGGTCTTCCTGGTGTTGGTCGATCTTCTTTAACCCGTTGGTCGACATTCCATCAGTTGGTCGGTGACTCGCCCTTACCGACCTGGATTAATGCCCATATGGATAACACGTGTTCATACATGAATGGTCCACATAGCAGGATAATTTTTGGTATCAACAGAAGCCCCTAATGTTTCATGCTTGAAGTTTTTACAGGAGTATGGAACATTTAGCTCTTAAGGTTGCTCGGGCAACAATTTTGAGGCTTGGACGGTTACTGACTTCCCATACTTGTAAATTTAATGACTTTAACTATCGACACATAATGTGTATGGTATTTTTGTAATTGTCCACAACTTTAGTGAATCATTTTTGGGAAAATATGTATTTTCTGTATTTAGTCACGAACAGTTTAATCGATGTTTCCTTTTAATTATTATCTTTATAATTTTCAAGGCAACCTATAAAGTTGGGAATATCCACGATCATCTCTTACCTCAAACTTTCTGAGTTCTTTCTGTTGTTGTGTTTTCAAGCTCTCTCTCTCTCTCTATTGTGCTATTGTTCTCTGTTCTTCAGTTCTTGCCGAATCCTTAAATTTTGTAAGAATCTTTTCCCTTCTGGCAATAGGATAGGTCGTTTTTGATCAAATATTTTTCCGTGCATATATTTTTTGCTAAAGATAATACTAATTCTTGCTTTGTAATTTTTTGGTTGCAGTTGATCGAAAAATAAAGTGCCCCAAAGAGAGTGATATCAACCTTAGAGAGTTGAAGTTCATCTGGGGCATTCACCAGAAAGTTAGGGAGGAGCATACCAGATCATTCTCATATTTGTTGCAGTACCGAAATACCATCACTTTTTGTTGTTGCTCGCCCCACTATTGCCGTGCTTTCACCCCTGATTGATCTTGATCAAGATACTATCTTCACATCCTCAGCCACTGCATCTGGCAGTGGTGAACTTGCTGTTGCTTCCTCCTCATCCCTAGACTAAGATTTACCTCTTGCTACTACCATGGGGAAGAGGAAATTTCCCAACATTTTGGGTGATATATCTGCTACTAGCTCCTCTAAACAAGCTACTGATGGAGCCAAAAATAAAGAGGATGCTGGGAAGGAGCCTCTAGCTAATAAGGAGGATGCTGGGAAAAAGTTCCCAGCTAAGAAAGCGGATGAAAGCCTTCTCAAAAGGATGAAAAGAACACTCCCTTCTAGGCTGGCAGAAGGGTGTCTTCAGTCAACACCTACCAATAAGAGTTGGTTAATTTATCTGCTTCTGGCTCACCAGTGGATCTTGGCCCTAGTTCGGCCAGATAATTAATAAATTCTGGTATATTTCCAGACTATAGGGGTGCTACAGCTGTACTACCTCGATCAAAGAGTTCTAAAAGGGCTGCTCAAAGTGTAGCTCTGGTAATTTCCTTTGCCTTATTTATTTCTTTATTTGATATTCCTGATATTAACTCGCTTTGTTTTTTTTATAGTTTCTTATTGACTTTAACAACATGTTGGAGAAGGAAGATGCCTTCCGTTCTTCTTCTCATGAGGTTGAAGAATCTTTTGATGAGCTTAAGAAGTCAGTGCTTGAGTCCCAATAGGCACTGGCCAATGAGTAGAAAAAATGGGAGGAGAAAATGAAACTTGCAGAAGAAGATGCAGTGGCTGTTTGAGGCCTGGTTGCTGATTTGTAAAAAGACTTGGATGCTGAAAAAGCCTTGGTCACTAAGTTGTAGAAGGATTTGGATGCCGATAAGGCCCTGGTCATTGCAGAGAGGGCCAAAAGAGCTAAGGCCAGGGAGGTTGGCTTCAACAAGGGTTGGGACAAAACCATTGGGGCTACTTCTTCACAAATTGAATTTGTGAAGAATAAATGCTTCAAGGATGGTTGGTCGACAACCCTGATGGAGGTCGGCATCCCTCAAGATTCTGAACTCTTCTATAGATATGATCTATGAGATCCTCATAACATGGATGAGGAAATTGAAGATGATGGCGTGGATTCTATCGACTAACACCAAGTTATTGACTTTTCTACTCTTCCAACTGGCAGCCATCTGCCTCTGCTTGCTCCTGCCTCTACTTCTGCTGAGCCTACTCCAAACATGAAGAAGGTGTATATCTATCTGAGCAACCTTTATTTTTCTTTTCTTCTGTAATTGAAATTTTCTATTCCTTTTGCTGATGTATTTATACTTAACAGTTTGTCAATGAAAAGAAATCTTCCTCCTCTTTTGCTTTTCTTTTCTTTATACTTTTCACACTGTTATTGATTGGATATTCATCTTGCTTTTAACAGTTCATGAATAAACTGGAATACTTCTATTCTATTGACTTCGAGCTACTCAAGAGATGTAACAAACTTTTTAAATCAGGTCATCTATCTCTGACTGAGGAGGAGCTACTGAAGTTGCATGGGGAAGGTGTGTCTGAGCAAGCCAAGGAAGCTTACCTTCATCTGAAATGCCTCATTGATCGGGCAGTGGCCAACGATGTTGCCTACCAAGAAATGATTGAAGTTCTGCAGGAGGACCATAAGGAGGCTAAGGCTCTTTTGTATACTGACTATGAGAGGAAGTACAAGGCCTTGCGTGAAGTTTAGGGCTTTGAAAAAAAGTTGGACACATTTTCTTCTCATTTTTGAAGACAAGAATTTTTGATCAACCGTGAAGTGGAGGAAGCCAGAGCCATTGCCAAACTGTTGGAGGAGGAGAAAAATAATTTAAGAGATGAGCTAAATGCCTTGAACCTTGAAGTCTTCTTCTATTGCTGCTGCTACTATTGACGAAGGACATTCTTTCTTGGAGGCTAAAAATGCCAGGTTAAAGGAAGAATTGGAAGCACTAAAAAAGACCAAGTCTGCATCTTTTTTCGAGTAAAAATTAAACCTGGACGAGGTAATATAGATGAGTCTAGGACTCAATAAACCCTTGCTAACCAAGATAGCCAGTTGAAGGCCAAAAACCAAGCACTTATTGAGATGTCCCAGAAGCTTCAAACTCAATCCAAGCAACTTACAACTTAGTCTTCTTAACTGCAAGCTAATGATAAAGTGCTGAAGAAATTGCATTATCAAGTTAAGAGGTTGACCTTCTAGTTTCACAAGAAACCTAAAGAGATCAAGATGGAAGGGTATAATGAAGCTTTGGGGCATTTTGATGAGCCGTTTAAACAAGCCCCGAATGAAGGTTATAAATGGGGTTCGACCAATTGTCTGACAGTATTGAAGGTAGAACAAAATAGTCCTTTCTTGAAATGATATGATCCTGGGTTGTTAGACCTTGAAGACCCCCCTTCAGATCGGATGTTAGTTGGATTCTTGTCAACACAATTCCCTTGTGCTTGATTTCTAAATATTTGGGATACTATGGGCTGCACGATGAGCTAGAAATCATCCAACCTCCTTATCTGCTAGATCGGCCAAGCATCAACAATAGGAGAATGCTTCAAGATTTTAATTTCATTAATTCTCCTTACACTTTAGATGATCCTCCAACTGGCATGGATTCAGTTTCCAAGGCTGAGGGGAAATGTCCTTTAGAATAATGTCATGTATTTCTTTTGTAAACACAGTTATGTAATGAAAAATGAAATAAAGTGTACTTGATCAACTTATCTTGTTAATCATTGGATGTGATTGTTTTCTCCTTTTTCATTAGTTCAATTGACACACTTATATTAAAATCTAAATTTAGTATCAATTACCAATGAATACATAGGTTCTACTAGCATACTTCGATTAAAATCTAAATTTGGAGCCAGTTACCTATGTGTCTCCAAAGGTTTTTACTAACACACATAAGTGTTTAGGTTTTCTGTATTAGTTACCAGTGGTGTGACCAGGCGTATGTGGAATATGTGCCTACATTCCTCTTGAGGAATCTTCGCAATGTTCTTCCTGCACTTTGCCCAGTAGGATAAAGATCTTGTTTAATCCTTATACTTATTGACCAACTTGAGGTCATAATATCCTGTTTGGTATGTTGCCGATCAATTTTTGCTTGTGCCGAGCAATTTATTGCTTACGCCGACCAATATTAGGCCTATTTTTTGGAAAAGATTCTTGTGCCGAGAAACATTTTGAAGTTTTTTTGGAAACTTTCAAGCTTCATCACTATTCAAGATTAAGTGTATAGATTAAGTATAGGTAGTGCATAACACTAATACTCCCCAAAATTTTTTAAAATAGAAATTGGAGGAAAGATCATTTTATTGATACTAAAAATTTATATTGAATTGAGTAAAATTGATTACATCACTGATAATATTTTCTAAGACGCTTGGTATGCCATGGATTCTTGAATTCTTCCCCCTCCAAAGTCTCAATCCGGTAAGTTCCAGGTCGGATGACTGCTGAAATACGATATGGCCCATGCTAATTAGCCTCAAGTTTATTATTTTTCTAGAGAACCTTCTTTAGCAGATAATCTCCTTCCTTTAAGTTGGTTGGATTCATCCGTTTATTATGGAACTGAGCTGTTCGCTGTTGGTAAGCTGCATTTTTCAGAGCATCATCTTCTTGAACTTCTTCCATCATATCCAAATCTAATCTTCACATTATATCACTTATAAGAGAGTTAAAATTTAAAACTCTATGGGATGGAAGACCAACTCAGTAGGTATGACTGCTTCAGTTCCAAATGCTAACACATATGGGGATTCTCTAGTTGCAGTCCTCAGGGTTCTTCGATACGCCCATAAAATAGAATGTAGCTCGTTGATCCAGTTTTCCTTTGCATCATCAAGCCTTTTCTTTAACCCATTTAGCAGAGTTCTATTTGCAACTTCAGTTTGCCCATTACTTTGAGGATGACCTAGAGCAGAATGTAATTTTTTGATTTTGGACTGAGCACAATAAGCAACAAATTCATCATCGTCAAATTGCATTCCATGGTCGATGATGAAGGCATAGGGCAACCCATATTTACAAATGATGTTCTTCCAAATGAATTGGTAGACCTTCTGATAAGGCATGTCTATCAATGGCTCTACCTCAACCCACTTTGTAAAGTAGTCCACAATAATAACCAAATACTTAAATCTTCCTCGAGTGGTCGATAGTGGCCCGGCTAAGTATATACCCCATATAGAAAATGACAAGGTGAAGTGATTGGGGTGAGACCTGTCTATGGAGTCTTGAAAATGTTGGAATGCCTTTGGCACTTGTTAAACTTTTTAGCAAAAGCTGCACAATCCACTTGCATAATTGCCCAGTAGTATCCTTGCGCACTTATTCACTGCAGAAGTGTTCTTGTTACTATGTGAGCTCCACAAGAGCCTTCATATACTTCTTAAATTAGGTCAGGAACTTCTGATGGATGAACGCAGCACTGGAAATTAACTATCAATCCTCTCCTATACAAAACTCCTTTATCTAGCACATATCTGGCAGCTTTATACTTCAACTTTTTGGCTTCAACTATATCTGTTGGCAAAGTTCCTTCTTCAATATATGCTTTGATGGGATCCATCCAAGATGGTCCCACATCTGTAGAGATAAAATTGATCATCAAATACTCATCTATACTCCTATTGACCAAAATCTCAATAAGAATAGTTCGTCGGAATTCAACTCTGGTAGCTGAAGCTAGAGTAGCGAGAGCATCTGCTCGGGCATTTTCCACTCTTGGGATTTTATTCATCTGAATAGTTGGTAATTTTATTATCACCTCCATTGCTTTGGGCAGGTATCCTGCTGTCAATTCGCCTTTGGCTCCATACAAGCCCAATATTTAATTTACTACTAACTGGGAATCACTATGCGCCACAACTTGCTCGACATTCTGTGATTGAGCTAGACTTAAGCCCACAATGAGAGCTTCGTATTCTGCTTCATTATTTGAGGCTTGGATTTAAAATCGCAGGGCATATTCAATATCAATATTATCAGGAGTGTTAAGTATTATACCGGCTCCACTGCCTGTTGCACAAGATGACCCATCAACGTACAAGTTCCATATTGGGAGATCATCATCAAATGCGTGGTATATCAAAATCCCATAGTGGAATGTTTTTCTCCTTGCTTCCTCACACTTTTTAGACATCCCCTGTGTTCGGGCAAAAGAATTTGGTAGGCCGGCAATGACTTCTTCTGGTAAAAGTTCCTCGGGAGCTTGACTGTTAATAACTTCTTTCACTTTATTTTCTCCAGATCCTTGCTCTGCTTACTAATTTTATTGCTCGGGAACCTCGGGGTATGTGAATTCAGCTATGAAATCTGCTACTGCTTGGCCTTTTAGATAAGACTTTGGTTCATAGATAATATCACACTCCCCTACTTCCACTGCCCAATACATTAATCTACCAGACTTTTCAGGCTTTTGCAAAGCCTGCCTTCGTGGCATATCGGTTTACACTAGTATCGTATGGGCTTGAAAATAAGGCTTTATGCATATAGACGCTTCAATTAACGCCACTACCAACTTTTCTAGGAGAGGGTACCTGATTTGTGCTCCTCAAAAAGCTTTACTGGTATAGTCAATAGGCTTTTGAACTCCATTCTCCTCTATGATCAAAGCAGAGCTCACGACTGATTTAAAAACAGCTAAGTACAAGTACAATTTCCCCCCCATAATTGGTCAGGAAAGCAGTGGAGGTGACCCCAAATACTTTTTCAACTCCAAAAAATCTTTCCCATACTATTCGTTCCATTTAAAACTCTTTCTAAGTATTTTGAAAAATGGTAGGCACCTGTTTGTAGCTCATGACACAAATCTGTTCAGAGGTGCTACTCGCCTAGTTATCCTTTGTACATCCTTTTATGAAGTAGGGTACTGCATCTCAATCAATGCCTTGATCTTATCTGGGCATGCTTAAATTCCTCTTTGATTTATTATGTACCCGAGGAACATTCCTTCCTTCACTCTAAACACGCACTTGGTTGGGTTCAGTCTCATCTAGTGTTTTTCTAGTTGGTCGAAAGTCTGGCAGAGGTCGGTAATATGATCAGATGATTTTTTTCTCTTTGCATGCATATCATCCACATAAACTTCTATATTTTTGCCTATTTGCTCCTTAAAGACTTTATTCACCAGCCTTTGATACGTAGCTCCTGCATTTTTCAAACCAAAAGTCATAACATTATAACAGTAAGTTCCTCAAGGAGTGATGAAAGAAGTGCTCTCCCTGTCTTCATGCTTCATTTTAATTTGGTTATAACCAGAGTAAGCATCCTTAAAACTGAGTAACTAATGTCCCGAGGTAGCATCCACAAGCTAATTTATTCGGGGTAAAGGAAAGTGATCCTTTGGGAATGTCTTGTTAAGATCTGTGAAGTCTTCGCACATCCTCTACTTTTTATTTTTTTTCTTGACTATAACTACATTGTCCAACCAATCGGGATATTTCACCTCGTTAATAAAGGCGGATTTTTGAAGCTTTTCAACCTCCTCTTGTATGGCTTGGTTCTTTTCAGGGATGAATACTCTTTGTCTCTTCTTTATCGACTTGACTTCTTTTTTAACGTTGAGCTCATGGAAAAGGAAGCTACGATCAATTCCTGGCATATCTTTGTGACTCCAAGTGAACACATGTTTTCTCTGTCTAAGGAAGCTCACTAGTTCCTGTTTCAGAACAGGATCCAACATTATTTTAATTTGAGTGGTGCGCTCTGATTTGTCGTCGTCAAACACAATGCTTTCTGTTGCCTCCACATTCTGTCCCTTCACCAGCTCTTTTTCCTCCATTGGATCTAACGTTTCAACCTCAAATTCTTCATCAGTTACAGAGGTATCCACTTGGTAAGTGGTGGTTTTCTTCTTTATTTCTTCTAGATCTTCCTGCTCGACAGATGAATAGTAGCATTCTCGAGTTACTTTTTGGTCACCTTAATAAATCCTACTCCTAAGTTGGTTGTGAAAAAGCTATTACTTAGGCCGTTTAATACAAGATTAAACTATTGAAGTAACTCCAAACTATTTTTTGAAGAAACTCTTTTCTTTAAATAAAAAAGAATTAATCACAAGAAGTGTTTAATAAAACATGCATGAGATTTGTTCAAGATTTTATAACAGGTTTAGTAAATCAGTTTAAATTAATTAAACTCAGCACAAGCACAAGAATTAGATGTGGAGATGTAGAAAGATTAAGGATAAGGCATTTTTAACGTGGTAAAACCTTACCCAACTGAGGAAACATCCACGGTGACTTCTAAGTCACAAACCAAAAATCCACTAAAACAAAATATACAAGTTACAAACTATTTATCACAAATGCAAACTAATCAAACCTATACAAGTTTAGAAATGTACCCACTGGTTTGATTCTAACTTCTCTGCAGTTCTAATGTTGATGTGGCTTTTCCAGTTTGTTAACTTCTCCACTTTGTTCCAGTCTTTACGTCGACTTTTGAAGAATCAATATCTTATGGCCAACACTTATGTGTTGTAGTGTGTCAAGTGTTTGTGAAAGTGATCTAACACATGCATGCACACACACACACACACACACACACACACACACACACACACACTTATTTTATACAAACAGTCCTATTAAATTACAGATCAGATCTAAATGGTGCTGTTTTCAGTTTCTCTCTTCTTTAGAAATGAAAAATACTTTATTTGACCTTTCAAATAATCCCGGAATCCAAGGTTACCTTGCTCGTAAGACTGCCAAGGTCATATCCAATTTTAGAGGGTTTTGAAAATGATTTTGAAATTGTAAACCACCAATTGCGATTCCAACTAGGTCAAAAGTCTTGTTTTATAAGAACTAGAAACATAAAATATATTTGTTGATTCTAACGTTTTGAAAAATATTTACAGAACAGTAATCAACAAATGTGATTTCTCAAGATGAGAAACTAAAATATGCAGATCTAAGTGTAATATGACATGCAATAATCAGATCTGCTATTTTTATGAAAGAGAAATAGAGATCTAAAAAGTAATGTCTAAGTTGGAAACAAGATCTCTAACTAATAGGATAAAACAGTTTAAACACCCTTCAAACCCCCACCAACAACACTCTCAAACACACATGTATAGTGTTTGGTATAAACTGTTTTGGAGAAATGTGTTTAGGGTTTGAAAACGAAAAGGGTTTGGATGATTTATGGTTTCTTTCGCTCTCTGGTTTCTCCTTCTTCTTCTTCTTCTTCTTCTTCTTCTTCTTCTTCTTCTTCTTCTCTCTCTCTCTCTCTCTCTCTCTCTCTCTCTCTCTCTCTCTCTCTCTCTCTCTCTCTTCTCTCTCTATTTAGAAGAACTCCCAAAAGTTCCCAAATGCTGAGGGTAAACCTCATTATATAGACACATTTATATGTGTAAATATTTGAACAAGTCTAGTGTTCAAAAGTTAAAAAGAAAAGAAAGCTTTTTAAAATTGTTTTGAAAGTCAAGAAGACTTGACTGAAGGCGACACAAGTCTTATGAAGATATATAGGAGATATAATCTGTTGCATAAAATTCGGTGCGTACCATTTAAGTGTGGGTGTGTCATCTAGGATAGTACACCGCACTCAAATTACTTCACTAGAAAATAACACAATAGGCACTGAGCTAATTGTGGCCATCCCCGATACTCGCCCGCGGGCGGGCTCGCGGAGGAAAAGGATGCTCGGGTCCCGTGCATCCCTCTCGGGAGCGCTTCGGCCGACGTCATTTGAGATGAGGTGTGAAAATGTAGAGAGATTCAGAGTCGCCAGTTTATTTTACTCAAAACAGACAAAAGAAAAAGGGGAAGCCATCCCGAAGTATAACATCCAAAGACATACTGGTGCATGCGAAACCAAAATGATTCGAGAAGGGTTCAGAGGCTTAGTTACGAAATGGGAAGCTGTTAGGCACAAATTCTGCCCTTTCGGTCTCTCATGGATATTTACTATTTTCCTTTATTTTTGCCCGTGATATGTGTGCATGTGTATATATATATAATGGAGATAGGAATCCTCGACTTGTATCATGGAAGAGATAAAGCGAGTCATCCGTAGGAAGGTATAAAAATAATATTAGAAAAATAAGATTTACGCGATTACCCCTACGTTGATCGTTATAATAGAACGATAACGCATATGGAGTAATACGTCATTAAGACCAAGTATATAGAATATAAGAAGATTAGATTTAAAGAAAATAGGAAATAAGAGAAAAAGTGAGAAAGGGACTCGAGTCTCAGGTTTTACCCTGAGACGCCTACGTAGCCTATAAAGGCATCAAAGTCCACGTAGTTCGCATATAAAATGAGGGGTGGGGTTTACCCCATAAATCCAAATGGGGGATCTCTTATTTGTGAGCGTGTGTGTGTGTAGAAAAAAGTGTTTTAGTTGTGAGAAAAGTGTAAGAAAAGTATGAGAATCCCTATTTGGAATTTATGAGCAAACCCTCTTTTTCTTATTTTTTGGGTTTTATTTATATGAAAATAAGAGATGTGCAATAATACTAAATAAAGAAGTATATTAGGATATGTGAAATGAGATAATAAAATTGCTAAATAATAAAACAAGTTATTGCAAATTTAAGAGAATTTGAAGAGAAAGTTGAGAAAGATGGACCTTCTTGGAGACCTTAAGCTGGATCTTGAATGTGGGAGAGCAGCCCTTGCACTTGGATGATGATGGAGATTGTCTAATTCACCAAGTTTGATGAAAAGTAGAAGTAAAAAAGGTATTTGGAGGTTGAAATCACGCTGCCTTCGAGAGAGATTTTTGGGATTCGTTGAGAGTGAATTTTATCAGATCTGTGCTCTCCTTGAAAATGAGGTGAAGGACTCCTTTTATAGGCCCAGGTCACTATCGATCGGCATAGACCTGGTCCTGCCTATCAGCACCTGCCGATAGGCAGGGTCTGGAACCTGCCGTTTTGCAGTGTGTTTCAGGACTTTTTGGAAAATTAGCTGCCGAGGGCAAACCATTGGTCAGAATCGTGCACGGGGTAGACCATTGGAAAGGTAATTCAGAGACCTTTAAAAGTCCTTTGGACCTATCCCGGGTTTAGGAGTTGACTTTGGGTCAAATATGGCTCGAAAGCATTTGTCGGTCCATTGGACGGGGAATCATTCAGACGCAAATGGATCGTTCGTCCGCATGGTAAGTCCAAATCGTGCACGGGGAAGACCGTTGGAAAGTTTAGGAGATGTACTTCGATATTACAAAGAGTTTGACCAAGTTTGGGGAGTTGACTTTGGTCAACCAGGCCCTGGAAGCGTTCGGTGACCTCTTAGAGTCAAACTGATCATTCGTTCGTATGGTAAGTCGGAATTATGCACGGGATGGACCGTTGTAAAGGGTATTCAGTGCCCTTCAAAGATTCATTCAGCCTCGGTCGAGCTGAAGAGTTGACTTAAGTCAAACAGAGCCCGCGAGCGCTCGATGGCCTCTAGGTAAAGTTTCAGACGCAAACGGATCGTTCGTTCGTATGGTAAGTCAGAATCGTGCACGGGATGGACCATTGGAAAGGGTATTCAGTGACCTTTGAAGATTCATTCAGTCTCAATTGAGATGAAGAGTTTGGATTTTTGGTCAAACTGAGCCGGGGAGTGCCCGATGGCTTCTAGGTCAGTACTCGGGGTATGACCTGGGTTTGTAGTGATGAAGGGAGGTTCTAGGGACCTAAGGAGGGTAACAAAATGGGGTGTATATAGAGCCCCTCGATGGGTGACTTTGGAATAAATGAGAACCGTCGAATAGACACCACATGATGCTTTTGAGGGAGTACGACCGATTCAGGGGGTCGAGGCCGATTCTGAGGACCTGAGGGGTGTGCCGGGGATGACCAATTATGTGTGTCAAAGCTGAATATGCGGGCTTAGGGTGAAGATCTAATAACCGAGGTCAATTCTGACCTAAGAGTGGTGACTACCGAAGACCGAGGTCATTTTTGACCTAACTAAGGTGACGATCCAAGACCGAGGTCAATTCTAACCTAAAGAGTTGTGACGATCGAGGACCGGGATCAATTCTAACCCAACTCAGGTGAGGATCCAAGACCGATGTCAATTCTGACCTAAGAGTGGTGACGACCGAGGACTGGGGTCAATTATGACCCAACTCAGGTGAGGATCCAAGACTGAGGCCAATTCTGACCTAAAAGTGGTGACGACCGAGGACCGGGGTCAATTTTGACCCAACTCAGGTGATGATCCAAGACTGAGGTCAATTCTGACCTAAGAGTGGTGACGACCGAGGACCGAGGTCAATTCTGACCCAACTCAGATGATGATCCAAGACCGAGGTCAATTCTGACCTAAAGTGTGGATAAAGATTGGAATTTGATTTCGCTGGAGAAAGTGCCTTGTGATTTTGATTTGAGCTGGGGAGATGATAGCCGGGGAAGCTTTTGAGGTCTTGCAGAGGGGAAAAACCAATTTTGGTACTGAAAGAACTCCACTAGGGAAGTGATCACATGATCCTTAGAGGTCCTCCGGGGCTTTTCTTGGAGGAGATTTACTTGGTTTTTGAGGATTTTGCTGGGAAAAGGGGGTTCCGCTTGAGGGAATACGAAATTTTCTTAGGGAAAATGTTCTAAATCCTACCTGGGAATTTTAGGAATTTTCTGAGTATTTTTCGGTGCTTTTTGGTATTTTCTCAGAATTTTTGTACAAAATTTAAGGAGGGTGCCGATCGGCATAGTATGAGGGGTGCTATTAGATAGTGGCATAAACTTTTGGGCTACCTCAGGAAGGTAAGGAGTCAGTGCCGATCGGTATGGCGCGAGGAAGTGCCGATCGACATGGCGCTTGGCATCCTATATAAAGGGGGAGAATCCCTTCATTTTTTTACAGCTTCTTTGCGTTCTCTCTTTCTGCGATTTCTCTGCAAATCATTCTAACATTCTGATCTTTAAGAAATGGCCGCTTTTGTGAGCACTACAGTCCACCGAGAGTGGTTGACCGTTGATGACTGGACGAATGTGGAGTGGAGGGCCAAGGCGCCTCTTGTTTGGGGAGTGATAACTCCTTTGATGCGTTTGAACCTGTTGCGGATGAGCGGACTTTGTTACGGGAGCCGTCGCGTCATCGCTCTTCGAGAGTGATCCTCGGTGGTTATGTAATTAACCAGACCTTTGGCATTCCTTTCTTTTTTGGTGATTTTTCTTTCTTTCTTGACTTTTGATGAGACTTTTCTTTTTTTGCCAATCTGATATTTCTTTGAAGAACATGCGCGCTCGCGGGACGACGGGGCTCAGGGATGTCTGGGAGCATCTCCCACCTGTGGTGCGTTGGGTGGTATCATCAACGGGTTTTGGGAGGTTGGCATTTGCGCTGGATGAGACGCCTCATTTGACAGCGGTCTTGTGCGGTTTGGGAGAGAGGTGGTGGGATACTACCCACACCTTCCATTTCGGCTTCGAGGAGATGACTGTGACTCCCATAGATGTACAGCAGCTGTTGGGGCTAGATTGTGATGGAGAGAATATATAGGTGGATCTCTCTTTACGGGTGAGACTGGAGGCAGTGTGTGCGGCACTTGGTGATATAGTAAGGATAGTTTCTGGGGATTCTATCCGGATATCCCTGCTGAAGGATGTTCTGCCGAGCAGGGTGATTGATGTGGAGGATGAGCTATAAGTGAGGCAGATGGCCCGGTTATTCATTTTGCTGATGTTGAGAGGTTTTATGGTGGTTTCGAGCGGCGACGTCGTTCATTTGTGGTTCTTGCCGTATCTGAGGATGTTTTCGAACATCCTTTTCTATGATTGGGGGAGTCTGACTTTGGCGACCCTTTATTCTTCTCTGGATGCATTCAGCCGATGCTGCTGACAGACCTTTACTGGAGCCACGTACCTTCTTGAGGTATTCTTTGGTTTGCGCATTTCTTTTCATGCATCCGCATTTTCCTTTCATGCATTCGAATTTTCCTTATGCATCTCTTTTTGTTTTGTGAATTCAGACTTGGTTCTTTGAGGTGATTGGGTGCAATACCCCGCTGATCGCTTTGAAGGACGACACTATTGGGGACTTCTGCCGATTGTAACGATGGCAAAAGGCCAATCGACAGTCGAAAGGATCTCTCTTTCTGGAGGCGGTGTGTCAGGTCTTGAATGACCTGACCAGTGGTAGGGTAAGACTCTTTCCATTTCAGTCTTATTTTTTTGCACCTTCTGATATTTTATTTATTTATGCTTGCTTGAAGATTTTCAGGTGACCTTCTGTCCCTGGGGGACAACCATTCAGGATGCGGAGGCGACTGGGCTGAACGCGCGGATGAGGCGTTTGCTGGCGCATGAGTTTGACCATTCTTGGTATCTTGGGGAGAGGGTGGTTCGTCAGATTGCTAAGGAGGAGGTGGTGGTGCCACCTGCGCAGCCTCCTACGACTATGAGGCGGGAGCGGGAGCGACTGCTGTGGGAGGATGAGAGGATTAAGGCGATGATCGACGAGTCCTACTTGTTGTACACTGATACGACTGTGCCGTATGACTATATGGACTTTGTGACGAGTTGGTTGATGGCACCCAACATATATGATCCCCCGCCTTTCCCTCCTACGGGATCGATTTGGGCGGTGGGATCTTACCACAATGGCGGTGGTCTGAAGGCATCTTCGGCGACGGCGACTTCAGAGGTTCCTTTTGTGCGGTTGCGTACTCCTTCATATAACATCCGACGGGCTGATGGAGGGATAGTGCCTATGTTGTATCATCCTCATGTGATGGATCCGGAGGAGTTGGGTGTGACAGAGGAGGTCCTCCGACCTGCGGTATACCTTTCTGTTCTTTTCTTTCTTTCTTTCTTTTCTGTTTTGATACTGATTTTGCCTTTCCTTGCAGCAAGTCCGGGTGTCGACCACTTGGCTAAGGGACATTAGAGACTGGATATCTTCGGTGACTGCCCATATTCGGGATGCGGTTCCTGTTCCTTCTTTCTTGGTGCCGTCTGCTTCGTCCGGGGAGGACTCTGGCTCGGGTAGTGGTGGCGCATCGTCTCGCCGTAGGGGAAAGAGAGCACGTCGCAGGGGTGGAAGCTCTTAGTGAGAGAGAGAGAGAGTGGGTTCGGGATGAGTCCCGTTGTTTTTGCTTTTTTTCTTTTATTTCCTGCAAAAAATGATGTAACACAGAAAATAGATATATGCAATGCAATGGAGTTTTTTGATTATATTTTATTAATGATGAATGAATGCATGCACATGCGCTTTTTACTTTGCTGCTGAGACCATAAAAAGGAGTATTTTTGGAATATTTTGAAGGAAAGTTTTTAATTAAAAAAAAGGGAATTATATAAGGAGAAAAGGGATTTTGAAATTCTATTGAGAATATCAATTTATTTTTATTGAGTTTTCTGATTTGATAAAAGAGGAAAAAGGGAAATTTCTAAAAATGGGGGGGGGGGGGGGGTTGCCGATCGGTAAGCACCCTGTCCTGCCTATTGGCAGTTCAGTCCAGTCCCATCAATTCAAAGCTTTGAATGGTACCCTCTTCAGCCTTTGGTACCTTGTGGGGTAGGATTCCCTCCGATTTCTGCAGGGATTATATCTCTTGTGAGGGTTCTCAAGTATAAAAAGGGGTAAGGGTGGAGTGTTTTCATCACACCTTTGCATTCTTACCTACTTTCCCATTATCTCTTTAACTTTGTAAGATGGTTATCCCTGGTAGCATTGAATTTGCTAACTACCTCAAAGCCTTGGAAGTGATGTGCTCTTATAATGTCAACTATGATGCTTTCAACATGCGTCGAGTCTCCTTGTGGCGCAATCGTCCTATTGAGTGGAATTTGTTGATGGCGGCGGTATAATTCTAGTACCCCGAAGACCATGTATTCCGCTTTGGGTTGGATGAAGTTTGTCCCACCTACAAGGAGTTTTCTTCCACACTGGGTGTAAGTCCCGGTATTGCTGCGGCTTTACCCGAATTTTCCCGTTCTCCCAGGGATTTCCTGGTTGAACTTCTTCATGTTTCGCCTTCAGCGGCCAGATCATTGGTAGTTGGAGGAATGATCTCCCTCTCGGCGGTGCTGCAGTCCGTGCATTTGCGGGAAGTAGGTGATGCTGGCTATGCTGGAGCCGTTGTTCTGGGTCTGGTTTCAAAATTGTTACTGGTGACTGGAGAATTACAGGTGGACCCGCAACTTGCAGCCATTACTTCATGGATGTCATACCGTCGCAATCCTACTGCGGTGATATTGGCGGAGACCCTGAATGACCTGAATGCCTGGATAGAAGGTCGTTCTGGATTTGTGGGGGGTAGCCCGTGATGTTGTTCATGTGGTTGTCTGAAAGATTCCGCTTGGAGGCTCCTCCAGAATATCCCTTGTCGGCTGTACCCAACTTTTTTTCACGTCACTTCATTAGCGTCAGCCTGTATGTTGAGAACTGGGAGCATTGGCTTATGGAGCATGGGGATCGTGGTCTGTATTGGTCAGTGCCTTGGTGGGGGCAGTTGCATCCTGTTCAGGAGCTAGGAAAGTATTCATATGTGCGGCTTGTTGGTCTCAGACAGACCTCTTTTTACTTCCCTTGGCGGCTTCTGGGCCAATTTGGCTGGGCACAGGTCGTGCCACTTCGGACCTTGAATTTCCTTCCGGTAGAAGATTTGACTGAGCGCCTGCGTCTATTGCTTGGATCTCTGTGGGAAAATAGGCGTCCGTCGACCCGTCCCTCCCAGTCTGTCGAGAAAGTTTGGCATGTCCCCAAAGATTGTATGAAATGGTTGTGGAGGAAAGTAGTCAGCAAGATGTTGGCAGTGGAGACTGGACAAAGATGGTTTGTTTTATCTAACACCATGGAAGGGGGTGTTGTGGTCTTTTCAAAGATGGTTCAGGCTCATCGGTCCATGGAGTGTTTACAACATTCTATTCAGGCAGGGGAAACTTGGGGACCTCAGGATGTAGATGATGAGGGTGCAGACTCCTCTTGTAGCTGTCGCTAGGACTCTTGGAGAGTTTATTTTTGTAATAGATGCGGGAATTTTATTTGGATTTTTATGGTGGTAGGGGGAAGGGAGTTATCCGTTCTTTTTCTTATGTAATCCGTACTGTAATTTCTTATTAATGAAATAAACAAGTTTCTGATCATCCAGCTGTGCTGAGAAGGGGGATGAGAAGAGTCGTAGCGCACTGATATTTCGAACTAGGGGTAGAATATTGTAATACCCCGTAATTTTATTGATATTTATTTAAGGGATTAATTAAATTAAATGAGAATTAATTGGAAATTAATCCGGGTATAAATACTAACGAGATGTGAGTTGGTATTTGATTATGATGTTAAAAATTTAGTATTTCTGAGTATGTATGGTAATACATGAGTATTGATGATACTTAAATTGTCACGAGATAGATATACAACAATTTGGGAAATTTAGTTGGGACGCGCGTGTCAGTCGCGTCAGGAATGTAATTATTTGAAATAAAAAAAGTAAATTTTATTTTTATCAACCGAATGGTCATTTTGAGTGCGCCAACGAGTCCGGAAGGGTTGAAATAGTCAGAAAACACTAGCCGGGGGGTTTAGTTTGGGTCCCGGGGCATTTTTGGGCCATACCAACAACCTAAAGGGTTTATTTTGGTGATTTTAAAAATAAGGGAATTAAAACCCACGAAAATTAGAGTTAATATTTATTATTTTAAAGGGGCCATTAAGGCCATTATTAGCAAAAAGCTTTAGAAGTGGGCTACGAGAATTAGAGAGGAGTTACCATAGGGTTCCAAACCTAAAACACTCACCACCATCAAATTGGAGAGGATTTGTGACTGATTAAAGGAGAGAATCAACCTCGAATCATCGACAACACATCTGGAAAACGAATCTAAGGCAAGTGATTTGATATTTTTAGTGCATTGAATATTTCTTCCATGTTTAGTGTAGGAATTATCTTATATTGAAAGTTTTGAAGAAAACTAATGAAATTGTTGGAGAAACTTTAAATTTGGGATAGGATTTGCATGTAGAATGATGATGGACTAATTTAGTATTCGAAGAGTTATATATGATGATTTAAAAGCGGATTTATGATGAGTAATTGGGCATAATAAAATTCTGGGTTCATGTTCATAGGGTTTGGGGAAATATTTACAGATTTATGTTAATTCCATGATGATTTGTAAGATTTGACCCCTAAAATGTGTTAAGGGATGATCTAGGGTGATTAGAAATGGTTTATATATGTTAAAACATAAATTGGATGGTCTTAGGGGGGATTTAGAGAAGTGAAGAATGAAGAAAAGCGGACTTGGGAATTTTTGGGTTGAAACTGCCATTTCGTTAGAAGTCCTGCCCAGGTCGTTCGAACGACGTTCGAACGAAATTCTAACGAGATGACAATATCCCTTCTAACGAGTTAGTAGTTCGTTCGAAGCCTTTCGTTCGAATGACACTCTTTCGAACGACCTCGTTCGAACGAGATTTCTAACGAGTTGACAGAATGGCCTTTTTGGCCTGAATTTATTTCTAGTATCCTATAGACTTATTTAAATGGTGAGATAACCTTCCCTTATTAACTAATGGGTATAGTTGGGAGATTGGGGTACATTGAAGAGTAAAACTTAGAATCTTGTAGTAAACCGGATGACATTTATGGATTGGGAAGTGAATAACTAATCGCGACGTGAGAAGAGTTGATAACTTAAATACATATAAACCGGGGACTTGTGAATTGTATAACACTAAATGTTGGTATAAGAACGAGAAGTATACCATTAATAAAATATTGTGATATCTAAGATGTGGGAATGCTTAGTGTATGTAATTATCTGTGTATAACATACCTACCGTACTTGCTATCATGGGAGGTCGGCGTTCGATCAGGGCCATCTAATCTTTGTGTGCCTACGGGGGGATTTAGATTGGTACCTCGAGGACATAGGTCAGAGAAGGACTTATTGAGAAGTTAATAAGTCTGCGGATCATGGGAGCATAGGTATGTGCGTGACCCATGTGATGTGAACTATGTTCGCCTCCATTGTTTGTGATTGTTGTTTAATGAAACGATTCCTGAGAGATTCGGAATACGTGGTCCTTATGTACGTGATGTACCGGGATTGGATAGCAGAGTATGTGTGCACCGCAGCTTATTCTCGGGGTGCTAGTATTGTATATTTTGATGAGAATAAAATACTGTTAATTGAAATGGATTGTCATGAATAAATGTGAGTATTAATAATAGCAACAGTTTGTAAAGTGAAAATGGAAGATCTCTAGTAATTAGTAGTACTAACATGGGAAACTGAGTAGCAAGTTATAACACTCTGTTAACTAAAAGTTGTTGGGAATTGAATTGGATATCGTATAGTAATGTTAGATTTTGGTATCGGTCTAGTTAGATAGGAGAAACAACTAGAATGGGTACGGGTACGATAGGAGTGCACAATTAGTTGAGAGGTGAGGAACTCATGTGAGTGCACACACTATCATGTACTTTATATTCACTGTTTAATGATATTAAACACTTGCAAAATTTTAAATTATTTTCACAATCGGGCTCTGACCCGTTTGCTTTCAAATCTATTTTTGTAAAAACCTTTTAGGTGCCCAGCCACAAGGACACCATGCATAGGAGTTCTATTCAGGTGACGTGCTGTAGCTGTTGTGGAAGTTACAGGACCTTGACAGTAGACGCCTCCATTTTTCGATCTTGACTCCATTATAAGATTTTCTCATTTGTTGGGCATGTCGCCCCATTCCTTTTGGAGACATCTTACTTTTTAGTTATTTCAGACTTTGGGTTGTAATAAATTTAGTGATGCAGACTTGGTATTTATTTATTTCAGTATTCAGATTGTTGTGAGGAGTATTCCTCCAGACTCATTATTATTTGATGGTTATTCTATTGTGACTATGTTGTGGTGGTTATGTTAGCATTTCATAATTTACTTATTGTATGTTAATCGGATTTAATTTACTTATTGTTAAAACGTTTTCGACAGTGATGCAATGAACTGAACCAGCTTGGCATTTTGTATTAATTTAATAAAGGAGTAGCTACCAGGTATTTAATTAGTCGGGGTGTCACAAATATCTTGAGACGGTCCAGGTTGACTGGACGATCCATCTCTTCCCCATTTAGGTCAGTGAGCATGGCGGCACCGCCGGATAAGATTTTCTTCACAATGTAGGGGCACCGCGGTCCTTGACTCTTTTGTTGAATGATCGCGCTATTCGGCGATGGTACCCCTATATGTGGTAAAGAGCTTTTAATCTTCTTTCATCTAGGAGGGCTAGCTCATTAAGACGGCTTTGGCACCGGTCTTCTTCGATAACTTTGCTTTCGAGCATGATGTGTAGAGAGGGTATTTCCAGCTCCATAGGTAGGACTGCTTCCATGCCGTAGACCAGAGAGTAAAGGGTAGCCCCAGTAGAGGTTCGGATTGAGGTTCGATAGCCCCAGAGGGTGAATGGGATTCGGTCGGCCCAATCCCTACAACTTTCGGTCATCTTACTGATGATGGCCTTGAGGTTCTTATTGGCGACTTCAACTGCACCATTGGTCTGAGGTTGGTAGGGAGAAGATTTGTGTCTCTGAATCCCGTACTCGTTGACTACTTTTGTGACTTCTGCTTTGAAATACAACCCTTTATCTGACATTAGCTCGTGCGGGACCCCATATCGGCAGATGATATTCTTCTTGAGGAATTTGGCCACTTTCTTGGCGTTCAACACTGCGTTTGACTCAGCTTCGACCCATTTGGTGAAGTAATCAATGACAACTAGGATGAATTCATGTCCTTTTGAAGCCTTTGGTGTAACCTTCCCTATGATGTCGATACCCTAAGTGGATAACGGTCAGGGATAGGTCATGTTGTATAATTCTCGTGGAGGCAGGTGTTGAAGATTGGAGAACTGTTGGCATTTGAGGCATCTTCGAACATAGGCGGTGCAGTCTTGGGTCATGGTGGTCCAGTAGTAGCCCTCTCAGATGATCTTCTTGGAAAGCATGTGACCGTTCATGTGGGGACCTCATTCCCCACTGTGGATTTTTTGCATTATTTTCTCAATCTCATTCCCTGCGATACAGTGTAGATGAGTTCCATCGAAGTTCCTCTTGAGTAGAGCTTTATGACAGATGATGTACTGGGTGGCCAGTCTTCGGAGGGTCGTTCGATCTTTCTTATTGGAACCCTCAGGATACCTACCATGTTTGAGGAGGCACCAGATATCATGGTACCAGCAATCGGCTAGTTCAGGATCTTTGGTGGAGACAAGCTCAATATGGTAGCAGTGGGTTGGTTTGTCTTTCTTTTGAACTAGGAAAGGGGTCATTATTATTCCTTCGGGCATGTCGACCATGGAGGTCAAGGTAGCGAGAGCATCTTCTAGGTTATTCTTTGTTCGAGGTAGGTAATGGAAGGTGATATCTCGAAATCGGGAGGCTAACCCTTCTAATTGGGCATGAAAGGGTTGGAGCTTTTCGTCCTTGACTTTCCAATTTTAGAGAACTTGACCGATGATGAGGGCAGAATCCCCGTAGACATCAAGGTATTGAATACCTTTCTTGAGAGCAACTTTGAGGCCTACTGTGCATGCCTCATATTCCGTCATGTTGTTGGTGCAAGGGAAATCCAATTTAATGGCGATGGGAGTGTGGGAGTCATCTAGGGCGATCAAAAGTATCCCAATGCCATATCCCTTTTTGTTGGCAGCGCCATCAAAGAATATTTTCCATCGAAGGTGGTCTTGAGCGGTGCAGAGGATATTTTCATCTGGTAATTAGGAGATCCGGACATCTGGTTCTTCTACAGGGTAATCGATGAGGTAGTCAGATATGGCTCTTCCTTTAACAGCTTTCTGTGTGACGTACACGATATCGAACTCGATTAGGAACATCAACCATCGGACCATTATGTTAGATAAGGCAGGCTTCTCTAGCAGGTACTTGATGGGGTCCATTCGAGATACAAGTTTGATGGGGAAGGCTAGTATGTAGTGTCGTAACTTTTGGGTGATCCAGATAAGTGAGACACATGCTGATTCATCACTTTTATTGTATTTTATACCCCGTTAATTTGTACATTCTAGCATTCCCGTGCATGTATTTCCCGGTTCTTATACTCATTTATTGACTAACCCCCGAAATCATCATATATACTTTGTATGTGTCTTTATTGAGCTTTTATAGGTCTCGGGAATGCATTTTGGGAAGTTTGGTTTTGATCCGGAAAAGTTCCGTTGACACTTGCACAGTCGGGGGCATTTTGGTAATTTCATCACTCGGGTTTTGATCCCGTTTTCTTCACGGAAGTTGTAGACCTTCTTCTTATCTTCGCGTGGCCTCCGACGGTGCTTGAATCCGACCTCGAACGAAGTAGTTACGGAAGTTTCGGTGAATTATGGGACAACTAATGCATATATAGGCAACTCTCCTTCTTACAGCAGGCCCGAATCGATTCGCCATTACTACAGAATCGATTCGGTTACTTGCAGGGGCAATTCTCTACACTTCCGAATCGATTCGGATTTGTCACCGAATCGATTCGGCCCTGCATTTCCAGCTTTCTTCTTATTACTAGTTTGCCATTTTGGTTGGATTTTTTGGGGATTTATCCCTTGTTTTTCCTTTTTTGTAGGCAGATTACTTTTGTTAGATATTTGGTGATATATAAAAACACTCTCTTCTCTCTCCTAGGTCAAGATTCATTTATGGTTTTCACCAACATGTAAAGCTTTGATTACTAGTTGAATTGTGGGTATTAATGCAAGAAAGGTTCATTTACTTCATCTCTACTTGTTCCACTAGCTTTAATTTGCATTTAATTCCATCCCTTGTATTGGTTTGTGTTTCAACTAGATAACTTATTTAAGTATGTTGTTAACTAGCATGTGTAGTTTAGTTTTAATTATGAGTAGCTAGACTTGTGATTGGGGATCAAAATCCCACCTTGGATGCTTGAACTTAATATTTAGGGTTTGGTTTATAATTGTTCTAATGGAACTTCATGTGTTGGTATTGGAGTATCATAGTTTCTTAACTTCTCTTGTCATGCAAGAGTTAGTGTTTGAAGCTTTACTACAAACCCAACCCATCTAGCAATAATTAATTAACCCCTAATCCTCCATTGTTGAGTTTAGTCTCTACATGGTTGATGTTCGGACTTAATTAGTTATGCTCGATTAGAATTGATTTCAACCATGCCCTATAAGCCCCTTAATTGTGAATCCGAGGTGGGAGAATGATCCTCGATCCCTTTAATTTCTTGAACTCAAGCTTATCTTAGTTCTTTTCATAGTTCCGTAATTATTAATTAATCAACTGATCATCAATAAAATGTTAGTTTAGAGATCACTCTCAATCACATTTCGAAACTATTAAATCATCTTTTATACTTTAACTTTTGTGATGTTTAGATAATCCCTTTACCCTAATCCTGTTCTCTTAGGAGTGTTTCAATCCCCGTGGATCACGATTCCGTACTTACCGGATATTACTTGTTGCGATAGATTTTCACTTGAATCACAAGCTTTATTTTGGGCGCACCACATGCCTTTTCCAAAGAAGTGTAGTTGACCTCGTACCCAACCAATTTGCGACTGGCGTAATAGATGGATCTTTCTTTGTGGGAGTCCTCAAGGTATTGGGTTAGCAAAACCCCAGCTTTAGTGTCGACAATGGTTAGGTATAGGAGCAAAGGGAGACCAAGCTATGGTGGGACGAGCACTGGAGGTTGGGTCAAATATTGTTTGATTCGGTCAAAAGCTTCTTGGCAGGCCTCGTTCCAAACCTTGGTTGAATCCTTTCGGAGGAGCTTGAAGATCGGTTCACAGATGGATGTTAGCTGGCTTATGAATCGGCTGATATATTGTAATTTCCCAAGGAAACCTCGGACTTCTTTCTCCGTTCGGGGCAGTGGCATCTCAAGTATGGCCTTCAGCTTTGCAGGATCTGCTTCTATCCCCTTCTCGCTGACCATGAATCCCAAGAGTTTTCCCTTTGTAACGCCGAAGACACACTTCTGTGGATTAAGTCTCATCCTATTGCAATCGTTCGAAGAACTTTCGGAGAGCGGGAACATGAACTTCTCTATTTTTGGACTTGATAATCATATCATCCACATAAACCTCAACTTCTCTATGAATCAGATCATGCAGGATGGTTGTGACAGCCCTTTGGTAGGTAGCCCCAGCATTCTTGAGACCAAATGGCATAACGGTGTAGTAAAAGATTCCCCATGGGGTGATGAATGCGGTTTTTTCTTGGTGGTCTGGATGCATCTTGATTTGGTTGTATCCGGAAAACCCATCGAAGAATGACTTGAGAGCATGACTGGCCGTGTTTTCTACGATCATGTCGATATTGGGTAGCGGATAATCATCCTTTGGAGAAGCTTTGTTTAAATCTCGGTAGTCTACACACATTTGAACCTTCCCTCCTAATTTCGGCACATGTACTATGTTGGCTATTTATGTGGGATATTAGATCACCCGAATAAATCCCACGTTTATCTGTTTAACCACCTCTTCTTTGACCTTGAGCGACCATTCAGTGCGAAGCTTTCTCAATTTTTGTTTAACCGGCTTATAATCTGGGAGAGTGGGGATCTAGTGCTGAGCTATTTTAGGATCAATGCCGGGCATATCATCATAGGACCATGTGAAGACATCCACGAACTCCTTCAACAATTCTTCGAGTTGTGCGCGCTCATGCTCTTCAAGGGTGGCCCTTATCCTAATCTCGCGCAGTTGGCTACTAGAACCGAGGTTAATAACAACAGTCTCTTCTTCATTAACTTGAACGCGGTTATGTTGTTTATTATTAACCTTATTTAGATTAGTTAAGAATTGTTCATTTGCAAAATTATCATCATCAAAAGTTTGATTAGAATCCAAGCAGTTAATGTAAGGCACAACAAGATACTCAAAATCTTTGTTTATTTAATTGATAGGAAAAACAACATTGAGAACCTTATCAAAAGAGGTCTCGATTATATTTGAACAAGGATAGACAGTATAAGAAGAATATATGGTAAACATTGGGGTTAGGGGGGATTTCAAGAGGTAAAACTGGCGTAGCATGCTAGTTGAGGAGAGGTGTATCAGCAACTTTGATCAGATGGGATGGATCCATTGATGTAGTGCCTGAACAAACCATGCAGAGTGCCAACCCCAGTGCCTGTAAGTTGAAGGAATCTTCGGAATCACTTTCCTCAGTCTCTTCGGTATCTTTGATGAGAGGTTGTATGCGGTATTGGAAACTTTTGGCCCATGGGTAGCTATCTTGGAAAAAGATCCCCATTCCAGGCTTCATCTTCTTGTCTGTGTGGTCATACCATGGTTCTGGAAAATCGCAAAAGGGGAAGTCTTCGCCTTTTTTGATGAATCGTCCATTCAAGGAGTCTCCTGGGATAGTTCAGGTGCAATCTAATCTTCTATTTGGTCGAGACTGGTGGATCATTTTGAGCTCTTATTCTCATGGTTGATACCCCAAGACACAAGGAGGAAAATCTTTCTTCAGTTCGATGGGCTCAAGTATCCCCTGCTGCCTTTGCCTTAGTTCTAGTCCAGGCATGAAGTGCATGTTTCTGAACATCTGAATCACATTGACATTGCCATGAGGGTCATATTCTGGAAAAACCCTTTCTTTGAAACCATCCCCTGCTGGGAGTAGGAGTGGCTCGACTTGGAATCCTGATAGGAGCATATCATTTGACCCGTGCTGTATCTCAAGGATTGGACTGCTGGTGCTTGCATCGTCGATATTTTTGTCGTCGCCCAAAATGGTGATGACTCTCCCATCGGTGAAGAAGTTCAATTTCTGATGGAGTGAGTATGACACACCTTTGATATTGTGAAGCCAGGGTCGTCCGAGAAACAGGTTGAAATAAGCTGGGATGTCTATGACTTGGAATTCAACAACAGGGTTTATAGGGCCAACCCTTATTACAAGTTTTATAGATCCCATCACCTCACGACGGGTATTATCGTAGGCACATACAGCGGCGGAGGTTGGAGCGAGGTTGCTTTCTTTCAGGCCTAAACACTTGAGGGTTATCAATGGGCAGGCATTTAAGGCGGATCCGTTATCGACAAGTTAGAGTGGCACGACCTTCCCCATAACTTCGACGAAGATGTTGAGTGCATGATTGTGATTTGGCCCAATTCTGGGGATTTCTTCTTCAGAAAATGATAGCATTCGGGTAGAGGTCAAAGATCCAACCATATTTACCGCTTCTTCTGGTGTGGTAGAAGGAGGAGCTGTGGGTCCAGTGAGCAGTTTGATTAAAGCATTTCTGTGCAGCTGGGAGGACATGAAAAGTCCCCATAGAGTGATGTTAGCTTGAGTTTTCTTCAGTTGATCGAGAATCTTGCTCTCCTTATGGTCATCTCTGGTATAGGAAGGTTTTCAACGCCCTTCCTTTTGTCATTTGCTGGTAGTGATATTGGAACCTGGTAATGTCTCCCTGATCTGGTCATGTGATTTACTGAAGAAAGGAAAAACATAAATCCCATTTCCTCATCAATCTCAGGTTATTTCGTCACCCTGTTTATTTCTCCGAGGAGTTCTTCAAATGATATCATCCTACATATGTCGACGACTGGTCCGGCTCTTCCTGAAGCTTGTTCTTCATTCAAATCTTCAAATTCTTCCCCCCATCTGGTAGCAAAAATTCTGTCATTCCCTATAAAGTCAATGCATTCCACAACTTCAACAACTTCTTTATACAGGTCATCCCATTCTGTGGGGATATGTGTGATTTAAGGGACTAAATGCCCTTGTAGCTTCAAAGTGTCAAGTAACCCGATGATACTACAAATGCTGTTGGTTTGCCCGAATAATTCTGCCATAATCTGGACAACATAATCTAGGCTGACTTCGTCGGTTGGTACCACCCACTTGTCTGAATCTCGAGCCCATTTTCGTGCTTCTAAGAATAGTGTGCTGAACCTCTGGCAATCGATGACCATTTGTGAGGGCAATTTCAGCCCGAACTCTAGGAGTTGGTTCAACACTTCTAACAATTCCATAATTTCATTTTCAAAACGGGTACGGACAACAATGCATGCTCTGGTAAGGAGTGACAGTGCCTGATCAGCGAGGCTAGTAGGGTCTAGGAGGAAATATGGGTAAATTTGAAGAGGTTTAGGAGAGTATATGGGTGTGATTTGAGTTGATGGATCAAAATCTGGGTTTTCTTCTAAGAAGAGGACATTGGTATGATTTGGAAGTGGATTATGAGTAGTGTTTGGTTTAGTATTGGCTGGTGGGGCGATGGTAACTCGGTCAATGAGATCTTGGATTATGTTTTGAAGGTGAAAGCATTGGTCGGTGGTATGGTCGACAATTTGGTGAAAGGCGCAATCAGCATCGGCCTTGAAGTTTCTTGGGAGTGGATTTGGCAATGGACGAGGATCCAAGGGTTTGATGAGGTTTTGGCTTAACAGGGCTTGGTAAACTTTGGAGAGGGGAGCATGGAGCTCAGTGTATTCCCTTCGGATGGGGTCAGGGCGGCTTTCTAGTGCCCATGATGTGGTTGGTTGAGAGATGTTGTTGATGGTTGAGACTATAGCACTGGCAGGCTTTTCATACTTTCTAGGGGTGAACTGTCCGGACACCTTCTTCGGTTCAACCTCTATTTTAATAAGGCTTTCCTCGATTTCTACTCCAGCCTCTCTGAGAGCTCGGAAGTGGGGATAGTAATGTCCTCCCATCGTCGTTCGGACATGGGGAAAGAAGTTCTTCTTCACTATGTTGACCTGTTCTTCCTCGGATGGCCGATTGGTCATGGTAGCTGCTTGCTCCCTACACCGGGTTATGAAGTTACTGACTGATTCCCCAGGATTCTGTTTGAGCAGCTTTAAATCATAATGGGTGACCTCAAGCTCTTCGTTGTATTTATACTGTGACATGAATTCTCGAGCTACATCCTCCCAGCTGCGAATTCTGGATTTCTCAAGAGATAAAAACCATCGGAGGGCACTATCTTTTAAAGTTTGCTGAAACAATTGGGCCATCACTTCTTCAGAATCCCCTAGTAGTGTCATAGAACAATAATAACTGCGAAGATGAACAATCGGGGGTCCACTCCCCCCGAACTTCTCGATATTTGGCATCTTGAACTTTTTAGGCAACCTTGCTTTAGGATAAGGAGGTATGTGGGTGTAGTCCATGTAATTCCCAGAGATCCTGACTTGGTTGAACTTCTTGGTGAGCATTTTGAGACCCTCTTTGACTTTATTCAACTCCTCCTCCTTTGGATCAACGACCACAGGCAGGTTAGCTATAGGCTAGGCAATATTTGGCATCGAAAGCTAGGCAGGCGACGACCCATTGACAGGAGGGGCACGTGGAGCGTGCTGATATTCTTCGAGAACCCAAATAGGCTTGGGTGGACCCATGGCATGAGGGAATATGGCCTCGGGCTCTTGAGGAATGGGGACCTAGTTTCGTTGCATCTCTCGGACCTCGGTTTGGAGGTTGTCAATCTTGGACACGAGCTGAGCTAGGACTGCCGTCAGATCTGGCTGTATGACTGGTACTTGATCTGTATTCTCCATGGAAAGTGGATGGATTCCGGACTCGGAAGAAGTAGTAGAGGAACGAATAAAACTCCGAGGTGATTTGACTGAAGACTAAAGCCAATATGGAGCCAGGACATGGGCTTGCGATCGACTTGAGAAGGCGTAGGATGAGATTTATTTTTGAGAAAAAAGGGAAGAAACTATTTTTTTGATTTTTTGATAAAGAAAGGAGAAATGTTTTTGGATTTTTGATAAAGAAGGGAGAATTGTTTTTGGATTTTTGATAAAGAAGGGAGAAATGTTTTTGGAGACGGAACTCAGCATGATTATTATGTTCTCACTTGTATTTAATTATCCTAAATGCAATGCCGGACGGGACCCGAGCCTGGAAAAGTGGGTTTTTAATATATGCAAAGCTATGGCTAGACTTGTAACCAGGCTCATGGATAGGGTCCCGTTTTAAAAATGCGCGAAAATTTGGGCGACAGATCGACCCGAAATTTCGGCAGAGTTTCAAGTCAAAACTGGCAATCTAAAGTGCGTGTCCTAGGTTTGACACCTATATATGGGTATGCAGTTTGGTTGGGTGAATTGTCATGGGTTCCCCCCTTTGGCGTGACTTTCACGATATACGTCTTTCTTTTGCTCGCAATCGGTACGTGTGGACAAGCCATTTGATGTACCTGAGTGTACGTGAATTGCCTCATTATATACCTCATAGGGACGGTACGTGTGAGGGAGAATTCGATATAATCGGCGTACGTGAATGAATTCCCTGCGATATACCTCCCATCATGACTTCGGTCAAGAGGTACGATGCGGGGGAACCGTTTGATATACGTCGAAGGTACTTGGCCAATGGAAGGTGAGAGTCATATCGCTTAGGCTAACTGTGACCTGCCGGACCAGTGCCCATCACGAAGTGACCCTTCAGTTACTGGGTAAAATTTGGTCAATTGCAATGCTCTTTGGTGATGTCGTGTGAATAATGCATGATTCTCTTATTAGTATCTTATGATGGGAATGCCTTTCTTTGATTGTGCCAAATAGGGAGCAAAGTATAAGTACCAAAGGTACACCAAGTATGGATGGGTGATGCGTGCAACATGAGGATATATGTGATCCTAGGTGCACGTGGTGCGAAGTGTACATGGAGAATTTTCTACAAGTGTGTGAACATAAGCATAAGCATGGGATACACATGGAAAAAGGGGGAACATGAAAATATAGGGGGAAACATAAACAAATATAGAATCCATGCAAATAGAGTCAAGCCCTCAAAATATAAAACGTCCCCAATGGAGTCGCCACAGTGTCTATCCCCGATCCTCGCCCATGGGCAGGCGCGTGGAGGAAAAGGATCCTCGGGTTCCGCGCATCCCTCTCGGGAGCGCTTCGACCGGCGTCATTTGAGACGAGCAATGAAAATGTAGAGAGATTCAGAGTCGCCAGTCTATCTTACTCAAAACAGACAAAAGAAAAAAGGGGAAGCCATCCCGAAGGATGGCATCCAAAGACATACTGGTGCATGCCAAACCAAAATGATTCGAGAAGGGTTCGGAGGCTTAGTTACGAAATGGGAAGGTGTTAGGCACCCATTCCGCCCTTTCGGTCTCTCATGAATATTTGCTATTTTCCTTTATTTTTCCCCGTGATATGTGTGCATGTGTATATATATAATGGAGATAGGAATCCTCGACTTGTATCATGGAAGAGATAAAGCGAGTCATCCGTAGAAAGGTATAAAAATAATATTGGAAAAATAAGATTTACGCGATTACCCCTAAGTTGATCGTTATAATGGAACGATAACGCATATGGACTAATATGTCACTAAGACCAAGTATATAGAATATAAGAAGATTAGATTTAGAGAAAATAGGAAATAAGAGAAAAAGTGAGAAAGGGACTCGAGTCTCAGGTTTTACCCCGAGATGCCTACGTAGCCTATAAAGGCATCAAAGTCCACGTAGTTCGCATACAAAACGAGGGGTGGGGTTTACCCCATAAATCCAAATGGGGGATCTCTTATTTGTGAGTGTGCGTGCGTGTAGAAAAAAGTGTTTTAGTTGTGATAAAAGTGTAAGAAAAGTATGAGAATCCCTATTTGGAATTTATGAGCAAACCCTCTTTTTCTTATATTTTGGGTTTTATTTATATGAAAATAAGAGATGTGCAATAATACTAAATAAATAAGTATATTTGAATGTGTGAAATGAGATAATAAAAGTGCTAAATAATAAAACAAGTTATTGCAAATTTAAGATAATTTGAAGAGAAAGATGAACCTTCTTGGAGACCTTAAGCTTGATCTTGAATGTGGGAGAGCAGCCCTTGCACATGGATGATGATGGAGAGTGGCTAATTCACCAAGTTTGATGAAAAGGATGAAAAAAAGTGGAAGTAAAAAAGGGATTTGGAGGTTGAAATCACGCTGCCTTCGAGAGAGGTTTCTGGGATTCGTTGAGAGTGAATTTTATCAGATCTGGGCTCCCCTTGCAAATGAGGTGAAGGCCTCCTTTTATAGGCCCAGGTCACTACCGATCGGCATAGACCTGGTCCTGCCTATCGGCAGGGTCTGGAACCTGCCGTTTGGCAGTGTGTTTCAGGACTTTTCGGAAAATTGGCTACCGAGGGCAAATCGTTGGTCAGAATCGCACACGGGGTAGATCATTGGAAAGTTAATTCAGAGACCTTTGAAAGTCCTTTGGGCCGCTCCCGGGTTTGGGAGTTAACTTTTGGTCAAATATGGCTCAGAAGCGTTTGTCGGTCCATTAGACGGGGAATCGTTCGGACGCAAATAGATCGTTCGTCTGCATGGTAAGTCCAAATCACGCATGGGGCAGACAATTGGAAAGGTTAGGAGATTTACTTATACATTCCAAAGAGTTTGACCCAGTTTGGGGTGTTGACTTTGGTCAACTGGGCCCTGGAAGTGTTCGGTGACCTCTTGGAGTCAAACAGATCGTTCGTCTGCATGGTAAGTCAGAATCGCACACGGGATAGACCATTGGAAAGGGTATTCAGTGCCCTTTGAAGATTCATTCAGCCTCGGTCAAGATGAAGAGTTGACTTAGGTCAAACAGAACCCGGTAGCGCCCGGTGGCCTCTGGGTAAAGTTTCGGACCCAAACGGATCGTTCGTTCGCATGGTAAGTCGGAATCGCGCACAGGATGGACCGTTGGAAAGGGTATTCAGTGCCCTTCTAAGATTCATTCAGTATTAGTTGAGGTAAAGAGTTTGACATTTTGGTCAAACTGAGCCGGGGAGTGCCCGATGGCTTCTAGGTCACTACTCGGGGTATGACCTGGGTTTGTAGTGATGAAGGGAGGTGCTAGGGACCTAAGGAGGGTAATGAAATGGGATGTATACACTAATCTTGAGCTACAAGAGCAAAAGTGAGAAGCTGCGAAGTGTAGAACGCAATATCAAAAAAGGACAAACTTAAAGAGAGAGCAGGATAAGCAACCATGGAGGAGTCTTGGTCGTATGGGGTAATCGCTACATCTATCTTCGTTAGTTGTCAATTTTGTTGTTTGTAACTCGTTCCTATTGTTTTTATTATTTTAGTGGAAGTAGATTAGGTGACTCCTAGAGGGGTCCGTCGTTTTTCCTAGGGAAGGGTTTTTGTGACGTAAAATAAATACCTTGTACTTTACTTTACAAATTTGCTATATCTCGCCTCATACGAAAAGGTAGGTTTAATACTAGAAACGCACCTAATTAATTGAATCATTTATTATCTATTTTGACACCTAGTTAACTCAAGATAATAAATAGGACTATTAATTGACTTGGTAAACTAAAACCTATTTTAGCTAAGTTAGCAATTCAAGAAAAGTTTGAATTGGTCCCCTCTTGAATAACATAGTTAACTTGGAAGTATTTGGAGTTTATTTCGGCAAACTATTTTACTTCCGCAAACACAGTCTATCGTAAGCCGCACGTTTAAGTGGTATCAGAGCTAGACTTTAAAAAGATCATTTTTGAAAACTTTTGTCAAACTCGTTTTACCTTATTTTCAATGGGTGATTCAAGTCAATTACTTAGGCTTGGAAATTTTAGTAGACCTCCTATTTTCGATGGCTAAATTTTTCATACTGAAAAATCAGAATGGTTGCATTTATTCAAGGCACTTTAGGAGATGAGGTGTGGGATTTGATTGAAAATGGTTATAGGCACCCCACTACTCCCATAGCTGAAGGCAACACTATCTTTAGAAAACTTAAAACTAATGAATTAAGTGTTGATGAGAAAAAGATAAGCAATTTCAATTATAAGGGAAAAAATGCGATTTTCATGAGTGTGAGCTAGAATGAATTAAATCGTATATGTCATTGCACTACTAGCAAGGATGCTTGGGACACTTTAGTAATAGCACACAAAGGCGATGCTAGGGTAAAGAAGTGTAAAATTCAAATGCTAGTTCAACAATACAATATGCTAGTTATGAAAGATAACGAACCATTTGATGATTTTTATATGCGTTTGACTGATATTTTTACCCAACTGCATGCTAATGATGTAGAGTATACTGATCAGGAAGTATGTGCTAAGATTTTAAGGTCCCTAGGTTTGACCATAAACGTTATATCATTGAAGAAATGAATGATGCATCTCTCACTCCTGAATTGCTTAGCTCTAAATTGAGAACTATGGAACTTGAATCAGCCTTTAGGAAGACTCTAATATCTTATGCTAAGAATGAGTTGACCAATACTTCTACAGTTGCTTTTAAAACTGCCTATTCTAATAAAAATAAGTATAAGGTAGTTAAACAAAAATCTTTATCTGATGATGATTCTGATGTGGAATCGAATGATCTTGATAAGATTGAAAATAACCTTGCCGTTATGTCCTCTCAATTTAAGGAACTTTTGGAGCAAAGAAATACCATTGCAAAGAGACGTACGCAAGTGAATAATCAATCTAGTCAGTTCACCCGGCACCATAATAGAACATCAAAGCAAAATTCTGATTATGATAGTTCAAGTAGTAAGGTTGATAAATCTGAATTGGATTATCACAATTGTGGGAAACTTGGTCACTTTATTGCTGAGTGTTGGGCTAAGCCACAGTCCAAGCATTCTAAACAACACAAGGCACACATAACTAAAACTTGGGATGACTCTTTTGATTCTGAATCAGAAGACAACCAAGAAAATTCTGAATCAAATTTCCGTACATTTTTAGGAGAAGTTTATGACTGTTGCGGAGAAGTGTACTTAGCAGGAATGACTGATTCTGAAGATGATTCTCATTCCGATTCTGATTTTGATGAAGTTCTTGATTTAATTGATGATGCTAAATCTTTATTAGCTAGTCAGCCTTCTATTCTTGAAATAACTGCTCCGCTTGATGCCAAACGTGCTTTATATGATTCTAAATCTGATGATAACAACAATTCACACACGGACACTAATGAGCATGAAAGTTTTGTTGGTTATGATGATTAATCGGAATTGTATGTCAGGACTTTGCAAAATGGACAAGTATTATCGAATTTGGTAAAAATGCTTAGTGAGATCTTAGAGAATCAATATAAGATAGTTTAAAAAAATTCCATTGAAATGAACAATGTCAAAATTGATTTTGAAAAACAATCACTTGATTTTAAATATCAGATTACGACTTTAAATGAAAATTTGTCTTCTTTTGAAGAAAAATATAATGAATCGCTTTTGCAAGTTGAAAAATCCAAACTAGTTTATGAAATAGCTTTCAAAATGTGTCGTAGTCGTGATATAAAATGTTTTGACCTTGACAAATTGCTTCCTGAACAATGATATAAGGGTGATACTAGAGGATTTTGATATGAGGGTCCTCTTGAAAAAGTTGATCCAAGTAGACCAATATTATTTGTAAAAGCCCAAGAAGAAACGGATCTTCCGTTGGAAAGTAAGTTGTCTGAAATGGATAAAGGAAAACAAGTTTTAATTGAAAGTGATTATGAAAGTGACATTGAAAATTTCATAGAGAACTCTATAAGACCGTTTACATCAAAATATTGCCCTCCTGCTAAGAGACTCTATAGACCTCCTAAACCATTTATTCATAATGAATATGTCAAGCATGTAGAGGAAAAACACTACCAATCAAACTTACCTACTTCTAGTAAATTTTTTAATAGGTGTGATGTTTTTGGTCACCAAAATTGGGAATGCCTTTGTAATAGCAAGAAAGGTACTCATTTTAAAAGTCATAATCGAAATGTGAAGAGATTTATAAGTTTTCGTAGGCAGTTCACTAATAATAATTGGAATCATTTCTTAAATAAGTCTAGGCCTCATGTTAACAAGAATATATTTTCGAAAAATAAAATTTATCCTAAATTCCGAAAGGCACAAAAACCTTTGAAAACTTTGCCTATTTGGATTAGGACTTCTTACTTGAGACCTCAAATGGATTTTTTAAAGTCAAAGAAATGTCCAATTAATGTATGTGACGCTTGCGATAGTGAGAAAATCATTAAGTCTCCTCACGAGAAGGTTAAGCACTTAAACACCACCAAACCCTTAGAATTATTCAATGACGGGGGAGGTGTTTTTAATCAAAATGGAGTTACCAAGTATTGTGAGGCTAATGGATATTCTTACCAGTTTAATGCTCCAAAAACCCATAAAAAAGTTAGGGTAGTTCCTTCTATTGCTTGTGATTTCCAGCTTGTTGATATGCTTTCTATGCCTTGTGATAACTCTTGTTCAGAAGTAACTTCAACATTTGATTGGAGAGATTGTACTTGTATTTTTGCTTGTGTTTATTGTGCACTTTGATTACTAGATCTCTGAGATTTTAGGATAAAGATATCTATTAATAACCGGTATCTCTTAAAGCTATGTTTGATGTAGGAGACGCTTATTTTGCAGTTTATAAACACTTTCTATTTTCTTCTTCTTACCATTGTCTAATTTAGCCAAAATGGGGGAGAGTTGAGTACATATTTTATTCTTGTGTTGTTGATATTCTTTATGCATATTCCGTTTTGTTATTTCATGCACATTTAATTCTGTCATATTAATATTTTGGTAAAGCAAATGCTACTAACTTGTTTTTTCGGCAGAAAGTGTATTTATGTTTTGCACGTATTCTTGTCGGTCGTCATGAGTTGAGTTTTTTCTTTTCTAGGATGGGTGGGTAGTTAGACACTCTTTTGTATAGGACATATTAGGAATTATTTTTCCTTAGTATATCATTTTATGTACTCAAGGGTTTTGTCAAAATGAGTCCAATGGGGGAGTTTGAAGGTCCCTATATAGAGCACACCTAGGGTTTGCTTTTCGTGTTTTAGCTATATAGGACTTCATCTAGTTGGACGTGAATTTTGACAAAATAATTTTGTAATTAGGATTGTGTGTCCTCCCTATCGACGCCAAACTCTCCATGTTCGTCTATATCAAAGGAGCTCTCGATTCAGTCCGTCATTTCAGAAAAAATGTAATTTTCATATTCTATGGCTCATAGGATCTCAGTCACTTAGGACACGACACTGCATGATATTGTTGGATTATGTCATAATAAGATTTTTTTGAAAAACTTTAATTGCAGTTTTGTTAAGAAAAATATTTTTTTTGATGAAATAAGTTTTGACACTAAATATTTTTATAAGAATAAAATTTGTAAAATTAATTTTTGAAGATAAAAAGGATTGATTTTTACGATTGTGCACATGATAATATGTTAATATATGTATGTGTGTATACTGTTTTATATATTTGGGTGTGGTCCTAATATGTGCATGCGTTATATATATATATATATATATATATATATATATATATATATATATATATATATATATATATATATGTTTAGACCTTAGCAGGTCCTACCACACATAGCTCCATAACTGTTGGTATATTGTTATGGTAGCATAAAATGTTTAGTATTGTATTATATGCTAATAAGTTTATGCATGCGTGGCATTTGGATTTGGCCTAACAGCTAAGTCTAGCACTTGAGTGCTTTGTCCCATTTGTTACTGAGATGACTTTTTTTTGACTACCTGCCTTAGCAGGTTTAATGGTCCCCCGGTTTTATATATGGCCTATTTTCTATAATGAGATGTCGACGTTGTCCTTTCTAGCCCACGGTTTTTCTATTAAAACCGAAAATGGTGTTAAACGACACCGTGTGTCACACCCTTGTACAACGGTAACTTTTGTTGTGCATTACAGCTATATCCTAATTTCTTTAGTCCGCCCACGGTTTGGATAAATACCAGAACTGGTATTTTATTTGTTTCGAAATGACTCCGGATGGATTCAATGGATCTTTTACGTATTCATTACGCTATGTAGTTGGTTACAGCTGTAGTGTCACGTGTCACTTTTCAAGCTGGACATTTTGTGTTTCTTGTTTGGCCATAGGATCTATTTTTTTTATCAACGTATGTGTGTGATTTATATCAATCCACGTGAATCCCTTTTCACCGATCAGACCTGTTCATATTTCTCTATAGATAGAACCTATTGGGTCTTTATTTTTCTTTAACCGAGAAAAATTATTTTTAAGCCAAAGTTCTGCCAAAATTTCTAGAGAGAGAGAGAGAGATAATACACACTATTTTCAGAGATAAATCTTTTGTGTATTTTTCGCAAGCCATTGCTAAGTCTGAAAATATTCTTGAGGATTTAAGCTTGGATGATTTTTTCAGAACCTCTCTTCTCCGTCTCTGTTGATTTTTCATTTTGAAAAATCTTTTTGTGAGTATCTCTTTTTGTAGTGCCTGTTTATTTGTTCAGATCTGTTTTGTGTGTACATCTTATGAATCTTATTTGTGTTAAAACTTAAAAGAAAAACTTATTGTTTTTATTTTAAAGGGCTTACACAAATCTGAAATTAAAACAAATTATCTTATTTTGTTTGTTGGCTGATTTTCTGCTTACATATATACTATCTGGTTTGGTAACGTTATTGTTTTAAAACGATTTGTTTTAAAATCACTTGAGAATATTTTTTTGAAAATAAAGTTAGGATTTCAAGAGGTTTAAAAAGTTGAACCTAAATTTTTGAAGGACTGAAATTGATTGAAATTACCTTGACTGTCCTGATATTCGATTTGAATATTGATCATTGGCTGTATGCTTAACTTCATTACATTTCCAGTCATATTTTATGAATATGGTTTCTTGGTTGTTTAAGTGGTTTTCAGGAACTGTTTTCATCTCATATCACTTACATATATTCACTCACGTTGTATTCACGTAGACACATTTATTTGTGTAAATATTTGAACAAGTCTAGTGTTCAAAAGTTAAAAAGAAAAGAAAGCTTTTCAAAATTGTTTTGAAAGTCAAGAAGACTTGACTCAAGGTGACAAAAGACTTGTGAAGATATATAGGAGATATAATCGGTTGCATAGCATTCGGTGTGTACCATTTAAGTGTGGGTGTGTCATCTAGGATAGTACGCCGCAATCAAAATACTTCACTAGAAAATTACACAATAGGCACTGAGCTAATCTTGATCTAGAAGAGAAAAAGGGAGAAGTTGCGAAGTGTAGAACGCAATATCAACCAAGGAGAGACTTAAAGAGAGAGCATAATAAGCAACCAGGGAGGAGTCTTGGTCGTGTGGGGTAATCGCTACATATATCTTCTTTAGTTGTCGTGTTTGTTGATTGTAACTCGTTTATGTTGTTTTTATTATTTTAGTGGAAGTAGATTTGGTGACTCTTAGAGGGGTCCGTCGTTTTTCCCGGGGAAGAGTTTTTGGGCTATAAAATAAAGACCTTGTGCTTTACTTTACAAATTTGCAATATCTCGCCTCATACGAAAGGTAGGTTTAATGCTAGAAACTCACCTAATTAATTGAATCACATATTATCTGTTTTGACACCTAGTTAACTCAAGATAATAAATAGGATTATTAATTTACTTGGCAAACTAAAACCTGTTTTAGCTAAGTTAGAAATTCAAGAAAAGTTTGAATTGGTCCCCTCTTGAATAACATAGTTAACTTGTAGGTATTTGGAGTTTATTTTGGCAAATTATTTTACTTCCGTACACATAGTCTATCGTAATCCGCACGTTCAATTACAATCTGAAAAAATAACCATGTATAGAAATGAAACAAATATTAAATAAAATTTCATATTTACAATGCAATTTCTAGTCATGACTATTACATTCATTACTATTACATTTTTAGGTTTTCAATGTTCCTAGATCGAGGGAATGATCATACTTTTGTGATCCTTGAGTTCATAAATGATAGGCCATACTATACGATTGATGACATTTGGTCTTTTGAAATTGCTTCCAATATTATTGTGATTTTTGTTCTTAGTTCACTAAGTGGAGACCTTAAAACTTTGGTGTTTGACCCTTTAGTAATAATATCACACAACCTTTAACTAAGTGGCCACCACTCAAAGATATTCCTTTTACCTTTATTCTTTGGTTGTTTGAAGTTACTAACCTAGAGGGTTGGGGCTTTTATCTCAATTTGGACCACTATCTCTGTGCCATAAGATAGTGAGAAGGAAGTTTCTTCGATCGCCCCCCTTATTTTTTTATATGCTTACAAAACACTGATCAGGTAATTAACCCAGAGGACCTTGGATTAGTCTAACTCAATCTTCAGTCCATTTATGATTGTTCGGTTTGTCACTTCTTCTTGACTATTAATTTGCCTTGGAGATGAAAAAAATTCTTAGTTCTTAACTAATCACAAAAAGATCAATCCTTTTATTCTCAAACTGTTTCTTGTTGTCTGTGATGATGGCATAAGGTGCTCTATATATCGAGAAGAATAGCTTCCATATAAAATATTGGTCCGTCTTCTTAGTTATCCCAGTGAGTGGTTTTGCTTCCATACACGTAATGGTATATTCTATGCCCACTAGGAGAAAGTTTCATTCTCCTCTAACGATTGAAAATGGGCCCAAAATATTTTTTCCCCATAAGGCTAACGACTATCGGGTAACGATGGGTGACATCTCTTATATTAGTTGATTGATTAACTCGACCTAAGGTTTGTCGGTGTATTTCCTTTCACTCTCCGAGTTCAATACTGGGTAGTTTGAGGAATTGAACCCAGGGATTCATTTCTTTAGATGTATCCAATCTTGCTAGGAAATTTTCATTGAATTTTCTTTTCTTAGGATGTGGATGACCGTGAAAGTGTTGGGGTTTTATTCTTAAATCCATCTTCTATGACATTTATTATTTGCTAATAAATGATTGTATTAGATCATTTGAAAGTTATATCATACTTGTGGGAATGACTTATATTTTCTTATAAATATATTTTATACGTTAGCCAATGATAATTAGTAGGAATTCTTGTGAGTTGAGTTCGGATCGATCTCGAATGATCAGTATGTTTAAAATCACATCATAGATAGGGGTTGACATCCTATCAATAAAGGTACATGTACACTCTTAGTAGTTTATCTTAACCACATAAATCTACCTAATGGTTCATGAACTTGTTTGATAGCATGAGGAATCTTATACTAATTCATTAAGAATGTATTAAATAAGATCAAGGGTGAGATTCGGGCCTAGGTGCTTACTAGATTATATTTTCAGTATCAAATGGTTTGTAAAAGGAGTATAGATTCTTAATCCCCAGGGATTTGAGGATCGATATATTCACATAGTAATTGCTTTGATTTTCCACTGGGTGATATTCAATTATTGGCTCAGTAAGACTTGTGAGTTGGAAGTCATTTCACAAATATCTTCGAGGTCAGGTTCTGAAAGAATCCACATCCAATATTGATATTTTGGACTGTAATGCCCCTTGATAAACTTATAACTTTTGATTTTACTAGTAAACCTCTACAATGGATTATTTTGTAATCCGGTAGGGTATTAACTATATTAAGTTTTAGAATCAAGGAATATAAGATGTTAGTGAAATTCTATTCGTGAAAAATTGAATTTCACTAAGAAGGTATTGATCACTTAATGTAAGGAACCATATTACATGATATCCAACATTGAAAATAAGGCCTATTTATTCATATATTTTTGAGATAATGAAATCAGAGCAATTATAATCATTTAGGGGAATTAATTACGACTAAACAAAAAGGAAATAAATTACAAGAGTTAATTTAGAATTTTCATAATTTTCTTTGGAAGCCAATTTATCTATTTTCCTTGGGTCCTTGGTATTATCTTAATTATATAAGGAAATCCCAATTTTATCATATATCCTAAAGGCTTTTAAATAACAGAAAGAGGAGGAGTTTTCCAAACAAGTTACAACTTAAAACTCATAACACTTAATGTCATGAGAGATAGAGAGGGGACAACTAGGGAAAGAGAAAGATATAGAGAAAATTCACGAGGGAAAGGGAGATGGAGAGAGAGAGTGTTGGAAACGTAGGGTCCCCAATTTTAAAATCTCTCACTTTAATTTCATTTGAAATGCGGAATAAGGGTAGTTTATGTAAAGGGACTAAACTATGCAAGATTAACAAATAAAATATTACAATTTTAATTCTTCCAAAATTAAAATTAAACTAAACCGGATTTTAATTTTCTCAAAATTAAAATTGCACTTTAAAACAAACTTGTGGATATTTAACTTTTAGCCCAAAATAAATTTAAACCACGTCCTAGAAATTTGCCTAACAAATAATTAATTCAATTTTGCAAATTACGCCAAACCTAATTTTATCCAATAAAAATAATGTCTTAAATTAAATTAATATTTACCCAAATTAATTAGCACTAAATTAAATATTCCAATTTTATCTTTTTACCTAAGCATTCATTTAATGTGATTTTACAAAAGATAAAATAAGCAAACCACTACACCGCGATGTACGAGGAAAACCCACAACGGAAAAAACCTCGGATGACCGTAGCCTTAAGTCCACTAAGTATGGTTTTATGATTACAAGATAGATGACTTACACAACTCGACTTGACTCCATTCAAGACCATGACGCATATTTTTGTAACTACCTCCGCCTAGTCGATAATACCAGACTCCACCGGAACCTTGGAATCCACCAATGCGGCTTTTGGAATAGCCGTCAAGCCACATACGGTGCCTTTCACTGTATGAGAACGCCGCAGCAGCAAACAAGTCTTCTTCTTTGTGAGATGTAGAAGCAAACCCAAATGGCTCTCAGATAGGTAGATTAGAACCCGGTGCCAAACAAACTCCAAGCAGGATATAAATATATATATATAAAAGGACTTGGATAAACTAAAACATGTATTGGGTGTAGAAACCTTAATTTTGTTCTTAGGATTAAATCATGTTAACAAAAATCAAGGGGACTTTTTCTTTGGAAGAATTAACTCTCAAAACACTCTAAGTGAAGAAAAGGTTATCAAATAATCTCTTCAAAAATATTTCTCCCGCACTAGTTAAATCTATCAAAAAGTTAGTGGGGAAAAAGTAGTGGGAACATGGAGAAAACTGGCAAAAACTGCCAAAAAATCGTTCCCGCCAAACTCGTTCGAACGACATGTTCGTTCGAATGACTTTTTCGTTCGAACGACTTTACTAACAATAATCTAGTGAGAAAAAAGTAAATCTCATTAGAAGTCTCGTTCGAACGATCTGGGAATCTCGTTCGAACGAGATTCCAGTTCGTGCGAACGACTTGTCAGAAAATGGAAAATTCTTTTTAAGCCCAATTTTTTTTTTGAAAAGTTCAAAAAAATATTTTCTGAGTAAAACAAAGTCATTAAAACTATTTATAAAAAATTTATAAAATACACCCAATAAATTTCCAAGCTCCTATATATATATATATATATATATATATATATATATATATATATAAAGTGCATTCATACCTTAGGAGCATTGGAATTAATGTTCTTGACGTAGAAACGAGGCACAATAAACCCGAAATTTGATGAAGCTTTATAATCTTGGCCGCTATGTCTTCAACTAACACGTTATAGGCTTAGATGGATACACTTGAACACTATCCTATGACTCATGTGTTTTTGTCTAGAATTGAGCCAACACTACATAAGACTCAATTGGAAATTTTTGTCCTTACAGAGAGAGAGAGAGAGAAAGAGAGAGAGAGAGAGAGAGAGAGAGAGAAGAAATAAAAATAAAATGCTTGACTCAAAACCCAAGGATGACTATCTTTGTCGATGAAAGTTGCCATTAGAATAATTCCTCCACACTTAGACAAAACATTAAATGCATAGGGAATATCAAAATAGTAAATGAATTTAAAATATATATTCCCCCTTAATTAATTCTCCCATTTATCAAATAAACCTAATTAGAAAGACGTCTCCCCCTAAGTAAAATCTCGCAAACTAAGATACCATTATAATTGGATTAGATACCATTTCTCCCCCTGTCATTCTCCCCCTTTTTGTTCAGGAATAGACAAAGGACAAAAGAACTAATTAATTACTCATTTCTCCACAATTTAACTAAATACGATTTCTCCCCTTAAAAACTTCATAAGGGATATAAATATGGGAAAAGCAAGTAAAACATGATTGTGCATAAAGTGATTAGAGCATGAAGGCATATGGGCAACAATAAAAGTAACTAATCCAAAACAAATATTAATGGATACCAACGATGATGCGCCAAGAAAAAATGATGATACCAATTTGACAAGTAAGATACTAAGCATGTGATATCGAACAAACTACGTAACAAAATAGATACCAATTATGAGTTAAAGCATAAAAGGACTAGCTAGCAAGAAAAATACTTAAAAACAAATAATATCTTATATATATATACTCGAAATATACGAATAATGCACACACACACACACACACACACACACACACACACACACACACACACACACACACACACACACACACACACACACACACACATATATATACTCATAAATGACATAAAATTAAAAAAAACATGAGTTTTCACACTTTTATGGCATCAATGTGTCATATGGAAACAAAAGTGATGGGCATGAACTAGATACTAAAGAATTAAAACCCAATCACTTAAACATATTCACGGAGTTCTCATTTGATTGCAAAACTTTATCACATTAAAAATTAGCCTTATGTGACAATATAGATTGAACTCAATGAACAAACAAACACAATGCATACAAGCCTAGCATGTTGATGATTCTACAAACCAATAGAGTCATGACATTGAAAGTACAACTATGATAAACGAACATTGTTCAAACCGTTGACATCCATCGAAACTCCCTCAAGATAAGCATATTATTTTAATCTTTTGAATGAATAAATCAACTAAACAAAATGGGCCTTGGCAAATATTTTATTTTGATTCCCTTATTCTTTTAGGCCTTTGGACCACGTATTTCTTTTAGGTCCAAGCAAACGGTGGCTTACTCGCAAAGGATGATATTTCCTTTCGGAGCCCTTCCCCGTGCACATAAATATTTTTTTTAAAACATACAATAAGCTCACGTGCAACGGATTTTAACATGCACTAGTCCTCCTAGGTCACATAATATGTAGATGACTAGATTGGTAGGAGAAGACCTCACAAAGCTCAAATATACGAGTGAAGTTAAGATTCAAAAGGGCTCGGGCATGTGTGTGAAAAGGCATATAAAAGAGAATCCGTTAAGAAAGTCAAACTCAAACAACTCCATGTAAGCATGATAAAGAATATTTTAAGGATTATAATTTTAACCAAAAGTTCTAGTCAAATGGACGCGAAAAGATAGGATTCAAACACAAACATATGCCACAAAAGGTGTGTTAAACTAAAATACACACACAAAAAATCTTTTTGAGTTTTTACGATTTATAAACCAAACAAAAATAACTAAAAAGACAGAAAAAATCATTTTGTATTTTTCATTAAGTCCAAATAACTCACAAAAGTAAAATACAAATGATAAAGAAAATCTTTTTGTATTTTTCATATAATGCAAACAAAAATGAAAAGAATATAATACAAAAGATAAACAAGTCATAATTCTATTAAGGCATGGATAATTAATCATGGACTAGAAAATGACTAAACATGCATACAACTAGCAAGAATATATGATATGAAGCACAAATAGCTAGAGTATGCTAACATGCAAGAAATCACCCATAAGATATAGCATGCGGGGGGTCATGTGCAAGCATGCAAGAATCAACAAGTCTAACATCTAGTTCCTCTAAAAGAGATTTCCTAACCCAAATGGATGTGTATATACAATGTCGGAAATTGAAAACAAATGAAATACTAGATTTAAACTTCCTAGAACATCTTCTAAGATCAAAACGACAGGACCTAAGATGACCTTTCCTACCACAATGTGAACATGTGTAAACTTGAGGAAAGTGACCTAAGGTGTGATCCTTTATAACGTTCTTGGGAAAAGTTAACCCTCTAAAACAAACAATGGTCTTAGACTTAGATAAGGAAGCATTAGAATATGATGAGCTAAAACCATTACAACAACTACTTGAGTCCTGTAAATTATTTTTCATTTTTAAAATTTTGGACTCAAGTAATAAATTAGACTCCTCAAATTTACGGGACACCTTTTTTGAATTTTCTATAACTCCTAGAAGGTTATCACGCTCCCCCTTAATGTGAGCAAACTTGTCCCTAAGAGTCTTTTCTCGACTATCACTCTCTGTCTTGGACATTTCTAAAATATTAAAATTTTAATTTATGTCCATGAGCTTTTTACAAAAAATATCTTTTTGAGATAGTGAGGTTTGCAAAAGTTCAATTCTAGATTTAAAAAATAATTTTCATTTTCAAGAAACTTAATTCTTTTTGCAAATCTCAAATTTAATTCTCTTAATTTTTCATTACACTTTTTAAGCCCATTAAATTCCTCTCGAATATCAAAAACTTCGTTATCATTAGAAATGGACAATTTATCATTAAGACGTCCCATCGAGAGATACAAAACAAAAATGAGAGTGAGTAAAAAATGAACCACCTAAAAATACAAGGAGCACACAAATTATAAAAGTCGAAAAACGGATCTTTAACGCGATAAATTAGCGCTCCTGCTCTGATACCACTTGTTGGAAACATAGGATCCCCAATTTTAAAATCTTTCACTTTAATTTCCTTTTAAATGCGGAATACGGGTGGCTAATATAAAGGGGATAAACTATGCAAGATTCTGAAATAAAACATTACAATTTTAATTCTTCCAAAATTAAAATTAAACTAAATCAAATTTTAATTTTCTCAAAATTAAAATTGCACTTTAAAACAAACTTGGAAATATTTAACTTTTAGCCCAAAAGAAATTTAACCCAAGTCATAGAAATTTGCCTAACAAATAATTAATTCAAGTTTGCAAATTAGGCCAAACCAAATTTTATCCAATAAAAATAATGGTTTGAATTGAATTAATATTTACCCAAATTAAATTAGCACCAAATTAAATATTCTAATTTTATCTTTTTACCTAAGCATGCATCTAATGTGATTTTGCAAAAGATAAAATAAGCAAACCACTGCGCTGCGATGTGCGAGGAAAACCCACAACGGGAAAAACCTCGGACGACCCTAGCCTTAAGTCCACTAAGTGTGGTTTTACGATTACAAGATAAATGACTTACACAACTCGAATTGACTCCATTCAAGCCCCTGACGCGTCTTCTTGTAAATACCTCCGTCTAAACCAAAATCCTGGACTCCACCGGAACCTTGGAATCCACCAATGAGGCTTTTGGAACAATCGTTCGTATGAGAACGCCGTAGTAGCAAACAAGTCTTCTTCTTTGTGTGATGTAGAAGCAAACCCAAACAACTCTTAGATAGGTAGATTAGAACTCGATAGCAAACAAACTCCAAGCAAGATATATATATGAAAGAACTTGGATAAACTAAAACATGTTTTGATTGTAGAAACCTCGATTTTGTTCTTAGGATTAAATCATTATAAAAAAAATCAAAGGGACTTTTTCTTTGGAATAATTAACTCTCAAAACACTCTAAGTGAAGAAAAGTTTATCAAAAAATTGCTTCAAAAATTTTGCTCCCGCACTAGTTAAATCTGTCAAAAATTTAGTGGGAAAAAGTAGTGGGAACATGGAGAAAACTGCCAAAAAACTGTTCTCGCCAAACTTGTTCGAACGACATGTTCGTTCGAACGACTTTACTAACGATAATCCGGTGAGAAAAAAAGAAATCTCGTTAGAAGTTTCGTTAAAACGTCCTGGGAATCTCGTTCGAACGAGATTCCAGTTCGTTCGAACGACTAGTCAGAAAATGAAAAAATCTTTTTAAGCCCAAAACTTTTTATGAAAAGTTCAAAAAAATATTTTTTGAGTAAAATAAAGTCATTAAAACTATTTATAAAAAAATTATAAAATACACCCAATAAATTTCCAAGCTCCTATATATATATATATATAAAGTGCATTCATACCATAGGAGCATTGAAATTAATGTTGTTGACGTAGAAACCAGGCACAATAAACCCAAAATTTGATGAAGCTTTATAATCTTGGCCGCTATGTCTTCAACTAACACATCATAGGCTTGGATGGATACACTTGAACACTATCCTATGACTCATGTGTTTTTATCTAAAATTGAGCCAACACTACATAGGACTTAATTGGAAATTTTTGTCCTTACAGAGAGAGAAGGAGAGAGGGAGGGAGAGAGAGAGGGAGAGAGAGAGAGAGAGAGAAGAAAAAAGAGATATCTCTCTTAAGGTTCTTCAAAATTCATCTCAATATTGGTGGCACATGCCGCAGTTTCTTCATACGATCATATACTAGAATATCTATGGCGGTTAGGAATCTTCTTCATTAAATACGTCCCATATATTGGATTACCTATAAGATCCGCAAAGTTATGGTGATCATGTAATGACCCCACTTTTACATACTCATATATAGTTATTTTATAATTGCGTCTCACTTACTATCTGATAAATGTTATGTTATTATAAATGTGATTTTATAGGGTCTTAATATGACAAAGCCCATTTATAAATTTGAAGAATCAATTGTAAAATGGATCAAATTGAAGTTTGATGGCACATCCTAAGCTAAATAATAAATTTTAGGGTAGAAAATGTAAATTTATGAAACCTTAGGGACTTGATTTTAATTAAGAAAGTTTTAGGCATCAAAATGAGGAAATAAAAAAAGACCTTTTTGAAATAAAATATTTTCAAGGACCTCTAAGAGATATTAAAAAATATATAGTGTGAAATTACCAAAATGCCCTTCATGTGTAAAAGACCCTTATACCCTTAATAACTTTCCACCACGTGCTTGACACGTCATGCTTACACATGTCATTTATATAAATAAATATTAAACACGTGCCGTATTTATATATAAAGCTAAAGCATGTGTCGCAGTTCGGTGAACCTCCATTTTAGGTGAGTACTCTATGACATTCCTTGCGTATTTTGATTACATGATAGTATGAAAACTATGTTTATTTTGTGAAACTGCTTTTATTCTCAAAATATATCTGACACCGATGATTACATCACTTGTTATATGTGTATATCTCTTGATATAAACATCTGATTTAAATTCTGAAATTTTTGATTGAGCCTATGGAAACTCTCTTATTATGTTGGCCTTAACTACCGAGTGGAAATATTTGAGTGGTACCTTCCCACCTGGTTTATCGCTGGTGTACCTCAAGTAAGGAGTTGTGATGAACAATTTCGATTGGCCCTCAACTATCAGGGAATAATACGGTAGAAGAATACAATATTAGAGTGTACTTGGCCATAAAAGGATATGGTTGAAAGAAAAAGACATAGCTTTTGAATTTTCGCATTCGTTCTATTCAGAGCTATTCATTTCTACATACTGTCATTCACATAAAGATATATTACTGCAAGTTTCTATCCATATATGTATATGCCTTTTGTTCTTTCTTGAATAGGTATCTATTTTATCGAAAACCTTTGAGTGTTTGGAGATTAAATCTCATTTGGCTTTTAGCTAATGTTGTAATAATTTTTTAGGGAATAACTAGGCTCACAGATGGAACGTAAAAGGACCATGTTGAAGATTTGGCTTTTAGAGACCCTTTTGTTACTTTATGTAAAATGTTTGCTTTATCAGATAGAATATGTAAGAGGTTTTAAATTTTGTCTTAAGTTGTAACTCGTTATTACCTTAAACATAAATGAAGTTTCCTTTTAGAAAGATCTGATGATGTAATTCCTTCATTTTTATTAGTTTACGATTCATGACCATTTGAATGTATTTCCCTTGCGTTTAATTTAAGAAATATTTTAAATCCATAATATTGAACGCCTTGGTGGCATGTCAAGACGCTCGTTCCCTACTAATTTTGGGTCAGGGTCATGACAGAGATGGTATCAGAACCAGGTTATGAACCCGTAGACTACTGAACATAAGCTTTTAACTCTATAGATTTTACGTTTCCATACATAGGACCTTTTTAAATCCTTGAAAAGATAGGAGATATTGCGTATAAAATAGCCTTACCCCCGTGTCAATACTGAAAAAATGCGTCCCAGATCCAGAACATATCTAAAGTCATGAACCTCTTCAAATTTGTAAGGACATAAATTTCCAATTGAGTCCCTGTATTGTTTTGACTTAATTTCGTGAACAAAACGTGTTTGTAATATGTCATAGGGTGTTTTTTTTATCACGATCCCACTCGGTCTATGACGTATTGAAGAAATTGAAGACGTTGCGGCAAAGCTTCAAAGATTTAATCATGCCGTAGTTTAAATTGGTTCAAGTTTATTCGTCTTCAAATTTAATTGCATTCCGAGATCACTCAGGTATGAATGCGTATAATTAATGGTGCTCGAAATTATTTTTATAAAAGATAAGGATGTATTTTGTATAAAGAAATTTTTTTAAAAATGTTTTATAGTGTTTTAAAAGGTTTAAACTACGTTTTATGATGATAAGCTCGTAAAAGAGTTTGACATTTTTGAGTCTCTAATTAGAAGAGACGTTTTAAACAAAAAGTCAAAAGTCAAACTTTCGCGCTGTCATTCAATCCAATCTCGTTCGAACGAGATGGGATGTCGCTCGAACGAGTTCCTCAAGTCGTTCGAATGACACATTTTTTGAGGCGGCATTTAAATCCTATTTAAACAGTGTATGCATCATAATTTTGTAGGTGGCTTTGTGGAAAACAGTTTTACGAACCAGAACCTTGTTTGCACATGTTTTCTAAGGTTTACAAAGCATAAACACATCCTTAGAATTTTGCAAAGATCCGAGTTATCATTCTTATATGCTTACGTGATCTTGCTGCACCCAAGTTGTTTGTTCTACACATTGAACACAAAGGGTTTTGCGGTGAAGAAAAGAGAAGGACTTCTTGTTTGACATCGTAGACGAATCAAAGCCATATCGGTGGACACCGAGACATACGTGGACGCGTGTGTTGTGGACAGGTATCGTGGAAAATGAAATTTCTGTTTGGGCACTATTAAAGAACGATTGGAGATCAGAAGGAGCGTCAAGACCCGTGGGGATTGAGTCTTAGTGTAAGGCTAATCTGTCTTTGTAAAACCATTGTTCATAGTGATTGTATGGCTTGGGCCGTCCGAGGTTGTTTTTCCATTTTGAGTTTTTTCCTCGTACATCCGGCATTGTGAGTATTCTTTACTTTACTTTACTTGCTTTAATCACTAGATGCATATTTAGGATTAATCAAGATGAAACTGGTTTAAAGTAAGAATTGGGTTTTTCACAACTTGGTTTGGTGCTTAATTAAAAGTTGGATAATTTTTTGATAAAAAATTGGTTTGAAAGAAAACACACACATATTGGGCACTCTTCAGATTGGTATCAGAGCTAGAATTTTTTTTGTTTTGTTTTGTGATCCCGTGTGTTTTCAAAGATGAATTCTGGATATAATGAATTTTCTCGAACTCCTATTTTTGATGGCACTAATTACACTTATTGGAAGATGAGAATGAGATGTGCTTTAAAATCTCTTGATGAGCGTGTTTGGCTTGCAGTTGAGAAAGGTTGGACACCCCTGTCACTATTGTAGGTGAGGTCACTAGTTTAAAGCCTGTTGAGTCATGTATCGAAACTGAACAAAGACTTGCACAATATAATTCTAAGGGTCTTCACGTTATTACTTCACATGTCACACAGGAAGAATATAATAGAATTATGACATGTGAAACATCAACAGAGGCTTGGGATATTTTGGCACTTACTCACGAGGGCACTAGCACGGTTAGGGCGTCAAAACTTCAAAATCTTACTACACAGTTTGTGGCCATTAGGATGTTAGAGAAAGAGACCTTTGGTGAGTTTTATGCTAGGTTGTCCAATATTGTCAACTCGTCGTTTAACCTAGGTGAGAAAATTCTCGACAATCGTGTTATTAAGAAAATCCTTAGGTCGTTGCCTATTAGGTTTGATGCGAAAGTGACCATTTTAAACTCCTTGGGTAGGTTAGAGTCAACGAAACTAGAAGATATTGTAGGTGACTTACAAACCTATGAAATTGACATGATTACCTCCAAGCAAGTACCTAAGAAAGAAAAGGGTATTGCTTTGAAAACCCGGAAGGAGGAAGTTAAAGTTTTGGATTCCGATTTTGATTCCAATTTTGAGGATGTTCCTTTGTTGGCAAAGAAATTTAAAAAATTTATTAAGTTTCAAAAGCAATCGAAAGATGCCAAAAAATTTGAAAAATTCAAGAACAACAAAGTTGATCCCGCCTCTAAGGATAAGTTTGAGAAGCCTAAGAGAGATGAGTCGGATAAGTGTTTTGGGTGTGAGGGGTACGGTCATAAGGATTAAGGAGTGTCCCACTAGACTTAAGAAAGAGGGCAAGCAACCCATTGTCTATAATTCCACCTTATGTGATAGTGATCTGGAAGAGGCAGAGAGTTCCTCCATTGAGCGTAACTTTGTTGCATTTATGGCATGTCTTGTGAGCGATGACGATACTACTCATGTGAATGACACCTCCGAGGAGGTCTTGAGTGAATCCCATGTTAGTGAGGGTGAAGAGAGTAACGAGGAGGAGGTCAATGTGAAAGAGTTGCAAAATGCGTTTAATGAGTTGTATGCCGAAATGGTGAAGGTGAAAAAGGCTAACTCAAAATTGCAATCTAAGTTGAATAAGCGTGCCATAGAAAATAATGATAATTTGATTGAGGATCTTAGGGAGCGAGAGAAGAAGTTTAGGGAGAAACTAGAGTATGTGGAGAAAGAGAGAAATAATCTCCGTGGTTTGATGGAGTCCTTGAAAACGGAAATTTTAGAGTTTGAGGAGTCTAGGCGTTTGCTCGAGTCTAGGATTCACGATTTGGAGGAGAGATTGATAGATTCGTCTAGAGTCATGTTTGATTTGGAGGCTAGGTCAAAGAAGTTATATAAGATCCTAGGCACTGTCCAAATTAAGGGAGATAGGGGAGGTATAGGTTTTGATGAGAGAGTTGGTCCCATTCCCCCGCACTTATGAGAAACACTAGGAAGGTTAGAAAAGGTCCACATAAGGATAATCATTCCCACCACCACTACACTTGCACGTTTTGTGGTAGGAAAGGTCACCTTAGGCATTATTGTTATGACCTTAGACAAGCTCCTAGGAGGTTTAGGAATAAAGTTTCTCCAGTTCCCAAAACCTCCATGCGTCGTTTTATACCTACTTGGGTTAGGAAATCAGATTTAGTGGCTTTAAGAATTAAACTTCATGATTCTAGTTTGGGTGCACTTGATTCTTCCCATGCTAAAGCTAAAGGATGATAGTATTGCCATGTTTGTCATATTCTAGTTTACTTCATGATTTATTCATTGCTAGTGTTATGACATGCTTATCTATTTGTATTATATTTTTCATTTATTTCAGTCCTATTTGAAAAATACAAAAAGATTTTGTTTTTGAGAAAAATTTTGAAAATCCAAAAAGATTTTGCTTTTCTGTGAGTCAAAATATGTTTGAAAAGCCAAAACGATTTTCGGTTTTTGTTTTTGAGTTTACATGTTTGATGTGGCATATTGGTGTGCTTGGACCCCTCCATCGTTTCATTATCCATGTGGATAGGACATTTGGTCATTATTATCGATGCTTAGAATAATCTCAACCATTGTTTATATGGGGTTGTTTCGAAGTTGATATGCATTTTGATTCGACTTTGTATATATGCCAACATGCACACATGCAAGAGTTTATATGAATGTTTGACTTCTCTTGCATATTTGAATTGGGTGAGGCGTTCTTATCTCAATCTTGTCATCTATGCGTCGGTAAACTTAAGGAGAAGTGTGCATGTAATAACCGTTTACCGTGAGGATTTGAATTGATCTAATTAAAAAAATGGTGAGTGATTCACGGGAAAAGGCTGCGAGAGTTCAAAATTAACTCGTCGTGAAAGCCACCGTTTAAAAGAGCCCCAAAAGAAAAGGCAATATGCTAAGAAAATGGCCAAATTTGTTTAATTCATTCCAAAGAAAATATGATATTATTGAGGGAGTTTGGATGGACTAAAAATTTAAACGGGTTTGCACAACTAATCTTAATGTTGAAACATTACAATTTGACGCTATTGTTTGTAGAATCGTCAAAATTCTGGATTTGTGTGCATGTAGTATGTTTAGTTCATTAAGCTCACTCTTTAATTGTCATATGGATATGATAAAGTTTGATGATTTATAACTATCAATTAGAGCTTCTTCATCATTTCGATGTGTTGGAGTTACGACTCATTTGTTTTAGATTCACGCCCATTCATTCCATGTCCATGTTTGAGCACATTGGTACCATGTTTACATGTAACTTGCATTTTAAGTTTTTATGAGTTTTGCATTTTGTGTTAAAAGACTACTATTTTTGCTCTGTCTTGCATCTGTCAGACCCTTCCTGGATTTTTTTTGTGGAAATTTTTTCACTGGGCAATATTTTATAATATTTCTGAGAAAGTGGGAAATTTTGGCAGGTTGCGCGAAGTCGTTCAAACGATAACTCATCTTGCGCGAAAGACATCTGTACTTCGTTCGAGCGACATCCTCATCTCGTTTGAGCGATGTCCCTGGCTCATTCGAACGACAGGCTGAAAATATGGCTTCTGATTGGTTTGCAGTCCTCTGGTTCAAATTGGTATATTTTTTGGTACTGCTGAAGGATGTTTTGGACTGTCTAGTTTATATGCAGGTTCTTTTATTTCAAAATTGGTATTTTTCATATAGTCTATTTATCACACTTGATTAATTTTCTATATTCTTTGTGTGATTCCTTGGATTACTAGCTACTGATCTGTCATTACATGATCATATTTAGCTGGTTGTTTCATGATCATCTAGCATTTTGATTTCATATTTTAAAAATTGGTATCTCTGATTGATGTTGGTAGATCACATTGGTATCATTTTCGCACTCATCAAATTGGTATCATTTTTTTTCTCAAGTTGTTTTAACAAATGAGTGTTTTCAGAGATTATTCATATTGGTATCTATTATTGTCTAGTATCATTTGGATAAATGTACTGGTTCCATTTGTTCCCCCATACTTCACTGGGTATTTTTTTGTCTGTTTCATGTGTGTAGGTATGCTTCAGCAATTCGAGATTTCAAGTCTACATCACATTCAGACAGATCATGCTTGCCGGTGCTACATATTCTAGTCCGTGTCCTGTAATTTTTGATTTTGGTTTATGGGATGGGATTTAGGCATCATACGGCTTGACGTCCCGGTTAGGCATTGCACTAGTTTAGTTTTGTCCCGGAATAGTCAAAGGGGGAGATTTGTAAGGACATAAATTTCCAATTGAGTCCCTGTATTATTTGGACTTAATTCCGTGAACAAAACGTGTTTGTAATATGTCATAGGGTGTTTTTTTATCACGATCCCACTCGGTTTATGACGTATTGAAGAAATTGAAGACGTTGCAGCAAAGCTTCAAAGATTTAATCATGCCGTAGTTTAAATTGGTGCAAGTTTATTCTTCTTCAAATTTAATTGCATTTCGAGATCACTCAGGTATGAATGCGTATAATTAATGGTGCTCGGAATTATTTTTATAAAAGATAAGGATGTATTTTTTATAAAGAAAAATGTTTTAAAATGTTTTATAGTGTTTTAAAAGGTTTAAACTACGTTTTATGATGATAAGCTCGTAAAAGAGTTTGACATTTTTAGATCTCTAATTAGAAGAGACATTTTAAACAAAAAGTCAAAAGTCAAACTTTCACACTGTCATTCAAACGACATCCAATCTCGTTCGAACGAGATGGGATGTCGCTCGAACGAGTTCCTCAAGTCGTTCTAACGACACGTTTTCGAGGTGGAATTTAAATCCTATTTAAACAGTGTGTGCATCATAATTTCGTAGGTGTGATTTCTGAAAAATAGTTTTACGAACCAAAACCTTGTTTGCACATGTTTTCTAAGGTTTACAAAGCATAAACACATCCTTAGAATTTTGCAAAGATCCGAGTTATCATTCTTATATGCTTACGTGATCTTGCTGCACCAAAGTTGTTTGTTCTACACATTGAACACAAAGGGTTTTGCGGTGAAGAGAAGAGAAGGACTTCTTGTTCGACATCGTAGACGAATCAAAGACTTATGGGTGGACATCGAGACATACATGGACGTGTGTGTTGTGGACAGGTATCGTGGAAGAGGGAATTTATGCGTGGGCACTATTGAAGAATAATTGAAGATCAGAAGGAGCGTCAAGACCCGTGGGGATTGAGTCTTAGTGTAAGGCTAATCTGTCTTTGTAAAACCATTGTTCATAATGATTGTTTGTCTTGGGACGTCCGAGGTTGTTTTCCCATTTTGGATTTTTTCCTCGTACATTCGGCGTTGTGAGTATTATTTACTTTACTTTACTTGCTTTAATCACTAGATGCATGTTTAAGATTAATCAAGATAAAACTGGTTTAAAGTAAGAATTGGGTTTTTCACAACTTGGTTTGGTGCTTAATTAAAAGTAGGATAATTTTTTGATAAAAATTGGTTTGAAAGAAAACACACACATATTGGGCACTCTTCGAAATTAGAGTAGATCTGACCTACACTGAGAATCCAATAGAAATTTTGGACCATAAAGATAAAATATTACGAACTAAGGTAATTCCACTAGTCAAAGTATCACGGCGTAATCATTTCGTTGAAGAAGCAACATGAGAGAGGGAAGATGAATAAAGGACCGATATCCATAACTGTTTGAAAATTAATATAAGTCAAGTTTGGGGACCAAACTTTTAAAAGGAGGGTAAGATGTAATGACCCCACTTTTATATGCTCATATATAATTGTTTTATAATTGCGTCTCACTTACTATCTGATAAATGTTTTATTATTACAAATTTGATATTATTTATAGGTTCTTAATATGATAAAGACCATTTTTAAATAGAAGAATCAACTGTATAATGGATCAAATAGAAGTTTTATGGCACATCCTAAGCTAAATGATAAATTTCGGGGTAGAAAATGTAAATTTATGAAACTTTAGGGACTTGATTTTAATTAAGAAAGTTTTAGGGACCAAAGTAAAAAAATAAAAAAGACCTCCTTGTAGATAAAATATTTTCAAGGATCTCTTAGAGATATTGAAAATATATAGTGTGAAATTACCAAAATGTCCTTCATGTGTAAAATGACCCTTATACCCTTAATACCTTTCCACCTCGTGCTTGACACCTCATGCTTACACATGTCATCCATATAAATAAAGCTTAAACACGTGTTATCTTTAGAGAGAAATCTAAAACACGTGTCACAATTTGGTTGTATAAGACTGCAAGATGCCTTCGTTATGCAACAATTCAAAAATTGACTCATCATTGTAAAAGCTTGGTCAGCTAGACACGTGTCAACGCCGTGTTATCTTTGAAAAACTATAAATACGTCATTTAGGATCATTTGAATTCACACCAATTCCTTGGGAAATACTGAGAGAAAGTTGAGAAAGTTTAAGAATAAGTTTGATCTTAATGAAGTGATCCAAGACTCCATATCTATAATTTTAAATCTCCATTTAAGGCGAGTACTCTATGACATTCCTTGCATATTTTGATTATATGATATTATGAAAAATATGTATATTTTTTGAAACTGATTTTATTCTCAAAATACATCTGATACTGATGATTCCTTCATTTTCTATATCTTTATATCTCTCGATATAAAGATCTGATTTGAATTCTGAAATTTTTGATTCGGCTTATGAAAACTCTCTTACTATGTTAGCTTTGACTAATGGGTGAAAATATGTGGGTGGTACCTTCCCAGCTGGTTTATCGCTAGTGTGCCCTAGATAAGGCATTGTGATGAATAAATTCGATTGACCCTCAACTACCGGTGGATAATACAGTATTAGAGTGTACTTGATCATTAAAATGATATGATTGAAAGAAAAAGATATTGCCTTTGAATTGTCGCATCCGTTCTATTATGAGCTATTCATTTCTACATACTTTCATTCACATATAGATATATTATTGCAAGTTCCTATCCATATATGTATATGCCTTCTGTTCTTGTTTTAATAGGTTTCTATTTTATGGCAAACCTTGGAATTTTTGGACATTAAATCTCATTCGTCTTTTAGCTGACGTTGTAATAATTTTTTAGAAAATAACTAGCCTCAGAGATGGAACGAAAAAGGACTATATTGAAGATTTGTCTTTTAGAGCTCTTTTTGTTACTTTATGTAAAATGTTTGGTTTATCATATAGAATATGTAATGGGTTTTAAATTTTGCGTTAATTTGTAACTCGTTGTTACCTTCAATATAAATGAAGTTTCCTTTTTAGAAAGTTCTGATGAAGTAATTCCTTCATTTTCAGTAGTTTATGATTCATGACCATGTGAATGTATTTCCATTGTATTTATTTTAAGAAATATTTTAAATCCGTAATAATGAATGCCTTGGTGGCATGTCAAGATGCCCGTTCCCTACTAATTTTGGGTCGGAGTCGTGACAGATCAAACCCTAAATCTGTCTGTCTAGATCTAAAAAATTGTTTTGTTTTCAGAAACATGATGAATACAACATCATTAGGCAAATATTTTCATAATATATTCCCATAATTGGTATCAGAGAACCATTGTAATGGATTCCTCATATTTTAAAAGAATCGTGCTATCCATCATGAAGCCTTAGTTTTGTGTGTTTATTTGAATATGGGCATATATGTATGGAATCATACTAATACGGTTTTGTAGAGTTTTTTCGATTATACCTTCCATCATGGTAACATATTTATTTGTTTTTTGTACATCGATACTTCAGTGGTTTATTGGTAGTTACACTTATTTGATTTGGCTGTAAATTTTTATTTTGATGAAGATCTTGTAATTAGAGGAAAATAGGAGGGGATGTAATTGTTTTCTTGTTATAAACCACATTTTTAAAATTTAAATTAAAGTAATGGAAATAAATAATCGATTATGATGTAGTATGTGTGAAATTAAACTGAATGAGTAAAGTTTATTATATAAGAATTTCGCTTGTTTTATTTTAATTAAATCAATAAAATGAACATTTATTTATGGGTTTAGGTGGAAGGGGACAAGTGCTTTTTCGTGCATTCTTGGGAATCAAGTTGGGTTTAGAGAGGAATTAGCTTCGTAGTCAATGAGGATGTGAAGAGTTAGAAAAGAATAAGGAATGAAGAAATAAAAATAAATAAAAAAATAAAAAAAGTGCGAGAGGGGAGAGAGAGAGATAGTGTGAGAGAGAGAGCGATGGACCACCCACGACCGTGAGCTAGGGAACCACACCTGTAGGCCCAACACCCGTGCCCATGTCTTTTCTGGGCGCGATCACTACCCCCTTGCGGGGGTGGTTTGTGTGTGCATTGCCTTGTGTCTTTTTATAGGGGCTTATGTACGAGTTTAGCATAGGTTTTTACCCTTTATCATAAAGATTAGCCACATCAGTCCTTTTTCCTATTCATCCCTAACCTCTGAACCCTAACCATCCATTAAAACTAAACTTTCAACTTGAATTTGAGGCACTTGCTTTGGGATTCTGAAGAAACACAAAGAAGACTAAATAGAGAGCCTGAGGAGAAGAAACATATGCACTAGATTTCTAGAACTATATTCAAGGCAAGAATATTATATATTCTTCCCCTAAAGTTATATATGAATTAAGTAAAGTCTAAACTATAATTATATGTGAATTGTAAATTGGTCAGAAAATTAATTAGGGAAGGAGAAACCTAATTACTTTTTGTGTTTATAGATGTTAGGGAAAATTATTCAGTACTTATAGTGTTGCATGATCTTGGGTATTGGTTATGTAGTTAAATTATGATCATGTCGTTTAATTTATGAATAAAACATAATAATTGGGTATGAACACCTAATATACACTAATGATTATGAAATTAGAAGGAGATGGATTATGGGTAGAGAATTGGACATTTTATTTTTAATTGCATCACATGTTTATCTTGTCATATGATTTGATAAAATGAATTCTCATATGAAATAGATTATTAAACTATATGAATTGATGCAGTATGATGTATGTGGATTGAGAGTTGGATTATGGAATTTATATAATTCGTATGTGGTTGGTATTAAGGAATGAAAATATAAAGATGATGATATTTATGTGGAAAATTAAATATGTTGCTATTGAACTTATCTACTGTCAGGGTATGCATGTTATCGTAGGGCTATAAGTCGTTGAGTTACACACGTGGTTATGGGGATACATAGATTGTGGTTGAACTATGCATATTATTGTTGGGATTTATACTTTCAATTCGAAACACCAATGTGATACATAATATGTTAAAAGATTACTAAAGATGTAATGTTGGGATATAAAAAGAGGTAATGAAAAATTATAAAATAATGTTTAAATCAAAATGATTGGAGATTAGCGCCATACAAATAATGGAATTTCATGAAATGTTAATGTTATGACTCTAAGTAAAATTATGTAATAACCTTGTATGAAGGTAGAGAGCAACCATAGTATGAGATTGTTAATATGGTAAATAAATAAGCATAAGCTATATAATGATACTAAGAGAATTGTAATAAGATTTAAAAGTAATTTAAGCTCTTGGATACCCCTCCTATGGAGTAGAGAACATTGTTGAACGATAATACTAAATAACAGTGATATTAGTGATAGTAGCATTGTAAACATGGTAAAGTAATACCGTTAACCGAGATACTTGATAATATTAGAGATTGAAAAGCTGTGTAAGTTCTCTAAGTATGGGATTAGAGAATATTATATTGTCGGTTGGGTATTTCCTAAGTATGGGAATATGGGACACATATTATTTTGTGATATCTAAGTATGGGACTAGCGGTGGTGTATATGTTATACTTTGACCTAAATGGAAAGAAAAATAAATGAATATTAATAATTATATACGATGATGTGATGTTTTGATATTGGTACCTACGAGATGATAGCTACTAGAGTTTGGAAATTATATGGGCATCATTGTATGTGTGGGGTGTAGAATTAGTTGGATATGGTGTGTTTGTATGTGAGGGACCTATACCATCTGAACACCTTGAAGAGAATTTGTGTGGGTGTTCCTGTATGTGCGGGTCTAGAGTTGTATGGATACGGTGAGTCTCCATGGGTGGGACCTAATGTATCAACCCCCATTTTCCACATAACAGTCGACTAGGCTAATACACCGAAGATGGGTCTCGCCAAATAATTTATATCATTCTAGACATCAAACCATAAGGCATGCATGCGGTGAAATTAAAAAATGGCAGTAATCTCATATATATTAAAGTCTCAATTCGATTGGCATATGAAATAGTCTATACATCACAACTATAAGAAAAAAATGACTGAAATAATAAATCCGTGCTTATGACCATAAAACTCAGAAATGGAAATAACTGAATCTGTAATAAGTATTAACCTGTGCTATAATCAAAGAGACTGGAATCTATTATGTAAGATGGAACTACAAGTCTAAACTCTCCTCAACACTACTTATCCTGTCTATGAAAGCCTGGAAAATATTTTTACAATTTTGGGTTAGATCCCAAAAGTTGTAAGAAATTACTCCAATATCAGCAATAAATAATCACGAGATTGATTTACAATACATACCACCCGTTGGATGTCACATACAATAAGTACCTCACCATTCATCTAAGTGCAATACTATGCACATGTCTCGACCTAAGGCATTATTATACTATTATTAATCTATACTCTCATACTGAGTGGATAAAAACTATATATCATGCAATAGGGATGTTACTACCAATAGATTTAATAATATAGCCCAAATACAAACCCCAACAATGTCACCCCAAGAATACAAATAAAGTACATAATATATTTTACATGACATAGGGTTTATTACCAATTGTTCACCACTAACTTATATTAATTTTATTTTCTTTAATCATTACATCAAATGAAGGTCACTACCTTCAAAGAAAATCTCGTGCATCTATCAATAAGTTTGTAGGATTCCCTCACGTAACGAACTTGAGTAAAACACACATATAAACAATGGGGCGATCATTACACGGTAGCACTGCTAACGAGCCCATACCCAACCCGACTAATGGTTCAAGTCGACTAGAATTCTCTCGTTATGAAGGGGTGACACCCCTGAATGTATGATCTAATATAACGACCATCAGTACATCCTATCTCAATCAAGTAGGCTTATGGTGCACTGTCTCGATCGCGAACACAACCCCAATCGATAGCCCCACCACGAGTACAACATGTTTACATAAATATAGTATACATATATATACATGATAAAATATATGTAAATATCAAAGAGGATATCTATTTTCTCACATGTCTGACTGATTTAACCCAATTCACACATTAGAGGGCTCTAAATACACTAAGGTTTTCACTTTCACAAACCTATAGTCTCAGCAGTTCACCAAATCCTGCGAATGGTCATGGACTTGGACCGTGACCATTAAAGGTGGGTCGCGAATTTGGTCTGTGACCATTTCGGGCGTGACAATTTTTAATGGTCATGGCCAAAGTCCCTAACCGGTATCCTTGATCACAATCCAGGATGATCACAGCCCAAATCCGTGACCCAACCTTTTGTGCTCACAAAATATGGTCATGGTCCAAGTCCGTGACCCAACCATTTTTGCGTACAAAATATGGTCACAGACTGGGCTGTGACCATTTAATTTTTAAAATAAAATATTATAAACAATAGTCACAGTTTTAGACCGTGACCATTTTGGTCATAGCTCAAAATGGTCACGGCCCAAATTCATGACCCAACCTTTTGTGCCCACAACAATATTCACGGATTTGGGCTGTGATCATTTTTGAATTTAAAAAAAAAAATGGCCACGGTCTATTTCCATGACCATTTTTATTTTAAAATAAAAAATAATCACGGTCCAAATCCGTGACTATTTTTAATAATAAAAAAATATTCAATACTTTTTTCATGGTCCAAATCCATTACATTGGTCCCGTATGAGGTGCTCGTGCCTCTTACGGGGCCGTTTTATGACTATTTTACGTTTTCACCTTTTGACGATATGTTTTAAAGCCCAAGTCTAACAGTTTGTAAATTTTCATCATGTTCTCATATCGAGAGTCCCATGACTACGCAGTCATTTTTTGTGGGTTACATTGGTCCCGTGCTAGGTGTTCGTGCCTCTTACGGGATCGTATTCTGGTTGTTTTATATTTTCACCCTTTGACGACATGTTTTTAAGCCTGAGTCTAATAATTTACAAATTTTCATCGTGTTCTCAAATCAGGAGTCCCGTGACTATGCGATCAGTTCCAATCGATTATATTGGTCTTGTGCGGGGTGTTCGTGCCTCTTACGGGGATATTTTGAGACCGTTTTATATTTTCATCCTTTAATGGCCTATTTTTAAGCCTAAGTCTAATAATTTGTAAATTTTTTGTCGTGTTTTAGAACTAGGAGTCCCGTAACTACGCGATTGGTTCCTATGAGTTACATTGGTCCCGTGCGAGGTGTTCGTGCCTCCTACATGGCCGTTTTATGGTTGTTGAATTTTTTCACACTTTAACGGTATGTTTTTAAGCATAAGGCTAATAATTTGTAAATTTTTGTCGTGTTCAGAAATCAGGAGGGTCGGGACTATGTGGTCAGTTTCTGGGGGTTATATTAGTCTTGTGCAAGGTGTTCGTGCCTCTTATGGGGTCATTTTGTTGCCATTTTATGTTTTCATCCGTTGACAACATGTTTTTGAGCCTAAGTATAACTATTTACAAATTTTCATCGTGTTCTGAAACAGGAAGTCTCGTGACTACGCGATCGGTTCCTACTAGTTACATTGGTCCCGTGCGGGTGTTCGTGCCTCTTACGGGCCATCTCGTGGCTGTTTACATTTTCACCCTTTGACGATATATTTTTAAGCTTAAGTCTAACAGTTTGTAAATTTTTAGCGTGTTCTCAAATCGGGAGTCTTGTGACTACACGATCAATTCCTATGGGCTACATTAGTCCCGCGCGGGGTGTTCATGCCTCTTACGGGGACATTTTGTATCTGTTTTATATTTCCACCCTGTGACGGCATGCTTTTAAGCCTAAGTCTAACAATTTGTAAATTTTTATCGTGTTCTCAAATTAGGAGTTCTATGATTATGCGGTGGGTTCCTACCAGTTACGTTGGTCCTGTGCGAGGTGTTCGTACCTCTTACGAGTTCATTTTGTGGTTGTTTTACGTTTTCACTCTTTGAAGGCATGTTTTCAAGCCCAACTCTAACAATTTGTAAATTTTTCATGTTCTCAAATCTAGAGTCTCGTGACTACACGGTCGGTTCCAACTAGTAACATTGATCCCGTGCAAGGTGTTCGTGCCTCTTATGGGGCAATTTTGTGGCTATTTTACATTTTTACCTATTGAGGACATGTTTTTAAGCCTAAGTCTAACAATTTTCAAATTTTAATCGTGTTCTCAAGTCGGATGTCTCGTGATAATGCGGTCAGTTACCAGGGCTTACATTGGTCCCGTGCGGGATGTTCGTGCATTTTACGGGGCCATTTTGTAGCTATTTTACGTATTTACCCTTTTACAACATGGTTATAAGCGTAAGCCAAATAATTTGCAAATTTTCTTAGTGTTCTCGAATTGGGAGTCCCATGACTATATGATCGGTTCCTACGGGTTACATTTGTCCCGTATAGGGTGTTCCTGCCTCTTACGGGGATCTTTTATGGTTGTTATACATTTTCACCCTTTGACGGGATTTTTAAGCTGTAATCTAACAATTTTCAAATATTTATCGTATTCTAGTACCGGGAGTCCCGTGACAATGCGTTCGGTTCTTACGGGTTACATTGGTCCCACGTAAGGTGTTAGTGCCTCTAAAGCAGTCATTTTGTGGATTTTTTTCACCTATGCCTAAGTCTACCAGTTTGCAAATTTTTATTGTGTTAACAAATCGAGAGTCCTGTGACTACATGGTCGGTTCTTACTGATTATATTGGTCCGTGCGAGGTGTTTGTGCCTCTTACGAGCCATTTTTACCCTTTGCAGGCATGTTTTTGAGCCTAAGTCTATCAGTTTGCAAATTTTGATCGTGTTCTCAAATCGGGACTTTTGTGACTACGTAGTCGATTACTACGCGCTACATAGGTGCCGTGCGAGGTGTTCGTGCCTCATTTGTGGCCATTTTGTGACTATTTTACATTTTTACCATTTAATGTTATAGTTTTAAGCCTACGTCTAATCGTTTGTGAATTTTCATCGTGTTCTCAAATCAGGAGTCCCGTGACTACGAGGTCGGTTACTACGAGTTACATTGGTCCCTCGCATGGAGTTCGTTCCTCTTAAGGGGCCATTTTCTGGCTATTTTACATTTTCACCCTTTGACGGCCTGTTTTTAAGCCTAAGTCAAACATGTTGCAAATTTTTATCCTGCTCTCAAATCGAGAGTCCTGTGACTATGCAGTCGATTCCTGTTGATTACATTGGTCCCGTACGGGGTGTTCGTGCAACTTATGGGGCTGTTTTACATTTTCACCCTTTGACGATATGTTTTTGAGCCTAAGTACAAGTTTGCATATTTTTATCGTGTTCTCAAATCGAACGTCTCATGACTATGCGATAAGTTCCTACGGGTTACATTAGTCCCATGCGAGGTATTCATGCCTCTTACAGTACCATTTTGTGGATACTTTTCTTTTTCACAATTTGATGAGATTTTTTAAGCCTAAGTCTAAAAATTTGTAAATTTTCATAGTGTTATTAAATCGGGAGACCCATGATGATATGGTCGGTTCCTATGGATCACATTGGTCTCAAGCAGGGTGTTCATGCCTCTTACGGGGTCATTAAGTTAACGTTTTATGTTTTCACCCTTTGACGACTTGTTTTTAAGCCTAAGGCTAATAGTTTGTAAATTTTTGTCATGTTCTCAAACCGAGAGTCCCATTACTATGCTATCAGTTCCTAGGAGTTACATTGGTCCCATGAGAGGTGTTCATCCCTCTTACGTAACCATTTTGTTGTTGTTTTACTTTTTCACCCTTTAACGACATGTTTTAAAGCCTAAGTGAAATAGTTCATAAATTTTTGTTGTGTTCTCAAATCAGGAGTCCCGCGACTATGCAGTTGATTCTTACAGGATACATTGGTCTCGTGAGAGATGTTCGTGCCTCTTCGGGGTCATTTTGTGGCTATTTTACATTTTCACCCTTTGACGGCATGTTTTTATGCCTAAGTCCAACAATTTTGAAATTTTCATCGTGTTTACAAATCGAGACTCCCGTGGCTACGTAGTCGGTTCTTATGGGTTACATTGGTCTTGTGCGAGGTGTTTGTACCACTTACAGTGGTGTTTTATGGATGTTTCACATTTTAACCTCTTTGACGACATGTTTTTAAGCCTAAGTCTAACAATTTAGAAATTTTCATTGTGTTTTCAATTTGGGAGTCCCGTGACTACGCGATCGGTTGCTACAGGTTACATTGGTCTCGTGCAAGGTGTTCATGCCTCTTATAGGGCCGTTTTAACAGTTCACCCTTTGGCGGTATATTTTTTAGTCTAAGTCTAACAGTTTATAAATTTTTATCATTTTCTCAAAGAGAAAGTCCTGTGACTATGCGATCAGTTCCTGCAGGTTACATTGGTCCCATGCGAGGTGTTCGTGCCTCTTACGGGGCCGTTTTGTGACTATTTTATATTTTCTCCTTATGATGACATATTTTAAGCCTAAGTCTAACAGTTTACAAATTTTCATCGTGGTATCATATCGGGAGTTCCACGACTATGCGGTCAGTTTTTGCTGATTACATTGGTCCCGTATGAGGCGTTTGTACATTTTACAAGGCCGTTTTGTAGCTGTTTTATGTTTTCACCATTGGACGACTTGTTTTTAAGCCTAAGTCTAACCGTTTGAAAATTTTCTTCATATTTTTAAATCGGGAGTCCCGTGAGTATTTGATCGGTTCCTGTGGGTTACATTAGTCCTGTACGAGGTGTTCATGCTTCTTACAGTCCCATTTTGTTGTTGTTTTATGTTTTCACCCTTTGTCGGTAAGTTTTTAAGCTTAAGTCTAACAGTTTGCGAAGTTTTGTCATGTTCTCAAATCAAGATTCTTTTGATAATGCGATCGGTTCTTACGGGTTACATTGGTCTTGGAGGTGTTTGTGTCTCTTACGGGGTCATTTTGTGGCTATTTTAGGTTTTCACCTTTTGACGGGATATTTTTAAGCCTAAGTCTAACAATTTATAAATTTTCATTGTGTTCTCAAGCCGAAAGTTCAGTGACTAGGCGATCAGTTCATACGAGTTACATAAGTCCCGTACGGAGTGTTCTTGCCTCTTACAGGTCCATTTTGTGGTTATTTTATGTTTTCACCATTTGACGACATATTTATAAGCTTAAGTCTATGTGTTTGTAAATTTGTGTCATGTTCTCTAAATGGGAGTCGGTTCCTACGAGTTGCATTGGTCGCATGCGAGGTGTTCGTGCCTCTTACGGGGCCATTTTTTGTCTGTTTTACGTTTTCACCCTGTGACGCCAGGTTTTTAAGCCTAAGTATAACAGTTGGCAAATTTTCATCGTGTTCTCAAATCGGGAGTCCCATGCTTACGCAGTCAGTTCCTGTGGGTTATATTGGTCCCGTGTGGGGTGATTGTGCCTCTTACGGGGATATTTTATGATTGTTTTACATTTCTCCCCTTTGACGACATGTTTTTAAGGTTAAGTCAAACAGTTTATCAATTTTCATCACGTTCTCAAATCGGGAGTCTTGTGATTACGTGATCGTTCCTGCATGTAACATTCTTCCCGTGCGAGGTGTTCATGCCTCTTACGGGACCATTTTGTGGTTATTTTATATTTTCCCCATTTGACGGCATGTTTTTAAGCCTAAATCTAACACTTTGCAAATATTCGTTGTGTTGTCAAATCGGGAGTTCCAATATGATGCGATCGGTTCCAACGGGTTACCTTTGTCCCGTGCGAGGTGTTCGTGCTTCTTATGGGATCATTAGATTGGTGTTTTATATTTTTAGCCATCGACGACATGTTTTTAAGCCTAAGTCTAACAATTTACAAATTTTCGTAGTGTTCTAAAATCAGAAGTCCCGTTACAATGCGGTCCGTTCCTACGGGTTACATTGGTCCTATACGTGGTGTTTTTGCCTCTTACGAGCCATTTTGTGATTGTTTTACATTTTCACCCTTTCGCGACATGTTTTTAAGCCTAAGTCTAACAATTTACAAATTTTATTATGTTCTCAAATCGATAGATTCATGATGATGCGATTGGTTCCTATGGCTTACATTGGTCCCGTGCAGGGCGTTCATGCCATTTACGGGGTCATTATGTTGACATTTTACATTTTCACCATTTGATGGCATGTTTTTAAGTCAAAGTCTAATAGTTTGGAAATTTTTATCGTGTTCTCAAATTGAGAGTCTTGTTACTATGCGATCCGATCCTGCGGGTTACATTGGTCCCACATGAGGAGTTTGTGCCTATTACGGGGCCATTTTATGGCTATTTTACATTTTGACCCATTGACGTCAAGTTTTTATGCTTAAAGTCTAACATTTTATAAATTTTCTTTGTGGTCTCAAAGAGGGAGTCCCGTGCCTTCGCGATCGGATCTTGTGGGTTACATTGGTCCCGTGTGAGTGATCGTGCTTCTTATGCGGCTATTTTGTAGCGATTATACGTTTTCACCCTTTGATGGAATTTTTAAGCCTAAGGCTAACAGTTTGCAAATTTTTATCGTGGTCTCAGATTGGGAGTTCCGTGTCTATGTGGTCGGTGCCTGCAGCTTACATTGGTCCCATGTGAGGTGTCCGTACTTGTAACGGGGCCGTTTTGTGGCTTTTTTACATTTTCACCTTTTGAGAGCATGTTTTTTAGCCTAAGTCTAATAATTTAAAATTTTTTGTCGTGTTTTAAAATTGAGAGTTCCGTGACTATGCGATCAATTCTTGCGAGTGACAGTGGTCCCGTGCGAGGTGTTTGTGCCTCCTACAGGGCCATTTTATGACCGTTTTACTTATTCACCCTTTGTCGACATGTTTTTAAACCTAAGTCTAATGACTTGCAAATTTTCATCCTGTTCTCAAATCGAGAGTTCCGTGACTATACGGTCGGTTCCTACGCGTTATATAGGTCCTATGCGGGGTGTTCATGCCTCTATCAGAGCAATTTTGTGGATGTTTTATGTTTTCACCATTTGACTAACAGTTTGCAAATTTCCATCCTATTCTCAAATCGGGAGTCCGGTGACTTCGCGGTCAATTCCTATAGGTTACATTGGTCCCTTGTAAGGTGTTCGTGCTATTTTACATTTTCACCCTTTTACGACTTATTTTTAAGCCTAAGTCTAACATCTTAAAAATTTTCATTGGGTTCTCAAATCGGGAGTCCCGTGACTCCGCGATTGGTTCCTATGGGTGACATTGGTCCTGTGCGGGGTGTTCGTTCATCTTATGGGGATGTTTTATGACTATTTTTCATTTTCACCCTTTGACGACATGTTTTTAAGCCTAAGTATAATAGTTTGCAATTTTTCGTCATGTTCTCAAATCTGGAGTCTCATGACTGCGCGTCAGTTCCTGCGAGTTACATTGGTTCTGTGCAAGGTATTCATGCCTGTTACAGGGTCATTTTTTGGTTATTTTATATTTCACCCTCTGACGACACGTTTTTAAATCTAAGTCTAATAATTTGCATATTTTTGTCGTGTTATTAAATCAGGAGACCCATGATGATGCGACCGGTTCCTATGGCTTACATTGGTTTGGTGCGGGGTGTTCGTGCCTCTTGCAGAGTCATTGTGTTGATGTTTTACGTTTTCATCCTTTGATGGCATGTTTTTAAGCCTAAGTTTAACAGTTTGAAAATTATCATCATGTTCTCAAACTCGGAGTCCCATTATTATACGGTTAGTTCCTACGGGTTACATTAGTCATGTTCGTGCTTCTTACAGGGACATTTTATGGCTGGTTTATGTTTTCACCCTTTGATGGGATGTATTTAAGACATTTTCTAATAGTTCGTAAATTTTTGTCGTGTTCTAAAATCGGGAGTCTCGTGAATATGCGGTCGATTCCTTTGGTATACATTGGTCTCATGCGAGATGTTTGTGTCTCTTACGGGGTCGTTTTGTGGCTGTTTTGTATTTTTACCCTATGACAACATATTTTTATGCCTAAGTCAAACTGTTTGGAAAATTTCATCGTGTTTTTGAATCGGGAGTCCGATTAATACGCGGTTAGTTCTTGCAGGTTACATTGGTCTCGTGCGAGGTGTTCGTGCATCTTACAAGGCCATTTTGTGGCTGTTTCACATTCCACCTTTTTGATAATATGTTTTTAAGACAAAGTCTAACAATTTAGAAATTTACATCGTGTTTTCAAATCGAGAGTCTCGTTAGTATGCGGTTGGTTCTTATGGGTTACATTTGTCCCGTGTGAGGTGTTCGTGCCTCTTATCGGGCCGTTTTGTGGCGTTTTAACTTTTCTCCCTTAGAGGGCATATTTTTAAGCCTAAGTCTAATAGTTTCAAATTTTCGTTGTGTTCTCAAATCGGGAGTCTCCTGACTATGTGATCAGTTGCTATGGGTTACGTTGGTCCCGTACGAGGTGTTCGTGCCTCCAACAGGGCCATTTTGTGACTATTTTACATTTTCACCATTTGACGACATGTTTTTAAGCCTATGTATAACAATTTTAAAATTTTCGTTGTAGTCTTAAGTCGGGAGTCTCGTGATTACGCGGCCGATTCCTGTGGGTTACATTGGTTCCATGCGAGGTGTTCATGCCTCTTACGGAGTCATTATGTTAATGTTTCACATTTTCACCCTTCGACGACATGTTTTTAAGCTAAAGTATTGCAGTTTGCAAATTTACATCGAGTTCTCAAACCAAGAGTCTCGTTACTATGCAGTCTGTTCCTATGGGTTACATTGGCCCGAGCGAAGTGTTTTTGCCTCTTACGAGCCATTTTATGTTTTCACCCTTTGGCGGATAATTTGTAATTTTTCATCGTGTTCTCAAATTAGGAGACCCATGATTTTGCGGTTACGAGTTACATTGGTCTCGTGCGGGGTGTTCATGACTCTTACGGGGTCATTATGTTGACATTTTACATTTTCACCCTTTGATGGCATATTTTTAAGTATAAGTCTAAGAATTTGTAAATTTTCATCGTGTTCTTAAACTGGGAGTCTTGTGACTATATAATCGGTTCTTATGAGTAACATTGGTCTCATGCGATGTGTTCATGCCTCTGACGGGGCCGTTTTGTGGATGTTTTATGTTTTCACCCTTTGAGGGCATGTTTTTAAGCCTAAGTCTATCAGTTTGTAATTTTTTATCGTGTTCTCAAACCGAGAGTTTTGTGACTACGCGGTCGGTTCCTGTGGGTAACATTGGTCCTGTGCGAGGTGTTCGTTCCTCTTATGTGGCCATTTTGTGACTGTTTCACATTTTCACTCTTTGACGACTTTTTTTTAACATAAGACTAAGAGTTTGCAAATTTGTGTTGTGTTTTCAATTCGAGAGTTCTGTGACTACGCGGTTGGTTCTTGCGAGTTACATTGATCTCGTGCTTGGTGTTCTTGCCTCTTACGGGACTGTTTTGCAGCTATTTTATGTTTTCACCCTGCGAGGGCATGTTTTTAAACCTAAGTCTAACAATTTACAAATTTTCATTATGTTCTCAAATCGGGAGTCCTGCGCCCACTCGGTCATTCCTGCCGTTTACATTGGTCCCATGCGGGGTGATCGTGCCTTTAACGGGGCTGTTTTGTGGTTGTTTTATATTTTCTCCCTTTGACTACATGTTTTCAAGCCTAAGTTTAACAATTTGTCAATTTTCATCGCGTTCTCAAACCGGGAGTCTCGTGACTACGCGATCGGTTCCCACGGGTTACATTCATCCCGTGTGCTATTTTACGTTTCCACCCTTGGACGACATATTTTTAAGCCTAAGTCTAACATTTTGAAAATTTTATTGTGTTCTCAAATTGGAAGTCCCATGACGACATGATCAGTTCCATCAGGTTAAATTGGTCCCATGCAGGGTGATCCTGCTTCTTATGGGGGCATTATGTTAATGTTTTACGTTTTCACCCTTCGACGGCATGTTTCTTAGCCAAAGTCTAATAATTTAAAAATTTTCATGGTGTTCTCAAATTGGATTCCCGTACTATGCAGTCCATTCCTAAAGGTTACATTGGTCCCGTGCAAGGTGTTTGTGTCATTTTGTGGCTGTTTTAAATTTTCACTCTTTGGCGGCATAAGCTTAAGTCTAACAATTTGCAAATTTTTGTTGTGCTCTCAAATCGGGAGACCCATGATGATGCAGTCTGTTCCTACAGGTTACATTGGTCCCGTGTGGGGTTTTAGTGCCTTATACGGGGTCATTATGTTGATATTACATTTTCACCTTTTGACGGCATGCTTTTAAGCGTAAGTCTAATAGTTTGCAAATTTTCATCGTGTTCTCAAACCGAGAGTCCCGTGACTATGTGGTCGATTCCTGCGGGTAATATTAGTGTCGTGCGATGTGTTCATTCCTCTTACAGGGTTGTTCTATGGTTATTTTATATTTTCACCCCTTGAGGGCATGTTTTTAAGCCTAAGGCTATCAGTTTGCAAATTTTCATCATGTTCTCAAATCGGGAGTCCCGTGACTACATGATCAGTTCCTGCGGGTTACATTGGTCCTGTGCGAGGTATTTGTTCCTCTTATGTGGCCATTTTGTGACTGTTTCATGTTTTCACCCTTTGACGGCATGTTTTTAAGCCTAAGTCTAACAGTTTGTAAATTTTCATCGTGTTTTCAAATCGAGAGTCCCATGACTACTCGGTTGGTTCTTACGGGTTACATTGGTCTCATGCGACATGTTCATGCCTCTTATGGGGATATTTTGCGACTATTTTATGTATCACCCTATGAGGGCTTACTTATAATCCTATGTATAATAGTTTGAAATTTTTTCTCGTGTTCTCAAATCGGGAGTCCCGTGACTACGTGATGGGTTCTAGAAGGTTATGTTGGTCTCGCGCGAGGTGTTCGTGCTTCTTACGGGATCGTTTTGTGGCTGTTTAATATTTTCATCATTTGACGACATGTTTTTGAGCCTAAGTCTAATTGTCTGTAAAATTTTGTGGTGTTCTCAAACCGAGAGTCCCATAACTACGCATTTAGTACCTACGGGTTACGTTGGTCCCAAGCAAGATGTTCGTACCTGTTACGAGGCCATTTTGTGACCATTTTACATTTTCACCCCTTGACGGCATGCTTTTAAGCCTAAGTCTAATAATTTTCAAATTTTCATCGTGGTCTCAAATCGGGAGTCTTATGACTACGCGGTCGGTTCCTGCTAGTTACATTAGTCCCGTGCGAGGTGTTCATGCCTCTTATATGGCCGTTTTGTGGATTTTTTACGTTTTCACCCTTTGACGACATGTTTTTAAGCCTAAGCGTAACAATTTGTAAATTTTCCTCGTGTTCTCAAACCGGGAGTCCCGTGACTATATGGTCGGTTCCAACGGGTTACATTGGTCCCGTGCAAGGTGTTCTTGCCTCTTACGGGGCCATTTTTTGGCTGTTTTAAGTTTTCACCCTTTGACGTCATGTTTTTAAATCTAATTCTAACCGTTTTCAAATTTTCATTGTGTTCTCAAATTGAGAGTCCTGTGACTACGCGGTAGGTTCCTATGGGTTACAATGGTCCCGTGCGGTGTGTTCGTCCTCTTAAATGACTATTTTGTGGCTATTTTACTTTTTCACCCTACGACGGCGTGTTTTTAAGCCTAAGTCTAATAATTAGTAAATTTAAATCGTCTTTTCAAACCGGGAGTCCCATGATAACTCGGTCTGTTCTTAAAGGTTATATTGGTCCCGTGATCGGTCTTCGTTCCTCTTATAAGGCTATTTTGTGGTTGTTTTGCATTTTCACCCTTTGACGACATGTTTTTGGGCCTAAGTCTAACAATTTGTAATTTTTTTTTATGTTTCCAAATCAGGACTCCCGCGACTATGCAGTCGATTCTCATGGGATACATTGATCTCGTGCAAGATGTTCGTGTCTCTTACGGGGCCGTTTTTTGTCTATTTTACATCTTCACCCTTTGACAGTATCTTTTTAAGCCAAAGTCTTATAGTTTGGAAATTCTCATCGTGTTTTTAAATTGGGAGTCTCGTGACTAAGCAGTCGGTTCCTGAGGGTTACATTGGTCTCATGGGAGGTGTTCGTGCATCTTACGGGGCCATTTTGTGGTTGTTTTATGGTTTCACCTCTTTGAAAAAATGTTTTAAAGCCTAAGACTAGCAGTTTAGAAATTTTCATCGTGTTTTTAAATCGGGAGTCTCCTGACTTCGCGGTTAATACCTGTGGATTAAATTTGTCTCATACGAGGTGTTCATGCCTCTTGCTGGGCCGTTTTATGACTGTTTTAAGTTTTCATCCTTTGAGGGCTTGTTTTTAAACCTAAGTCTAATAGCTTGCAAATTTTCATCATGTTCTCTAATTGAGAGTCCCGTGACTACGCGGCTGGTTACCATGGGTTACATTGGTCCCATACGAGGTGTCGTGTCTCTTGTGGGACCTTTTTGTGGCTTTTTACATTCTCACCCTTTGACAATATATTTTTAAGCGTAAGTTTAACAATTTGCAAATATTCATCGTGTTATCAAATCGGGAGTCATTTGACTACGCGGTCAGTTCTTGTGGGTTGCATTGGTGTCGTGCGAGGTATTCATGCCTCTTACGGTGCCGTTTTGTTGCTTTTTGTTTGTTTTCATCATTTGACGACAAGTTTTCAAGCCTAAGTCTAACAATTGGCAAATTTTTATTGTGTTCTCAAATCGGGACTATGACTATGCGGTCGGATCATGTGAGTTATATTGGTTCAGTGCGAGGTGTTTGTGCTTCTTAAGGGGTCATTTTGTGACTATTTTACATTTTCACCATTTGACGGGATGTTTTTAAGCATAAGTAAAACACTTTGCAAATTTTTTTTGTGTTCTCATACTGTGAGTTCAGTGACTACGTGGCTGGTTCCTATGGGTTACATAGGTGCCGTGCGGGGTGTTCGTCACTTACGGTACCAATTTGTGGTTATTTTATGTTTTCACCATTTGATGACACGTTTTTAAGCCTAAGTCTAAGGGTTTGCAAATTTTTGTTGTGTTCTCAAATCAGGAGTCAATTTTTACGGGTTACATTAGTCCCGTGCGAAGTGTATGTGCCTATTATGGGGCCGTTTTGTGTCTATTTTTCGTTTTCACCCTGTGATGGCATGTGTTTAGCCTCAGTCTAACAGTTTGCAAATTTTCATCATGTTTTCAAATCGGGAGTCCCGTGCCCATGCGATCAGTTCCTGTGGGTTACGTTGGTCCCGTGCAGGGTGATCTTGTGTCATACGGGGCTATTTTGTGGTTGTTTTACATTTTCTCCCTTTGATGACATGTTTTTAAGCCTAAGTCTAACAATTTATCAATTTTCATCGTGTTCGCTAATCGGGAGTCTCGTGACCATGCAATCGGTTCCTGTGGGTTACATTCATCCCATGCAAGCTCATACCTCTTACAGGGCCATTTTGTGGTGGTATGACGTTTTGACCCTTTGACGACATATTTTTAAACCTAAGTCTAACACTATGAAAATTTTTATCGTGTTCTCAAATTGGGAGTCCCATGACTACGTGATTGGTTCCAACATATTACATTAGTTCTGTAAGGGGTGGTCGTGCTTCTTACGGAGTCAATATGTTGACGTTTTTACAGTTTTACCCTTTGACGACATTTTTTTTTAGCCAAAGTCCAACCGTTTGCAAATTTTCATCGTGTTGTGAAACCGAGAGTCCCGTTACTATGAAGTCCTTTCCTACGAGTTACATTGACCCGTGCGAGGTGTTTGTGCCTCTTATGGGGCCATTTTGTGGTTGTTTTATGTTTTCACCCTTTGGCTGTATGTATTAAGCCTAAATCTAACAATTTTCAAATTCACATTGTGTTCTCAAACCAGGAGACCCATGAAGATTCAATCAGTTCCTACGGGTTACATGGTTCCGTGTGAGGTGTTCATAACTCATATGGGGTCATTATGTTGATATTTTACATTTTCTCCCTTTGATGGCATGTTTTTATTCATAAGCCTAACAGTTTGAAAATTTTCATCATGTTCTCAAACCGAGAGTCTTGTGACTACGCGATCGTTTCCTGTGGGTAATATTGGTCACGTACGAGGTGCTCGAGCCTATTATGGGGTCATTTTGTGGCTGTTTTATGTTTTCACCTTTTGAGAGCATGTTTTTAAGCCTAAGTTTATTAATTTTCAAATTTTTGTCGTGTTCTCAAATCGAGAGTCTCGTGACTACGCGCTCGATTTCTACGGGTTACATTGGTCTTGTCCGAAGTGTTCATGCCTCTTATGTGGCCATTTAATGACTGCTTCATGTTTTCACCCTTTGACTGCATGTTTTTAAGCTTAAGACTGACAGTTTGCAAATTTTCATCGTGTTTTCAAATTGAGAGTCCCGTGACTATGCGATTGGTTCTTGCGAGTTACAATGGTATCATGTGAGGTGTTCGTACCTCTTACAGGGCCATTTTGCGATTGTTTTACGTTTTCACCCTGTGAGGGCATGTTTTTAAGCCTAAGTCTAACAGTTTGTAAATTTTTATCATGTTCTCAAACTAGGAGTCCCGCGCCCATGCGGTTGGTTCTTGTGGGTTACAATGGTCCCATGTTTAGTGATCGTGCCTCTTACGGGGCTGTTTTGTGATTGTTTTACATTTTCTCCATGTGACAACATGTTTTTAAGCGTAAGTCTAATAATTTATCAATTTTCATCGTGTTCTCAAATCGAGAGTCTCGTGACTACGCGATCGGTTCCTGTAAGTTACATTCGTCCCGTGCGAGGAGTTCATACCTGTTACGGGTCATTTTGTGGCTATTTTACATTTTCACCCTTTGACAACATGTTTTTAAGACTAAGTCTAACACTTTGCAAATTTTTGTCGTCTTCTTAAACTCGGAGTCCCATAACGACGTGATCGGTTCCAACAGGTTACATTAGTTTCGTGTGGGGCGGTCGTGCTTCTTACGGGGTCATTATGTTGATGTTTTACGGTTTCACCCATCGACGTCATATTTTTAATCCAAAGTCTAACAATTTGCAAATTTTTATCTTGTTCTGAAATCGGGAGTCCCGAACTATGTATTCCATTCCTACGAGTTCCATTGGTCCCGTGCGAGGTGTTTGTGCCTCTTACGGCGTCATTTTGTGGTCGTTTTATGTTTTCACCCTTTGGCAGCATGTTTTAAGCCTAAGTCTAACAATTTACAAATTTTCATTGTGTTCTCAAACCAGGAGACCCATGATGATGCAATCGGTTCCTATGGGTTACATGGTCCCGTGCGGGGTGCTCGTGACTCATACGGGGTTATTATGTTGATATTTTACATTTTCTCCCTTTGACGGCTTATTTTTATGCGTAAGTCTAACATTTTGCAAATTTTCATCATGTTCTCAAACTGGGAATCCCGTGACTACATGATCGGTTCCTAAGGGTAATATTGGTCTAGTGCGAGGTGTTAGTGCCTCTTACGGGGCCGTTTTGTTGCTGCTTTATGTTTTCACCCTTTGAGGGCATGTTTTTAAGCCTAAGTCTATCAGTTTGCAAATTTTTATCGTGTTCTCAAATTGAGAGTCCCATGACTACGTGGTCAGTTACTGCGAGTTATAGTGGTCCTGTGCAAGTTGTTCATGCCTCTTATGTGGCCATTTTATGATTGTTTCATGTTTATACCCTTTGACGGCATGTTTTTAAGCTTAAGTCTAACAGTTAACAAATTTTCATCGTGTTTTCAAATCGAGAGTCCCGTGACTACTCTGTTGGTTCTTGTGAGTTGCCATGGTCTCGTGCAAGATGTTCGTGCCTCTTACGGGGCCATTTTGCTCTTATTTTACATTTTCACCCATGCGAGGGCATATTTTGAAGCCTAAGTCTAACAGTTTCAAATTTTCATCGTTTTCTCAAACTGGGAGTCTTGCTCCCACGCGGTTGGTTCTTGTGGGTTACATTGGTCCCGTATGGGGTGATCGTGCCTCTTACGGGGCTATTTTATGAATATTTTACGTTTTCTCCCTTTGACGACATGTTTTTAAGCCTAAGTCTAACAATTTATCAATTTTCATCGTGTTCTCAAACCGGGAGTCTCGCGACTACGAGATCTGTTCCTATGGGTTATATCGTCCTGTTCGAGGTTTTCATTCCTCTTACAGGTCATTTTGTGTCTGTTGTACATTTTCAGCCTTCGATGACATGTTTTAAGTCCAAGTCCAACACTTTACGAATTTTTGTTGTGTTCTCATGCCGAGAGTTCCATGATGATGTGATCGGTTCCAACTGGTTACATTGGTCCTGTACAGGGTGGTCGTGATTCTTATGGAGTCATTATGTTGATGTTTTATGTTTTCGCCCTTCGACGACATATTTTTAAGCCAAAGTCTAGGAATTTACAAATTTTGATTGTGTTCTCAAATCGGGATTCTCGTTATTATGCAGTCCATTCCTACGGATCACATTGGTTCCGTGCGAGGTGTTTGTGCCTCTTACGGGGAAATTTTGTGGCTGTTTTACATTTTCACCCTTTGGCGGCATGCTTTAAACATAAGTCTAATAATTTTCAAATATTCGTCGTGTTCTCAAACTGGGAGACGCATGGTGATTCAATCGATTCTTACAAGTTACATTGGCCCCATGAGGGGTTTACGTGCTTCTTACGGTGTCATTATGTTAATATTTTATGCTTTCACCCTTTCACGGCATGCTTTTAAGCGCAAGTCTAACCATTTGCAAATTTTCATCGTGTTCTCCAATCGGGAGTCTCGTGACTATGTGGCCATTTTGTTGCTGTTTTATGTTTTTACCCTCTGGCGACATACTTTTAAGACTAAGTCTAACAGTTTTTTAGTCTTCCTCGTGTTCTCAAATCAAGAGTGCTATAATTATGTGGTGGGTTCCAGCGAGTTATATTAGTCCCATACGAGGTGTTCATGCCTCTTACAAGGCCATTTTTTGGCTGTTTTATGTTTTCACCATATGGCGGCTTGTATTTAAGCCTGTCTAATAGTTTTCAAATTTCTATTGTGTTCTTAAACCAAGTGCCCTATGACTACGCGATCGGTTCCTGCGGGTTACAGTCGTCCCGTGCAAGGTGATCATGCCTCTTATAGGGCTATTTTATGGCTATTTTACGTTTTCACCATTTGACAACGCGTTTTAAAGCCTAAGTCTAACAGTTTGCAAATTTTAATTATCTTCTTAAATTGGGATTCCCATGACTACGCGGACATTTCCTAAAGGTTACACTGGTCCCGTGTGAGGTGTTCATACCTCTTACGAAGCCATTTTGTGGCTACTTTACGTTTACACCCTTTAACGACATGTTTTTAAGCCCAATTCTAATAGTTTGCAAAGTTTTGTCATGTTCTTCAGCCGAGAGTCCCATGACTATGTAGTCGATTCCTATGGGTTACATTGGTCCCATGCGAGATGTTTGTGCCTCTTATGGGGACATTTTGTGGATGTTTTATTATTTCACCCTTTGAAGGCATGTTTTTAAGCCTAACTCTAATAATTTGCAAATGTTTGTTGTGTTCTAAAATTTACAGTCCCATGACTACGAGGTATTGGTTCCTGCGAGTTACTATGGTCTCGTACGAGGTGTTCGTGCCTCTTACAGGGCCGTTTTGTTGCTGTTTTACATTTTCACTCTTTGATGGCAAGTTTTTAAGCCTAAGTCTGCTAGTTTGCAAATTTTTGTCGTGTTCTCAAATCTAGAGTCCTGTGACTATGTGGTCAGTTCCCGAGGGTTACATTGGTCCCGTGTGAGGTGTTCGTGTTGCTCACGGGACCGTTTTGTGGTTGTTTTATATTTTCACCCTTTGACGACATGTTTTTAGGTCTAAGTCTAACAGTTTGTAATTTTTCATCGTGTTCTCAAAGTGGGAGTCTTATGAATGTTCGGTTCCTGCGGATTACGTTGGTCCCGTGCGAGGTGTCCGTTCCCCTTATAAGGCCGTTTGGTGGCTGTTTTACATTTTCCCCCTTTGAGGATATGTTTTTAAGCATAAGTCTAATAGTTTGTCAATTTTCATCGTGTTCTCAAATCGAGAGTCTCGTGACTTTGCGGTCGGTTACTACGGCTTACATTGGACCAGTGTGACGTGTTCGTGCCTCTTACAAGGCTGTTTGGAGGTGTTTTACATTTCGTTCTTTAAGGATATGTTTTTAAGTCTAAGTCTAATAATTTGTAAATTTTAATCGTGTTCTTAAATCGAGAGTCCCATGGCTACACGATCGGTTCCTACGGGTTACATTAGTTATGTGCCGGGTGTTCATACCTCTTATGGGTATATTTTGTGGCTGTTATACGTTTTCACCATTTGACTACAATTTTAAACACTAAGGCTAATAGTTTACAAATGTTCATCGCATTCTAGTACCGGGAGACCCGTGTCGGTTCCTGCGAGTTACATAGGTCCCGTGCAAGGTTTACATGTGTCTAACGAGGCCATTTTGTGAATTTTTACATTTTCACCCTTTGACGACGTGTTTTGAAGCCTAAGTCAAACAGTTTTTAAATTTTTGTAGTGTTCTTAAATCGGGAGTCCTATGACTACACGGTCGGTTCTTACGAGTTATATTGGTTCCATGCAAGGTGTTTATGCTTCTTACGGGCCGTTTATGTCTGTTTTATATTTTCACCCTTTGACGACTTGTTTTTAAGTTCTTAAATCGAGAGTCCCGTGACTATGTGGTCGATTCCAGAGGGTTACATTAGTCCCGTGCGAGGTGTTCATGCCTTTTATGGGGCGGTTTTGTGTCTATTTTCCGTTTTCACCCTTTGACGACATGTTTTACGCCAACGTCTAATAATTTGTAAATTTTTATCGTGTTCTCAAACCGGGAGTCCTGTGACTATGTAGTCAATTCCTGCGAGTTAAATTGGTCCCATATGGGGTTTGGGTGCCTCTTACGGGTCCGTTTTGTGGCTATTTTACATTTTTTACCCTTTGAGTGCATGTTCTTCAGACTAAGTCTAATAGTTTGGAAATTTTCATCTCATTCTCAAATCAGGAGTCCCACGATTAGGCAGTCTGTTCATACAGGTTTAATATGTCCCTTGCGAGGAGTTCGTGCCACTTACAAAGCCGTTTTGTGTCTTTTTTACATTTTCACCCTTTAAAAGCCTGAGTCTAACAATTTGTAAGTTTTCGTTGTGCTCTAAAACTGGGACTCTCGTGACTACGCGCTTCGTTCTTGCGGGTTACATTGGTCCCGTGTGTGGTGTTCGTGCCTCTTATGGGGCCCTATTGTGTTTATTTTACATTTTCACCCTTTGACGACATGTTTTTAAGCCTAAGTCTAACAGTTTGCAAATTTTAATCGTTCTCTCAATCCGAAAGTCTCGTGACTACACAATTGGTTCCAGCGCGTTAGATTGGTCTTGTGCAGGGTGTGCTTGTCTCTTAAGGGGCCGTTTTGTCGCTGTTTTACATTTCACCCTTTGACGGTATGTTTTTAAGTCTAAGTCTAACAATTTACAAATTTTCGTCGTGTTTTCAAATCGGGACTCCCGTTATTATGCGGTCGGTTTTTACCGATTATATTGGTCCCGTGCGAGGTGTTCGTGCCTCTTGTAGGGCCATTTTATGGATGTTTTACATTTTTACCCTTTGACGACATGTTTTTAAGCCTAAGTCTAAGAGTTTGAAAATTTTCATCATGTTCTTGAACCGGGACTCGTGTGACTATGCTGACGGTTCCTGCGTGTTAGATTTGTCCCATGCGAGGTGTTCGCGCCTCTTACGGGGCCATTTTGTGACTATTTTATGATTTCATTCTTTCACGGTATGTTTTAAGCCTAATTATAACAATTTGTAAATTTTTAACTTGTTATCAAATTGGGAGTCTCGTGATGACGCAGTCGATTTCAACGGGTTACATTTGTCCCGTGCGAGGTGTTCGTGCCTCTTATGGGGCCATTTTGTGTTTGTTTTACATTTTCATCCTTTGATGGCTTGCTTTTAAGCCTAAGTCTAACATTTTGCAAATTTTCAGCGTGCTCTCAAACCAGGAGTCTCGTGATGACAGGGACGGTTACAATGGTCCCATACGAGGTGTTTGTGCCTCTAACAGGGCCGTTTTGTGGCTATTTTATGTTTTCACACTTTGATGGCATGTTTTTAAGCTAATGTCTAACCGTTTGCAATTTTCACTGTGTTCTCAAATCGGGAGTATCGTGACTATGCGGTCAGTTCCTGCGAGTTACATTTGTCGAGGGCATTGTGTTCTTGCCTCTTACGAGCCATTTTGTGGCTATTTTACGTTTTCACCCTTTGACGACATGTTTTTAAGCCTAAGTTTAACATTTTGAAAATTTTCATCTTGTTCTCAAATCGGGAGTCCTGTGACTACACGAACGATTCTTATTGGTTACAATTGTCCCGTGCGAGGTGTTCGTGCCTCTTACAGGGCCATTTTGTAGATGTGTTACGTTTTGACCCTTTGATCGCATGTTTTTATGACTATGTCTAACATATTTCAAATTTTTGTCGTGATCATAAATTGGGAATCCTGTCACTACGCGATTGGTTCCTATGACTTACATTGGTCCCGTGTGAGGATTCATGCCTCTTACGGGGCCGTTTTGTGGATGTTTTATGTTTTCACCCTATGACGACATGTTTTTAAGCCTTAGTCTAATAATTTGTAAATTTTCATTGTGTTCGCAAATCGGGAGTCTCGTGACTAGACATTCAGTTCCTCTGGGTTATATTGGTCCCGTGCGTGGTGTTAGTGACACTCACGGGGCCATTTTGTGGCTATTTTACATTTTCACCCTTTGACGGCATGTTTATTAGTGCAAGTCCCACAATTTGCAAATTTTCATTGTGTTCTTAAGCTGGGAGTCTTATGACCATGCAGTCGGTTTTTACAAGTTTTATTGGTCCCGTGCAAGGTGTTCGTGATCTTACGGGGCTGTTTTGTGGATGTTTTACATTTTCACTCTTTGACGATAATTTTTAAGTCTAAGTCTAACAATTTGCAAATTTTCGTCATGATCTTATACTGGGAGTCATATTACTACGTGATCGGTTCCTACGTGTTACATTTGTCCCATGTGAGGTGTCAGTGCCACTTACGGGCCCATTTTGTGGCTATTTTAGGTTTTCACCCTTTGATGATATGTTTTTTAGCCTAATTCTAACAGTTTGCAAATTTTCCTCGTGTTCTCAAATAGAGTGTCTCGTGAAGACGCCATTGGTTCTTAAGGGTTACATTTGTCCAATGCGAGGTGTTCGTGAATCTTATGGGGCCATTTTGTGGCTGTTTTACGTCTTAACCCTTTGATGGAATGTTTTTAAGCCTAACTCTAACAATTTGTAACTTTTCAGTGCGCTCTCAAATCGGGAGTCCCGTTACTATGCGATCGGTTGCTACTGGTTACATTGATCACCTGCGAGGTGTTTGTGCCTCTTCGGGGCCATTTTGTGGCTATTTTACGTTTCCATCCTTTGACGGCATGTTTTAAGCCAATGTCTAATAGTATGATAATTTTCATCCTATTCTTAAACCAGGTGTCCCGTGACTACGCAATCGGTTCTTACGGGTTACACTGGCCCAGTGCATTGTGTTCATGCCTCTTCCGAGCTGTTTTATGGCTATTTTACGTTTTCACCCTTTGAAGACTGTGTCAATATCCTCCCTTATGCCATCTATAGACAACTTGATCAGGGAGACCTTAAGCCCACAAAGATCACTCTTCAATTAGCGGATCGAACCGGGAAGATCCCAAGAGGTATAGTCAAGGAAGTGATCGTTCAAGTTGACACTTTCTACTTCCCGGTAGATTTTGTCATTTGGGACATGGAGCCCTCCTTTGACTCAAGCAATCATGTTCCCATCATTCTTAGCTACGTCTAACGCAATTATCAACACTCGAGATGGGCAGATGCAACTCACTTTTGGGAACATGACCTTAGAGACTAACATCTTCCATATAGCCTAACATACGGGGGAAGAAGATGATCTTCACGCGGTGAGCCTAATCGACGAGACCGTAGAGGAGTACTTTGAGGAAAATTATTGTGGAGATGCCCTAGGGTCCTGCTTAGTGTCTAGTCATGAGAGCGAGGGAACTTATACCGAGTTTGAGAGAGTTAGGGGACATGAGCATAGAAGAATTAGAAAAAGAATTTGGTCCGGTGGATGAGAGCCTTACTATTGAAGTCCAATCCCTATTAGGCTCTTGTAGTCACTTAGAAGAAAGCGAATGGAAAGATAAAATTAATGAATTCCTTCTTTGTGACCATTCACCCATACCATTTGATGTCCCGAAGGCGATTGAGGAGAAAATTTGTGTTTCGTCCGACTTAGAGCCCGACCCATGCGTTCCAAAAATTAAAAGAAACTTAGGTATTTCCTCCGAGTCGATGCACACAGGCCACACTTTGAGTAAGCATCATGAGGATCTCTTTCCAATTAGTCCTGATGAGTCTCCCGGTCTGTCCTTTATCTATGGGCCAAGTCCCAACTTATTCCGATTATTGGTTTACGATATGAAGACGAGAGAGACGAGGATAGCATTAAATCCCGTTCATGGGGTCGGGTGAGTTTTGAGAGATGAGAGGTCGTCGCACCCCCGACGCGTATGGGGTGATTTTTATTGTATTATTAAGTCATGTATTAGTGTCATTTAGTGTCTTTATGCATTTTAAATATTTATTTGTTTTATTTGTCGCACTTCTTATTTTGCCTTATTTAGATTTTAGTCCTTTTTGCTTGAGGACAATGCAAAAGTCTAAGTTAGGGGTGTCGCAAGTGGATATTTCTAAAACTTCACAAATTTTCAAAAATGCCCAAAAATTTCAAAAAAATCATAAAATCTTGAAAAATACAAAAATATTTCTTGTTCAAAATAAATAAAAATTGGAATTCAAAATTTTCAAAAATATCATTAAAAGTCTGCTTAAAGTCTCAAATTGTAAAAACATAATGCACAAAGCCGGAATTGACCAAAGATGGAAATTGAGCGAACATAGGCGACTTAACGAATAAGTGTGGAGATTAACAACCACGGTGAGATTCGAGCCTTTCATCTTTATGAAATTTATAAATCAATCCGAGTTAATTGTTAACTCAAAAGTTCTTTTCAACGTCTAATAAGTAGTCGAGGCTCTCAATTCTTTCACTTCGATCGGTTATGGAAAATGTGTGTGATATTGCCTTAAAAACGTGCTAAAATTGATCTCTAAACTTAATTCATCTCGAAACGCATATGGTAACGCAATTAGCATCTTGAACAATGAAGTAGGCTCTCGTTTGTCTCCCAAAAAGATTGGCCAGAAAAGTAACGAAAAATTTATCCCTTTTGTAACGCAAATTGAGCCGAATAAATTTCTCTCTTTCGTTTGACAACCCGAAAAACCCCAACTGACCCGGAATTGTGAAAAGGGGACAATCCCAGAATTTAAGTCCGAAAAGTGTAGAAAAAAGGGCAAAAAAAAAAATAGTTATGCTCAACAAAAATGGTAAGAAAAGAAAAGCATGAAAAATAGAAAAAAGAAAAAAAGAAAAAAAATGAGCAAAAGCCCGGAAATGCACTAACGGACATCATATGAAAACCTCCCAATTGTAGATTTCCCGTACCACTCTCATAATACCCAATACACCCTTAACCCGAAAAAATCCTAACCGAGTCCAAAATTATGAATTTGGTTACCGCGTGGAGAGTTAAAACACAAAAAGATAATAAAAGAGATCAAAGATACTAATTAGAGGCAATGTTCCCGTTTTCTTATATCCGTAATCCAATGATGAGATCCGGTTGCTATAAATTTCCGTCTTTCTACTTGTATGCATGAACTTGGTTCCACTACGTTTACTCTTATAAATCACGCATACCGAGAGAATAGCCACATTCCGAGTGATTCTTTTTGTGAGAGCATTCCGTGAGATTTTGAAATCAAAACGAATTTTCAAATATGTAACGCAATGGTCAATCGGTGGAAATTAGAGGTTAAATCTTCGGTTTCACATACGCGCACTATGATTTAAGACTCTTGGACATGACTTGATGATGACTATTTTCTGGAAAAGTTTGAATTATACAATATTTGCGTATTTTGAGTTTCTTTAAGTCAAATTTTGTGGGTATATTCTCTGCAAACCCTCACTAGACATAACTCATCCTACTAGGGTAACCTAGGGGTTTAAAGGCTTGTTGCATACGCTAAATGCAATCGCGCGTTCACGAAATAGGTATCCTATCCCATTTTTGAGCTAGACCATGTTTTGATTCTTTTATATTGCTCGGGATGATCAAAGTTCCAATTTAGAGGCTATTGTCGCTCCGCAAAGTGTAATTCAAGTGGATTTATATCATATCTTTGATATTGGCAAGTTATAACAAGTACGTCGAGTTTCGCGCATGTTTAATATATTTCGCAGGTGTTTAGTGATTTAATTCGAGTTCCGTACCAAAAGATCCAAAGAAGAACAAGAAGGAAAGGTTTCTGCAAAAGCTGACAAGATGGAACCAAACCCAAGGGAAAGAAAAAGAACTGAATCCATCCTAGGGAAGTGTCTGTACAGGCTGAACACAACAAAACCGAACCGAAGTGAGGAGAAAACGAACCGATCCTACACCTGGAAAACTTCCCGTGAAGAGTAAAAAAGATGGAATCGAATCGAAGTAGAGAAATAAAGAATCGATCCCATGCTCGAAGAACTCCCTGTAAAATCTGTCAAAGACAGAACCGAATCGAACCCCTTAACCGGATCGGTTCTGTTATCGATTATCCGGACTTATCCACTTGTAAAAATATGAATCCTATTTGCTTCAAACTCTTTTATTCCGTAGATTATAAATTGTAAAATCCTCCTAAACGAAAAGAAGGCTTCTGATTCATTAGGGAGACTCTTTAATCACTTTTAGCGAAGAATAACATATAAACCCTAGTTTTGATTCCAGTTGCAATTCAAGTAAATTTCTTCCAATTCCTTCTTTTATTATTGCACTAGTTCTTTTGTTAGTAAGTATTGGTTATTCTCTTCATCTTCATTCAGTATTAAAAATATTTTCTTTCATTCCAAACGTGTTGTCTACATATTTTCATATGTCAGGCTAGATTTCTAAGGTTGGGATGCATGAACTCAACCTCATGTGGTAGTTGCATGTGTATAAAATTAATCCTCTAAATTTAATGATTTGATTATGACTGTATTGCATAGAAACACGACAATTGTAGATCTTTGGATCTCGTTTGCTTCAGGGTTACCGGGATGCTTCAGAATTCAATTCAAGTGTAACTATCGCAATACCGATTTACTCGTCCTATGATTAAGTATGGTGCGGGCTTGAACCTCATATACGTAATGCTTGGGAGTACTAAATTCTAGGTCTAATTAATCAATTAAATTTACGATTAGTTTTATACCATCAATACACTAGGGTTGAGGGTTATATTCGCATCCTGTTTTCTTCATCATATAGTTCAAGTTTTAAGTCAAACATCATCTGTATTTTAGGCAATTTAGAATAGTTGCATTCCATTCATACTTTGGTGCATTAAATAAATATTTTCAAAATTTCATTTAATTGTAGTCAATTCCCAAAACAGATCATCTTTTCTTTTTTTCTTTAAAGTCAGAGTTAGGATTCCTTCGTCTATCCAACATCGTTACAACTCTGTTGTCCTATTTCCCTGAGGATCGATACCCGACTTATCGGATTATTACTTGAGTGACAGGCTTGCACTTGAGCCTGGGGGTACGCATTTATGAGACACATTTTTAGTCGCATCAGCTTATTATGCACTTCATACTTGACTTGCTGGTACAAGAACGACATGTGGACAATTTCTTGTATCATCAATTTGGCGCCGTCTATGGGAAACGAGGTATTTCAATCTTGTTTCTCTATGTTTTGAGTTCTTAAATGCCTTATTTTGTTCATAGGGATCCTTTGGATCATCATCCCATGAGTAAATTTTGGTTATTGAGCTCTATTTTATATTTACACCCTTAAAATGGGTATTTCGTATATTCAGATCTGCTCTTGGGTCCCCATTTTATGACCCCAGATCTATTTTACATACGCCAGTGATATCATTTCATCTAGATAATGCTAAAAAACATGATGGGCTTTAGCCCCATAAAGGTGAGTGATTTGGGAAGAATTATATTTACTCCCTTTTTGTTGTTCTTTGCCTATGATCTAGGGTTTATCATTAGAATTATGCCGTTTTGTGCACCATGAGGGTATTCTCTCATGGATAGACCCTAGTAGGTGTGCTCTCTACGTGTTTCGGTAGAAAAACTCAATTTTTGGGTTCCAAACTTGGGATTGTTCCCTTCACTGCCTAGAAAGGGATGCGGCCTAGTAGTTCAACTGCCTTTCTTATCGCAGCCTCTACTAGTGCGGTTGCATTATAGAAGCTTCAAAACATCAAGGAGTGGACTCGATCTCAACCTTGGTGAATTCCATTATTCCTAGAGCCACGACAGTATACTTGTGTGCCTCACTAGCCGCGACCTCACCAGAAAATCTTATGTAGCAGTGCAAGTAATCCATCCTAACATCATACGTGGTTAATCTAGTATTTATGCGATCACTCACTTCTGTTAGTTTTGTCTTAGATGATTAGTTTTAAATACTAACAAAGCAAAAAATGGAAGGAGAATCCATCCAGATCATAGAAGTCAAAGATGAGATTGTGCAATTGTACAATCACCTAAACCATCTCTATGACAGTAATACTTCACTCCAAACCCAAGTCAACTATCTAACCCAGAGGGTACTCATGCTAGAGTTCGCGACCTCATCGTAAGTGGGTGTGGTACCCAGGTTCATTACTGCATCATCTGTCCTTGCCGGGGGCGTACTTGAAGCTTCAGCCCCAAAGGCAGCTAGCAAGTCCCAGAAGAGGAAAGTGGAGAAAGTTGGGAAATGCTTTGAGGACAACACCCCATTAGCCTTCCCAGTTTAAGACATCTTTGAGTTTGTGAAGGAGGACAAGATGCTTAGGTGGCCCGAGAAGCTGAGGGCTATGCCCCATAAGAGGGATAAAGCCAAGTGGTGAGAATTCCACCAAGACCACGACCACAACACTGAGAAGTGCTATGACCTGAAAGATGAAATTGAGAGGCTCATAAGGCAGGGAGATTCCTTAAAGATGACTAAGGGATGCAGCCTAGTTTGACAAGCCACATTCCTCTTTTTATGCCCATATTTATGTTACAACTATTTCCGTTCTTAGTGAAAAGTCTTTCTAAGTGGTTCCGTTTTTAACTTTGTATTGAACTGGCAAAGTCCTGAATATATGAATAGATATATGAAATCAAGTTCCCTTTATAGTTCCATATTTTGATTCTCATTCTCATTTTCGTTAAAAGTTATCTTATAAAAGACTCTTTGTCTTAAACAGATTCCAAATCGAGACAATATGTTAGATCGATAATGATAATATCTAAATGAGCCCGCAACGCCCACCGTGACGCCTGATTATGTGAAAGCAAGTGATAATTGAAATGGCAAAAGCAACTATTGAGAGCATCTATCTAAATTAGTCTACAATATCACTCATAGAGACTATAATCCAGCATGTTGTGGCTACATTATTGAAATCATTTATCAGAAGGCGTTATTAGCCACGGAGGCTAATAATGCCCGTTCTTAGATTTTGGGATGCGTCATTAGCCATAAGCACTTACAGTGCCTGTTCTTAGCTTTTGGGATACGTTATTAGTCCCAGGAGGTCACTCTCCCGAAAAACATCATTAACTTGGTGGATAGAAATAAAACATCATTAACTTGGTGATCTCATATTAGCTTGGGGAAGCTTCATAATACCTAGCCCGAGAATGCCTGATAATAACCCACAGGGGCTGAAGACTTAATTATCTACAGATAATCCTATATTTGAAGGGGACGAAGACTTAATTATCTGTAGATAATCCTATTATAGCTTGGGAAGGCATTATATATATCGAAACATAGTTTGGGGAAGTTTTGTAATACCTAGCCCAGGGGGGTCTAAAAATAACCTAATAGACTAAAGGAAAGCCATCAAAGGCAATCAAAACGACTAAAGGATGTTGTGTTGCTATCATCATGAAGCATGCCAAAGCTACAAAAAGAGGGTGGCCTTAGCCCAGCATGCAAACCTATCAATGTGGCTGCAACCATATGAATGTGGTCACAACCCGATCAATGTAATTGTTAAAAGGCCGCATTTGGTCAAACCAGCCGCAACCTCAGTATTACGGCATCAAGACTTGGAAAAGTTCTAGAAAAATTAAAATAAGTCAGGCAAAAAGTAACAGGTCGCATCTTATTCTGGGAAACCTTTTTAAAGGACTGTAGTGGCAAGTTAAATGAGGCAAGGAAGTTAAGTCGCAGCCCAAAAGCCATTTCACTTTGGTACCTCGGCTGTGGGGGATAATAACCCTATGTGGTGAGAAATTTGAGAAAAAAATGAATCCTTTTAAAGAAAAATAGAAGTTGTGAAAATTTTGAGGCAACAGGCCGCAACCTTATGTCCATTGCAGTTATTGAAGAAGTCTTACAAGTTCATTCAATCAAGTAATTAAACATATATGCAGACAATAATTATTGAAGCATATGAAAAAATGAGGAGTAGGGAAGGCAAATTAGAAAAGTTAAAAAGGCAAAAACCTTGGCAAAAAATAGTTTATAGACAAAGGTCGCAACCGTTCAAAATCAAGTTTGCAAGTTAAGAGGGAAGCAAACCCAATGATCATAATTAAAGGCTAGTTGGTGTCATCATATTCTTCATCTCCCTTCTCTCCTTTCGCGGCTATCACCGTCTCCTCCTCAACTGCCGCAACCCCAGCTTCAGCCCTAAGCCTGGCCCTCTCCTCAGCTGTAGCCTTCATTTCAGCTATACACTTCAGATGCTCAGCGTCACCAAGGTCCCAGGCAAGAACTATTATCTTACTTTCAGCAAATTTTTTTATAACTCTGTGCCTGATCTCTTAGTAGCCGCAGAGGTAGGCTTTATTATTGATCAGGTAGAAGTCTTTGAAAGCTTTAAATAACTCCACAGTGCTGTCAATTACCAATTGAATGGCCGCGACATGATCCTCTTCCATCTTCTTTATTGTCGCGATATAGTCCCGGGCATCTTTAGCAGCCTTGCCTCGTACTTCTTCTAAATTAGTTCAAGCTTGTTATTGGTAAACTTCGCAGCCTTGACAACCTCTATGACCTGAGATTGGGCAGCCTTGAGCGACTCTACAACCTTCTTAAAATTTTCCTCAGCCTCATACTTGGCTTCTTCCGCAGCCTTAATATTCTTATTCGCCCCCATCTTATATGCCTCAAGTGCCACGACAGAAGACTGCTTCCCAGTCTAAAAGGAAGTAGCCCTGACATTCCAAGTCAGTGGAGTGCACTCTTTTCGTGCCATCCTTCAGCTTATAGAGGGCATCGTACTTTCTCTTCTGGGACATCACAACATCCATGGAATGCAAATAGAGTTAATGTTAGAAGCAAAATATGAAATGTGAAAATAATGTTGAGAAGGTACTTACACTTACCCTCAACAGACTGTGGAGACCATAATCCTCCAAGCCATCGTGGTATTCATCCACGAGGCGATCAAGCTCCGTGGCATCTGGGACCCTCTTCATTCTGTGAACAGCCCTCGCAGTTGTATCCCAAGAAGATTTTGGGTTGGGCTGCCTAAGTTGAGGTCGCGAACGACTATCAAGACCAACACTGTCATGACATTGAGGAGGTGTCAGGTTAGCATTAACAGCTACAATTATTGGAGGTAGTGAATTTGTATGGATGGGAGAAGTGTTGTGGACTTTGAGTTGTTCATAAGTTGACATTTGCCCCCCCGCGGCCAAATTAACACCAATATCATCGTCAAAATCACCCTCAGGCTTCTCGTGAGGGGATAATGCCTCAACCTGGAGTGAGGCCGCGACAACATTGGTTTGATCCGCAGCCTGATTTCTGGGCATGGAAAAATTAATTTGATCACCAGTAGGGACTACGACAGGAGCTTTGGACTTTGTCCTCTTCCTTTTTCTTTGCCTGGCTGTGTTATTGAGGACAACTGCGTCCTCATCCATATAAGCCAATTGAGTTGCTAATATCTCTCTATCAATCTCCTCACCCAAAGAAGAAATAAAGGAATATTAAAAATAAAGTTGGGAGTAGCTGTCGCAGAGTTAAAAATAAAGAGAAAAGTTATACCTTCCTCGCCCATCTCTTTGGGAACAGACTTATTGGGAAAGTAGCCTCCCTTGTAGATTGAAGGAGATGTTATAAGAGTGCTAAACTTCTTCTCATCAGCAGGAATTGTCGCGACCTTACCAACCCTCTTCTCTTGTCGCTCACTCATCTGCAAATTGTCAAGAACTGGAGAAAAATGCCAAGGTTAGTAAAAAAGCAAAACATGGAGAGTAATATGCAACTGTAAAAAGGGGACGCAACCATAATTGAAAAATCCATTTACCAAGCTTAGAGGGACATCTCTAGTACCACGACATCCTAAAGGTTCTCTCCTTCTCAATCTCTTCGGGGTGGATCTCCCACCCTTCTCTAAAAATGAAAAAACATTTGCCCTTCAAGTTCTTTACACTAGTAGGACTCCCAGAATAAAAGGTTTTGTCTCTGTCGCGGATAGAAAAATAATAATACCCCGTAAATTTGATGAAGTTTTCCTTTGGGCGGTAAAAGTAGAAAAACTCTGCAGGAGTAATGTCTCTCCTGAATTTCTTCTTCCACAGCACAATAGTTGCAAGAATTTCCCTCCAGCCATTGGGATCCAATTGGGCTGGGGCTAACTTCATTGTCTGGAAAATTATTCTAAGTAGAATAAGGATAGGTAGCCATAGCCCATAAATGAAAGCGTGGAGGGGTAAGCATACCCCATCGTCACCAAGTGTCATGCATGACCTTTGTTCCACGGCAGGTGCTGAGCACATCAAACCCTCAGGGAACTAAACGTCTTCAGCCACCTGATGAACCCACTTTTGAGTCATAATGCTGCAGATATTAAGGGCAACAGGAGGTATCTCATCTCTATCAGATGTGCCAGCTGGTGCGTCCCTAACATCATATGGAACCACAACCGCGACGTCAGTATCTATTGGCTGGTTCCTTCAATTGGCTTCTTCTTCCATTATTGCGAAGTCTGATTCTGAATCTAGTACCACATAATTGGGTAAATTTCTTAGTTGGTAAATTCTAATTGATTTCAAAGGGCGCACAAAAGGAAGTTCAGGAGAAGAGGCTCCAAAATGTTTGTTTCAAAAGCCTCTTAGAAATTCATTTGGCTCAAAGTTCATATGCCTACAATAATACCTGAAAAGCAGAGAGTCCGCAGTTAGGTGCCGTAGCCAGTATGGTCATATATAGGCCTCTTAGAGGCGGCGACAGGAATAATGATGTGTCAAGTTGAAGGATATACAAGAAATGTTAGGCAAAATTGGCTAACTACAGGTGTTGGACTCTCTCGTCCTAGAAGTTAACTTCTGCCGCGACATATTATTTTGAGGAAGGAGGTATGTTATAATCTTACATTTCGTAGTCATTGGACTAAGCCATAAGTTTTGCGGACACTAACCTAAGGGCCTTAGGTAAGGGAATGTTTACATGCCGCAGCTAGAAATCTACATGCCACAACAATTGAGGACTGCAAACATTTTCCTAAGACCACCCTAAAATTTCCAAGGGATTTTGTTATGCCGCAGCCAGATATTCATCAAGCTGCGGCAACATGATCAAACAGTTTAATATTTAATGTTGATTAAATTTGGTGATTGGTGCCCTAGAATTTGAAGATTTTTCTCAAAAACGTCAAGAACATAATGGGAGATCAAAAACCCTAAAGTCTAACCCAAGCCAACGAAGTTCATTTATTGGGTTAACATTGAAGATTAATTCAGTACAAGATCGATTACCTATTTTAAACACAAACAACTACATGAATTCGAATGGGTTCGATTAGTTGGGAAATTGGCATAAACAAATTTAGATGATGAATCATTTGATTACAACAATTATTTTGCAACAGCAGAAGTTCAAATAGATCAATTCCAATCAGAGGATCAAGAATAGTCGAAAGGATTAAACTATAAAGATATATAGGAAGTTTTGTTTCGAAAAATTACCTAGAAATGGATGGCAACTGATTGCTCTGCCTCAAATCGCCTTGCGCAGCCTCAAATCGCCTCACACACAAGGAAAGGTTACCGACAAAGTCAAGATGAGGAACAAACAGAGATTTACCTTTGATATGATCTCAAGGGTCTAGAAAATGTAATGAAGTCCATGGTCGGTTCTATTTATGTAAGATGGCTCAGGAAGATGAAGCATTATTTTGGCAAGCTACCGCAGAGTTAACATGCCGCGGCACTAGTAAAATCAAGATGCAACACCAATTCATTGGCACTACGCCTTGGGGGCTTATTGATAGCACATATTTTGCACCTCATGCCGCGTATATCTTACTATAGCAAGCGGTTATCTTACTGCCATATCCCTATTTCATAGGCTATAGTATTAGCCTCACATACCTGCCCCAACCCTATTCATATAAGCCGCGGCCCCTTATAATCCACATGCCACGGAATAATCTTATACATTCAGCAAGCCGCATAACCTTCTCAATGCCGCAATAGTACAGTGCATACACCTCCTATATATACAAAGGTCCACCCCTCGAGATAAGGGGGAGATTCATTTATCCTCATTCAGATCAGAGCTGATTATTCTCTCCATGATGCTCTCCAGACCACTTGATCTAGCTTGGGGCTACTCGTCGGCATCGCAGCCATCTCTCTAGCACACCATAATCCTCATAAACATGTATTCTCTTTTATTCTCATGCTTGTACTCCTTTTTAGGCCTAATAACTATGTACCAAAAAGCATATATAATGAGAGTGTGGCACCAAAGTGGACGTAGGCTCAATTTTTATAGCCGAACCACTCTATATCTTGTCTTTTATCTCTTTTTACTTGTTTTCTTTTCTTATTATGCACTTCATACTTGACTTGCTGGTACAAGAACGATAAGTGAACGATTTCTCGTATCATCAGGAACCAACCACTTAGTCGTGGGAATCCCAGTTTGATAACACGATGAAAATTTGCAAACTAGTAGGCTTTTAAGCATAAACATATGTTGTCAAAAGGTGAAAACATAAAATGGCCACAAAGCAGCAACATAAGAGTCACGGACACCTTGCATGGGACCACTGTAACCATTAGGAACCGACCACGTAGTCACGCGACTCACAGTTTGAGAACAAGATGAAAATTTTCTAGCAGTTAGACTTAGTCTTAAAAACATGTCGTCAAAAGTTGAGAACTTGAAATAGCCACAGAACGACCCGTAAGAGGCATGGACACCTCGCACAAGACTAATTTAACTCGTAAGAACCGACCGCCTAGTCACGGGACTCAAATTTGAGAGCACAATGAAAATTTACAAACCGTTAGACTTAAAAACATGTCGTCAAAGGGTGAAAACATAAAATAGTCACAAAACAGAACTGTAAGAGGCGCAAATACCCCGCTTGGGACCAATGTAACTCGCAAAAAACCGACCGTGTAGTCACGGGACTCCTGGTTTGAGAACACAATAAAAATTTGCAAACTATTATACTTCGGCTTAAAAACATGTCGTCAAAGGATGAAAACATTAAAAAGTCACAAAACGGCATCATAAGAGGCACGAACACCACGCACGGGACCAATGTAACCCGTGGGAAGAGACCGCTTAGTGGCGAGAATCCCAATTTGAGAACACGGTGAAAATTTACAAGCTATTTGACTTAAGCTTAAAACCTTCCATCAAAGGGTGGAAACATAAAACAATCCCAAAACTGCCCTATAAGATGCACGAACACATCGCACAGGATGCAGGAACTGACCACATAATCACGGGACTCTCGTTTTGAGAACACGACAAAAATTTGCAAACTATAGACTTAGGCTTAAAAACATGCCCTCAAAAGGTGAAGACATAAAACAACCACAAAATGGCCCTGTAAGAGGAAACCTCGCACGGGACCAATGTAACTCGTAAAAACCGACCGCAAAGTCATGGGACTCCCGATTTGAGAACACGATGAAAATTTGGAAATTGTTAGACTTTTAGGCTTAAAACTTGCCCTCAAAGGGTGAAAACGTAAAATAGCCACAAAACCCGTAAGCGGGATGAACGTCTCACACGGGACCAATGTAGCTCGTAGGAATCGATTGCTTAGTCACGTGACTCCCGATTTGAGATCACGATGAAAATTTACAAACTATTAGAGATAGGCTTAAAAATAATCAGTGAATGGGTGAAAATGTAAAATAACCAAAAAAATGGCTACATAAGAGGTATAAACACCACACACAGGACCAATGTAACCCGTGGAAATCGACTGCTTAGTCGCAGGACTCTCGATTTGAGAACATGGACAAATTTGCAAGCTACTAGACTTAGGATTATAAAATAGGTCGTCCAAGGGTGAAAACATAGAATAGTCACAAAATAACACCGTAAGAGACACGAACACATCGCACGGGAAAATTTTAACCCGTAGGATCCGACCACATAGTCACAAGACTCTCGTTTTTGAGAACACGATAAAAACTTGCAAACTGTTAGACTTAGGCTTAAAAACATGCCATCAAAGGGTGAAAACATAAAATATCCCCAAAATGGCCCCGTAAAAGGGACAAACACCTCGCACGGGACCAATGTAACTCATAGAGATCGACGCAGAGTCACGAGACTACCGATTTGAGAACACATTGAAAATTTGCAAACTACAAGACTTAGGCTTAAAACATGCCGTCAAAGGGTGAAAATATAAAACAGAGATGAAATGGCCCCGTAAGAGGCACGAACACCTCGCATGGGACCAATGTAACTCGGTCGAACTGATTGCGTAGTCACATGACTCTTGGGTAAAGAGCATGACAAAATTTTCCAATAGTTAGAATTAGGCTTAGAAACATATCGTTAAAGGGTTAAAACATAAAATAACCACAAAACATCCCTATAGAAGGCCCGAACAACCCTCACGAGACAATTATAAATCGTAGGAATCGACCACGAAGTCACATGACTCACAATTTGTGATCATGATAAAAATTGACAAACTGTTAGACTTAGGCTTAAAAATGTCCCGTCATTGAGTGAAAATGTAGAACAGCCACAAAATGGCCTCGTAAGCGGGATGAACATCTCACACGGGATCGATTGCTTAGTCACTGGATCGATTGCTTAGTCTCACGGGATCGACCACATAGCAACTGTTAGACTTAGTCTTAAAAACTTGTCGTCCTAGGAATCGATTGCTTAGCCACGAGACTCCCGATTTGAGATCACGATGAAAATTTGCAAACTGACCGACTTCTAGGCTTAAAAACATGCCTCAAAGGGTGAAAATATAAACCGGCCATAAAATAGCCTCGTAAGAGTCACGAACAGCCTGCATGGACCAATATAACCCGAAGGAACCGACCACGTAGTAACGAGGCTCACGGTTTGAGACCAAGATGAAATATTACATATTGTTAGACTTAGGCTTGAAAACATGGCGTTAAAGGGTGAAAACGTAAAACAACCACAAAACGGCCCCATAAGAGGCACGAACACCATGCATGGGACCAATGTCACCCGTGGGGACCCATCACTTAGTCACGGGACTCCCGATTTGAGAACAGGGGAAAAATTTGCAAGATGTTGGACTTAAGCATAAAAACATGCCATCAGTGGGTAAAAATATAAAACAACCGCAACAATGGCCCCGTAAGAGGCAAAAAAACCTCACACGGGATAAATGTAAGCCGTAGGAACTGACCATGTAATGACGGGACTCTCAGTTTGAGAACACGTTAAAAATTTGCAAACTATAAGACTTGAGATTAAAAACATGCCTTCAAAGGGTGAAAACATAAAACATTGACAAAATAGCCCCGTAAGAGGCACGAACACCTCGCATGGGTCCAATGTAACCCGCTTGAACCTATCGAATAGTCATGGGACCCCCGAGTAAAGAGCTCAGCAAAAAATTGCAAACAGTTAGACTTAGGCTTAAAAATATGTCGTTAAAGGGTGAAAACGTAAAACAGTTGCAAAATAGCCCCGTAAGAGGCACGAACACCACAGACGGGAAAATTGAAAATCGCAGGAACCGATCGCGTCGTCACGAGACTCCCGCTTTATGATCACGATGAAAATTGGCAAATTGTTAGACTTGGGCTAAAAAACATGCCGTCAATGGTTGAAAACGTAAAACAACCACAAATGGGCCCCCAAAAAAGGACGAACACCTCGAACAGGTCCAATGTAACCCATAGGAACCAACCGTTAGGCCATAGGACTCCCGATTTGACAACACGATGAAAATTTGCAAACTATTAGACTTTTAGGCTTAAAAACCTACTGTCAAAGGGTGAAAAGTAAAATTGACATAAAATGGCCCCGTAAGACATACGAAAACCTTGCACGAGGACAATGTAACCAATAGGAACAGATTGTGTAGTCACGTGACTCCCGATTTGAGAACACGTTGAAAATTTACAAACAATTAGACTTATCTTTAAAAACATGTCGTCAAAGCATGAAAAAGTAAAACAACCACAAAACGGGCCTGTAATGGGAAAGAACACTTCGCACCGGAGCAATGTAACCCCCAGGAATCGACCGCTTAGTCACGGGACACACAGTTTGCGAACACGAAGAAAATTTGCAAAATATTAGACTTTTTGCCTTAAAAGCATGCCATCAAATGACACAATTGTAAAATTGCCACAAAATAGCTCCGTAACAAAACACGAATACCTCGCATGGACCAATATAACTCGTAGGAACTGACCGCTTAGTCGCGGACTCCCAATTTGAGAACACGATGAAAATTTATAAACAGGTAAACTTTTAGGCTTAAAAACATGTCGTCAAAAGGTGAAAACATAAAACAACTACAAAACAACCACGTAAAAATCAGAAACACCCTGTATGGGACTAATGTTATCAGCAGGAATTGACCGCATAGTCATGAGGCTCACACTTTGAGAACACAATGAAAATTTGCAAGCTGTTAGACTTAGGATTAAAATCTAATTGTCAAAAAGGTGAAAATATAAAACAACCACAAAACGGGCCCATAAGAGGCACGGACACCTCGAACGGGACCAATGTAACCCGTGAGAACAGACCGCGTAGTCACGGGCCTCCTAATTTGAAAACATAACAAAAATTTGCAAATTGTTACACTTAGGCTTAAAAATGCCCTCAAAGGGTGAAAATATTAAATAGTCACAAAATGGCCTCGTAAGACGCACGAACACCACGCATGGGACCAATGTAACCCGCGAGAATCGACCGCTGAGTCGCAGGACTCTCGATTAGAGAACATGACAAAAATTCACAAGCATTTAAACTTAATCTTAAAAACATACCGTCAAAGGGTGAAAAAATAAAATAGTCACAAAATGGGCCCGCAAGAAGCACGAACACCACGCACAGGACAATGTAAACTGTTGGAAATGAACGCGTAGTCACGGGGCTCCCGATTTGAGAACACATTTAAAATTTGCAATCTATGAGACTTAGGCTTAAAAGGATGCCATCAAAGGGTGAAAACATAAAACAACGACAAAATGTCCCCGTAAGAGGCACGAACACCTCGCACGGAACCAATGTAACCCGCTGGAACTGACTGCATAGTCAAGGGACTCCCGATTAAAGAGCACGACAAAAAATTGCAAACAGTTAGACTTAGGATTAAAAACATGGTGTTAAAGGGTGAAAACGTAAAATAGCCACAAAACAGCCCCGTAAGAGGCACAAACACCTCGCGCGGAACAACGGTAAACAGAAGGAACTAACCGCATAGTCACGGGACTCCCGAATTGAGATCATGATGAAAATTGGCAATCTGTTAGACTTAGGCTTAAAAACATGTTGTCAATGGGTGAAAACGTAAAACATCCACAAAACAGCCCGTAAGAGGAATGAACACTTCTCACGGGACTAATGTAACCCGCAGAAATCGACTTCTTAATCACGAGACTCTTGGTTTGAGAACACGACAAAAATTGGTAAACTGTTACTCTTAAACTTAAAAACATACTGTCAAAGGGTGACAATGTAAAATAGCCACAAAATGGCCTCGTTAGAGTTACGAACATCTCACACGGGGCCAATGTGACCCGTAGGAACTGATCGCGTAGTCACAAGACTCCTGATTTGAGAACACGATAAAAATTTACAAACTATTAGACACTAGGCTTAAAAATATGCCGTCAAAGAATGAAAATGTAAAATAGCCACAAAACGACCCCGTAAAAGGCGCGAACACCATGCAGGGGACTTATGTAACCCGTGGGAACCGATCGCTTAGTCATTGGACTCCCGATTTGAGAACACGGTGAAAAATTGCAAGTTATTGGACTTAGGCTTAAAAACATGTTGTTAAAGGGTGAAAACATAAAATAGCCACAAAATAGCCCCGTAAATGGCCGGACCAACCAGCTAGGGACAATTGTATACCGTAGGAACCAACCGCATAGCCACGGGACTCCCAATTTGTGATAACGATAAAAATTGACAAACTATTAGACTTAGGCTTAAAAACGTGGCGTCATTGGGTAAAAATGTAGAATATACACAAAATGGATGCGTAAGAGGGACGAACACCTCGCACGGGACCAATGTAATGCACAGGAAATGATCGCTTAGTCACGGGACTCCCGATTTGATTACACGATGAAAAATTGAAAACTGTTTGGATTTTATGCTTTAAAACATGTCATCAAATGGTGAAAATGTAAAATAACCACAAATTGGCCCCGTAAGAGGCAAGAACACCTCGTACCGGACCAATATAACCCATAGGAATTGACCGCTTAGTCACATGACTCTTGATTTGAGAACACGAAGAAAAATTTCAAACTATTAGACTTTTCGCTGTAAAGGCAAGTCATCAAATGGTGAAAATGTAAAAGTCCACAAAACGGCCTTGTGAGAGGCACGAACACCTAGACAAGACCAATGTAACCCGTGCGAATCGAACGTTTAGTCGCAGGACTCCCGATTTGAAAATATGGTAAAAATTTGCAAACTGTTAGACTTTTAGGCTTAAAAATATGTCGTCAAAGAGGAAAAACATAAAACGACCACATAACAGCCACGAAGAGTCATGAAAACCCCACATGGCACCAATTTGACTAGAAGGAACCAATCGCATAGTCACGGGACTCACAGTTTGAGAACATGATAAACATTTGCAAAATGTTAGACTTAGGCTTAAAAAACTGTCGTCAACAAGTGAAAACGTAAAAAAAAAAAAATGGCCCCGTAAAAGCACGAACACCTTGCACGGGCATAATGTAACCCACAAGAAATGACTACTTAGTCACGGGACTCCCAATTTGAGAGAAGGACAAAAATTTATAGACTTTTAGACTTAAAAACATGTTGTTAAAGGCTGAAAGCATAAAACGGCCACAAAATGGCCCCGTAATAGACACAAACACCCTGCACGGGACCAATGTAACCCGCGTAGTCACAGGACTCCCATTTTGATAACATGGAGAAAATTTTCAAACTGTTTGACGTAGTCTTAAAAACATGTTGTCAAAGGGTGAAAATGTAAACCAACCACAAAACGGCCCCATTAGAGGCACGAAAACCCCGCACGAGACCAATGTAACCCGTAGGAACAGACTGCGTAGTCACGGAACTTCTAGTTTGAGAACACGATGAAAATTTGCAAAATCTTAAACTTAGGCTAAAAAACATGTTGTAAAAGAATGAAATTATAAAAAGTTCACAAAACGTTCATGCAAGAGGAAAGAACACCTCGCATGGGACCAATGTAACCCGTAGGAATCGATCGCATGGTCACGGGACTCCCGATTTGAGAACACGATAAAAATTTCAAAGATGTTAGACTTAGACTTCAAAATATGCTGTCAAAGGGTGAAAAGATAAAACAATTACAAAATGGCGCCATAAGAGGCACGAACACATTGCACAAGACAATTATAACCCGATTAAACCGACCACATTATCACGGGACTCCCATTTTGAGAATACGACAAAAATATGCAAATCGTTAGACTTAGGCTTAAAACCATTCCATCAAATGGTGAAAACATTAAATAGCAACAAAATGGCCCCGCAAGAGGCACAAACTCCTTGCATGGGACCAATGTAACCCGTAGGAACCCATCACCTTATCACGGGACTCCATATTTGAGAACACATTGAAAATTTTCAAACCGTAAGACTTGGGCTAAAAAACATGAGTCAAAGAGTGAAAACATAAAATAATGACAAAACGACCACAAGAGGTACGAACACCTCGTACAGGACCAATGTAACCCGCTGGAACCGACTGTATAGTCACGGGACTCCCTATCAAAGAGCAAGACAAAAATTATCAAATAGTTAGACTTTGGCTTAAAAACATGCTGTTAAAGGGTGAAAACATAAAATAGCTACAAAATGGCCCCGTAAGAGGCACAAATACCTCGCACTGGACAATTGTAAACTATAAGAACCAACCGTGTAGTCACGGGACTTCCAATTTGAGATCATGATGAAAATTGGCAAGTTGTTAGACTTAGGCTAAAAAACATGTCATCAATGCGTGAAAATATAAAACAACCACAAGACGGCCCCATAAGAGGGACGAACGCCTAGCACGGGGCCAATGTAACCTGCAGGAACCGGCCACTTAGTCATGAAACTCCCGATTTGAGAAAACAATGAAAATATGCAAACAATTAGAGTTTTAGGATTAAAAACATGCCATCAATGGGTGAAAACATAAAAGGGCTACAAAAAATCCACATAAGTGTCACGAATAACCCGCATGGGACAATAGGAACCACTACACCAAAAATAACAATTTGGCACACATTAATATTAAAAATCTGGCACAGCTTAAAACCGTGCCAAAATCTGGCACGATTTAATAACAATCTGGCACACTTTAAAATCGTACCAAAATTTGGCACTATTTAAAAGTGTGCCAAAATTTAACACACTTAAGTAAAATATAAATAGTGTGAAAAAATAATAATCCTTCCCATTTTTTAGAGACCAATTTAACCCCTCCCTCCTTAATCTACTCCCGCCCAAACCCAAACCCTCTCTGTACGCTTCTGTGAGATCGATTATGGGTTGTGTTTGTTGTACGAGGGTGGGTTTTGGCCCCTCACAATGGTTTCGTCTTGATGTTGGATCCCACCCCTTCTCTCGGTCTCTATATCAGACGAAGCTGGGTGGATTTTCAGTTCCATGTTGTTGCAGGGGTCAGGTCTTTTGGCCCCCGAAGTCACCGATTTGTTTAATACCCATGTTCCTCTACCTCTACTTGAGACCGCTACTTTTTCCTAGTAAGCTTCATGTCAGGTCGACGGTGATGTCTCCGATAATTGGCTGGTTTTGGTGCGTGGGTATTCCTGGCGATGGATTTGACCATTTGGTGTCTTGATGCTATGGTACATGGTTGTGTCCTGTGCATTAGTTGGACTTACATTTTAATGCTCCTTTTTGGGTGGTTACGGTGATTCTTGTGTTGTGCCGGGTGGTTCTTCACACCATGGTGTTTGTGGTTCAACCTTGCTGAGGTTGCAGTTGGGGCTTGTTGTTTCACCCTTGTTTGGATGGCTAAATAGCGGTCATTTATGGTTTCGATCACTGGTCCGATGATGGTTATTGGGTCTTCCTGGTGCGGGTTATTTACCTACTGGTTACGACTACAACATTGTTATCCGGTTTGCTTCTCAGATCCTTTTTTGTGTTTGTTGAGCTTTGGGTTGGGCCGTGGTGTAGTGATTTGGGAATGAAATTGCTATGGTGCTTAGTGGTGTTTTTGTACTATGCAATTTTTATTCTTATATGCTAGTGTTTGTGATGTGGCCAAAATTATTATGGAACTCTCTTTTGGGTAGGTTGATTAGAGATGAAGATAGATAGAGAGAGGTTGAGGATTATTATGAGTAATTGAAAGCATGTAATTAACCTTCCGTATCTATTAGCCATATTTCCTAACTATTAACCATATTTATTGTAGTTACTCTTGCTGGAAAAAGTCCACTAATACAATAAAGCAAGTATTACACAAATTTAGACGTGATTTACATATTCAGTAACCCATGAATCTCCATTGCTTTATGATTTTAAACTTTTGATGAGAATTGGTGAATACTTGAGTTTCTGAATTTGGTTTGTTTATTTTGTTTCTTTAGATATCTATTGAAGAACGAGCATTGATTAATGTGTACTGGAGAGACATGCACTGGTTTTGAGAGAGATCACTACGAGAAATCAGTATCATTCTTTCATCTTTATCCTTCCTTTCTTAATCATATTTTATCTTTTGGGAAACCTACTATCATCTCGATCTCATTCATATTATTATTATTATTATTATTATTATTATTATTATTATTATTATTATTGTGAAACTTCTAATGTGAATTGGTGAATCCTTATGTCCCAAAGAGAGAATAATTCTAATTATGTTTTAACACAATACATTTTCTCTGAGACCATCATCGACACTAAGGTTGCCATGGTTTTGCTCGTCGCTTCCATGATCTCAGTCCTTTCCATGACTAAGGCTACCTTGGTATGTGTGCGTAGAGCATTCATACAATGACCCATGAACTAGCATATATGTATGTATGTTTTTGTATGTACTGTTTGTCTTTATATTGTGGTGTAATTACTAGCTTATTTATCTGACAACAGTAGGAATTGTATAAATTTAAGTTGTTTTGGGTAATCATTCGAAACTAGCAATTTGTGTTTCAGTTACACATAAATAGCTATGGGCATTTTCATTTGATGTGATTATGATAAATAATTATTTTGCATTAAAATTAAAGGTAGGAATTCCATGTTTGGGAGTATGGAATTCGTGCCTTCAAATTGTAATCAGAACCAAAGTAGTTCAAAATTTTGATGACAATGTATGGTGAACCTTTGGTTGTAATATAATATAAAAAAATGATGAAAATGTATATTTCTGTAGCGTGTTTTTGATAGTTGCTCACTTTTATAACACAATAGGTGGTATGATTGGTGTTAATGATTTTAACTTGCATAATTATGGATGATCGAGATATTGGTTTGTTTTACTTTGAAATTAATGTGTTCTTTAGGATTTGAATCGATCATCGGAGAGAAATATTATTGATGTGCATACATTGGAATCCAAACACGATATTATTGATGTTTGATGTTCGCTTATTATTATCAAAGCCTTTGGTAAGCATTCCTTTACTATAACTTTTCTCCTAGACAACTTCTAATCTCTAATTTACTTCGTCATCATGCAGAACCAACAACAAAATCAGGGGGACTATCAGATGATCAGATGTAGGTTAACCCTAATTATAAGCATTCCTTCAAACTCCATTATATACGAAGAACTAGCTTTGTGGAATTTTAGTTTCAATACAATGTTTATTAATGTTTTGAGTTACACAACAACCAAACCAATGTCTAGACTTTGACTTAAAAACATATCAATAACTATGGGACCAATATAACTAAAACCCCCAAACGGCCTCGTAAGAGGCATAAACACCTTGCACGAGACCAATATAACTTGTAGGAACTGACCGTGTAGTCACGGGTATTTCGATTTGAGAATATGACTTGGGTTATTATTTCTAACTGATTTTGAATTCAGGTGCATGAAACCGACATGAAACCTAGCATCGTGGAATTCTTCAAGACATCTCATTGGAGTAAGAGAAAGGGTGATTTGATGAGTGATAAGTGCAAAGATACACATGTATATTTCAGTTCTTTCCCCCTTTTATCCTTTTGTATTTTATAAGACAAACCTTGTAATATAAGTCTTCTGACACTTCAACAGTCATAGCACATTCTTGGTCTCATAATGAAGAGCTGAGAAACTTGAAAGATAAGATATCATCTTATGAACAACTAAATGCCGCTGGAATAGAAGCTTTGAGAATTTGCAGACATTATTGGATCAAAATGGGATACTTTGGAGAAGTTATGGTGCGAAGAGTTCATCGGGTGGCTATCAAAATTCAAATGAAATCTGGTTAGTCTCATAGTCTCAAATTCTCTTAAAAGTTGCACCATTAAATAGAAAAATGGCCTGAAATTGCGGAAACAAGTAGACAAACGTAAAATGGCTTATTTTATGAGCTTTTTTAGTTAAATTGGTGGAAGGGATTTTCTGGTGGTTTGGTTTTGGAATTTGCTGGTGTTGGTGAGTTTATTTTAAATGTTAAAATAGGTTGGATTTAATGAATAAACAAATGAAACTATGTTAAAATTTTCTAAAATCCGTTAACATTCTAAATTGATTAAAAACATGCCGTTAGAGTATGAAAACGCAAAATGGCCCTGTAAGAGGCACTAACACCGCGCACGGGAAAAATGTAACTCGTAGTAACTGACCGCGTAGTAGTGGGACTCTCAGTTTGAGAATATGATGATAATTTGAAAATATCTAGATTATGCTTAAAAATTTGCTGTTAAAGGGTGAATATCCTAATCAACCCCCAAATGGCCCCGTAAGTGGCATGGACACCTATCATGGGACCAATGTAACTTATAGGAACTAACCGTGTAGTCACGGGTCTCCCGGTTTGAGAATATGACAATAATTTAAAAATATTTAGATCATTCTTAAAAACATACCGTTTGAGGGTGGAAACTCAAACCAGCCCCCAAACGGCCCTGTAAGAGGCACTAACATCTCGCACGTGGCCAATGTAACTTGTAGGAACTGTCCATGTAGTCACGAGACATATGGTTTGAGAATGCGATGATAATTTAAAAATATTAGACTTTAGCTTAGAAATATGCCGTTAGTGGGAGAAAACCTATAGTAGACCCCAAATGGCCCCGTAAGAGGCACAAACACCTCATACGGGACCAATGTAACTTGTACAAACTGACCGCATAGTCGCGGGTCTCTCTAATTGAGAATATGATGATAATTTGCAAAAATCAACACTTAAACTTAAAAACAAGCCGTTAAAGGGTGAAAACCTAAACCAGCCCCCAAACGGACCCGTAAGAGGCACGAACACCTCGCACGGGACTAATGTAACTTGTAGGAACTGACCGCGATTTGAGAATATGATGATAATTTGCAAAAATAACACTTAGACTTAAAAATAAGCCGTTAAAGGGTAAAAACCCAAACCAACCCCCAAACGACCCCATAGGAGGCACGAACACCTCGCACGGTACCAATGTAACTTGTTGGAACTGATCGCGTAGTCCCGGGTCACCCGGTTTGAGAATAGGACGATAATTTGTAAAAATCACACTTAGACTTAAAAACAACCCGTTAAAGGGTGAAAACCCAAACCAACCCCCAAACGACCCCGTAGGAGGCACGAACAGCTCGTACGGGACCAATGTAACTTGTAGGAACTGACCGCGTAGTCCTGGGTCTCCCAATTTGAGAATATGACAATAGTTTGCAAAAATCAACACTTAAACTTAAAAACAAGCCGTTAAAGGGTGAAAACCCAATCCAGCCCCCAAACGACTCCGTAGGAGGCACGAACACCTCACACGGGACCAATGTAACTTGTAGGAACTGATCACGTAGTCTCGAGTATCCCGGTTTGAGAATATGACAATAATTTGCAAAAATCACACTTAGACTTAAAATAAGCCGTTAAAAGGTGAAAACTCAAACCAACCCCCAAACGACCCCGTAAGAGGCACGAACAGCTCGTACGGGACCAATGTAACTTGTAGGAACTGATCGCGTAGTCTCGGGTCTCCCGGTTTGAGAATTTAACGATAATTTGCAAAAATCAACACTTAAACTTAAAAAGAAGCCGTTAAAGGGTGAAAACCTAAACCAGCCCCCAAACGACCCCGTAGGCGGCATGAACACCTCGCACGAGACCAATGTAACTTGTAGGAACTGACTGCGTAGTCCCAATTTGAGAATCTGACGATAATTTCCACTCCTACATGTAATTTTTTAGTTTTAGTAAATTTTTTTTTGTAAATTATTGGGTTACTAATATAATATCTTTTTTGTATCCTATTTTTTTTTGCAGGATAACAGTTTATCGTTGGCATTTATTCACGTGGAACACACAGAGAACTCAATGGTTTACAACAAGAGGTTTATTCATGATTTCATTTTTTTGTGTTATGGCTGTGTGGCCTTTTGTAGTTTTATTGTTAACTTTTATGGACGTGCAGGCTTTTGTAAGTTAATTGTAATATCTTGTGGTTGTGGGGGCTTTATGTTAGGTAGGTTTTGTATTAGCAGGTTTTGGAATGTCCAGAAAATAGAGAAAACTCTGTCTATTTTTTTTTGGCCTGTGAACTATTAAAGACTTGTAATATTTTGAAGTTTGTATGTACATTAGTTTATCAACAACGTGCAATATTTTTAATTTGTGAATTTTTGTGCTTTCAAATTATTAATTTTTTTTCTTTTTATAAAAAAATTGGCACAGTTCAAAACCGTGGCAAAAGTGTATCATATTTTGGCACGATTTTGAACTATGCCAAAATTTTTTAAACTGTGCTGAATCTGGCACAGTTAAAAACTGTGCCAAAAGTGTGCCAGAAATATCAAATTCTAGCACGGTTTAAAAGTGTGCCAGAAGTGTTCCTGTTTGGCCAAATCTGGCACACTTTTGAGCCGTGCCAGAAAAAAATGGCCATTTTGGAACACCTGATTCTGGCAGAGTTCAAAATCGTGCCAGATTTGATCTGGCACAGTTTTAAACCGTGCCAGATTCCTGTTTTTGGTGTAATGAACAATTCGCATAATCACGGGATTCCCGATTTGAGAACACGATGAAAATATACAAACTGTTAGACTTATGCTTAAAAATATGTCGTCAAAGGGTGAAAACGTAAAACAACCATAAAACGGCCTTGTAAGAGGCATGAACACCATGCACGGGACCAATGTAACCGTGGAAGCTGACAACTTAGTTGCAGTACTCCTGATTTTAGAACAAAAAAAATTAGCAAGGTGTTAGACATAGGATAAAAAACATGCCGTCAAAGGGTGAAAACATAAAATAGTCATAAAATGGCCTTATAAGAGGCACGAACACATCATACGAGGCAATTGAAACCCCCAGGAACCGACCACATAGTCACTAGACTCCCGTTTTGAGAACACGACAAAAACTTGAAAATTGCTAGACTTAGGCTTAAAAGATGTCGTCAAAAGGTGAAAACATAAAAAACCACAAAATGGTCCCATAAAATGTATGAACACCTCGTACGGGACCAATGTAACCTACTGGAACCGATCGCATAGTCACGGGACTCCCAGTTAAAGAGCACGACAAACAGTTAGACTTTCGTTTAAAAACATGTCATTGTAAAGGGTGAAAATGTAAAATACACACAAAACATCCTCGTAAGAGGCATCAACAGCCCGCACAGGACAATTGTAAATCGTAGGAACTGACTGCGTAGTCACGGGATTCCCGATTTGAGATCAAGATGAAAATTGGCAAACTGTTAGACTTTTACTTAAAAACATGTCGTCAACGGGTGAAAATGTAAAATAACCATAAAACAACCCCGCAAGAGGGATGGACACCTCGCACGGGACCAATGTAACCCGCAGGAACTGACCGCTTGGTCACGAGACTCACGATTTGAGAACACGACAAAAATTTGCAAAATGTTAGACTTTTAGGCTTAAAAATATGTCGTCAAAGCTTGAAAATGTAAAATAGCCACAAAACAGTCTCATAAGAGTTACGAACACCTCCCGCGAGGCTAATGTAACCTGTAGGAACCGATCGCATAGTCACGGGAATCTCGAATTGAGAGCACGATGATAATTTACAAACTATTAGACTTAGGCTTAAAAACATACTGCCAAAGGGTGAAAATGTAAAACAACCACAAAAGAGGCCCCTAATAGGCAATAACACCTTGCACCGGACCAATATAACCAGTAGGAACCGACTATTTTGTGAAGGGACTACCAGTTTGAGAACACGAAGAAAATTTGCAAACTATTAGACTTTTAACCATAAAAGCATGTCGTCAAATGGTGAAAATGTAAAACATCCACAAAACGGCCCCGTAAGATGTACGAACACCCAAAATGAGACCAACAGAACCCTTAGGAACCGACCGCGTAGTTACGGGATTCTTTTTTTTAGGACACGATGAAAATTTACAAATTGTTAGACTTAGTCTTAAAAACATGTCGTCAAGGGGTGAATACATAAAACAACCACAAAATTCCCGGTAAGAGGCACGTACACCTCATACGGGACCAATGTAACCTGGAGGAACCATTCGTGTAGTCATGGAACTCCCGGTTTGAGAACACGACAAAATTTTGCAAATTGTTAGACTTAGTCTTAAAAACATGCCGTCAAATGGTGAAAACATAAATAACCACAAAAATGGCCTCATAAGAGGCACACACACCTCTCACGGGACTAATGTAACCCATAGGAAACGACCGCGTAGTCACAGGACTCCCGATTTGAGAACACTATGAAAATTTACAAACTGTTAGACTTAGATTTAAAAATATGCCATCAAAGGGTGAAAATGTATAAGAGCCACAAAACGGCCCCGTAAGAGTCAAGAACACATCGTACCAGACTAATGTAACTCGCACGAATGGACGGCTTAGCTACGGGACTCTTGGTTTGAGACCACGAAGAATATTTGCAAACTTTTAGGCATTTAGCTATAAAAGCAAGCAGTCAAACGGCGAAAACATAAAACAACCACAAATCGACCTTGTAAGAGGCACGGACACCTCATAGAGACCAATGTAACCCATAGGAACCGATCGCTTAGTCGCGAGACTCCCGATTTGAAAATATGGAAAAAATTTACAAACTCCAAGACTTTAATGCTAAAAAACATGTCGTCAAAGTGGAAGCACAAAACATCCACATAATGGCCACATAAGAGACGCGGACACCCCACATGGGACCAATATAACTAGCAGGATCCAACCGCATAATCACGGGAGTCACAGTTTGAGAACAGGAAGAAAATTTGCAAATTGTTACACTTAGGTTTAAAAATATGTCATCAAAGGGTGAAAATGTAAAATAACCATAAAATGGCCCGGTAAGAGGCACGAACACCTTGCATGGGACTAATGTAACCCGCAAGAAATGATGAGCTAGTCAGGGGACTACCGATTTGAGAGCACGATGAAAATTTACAGACTGTTAGACTTAAAAACTTGCTCTCAAAGGGTGAAAATGTGAAACAGCCACAAAACGGACTCGTAAGAGGCACAAACATCCCTATATAGGACCAATGTAACCCACGGGAACCGACCACGTAGTCACATGACTCCCGATTTGAGAACAAAGTGAAAATTTTCAACCTATTAGACTTATACTTAAAAACATACTGTTAAAGGGTGAAAAGAGCAAACAACAACAAAATGGTCTTGTAAGAGGCATGTACACCTCGCACGGGACAATTATAAGTGGTATGAACTAACTGCATAGTCACGGGACTCCTGTTTTGATAACATGATGAAAATTTGTAAACTGTTAGATTTAGGCTTAAAAACATGTCGTCAAAGGGTGAAAATATAAAACAACTACAAAACAGCAACATAAAAGGCACGAACACCCCGCATGCGATAAATATAACCCGTAGGAATAGACCGCGTAGTCACAGAACTTCCAATTTGAGAACATGATGAGAATTTGAAAACTATAAGACATAGGCTTAAAAACATGTCGTCGAAGGGTGAAAACATAAAAATCCACAAACGTGCCCATAAAAGGCACTAACACCTCGCACGGGGCCGATGTAACTCGTAGGAACTAACCACATAGTTACAAGACTCCTCATTTGAGAACATGAAGAAAATTTGCAAACTATTAGACTTTGACTTAAAAATATGCCGTCAAAGGATGAAAATCTAAAACAACCACAAGATGGCCCCAAAGAGGCACCATCCCGCACGAGACCAATGTAATTCGTAGGAATTGACTGCATAGTTACGGGACTCCTTGTTTGAGAACACGATAAAAATTTTCAAAATGTTAGACTTAGGTTTAAAAACATGTCATCAAAGCGTTACAACGTAAACAACCACAAAACGGCACCATAAAAGGCACTAACACCCCACACTTGACCAATGTAACCCCTAGAATAGACCACATAGTCACATAACTTCTAGTTTGATAACATGATGAGAATTTACAAACTGTTATACTTAGTCTTCAAAACATGTCATCAAAGGGTGAAAACATAAAAAAGCGAAAAACTGGCCCCATATGAGGCACGAAAATCTCACACGAGGCCAATGTAACCCGTAGGAACCGACCGTGTAGTCAAGAGACTCCTGTTTTGAGAACACGACAAAAATTTGCAAACTGATAGACTTACGCTTAAAAACATGAGGTCAAAAGGGTGAAACATAAAACAACCATAAATGGCCCCATAAGAGGTACGAACACCTTGCACGGAACCATTGTAACTAGTAAGAACCGGCCGCGTAATCACGGAATTTTTAGTTTGAGAACACATTGAAAATTTTCAAATTGTAAGACTTGGTCTTAAAAACATGCCGTCAATGGGTGAAAATATAAAACAGCCATAAACCGGCCCCATAAGAAGGACCAAAACCTCGCACGGGACAATCGTAAATTATAGGAACTGACTACGTAGTCACAAAATTCGTGGTTCAAGATCACGATGAAAATTTCCAAATTATTATACTTAGGCTTAAAAACACGTCGTCAATGGGTGAAAACATAAAACAACAACAAAACGGCCCCGAAGCGCACGGGACCAATGCAACCCGCAGGAACCGACCGCTTAGTCACGAGACTCTCGATCTCCGAACACGATAAAAATTTGCAAACTATTAGACTTTTAGGCTAAAAAACATACCGTCAAAGGGTTAAAACATAAAATAGCTACAAAACGGCCTCTTAAGAGTCACGAACACCTCATACGGGACCAATTTAACCTCTAGGAACCGACCGCGTAGTCACGGGACTCCCAGTTTGAGAAAACAATGAAAATTTATAAACAATGAGACATGGTCTTAAAAAAATGCCATTAAAGGGTGAAAATATAAAATAAACACAAAACGGCCCCGTAAGAGGCAAGAATACCTTGCACTGGACCAATATAACCCGCAGGACCCGGTCACATAGTCACGGCACTCCCATTTTGAGGACACGAAGAAAATTTGCCAACTATTAGACTCTTAGCCGTACAAGCATGCCGTTAAATGGTGAAAACGTAAAATGCCCATAAATGTCCTTGTAAGAGGCACGAATAACCCACACGAGATCAATGTATCCCGTAGGAACCGATCGCATAGTTACGGGACTCCCTGTTTGAGAACACGATGAAAATTTGCAAACTATTAGACTTAGGCTTAAAAACATCTCGTCAAAGGGTGAAAAAGTTAAACAACCAAAAAACGACATCATAAGAGGTAAGAACACCCTGTACGGGACAATTGTAAACCATAAGAATAGACCGTGTAATCATGAAACTTCCAAATTGATAACAAGATGAAAATTTGCAAACTGTTAGACTTAGGCTTAAAAATGTGCCATCAAAGGGTAAAAACATAAAAAAGCGAGAAAACATCCTCGTTGGAGGCACGAACACCTCGCACGGGACCTATGTAACCCGTAGGAACTGACCGCGTAGTCAAGGGACTCCTGTTTTGTGAACATGATGAAAATTTGTAAATTGTTAGACTTAGGCTTAAAAACATGTTGTTAAAAGGGTAAAAATATCAAATAATCACAAAATGGCCCCATAAGAGGTAGAAACACCTTGCACGGGACCAATGTAACCTACAAAAATTGACGGCATAATCACGAGACTCCCGATTTGAGAATATGTTAAAAATTTGAAAAATGCAAGTCTTACACTTAAAAACATCCTGTCAAAGGGTGACAACATAAAATAGCCACAAAAAGGCCCCGTAAGAGGGATGGAAACCTCGCACGGCACTAGTGTAACCCACAGGAAATGACCACGTAGTCATAGGAACTCGATTTGAGAACACTATGAAAATTAACGAACTGATAAACTTTGGACTAATAACATGTCGTCAAAGGGTGAAAACGTATAACAACAACAAAATAGCCCCAGACCAATGTAACTCATAGGAACCATCTGCTTAGTCAAGGGACTCTCAATTTGAGAACACAAATAAAATTTGTAAAATATTAGACTGTTAGCCATAAAAGCAAGCCGTCAAATGGTAAAAACATAAAACAACCACAAAACGGCCTCATAAGAGGCACAAACACCTCACACGGGACAAATGTAACCCATGGGAACCGACTGCTTAGTCGCAGGATTCCCAATTTGAGAACACGGCAAAAATTTTACAACTGTTAGACTTTTAGGCTTAAAAACATATCGTCAAAGAGTCAAAACATAAAACGGCCACATAAGGGCCACATAAGAGTCATAAACACCCCTCACGGGACCAATGTAACTACTAGTAACCGGCCACGTGGTCACGAGACTAACAGTTTGAGAACACCATGACAATTAGCAAACTGTCAGCCTTAGGCTTAAAAACATATTGTCAAAGGGTGAAAACATAGAACAACCACAAAATGGCCCCGTAAGAGGCACGAACACCCCGCACGGGACCAGTGTAACCCGCAGGAACTGACTAGATAGTCACGGGACCCCAAGTTTAAGAACACAGTGAAAATTTACAAGCGATTAGACTTAGGCTTAAAAAATGCCATCAAAGGGTGAAAAGATAAAAACCTTGCACGGTGCCAATGTAACCCATTGGATCTGACCACATAGTAACGGAACTCTCGGTTTGAGAACGCAATGATAATTTACGAACTGTTAAACTTTGGCTTAAAAATATGCCGTCAAAGGGTGAAAACATAAAACATCATCAAAATGGCCTTAAATAGGCACTAACATCCCTCACGAGACCAATTTTACCCATACGAATCGACCGTGTAGTTACGGGACTCCCTGTTTGAGAACATGACGAAAATTTACAAAATATTAATGTAGGCTTAAAGACATGCCATCAATGGGTGAAAAGAGAAAACAGTCACAAAACATCCCCTTAAGAGGAAAGAACACCTCACACGGGATAATTGTAACCCTCAAGAACCAACCGCATAGTCACGGGACTCCCAATTTGAGAACACGATGAAAATTTGAGAACAATTACACTTAGGCTTAAAAATATGCCGTTAAAGGGTGAAAACATAAAGCATCAATAAAATTGCCACATAAGAGGCGCAAACACCACACACGGGACCAATGTAACTCATAGGAACTGACCGCATAGTTACGGGCCTCTCGATTTCAGAACACGTTGAAAAATTGTAAAATGTAAGACTCTAGCTTAAAACATTTCGTCAAAGGGTGAAAACATAAAATATCCACAAAAAGTCCCCATAAGAGGCACGGAGACGTTATACAGGACCAATGTCACCCCCTAGAACCGACAGCGTAGTCACGGGACTCTCGGTTAGAGATCACGACCAAAAATGACAAACTTTTAGATTTAGGCTTAAAAACATGCCGTCAAAGGGTGCAAACATAAAACAACCATAACACGGCCCCATAAAAGGCAAGAACACCTCGCAGCGGACCAATATAACCCCCAGGAACCGATCACATAGTCACGAAACTCTCAATTTGAGAACACAAAGAAAATTTGCAAACTATTAGACTTTTAACCTTAAAGACACCCATCAATTGGTGAAATGTAAAACAACCACAAAACGGCATTGTAAGAGGAACGACCACCTTGCACGGACCAATGCAACCTGTAGGAACCGACCGCTTAGTCACGGGAGTCCCGATTTTAGAACACGATGAAAATTTGAAAACTGTTAGACTTTTAGGTTAAAAAACATGTCGTCAAAGGGTAAAAACAAAAAATGTCCCCCATATAGCCACGCAAGAGTCACGAACACCCCGCAAGGGACCAACGTGACCAGCAAGAACCGAACGCGTAGTCACAGGACTCAGAGATTGAGAACACGTTAAAAATTTACAAATTGTTAGACTTAGACATAAAAACATGTCATCAGTGGGTGAAAGCATAAAATAGCCACAAAACGGCCCCATAAGAGGCATGGACACCTCCCACGGGACCAATGTAACCCGCAAGAACTGACTGCCTAGTCACATGACTCCCGATTTGAGAGCATGATAAAAATTTACAAACTGTTAGACATAAAAACATCTCGTTAAAGGGTGAAAACATAAAACAAGCCCAAAATGACACAGTAAGAAGGACGAATACCCCCCACGGGACCAATGTAACTCGGAAGAACCGAATGCGTAGTCACGGGACTCTCGGTATGAGAACACAAATCAAAATCGCAAACTATTAGACTTAGGCTTAAAAACATGCTATCAAAGGGTGAAATGGTAAAATAATCACAAAACGGACCCGAAAGAGGCACGAACACATCGCAGGGACAATTGTAACCTGTAGGAACCAACCACGTAGTCACAGGACACCCGTTTTGAGAACACGATAAAAATTTACAAACTGTATGACTTTGGCTTAAAAACATGCTGTCAAAAGTTGAAAACAAAAAAAGCCACAAAATGTCATCGTAAGAGGCACGAACATCTCGTAAGGGACCAATGTAACTTTTAAGAACCAATTGTGTAGTCACGGGACTCTCGGTGAGAGAACACGTTGAAAATTTGCAAACTGTCAGACTTAGGCTTAAAAACATGCCGTCAAGGGTGAAATCATAAAAAAGCCACAAAACGATCTAATAAGAGGCACGAACTCGTCGGACGGGACCAATGTAACCCGCTGGAACCGATTGCATTATGAGGGGACTTTCGATTAGAGAGAACGATAGAAACATGTCGTTAAAAGGGTGAAAACATAACACAAGAAAAAAATGACCCCGCAAGAGGCACGGAAAACTCGCATGGGACCAATGTAAATTGTAGGAACCGACCTCCTAGTCCCTAGACTCCCGATTTGAGAACATGACAAAAATTTGCAAATTGTTAGACTTTTAGGCTTAAAAAATGCCGCCAAAGGCTGAAAATGTAAAACAACGATGAAACAGCCCCGTAAGAGGCACGAACACCTCGCACGGGGCTAATGTAACCCATAGAAATCGACCACGTAGTCACAGTACTCACGGTTTGGGAACAAGATGAAAATTTATAAACCGTCAGACTTTGTCTTAAAAACATGTCGTCAAGGGTTCAAAATGAAAACAATCACAAAATGGCTCGATAAGAGGCGACACACCTCCTACGGGACCAATGTAACCTGCAGGAACCGATCGTGTAGTCACGGGACTCCCATTTTGAGAGCATGACGAAAATTTACAAACTGTTAGACTTAGGTTTAAAAACATGTCGTCAAGGGGAGAAAACATAAAATGACCCCATAACTGTCAAAGGGTGTAAACATAAAAATCCACAAAACGGCCACATAAGACTCGCAAAAACCTCGCACGGGGCCACTATAACCCGTAGGATCTGATTCCATAGTCACGGGACTCTCGGTTTAAGAACACGATGAAAAATTATGAACTGTTTGACTTTGGCTTAAATACATGCCGTCAAAGGGTGGAAACACAAAACATCCATAAAATGGTCCTAAAAAGGCACTAACATCCCTCATGAGACCAATGTTCCTCGTAGAAATCGACCATGTAGTTACGGGACTCCCTGTTTGAGAACACGATGAAAAATATGCGAACAATATACTTAGGCTTAAAAATATGCCATCAATGGGTGAAAACAGAAAATAGTCACAAAACAGCCCCATAAGAGGCAAGAACACCTCACACGAGAAAAAATTATCCGTCAAGAACAAATCGCAAAGTTATAGGACTACCATTTCAAGAACACGATGAAAATTTGAGAACAGTTACACTTAGGCTTAAAAACATGTCGTTATAGGTTAAAACATAAAATAGCTACAAAATTGCCCCATAAGTGGCATAAACACCTCGCACGAGACCAATGTTACTCGTAGGAACTGACAACATAGTCACTGGGCTCTCGGTTTGAGAACATGTTGAAAAATTGTAAAATGTAAGACTTTAGCATAAAAACATGTTATCAAAGGGTGAAAACATAAAACATCCACAAAACGACCCCATAAGAGGCACGAACACGTCGCACGAGACCAATGCAATCCACTAGAACTGACTACATAGTCACGGAATTCCCGGACAAACTGTTAGACTTAGGCTTAAAACATATTTTCAAAGGGTGCAAACATAAAACAACCATAACACAGCCCCATAAGAGGCAAAAATTCCTCCCTCTGGACCAATGTAAACCGTGGGAATTGGCCGCCTAGTCACATGACATACGATTTGAGAACACGAAATTTTTTTGCAAACTATTAGACTTTTAACCTTAAAAGACACCCGTCAAATGGTGAAAATATAAAACAACCACAAAACGGCCGGCCCTGTAAGAGGAATGACCACCTTGCAAGGACCAATGTAACCCGTAAGAACCGACCGCTTAGTCACGGGAGTCCCAATTTTAGAACACGATGAAAATTTGAAAACTGTTAGACTTTTAGGTTAAAAAACATGTCGTCAAAGGGTAAAAACATAAAATGTCCCCCAAATAGCCACGTAAGAGTCATGAACACCCCGCAAGGGACCAACGTGACCAGCAAGAACCGACCGCGTAGTCACAGGACTCACAGATTGAGAACACGTTGAAAAATTACAAATTGTTAGACTTAGGCTTAAAAACATGTCATTAGTGGGTGAAAACATAAAATAGCCACAAAACGGCCCTGTAAGAGGCATGGACACCTCCCACGGGACCAATGTATCCCGCAAGAACTGATCGCCTAGTCACAGGACTCTCGATTTGAGAGCATGACAAAAATTTACAAACTGTTAGACCTAAAAATATCTCGTTGAAGGGTGAAAAAATAACACAAGCAAAAAATGGCCCCGTAAGAGGACGAATACCCCCCACGGGACCAATGCAACTCGCAAGAATTGAGTGCGCAGTCACGGGACTCTCGGTATGAGATCACAAATCAAAATCGTAAACTATAAGACTTAGGCTTAAAAACATGCTATCAAAGGCTGAAATGGTAAAACAATAAAAAATAGCCCCGAAAGAGGCACGAACACATCGCACGGGACAATTCTAACCTGTAGGAACCAGTCACGTAGTCACAGGACACCCGTTTTGAGAACACGACTACAAACTGTATGACTTTAGGCTTAAAAACATGTCATCAAAGGGTGAAAATAAAAAATGCCACAAAATGTCATTGTTAGAGGCATGAACACCTCGCAAGGGACCAATGTAACCTATAGGAACCAACTGCGTGGTCATGAGACTCTCGGTTTGAGAACACCTTAAAATTTTGCAAACTGTAAGACTTAGGCTTAAAAACATGCCGTCAAAGGGTGAAATTATAAAAAAGCCACTAAATGGCCCAAAAAGAGGCATGAACTCGTCAGACGGGACCAATGTAACCCGCTGGAACCGATCGCATCGTCCGGGGACTTTGGGTTAGAGAGAGTGACAAAAATTTGCAAAATGATAGACTTAGGCGTAAAAACATGTCGTTCAAAGGGTGAAAACATAAAACAACCACAAAATGACCCCGTAAGAGGCACGAACAACCCGCAAGGGACCAATGCTAATCGTAGGAATCGACCTCCTAGTCACGAGACTCCCGATTTGAGAACACGATGGTAATTGGGAAACCATTAGACTTAGGCTTAAAAACATGTCGTCAAAGGGTGAAAACATAAAACAACCACAAAAAGGCCTCGTAAGAGGCATGAACCCCTCGCACGGGACCAATGTTACCCGTATGAACTAATTACGTAGTCACAGGACTCTCGATTTGAGAACATGTTGAAAATTTGCAAATTGTAAGACTTAGGCTTAAAAACATACCGTCAAAGGGTGAACACATAAAAAAAACACTATAACCCGCTGGAATCGACCGCATAGTCATGGCACTTCCAGTTAGAGAGCATGACAAAAGTTTGAAAAATATTACAGTTAGGCTTAAAAATATGTCGTCAAAGGGTGAAAATATAAAGCAACCACAAAATGACCCAATAAGAGGCACGGACAGCACGCACGGAACCAATGTAAATCGTAGGAACCAACCGCATAGTCATGGGACTCCCAGTTTGAGAACACGTTGAAAATTGGCAAAGTATTAGACTTAGGCTTAAAAACATGCTGTCAAAGGGTGAAAACATATAACAACCACAAAACGACCCGATAAGAAGCATGAACACCTCGCATGGGATCAATGTAACTTGGAGGAATCAACCGATTGGTCACATAAAAATTTGCAAAATGTTAGACTTTTAGGCTTAAAAAATGTCTTCAAAGGTTGAAAATGTAATACAGCGACGAAACAACCCCGTAAGAGGCAAGAACACCTTGAACGGGGCCAATGTAACTTGTAGAAATCGACCACATAGTCACAATACTCCCGATTTGAGAACAAGATGAAAATTTACAAACCGTTAGGCTTAGTCTTAAAAACATGTCATCAAGGGGTCAAAATGAAAATAATCATAAAATGGCCCAGTAAGAGGCAGAATAACTCGCATTGGACCAATATAACCTACAAGAACCGACCGTGTAGTCATGAAACTCCCGATTTGATAACACGCTGAATGAAGTGTGCGCTTTTGTTCAAATACAACAATTATTTAATTAAACACCGTTTTTCAATTAAATCCTAAAACATGCATCTAGATGATTTATCAATTAAAATAAGTATAGCATGTGACACAACATATCAGGAAAAATCTTCGCAGGGCAAAACCATATTATTTTCACTATAATTTGTAATGAACGGTTTACACGGATTATACTAAAAATAAGTGTCACATACGAATATACCCGTAGGTGTCGGTTCCGATGTCGTTGGCTGGAATCTCCCGCAAGAATTCCAGATGTTTAGCAATGAAGAAGATACCGGCTTCGCCACAAAATAATCCAATTGAGTGTATAAGACCTCTTGAAGGTTTAGAAATGTGCGCTTGATGAATGGGAATTAAGTGTGCATTTAAAGAGGCGTAAAGTCTTAAAATAATGAAGACAAATGCCTTAAAATGATGAAGATAAGACCCTTAAAATGATGAAGACAAAGACCCTTAAAATGATGAAGACAAAGGCCTTAAAATGATGAAGACAAGACCCTTAAAATGATGAAGATAAAGGCCTTAAAATGATGAAGACAAGACCCTTAAAATGAGGAAGACAAAAAAAATAATGAAGACTAAAAGGAGATTTGCGTCACTTCATCATTATTTTTCTTCTCCATTTTCAAAAGGCCATAACTTCTTCACCGTAGCTCGGATTGAGGTACCATTTCTCCCGGTATCTTCGTGGCGTCGATCTCTTCAACTTTCTAGTTGACCAGTCCTCCGGATGGTGACTGTAAAATTTACCAAAATGCCCTTGAACTTTCATATCGAGCCTTCTTTCACTGTTTTGACTTCTCTTGCGTACCACTTGCATAAAGTGCCTAAAATCGTGGAACGTGAAGTGATTGAGGCCGATGTGGGACACATGATGGAGATGTTGAATGCTTGATTCCCGAAATTCGAATTGAGGCCGTCGTATGAGATCGTGTAGAGACGTGCCGAATGTAGCGGTATTAGACATACAAACTGTGATCTAGGAAAATAGAAAATTCCTAGATACTAGACGGACATTTATAAAATTATTTCCTTACAAATCTCCCCCTATGTCTATGCCGGTACATACATAAAAATCCGAATTATGCAATCTCCCAAAACAAATGACATATGATAATATCCCCATTAAACGCTCAAACTGAGAATACTAAATGATATGTCTTCAATCAAACATCTTCAAATCTTATCACTTTAGAAACTCTCAAAGCTTTTCTCATCAAGGTGTGCAATCCAATAGATATCAACTTTGTACCTACACACATGAGATAAAGCAAATACCCGTGACACGCAACAGTTTGAAATATAATGATATGCAAAAATCAAAGATCAATTGAGTTTAAGCAAATCATAGATAAATCAACAAGATTTTCTCCCCCATAATTCATTCTCCCCCTTTTTATGATGTCCCCAAATAGACAAATATGAGAAGCATAAACATGGAAAATGTCACAAAAAAATGTTCTATTTTTTAATTGTTTCAAATTTTTACTCAAAATATACAACAAAGAATCAAAAAATCTTCTATTTTTTTGAATTTTTTTATTTTTTTTAAAATATACAACAAAGAATAAAAGAATCTTCTTTTTTGATTTTTTTCTTTTTTTTTAATTTTTTATTTTTACCCAAAATATATAACAAAGAATCCCACAATGAAAGAACACAAAAACAACCAAGTCGATGATAGCATAAATGTAGGGGTGTGAACACATTCGATAGGTAAATAAACTCAATCAATCATATGTGCACGATGCATACGTGTACTCCTAACGAATGAACATCAAAAGTATCCTTAGGTGTAAAAATAGTTGAATTTAGATGACATCGTCTTAATCAAATCAACAAATCAAAGTAAAAGTGATTTGCACACCAATAAGGTCCAAAACTATTTAGCGTTTTTTAAATATTTTCAAGGACGTGCAAACCCGTTTAAATTTTCCAACCAAACTCCCTCAGATATATTTTCTTTTAGAGGTGATAAACTAAATTCTCAAACTTTGGAGAATTGATGGTGAAACCTAATGGCCCATATTTGGCATGTATTTATTTTTATTGCCATTAAATTTTTTGGGTTATTTTAACCTCTTTGGACCCCAGATAATAAAATTTCTCAATTTTTTAGGTCAATTTTAACGGTGGCTTTTGCGCAAAGGATATATATTTACCTTTCGCAGCCCCTCCCCGTTATAAAAAACATAGTCTTACCAAAACGGTTATTACATGCACACCTTTCTTATCAAGTTTTATCACGCTTGGTTCATTTTAAGGATAAGATTGAAGTGAAAACACCCAACCAACATATGATAAGAAAAGAACAATATTCAAACAAATTCGTGCATGTGTGCAATAAAGGAAATAATGAGTCAAACATGTAGGAAGTAACACTTAATTACATCTTAATGACTCCAAACATTATAAAGCACAAAAATGACAAGATATATTGTCTCAAAACACTATCAAATAGTCATATGAATAAATGAAATGAAATTGTGACTTGGCTATCTGAAACGCTCACTCATAAAAGGTGCAAAAACAAAAATCTTTTTGTTCTTTTCTAAAATTTTTATAAAGAGAAAATCTTTTTGTTCTTTTCTAAAATTTTATAAAAAGAAAATCTTTTTGTTCTTTTCTAAAAATTTTATAAAAAAATAAAATCTTTTTGATCTTTTCATTTTTTTAATATAATATAAAAGTAATAATAATACACAAGATACAGTCTAGTAATAGGAATCATATGATGTAAACATGACAAAGCATACTATCTTAGACACGGACCATCCCTTTAGTCAACTGTGCAAATCCCTAAAGATTTTCTAAGACACTCGAATCTAAGGGCATCTAAAGGTTTCGTGAAAATATCAGCTAACTGACGGTCGGTGGGAATGTAACTCAGGGATACGACTTTCTCTTCAATAAGCTGTTGTATAAAGTGCTCACGTATCCTGATGTGCTTTGTGCGCGAATGCTGGACTGGATTGCGAGATATGTGTATCGCTCTCGTGTTATCACAGGAAATGGTCATGGTGTCGTGTGAAATCCCATAATCCTCCAGCATCTGTTTCATCCACAAGAGTTGCGTGCAACAACTCCCGTCGACGATGTACTCAGCCTCCGCAGTGGATAAAGAGATGGAGTTTTGCTTCTTGCTCAACCAGGAGACAAGTGCAGAACCAAAATAAAAACACCCATCAGAAGTGCTCTTACATCCATCCACATCCCCGGCCCAATCAGCATCTGAATAGATGAACAAACGGTTATTGGTATCAAGGTAATACCAAATACCATATGAGAGAGTCCCACTCACGTATTTGATAATACGTTTTAGAGCAAGTAAGTGAGACTCTTTCGGGGATGCCTGATATCGCGCACAGACTCCAACACTAAAGGCAATGTCGTGATGACTAGCAGTCAAGTAGAGAAGACTACCTATCATACTTCGATACAAGGTTTGCTCTATGTCCTTACCTGAAGTGTCCTTACTAAGCTTGATAGAAGTACTCATAGGTGTAAGAGCATGATTAGCGGAGTCTAAACCAAATTTCTTCACTAGGTATCTATAATACTTGGATTGAGAGATGAACATCCCATCCTCTAGCTGACGAACCTGGAGACCAAGGAAGAATGTAAGCTCACCTACCATGCTCATTTCAAACTCACTTTTCATCTCCTCCTCAAAGTGGTGAGCATGCTCGGGGCATGTGGATCCAAAGACTATGTCGTCCACATAGACTCACGCAACCAAAATAGCACCATCATCTCTCCTGATGAACAACGTCATATCAACTCCCCCTCTATTGAAGCCACGGGATAAGAGATAGGAAGTAAGCCTCTCATACCAAGCACGGGGTGCTTGCTTCAAACCATACAAGGCTTTCCTTAGATAGGGTCTTCAAACCCTTTTGGTTGAACCACATAGACCTCTTCCTGTAGAATGCCATCTAGAAAGGAACTCTTGACATCCATCTTACATAACTTGAATCGTAGATGACATGTGATGGCGAGTAGTAAGCGAACGGACTCAAGTCTCGCAACAGGAGCAAATGTCTCCCTAAAGTCTCCCTCAATCTGCGTGTAGCCTTGAGCGACCAACCGAGCTTTATTTCTTATTATGGTACCATTTTCATCCATTTTATTCCTGAAAATCCACTTGGTACCTATCACATTAGTCTCACTAGGTCGGGGGACTAGGTTCCAGACATTGTTCTTTTTAAACTGAAGCAACTCATCCTGCATAGAAGATATTCAGTGTTCATCTTTGAGTGCTTCTTTGTGAATCTTGGGCTCGACTGTGGACGTGTAGCAAAAATGGCTAACAACATTCTCTAACTGAGCATGAGTCTTGACCCCTAAGGTGGTTTCTCCAACAATGGAAGAAGGATCATGACTGTTTCGAACCCAAGCAGGTGTGTCCCCTAACACAGGAGTAGAGTCCACAAAATGTGGGTGAGGGACAAGTAAATCACTGTCAGAAAAGTCCTCATCCCCAAATTGAAGGCTAGAATTAATAAACGCGGAAGGTTCTCCATCTTACACGGTGACCTTTATTGACTCCATAACCTTGGAGCTCTTTAGGTTAAAGACCCGGTATGCTCTACTATTTGATGAATATCCTAGAAATATTCCCTCATCACTCCGGGAGTCAAACTTTCCTAATTGCTCTATATCCCGTAGGATGTAGTATTTACTCCCAAAGACACGAAAATATGCTAGGTTGGGTTTCTTGCCAGTCCGCAATTCATAAGGTGTCTTAAATGTGTATGGACGTAGGTAGACCCTATTCACCGTATGGCATGCAGTAGACACTGCCTCTGCCCAAAATCTCCTAGCAACCTTACGACCTAGAGGCATAGATCTAGCCATTTCTTGAATCGTTCTATTCTTTCTCTCAATAATCCCATTTTGCTGAGGAGTTTTCACAGAAGAAAACTCATGTTTGATTCCAAGACTGTCACAGTAAAGATCAACCTTTGTTGCTTTAAATTCTATGCCATTGTCACTTCATATCCTGTCAATAGTGACACTGTGTTGATTTTACAGGACACGGCACTTGGTCGTTAAAAACTCAACAGCATCTGATTTCTCTCTGAGAAAACCAACAATCCAATATCTGGAGAAATCGTCTACTATCACGAGGATATACCTCTTACCAGCCAAACTCTCAGTGCAAGTAGGACCCATAAGATCCATGTGAATTAACTCATGCATATGAGAGGTGGTAATGGAATACAGCTTCCGATGGGGACTACGAATTTGTTTTCCCAACTGACAGGGTCCACAAACCGTGGAAGTAGGCTTTCCAAGAGATGGTAAGCCACGTACTAGGTCCTTTTTATCTAAATGTGACAAATATCTTACGTTCACGTGACCTAGACGCTGGTGCCACAGATCTATAGGAGTGATTGTGGCGCTCTTGCAGACAAGTGAGGATGTGGGCAAAATCCCATAGCAATTATCTTCTATCCTCACCCCTTTCACTAAAAGTTTACCGGATTGATTATAGTCATTACACACGTCCAGGTCAAACTTTAGGCAAAGTCATCGTCATACAGCTGGCTAATGCTGAGAAGGTTTGCCTTCAAACCTTTGACGTACAAAACGTTCTCTAGCTTAGGAAATCCTAATAAAACTACTGTACCTCATCCAACAATACTAGATTTTCTCCCGTCTCCAAAGGTGACTCTTCTATCCTTATAATCCTCTAGGTGGGTAAAAAATGAGACATCACCTGTCATATGTCTGGAGCAACCACTATCAAAATACCACTGTGAGGTATTATGTACTTTGAAAGCGACATGAACAAAAAGGGCCTTTTCGTCTTTCTTAGGCACCCAAGACGTGGTAACCTTTTGTATACCCTTGTTGTTGTTGATTTTAGTCGGAATGCGAGAAGAATTCACTGACGGTAAAGACATCCGTCGAAATTCCTCCATCAAACTCTGTGATGTGGCAGCTAAAAACTCAACACGCTCTCTCAGATTGGAAAAATCATCAGAATGATGTGGTGGAGCGGTAGTACGTCCTGTTCGACCCAAATTATAGCAAAATTCCCTGAGGTGGCCATTTCTTTTGTAATAAGTACAAAAGAACACAATATTCGGTGGACCTTGGTTTGCTTTTCTTAGTCGAACTCTCCTACGTGGTTTTTGACAATGGCCATATGGAGTCGTAGTAAACTCAGGAATCGGTCCAGGTGCGATTTTGGATATGGTGGAACCATCATAACCTATTCCTTACCTATCACCAAAACCTAAAGCGGGGCTGAGGAGCATATTTCCCATCTTTCTAGATCTATCCTCGATTTGTACCTTGACTTCTCGAGCTCTCTCAAGATCATGAGTAAGCTGGGTAACCAGGGCTTCAAGTTTCTTCCGAGTTTCCATGGAGGAATGGATCTCACTTGTAAGACTAGCCACTTGATTAGTCAAGTCCCTTATCTCTTTCTTAAAACCATTCTCTCTCTCTCTAAACAAACTCTCTTTCTCAATAAAGGCAGATTCTTTTTCTCTCAAGGTAGTGCAGGTGGAGGATTCTTTCTCTCTCGCTTCTTCTAAATCTTCTTTTAGAGCGGTGATCCTAAGAACTAGCGCTTTGTTACACTTTTTGGTTTTAAATGATTCATTATATAATTCAGCGTAGACGCGTTGAAGATTACACTCGTTCTCACTTGCATCATCCCCCCCCCTCACTCACATCGTTCTCACTATCGAGGAGTCCCTGTGAAGTAGCATCCTCATCGTCGTGAGGAGCACTAGACGTATGACTAGCCATGAATGCGTTGAAGTTACATTCATGCGGTGACTCATCTCCAGAGTCCATCGACTCGACCTCACTGTCGTCACTAAGGGTAGCATTTAGGACAGCTTTATTTTTTTTCTTTTGCAAGTCTATTCAGTCTAGTGGCACACTCAAAAGCTCTATGTCCCTTTTCGTCGCACTCATAGCATCTCTCACCATCTTTAAGAGGGTATTTAAAACCTTTTTCATTTTTCTTATTTTTCTCAAAAATCTTTTTATCTTTGTGAGAATTTTCTTAAATTTTTTTGCAAATAGAGCCAAATCATCTAAATCAAAATCACACTCCGAATCTGACGTTTCTATTTATCTTTTTCTAGATGATTGAACTTTCTTTCTTGCCGAACCCTCACTTTTTCTAGCTTGAGCATTAAGTGCAATACCCTTATCTTTCGGTTTAAAGGTTTTAGGAAACATATCAATTTCATAAGTTTGTAAGTCTCCTACAAGTTCCTCCAATTTAAGCGTGTTTAGATTTCCTATAGAATTTAACACAGTGACTTTGGGATAAAACGCTTAGGAAGTGATCTTATAATCTTTTTAACAACTCTAGCATTAGGAATTTGTTCACCAAGATTAAAACTAGTGTTAACAATATCAGATAACCTAGCATAAAATTCATCAAAACATTCAGTCTCAAGCATGGTGATAGTTTCGAATTGAGTTGTTAAATTTTGTAGTTTAGATTCTTTTAGAGCATTAGTTCCTTCATGAGTGAGTTGCAAAATATCCCATGCCTCTTTTGACGTGGAGCATGTCATAATTCGTCAGAACTCGTCAGGAGTGACGGATCCGAAAATAGCACTTAAACCCTTAGAATTAAAAGATGACCATTTAAAATCTTCTTCAGTCCAATTAGTAATAGATTTTAAATTAGTCACGTTATTAGCAGTGATAGAGGGAGGTGTCGACCCCTTTTCTACTAAAATCCAAACATGTTCATCTATGGCTTTTAAGGCAGATTTCATGCGGGCTTTCCAGTAAGCATAGTTAGACCCGTCAAAAACTGGCATTTTATTGTACAATTTCCCCATTGAACACGCCCTTTTTTAAAAATCAATTTTTCAGAAAATTGATATCTTAGAAAATTTTTGCAGAAAATTACACGGTATAATTGTGTAATTGGATCTAATACCAATTTGACGAGTGAACTTTTGTTCAAATACAACAATTATTTAATTAAACACCGTTTTTCAATTAAATCCTAAAACATGCATCTAGATGATTTATCAATTAAAATATATATAGCATGTGACACAACATATCAGGAAAAATCCCCGTAGGGCAAAACCATATTATTTTCACTATAATTTGTAACGAACGGTTTACATGGATTATACTGAAAATAAGTGTGACATACGAAAATACCCGTAGGTATCGGTTCCGATGTCATCGGCTGGAATCTCCCGCAAGAATTCCAGATGGGCAGCAATGAAGAAGATACCGGCTTCTTCACAAAATACTCCAATTGAGTGTATAAGACCTCTTGAAGGTTTAGAAATGTGTGCTTTGATAAATAAGCTTTTTGTGTATCGTTGTTGAAAGCTAAGTTAGTCAAAATCCTCAAATACCTACAAAATATATATCAAACTCAAGTGTAGAGTGGTTTTTCTAATTTTTTTTTTATGTTTTTCAAATTTTAAAACAAGTAGGTGAGGAGAGGTGAATTAACTCTAAACTAATATAAGAGATGAAATTAACAAACTAACTAGTGTGCCAAATAAGACTAAGTAATAACAATTGAGATGAATTTAAATTTTAGAAAAATTCAAGGAATGAAACTTAACCACCACTTTATCAATTAAATGTGTTAATTATTCTAGTATATTAATTTTCCAAATATTAATTCATCTTATCAATTAATTCTCATCAATTGACAAAACAAACTAATATAATTTAGTTAATCTAATTTTCATTCCCACAACTCAATTGAATAATTGATTTAGAAGTATTATATTAATCACTCGCTAGAATAGATCCATATAATAAATCTTAAATCAAACAAAATATTAATGTATGAGTAAAATAAAATTTAATATAATCTAATTAGTGGGTCAAACTATCTCTAGTTTGAATCCACAAATTAAGAGTATATTAGATTTTAATTCTTTCTCAAGGATAGTTTACCATTTCTCAATGCATAAACTCAAGTAGGATCGAAAAGAAAAATTAACTAAATGAAACAAAGTAGACTAGATTAATTAATACATTCAATTAATTATATGGGGCTTCATTTCACTCCTTGAATGGAGTGATTAGCCAACCATAGTCATAATTCAATTATTAACAATCTAATAAAACTTACTAAAAAATATTAAAGAGAAAGATAGAAGAGATTCAAACTAGCATATAGGAGAGAAGCAATTGCACTTATATTCAATCCAATATTCACTCAAGTGTGTACAATTTTTCTCTTCTAATTTTTCTCTCTAGAATTCACTAATTTTTCAATCTTTATCCTCTAACTTTCTCTCTCTACAAATTACTATGTATTTGATGATGAGTCCCTCTAATGGTGTCTTGAGTCTTCTTTTATAGTAGATGCATGGAACACATGGGGCTAAGGGGTATTTTGGATAGACAAAGGTGGAAGAGGGTGTGTAAGGTATTGGGTGAGGGTTTATTTAGGAATTTAATGAAGGGTGCATGTGGTTTGGGTGTGAGGTCATGATAGTGGGAGAATGAGGGTATAAAATCTGATTTGGTATAAGGGTAGTTTGGGTAAAGGTTAAAAGAGGTTAGTTGGGGTAAAATGGGTAAAAGGGTTTAAGTTGGTTTTAAGTGGGTTAATTGGTTGTCTTGGCTTGAGTTATTTTGTTTGGTAGGTGATGAAAACATTTTTGGCTTTGGAGAGGTTGGCTTGAAAATGGGTTTTGGTGAGGTGGGTTTGGGTTGGATGGATGTCGGGTTGAAGTGGGTCAGCAGGTGGCGGGTAGAAGAAGGGCTGGTGGTGACACCGAAATTTCGCGGCCGGAGCAAGGAGTTGGAGTTGGAAGGTACCTCCGGCGGGTTTGGGTTGTCACTGGACGGGTTAAGGCAGGACATCAAGGGGTCGAACATAGGCTGCGTGGCCGGAGTTAGGAGGTTGGGTCGCACCGAGGTAAGGGTGGGTCGGTTGGATCGCGCAGGCTCCGGCGTGTGGGTAGGAGACTGGTCGACGGAGCAGAGGGGGTTTGGCGGGTTCCGGCGGTGGGTGTTGGGTGCACCGGAGGTAGTCGGGTTCGTCGCCGACGTGGGAGTGGGGAACGGGATAGGTGCTGGTTGTGGTTATCGTCAGGGGTTTGGGTGGTAAGGTTGGCAGATGGGTTTGTTTGGGTAAGAGAGAGAGAGTGTTAATGGTGGAGATGGTGTTGTTTGGCTATGGAGGAGGGAGAGGGTGATGGGAGGTTGAAGAAGGGTTTGGTTTGTTTTGATGTGGTGAGGGTGTAGATGATAGGGTGAGGATGAGTGTGTGTGAGTGTAGGGGAGTTGGTGTGTGGGTGAGTTGGGTTATGGGTTATGTGTGTGTGTGTCAAATTGTGACCCCTAAAATAACAAAGACTCAACTAAAATTAATAAAACTAAAAACAAAAAATAAAAAATAAAATCTAACTAAAATAAAACAAATAAAAATAAAAAAAATATTAAAAATTAAAATCCTAAGCTATTAAAAACTAAAATAATAAAACAAAAAAAATGAAAAATCTAATAAAAACTAAAGTCCTAACAAAAAAGTAAAATCTAATAAAACTAAATTCCTAAAAACTAATCCTAAAAATTCCAATCCTAATAAAATAAGATAAAATAAAATAAAAATTAAAACTAAAAACTTAATAAATTCAAAATAAAATAAAATAAAATAGAAAATAAAACCTAGGAAATACTAAATAAATCTAAAAGAAATCCTAAAAATAAAAATGACTCAAACTAAAAATCTAAAAAATAATAAAATGACACAAACAAAACACACACATGCTTGGGGTAAGTTTGAACTAGGTTTAGGCTCGGGTTAGGGTATGGGAGAGGGAATTAGCTCCATTCTAATTGCAATTGGCCTCGAAATGTAGCTTTTGACACCTCAACTGCAGTTAAGCCTGCATGGCAAACATTTAAGCACACAAGACCCATATTGTCGAGAATTAGCAACTAAAATACATCTATTTGGGGTATAAATTGTACAGTTTTGGGTGCTTATCACACCACCCCCAAACAGAGCGTTGCTAGTCCTCGAGCAATAAGATAGAGAGAAAGAGAAAGATAAGAAACCAAAAGTGTACCACTTTCGCGGGCACTTGCGATTGCACTTAGCATGTGCAACAAGCCTTTAAACCTATAGGTTGCCCTACAGGACGAGTTGTGTCTCGTGAGGGTTTGCAGGGAATATACCCACAAAAATCTTATTTAAAATGATTTATTGAAATGAAGTCAATCCCTTATTAGACGTAGAATAATCGCACAATCCATCACATGATAAATATTTTCAGAAATACAAGCTAGAATTTGTAAAAGTTTAGCTAAGTAAATACTCAAGGCACATCCTTTCTAGAACTCAACGTGTTTAGTGTGAATCAGTCAAAACGGGTCGAGTATCACGAGAGTAATTCCTAGATGGCCTTTTCGAAATCAACGCTTCAACTTCAAATCTCACGGATATATCTCTCTCAAAAGAACTCTCGAGATTTGGGTAAGTGTATCGCTCTTGTGTGTGAGGAGGTGAGTAAATGTAAGCAAGTTACATAGTAAAGAATGAACATATAGGAAGAAAAGTGATCTCAGGAAAGAATGCTAATCACTTAAGTGAGAACGTCGAGTTATTCACCACGTCGACTTTCATTTGCCCGAACACCTAGAGGAAATATGGATGATAATGGGTGAGGGGAAAATGAGATGGGAAGGATATGATGATATGAGGTAGGATGGTGTATGATGGATGTAAAATGGATGAGCGAGAAGAGTGTACTATACTTTAGGCACAAATGTCTTTATTACTAACTACAAACTCTCTTTCTTTTCTTTTCTCTCTATTTTTTTTTTCTTTTTTCTTTTTTTTTTCTTTTGCTATTTTTTTGTTTTTCTCTCTTTTTTTTTCTTCTTTTTCTCTCACTTTTAAAACTAACAATGAAGATATTTACATTTGAAATTACACTCTTTTATTTGAAAATGATGATGGATGATATAAATGGAGGTGATAGGTGATGGTGTGGGGAAATATATGGGAATATGGAAGAGCATGGGAATATAATGGGTGAAGTGAATGGAAATGTATTATGAGGGGAAAGTGGTAGGTTTATGGATGAAAATCTAGTATTTGGGACAAATTTCAAGACACGCATTTCTTACAACTCAAAAAATGATGTCGTTCTCAGTGATCAAACCAAAATTTTATGAAAGATAATGATATCATGCAACAATTTAAGTGCGGACCCAAAGAAAGTTGAATAAACTTGTGACTCGAAGATTGCGTAAAGTTCTCTGAAAGGGTGAAAGGCACAAATCTCACGGGATAAAGTCTGTACTAGTGATCCTTAAGGTTTTCTTGAGAATTATAGTACTCCTCAACTCTAAACCGTAGTGACGTAATAAGTGCGCAAATTTTGTTGAGTCTAAGAATTCATGGTGTAACATGCCTTGTTATGTATTACATAAGCTATTTAGAAAAAAATATTCTCTAGCTTGATTCCTAGACTTAAAAGGACGGATGATTGAAAATTCACATCAATAAATGAGATGAAAGAAACTGCATGAAATTTTAAAAATCAGGTTCAAAAATTAATTTTTTTTAAAAGAGGTACAATTTTGATAAAATTCCCACCCCCAAACAAAAAGGAACATCATCCTCGATGTTAAGTAAAATGATTTTTAAAATGAGAGCATAAGGTAGGAAAGAATTTACCAGAATGAACCGCTAATGAAGTGGACAAATGAAGCCAAGAATAAACCTGAATAAATGATAAGAAAGCATGAGAAAGAATAGGGTGATGTGAAACACCACCCCCAATTAGGATAAGACTCATACTCAGAAAAAGAGGGTTACCTCTCGGTAGCGCTAAGTTTAACGTCTTCAGCCAGACCGATGGGAACTGACCCAAAAAGAGATGATAAACGAGGAGAGAACGGGGCAGAAAAATCGGGGGATAAGAATTACCCCCAAATAAGACTGAACGGTCAGTCTTCATAAATGGGGTCAATAAGGTCAATCTATTCTATGTGAGTGGAGCCGAGATCCAAGAAGGGCTTCAAGCGTTGACCATTGACCTGAAAGAGGCTACCATCCTTGGGATTTTGCATGGTGATGGCACCAAAAGGGGTTACTGACTCAAGAATGAAGGGTCCAGACCACCTAGTTTTCAATTTCTCGGGAAAGAGATGCAACCGAGAATTATACAAAAAAACTTTTTGACCAGGGTGGAATTCTTTGCGCATGATACTTTGGTCATGGATCCACTTCATCTTGTCCTTATACTTCTTTGATAAATCATAGGCATCATTTCTGATTTCCTCCACTTCATTAAGTTACAGCTTTATATGGACACCTGCCTCATCAATATCGAAATTAAGGGCTTTGACGGCCCAATAAGAATGATGTTCAAGCTCGACAGGAAGGTGACAAGGCTTGCCGAAGACTAAGCGATAAGGAGACATGCCAATTGGCGTCTTGTAAGAAGTACGATATGCCCACAATGCATCGTTCAAGCGTAAGGACCAATCTTTCCTATTAGGATTGACGGTTTTTTCAAGAATTTGCTTGATCTCGCGATTGGAGACCTTAACTTGACCACTAGTCTGTGGGTGGTAAGAGAGACCAACCTTGTGGGTAACACCATACTTTTTGATAAGGTGTTCAAAGACTCGATTACAAAAATGTTTACCCCCATCACTAATGAAATCTTTGGGGGTACCAAAACGCGTGAAGACATGCTCTTTGAGAAATTGGACCACAACTCGATGGTCATTGGTGCGGCAGGCAATTGCTTCTATCTATTTGAAAACATAGTCAACAGCAACTAGAATATAATGAAAACCATGAGAGGAGGGAAATGGTCCCATGAAATTGATACCCCACACATAAAACATTTCAACAATGAGGATGGGTGTGAGAGGCATAATATGGCGACGAGAGAGAGGCCAAGAGTGTTGGTAATTGGAACACGCCTGACAATATTGATGGGCATCGCGAAAAAGGTAGGCCAATAGAAACCACTTTGCAAAATTTTGGCAGCAGTTTTCTTGGAACCAAAGTGTCCTCCACAAGCACTATTGTGGCAAAAGGACAGAATACTGAGTTGTTCACACTCGGGAACACAACGACGAATGACTTTATCGGGGCAATACTTGTAAAGAAACGGGTCATCCCAAGAGTAAAACTTCACATTTGCCATGAATTTGGATCGATCCTGTTTCGACCAATGATTAGGAAGTTGATCGGTAATAAGAAAGTTGACAATATCAGCATACCAAGGTGAAGTGGAGACGAAAAAAAGTTGTTCATCGGGAAATGACTCAGAAATGGGAACATGATCACAGTCAGACGTGCCAGTAATGCGAGAGAGATGGTCAGCAACAACATTTCTGCAACCTTTTTTTTCGCGAATTTCAAGGTTAAACTCTTGGAGTAAGATAATTCACCGTATCAATCGGGGTTTGGAATCCTTCTTATGAAGAAGGTGCTTAAGGGCAGCATGGTCAGTATACACGATGATAGGGGAATCTATGAAATATGAGCGAAATTTATCAAGAGCAAAGAGCATCATGAAGGGTTTTGCTAGCATAAGAGATGACATGTGGGAGTTTGTCAACTTTATGGCCAAGCACGACACCAAGTGAAAAATTAGAAGCATCACACATGAGCTCAAAGGGGAGAGACCAATTGGGAGGTTGCATAATAGGAGCGAAAGTGAGGTCAGCTTTTAGGCGCTCAAAGGAAGCAAAACATGCTTCATCAAAGATAAAGGGACATCTTTGGATAAAAGGGTTGTCAAAGGTCGCGCGATTTTAGAAAAGTCCTTAATAAAGCGTCGGAAGAAGCCCGCATGTCCTAAGAAGGAACGAATGTCCTTAACAGACTTAGGAATGGGGAGTGAGGAAATCAAGTCGACTTTTTCTTTATCGACCTCAATACCGGAGTTGGAGACAATATGACCTAAAATAATACCCTTTTTTTTTACCATGAAATGGCATTTTTCCCAATTGAGGACCAACTTCTTTGCTTGACAACGCTGAAGTACCATAGTGAGGTGAGATAGGAATTTTTCAAAGGATGAACCAAACACAGAAAAATCGTCCATAAAGACTTCGAGAAAATGCTTTACCATGTCACTGAAAATACTTGTCATACACCGTTGAAAAGTCGTAGGTGCATTGCAAAGGCCAAAGGGCATACGAGAGTACGCAAATGTGCCAAATGGACAGGTAAAGGTAGTTTTTTCTTGGTCTTTAGGGGCAATGGGTATTTGGTTGTACCCTGAATATCCATCAAGGAAGCAGTAGTAAGCATGGCCCGCCAAGCGTTCAAGCATCTGGTCAATGTATGGGAGAGGGAAGTGGTCTTTGCGAGTGACAACATTGAGCTTTCTATAATCAATACAAACACGCCAGCCAGTTTGTATGCGGGTAGGCACAAGCTCATCGTCATTATTTTTGACAACGGTGACTCCAGACTTTTCAGGCACCACATGAATGGGACTGACCCATTGGCTGTTGGAAATGGGGTAGATAATACCAACATCAAGAAATTTAAAAATTTCAGCTCGAACGACCTCTTTCATTGCCGAATTGAGTCGGCATTGTGGCTCACGAGAAGTCTTGGTATTTTCCTCTAAATGAATGCGATGACTACAGCCATTGGGACTGACACCTTGAATGTCAGAAATGGTCCACCCTAAAGCAGTGCTATGTTGAGTGAGAGTGTGGACCAATTGCTCTTCTTGATCCGGTGTCAAGTCAGAAGCAATAATGACGAGGTGATGTTGGTTTGGGCCTAAGAAGGTATATTTCAACTCAGCAGGTAATGGCTTAAGCTCCAAACTAGGTGGTGGCTTAAGAGGGGCATCGGACTCAGACGCAGAAACAGTGTCCGAGAGAATATCGGGATAGGGGTTGACTGGGTTATCCACAGAAAGAAGAGTATCGACAAGGAGAGGCTCAAATGGAATAACCCAAGTAGAAGTGTCCAGCAGTGGTGTAGAATCTAACAAGGCATTGACCTCGGAGATAGAAGAATCAATATCAAAGTCGGACCCAAAGTGAGCCAAACATTGGTGGATAGGATCTTCTGGGTATGTGGTATCCAACATCTCTTGGACTAAGGAGTCAATCATGCATACCTCAGCAATGGAATCAACATCGGCCGGTTATTGCATGAGGTGGAAAATATTGACTTCGACGGTCATATTGCTGAAAGAAAGATTCATTGACCCATCTCGACAATTGATGATGGCATTGGCAGTTGCCAAAAAGGGGCGACCCAAAATGATATGAATATTGGTTGGGTCGGGAGCAGGAGTGTCTAAGATGATGAAATCCAAAGGGTAGTAAAAGTCTGACACTTTCACCAAAACATCTCCAACGATTCCTTTAGGCACTTTCACAGAACGATCCGCAAGTTGAAGAGTGACCCGTGTAGGTTTCATGTTTTGTAAACCTAACTCAAGGTAGAGAGAGTAAGGTATCAAATTAACACTAGCTCCAAGATCAAGCAAATCACGAGTAGTGAATTTATCTCCTAACATGCAAGAGACAGTGGGACGACCAGGGTCTTTATATTTCACAATACCATTCTCATGGATGAGGGACGTGGCTTTCTTAGTGACAAAGGCATCACGAGGCACATTCGTCCGTCGTTTGACAGTGCACAAGTCCTTCAAGAATTTTTCATAAGAAGGAACTTGTTGGATCGCGGTGAGGAATGGAATGTTTATGTGAACATTATGAAAAACTTGCTTGATCTCATCAAATTGTTGAGCTTTCTTTGTTGGGGCCAACCTATGAGGGAAGGAGGCTTTAGGGAAAAAAAGCAGTGGTGGCCTCAGTAGGTTTAGAGGCATTATTGTCGGTGGATTTATGGGATGGTGGGACCTTAGGGAGTGGTTCTAATGGACAATTCTGGGTGGGTGGGATTGGAACATCATAGGGAGTGACAATACCATTATCAAACTGTTTACCGGATCGTAGAGTACTCACCGCTTTCATGTCTGCTTGGTATATGGGTGGAGTGGAAGGGGATCCAACCTCATAAGCCGACTCCTTTCCATTCCCCTTAGGATTAGGAATGGGTTGACTCGAAAAATGACCTTTCTCTCGCTCGAACTCAAACTGATTAAGACGTTGCTCAAGCCGTTGGATGGCTTGAGTCTGTACTTGGGTGGTTTGTTGTTGAGTCGTGATGAATTGGGTGAGAAGATTATCGATAGAGTAGGTGGATGATTGAGGTGGAGGGGCATAAGGGGGTTGGGGGACCAACTCGCGGTTAGAACTAAGCTGCTATGAATACTGGTAGGACGGAGGTGGGACAGGGACAATTTTATGATTGGGGTGGGACGATCCTCCTTGGGGGACAAAGGATGATGGATGGTTTTGTTGGTGGTAAGGAGCATGGTGGTGTTGGATAGGAGGGCGATGTTGCCTTTGTGGGTTTTGATGAAACCCTGGTGGCCCACCAACATGTTGTTGTGGTTGTGATGGAGAAAGGTGTTTGTCGTACTTATAAGACAAATATGGATGGTTCCTGTTATTCGGATTGTAAGTAAACGACGGTGGTGTGGGTTTTCGAGTGGTATAAAAGGCACATGCTTGGGCTAGAGTGGGTTCGGGATCATCTTGAATAAGGGGGCACAAATGAGATAAATGATCATGACTTAAACATACATGGCATGAAGGACTAGACTCGTTGACATTCATCACTTGTTTAGAAAGAGAACAACTGAGAGCATCAACAGTCTTAGTAAAAGTGTTTAAGCCATGGAGCAAGGATTTAAAATCGGGATCATTTTTAACCTCATAAGTGCTACCTACTCGTGGTGGCTCGGATCTCGAAAATTCATTGGTGCCCTCCCAATCTTGGGAGTCATCGCCTAATTCAAGGAGAAAATTGTAGGCGGCAGTGGGAGTTAAGTGCATGAATTTGCCTTTGTGCATGGACTCAATTATGGTGCGAGTGGAAGGAATGAGACCATTGTAAAAACTATGGACGAGGCGACTCTTCTCGAGACCATGATGTGGACAACTATTGATATAATCTTTAAAACGGCCCCATGCTTCACAAAATTGCTCGGTGGGATTTTGGCAAAAATCTTGAATGGCTTGGCGCACCTCATTGGTCTTACTTATGGGATAAAACTTACACATGAACTTCTTCACAAGTTGTTCCCATATAGGGATAGAATCTGGTGACAAGGAATGTAGCCACATGGATGCTTTATCATGGAGAGAAAATGGAAACAAGCGAAGAAGAACATTTTCTTCATATCAATTTTGATTTTTGAAAGTAGCGCAAATCGTGAGAAATTTTCGCAAGTGAGTGTAGGGAGACTCACACTCAAGACCATGGAAATTGGGCAACATGCAAATGGTCGCCGGGCGAATTTCGAATTGATCCATCAGGGTGGGTGGAAGAACTATGCAAGATGATGGGGTAGCCGTTATCGGGGCAAAATTGTCTCTTAAGGCACGCTCTTCAGCCATGGTGGGTGGATGAATGATGGGATTAGAGATGTCAACTCGGGGACAACTCAAAGTGATCAGTGGAATGGAAGAAGTAAGGGTAACACTTGGTTCTCCTAAAGTGGAAGGACAGGAGAAAGACTACGGGAACGAATTAATCGATGATTAACTCGGTTCCACGTGGGCATGCAAAGAGGGATTCTTTTTTATTTTTTTTTATTTTTTTTTTGAAAATGAAAATATTTTTGGAGTTTTGTTTTTGTTATGGAAAGAAAGAAAATATTTTTGTGAGGTTTTTATAAAAATAAGAAAATAAAATATTTTTTGATTTTTTTTTGGAAGAGAAAAGGGTGGGGGAAAATTTAGACTCTAAGAATTTGGACGAATTCACTAAAACGGACTACCGAAAAAAGGAATTGGACACACACAAGTAAAGTTAAAATCCCTACTAGCACATAACCAATTTTTTATCTTGAAAATTAATGAGAGGGGTAGTCAAATTTTAATGAAATCCGCGGGCGATAAAAATCACGGAATTTATATGAGTGATCGCCTTTTGCTAAATATGTGTTCCTACTTTAATCACAAGATGCCAAGATGCTTGCTACAGAGATTCGCCACAAAGCTACTACTACGAAACGATCGTCCGGTACAACGCTGGGGACAACACAAACCCGTTTTACTGGGCGACCGCACTTAAAACCCAGTTTCCCTAGACACTTCCGTGCTGCAAAGCGAACCGTTTGAGGGTTTGCCCGGTGGAGAGGACTCTACGGGTTATCCTACAAGTCAAAATGATCAAAAAGGAGCCTACGGACACCGTATCCAATGGGGCTATCTAGTTGATTGATTTTACATTAGTGATAGCTAGGGTAGCACACAAAGGATAAGTGATTGAGTCGGGTGATGAAATCCCTTCTCGTGAGTGACTGGTGTAGGTATTAGTCAATTTAATTCATCATTCCATTCAAAATTAAATGCAAGAATTAAATCACACAAGAGCACGGAGGAGCACACAATATATGAACTCGCTAACAAGAGGGCGTGAGGGTTTAGAAATGTACCTCCCACGATTTTTAGGCCGTGGGGTGCCGAATATGTTGAGTCGACCGGGGGAAGAACACGCCAATCTCAGTCGTCCCCGGGAGTCCGACCGACCCAAGGTAGAGAGGCTTCTAAATCCACGCCAATGGACGCCCTCTCTCTACCTTGTCTAGTTTCCCTATCACGCTTTCTTCAATTATTAAAAATTTTAAATGAAAATGAAATGGTGTCTCTATGCACCGCAATACAAGAAAGATAATAAAATCCTAAATACAAGCCTTCTAAAATTAAAAAAAAAATGGTACTAAAATTGAAAAATGAAATACAAGTGAATCTCAAAATTTGGAAATCCTCTCAAGTACGTCAAGCTCCACTGATCGGCAATGGCGCCATTTGATAACTAAGCTTTTTGTATATCTTTGTTGAAAGCCAAGTTAGTCAAAATCCCCAAATACCTACAAAATATATATCAAACTCAAGTGTAGAGTGGTAAGTAAGGATGTCAATACTAATCTAAGGTGTGAACATGCTAAACATGAGAGTATTATGAATATAATTCACTTGATCACGTTTTTTTTTACTTTTGGATTTTTCTAATTTTTTTTTTATGTTTTTCAAATATTAAAACAAGTAGGTGAGGAGAGGTGAATTAACTCTAAACTAATATAAGAGATGAAATTAACAAACTAACTAGTGTGCCAAATAAGACTAAGTAATAACAATTGAGATGAACTTAAATTTTAGAAAAATTCAAGGAATGAAACTTAACCACCACTTTATCAATTAAATGTGTTAATTATTCTAGTATACTAATTTTCCAAATATTAATTCATCTTATCAATTAATTCTCATCAATTGACAAAAAAAGCTAATATAATTTAGTTAATCTAATTTTCATATCCACAACTCAATTGAATAATTGATTTAGACGTATTATATTAATCACTCGCTAGAATAGATCCATATAATAAATCTTAAATCAATCAAAATTTTAATGTATGAGTATAATAAAATTTAATATAATCTAATTAGTGAGTCAAACTATCTCTAGTTTGAATCCAAAAATTAAGAGTATATTAGATTTTAATCCTTTCTCAAGGATAGTTTACCATTTCTCAATGCATAAACTCAAGTAGGAATGAAAAGAAAAATTAACTAAATGAAACAAAGTAGACTAGATTAATTAATACATTCAATTAATTATATGGGGCTTCATTTAACTCCTTGAATGGAGTGATTAGCCAATCATAGTCACAATTCAATTATTAACAATCTAATAAAACTTACTAAAAAAAATTAAAGAGAAGATAGAAGAGATTCAAACCATTATATAGGAGAGAAGCAATTGCACTTATATTCAATCCAATATTCACTCAAGTGTGTACAATTTTTCCCTTCTAATTTTTCTCTCTAGAATTCACTAATTTTTCAATCTTTATCCTCTAACTTTCTCTCTCTACAAATTCCTATCTATTTGATGATGAGTCCCTCTAATGATGTCTTGAGTCTTCTTTTATAGTAGATGCATGGCACACACGGGGCTAAGGGGTATTTTGGGTAGACAAAGGTGCAAGAGGTTGTGTAAGGTATTGGGTGAGGGTTTATTTAGGAATTTAATGAAGGGTGCATGTGGTTTGGGTGTGTGGTCATGATAGTGGGAGGATGAGGGTATAAAATCTGATTTGGTATAAGGGTAGTTTGGGTAAAGGTTAAAAGAGGTTAGTTGGGGTAAAATGGGTAAAAGGGTTTAAGTTGATTTTAAGTGGGTTAATTGGTTGTCTTGGCTTGAGTTATTTTGTTTGGCAGGTGATGAAAACGTTTTTGGCTTTGGAGAGGTTGGCTTGAAAATGGGTTTTGGTGAGGTGGGTTTGGGTTGGATGGATGTCGGGTTGAAGTGGGTCGGCAGGTGGCGGGTAGAAGAAGGGCTGGTGGTGACGCCGGGATTTCGCGGCCGGAGTAAGGAGTTGAAGTTGGAAGGTACCTCCGGCGGGTTTGGTTTTTCACTGGACGGGTTAAGGCAGGACATCAAGGGGTCGAACATAGGCTGCGTGGCCGGAGTTAGGAGGTCGGGTCGCACCGAGGTAGCGGTGGGTCGGTTGGATCGTGCAGGCTCCGGCGCGTGGGTAGGAGACTGGTCGGCGGAGCAAAGGGGGTCTGGCGGGTTCCGACGGTGGGTGTTGGGTGCGCCGGAGGTAGTCGGGTTCGTCGCCGATGTGGGAGCGGGGAATGGGATAGGTGCGGGTCGTGGTTATCGTCAGGGGTTTGGGTGGTAAGGTTGGCAGATGGGTTTGTTTGGGTAAGAGAGAGAGAGTGTTAATGGTGGAGATGGTGCTGTTTGGCTATGGAGGAGAGAGAGAGGGTGATGGGAGGTTGAAGAAGGGTTGGGTTTGTTTTGATGTGGTGAGGGTGTAGATGATAGGGTGAGGATGAGTGTGTGTGAGTGTAGGGGAGTTGGTGTGTGGGTGAGTTGGGTTATGGGTTATGTGTGTGTGTGTCAAATTGTGACCCCTAAAATAACAAAGACTCAACTAAAATTAATAAAACTAAAAACAAAAAATAAAAAATAAAATCTAACTAAAATAAAACAAATAAAAATAATAAAAATATTAAAAATTAAAATCCTAAGCATTTAAAAACTAAAATAAAAAAACAAAAAAAAATGAAAAATCTAATAAAAACTAAAGTCCTAATAAAAAGTAAAATCTAATAAAACTAAATTCCTAAAAACTTATCCTAAAAATTCCAATCCTAATAAAATAAGATAAAATAAAATAAAAATTAAAACTAAAAACTTAATAAAATCAAAATAAAATAAAATAATAAAAATAAAATAAAAAATAGAAAATAAAACCTAGAAAATACTAAATAAATCTAAAATAATTCCTAAAAATAAAAATGACTCAAACTAAAAATCTAAAAAATAATAAAATGACACAAACAAAACATACACAGGCTTGGGGTAAGTTTGGGCTAGGTTTAGGCTTGGGTTAGGGTACGAGAGAGGGAATTAGCTCCATTCTAACTGCAATTGGCCTCGAAATGTAGGTTTTGACACCGCAACTGCAGTTAAGCCTGCATGACAAACATTTAAGCACATAAGACCCATTTTGTCGAGAATTAGCATCTAAAATACATCTATTTGGGGTATAAATTGTACAGTTTTGGGTGCTTTTCACGCTTGATGAATGGGAATTAAGTGTGCATTTAAAGAGGCATAAAGTTTTAAAATAATGAAGACAAATGCCTTAAAATGATGAAGACAAGACCCTTAAAATGATGAAGAGAAAGACCCTTAAAATGATGAAGACAAAGGCCTTAAAATGATGAAGACAAGACCCTTAAAATGATGAAGACAAAGGCCTTAAAATGATGAAGACAAGACCCTTAAAATGAGGAAGACAAAAAAAATAATGAAGACTAAAAGGAGATTTGCGTCACTTCATCATTATTTTTCTTCTCCATTTTCAAAAGGCCATAACTTCTTCACCGTAGCTCGGATTGAGGTACCATTTCTCCCGGTATCTTCGTGGCGTCGATCTCTTCAACTTTCTAGTTGACCAGTCCTTCGGATGGTGACTGTAAAATTTACCAAAATGCCCTTGAACTTTCATATTGAGCCTTCTTTCACTGTTTTGACTTCTCTTGCGTACCACTTGCATAAAGTGCCTAAAATCGTGGAACGTGAAGTGATTGAGGCCGATGTGGGACACATGATGGAGATGTTGAATGCTTGATTCCCGAAATTCGAATTGAGGCCGTCGTATGAGATCGTGTAGAGACGTGCCGAATGTAGCGGTATTAGACATACAAACTGTGATCTAGGAAAATAGAAAATTCCTAGATACTAGCCGGACATTTATAAAATTATGTCCTTACACTGAAAATTTAAAAACTGTTGGACTTAGGCTTAAAATCATGTCCTCAAAGGGTAAAAATGTAAAACAGCCCAAAACGGCCCCTTGAGAGACACAGACAACTCGCACGGGACTAATGTTACCCACAGGAATCGACCGCATAGTTAATGAACTCTCAGTTTGAGAGCACGATGAATATTTACAAACTGTTAGATAAAAAAATGCCATCAAAGGGTGAAAATGTAAAACAACCACAAAAGCTCACAGTAAGAGGCAAGAACACCTCGCATCGGACCAATGTAAATCGCAAGAACCTAACGCTTAGTCACGGGACTCCCAGTATGAGAAATCGATGAAAATTTACAAACTGTTATACTTTAATCCTTAAAAGCATGCCATCAAATGGTGAGAATGTAAAAAAATCCACAAAATGGCCCCGTAAGACTTACGAATACCTCGCACGGGACCAATGTAACTCGTAGGAATTGATCGCTTAGTCACAGGACTCCTTGTTTGAAAATACAACAAAAAGTTGAAAATTATTAGACCTAGTCTTAAAAACATGCTATTAAAGGTCAAAAACATAAAACAGTCACAATATGGCCCCAAGAGGCACGAATACCTCGTTTTGAGAACACGATAAAGATTTGCAAATTGTTAGACTTCAAGGCTTAAAAACATGTTGTCAAATGGTGAAAATGTAACATAGCCACAAAATGGCCTCGTAATAGGCATGAATACCCAACACGATAGAAATGTAACCTAGAGGAACCGATCGCGTAGTCACGGGACTCCCAATTTGAGAACACCATGAAAATTTATAAAATGATAGACTTAGGCTTAAAAACATGTCTTTAGAGGGTGAAAATATAAAACAAGCACAAAATGTCCCTGTAAGAGGCACAGACACCTCGTAGGGAGCCAATGTAACCCGTAGGAACTAACCGCGTACTCATGAGACTCTCGATTTGGAAACACGATGAAAATTTAAGATCTATAAGACATTGGATTAAAAATATGCTGTCAAAGGGTGAAAATGTAAAAAAGCCACAAAACGACCTGGTAAGATGCTCGAACCCCTCGCACGGGACTAACGTAAGCATTGGAACCAACCGCGTAGTCACAGGACTCCCCGTTTGAGAGCATAATGAAAATTTACAAACTATTAGACTTACACTTCAAAATATGTCGTCAATGGGTGACAACATAAAACAACCATAAAATGGCCCCGTAAGGGGCAAGAACACCTCGCACCAGACCAATGTAACCCATAAGAACCGACCGCTTAGTCACGGGACACCCGATTGAAGAACACGAAGAAAATTTGCAAACTATTAGACTTTTAGCCTTAAAAACAAGCCGATATTGGTGAAAATGTCAAAAAGCCACAAAACGGCCACATAAGAAGCACAAATCCCTCGCAAGGACCAATGTAACCCACATGAACCGACCTCTTAGTCGCGGGACTCCCAATTTGAGAACATGGCAAAAATCTGTAAACTATTAGACTTTTAGTCTTAAAAACATGTCATCAAAGGGTGAAAACATAAAACGGCCACAAAACGACGCACGTAAGAGGCATGGACACCCCGCATGGGTCTAATGTAACCAACAAGAACTAACCGCATAGTCACGGGACTCATAGTTTTAGAACACGACAAAAAATGCAAATTGTTAGACTTAGGCTTACAAACATGTAATCAAAGGGGAAAACATAAAACTACCATAAAACGGCCACAAAAGAGGCATGAACGCCACACGAGACTAATGTAACCCCCAGGAACTAACCGCATAGTCACGGGACTCCCGATTTGAGAACACAGTGAAAATTTTCAAACTCTTATACTTGGGTTTAAAAAAATGCTGTCAAAGGGTAAAAACATAAAACAATTAAAAAACGGTGTCGTAAGCGGCACAAACACCTCATGCGGGATAATTGTAACCAATAAGAACTGATTGTGTAGTCGCAAGACTCCCGATTTGAGAGCACGACAAAAAATTTGAAAATTGTTAGACTTATGCTTTTAAAAACATGACGTCAAAGGTTGAAAATATAGAACAATCACAAAATGGCCCCAAGAGGCACGAACACCTCACACCGGATAATTGTAACTCCCAAGAACTGACAGTGTAGTCATGGGACTGTTGTTTTGAGAACACGATGAAATTTTTTAAAATGTTAGACTTAGGCTTAAAAACATGCCTTCAAAGGGTGAAAACCTAAAACCACCATAAAAAGGCCCGTTAGAGGCATGAACACCTCACACGGGACCAATGTAATCGGTAGGAACCGATTGTTTAGTCACGGGACTCATAGTTTAAGAACATGATGAAAATTTGCAAACTATTAGACTTTTAGGCTTAAAAACATGCGATCAAAGGGTGAAAATGTTAAAAATCCACAACATGGTCCCATAAGAGGCATAAACACCTCGCACGGGACCAATGTAACCCGTAGAACTAACTGCATAGTCACGGTACTCCCGGTTTGAGAACACGATGAAAAATTAAAAACTGTTAGACTTAGTCTTAAAAGCATGTCTTTAAGGAGTGAACACATAACACAACCACAAAACAACCTGGTAAGAGGCCCGAATACCTCTCACGGGACCAATGTGACCTGTAGGAATCAATCACATAGTCACTGAATTCCGATTTCAGAACACGATTAAATTTCAAAAGATGTTAGACTTAGGCTTAAAAACATGCCATCAAAGGGTGAAAACATAAAACATCCACAAAATGGCCCCATAAGAGGCACGAACACTTTGCACGGGGCCAATGTAACTCGTAGAAATCGACCGCTTAGTCAGAATACTCCTAATTTATAGAACAAGATGAAAATTTACAAACCGTTAAACTTAGTCTTAAAAACATGTCGTCAAGGGGTCAAAATAAAAATAATCGCAGAACGAACCGGTAAGAGGCGGGACACCTCGCTCGGGACGAATGTAACTTGTAGGAACCGACCGCGTAGTCATGGAACTCCCGATTTGAGAACACGGTGAAAATTTGAAAATTGTTAGACTTAGACTTAAAATCATGCCGTCAAAGGGTAAAAATGTAATACTGCCACAAAATAGCCCTTTCAGAGGCACAAACAGCTCACACAGGACTAATGTTACCCACATAAACCGACCCCATAGTTAATGGACTCTTGATTTAAGAGAACGATGGAAATTTGCAAACTGTTAGACTTAAAAACATGCTGTCAATGGGTGAAAATGTAAAATTACAACAAAAAGGCCCCGTAAGGGGCACGAATACCTCGCACGGGACCAATGTTACCCGTAGGAACTGACCACTTAGTCACGAGACTCTTAGTTTGAAAACAGAACTAAAATTTGTAAACTGTTAGACTTATGATTAAAAACAAGCCATTAAAGGTTAAAAACATAAAATAGTTACAAAACGGCTCCAAGAGGCACGAACATTTCGCACCAGAGAATTATAACCCGCAAGAATCGAACACGTAGTACCGGGACTCCCACTTTGAGAACACAACAAAAATTTGCACACTGTCAGACTTTTAGGCTTAAAACCATGTCGTCAAAGGGTGAAAATGTAAACAACAAAAAAAAGGCCCTGTAAGAGGGACGAATACCCCGCACGTAATCAATGTAACCTGCAGTAGCCGACCACATAGTCACGGGACTCTCGATTTGAGAATACGATGAAAATTTACAAACTGATAGATTTAGGCTTAAAAACATGCCGTTAAAGGGTGAAAACGTAAAATAACCATAAAATGGCCCCGTGAGAGGCACGAACACCTCGCACGGAACCAATGAAACCCGTAGGAACTAACCGTGTACTCATGGGACTCTCAGTTTGACAACACGATACAAATTTGCAAACTATTAGACTTTAGATTAAAAACATGCCATCAAAGGGGAAATATAAAAAAGGAACAAAATGGCCACGTAAGAGGCATAACACCGTGCACGGGACTAATATAACCCACAGGAACCAATCGAGTAGTCACATGACTCCTAGTTTTAGAACACAATGAAAAATTAGAAACTATTAGACTTAGGCTTAAAAATGTGCCGTCAAAGGGTGATAATGTCAAACAACCACAAAATGGCCCCATAAGAGGCACGAACACCTCGCATGGGACCAATGAAACCCATAGGAACCTACCGCTTGGTCACGGAACACCCGATTTGAGAACACGATGAAAATTTGCAAGCTGTTAGACTTTTAGGCCTAGAAATATATCATAAAAGGGTGAAAAAAATGACTACATAAAAGTCGCGAGCACCCCGCACGGGACCAATGTAAGCAGTTGGCATCGACCGCGTAGTCACATGACTCATAATTTGACAAAATAGGAAAATTTGTAAGCTATTAGACTGAGGCTAAAAAACATGCCGTCAAAGGGTGAAAACATAAAACATCCAGAAAACGGACCCATTAGAGGCACGAACACATCGCCCGGAACATACTTAACCAAAGATATCGACCTCCTGGACATGAGACTCTCGATTTTAGAGCACGATGAAAATTTGTAAATTGTTAGACCTAAAAAACATGTCGTCAAAGGGTAAAAATGTAAAATAACCACAAAATGGCCTCGTAAGAGGCATGAATACCTTGCATGGGACCACTGTAACTCGCAGGAATCGACCACTTAGTCACGGGACTCCCAGATAAAAAACATAGTGAAAACTTGCAGACTGTTAGACTTAGGCTTAAAAACATGTCGTCAAAGGTTGAAAACATAAAATAGTCACAAAACGGCCCCAAGAGGCATGAACAACTCACACCAGAGAATTGTAACCCACAGGAACTGACTGCGCAGTCACGGGACTCCCATTTTGAGAACAAGAGGAAAATTTGCAAATTATCAAACTTTTAGGCTTAAAAACATGCCGTCAAAGGGTGAAAATGTAGAACAATCACAAAATGACCCCGTAAGAGGCACGAATACCCTGCACGGAAGTAATGTAACCCGCAGAAATCAACCGCATAGTCACAGGATTCCGAGTTGAGAATACGATGAAAATTTAAAAACTCATAAACATAGGTTTAAAAACTTGCCATTAAAGGGTGAAAATGTAAAACGATCACCAAATGGCCCCATAAGCGGCACAAATACCCGCACATAAGAAATGTAACCCACAGGAACCGACCGTGTACTCACAGGACTCCCGATTTGAGAATATGATGAAAGTTTATAAAATGAAAGACTTAGGCTTAAAAACATGTCATTAATGGGGAAAAAACGTAAAATAACCTCAAAATGGCCCTGTGAGAGGCACGAACACCTCGCATGGAACCAACTGACAGCGTACTAGCGAGATTCTCGATTTGACAGCACGATAAAAATTTATAAACTAGACTTTGGCTTAAAAATAAGCCATCAAAGGGTGAAATCATAATACAACCACAAAACAGCCACATAAGAGGCATGAACACCTTGCACGGAACTAATGTAACCCACAAGAACCAAACGCGTAGTCACAGGACTCCCAGTTTGAGAACGTAATGAAAATTTATAAACTATTAGACTTACGCTTAAAAACATGCCGTCAAAGGGTGAAAATGTAAAAATGGCCCCGTAAGAGGCAAGAGCCCTCGCACCAGATAAATGTAACCCATACGAACCGACTGCTTCGTCACGAGACTCTCGATTTGAGAACACGAATAAAATTTTCAAACTATTGGACTTTCAGCCCTAAAAACTTGCCATCAAATGGTGAAAATGTTAAACAACCACAAAACAGCCCCATAACAAGCACGGACACCTCGCATGGACCAATGTAACCCGCAGGAACCAGTCTCTTAGTTGCGGGACTCCCAATTTGAGAACACGAAGAAAATTTGGAAAATGGTAGACATTTAGGCTTAAAAACATATCGTCAAAGCGTGAAAACATAAAACGACAAAAAACGGCCACATAAGAGGCACTAACACCCTGCATGAGACCAATGTAACCAGTAGGAACCAACCGCATTATCACAGGACTCCCGATTTCATGATATGACAAAAATTTGCAAACTGATATACTTAGGTTTAAAAACATGCCGTTCAAGGGCGAAAATGCAAAACAACTACAAAATATCCCGTAAGAGGCACAAATTCCTCGCACGGAACCATTGTAACCCACAGGAACTAGCCACGTACTCACGAGACTCCCAGTTTGAGAGCATGACAAAAATTTGCAATATCTTAGACTTGGCTTGAAAACATGCCATTAAAGGGTAAAATCATAAAACCGCCATAAAATGGCCCCGTAAGAGGCCTGAAACCTTACACCAAACAAATGTAACCCAAAGAAACAAACCGCGTAGTCACAAAACTCCCAATTTTAGAACACAGTGAAAATTTACAAACCGTAAGACTTAGGCTTAAATACATGCCATCAAAGGGTGAAAACGTAAAACAACCATAAAATTGCCTCGTAAAAGGCAAGAACACATCGCATCCGACCATTGTAACCCGTAGGAACCTACCACTTAGTCACGGGACTCCCGATTTAAGAACACAAAGAAAATTCACAAGCTATTAGACTTTTCCCCCTGAAAACATGCTGTTAAAAAGTGAAAATGTAGAACAACTACAAAACGGCCTTGTAAGAAACACGAACACCTCGCATGGACCAATGTAACTTATAAGAACCGACCACTTAGTCACGGGACTCTCTATTTTAGAACACGATGAAAATTTAGAAATTGTTAGACTTTTAGGCATAAAAACGTGTCGTCAAAGGGTTATAGCATCAAACGGACACAAACGTCCACATAAGAGGCACGAACACACCGTACTGGACCAATGTAACCAGCAGGAACCGACCGTGTAGTCACGGGACTCATAGTTTTATAACACAATGAAAATTTGTAAACTATCATACTTAGGCTTAGAAACATGTCATCGAAGGGGGAAAATATAAAATAGCCATAGTACGGCCACGTAAGAGGCACATACATCTCGCACGGGACTAATGTAACCCGCAGGAACCGATCGCCTAGTCACAGGAATCTTGATTTGAGAGTATGATAAAAACTTGCACACTGCTAGAGTGGAAAAAATTCCATCAAAGGGTGAAATTATAAAACTGCAACAAAATGGCCCCGTAAGAGGGATGACCACCCTGTATAGGACCAATGTAACTCGCAGGAACCGATCACATAGTTACAGGACTCTCCATTTGAGAACATAGTGAAAATTTGTAAAACTATTAAACTTAAGCTTAAAAACATTATGTAAAAGGGTGAAAACATAAAATAGTCACAAAACGGCCACATAAGAGGCATGAACACCTCGCACGGGACAATTGTAACCCGTAAGAACCGACCGCGTAGTCACGAGACTCTCGTTTTGAGAACACAATGAAAATTTACAAACTGTTAAGACTTAGGCATAAAAATATGTCGTTAAAGGGTGAAAATATTAAACAACTACAAAATAGCCTCGTTAAAGGCAGGGACACATCGTAGTGGATCAATGTAATCGCAGGAACAACCATGTAGTCATGAGAATCCCGGTATGAGAACACGATGAAAATTTATAAACTGTTAGACTTAGGATTGAAAACGCGTCGTTAAAAGGCTAAAATTGTAAAATAACCACAAAGAGACCCCGTTATAGGCACGAACACTCCACACAGAACAATTGTAACCTATAGGAACCGACCGTATAGTCACGAAACTTCCAGTAAGAGAACTAAAGGGAAATTAACAAACTGTTAGACTTAGGATTGAAAACATACCGTCAAAGGGTGAAAATGTAAAATAGCTATAAAACGGCCCCGTAAGAGGCCCGAACACCTCGCACGGGGCAATGTAACCCATAGGAACCAATCGCGTAGTAACGAGACTCACGATTTGAGAACACGGTGAAAATTTGCAAACTATTAGACTTTGGCTTATGAAGATGCCGTCAAAGGATGAGAACATAAAATAGCTACAAAATGTTCCGGAAGAGGCACGAACACCATGCACGGGACTAATGTAACTAGCAGGAACCGAACACTTAGTTGTGGGACTCCCGATTTGATAACATAACATAAATTTATAAGCTGTTAAACTAAATCTTAAAAATGTGTTGTCAAGGAGTGAAAATGCTAAACAACCACAAAACGGACCGGTAAGAGGCACAGACTCCTTGCACGGAACCAATGAAACCTGCAGGAATCGACCGCAAAGTTATGAATCTCCCAATTTGAGAACATGATGAAAATTTCTAAATGGTTAAACTTGGTCTTAAAAACATATGGTAAAGGGGTGAAAACGTAAAACAACCACAAAACAGCCTGGTAAGAGACACGAACACCTCGCACGGCACCAATGTAACTCGTAAGAACAAACTTCTTACTCACGTGACTCCTGGCTGGAGCACACGATGAAAATTTACAAAATGTTATACTAAGGCTTAAAAATATGTCGTCAAATGGTGAAAATGTAAAACAACCACAAAATGGTCTCGTAAGAGGTACGGACACATCGCACAGGACCAATGTAACACACAAGAACCGATTTCTTAGTTATGGGATTTTTGATTTGAAAACACGGTGAAAATTTGCAAACTGTAGACTTTTAGGCTTAAAACATGTCGTCAAAGGGTGAAAACATAAAATGGCGACAAAACGTCCACGTAAGAGTCAATAACACCTCACATGGGACCAATGTAACTAACAAGAACTGACTGCGTAGTCACGTGACTCACAGTTTGAGAAAAAAATAAAAATTCACAATCTGTTATACTAAGGCTTAAAAAATTGTAGTCCAAGGGCGAAAACAAAAATAATCACGAAACGTCCCCATAGGAGGCATGAACAACTCACACGAGACCAATGTAACCTGAAGGACCCCACCACCTAATAACGGGATTCTCGATTTGAGAGTACAATGAAAATTTGCAAAATGTTAGACTTAGGCTTAAAAATATGCCATCAAATGGTGAAACATGAAACAACAACAAAATGGCCTCGTAAGAGGAATAAACACCTCGCACGGGACCAATGTATCCCTTAGGAACCAATTATGTAGTCACGAGACTCCCGATTTGAGAGCACATTAACTATAAGAAAATTGTAAGACATAGGCTTAAGAACAATCAGTCAAAGGGCGAAAACATATAACAACCACAAAACGGCCCCATAAGAGGCACGAACACCTCGAACGGGACTAGTGTAACCCGTTGGAACCAACCGCGTAGTCATAAAACTCCTAGTTAGAGAGCACAATAAAGATTTTCAAACTGTTAGTCTTAGGGTTAAATATATGTCCTCAAATGGTGAAAATATAGAACAACCACAAAATGGCCCTGTAAGAAGGACCAACACCTCACATGGAACCAATATAAATTTAGGAACCAACTGCGTAGTCATGGGACTCCTGATTTGAGAACATGTTAGAAATTTGTAAACAATTAGACCTAGGCTTAAATATATCGTCAAAGGGTAAAAATGTAAAACAGTAACAAAAGGGCCCCTAAGAGGTATAAACACCTCACACGGTACCAATGTAACCCACAGGAACCAACCATTTAGTCACGGGACTCCCGATTTGACAGCACGACAAAATTTTGCAAACTGTTCGACTTTAAGGCTTAAAAACATGTCAACAATGGGTGAAAACATAACACGACAACAAAATGGCCCCCTAAAGGGCATGAACACTCCAAACGGAACCAATGTAACCCATGGAACTAATTTCCTAGTCCCAGGACTCCCGATTAGATAGAAGGACGAAAATTTTCAAACTATTAGACTTAGGATTAAAAACATACTGTCATAGGGGGAAACGTAAAACAACCCCAAAACGGCCCCGTAAGAGGCACGAACAACCCGCACATAACCATTATAACCCGCAGGAACCGACCCTATAGTCACGGGACTCTCGGTTTGAGAACATGAAGAAAATTTACAAACTATTAGACATAGGCTTAAAAACTTGTCGTCAATGGGTGAAACGTAAAACAACCATAAATTGGACCCATAAGAGTCACGGACACCTTGTACGAAACCAATGTAACCCTCAGGAACCGATCGCGAACTCAATGGACTCCCAGTTTGAGTGCATGAAGAAAATTTATGAACTATTAGACTTAGGCTTAAAAACATGCTATCAAAGGGTGAAAATGGAAAACATCCACAAAATGGCCCCATAAGAGTCCAAAACACCCCACATGGGACCAATGTAACTTATAGGATCCGGTTGCGTAGTCACAGGAGTCCCGGTTCGAGAACACAGTGAAAATTGGCACCCTGTTAGACTTAGGTTTAAAAATATGCCGTCAAAGAGTGAAAAAATAAAATAGTAATAAAATGGTACCGTAAGAGACATAAACACCTCGCACGGGACAATTGTAACCCACAAGCACCGACTATGCAGCCACGGGACTCCCGTTTTGAGAACACGATGAAATTTGCAAACTATTAGACTTGGAATTAAAAAATGCCATTAAAGGGTGAACACGTAAAACATGTACAAAATGTCCCCGTAAAAGGCATAAACACCTCACATGGGACCAATGTAACACGTTGGAGTCACCTGCATTGTCACAAGACTCCCGGCTTAAGAACTCATTAAAAATTTTCAAACTGTAAGAGTTAGGCTTAAAAACATGTCGTCCAAGGGTGAAAACATAAAACAACTACAAAACGGCGTCGTAAGAGGCACGAACACCTCGCACGGGACCAATGTAACTCATTGGAACTGATTGCGCAGTCACGAAACTCTCGGTTAGAGAGTACATCAAATTTTTTTAAAGTATTAGGCTTAGGCTTGAAAACATTCCATTAAAGGGTGAAAACTAAAACAACCACAAAATAGCCCTGTTAGAGGCATGAAGACCCTGCACGAGACCTATGTAACCTACCGGAACCGACCCCGTTATCACGGGACACCCGATCTGAGAACATGATAAAAATTTGGAACCTGTTAGACTTACGCTTAAATATAAGCCATCAATGGAAGCAAACGTTAAATAGCCACAAAACGGACCCGTAAGAGGCATTAAAACTTGCACGGGATCAATGTAACCGATAGTAACCGATCATGTAATCAAGAAACTATTGATTTGAGCACACTATGAAAATTTGCAAACTACTAGACTTAAGCTTAAAAATATTCCATTAAATGGTGAAAATGTAAAATAACCACAAAAAGGCCCCATAAGAGGCACGCACACCTCAAACGGGACTAATTTAACATGCAGGATCCGAACGCTTAGTCACGGGACTCTCGATTTGAGAACACGATAAAAATTAACAAAATGTTAGACTTAAAACCATGCCGTTAAAGGGTTAAAACAAAAAAGAGTCACAAAACGTCCCCGTAAGAGGCACGAATACCCCACACGGGACCAATGTAACTCGCAAGAACTGACCACATAGGCACGACAATACTAGTTCAAACTCTTATACTTAGGCTAAAAAATATGTCGTCAAAGGGTTAAAACATAAAACATTCACAATAGGCCTTGTAAGAGGCAGAAACACAATGCACGGGATAATTGTAACCCGCATGAACTGACCACATAATCATGGGACTCCCTTTTTGAGAACATGATAAAAAATTGAAAATTGTTAGACTTAGGATTTAAAACATGTCGTCAATGGGTGAAACATAAAACAACCACAAAACGGCCCTATAAGAGGCACGAACACGTCACACGGACCAATGTAACCCGTTGGAACCGACCGCCCAATCACGGGACTCCCAGTTAGAGAGCACGAAAAAAACTTGCGAACTATTAGACTTAGATTTAAAACATGTCGTCAAAGGATGAAAACATAAAACAACCATAAAAGGACCCTGTAAGAGGCACGAACACCTCATATGGAACCAATGTAAATTGTAGGAATCGACCGCGTAGTCACGGTGCTCTCAATTTGAGAACACGATAAAAATTGGCAAACTATTAGACTTAGGTATAAAAACATGTCATCAAAGGGTGAAAACATAAAATAGCCTAAAAAAGGCCCGTAAGAGGCATGAACACCTCGTACGGGACCAATATAAACCATAGGAACAGACTGCATAGTCACAAAACCTCTAGTTTTAAAACACGATAAAAATTTGTAAACGGTTAGACTTAGGCTTAAAAATATATCGTCAAAGGGTGAAAACATAAAAAACCACAAAACGACCCCATAAGGGGAACGAACACCTTGCACGAGGCCAATGTTACTCATAGGAACCGATCGCATTGTCACGGGACTCTCGGTTTGAGAACATGATAAAAATTAAAAACTGTTAGACTTAGTCTTAGAAACTTGTTGTCAAGGGAAGAAAATGTAAAACAACCACAAAACATCCTGGTAAGAGGCACAAAGTCCTCGCACGGGACCAATGTAACCTTCATGAACCGAGCGCGTAGTCACAAAGCTTCCAGTTTAAGAACACGACAAAAATTTGTAAATTGTTAGACTTAGGCTAAAAAACATGCCATCAATGGGTGGAAACATAAAAAAAAAACACAAAATTGCCCCATTAGAGGCATGAACACATCGCACGGGAGGACCAATGTAACCCACTGGAACTGATTGCACAGTCATGGGACTCCAAATTAGAGAGCATGACAAAAATTTGCCAACCGTTAGACTTATGCTTAAAAACATGTCATCAAAACATGAAAATGTAAAATTTCCACAAAATGACACTTTAAAGGGCACAAACACCCTACACAGGACCAATGTAAATCATAGGGACCGACTGCGTAGTCATGGGACTCCCGGTTTACGAACATAATGAAAATTGGCAAAACTGTCAGAGTTAGGTTTAAAAACATGTTGTCAAAGGGTGAAAACATATAATAGCCACAAAAAGGCCCCGTAAGAGGTATGGACAACTCGTACGGGACCAATGTAACCTATAGGAATTGACCGCTTAGTCACGGGACTCCTGATTTGAGAACGCGATGAAAATTTGCAAACAATTAGACTTTTAGGCTTAAAAACATGCCGTCAAAGAGTGAAAACATAAAACTGCCCCATAAGAGGTACGAAGACCTTAGACGAGTCCAATGTTACTCGTAAGAACCGACATTATAGTCACGAGACTCTCGATTCGATAACAAGATGAAAATCTACAAACTATTATAATTAGTCTTAAAAATATGCCGTCAAAGGGTGAAAATGTAAAACAACCATAAAATTCCCCCCCATATAAGGCAAGAACACCTCTCATTGGACCAATGTAACCTGCAAGAACTGACCGCTTAGTCACGATACTTATACTTTGAGAACATGAGGAAAATTTACGAACTATTTGACTTTTAGGCTTAAAAGCATGCCATCAAATGTTGAAAATATAAAATAGCCACAAAATAGCCTCGTAAGAGGCACGAACACCTTTAATGGGATCGATGTTACCCGTAGGAACCGACCGATTAGTCGAAGAACTCCTAATTTGAGAACACGGGGAAAATTTGCAACATGTTAGACTTTTAGGCCTGAAAACATGTTGTCAAAGGGTGAAAATGTAAAATAGCCACAAAACAACACCGTATGAGGCATGAACACCTCGCACGCAACCAATGTTACCTGCAGGAACTGACCGCGTAGTCAAGGGACACTCGGTATGAGAACACGGTGAAAATTTACAAAATGTTAGACTTAGTCTTAAAAACATGTCGTCATGGGGTGAAAATATAAAACAACCCCAAAACGGCCCGGTAAGAGGCACGAACTCCTCTCATGGGACCAATGAAACATGCAGGAACCGACCGCATAGTCATGGAACACCCGATTTTAGAACACGATGAAAATTTATGAACTTTTAGACTTAGGCTTTAAACATGCCGTCAATTTGTGAAAACAAAAAACTACCACAAAATGGGTCCACAAGAGGGATGGACACGTCGCAGGGGACCAGTGTAACCCGCTGGAACTGACTGCATAGTCACGGGACTCCCGATTAGATAGCAAGATAAAAATTTGCAAATTATTAGACTTAGGCTTAAAAACATGTCGTTAACAGGTGAAAGCACAAAATTGCCATAAAATGACCTCGTAAGAGGCACGAACACTCCGCACAGGACGAATTAAAATCGTAGGAACTGACCGCGTAGTCACGGGAGTCCCGCTTTAAGAACAAGATTAAAATTGGCAAACTGTTAGACTTAGGCTCAAAACCATTACATCAAAAGGTGAAAACATAAAATAGCCTTTAAAGGCCTGGTAAGAGACATGAACACCTTACACGTGACCAATATAACGTCTCTAAACTGATCGTTTAGTCACGGGACTTACAGTTTTAGACTACATTGAGAATTTTCAAATTATTAGACTTAGGCTTAAGAACATGTTGTTAAAGGGTGAAAATGTAAAATAGTCACAAAAATGACCCCGTAAGAGGCACGAACAACACGAAATGGGCCAATATAAATCGTAAGAACCGACCGCATAGTCACGGGACTCCTGGTTTGAGAACACGTTGAAAATTGGCAAACTATTAGACTTTTAGGCTTAAAAACATGTCGTCAAATGGGTGAAAACATAAAACAACCACAAAGAGGCCCCGTAAGAGGTACGAACACCTCACACAGGAGCAATGTAACCTGCAGGAACAAATCGCATAGTTATGAGACTCCCGGTATGAGAAGACGATAAAAATTTGCAAACCATTAAACTTAGGCATAAAAACATGACGTCAAAGGGTGAAAACATAAAAGAGACACAAAAGTCCCCCTAAGAGGAATGAGCACCTTAAACGAGACCAATCTAACCTCTAGGAACCGACTGCTTAGTCACGGGACTCTCGGTTGGAGAACATGATGTAAATTTGAAAACTGTTAGACTTTTAGGCTTAGAACATCCCATCTAAAAGTGAAAATGTGAAGCATCCACAAAACCACCCCGTAAGAGGAATGGACACCTCACGCTGGGACAATGATACCCGTAGGAACCGATCGCGTAGTGACAGGACTCCCGATTTGAGAACATGATGAAAACTTACAAACTATTAGAATTAGTTTTGAAAACATGTTGATAGGGCTGAAAACATAAAATTAACCCAAAATGTCCCAGTAAGTGGCACGAATAACTTGCACGTGATCGATGTAACCCGCAGGAACCGATCGTGTAATCACGAAACTCCCGATTTGAGAATATGATAAAAAATTGCAAATTGTTAAACTTAGGCTTAAAAACATGTCATCATAGGGTGTAAATGCAAAACAACCACAAATTGGCCCCGTAAGAGGCATGAACACCTCGCACGGAACTAATGTAACCCACAGGAGCCGACCGTATAATTACAGAACTCTCAATTTGAGAACACAAAAAAACATGACACTTTTTTACTTAGGTTTAAAAACATATCGTCAAAAGGTGAAAATGTAAAATAGCCAAAAAAAATGCCCCCCGTATGAGGCCAGAACAGCTCGCATCGGACCAATGTAACCCGAAAGAATCGAACGCTTAGTCACGGGACTCCCGATTTGAGAACACGAAGAAAACTTACAAACTATTAGACTTTTAGCCTTAAAAGCATGCCGTTAAATGATGAAAACGTAAAACAACCATAAAGAGGCCCCGTTAGAGGCACGAACACCCCGCATAGAACCATTGTAACCCATAGGAGCTGACCGTATAGTCACGAAACTTCTAGTAAGAGAAATAAATGAAAATTAACAAACTGTTAGACTTGGGCTTGAAAACATGTCGTCAAAGGGTGAAAATGTAAAATACCCATAAAATGGCTCCGTAAGAGGCTCGAACACCTCGTACGAGGCCAATGTAACCCGTAGGAACCATTCGTATAGTCACGAGACTCGTAGTTTGAGAACACGATGAAAATTTGTAATCTATTAGACTTAGTCTTAAAAACATGTCGTTAAAGGGTGAATGTAAAATAACCATAAAATGGCCCCATAAGAAGCATGAACACCTTTCGTGGAACTAATGTAACACGCAAGAATCGACCGCATAGTCACGAGACTCCCATTTTGAATGCACTACAAAAATTTGCAAACTGTTAGACTTAGGGTTGAAAACATTTCGTCAAAGCGTGAAAATAAAAACTTCCACAAAATGGCCCTGTAAGAGTCACGAACACCCCGCACGGGATCAATGTAACCCGCAGGATCCAAACACGTAATCACAGGACTCCCGATTTAAGAACACATTTCAAATTTGCAAAATTTTAGACTTAGTCTTAAAAATATGCCGTCAAAGGGTGAAATGTAAAATAGTCATAAAACGGTCTTGTAAGAGGCACGTACACCTCGTACGGGACAATTGGATTCCATAGGAACTGATTGTGTAGTCAGAAGACTACAGATTTGAGAACACGACGAAATTTGCAAACTATTAGACTTAGGGTTAAAAAATGCCATAAAGGGGTGAAAACATAAAATAGTCATAAAACGGTCATGTAAGAGTCATAAACACCTCGCACGAGATGATTATAACCCGCAGGAACCCACCGTGTAGTCACAAGACTCCCTATTTTAGAACACATTTAAAATTTGCAAACTGTCAGACTTAGGCTTAAAAATATACCGTCAAAGCGTGAAGCATGAAACAACCACAAAAGGGCCCCGTAAGAGGCATGTACACCTCCACGGGATGAATACAACCCACTGGAACCGACCACAAAGTCACGAGACTCCTGATTAGAGAGCACGACAAAAATTTTAAAACTATTATTCTTAAGCTTAAAAACATGCCATTAAAGGGTGAAAACTAAATCAGCTATGAAATAGCCCTGTAAGAGGAACGAACACCCCACACAGGACCCATGTAACCCACATGAGCTGATCGCATTGTCACGGGACTCTCGATTTGAGAACACAATGAAAATTTATAAACTATTAGTCCTATGCTTAAAAATAAGTCATCAAAGGGTGAAATCGTAAAATAACCACAAAATGGCCCCGTAAGAAGCATAAACACGTTGCACGAGACAAATGTAACCCACAGGAATTGACCGCATAATCACAAAACTCTCGATATGAGAACATGATGAGAATTTACAAACTGTGTGACTTAGGCTTAAAAACATGTCATCAAAGGATGAAAATGTAAAAAAGCCACAAAACATCCTTGTAAAGGTCACGAACACCCCGCACATGACCAATGTAACCCGAAGAATCCCACCACATAGTCACAAGACTATCGGTTTGATAAACGGTGAAAATTTGCACACTGTTTCACTTAGTCTTAAAAACATATCGTCAAAGGGTCAAACCATAAAAGAGGTACAAAATGGGCCTGTAAGAGACACGAACACCTCCCATAAACCCATGTAACCCGCGGTAACCGATCGTGTCTCGATTTGAGAGCACGATTAATATTTACAAACTATTAGACTTAGTCTTGAAAATATGTCGTAAAAGAATGAAAACGTAAAAAATGACAAAACGACACTGTGAGAGGCACAAACACCTCGCACGGGGCCAATGTAACCCACAGGAACTGAACGAGTAGTCACAGGTTTCCCAATTTGAGAATGAAGTGAAAAATTGTAAACTGTTGGACTTAGGCTTAAAAACCTCCCGTGAAAGGGTGAAAACATAAAATAGTCATAAAATGATCCCGTAAGAGGCATGAACACCTCGCAGGGAACAATCGCAGGAACCCACTGTGTAGTCACGGGATTCCCGACTTGAGAGCACGACAAAAATTTGCATAATGTTAGACTTAGGAAAAAAATGCCATTAAAGGGTGAAAATGAAATACAACCACAAAATCGCCCTGTAAGAGGCAAAAACACCTCGCACGGGGCCAATGCAACCAGCGGGAACGGATTGCATTGTCATAGAACTCCTAGTTTAAGAACGCGATGAAAACTTGCAAACTGTTAGACTTAGGCTTAAAAACATGCCATCAATTGGTGAAAACTAAAACAGTAAAAAAACGGCCTCGTAAGAGGCACAAACACCTCGCACGGGGCAATCGTAACCCATAGGAACTGAGCACATAGTCACAGGACATCCGTTTTGAGAACACAAAAGAAATTTCCAAACTGATAGGCTTAGGCTTAAAAACATGCCGCCAAAGGGTTAAAATATAAAATAACCACAAAACAGCCCTGCTAGAGGCACAGACCCCTAGCACGTTACCAATATAACCCACTAGAACCGACTGTGTCGTCACAGGACTCCCGGTAAGAGAGCAAAATGAAAATTTCCAAACTGTTACACTTAGGCTTAAAAACATGCCGTCAAAGGGTGAAAATATAAAATAACCACAAAATGGCCCCGTAAGAGGCACGAACACCTCGCATGGGACCAATATAACATGGTAGAACAAAACATTTAGTCACGGGATACCCGATTTGAGAATTCGATGAGAATTTGGAAACTGTTCAACTTTTTGGCTTAAATATATTCCATCAAAGGCTGAAAACATAAAATAGCCACGAAATGGCCACATAAAAGGGATGATCACCCCGTACAAGACCAATGTAACTAGAAAGAACCGACCACATAGTCATGGGACACACAATTTTAGAAGATGAATTTTTTTTGCCAATAGTTAAATTTAGGCTTAAAAATATGTCGTCAAAGGTTGAAAACGTAAAACAGCCACAAACCGCCTCGTAAGAGGCATAAACTCCTAGCACGGGACTAATGCAACCTGTAGGAACTGACTGCCTAGTCATGGGACTCCCGATTTGAGATCTTGATGAGAATTTGAAAACAGTTAGACATAAGCTAAAAAGCATGCTGTTAAAGGGTGAAAACATAAAGCAACCACAAAACGGCCCTGTAAGAGACACGAACACCCCGCACGGGACCATTGTAACCAGAAGGAACCTACCACATAGTCACGAAACTCCCGATTTGAGAACACCATGAAAATTTGGAAATAGTCAGACTTAGGCTTATGAACATATTGTCAAAATGGGAAAACATAAAACAGTCATATAATGGCCCCATAAGAGGCACGGACATGTCGCACAGGACCAATGTAAGGTGCAAGAACCGACTGCATAGTCATGAAACTCCCGATTTGAGAACACAGTGAAAATTTATAAACTATTTGACTTTGTCTTCATAACATGTCATCAAAGGGTAAAAACATAAAACAATAAAAAAGCAGCTCCATAAGAGGCACGAACACCTCGCATGGGACCAATGTAACCCATAGTAACCGATCGCTTAGTCGTGGGACTCCCAGTTTGTGAAGACAACGAAAATTTGCAAATTGTTAATCTTTTAGGCTTAAAAATATGTTGTTAAAGGGTGAAAATGTAAACGGCCATGAAACGACCCTATAAGAAGCATGAACGCACCCAAAGGGACTATTGTAACATGCAAGAACAAATCCCGTAGTTACGGGACTTACAATTGGAGAACACGATAAAAATTTGAAAATAGTTTGACTTAGGCTTTAAAATAAGTTGTCAAACGATGAAAACATAAAACAACCACAAAACGACCCCATAAGAGGCAATACCACCTTGTATCGGACCAATCCATCCTGCGAGTACTGACCGCATAGTCATGGGACTCCCATTTGAGAGAATGATAAAAATTTCCTAACTGTTACACTTAGTGTAGACACCCCATTATGTTACCCCTTAACTCTCCTTAGGTCCCTAGTACCTCCCTTCATCACTATAAACCTAGGTCACGTCCCGAGTACTGAACTGGAAGCCATCGGGCACCCCCCGACTCAGTTTGACCCAAAAGTCAAACTCCTCGTCTCGACCGAGACTCAATGAATCTTCGAAGGGCACTGAATACCCTTTCCAACGGTCTGCCCCATGTGCAATTTTGACTTTCCATGCGGATGGACGCGCCATTTGCGTCCGAAACCTGACCTAGAGGCCACCGGGCGCTCCCGGGCTCTATTTGACCTATGTCAACTCTTCAGCTCGATTGAGGATGAATGAATCTTTGAAGGGTACTGAATACCCTTTCCAACGGTCCATCCTGTGCGCAATTCTGACTTTCCATGAGGACGAATGATCCGTTTAACTCCGGGAAGCCACCGAGCGTTTCTCGGGCCCGGTTGACCAAAGTCAACTCTCCAAACCGGGTCAATCTCTTTGGAATGTCGAAGTAAATCTCCTAACCATTCCAACGGTATGACCCATGCGCAATTCGAACTTACCATGCGGACGAACGCGCCGTTTGCGTCCGCGCGATTCCCCGTCCAATGGATCGACAAACGCTTCCGAGCCACATTTGACCCAAAGTCAACTCCCAAACTCGGGAGCGGTCCAAAGGACTTTCTAAGGTCTCTAAAATACCTTTCTAATGGTATAACCCGTGTAGAATTCTGACCAACGGTTTGCCCTCGGCGGCCAATTTTCTGAAAAATCCTGAGGCGCACTACCAAATGGCAGGTCCCAGATCCTGCCTATCGGCACCTGCCAATAGGCAGTGCCATGATAGGGACGATCGGCAGTCCCCTGGGGTTATAAAAGGAGGCCTTGGCCTTATTTACAGGAGGAGCCCAGATCTGATAGAAATCTCTCTGAACGAATCCCAGAAACCTCTCTCGAAGGCAGCGTGATTTCAACTTCCAAATCCCTCTTTTACCTTCACTTTTCATCATCCTTTTCATCAAACTTGGTGAATTAACCACTCTCCATCATCATCCAAGCTCAAGGGTTGCTCTCCAACATTCAAGATCAAGCTCAAGATCTTCAAGAAGGTCCAACTTTCTCAAACTCTCTCTCTTAAATTCTCTTGAATTCCCAATAACTTGTTTTCTTACTTAGCACTTTTATAATCTGATCTCACACATCCTAATATACTTTTTATTTAGTATTATTGCACATCTCTTATTTTCATATCAATAAAAACCCTAAAACAAGAAAAAGAGGGTTTGCTCATAAATTCCAAGTAGGGATTCTCACATTTTTCCACATTTTTCGCACAACTAAAACACCTTTTCTACACTCACACACTTACAAATAAGAGATCCCACATTTGGATTTATGGGATAAACCCCACCCCTTTGCTTTGTATGCGAACTACGTGGACTTTGATGCCTTTATAGGCTACGTAGGCGTCTCGGGGTAAAACCCGAGACTCGAATCCTTTCTCTCACTTTTTCTCTCATTTCCTATTTTCTCTAAATCCATTTTTCTTATATTATATATATCCTTAGTCTTAGTGACACATTACTCCATGTGCGTTATCGGTCCTTTATAGCGATCAACGTAGGGGTAACCGCGTAAATCTTATTTTTCTAATATTACTTTTATAATCTTCCTATGGATGACTCGCTTTATCTTTTCCATGATACAAGCCGAGGATTCCTACCTCCATTCTATATATATACACATGCACACATCTCACGGGGGGGAAACATAAAGTAAAATAGCAAATATCCATGAGAGACCGAAAGGGCGGAATGGATGCCTAACACCTTCCCATTTCGTAACTAAGCCTCCGAACCCTTTTGGAATCATTTTGGTTTCGCACGCACCAGTATGTCTTTGGATGCCATCCTTCGGGGTGGCTTCCTCTTTTTCATTTGTTTGTTTTGAGTAAAATAGATTGGCGACTTTGAATCTCTCTACATTTTTCACACCTCACAAAATCGACGTCGGCCGAAGTGCTCTCCCGAGAGGGGACGCGCGGGACCCGAAGGATTCCTCCTCACTCCGCGGAGAGGATCGGCGGGGATGGCCACAGTGGCGACTCCGCTGGGGAGTTTTATTTATTTTGAGGGCTTGACTCTATTTAAATGGATGCTATATTTGCTTATACTCCCCCCCCCCCCATATCTGCATGTTCCCATTTCTCACATGTATATCCCATGCTTATGCTTATGTTCACACACTTGTAGAAAATCCTCCATGTACACCTCACACCACATACACCTAGGATCACGTATATCCCCATGTTGCACGCATCACCTATCCATGCTTGGCGTACCTTTTGGGGTACTTGTACTTTGTTCCCGGTTTGGCATAACCAAAGAAAGGCATTCTCATCATAAGCTACTAATAAGAGAATCATGCATGATTCACACGACATCACCAAAGAGAATTGATATTGACCAAATTTTACCCAGTAACTGGAGGGTCATTTCGTGATGGGCGCTGGTCCGGAAGGTCGCAGTTAGCCTAAGCGATATGACTCTCACCTTCCATTGGCCAAGTACCTTCGACGTATATCGAACGTTTCCCCCACATCGTACCGCTTGACCGAAGTCATGACGGGAGGTATATCGCAGGGAATTCGTTCACGTACGCCGAGTATATCGAATTGGCTCTCACACGTACCGTCCTCACGAGGTATATGGTGAGGCAATTCACGTACACTCAGGTATATCAAATGGATTGTCCACACGTACCGATTGCCCGCAAGAGCAAGATGTATATCGTGGAAGTCACGCGAAAGGGGGGAACCCATGCCGATTCACCCAACCAACTGCATACCCGTATATAGGTGTCAAACCTAGGACACACACTTTAGATTGCCGGTTTCGACCCGAAACTCTGCCGAAATTCTGGGTCGATCTTCCGCCCAATTTTTGTGCATTTTTAAAATGGAACTCTGTCCCCGAGCCTGGTTACAAGGCCCAAACAGTAGCTTTGCATATATTAAAACCACACTTTTCCAGGCTCAGGTCTCGTCCGACATTGCATTTAGGAGAATTAAATACAACTGAGAACATAATAATCATAATAATCATGCTGAGTTCCGTCTCCAAAAACATTTCTCCCTTCCTTATCAAAAATCCAAAAAACATTTCTCCCTTTCTTATCAAAAATCCAAAAACATTTCTCCATTTTTATCAAAAATCCAAAAATAGTTCCTTCCCTTTTCTCAAAAATAAATCTCATCCTACGCCTCCTCAGGTTGACCGAACGCCCTTGGCCTGGCTCCCTATTGGCTCAGGTTTTTAATCAAATCACCCCGGAGTTTCATCCGTTCCTCTACTACTTCTTTCGAGTCCGAAATCCATCCATCTTCCATGGAGAATGCGAATCAAGCACCAGTCATACAACCAGATCTGTCCGCAGTCTTAGCTCAGCTCGTGCCCAAGATTGACAACCTCTAAGCTAAGGTCCGAGAAATGCAACGAAACCAAGTCCCTATTCCTCAAGAGCCCGAGGCCCTGTTCCCTCGTGCTATGGGTCCACCCGAGCCTATCTGGGTTCCGGAAGAATATCAGCACGCTCCGCGTGCCCCTCTCGCTAATGGGCCGCCGCCTGCCCAGCTTCCAATGCCAAACATTGACCAGCCTATGGCTAACTTGCCTCTGATTGCTGATCCAAAGGAGGAGGAGTTGAACAAAGTCAAAGAGGATGTCAAGATGCTCACCAAGAAGTTTGACCAAGTCAAGATCTCTAGGAATTACATGGACTACACCCATATGTCTCCTTATCCTAAAGCAAGGTTACCCGAGAAGTTCAAAATGCCAAATATCGAGAAATTTGGAGGGAGTGGTCCCCTGATTGTTCATCTTCGCAGTTATCATCATTCCATGACTCTACTAGGGACTTCGGAAGAATTGATGGACCAATTGTTTCAGCAAACTTTGAAAGACAGTGCTCTCCGATGGTTTTTATCTCTTGAGGAATCCAGAATCCGTAGCTGGGAGGATGTAGCCCGAGAATTCATGTCGCAGTACAAATACAACGAAGAGCTTGAGGTCACCCGCCATGATTTAGAGTTGCTCAAACAGAACTCCGGAGAATCAGTCAGTAACTTTATAGCCCGATGGAGGGAAAAAGTGGCTACCATGACCAATCGACCGTCTGAAAAAGAACAAGTTAGCATAGTGAAGAAGAATTTCTTGCCCCATGTCCGAGCAACCATGGGAGGACAGTACTAACCCCATTTTTGAGCTCTCAGAGAAGCAGGAGTAGAAATCGAAGAGGGTCTTGCCAAAACAGAAGTTGAACCAAAGAAGGTGTTCGGACAGTTCATCCCAGAAAATATAACAAGCCTACCAGTGCCGCAATCTCAACCATCAACAACATCTCTTAACCAACCACATCATGGGCACCGAAAAGCCTCCCTGCTCCCGTCCGAAGGGAATACACTGATCTACATGCTCCCCTCTCCAAAGTTTACCAAGCCCTGTTAATCCGAAACCTTATAAAGCCCCTGGATCCATGTCCATTACCCAATCCACTTCCCAGAAATTTTAAGACCAATGCTCATTGCGCCTTTCACCAAACAGCTGGCCATACCACCGACCAATGCTTCCACCTTCGAAACATAATCCAAGATCTCATTGACTGGGGTACCATCGCCCCACCAGCCAATCCTAAACCAAACACTACTCATAACCCACTCCTAAATCACACCAATGCCATCTTCTTGGAAGGAAACCCAGATTTCGATCGATCAACTCAAATCATACACTTATACCCTTCTAAACCCCTCTAACTTTGCCCATATTTCCTCCTACACCCTTCTAGCCCCGCTGATCAGGCGCTGTCACTCCTTACCAGAGCGTGCATCATTGTCCGGACCTGTTCTGAAAGTGGAGGTATGGAATTGTCAGAGGTGTTAAACCAATTCCTAGAGTTCGGGCTGAAATTGCCCTCACAAATGATTATCGACTGCCAGAGGTTCATTACGTTGTTTTTGGAAGCACAAAAATGGGCCCGAGAATCAGATAGGTGGATGGTACCAACCGACGAAATCTGCTTAGATGATGTTGTTCGGATCATGACGGAAGCATTCAGGAAAACCAATAACATTTACAGTATCACCGAGTTACTTGACGCTTTGAAGCTGCAAGTGCACCTGGTCCTTTCACCCATACACATCCCCACAGAATGGGAAGACCTATATGAAGAAGCCATTGGAGTTATGGAATGCATTGACTTCACAAGGGAAAATAGAATTGTTGCCACCGGATGGGGGGGAAGAATTCGAAGTTTCAAATGAAGAACAATCTTCAGGAGGAAATGGCCCAACAGCTGACTTATGTGGGATGATATCATTTGAGGAACTCCTCGGAGAAATAGATAAGGTGGCAGAACAATCTGAGATTGATGAGGAAACTGGATTTAAGTTTTTCCCTTCTTCAGTAAATCACATGACCAGATCTGGGAGACATTACCAAATTCCAAACTCACTACCAACCAATGATAAGGGGAAGGGCATTGAAAACCTTCCTATGCCAGAAATGACCCTCGAGGAGAGCAAGATCCTCGATCAATTGAAGAAACTCAAGCTAACATCACTCTATGGGGGCTTTTCATGTCTTCCTAGCTACACAAAAATTCTTTGATCAAATTTCTCACTGGACCCATAGTTCCTCCCTCTACCACACCAGAAGAAGCGGTGAACCTGGTCGGATCCTTGACCTCTACCCGAATGCTGTACTTTTCTGAAGAAGAAATCCCTAAAATTGGGCCAAATAACAATCATGCACTCAACATCTCCGTCGAAGTTATGGGGAAGGTTGTACCACTCTCTCTCATTGACAACGGATCTGCTTTGAATGTCTGCCCGCTGAGAACCTTCAAATGTTTAGGTCTGAAAGAAAGTGACCTCGCTCCAACATCCGCTGCCGTGCGTGCCTATGATAATACCCGCCGTGAGATGATGGGATCCATAAAACTTGTAATCCCTGTCGTCGAATTCCAAGTCATCGATATCCCGGACTGTTTTAACCTGTTGCTCAGACGACCCTGGATCCACAGTATAAAGGGTGTTTCTTCCTCATTCCATTAGAAACTGAAGTTCTTCGCCGATGGGCGAGTCATCACCATCTTGGGTGACGATGGTAATGCCGAGGGTGCAAGCACCAGCAGTCCAATTCTTGAGATACAACACGGGTCAAATGATATGCTCCTATCAGGTTTTCGAGTTGAACTATCCTTACTCCCGGCAGGGGACGATTTCAAAGAAAGGGTTTGTCCAGAATATGACCCTCATGGCAATGTCAATGTGATTCAGATGTTCAGAAACATGCACTTCATGCCCGGACTGTGGTTGGGACAAAGGCAGCAGGGAATACTTGAGCCCATCGAACTGAAGAAAGCTTTCCCTCCTTGCGGCTTGGGATATCAACCATCAGAACCAGAGCTCAGAATGATCCGCCAGACTCGATCAAAGAGAGGTTTAGACTTCATCCGAACTATCTCGGGATATTATTTAAATGGATGATTCATCAAGGAAGGCGAGGATTTCCCCTTTTGCGGTTTTCCAGAATCGTGGTATGACCATACAGATAAGAAGATGAAGCCTGGAATGGAGATCTTCTTCGAAGATAGCTACCTATGGGCCGAAAGTTACCAATACCAAGTGCCACTGCTTATCAAAGATACTGAAGAAACTGAGGAAAGTGACTCCAAAGATTCCTTCAACCTGTAGACACTGGGGCTGACACTTTGCATGGTTCATTCAGGCACTACATCAAGGGACCCATCCCGTCTGATTAAACCTGCTAATACACCTCTCCTCAACTGGCATGCTGTGCCAGTTCTACCTCTTGAAATCTCCCTCAACCCCAATGTTTACCCTGTTTTATCTACTGTTGTCCATCCTTGCTCAAATGTAATCGAGACCTCTTTTGATGAGGTTCTCAATGCTGTTTTTCCTATCAATGAAATAAACGAAGATTTTGAGTATCTTGCTGTGCCTTACATTAATTGTATGGATTTTAATCAAACTTTTGATGATGATGATTTTGCAAATGAACAATTCTTAACTGATCTAAATAAGGTTAATAATAAACAACATAACCGTGTTCACGTTAATGAAGAAGAGACTGTCGTTATTAATCTCGATTCTAGTAGCCAACTGCGCGAGATTAGGATAGGGGCCACCCTTGACGAGAATGAGCGCGCACAACTCGAAGAATTACTAAAGGAGTTCATGGATGTCTTCGCATGGTCCTACGATGACATGCCCGGTATTGATCCCAAAATAGCTCAGCACGAGATCCCCATTCTCCCAGATACCAAGCCAGTTAAACAAAAGTTGAGAAAGCTCCGCACCGAATAGTCGCTTAAGGTCAAAGAAGAGGTGATCAAACAGTTAAACGTGGGTTTCATTCGAGTAATCGAATATCCCACGTGGCTGGCCAACATTGTACCTGTACCATAATCAGGAGGAAAGGTTCGAATGTGTGTGGATTACCGAGATTTAAACAAAGCTTCTCCGAAGGATGATTATCCTCTACCCAACATCGACATGATCATGGACAACACATCCAGTCATGCTCTTAAGTTATTTGTCGATGGATTTGCCGGATACAACCAAATTAAGATGCATCCCGACCACCAAGAGAAAACCGCATTCATCACCCCATGGGGAACTTTTTGCAACACCGTTATTCCATTCGGTCTCAAGAATGCTGGGGGTACCTACCAAAGGGCTGCCACAACCATCCTGCACGATCTGATCCATAAAGAGGTCGAGGTTTACGTGGATGATATGATTATCAAGTCCAAAACTAGAGAAGGTCATGTTCCCTCTCTCCGGAAGTTCTTCGAACGACTGCGGCAGTATCAGACGAGACTTAATCCAAAAAAGTGCGTCTTCAGCATTACGAAAGGTAAACTCTTAGGATTCATGATCAGTGAGAAGGGGATAAAAGCAGATCCCGCCATGCTGAGGGCCATACTTGAGATGCCACCTCCCGGAACAGAGAAGGAAGTCCGAGGCTTCCTGGGGAAATTACAATATATCAACCGGTTCATCAGCCAGCTAACCTCCATCTGTGAACCAATCTTTAAGCTCCTCCAAAAGGATTCAACCAAGGTTTGGAACGAGGCCTGCCAAGAAGCTTTTGATCGAATCAAACAATACCTAACCCAACCTCTAGTTCCCATGCCACCACAGCCTAGTCTCCCTTTGATCTTATACCTAACCATAACAGACACTGCAGGCAGGGCTTTGCTAGCCCAGTACCTCGAGGAATCCCGCAAAGAAAGAGCCATCTATTACGCCAGTCGCAAGTTGGCCGGATACGAGGTCAACTACACTACTTTGGAAAAAGCATGTGTCGCACTTGTCTGGGTCACCCAAAAGTTGCGACATTACATGCTCGCCTTCCCCATTAAACTAGTATCCCGAATGGATCCCATCAAATACCTGCTCGAAAAACCCGCCTTGTCCAGCCGAATGGCCCGATGGTTGATGCTCCTAATCGAGTTTGATACTGTGAACGTCACACAGAAAGCCGTTAAAGGAAGAGCCATCTCTGACTACCTCGCTGACTACCCTATAAAAGAAGCAGATGTATGGATCTCCGAATTCCCAGATGAAAACATCCTCTGCACCACTCAAGACTGCCCTGATGGAAAATGTTCTTCGACGGCGCTATCAACAAAAAGGGATATGGTATTGGGATACTTCTGGTCGCCCCAGATGACTCCCACACTCCCATCGCCATTAAATTGGATTTCCCTTGAACCAACAACATGACAAAATACGAGGCATGCACAGTGGGCCTCCAGGTCTCTCTCGAGAAGGGTATTCAACACCTCGATGTATATGGGGATTCTACCCTTATCATCGGTCAAGTGCTCAGAAAGTGGAAGGTCAAGGATGAAAAGCTTCAACCCTTTCATGCCCAATTAGAAGAGTTGGCCTCCCAATTCCGAGATATCACCTTCCATTACCTACCCCGAACAAAGAACAACCTAGTCGATGCTCTCACTACTTTGGCTTCCATGGTCGATATGCCCGAGGGAATAACAATGAGCCCCTTCCTAGTTCGAAAACAAGACAGACCGACCCATTTCTACTATATTGAGCTTGTCTCCACTGAAGATCCCGAACTAGCCGATTGCTGGTACTATGATATTTGGTGCCTCCTCAAACACGGTAGGTATCCCGAGGGTTCCAATAAGAACGACCGAGGTACCCTCCGAAGGCTGGCCGCTCAGTACATCATCTGCCATAAAGCACTACTCAAGAGGAATTTCGATGGAACTCATTTGTACTGTATTGAAGGGGCTGGCATTGAAAAGATAATGCAGAAAATCCATAGCGGGGAATGCGGACCTCACATGAACGGTCACATGCTTGCCAAAAAGATCATCCGACAAGGCTACTACTGGACCACCATGGCCCAGGATTGCACTGCCTATGTTCGGAGGTGCCCTAAATGCCAATAGTTCTCCAATCTCCAACATCTACCTCCGCGGGAATTATATAACATGACTTCTCCCTGGCCATTCTCCACCTGGGGTATCGACATCATAGGGAAGGTTACACCAAAAGCGTCAAACGGGCATGGGTTCATCCTGGTTGCCATTAATTACTTCACCAAATGGGTCAAAGCTGAGTCATACGCAGTATTAAATGCCAAGAAGGTGGCAAAATTCATCAAGAAGAATATCATTTGCCGATATGGGGTCCCGCACGAGCTAGTGTCGGATAATGGTTTGCACTTTGAGGCAGAAGTCACAGAAATAGTCAGCGAATACGGGATTCAGAGACACAAATCTTCTCCCTACTGACCTCAGACCAATGGTGCAGTTGAGGCAGCAAACAAAAACCTCAAAGCCATCATCAGCAAGATGACCGAAAGTTGTAGGGATTGGGCCGACCGGATCCCCTACGCCCTCTGGGGCTATCGAACCTCAATTCGAACCTCTACTGGGGATACCCCTTACTCCCTGGTTTACGGCATGGAGGCAGTCTTACCTGTGGAGCTGGAAATACCCTCGTTATGTGTCATGCTCGAAAGCAAGGTTAGTGAAGAAGACTGGTGCCAAGGCCTTCTTGATGAGCTGACCCTCCTAGATGAACGAAGATTAAAAGCTCTTTACCACATACAAGGATACCATTGCCGAATAGCGCGATCATTCAACAAGAGAGTCAAGGACCGCGGTGTCCGAGAGGGGGATTTAGCCCTCAAAGAGATAATTGAACCCATCTGGGACCCCAGAGGAAAGTTCAAACCCAATTGGAGCGGCCCGTACATTGTGAAGAAAATCTTATCCGGCGGTGCCGCCATGCTCACTGACCTGGATGGGGAAGAGATGGATCGTCCAGTCAATCTGGACTGTCTCAAGAAGTTTTACCCCTAGTCCAAAATCTCAGCGCGCTACGACTCTTCTCATCCCCCTTCTATTCTAAAAAAAAAAAAAACTCTCTCCATTTCCCTCTACCCAGAACTACGTGGGCCTGATTCTCTGCAAAAACTATTTTCAAACTATTAAGAACTTTTTCAAAAACCCCAGAGGTACATAGGCAGCTCATACTCCTCACATGAGCATGAACCCTTCTTTTTCACAAAATACCATTCTTTTCTTACCCCCTAGAACGACAGTTCATTCTAAACATCTACTTGAACAAAAGGATTATGTATGCCTTAGCGATTGGTATAGATAATTCAAAATACAAAATTCATCGAAAGGCACAGCTGGATGATCAGCAACTTATTTATTTCATTAATAAGAAACTATAGTACGGATTACATAAGAACAAGGAACGGATAACTCCCTTCCCCCCTACTACCATAAAAACCAGACAAAATCCCCCACATCTGTTACATAAATAAACTCCCCAGGAGTCCTACCCACAGCTATCCGAAGAGCCTGCACCCTCATCATCCACGTCCTGAGGACCCCAATTTTCTCCTTCCTGAATGAAGTGCCGCAAACACTCCATGGACCGATGAGCCTTAACCATCTTCGAAAAGACCACAACACCCCCTTCCATGGAGTCAGATAAAACAAACCACCTCCTACCGGTCTCTACTGCCAACATCTTGCTGACTACTTTCCTCCACAACCACTTCATATAATCTTTGGGGACATGGCAAACCTTCCCAACAGACTGAGAGGGACGGGTCGACGGACGCCGATTTTCCCACAAAGATCCTATCAACGGACGCAAGCGCTCAGTCAAACCTTCTACTGGAAAGAAATTTGAGGTCCGAGGGGGCACGACCTGTGCCCAGCCAAATTGGCGTAAAAGCCGCCAAGGGAAATAAAAAGAGGTCTGCCTGAGACCAACCAGCCGCATATATGAATATTCTCTTAGCTCCAGAATAGGATGCAACTGTCCCCACCAAGGCACGGACCAATACAGCCCACAAGCCCCATGCTCCACAAGCCAATTCTCCTACTTCTCAACATACAGGCCCATGCGGATGAAGTAGCGCGAAAAGAAGTTGGGTACAAATGACAAAGGATATTCTGGAGGAGTCGACAAGCGGAATCTTTCAGACAACCACATGAACAGCATCATAGGGCTACCCCTTAAAAAGTCTGAACGGCCTTCTCTCCAAGTATCCAGGCCATTCAGAGTCTCTGCCAATATCACCGCCGCATGATTGCGATGGTATGACATCCATGAGGTAATGGCTGCAAGTTGTGGGTCCACGCGCACCTCCCCAGTCACCAACAACAATTTTGAAACCAGGCCCAGAACAACGGCTCCAGCATAGCCAGCATCACTTAGTTCCCGCGAACGCACGGACTGCAACACCGCCGGGAGAGAGATCATTCCTTCGGCCACCAATGACCTGGCCACCGATGGCGATATATGAAGAAGGCCGACCAACAAATCCCTAGGAGAACGGGAAAATTCGGGTATAGCCGCGGCAACACTAGGATTCACGCCCAATATGGAAGAAAACTCCTCTTAGGTAGGACAAACTTCTCCCAACCCAAAGCGGAATACATGGTCTTCGGGGTACCAAAATTGTACTGCCGCCATCAGCATATTCCACTCAAAAGGTCCATTACACCACAAGGAGACTCGACACATATTGAAGGCATCATAGTCGACATTATAAGAGCACATAGCTTCCAAGGCTTCGAGGTAGTTGACAAACTCAATGCTACCAGATAGAGACATCTTGCAAGGCTAAAAGATGATGGGTGGGTATGAAGAATGTAAAAGGTGTGAGGAAAACACTCCACCCCTCTCCCTTTTTATACTTAAAAATCCTCACAAGGGACATAATCCCTGCAGAAATCGAAAGGAACCCTACCCCACAAGGTACTAAAGGCTGAAGAGGGTACCAATCAAAGCTTTTAATTGATGGGACTGGACTGAACTGCCGATAGGCAGGCCAGGGTGCTTGCCGATCGGCAACCCCCTATTTTTGGAAATCTCCCTTTTTCCTCTTTTGTCAAAATCAAAAAAACAAAAATTGATATTCTCAACAGAATTTAAAAATCCATTTTCCTCCTTATATAATTCCCTTTTTTAAATTTCCTCCATTCCTTCTTTGTCAAATCAGAAAACTCCATAAAAATAAATTGATATTCTCAAAAGAATTTCAAGAATCCTGTTCCCTCCTTATGGGATTCCCCGTTTTGAATAAAATAACTTTCCTTTGAAAGATTTCTAAAAATATTCCTTTTTTTACGGTCTCAGCAGCAAATTAAAAAGCGCATGCATTCATTTCATCATTAAAATAAAAGATAGTAAAAAAACCGCATTGCATTGCATATATATGTTTTCTGTGTTACATCATTTTTGCAGGAAATAAAGAAAAGACAAAAACAACGGGACTCAGCCCGAACCCCCACTCTGTCTCTCTCTCTCTCTCTCAAGAGTTTCCACCCCTGCGACGCGCTCTCTTCCCCCTACGGCGAGACGACGCACCCCCACTACCACAGCCAGAGTCCCCCTCGGACGAGGCTGACGGCACCAAGCAAGAAGGAACAGGGACAACCTCCCGAATGTGGGCAGTCGCCGATGATATCCAATCCCATATGTCCCTGAGCCAAGTTGTCGACACCCGGATTTGCTGCAAAGGAAAGGCAGAATCAGTATCAAGCAAAAAAAATCAAAAAAGAGAGGAAAAGAACTGAAAGGTTTATCGCAGGACGAAGGACGTCCTATATCAAGCCCAGCTCCTTCGGATCCATCGCAAGATGACGGTGTAGCATATTGGCACCGTCCCTCCATCAGCCCGCCGGATGTTGTACGAAGGAGTGTGCAGCCGAATAAAAGGGACCTCCGAGGTCACCGCCGCCGCAGGTGCCGACCGACCACCACCACTGTGGGAAGACCCCACCGCCTGACTCGAACCAGCAGGAGGGAAAGGCAAGGCATCATGTATGCTGGGCGCCATCAACCAGCTCGTCACAAAGTCCATATAATCATACGGCGCGGCCGTATCAGTATACAACGCATAGGACTCGCCAATCATCTCTGCGATCCTTTCATCCTCCAACAATTGTCGCTCCCGCCTCATAGAAGTAGGAGGCTGCGCGGGAGGTACCGCCACCTCCTCCTCAGCAATCTGACGGATCACCCTCTCCCCGAGGTACCAGGAATGGCCGAACTCATGCGCCAACAAATGCCACATCTGCGTGTTCACCCCAGTCACCCCCGTATCCTGAATAGCGGTCACCTAAGGATAAAAGGTCACCTGAAAATCCCCAAGCAGACATAAGTCAATACAAAATCAGAAGAGGCAAAAAAACTAAGGCTGAAATGGAAAGAGTCTTACCCTACCACTGGTCAGGTCATTCAAGACCTGACGCACCGCCTCCAGGGAGAGAGATCCCTTAGACTTCCGATTGGCCTTACGCCATCAATACAAGCGACAGAAGTCCCTGGCGGTGTCGTCCTTCAGAGCAATCGGTGGGGTGTTGCACCCAATCACCTCATAAAACCACGTCTGAATTCACGAGCAAAAAGAGACGCATAAGGAAAATGCGAATGCATGAAAGGAAAATGCGAATGCATGAAATGGAAATGCGCAAAGTAAATAATACCTCAAGGAGATACGTGGCTCCAGTAAAAGTCTGCCGGCAGCACCGGTTGAACACATCCAGAGAAGAGTAAAGGGTCACCAAGGTCAGACTCCCCCAATCATAGAAAGGGATGTTCGAAAATATCCTCAAGTATGGCACTGTATCCTCACCTTCCCGAGGCAGCCCAAAAGTCCGTGCCACTGCCGAATGGCACCTCTCAGTCTATGCCGACCGGCACCCCCCTTAAAATTTCGTGCAAAAATTCCCAGAAAATACCAGAAAGCCTCGAAAAATCCCCAGAAAATTCCTAAAAATCCCCGAAAGGATTTAGAATGTTTTCATTAAGGAAATTTCGCACTTCTTCGGGCGACACACCGTTTTCCCCAAAGGATCCAAGCGATTGACCTCTCGAGCAAGGCACCCAGACCACCGAATCACCTCCCCATCAGACTTTACAACCATTGGCTATTCGGTGCGGTACAATATCACATGGTATTTTTCCCAGCAGAAATCAGAAGAACCACTCGCCCCGAGCAATCTCTCCCAAAGGACAATCCAAATTTTCCCCGACCCATTCATCATTCCCCAGCGGAATCTCAGATCCAAATTCTTATTCCCAGCGGAACCCCTCTTCCCCGGCGGAATCCTCAAAAACTAAGTGAAATCTCCTCCCGGCAAAGCTTCGAAAAATACCTAAGGATCACCTGATCACTTCCCCAGCGGAATTCTCTTATAGCACCCAAAATAGGTTATTCTCCCCTGCGAGGTCTCCTAAAAAGCTTCCCCCAGCTAGCAGCTCCCCAGATCAAATTGGAATCACAAAGCTCTTTCTCCAGCAGAATCAAAATACAATCTTTATCTACTCTTGGGTCAGAATTGGCCCCAGTCTTGGTTCATCACCTTAGTTAGGTCAGAATTGACCTCGATCCTCGATCGTCACCACTCTTGGGTCAGAATTGGCCCCGGTCTTCGATCGTCACCTTAGTTAGGTCAGAATTGACCTCGGTCCTCGGTCGTCACCACTCTTGGGTCAGAATTGGCCTCGGCCTTGGATCTTCACCTTAGTTAGGTAAGAATTGATCTCGGCCCTCGGTCGTCACCACTCTTGGGTCAGAATTGGCCCCGATCTTGGATCGTCACCTTAGTTAGGTCATAATTGACCTTGGTCCTCGGTCGTCACCACTCTTGGGTCAGAATTGGCCCCGGTCTTGGATCGTCACCTTAGTTAGGTCAGAATTGACCTAACTCCTCGGTCGTCACCACTCTTGGGTCATAATTGGCCCCGGTCTTGGATCGTCATCTTAGTTAGGTCAGAATTGACCTCGGTCCTCAGTCCTCACCACTCTTGGGTCAGAATTGACACCGGTCTTGGATCGTCACCTGAATTAGGTCAGAATTGACCTCGGTCCTCGGTCGTCACCACTCTTAGGTCAGAACTGACCTTGACCCTCTGAATTGGTCATCCTCATCTCCTTAGGTCCTCAGAACTGACCTCGATCCTCTGAATTGATCATCCCCAGCATACTTCTTAGGTCCTCAGAATCGACCTCAACCCTCTGAATCGATCATACTCCCTCAAAAGCATCATGCGGTGTCTAATCGACGGCTATCATTTGTTCCAAACTCACCCATCGAGGGGATCTATAGACACCACATTCTATTACCCCTTAACTCTCCTTAGGTCCCTGGTACCTCCCTTCATCACTATAAACCCAGGTCACGTCCCGAGTACTGACCTGGAAGCCATCGGGCACCCCCTGGCTCAGTTTGACCCAAAAGTCAAACTCCTAATCTCAACTGAGACTCAATGAATCTTCTAAGGGAACTGAATACCCTTTCCAACGGTCCATCCCGTGCACAATTCTGATTTTCCATGAGGACGAACGATCCGTTTGACTCCGGGAAGCCACCGAGCGTTTCTCGGGCCCAGTTAACCAAAGTCAACTCTCCAAACCGGGTCAAACTCTTTGGAATGTCGAAGTACATCTCCTAACCTTTCCAACGGTATGCCCCGTGTGCGATTCAGACTTACCATGCGGACGAATGCGCCGTTTGTGTCCGCGCGATTCCCCGTCCAATGGACCGACAAACGCTTCCGAGCCACATTTGACCCAAAGTCAACTCCCGAACTCAGGAGCGGTCCAAAGGACTTTTGAAGGTCTCTGAAATACCTTTCTAAGGTATTCCCCGTGCGCTATTCTGACCAACGGTTTGCCCTCGGTGGCCAATTTTCTGAAAAAGCCTGAGGCGCACTGCCAAATGGCAGGTCCCAGATCCTGCCGATAGACAGTGCCATGATAGGGCCGATCGGCAGTCCCCTGGGGTTATAAAAGGAGGCCTTGGACTTATTTGCAGGAGGAGCCCAGATCTAATAGAAATCTCTCTGAACGAATCCCAGAAACCTCTCTCGAAGGCAGCGTGATTTCAACTTCCAAATCCCTCTTTTACCTTCACTTTTCATCATCCTTTTCATTAAACTTGGTGAATTAACCACTCTTCATCATCATCCAAGCTCAAGGGCTGCTCTCCAACATTCAAGATCAAGCTCAAGATCTTTAAGAAGGTCCAACTTTCTCAAACTCTCTCTGTTAAATTCTCTTGAATTCCCAATAACTTGTTTTCTTACTTAGCACTTTTATAATCTCATCTCACACATCCTAATATACTTTTTATTTAGTATTATTTCATATCTCTTATTTTCATATAAATAAAAACCCCAAAACAAGAAAAAGAGGGTTTTCTCATAAATTCCAAGTAGGGATTCTCACACTTTTTCCACATTTTTCTCACAACTAAAACACCTTTTCTACACACACACACACACACATGCACACACACACACACTTACAAATAAGAGATCCCACATTTGGATTTATGGGATAAACCCCACCCCTTTTCTTTGTATGCGAACTACGTGGACTTTGATGCCTTTATAGGCTACGTAGGCGTCTCGGGGTAAAACCTGAGACTCGAGTCCTTTCTCTCACTTTTTCTCTCATTTCCTATTTTCTCTAAACCCATTTTTCTTATATTATATATATCCTTAGTCTTAGTGACACATTACTCCATGTGCGTTATCGTTCCTTTATAGCGATCAACGTAGGGGTAACCGCGTAAATCTTATTTTTCTAATATTACTTTTATAATCTTCCTATGGATGACTCGCTTTATCTTTTCCATGATACAAGCCGAGGATTCCTACCTCCATTCTATATATATACACATGCACACATCTCACAGTGGGGAAACATAAAGGAAAATAGCAAATATCCATGAGAGACCGAGAGGGCGGAATGGGTGCCTAACACCTTCCCATTTCGTAACTAAGCCTCCGAACCCTTTTTGAATCATTTTGGTTTCGCACGCACCAGTATGTATTTGGATGCCATCTTTCGGGGTGGCTTCCTCTTTTTCTTTAGTCTATTTTGAGTAAAATAGACTGGCAACTCTGAATCTCTCTACATTTTTCACACCTCACAAAATCGACGCCGGCCGAAGTGCTCTCCCGAGAGGGGACGCGCGGGACCCGAAGGATTCCTCCTCCCTCCGCGGCGAGGATCGGCGGGGATGGCCACACTTAGGCTTAAAAATATGCCATCAAACGGTGAAAATGTAAAATACCCACAAAACGGCCCCATTCGAGGCACGAACATCCTGCCTGGGACTGGTGTAACTTGGAGGAACCGATTGCATAGTCACGGGACTCCCGATTTGAAAATAGAGTTAAAATTTGCAAACTGTTAGACTTAGACTTTAAAACATGTTGTCAAAGGGTAAAAACCTAAAACAACAACAAAACTGCCCTTAAGAGGAGCGAACACCTCACATGAAACCAATGTAACCTATAAGAACTGATCATATAGTCACAGGACTCTCGATTTAAGAAGGTGACGAAATTGCAAACTGTTAGACTTAGGCTCAAAAACATGTTATCAAAGTATTAAAACATAAAACAACCACAAAATGGCCCCGTAAGAGGCACAAATACCCCGCATGAGACGAATGAAAATCTTAAGAACCGACCGCATAGTCACGAGACTCCCAATTTGAGAACATAATGAAAATAGGCAAACTGTTAGACTTAGTATTAAAAATATGACGTCAAAGGGTGAAAACATAAAACAACCACAAAATGGCCCTGTAAGAGGCACAGACGCCTTGCATGGGACCAATGAAACCCACAGGAACTGACCGCATGATCATGGGACTCCCAATTTGAGAACATAATTAAACTTTGCAAACTATTAGGCTTGGGCTTAAACACTTGCCGTCAAAAGGTAAAAATGTAAAAAAAAAAAAAAAATAGCCCTGTCAGAGGCATGAACACCCAAAACAGGACCAATGTAACTCGTAGGAACCGATCACGTAGTCATCGAACTTCTAGTTTGAGAACACAACGAAAATTTTCAAACTATTAGACTTAGGGTTAAAAATATGTCGTCAAAGGATGAAAACATAAATTTAAGTTGTAGGAACCGACCGCTTACTAACAGAACTGTTGATTTGAGAACACAACAAAAATTTGTAAACTGTTTAACTTTTAGCCTAAAAAACATGTCGACAAAGGGTGAAAACACAAAACAATCACAAAGCAATCCTGTAAGAGGCACGGACACCTCGCATGGGACTAATGTAGCCCACAAGAACCGTCCGTTTAGTCGCAAGAATGTCGATTTGGGAATATGACAAAAATTTGCAAATTGTTAATCTTTTAGACCTAAAAATATGATGTCAAAGGGTGAAAATGTAAAACGTCCACAAAATGGGCCAGTAAGATGCACGAACACCCCATAAAGGACCAATGTAACCCACAAGAACCAACCCCGTAGTCACGGGACTCATAGTTTGAGAACATGATAAAAATTTACAAACTGTTAGACTTATGCTTAAAAACATGTCATTAAATGGGAAAAATGTAAAACAAACACAAAACGACCCCATAAGAGGCAAGAACACCTCGTACCGGACCAAGTTAACCCTTAGGAACCGACCGCATAGGTACGAGACTCCCATTTTGAGAACATGATCAGAAATTCCAAACTGTTAAACTTAGGCTTAAAAACATGTCGTCAAACGGTGAAAACGTAAAATAAGCACAAAATGGCCCCGTAAGAGGCGCGAACACATCGTACGGGACAATGTAACCACATGTTTTGACTGCATAGTTACGGGATTCTTGGTTTGAGAACACAGTAAAAATATGCAAAATGTTTGACTTAGGCTTAAAAACATACCTTTCAAACGGTGAAAACGTAAAACAGTCACAAAGTGGCCCTATAAGAGGCACGAACACCTCACATGGGACCAATATAACCCGCAGAAACTGACATCTTAGTCGCAGGACTCTCGGTTTGTGTACATGAAGAAAACTTTCAAATTGTTAATCTAGTTTGCTTAAAAATATGTTGTCAAAGGGTGAAAATATAAAACAACCACAAAATGGCCACGAAGGGGGCACGAACATGCCTTACGGGACCAATGTAACTCGTAGGAACCAACTACATACTCACGAGACTCACAGTTTGAGAACAAGATATAAATTTCCAAACTTTTAGATTTAGGCTTAAAAACATATCATCAAAGGGTTAAAATGTAAAATCGCCACAAAACGGACCCGTACAAAATAAGAACACCTCGCACCGAACCAATGTAACCTGTTGGACCCGACCCCATAGTCACGGGACTCCCATTTTGAGACACGACAAAATTTTTCAAAGTGTTAGACTTAGGCTACAAAGCGTGCCGTAAAATGGGGAAAACGTAAAATAGCCAAAAAACCAGCCCATAAGAGGCACGGACACCTCGCATGGGACTAATGTAACCCATAGGAACTAACCGCTTAGTCACGAGACTCACGATTTGAGAACACGATGAGAATTTTCAAACAGTTAGAATTTTTGGCTTAAAAACATGCCGCCAAAGGGTGAAAATAGAAAACATAAAAAAAACGGTCACGTAAGAAGCACGAACACCCCTGCACAGGACCAAGGTAACCCACAGGAACTGACCACATAGTAACATAACTTACAGTTTGAGAACATGATGAAAATTTGCAAACAGTTAGACTTAGGAATAAAAATATGCCGCCAATGGGTGAAAATGTGAAACAACCTCAAAACTGCCTCATAAGAGGCACGGACACCACACGCGGGACTAGTATAACTCGGAGGAACCGACCGCATACTCATGGGACTCTTGATTTCAAAACACAGTGAAAATTTTCAAACTGTTACACTTATGCTTAAACACATGCCGTCAAAACATGAAAACATAAAACCATCACAAAATGGCCCCGTAAAAGACACGAATAACTCGAACAGGACAACTATAACCCACGGGAACCAATCGCATAGTCACGAAACTCCCATTTTGAGAATATGATAAAAATATGCAAATTGTTAGACTTAGGCTTAGAAACATGTCGTCAAAGGGTTAAAATAAAAAACAACCACAAAACAGCCCCGTAGGAGGCATAAACACCTCACAGGGGACAATTGTTGCCTGTAGGAACCGATCGCATATTCACGGGACTCCCGATTCAAGAACACAACAAAAATTTGCAAACTATCAGGCTCAGGGTAAAAAACATGTTGTCAAAGTGTTAAAATGTAAAATAACCACAAAATAGCCTCGTAAGATGCACGTACACCCCGCACGGAACCAATGTAGCCCATAGGAACCGATCGCGTAGTCATGAAACTTCTAGTTTGAGAACTCAATGAGAATTTGTAAACTTTTAGACTTAGGTTTAAAAACATGTCGTCAAAGGGTGAAAATATAAAACACCCACAAAACGGCCCTGTAAGAGGCACAATCACCTCACTCAGGACAAATGTAAGGCGTAGGAATCAATTGCGTAGTCACAAAACTCCCGATTTGAGAACAAAATGAAATTTTTTTAACTGTTTAACTTTGGTTTAAAAACATGTCATCAAAGGGCGAAAATATAAAACACTCACAAAAGAGGCCCTATTAGATGCATGAACACCTAGCATGGGACCAATTTCACCAACAGGAACAGACAGCTTTGTTGCGGGACTCTCGATTTGTGAACACGACGAACATTTTCAATTGTTAATCTTTTAGGCTTAAAAACATGCCGTCAAAGGGTGAAAATGTAAAACATCCATGAAACATCCCCGTAAGAGGCACGAACACCCTTTAAAGGGTAAATGTAACTCGCACGAACCAACCCCGTGCTCAGGGGACTCACCATTTGAGAACACGATAAAAAATTTCAAACAGTTAGACTTAGGCTTAAAAATAAATCATCAAACGACAAAAACGTAAAAAAGCAAAAAAACGACCCCATAAGAGGATGGAACATCTCGTACCGGACCAATGTAACCCGTAGGGACTCCCGTTTTGATAACACGATGAAAATTTCAAAACTATTACCAAGGTTCTAAAAACGGGAGGCGTGATCAAGGCGTGGAGGCCAAGCCTTACGCCTTAGAACCCTAGGCAGGCCTTAGGCGTAAAAAGGCGTTTAGACCTTCTTAATATATTTTAATATTTTTTAACCATAATATGGCTATTAAAATACTAAAATTGTACACATCATAAAAATATGTCTGAATATATGCAAATTAAAATACTATTTGATTATTTTGGATGAGATAATAGTCCGGTTTGTAAAAAAAATCTTTAAAAAGCGATATCGTTTCGCTAAAGGATTGTTGTTTTTAGAAAAAAGTGTGCCTTAAGGGTTTTACCAAGAATAAGGCGTAAAAAGAGTAAGGCGAGGCATTTCTCCCAAGCTTCAAGCCTAGGCGGGTTTTTTAGAACAGTGCCTATTACACTTAGGCTTAAAAACATGCCATCAACGGGTGAAAATGTAAAATAGCCACAAATTGGCCCCGTTAGAGGCACGAACACCTCGCATGGGACTAATGTAACACGCAAGAGAAAATTGGTTAGTCACGGGACTTCCAATTTGATAACATGACGAAAATTTGAAAATTATTCGACTTTTTGGGTTAAAAATATTCCATCAAAGGGTGAAAATATAAAACAGCCATGTAAAAGGGACGATCACCCAGCACGAGCCCATTGTAACTAGCAAGAATCGAACACATAGTAATGGGACACACAATTTTAGACGATGATAAATAAATTACAAAACGACCGCGTAAGACACACAAACGCCTCACACGGGACTAATGCAACTCGCAAGAACTGATCGCCTAGTCACGAGACTCCCGATTTGAGAGCTTGATGAAAAATTTCAAAGTATTAGATTTAGGCTAAAAAACATGCCGTCAAATGGTGAAAATATAAAACAACCAAAAAACGGCCCTATAAGAGGCACGAACACCCCTCACGGGACCAATGTAACTCGAAGGAACCTAACACATAGTCACGGAACTCCCGGTTTGAGAACAACATAAAAATTTTGAAATTGTTAGACTTAGGCTTAAAAACATATTGTCAAAAGGTGAAAACATAAAAATTCATAAAACATCCCCATAAGAGGCACGAACATGTCGTACAGGACCAATGTAAGGCTCAGGACCCACCGCGTAGACTCGAAACTCCCGATTTGAGAACACGATGAAAATTCTGAAACTGATTGACTTTGGCTTAAAAACATATCATCAAAGGGTGAAAACATAAAACAATTAAAAAGAGGCCCCGTAAGAGGCACGAACACCTCGCATGGGACCAATGTAACCCATAGTAACCGATCGCTTAGTCGCGGGACTCCCGGTTTGGGAATACGATGAAAATTTGAAAATTGTTAATCTTTTAGACTTAAAAACATGCCATCAAAGGACGAAAATACAAAACGGGCACGAAATGGCCCCGTAAGAGGCACGAACACACCCTAAGGGACTAATGTAACTCACAGGAACCAACCCCATAGTCACGTGACTCACAGTTTGAGAACATGATACAAATTTGAAAACAATTAGACTTAAGGTTAAAAATAAGTCGTCAAATGATGAAAACATAGAATAACCACAAAATGGCCTCATAAGAGGCAATAACACCTTGTATCGGACCAATCTAACCTATAAGTACCGACCGCGTAGTCTTGGGACTCCCTTTTGAGAGCACGATAAAAATTTCCAAACTATTACACTTAGGCTTAAAAATATGCCATCAAATGGTGAAAACGTAAAATAGCCACAAAATAGCCTCGTAAGAGGCAAGAACACCTCGCATGGGACCAATGTAACTTGGAAGAACCGACCGTTTAGTCACGGGACTCCAGATTTGAGAAAACAATAAATATTTGAAAATTATTACACTTTTTGGCTTGAAAACATGTCGCCAAAGGGTGAAAACATAAAACAACCACAAAAGGCCACGTAAGTGGCACGAACACCCCGCATGAGACTAATGTAACCCGTAGGAACCGCTCACGTAGTCACGGGACTCATAGTTTGAGAACATGACAAAAATTTGCAAAAAGTTAGACTTAGGCTTAAAACATGTCGTCAAAGGATGAAAACATAACACAGTGACAAAATATCTTCTCAAGAGGCATGAATACCTTGCACTGGATCAATGTAATCCACAAGAATCGACCGCCTACTCACAGGACTCCCGATATGAGAGCTATATGAAAATTTGTAAACTGTTAAACTTGGGATAAAAAACATGCCGTCATAGGGAGAAAATATAAAATATCCAGAAAACAGCCCCATTAAAGGCACAGACACCCCACACAGGACTAATATAACTTAGAGGAACTAACGGCATAGTCATAGGACTACCCATTTTAAAACAGAGTGAAAATTTGTAAACTATTAGACTGACTTTAAAACATGTTGTCAAAGGGTGAAAACCAAAAACAACAACAAAATAGCCCCGTAAAAGGCTTGAACACCACACATGAGACCAATGTAACTTGTAGGAACTGATCGTATAGTCACAGGACTCTCAATTTAAGAACACGATGAAAATTTGCAAATTGTTAGACTTAGGCTCAAAAACATGTTGTCAAAGTGTTAAAACATAAAACAACCACAAAATGGCCCCGTAAGTGGCACGAACATCCCATATGGGAGCAATGTCAACCTTAGGAACTGATCATGTAGTCACGTGACTCCCGATTTGAGAACACGATGAAAATTGGCAAACTATTATACTTAGGCTTAAAAACATGTTGTCAAAGGGTAAAAATGTAAAACGGCCCTGTAAGAGGCACGAACACCTCGCACGGGACCAATGTAACTCGAAGGAATTAACCACGTAGTCACGGGACTCCCAATTTGAGAACATGATGAAACTCTGTAAACACATAGACTTAGGCTAAAAAACTTTCCGTCAAAAGGTGAAAACGTAAAACAACTAAAAAACGGCCCCGTAAGAGGCATGAATACCCAGAATAGGACCAATGTAACTCGAAGGAACATATTGCATAGTCATGGAACTTTTAGTTTGAGAACATGATGAAAATTTGCAAGCTATTAGACTTAGGCTTAAAAATAGGTCATCAAAGGGTGAAATTATAAAACAGCCAAAAAAAGGCACCGTAAGAGGAACAAACACCTCACATAGGACCAATTTAGGAACCGATCGCGTGGTCTTGAGACTCCCTATTTGACAACACGATGAAAATTTCCAAACTATTAGACTTTGGCTTAAAAACATGTCATCAAAGGGTGAAAACATAAAATAACCACAAAACAGCCCCGAAAGTGACACGAACACCCAGCACAAGAACAATGTATCACGTACGAACTAACCGCGTAGTTATAGGGCTCCCTATTAGTAAAAAACATGAAAAATTGAAAACTGTTATACTTGGTCTTAATAACATGACATCAAAGGGTGAAAACTTAAAACAACCATAGAATGTCCCCGTAACAGGCACGGACACCTTGCACGGGAGCAATGTAACCCGCAGGAACCAGCCATATAGTAACGGAACTTCCGATTTAAGAACATGATGAAGATTTTCATACTGTCAGACTTAGGCTTAAAAACATGTTATCAAAGGATGAAAATGTAAAACATCTACAAAACGACCCCGTAAGTGGAAAAAACACCTCGCACCGGACCAATGTAACTTATAGGAACCGACCGCTTACTAATGAAACTCCCAATTTGAGAACACAACAAAAATTTGCAAACTGTTTAACTTTTAGCCTTAAAAACATGCCGACAAAAGGTGAAAACACAAAACAATCACAAAGAGATCCCGTAAGAGGCACGAACACCTCACATGGACTAATGTAGCCCACAGGAACCGTCCGTTTAGTCGCAAGAATCCCGATTTGGGAACATGCCAAAAATTTGCAAATTGTTAATCTTTTAGACCTAAAAATATACTGTCAAAGGATGAAAATGTAAAACGGCCACAAAACGGGCTAATAAGATGTAAGAACACCCCATAAAAGACCAATGTAACCTATAAGAACCATCCCCGTAGTCACGAGACTCACAGTTTGAGAACATGATAAAAACTTGCAAACTGTTAAACTTATGCTTAAAAACATGTCATCAAATGGGGAAAACGTAAAACACACACAAAACGGCTCCATAAGAGGTAAGAACACCTCGTACCAGACCAAGTTAACCCTTAGGAACAGATCACATAGGTACGAGACTCCCATTTTGAGAACGTGATGAAAAATTCCAAACTGTTAAACTTAGGCTTAAAAACATGGCGTCAAATGGTGAAAACGTAAAATAGGCACAAAATGGCCCCGTAAGAGGCACGAAAACATCGTACTGGACAATGTAACCACATGTTTTGACTGCATAGTTACGGGATTCTTAGTTTGATAACACAATAAAAATACATAAAATGTTAGACTTAGGCTTAAGAACATGCCGTCAAATGGTGAAAATGTAAAACAGTCACAAAGCAGCCCCGTAAGAGGCACGAACACCTCACATGGGACCAATATAACCTGCAGAAACTGACCGCTTAGTCACAGGACTCTCGGTATGTGTACGTGAAGACAAATTTGAAATCGTTAATCTAGTTTGCTTATTAAATGTCGTCAAAGGGTGAAAATATAAAACAACCACAAAATGGCCCCGAAAGAGGCACGAACACGCCGTATGGGACCAATGTAACTCGTAGGAACCAACTACATACTCACGAGACTCATAGTTTGAGAACACGATATATATTTCCAAACTATTAGATTTAGGCTTAAAAATATATCGTCAAAGCGTGAAAACGTAAAACCACAACAAACGGACCCAGAAGAAATAAGAACACCTCGTACCAAACCAATGTAACCCATGGGAACCGATCGCATAGTCATGGGACTCCCGTTTTGAGACACGACAAAAGTTTTCAAAGTGTTAGACTTAGGCTTAAAAGCGTGTCATCAAATGGTGAAAGTGTAAAATAGCCAGAAAAACTAGCTCATAAAAGGTAGGAACACCTCATATGGGACCAATATAACCCGCAGGAACTAACCCCATTGTCACGGGACTCCCATTTTGAGAACACGATGAGAATTTGCAAATCGTTAGACTTTTTGTCTTAAAAACATGCCATCAAGGGGTGAAAATAGAAAACATCCAAAAAACTGTCACGTAAGTGGCACGTACACCCCTGCACCGGACCAAGGTAACCCATAGGAACTGACCACGTAGTCACGAAACTCATAGTTTGAGAACATGGTGAAAATTTGTAAAGTGGTAGAATTAGGATTAAAAATATGCCGTCAATGGGTGAAAACATAAAACAACCACAAAACTTCCCCATATGAGGCACGAACACCACACGTGGGACTAGTATAACTCGGAGGAACCGATCGCATACTCACGGGACTCTCGATTTCGAAACACAGTAAAAATTTGCAAACTTCTAGACTTATGCTTAAACACATGGCGCCAAAGCTTGAAAACATAAAACCGTCACAAAATGGCCCCGTAAGAGGCACGAATACCTCGAACAAGACAACTATAACCCGCGGGAACCAATTGCATAATCACGGAACTCCCATTTTGAGAACATGATAAAAATAGGAAAATTGTTAGACTTAGACTTTGAAACATGTCGTCAAAGGGTGAAAAAATAAGACAACCACAAAATGGCCCCGGAGGAGGCACTAATACCTCATAGGGGACAATTATTTCCCGTAGGAACCGATTGCATATTCACTGGACTCTCGATTCAAGAACATAACGAAAATTTGCAAACTGTCAGGCTCAGGGTTAAAAACATGTTGTCAAAGTGTTAAAACGTAAAAAACCACAAAATAGCCCCGTAAGAGGCAAGAACACCCCTCACGGAACCAATGTAGCCCGTAGGAATCGATCACGTAGTCACGAAACTTCTAGTTTGAGAACTAGATGACAATTTGTAAACTTTTAGACTTAGGTTTAAAAACATGTCGTCAAAGGGTGAAAATATAAAACAACCACAAAACGGCCTTGTAAGAGGCACGATCACCTCACTTAGGACTGATGTATGGCGTAGGAATCGATCGCGTAGTCACAAACTCCCGATTTGAGAACACGATGAAAATTTTGAAACTGTTTGACTTGGGTTTAAAAACATGTCATCGAAGGGTGAAAATATAAACACTCACAAAAGAGGCCCTATTAGAGGAACGAACACCTCACACGGGACCAATGTAACCCACAGGAACCGACAGCTTTGTCGCGGGACTCCCGATTTGTGAACACGATGAACATTTGCAAATTATTAATCTTTTAGGTTTAAAAACATGTCGTCGAAGGGTGAAAATGTAAAACTGCCATAAAATAGTCCCGTAAGAGGCACGAACACCCCTTAAGGGACCAATGTAACTCGCAAGAACCAACCCCGTGCTCACGGGACTCACCATTTAGAACACAATAAAAATTTTCAAATAGTTAGGCTTAGGCTTAAAAGTATATCGTCAAATCATGAAACATTAACAAAATGGCCCCATAAGAGGACGAAACACCTCGTACCGGACCAATGTGACCCATAGTGACTCCCGTTTTGATAACACGATGAAAATTTCCAAACTATTATACTTAGGCTTAAAAACATGTTGTAAAAGGATGAAAACGTAAAATTGCCACAAAATGGCCCTATTAGAGGCACGAACACCTCGCATGGGACCAATGTAACACGCAAAAGAAGACCGGTTAGTAACGAGACTCCTAATTTGATAACGTGATGAAAATTTGAAAATTATTCGACTTTTTGTCTTAAAAATATTCCGTCAAAGGGTGAAAACATAAAACAACCATATAAAAGGGACGATCACCCCGCACGAGACCATTGTAACTAGCAAGAACCGACCACATAGTCATGGGACACACAGTTTTAGAAGACGATAAAAAATTGCCAATCGTTACATTTACGCTTAAAAATATGTTGTCAAAGGGTGAAAAAGTAAAACAACCACAAAACGGCCCCGTAAGACGCACAAATACCTCACACAGGACTAATACAACTCACAAGAACTGATCGCCTAGTCACGGGTCTCCCGATTTGAGAGCTTGAAAAAAAATTGCAAACTATTAGATTTAGGCTAAAAATCATGCCGTCAAATGGTGAACAATAAAACAACCAAAAAATGGCCCTGTAAGAGGCACGAACACCCCTCACGGGACCAATGTAACTCGAAGGAACCTACCTCATAGTCATAAAACTCTCGGTTTGAGAACACCAGGAAAATTTAGAAACAGTTAGACTTAGGCTTAAAAACATTTTGTCAAAAGGTGAAAACATAAAACAGTCATAAAATAGCCCTGTAAGAGGCACAAATATGTCACACATGACCAATGTAAGGCGCAGGACCCACCGCGTAGACTCGAAACTCCCGGTTTGAGAACATAATGAAAAATTTGAAACTGATTGACTTTGGCTTAAAAACATGAAAACATAAAATAATTAAAAAGAGGCCCCGTAAGAGGTACGGACACCTCACATGGGACTAATGTAACCCATAGTAACTGATCTCTTAGTCGCGGGACTCCCGATTTGTCAATACGATGAAAATTAGAAAATTGTTAATCTTTTAGGCTTAAAAACATTCCATCAAAGGGTGAAAACATAAAACGGCCACGAAATGGCCCTGTAAGAGGCACGAACACACCCTAAGGGACTAATGTAACCCACATGAACCAACCCCATAGTCACGTGACTCACAGTTTGAGAACATGATACAAGTTTGAAAACAATTAGACTTAAGGTTAAAAATAAGTCGTCAAACGATGAAAACATAGAACAACCACAAAATGGCCTCATAAGAGGCAATAACACCTTGTATCGGACCAATATAACATGTAGGTACCGACCGCGTACTCAAGGGACTCCTGTTTGAGACCACGATAAAAATTTCCAAATTGTTACACCTAGGATTAAAAATATGCCATCAAATGGTGAAAATGTAAAATAGCCACAAAATGGCCCCGTAAGAGGCACGAACACCTCGCATGGGACCAATGTGACTCGAAAAAACTGACTGTTTAGTCACGGAACTCCAGATTTGAGAACACAACAATATTTGAAATTTTTTCGACTTTTTGGATTAAAAACATGTCGCCAAAGGGTGAAAACATAAAAGAACCAGAAAAAGGCTACGTAAGGGGCATGAACACCCCGCATGAGATTAATGTAACCTGTAGGAACCGATCACGTAGTCACGGGACTCATAGTTTGAGAACATGCCAAAAATTTGCAAAGATTAAAACTTGTCGTCAAAGGATGAAAACTTAACACAATGATAAAATGTCCCCTCAAGAGGCACGAACACCTTGCACTAGATCAATGAAACCCACAAGAATCGACCGCCTACTCACAGGAATCCCGATATGAGAGCTCGATGAAAATTTACAAACTGTTAAACTTGGGAACAAAAAGATGCCATCAAAGGGTGAAAATATAAAATAGCCACAAAACAGCCCCATTAGAGGCACGAACACCCCACACGAGACTAGTATAACTGGGAGGAACCGACGGCATAGTCATAGGACTACCGATTTGAAAAAAGAGTGAAAATTTGCAAACTGTTAGACTTAGACTTTAAAACCTGTTATCAAAGGGTGAAAACCTACAACAACAACAAAATAACCTTGTAAGAGGCACAAACACCTCGCACGAGATCAATGTAACCTGAAGGAACTGATCGTATAGTCACGGGACCCTCGATTTAAGAACACGACGGAAATTTGCAAACTATAAGACTTAGGCTCAAAAACATGTTGTCGAAGTGTTAAAATATAAAACAACCACAAAATGGCCCGTAAGTGGTACAAACACCTCGTACGGGACCAATGAAACCAATGGAACTGACCGCATAGTCACAGGACTCCCGATTTGAGAACACGATGAAAATTGGCAAACTGTTAGACTTAGTCTTAAAAACGTGTCGTCAAAGGGTAAAAACATAAAATGTCCCCGTAAAAGGCACGAACACCTCATACGGGACCAATGTAACCCGAAGGAACTGACCACGTAGTCATAGGACTTCCAATTTGAGAACATGATGAAAATTTGCAAACTCTTAGACTTAGGCTTAAAAACTTATCATCAAAAGGTGAAACAAAAAGCATCTAAAAAAATGGCCCCGTAAGAGGCATGAATACCCAGAACTGGACCAATGTAACCCAAAGAAACCGATCACATAGTCATGGAACTTCTAATTTGAGAACACGATGAAAATTTGCAAACTATTAGATTTAGGCTTAAAAATAGGTCATCAAAGGGTGAAATCATAAAACACCCCAAAAAAGGCCCCGTAAGTGGCACAGACACCTCACACATGACCAATTTAAGGCGTAGGAACCGATCGCGTAGTCTTGAGACTCCCTGTTTGAGAACACGATGAAAATTTCCAAACTATTAGACTTTGTCTTAAAAACATGTCATCAAAGGGTGGAAACATAAAACAACCACAAATAACCCCGAAAGTGGCACGAACACCAACATAAGACTAATGTATCACGTACGAACTTACCACGTAGTTACAGGTAAAAAACATAAAAATTTGCAAATTATTACACTTGGTCTTAATAACATGCTATCAAAGGGTGAAACCTTAAAACAACTAAAGAATGTCCCGGTAATAGGCACGAACACCTTGCACGGGAGCAATGTAACCCGCAAGAACAAGACACATAGTAACGAAACTACCGATTTAAGAACACGATGAAAATTTTCATACTGTCAGACTTAGCTTAAAAATATGTTGTCAAAGGGTGAAAACGTAAAATAGCTACAAAATGGCCCCGTAAGAGGAAAAAATACCTCGCACCGGATCAATGTAACTAATAGGAAGCGACCGCTTACTCACGAAACTCCTAATTTGAGAACACAACAAAAATGTGCAAATTGTTTAACTTTTAGCATTAAAAACATATCGCCAAAGGGTGAAAACACAAAACAGTCACAAAGCGGCCCCGTAAGAGGCACGAACACCTCGCTTGGGACCAATGTAACTCACAGGAACCAACCGATTAGTCGTAAGACTACCGTTTTGGAAACACGACAAAGATTTGCAAATAGTTAATCTTTTAGACCGAAAAATATGTTGTCAAAGGGTGAAAATGTAAAACGACCACAAAATGGCCCAGTAAGAGGCACGAACACCCCATAAGGGACCAATGTAACCCAAAAGAACCAACCCCATAGTCACGGGACTCACAGTTTGAGAACACAATAAAAATTTACAAACTTTTAGACTTATTCTTAAAAACATGTCGTCAAAGGGTGAAAACATAAAATAAACACAAAACGACCCCATAAGAGGCACGAACACCTCGTACCGGAGCAAGTTAACCCTTAAGAACCGACCGCATAAATACGGCACTCTCATTTTGAGAACACAATGAAAAATTACAAACTGTTACACTTAGGATTAAAAACATGTCGTCAAATGGTGAAAATGTCAAATAGGCACAAAACGGACTTGTAAGAGGCACAAACACCTCGTACGGGACAATCCACCCACACGTTTTGACCGTGTAGTTACGGGACTCTGGGTTTGAGAACACAGTAAAAATTTGCAAATTGTTAGACTGAGGCTTAAAAGCATGCCATCAAACAGTTAAAACATAAAACAATCACAAAATAGCCTCGTAAGAGGTATGGACACCTCACATGGGACCAACAGAAATCGACCGCTTAGTTACAGGACTCTCGGTTTGGGTACATGAAGAAAATTTGTAAATTGTTAATCTTTTACGCTTAAAAAGATGTCGTCAAAGGGTGAAAACATAAAAGATCCAAAAATGGTCCCGGAATAGACACGAACACGCCGCACAGGACCAATGTAACACTTAGGAACAAACGACATACTCACGAGACTCACAGTTTGAGAACACGATATGAATTTCCAAACTTTTTGATTAAGGCAGAAGGACATGTTGTCAAAGTGTGAAAATGTAAAATCTCCATAAGACGTCCCCGTAAGAAACAAGAACACTTTGCACCGAACCAATGTAACCCGTAGGAATCGATCGCATAGTCACGGGAATCCTATTTTGAGACACGATGAAAGTTTGAAAACTGTTAGACTTAGGCTTAAAAGCATGTCATTGAATGGTGAAAGAAGAAAATAGCCAAAAAAATAGCTCGTAAGAGGCACGAACACCTCACATTGGACCAACGTGACTCGTAGGAACTGACCGCTTAGTCACAAGACTCCCGATTTGAGAACACAATGAGAATTTGCAAATTGTTAGACTTTTTGGCTTAAAAACATGCCATCAAAGGGTGAAAATAGAAAACATCCACAAAACAGTCACGTGATAGGCACGAACACCCCTACACGGGACCAAGGTAACTCGCAGGAACCGACCGCATAGTAACAAAACTCACAATTTGAGAACATGGTGAAAATTTCCAAATAGTTAGAATTATGATTAAAAACAGGCCATAAAAGGGTGAAAATGTAAAATAGCCACAAAATGGCCCCATGAGAGGCACAAACACTACACGCAGGACTAGTATAACTCGGAGGAACCGACGACATACTCACGAGACTCTCGATTTGAAGACATAGTGAAACTTTACGAACTGTTAGTCTTAGTCTTAAACATATGCCTTCAAAGAGTGAAAACATAAAACTATCACATAACAGGCCTATAAGATGCACAAACACCTCATAGGGAACAAATATTGCCCGTAGGAACCGATCGCATAGTCACGGGACTCCCGATTTAACAAGACGACAAAAAGTTACAAACCGTTAGGCATAGGCTTAAATACATGTTGTCAAAGTGTTAAAAAGCAAAACAACCACAAAATAGCCCCGTAAGAGGCACGTACACCTCTCACGGAACCAATGTTGCCCGTAGAAACCGATCGCGTAGTCATGGAACTTCTAGTTTGAGAACACGATGAAAATTTGCAAACTATTACACTTTGGCTTAAAAATATGTTGTTAAAGGGTGAAAATATAAAACACCCAGAAAAAGGGCCTGTAAGAGGTAGGATCACTTCACTCGGGACCATTGTATCATCCTCTTCAGATGATTTTTCTTCTTTTGATGAATGCTCCTCTGGATAGTCTTATATTGTTTATACTGAGGTCTGAGGTCTTAACATAATGGTGTCTACCTTAATTTCATCAATGTTTAAGGTATGAGGTCATCAAACTAAGATGTTACCCTCATAAACAACACCAAATTATGATGTTTAAGTTCCGAGGTCATCATACCAAGATGTTACTCTCATAAATTTCACAAAATTAATGATGTTTAAGGTCTGAGGTCATCCAATTATGATGTTTCACCTCAGACCTTGTCACCAAATTATGATGTTTAAGGTCTGAGGTCTTCAAATTAAGATGTTACACCTCATAAATTTCACTAAATTAATGTTGTTTAAGGTCTGAGGTCATACAATTATGATGTTTCACCTTAGACCTTATCACCAAATTATGATGTTTAAGGTCTGAGGTCCTCTTACCAAGATTTACCCTCATAAATTTCACCAAATTAATGATGTTTAAGGTCTGAGGTCACCAAACTATGATGTTCCACCTCATACTTAACCAAATTAATGGTTTTAGGGTCTGAGGTCGTCCAATTATGATGTTTCACCTCAGACCTTGTCACCAAATTATGATGTCTGAGGTCCGAGGTCATCAAACTAAGATGTTAACCTCATAAATTTCACCAAATTAATGATGTTTAAGGTCTGAGGTCACCAAACTATGATGTTTCACCTCATACTTCACCAAATTAATGATGTTTAAGGTCTGAGGTCACCAAACTACAATGTTTCACCTCATACTTCACCAAATTAATGATGTTTTAAGGTTTGAAGTCATCCAATTATGATGTTTCACCTCAGACCTTGTCACGAAATTATGACATTTAAGGTCCGAGGTCATCCAATTATGATGTTTCACCTCAGACTTTGTCACCAAATTATGATGTTTAAGGTCTGAGGCCATCAAACTAAGATGTTAGACCTTCATAAATTTCACCAAACTAATGATGTTTAAGGTCTAAGGTCATCCAATTATGATGTTTAAAGGTCTGAGGTCATCCAATTATGATGTTTCACCTCAGACCTTGCCACTAAATTATGATGTTTAAAGGTCTGAGGTCACCATATGATGATGTTTCACCTCATAATTTTACTACTAAATCATGATGAAACAAAGTATTGACACGGGAACTTCTCCTCTCATTAATATTCTCTTTATAAAATGATACATATACATATAAACAATTGCAACATCATATGTAATACTTCTTCAGGTGATCAACGTTCCATGGATTGGAGAAAGGTTCTCCCTCGAGGTTTTATAGATGGTAGGTACTGGGTACAACCTCATAAACTACTTTGTAAGGACTATGCCAGTTCGGGTGAAGCTTATTTGTCTTCTACAACATCTTTTTTAGCACTAGGTCTCTTACAGCTATAGGTCTTGATTTCACCCTTTGATTGTAGAATTTTGTTGTTCTCTGCTAGTAGGCTGCCTGTCTAATCTCAATGTCTTCCCTTCTTTCCTCAATCAAATTTAGATCAAGTCTTCTCTCTTCCCCATTCTTTACGGGGTCAAAGATCTGAACTCTGTGAGTGGGGAGTCCTATTTCTGTAGGTATGACGGCTTCTGGGCCATGTGCTAACATAAATGGGGTATCCCCCATTCGTGTCCTTGCCGTTGTTCTGTAGGCCTATAACACTGCATAAACCTCTTACGTCCATCTCCCCCTTGGCCTATTCCAACCTCTTCTTAATCCCATCGAGGATCGTTCGGTTCATGACCTCAGTCTGCCCATTTGCTTGGGGTCGGCCAGGAGAGGAGAAGAACTGCTTTATCCCCACTCTTTCACAATATTTTTCTAAGGAAGAATTCTTGAACTGGGTTTCGTTATCTGAGATGAGGGTGTTTGGAAGACCATGTCTGCGTATGATGCTCTTCCTGATGAACTGGAAGGTTTTTTGCTCTGTAATTGTGATCATGCGCTCATCCTCTACCCACTTAGAGAAGTAACCAATTGCTACTATCAGAAATCGATAATTGTTGGCAGCTCTAGGCAATGGTCCCACCAAGTCAATCCCCCATACTGTGAATGGCTAAGGAGAACTTATTTACGATATAGGTTGATGACGTTGATGAGGGATAGTTGAGAATCCCGAGCATTTGTCACACCTCTTCACGTAGGCAGCAACATCTTTGGCCAAGGTCGACCACCAGTATCCTTGTGTAATTATTCTCTTGGCTAAAGGTCTTCCTCTTATGTGATTGGATCAAGAACCCTCGTGTATGTCCTGTAGGACGTGGGGGACTTCTGTAGTATGGACACATCTGAGGAGAGGTAGTAGAAATCCTTTTTCTTACAGGACATATCCTATAATTGAGAACTTAGCTGTTATGTACCTCAATTTCATCCTTTCTAGCTTCAATTTTGACAGCTCTCCCTCTCTGATATATCTGATAAGGGGGTCCATCCATGAGTCTCCTAGGTTCAGGTTGAGGCAAGAGTTGACAACCTCTTCTTCCTTAATAGTTGGTTTGAGCAAGATCTCGACTGGTACTATCTTTTTGATGTCTGTCCTTATTGCTAAATTTTGCTAGTGTATCTGCACGACTAATGGTTTGTCTAGGTACCCTCTTCATCTTCACCTCTTTGAATCCTTCTAGAATCATTCGTACCCTCTTCAGGTATTTAGCCATCCTTTTATCCTTGGCCTTATATACTCTAAGTACTTGGTTGACAACCAACTTCGAGTCACTGTGAAATCGGAGTCGTCCAACTCTAAGGGCTTTTGCCAAGGAGTGGTCTGCTACCAAGGCCTCATATTCTAACTCATTGTTTGATGCTTTGAAGTTGAAACATAGTACATATTCAACGTCGGTACCATCTCAAGCTGACAGTATCAGCCCTGCACCGATTCCACTTTCGCAAGAAGACCCATCAATAAAAAGGTTCCAAACATCTTCATTTGATGAGAAGTTCCCCTCTGATATGGTTCCCTTCTTGAAAAGGTATTTGTCTTCCTCATTCTCGACTACTCCTTTTCTGGCTCTACTGGACACAATCTCTTTCGGGTCTCAGAAGATGTTACTATTTAATCCCTCTACAATCTATGGATTATTCTCAACCTCAGCCTCTTCCCATGTGAACTCAACAACAAAGTCTGTGAGTATCTGCCCTTTAATGGCCACCCTGGGTTGATAAATAAGGTCATACTCTACCAACTCGATGGCCTAGGTCATTAATCTGCCTGACTTCTCAGGCTTGTGGAGGACTTGCCTTAGTGGGGAGTCAGTGAGGATGACCATAGAGTGGGCTTAGAAATAAGGTTTCATCTTCCTGGAAGTGTGTATCAAAGTGTAGGCTAACTTATCCATCCGAGGATAATTTTGTTCAGAACCTTGAAGGGCCTTACTATTGAAGTATACATGCCTTTGTACCCCATCGCCTTCCCATACTATGGCTTCACTTATAGCTGAATCTGAGACTGCTAGATAAACATACAACTTCTCCCCCAGAATGGGACCAGATAAGAGCAGGGGCGATCCGAGGTAGGACTTGAGCTGTTTAAAGGCCTTGTCACACTCTTCGTCCCACTCAAAGGCCTTTCAAAGAACCTTGAAAAATGGAAGACACTTGTTCGTGGCTTTCGAAACAAACCTGTTGAGTGCTGCAACTCTTCCAGTGAGCCTCTGAACTTCTTTTATGCTTCTTGATGTCTTCATGTCAAGAAAGGCCTTGATCTTCTCGTGGTTGGCCTCTATACCCCTCTGATTGACTATGAATCTAAGAAACTTTCTAGCTCCTACTTTGAAGACACACTTGGCAAGATTATGATTCATCCTATATAAGTCCATGGTGTCAAAAGTTCTCTCCAAGTCGGATACATGAGTGCAGGTCTTCAAGCTCTTCGTCAACATATCATATACATATACTTCCATGGTGTTACCAATTTGATCTTCAAACATCTTATTTACAAGATGTTGATACGTAGCCCCTGCATTTTTCAATCCGAAGGGCATGACCTTATAGCAATAGGTCCCCTTGTCTGTGATGAATGTTGTCTTCTCTGAGTCTTCAGCATCCATGAAGATCTTATTGTAGCCTGAATACGCATCCATAAAGCTCATAAGTTCATGCCCTGCCATGGCATCTACCATTTGATCAATCTGAGGTAAGGGATAGCTGTCCTTCGGGCAAGACTTGTTCAGGTCAGTGAAGTCTATGCACATCCTCCATTTTCTGTTGCCTTTGGACACAATGACGGCGTTTGATAACCACTTTGGGTATATGACCTCCCTGATGAATTCTGCCTCTTCTAAATTTCTGAACTCTTCCTTAATGACATCATACTTTTCCCTGGAGTAAATTCTTCATCTTTGTTTGATTGGCTTAGCATCTTCTGCCACATTGAGTTTGTGGCACATAACCTCCAGGTTGATGCCAGAAATATCTGCGTGACTCTAAGCGAAGACACTCTGCCTCTTCTTCAAAAATCATATCATCTCTTCCTTGATCTCTGGTTTTAATGCCGTACCAATTTGGATGGTTTTTTTTATTTGTCCTCATTGAGGACGATGGATTCTACCTCTTCCAGGACCACTCCTTTTTTCAATTTTATTTCATCCCTAGGATCAAGTGTATCAATGTTATAAGTGGTTGTTTCATTCTTATGTTCCTCTATCTCTTCCACCTAGTTGAAGTAGCATTCTCGTGCCATGGTCTGGTCACCTTGCACTTCCCCTACCCCATAGGGGGTCAGGAATTTTAGCATCCGGTGGACCATCGATGGCAAGGCCTCGAATTCCTTAAGGGCAACTCGTCCTATGATGAGGTTGTAGATCGAGAAGATGTTTTCATCCATAACGAAAAAATTAATCTTTCGGTTCAACCTCTTAGGCCACTCGCCTCCCATTCGCACGTCTATCTCATACATGCCTAATGGATGGACCTTTTCACCGTTGAAGCCCATCAACGGATGATGATTGGGTACCACCCTTGCTCTGCTGAGGACTAGGCTCTTAAAATAAGGCCAGAACATCACATCTTCTCAACTTCCTTCATCTACGAGGATTCTTTGTACCTCACATCCATGCACTCTTGTTGTAATTACCAAAGGGTCATCATGTGGAGCCAAGATACCTTTGAAGTCGAGTTGGGAGAATCCAACTATAAGAGTATCCATATCCACCTTCTTTCTCTTTCGCTTGGCCTCTGAAGATTCCAGATTCATACTCTACTTTGGCCACTGACTTAGCCTCAGCCACATGAGATTTACGGTCGGCTACTTCAGATCCACCCCCTACTAGTCCTCCATATATGGTGTTAACACTGAAGGAGATCATTCCAACCCTCTTCACGGGGGAATTATCATCCTTCGATGGGAGGTCTGGATCGTCCTCATCATCACCATATGAGTCCTCGTCTCTTCTCGCTGGGGTTTCATCTCCACACCTGTCGTTTCTCTTCTTTTTAGGGTCATCTAGTCCCCTCTTAGGAGCTTTACCATCGACATACTTCCTCAACTTTCGGTACTTCAACATCTTCTATATTTCATCCTTTAAGGCGAAGCACTTATTTGTCACATGCCCGTGGTCTTGGTGGAACTCACACCATAGGTTCTTATTCCTCTTATGCGGAGAAGCCTTCAGCTTCTCTAGCCATCTCAGGGACCGGTCATTCTTGATCTCGTTGAGGATGTGTTCGTAGCTCACAGTTAGAGGAGTATAGTGTATGAAATTTTCATTGGCAGACCTCTTTTTTACGTCTTTCTTTCTTTGGAACTTCCCACTACCACTTCTTCTCTCATACTCATACTTTACGGCGATAGCCTCTTTAGCGTTCATGACCTTTCCTGCTATTGCCAATAGCTCTGCCATGGACTTGGGAGGGACTTCCGCAAGCTTCCACAACAACTTCCCTTTCTGGAGTCCTCCTGTGAGGGCGGTCATTGCTATATTCTCCTCGTAATCTTCAACCTCTAATTTTTCTTTATTGAATGTAGCAATGTAGTCTCTTAGGATCTTGTTCTTGCCTTATTTGACGTACAGTAGATGAGTGGTCTTCTTTTTAGGTCTTACCCCAAAACAGAAATTGTGAATGAATCTTTCAGCCAAGCCCTTAAAGTTCTCGATAGAGTTCTTTGGAAGAGAGGTAAACCAGATGTGTGCAGCTCCTGTCAGAGTCCCAGAGAAGGCCCAACACTTCATCTCATCTGGGATTTGGTACTACCGTCATACTTAGGAGACACCGTTGGTGGTTTGAACTTGGCAGGGGTTGGGATGTTCACTATCCTTGCCTCTAAGAAACCTCTTTGTAGTGGGTCTCTGATTTTGATGAGGTCACCTATCTTCTCCTCCAAATATTGGATGGAGTCATTCCATGGATTTGCAATGTAGGACTGGTCGAGGTTGTCCCCAGCCACCTCCAAGGGGTGGACTGAGGGTTCCCCCAGCCACTGCATAATGTCGGCTATTGACCTCCTCTTGATCCCTGTCTCGGCCTTGCAAGGGTCGACCATGATTGTGTCGTCCATGATGAGGCGATGTTCCCACTCTTCCCTTTGTGAGCTTGGTACACTTCTTGACCTGGATAACCTCTGCCTCAGGTCATTGACTGGGCTGAGACTTTTAAAGGCTGACCCTTTGTTTAAGCGATTGAAGGCTGATCCTCTTGTTGGGCACCACCATCTCTTCTGCCCCCACAACCTCAACTTTGTTGGATAGGACGTACAGTGTTGTTCGAAACCTCATACGGCTCCCAACAACCCTCTAGAGCATCTTCTGCCTCCATATCGTCATACTTATCCTCAGGGCAAGGGTATCCTTACCTCCTCAGGCTTAAATGCCTAGGGTCAGCAATGTCCCTCCTCCATTGAGGAGTAGGTTGGTCTTTTCACGGTGCCTTGGGTGGTCCCCTGGCTTCAGGATGAGGTTGAACAACTGCCGGATCAATCATCTCCGGTGAGACCCCAGGTGGCCTCATCATATTTTGACTGAGCTGTGCAAATTTCTCCTTCATCGCCTGTTGCGTTGCAGCCAAGGACTTCAAGGATGACGCCACCTTAGCCATTTTGGACTGGGGTGGTGCCTGGTTGGAACTAGGTCCTCCAACACTAGATGGTGGAGGAGGTTGTTGCAAGTCCGGTGCCATATGTTAAAACTGAAGAGTTGGTGACGAAAATGAGCTTAATGCCTTTTAAGGACCTTTTCCAATGGTGAAACAGCTCCACACAAGGGGTGAGGCCTAGTTCACCACCAGAGTCTCCGGTGAGGTTAAGAGAAAAATAAAAAGAGACAGCTTCTCGTTCCCACAGACAGCGCCAAAATGATGATGCTAGAAATAGCACCACCAGGTAAGGTGTTGACAAACTCAAGCAAGTGATAACAATGGAAGCACATGAGAATATATATATGTGTGTATATGTAGAAGGAGGTGAGAAGAAGAGGATGAACACTTGAATATATGTGGTTAAGCCAATCTGGCCTACGTCCACTGTGAGTGTGTGTGAGTAATATCACTGAATGAAGGCACTAATGGCCATGGATATAATCTCTCAAGCTTTCTCTCCCTACTATGTAAAATGACAGAGTTCCAGCTAGGGTTGTAATTCTCGATCCCTTTACAAGGTAGAGGATGACCCCTATATACAGTGCTTGGGGGCTGTAATGTACCCCCAAGTATACAATGAGCATGTGCATGGAGATCCAACCAGTGAAAGGATGACACGTGGCTGATCTTCAACTAAGTAATGATGACTTCAATATTCCCTCACATGGAGGGAATGATTCAGTTACAACGGATTTGTCCACGTGCTCCAAGCCATACATGTAAGTGTAGAATCTTTGTTGTCTTTGCTTGGCACCAATCTCAGCCTGAGTGAGTACGAGGTTGGTGAAGTACGACCCCTGACTTAGTTGGGAATCATATGATGACCTTGGTAGGGATGTTGGCCGAGGTTATATATGTGGAACGTTAGCCAGGGCCGATGTTGGCACGACACTTGGTGCTGAGCCTGTAGGGCTGTTGATTCTAGGTGAAACCTATAACATCGGCTAAAGCCGATGATGGGATTGTTCATTGAGCCTAAGAGTCATTAATTATTCTCGTGTGGCGCTTGCAAAGTCGGCTGGGCTCGATTATGATGTTGAAGGGTGGTTGAAGCCATGAGTCCTTACTGGCCTCGGCTGATGCCTAGTCGAGGTTGATGTACGAGGTAGATGTGATGTCGGCTGTGGACGACCTGATGGATAACTGACCCCGTTAGTCATGCAAACCTCGACTGTTGCCTAGTTGAAGGGTAACTAGTAACGTCGATCGTGGCTGACCTTATGTTGGACAAAATTGCTGATCGTCAGTCTTGAGCCCTGATTACCTCGGCCGTCATTTTGGCTAATATTGGTGCCTTCGAGCTGGCAGGTACACTTTGGGAATATCAGCCACGAAACGGACACGTAAAAGGGATGATCACCCCGCACGAGACTATTGTAACTAGCAACAACCGACCACATAGTCATGGGACACACAGTTTTAAAAGATGACAAAAATTGCCAATAGTTAGATTTAGGCTTAAAAATATGTCGTTAAAGGGTGAAAACATAAAATAACCATAAAACTGCCCTGTAAGAGGCATAAACACCTCGCATGGGACTAATGCAACCTGCAGAACTAACCGCCTAGTTACAGGACTCCCGATTTGAGATCTTGACAAAAGTTTGAAAATTATTAGATTTAGGCTAAAAAAAACATGCCATCAAATGGTGAAAACATAAAACAGCCACAAAACGGCCCTATAAGAGGCATGAACATCCAACACGGGACCAATATTACTCAAAGGAACCTACCACATAGTCACGGAACTCTCAGTTTGAGAACACCCTGAAAATTTGGAAACAGTTAGACTTAGGCTTAAAAACATATTGTCAAAAGGTGAAAACATAAAACAGTCATAAAACGGCCCCGTAAGAGGCACAAACACCTCGCGCAGGACCAATGTAAGACGCAGGAACCATCCGCATAGTCATGAAACTCCCGATTTGAGAACACGATAAAAATTTTGAAACTGTTTGAATTTGGCTTAAAAACATGTCATCAAAGCGGGAAAACATAAAACAATTAAAAGTTATTCCCATAAGAGGCACGAACACCTCGCATGGAACCAATTTAACCCATAGTAACTGACCATTTAGTCGCGGCACTCCCGGTTTGTGAATACGACGAAAATTTGCAAATGATTGATCTTTTAGCCTTAAAAACATGTCGTTAAAGGGTGAAAACATAAAACGATGACGAAATGGACCTGTAAGAGGCATGAACACACCCTAAGGGACCAATATATCCCGCAGGAACTAACCCCATAGTCACGGGATTCACAGTTTGAGAACACGATAAAAATTTAAAAATGATTAGACTTAGGCTTAAAAATAAGTCGTGAAATGATGAAAACATAAAACAGCCGCAAAACGGCCCCATATGAGGTAAGAACACCTCGTACCAGACCAATCTAACTCGTAGGTATCGACCGCATATTCATGGGACTCCCGCTTGAGAACACGATAAAAATTTCCAAACTGTTACACTTAGGATTAGAAATATGCCATCAAATGGTGAAAACGTAAAATCGTCACAAAATGGCCCCGAAAGAGGCACGAACACCTCACATGGGACCAATGTAACCTGCAAGAACCAACCGTATAGTCACGGGACACCCGATTGAAGAACACGACAAATATTTGAAGACTATTAGACTTTTTGACTTAAAAACATGTCGCCAAAGGGTGAAAATATAAAACAATCACAAAAAGGCCACGTAATTGGCACAAACATCCCGCGTGAGACTAATGTAACCTACAGGAACTGATCGCATAGTCACGGGACTCATAGTTTGAGAACATGACAAAATTGTCAAACAGTTAGACTTAGGCCTAAAAATATGTTGTCAAAGGGTGAAAACATAACACAACGATAAAATGGCCCCCAAAGAGTCACGGACACCTTGCATGGGATCAATGTAACCCGCAAGAATCGGCCCCCGACTCACAGGACTCCCGAATTGAGAGCATGATGAAAATTTGCAAAATGTTAGAGTTAGGATAAAAAAATTATCATCATAGGGTGAAAATGTTAAAAAACCACAAAATTGTCCCATTAGAGGCACGAACACCCCGCACGGGACTAGTATAACTTGGAGGAACCGACCGCATAGTCACGGGAGTCCCGATTTGAAAACAAAATGAAAATTTGCAAAGTGTTGGACTTAGACTTTAAAACATGTTGTTAAAGGGTGAAAACCTAAAACAACAATAAAACGGTCCTGTAAGAGGCACGAACATCCCGCACGGGACCAATGTAATCCGTAGGAACTAATCGTATAGTCACGGGACTCTCGATTTCAGAACATGACAAAACTTTGCAAAATGTTAGACTTAGGATCAAAAACATGTTGTCAAAGTGTTAAAACATAAAACAACCACAAAATGGCCCTGTAAGAGGCACGAACAGCCCGCACGGGACCAATGAAAACCTTAGGAATCGACTGCGTTGTCACGTGAATACTAATTTAAGAACAAGATGAAAAGTGGCAAACTTTTAAACTTAGGCTTAAAAACATGCCGTCAAAGGGTGAAAGCGTAAAACAACCACAAAACGGCCCCGTAAGAGGCACGAATACCTCGCACGAGACCAATGTAACCTGTAGGAACTGATCAGTAGCCACATGATTCCCAATTTAAGAACATGATGAAACTTTGCAAACTATTAGATTTAGCCATACAAACTTGTCGTCAAAAGGTGAAAACGTAAAATAGCCAAAAAAAATGGCCCCGTAAGAGGCATGAACACCTAGCACAGGACCAATGTAACCCGTAGGAACCGATCACATAGTCATGGAACTTCCAGTTTGAGAACACGACATAAATTTTGCAAACTATTAGACTGAGGCTTAAAAACATGTCGACAAAGGGTGAAAACATAAAACAACCAAAAAAGGCACCGCAAAAGGAACAAACGCATCACACAGGTTCAATGTAAGGCATAGGAATCGATCGCGTAGTCCTGAGACTCCATGTTTGAGAACATGATGAAAATTTTCAAACTGCTACACTTTGGCTTAAAAACATGTCATCAAAGGGTGAAAACATAAAACAACCATAAAACAACCTCGAAAGTGGCACGAACACCCATCACAAGACCAATGTATCCCGTACGAACTGACCGCGTAGTTACGGGAATCCCTGTTTGAGAAAAACATGAAAATTTACAAACTGTTAGACTTAGTCTAAAAAACATGCCGTCAAAGGCTGAAAACTTAAAACAACCACAAAATGTCCCCGTAAGAGGCACGGATAACTCACACGGATCAATGTAACCCATCGAAACTGACCATATGGTAACGGAACTACCGATTTAAGAACACGGTGAAAATTTTCAAATTTTCAAACTGGCAAACTTTGGTTTAAAAACATGTTGTAAAAGGGTGAAAAGGTAAAATAGCTATAAAACGGTCTCGTAAGAGGCAAAAATACCTCGCACCGTACCAATATAACTTGTAGGAATCGATCGCTTACTCACGGGACACCCGATTTGAGAACACAATAAAAATTTGCAAACTATTTAACTTTTATCCTTAAAACCAGGCCGTCAAAGGGTGAAAACACAAAACAGTCACAAAGCGGCCACAAGAGTGGCACGAACACCTCGCATGGGACCATTGTAACCCAGAGAAATCGACAGATTAGTTACGAGACTCCCGTATTGGGAACACGACAAAAATTTGCAAATTTTTAATCTTTTATACCTAAAAATATGTTGTCAAAGGGTGAAAACGTAAAACGGCCACAAAACGGCCCAGTAAGAGGCACGAACACCGATAAGGGACCAATGTAACGCACAATAACCAACCTCATAGTCACAGGACTCACCGTTTGATAACCGATAAAAATTTGCAAACTGTTAGATTTATGCTTAAAAACATGTAGTCAAAGTGTGAAAATGTAAAACCGACACGAAACGACCTCATAAGAGGCAAGAACACCTCGTATCGGACCAAGTTAACCTTAGGAACTGATCGCATAGGTACAGGACTCCCGTTTTGAGAACATGATGAAGAATTCCAAACTGTTACACTTAGGCTTAAAAACATGCCGTCAAATGGTGAAAATGTAAATTATGCCCAAAATGACCCCGTAAGAGACATTAACACCTCGTACGGGACAATATAACTATAGGTTTTGACCGCGTAGTTACGGGACTTTGGGTTTGAGAACAAAGTAAAAATTTACAAATTGTTAGACTTAGTCTTAATAACATGCCGTCAAATGGTGAAAATGTAAAACCACAAAACGGCCCCGTAAGAGGCACTAACACCTTGCATGGGACAAACGTTACCCGCAAGAACCGACCACTTGGTCATGGGATTCTCAATTTGAGAACATAATAAAAATTTGCAAACTGTTGGACTTTTTGGCTTAAAATATGTCGCCAAAAGGTGAAAACATAAAACAGTCACAAAATGACTGAACAAGAGGCACGAACTCCCCGCACAAGACCAAGTTTACTATCAAGAAACGACCACATAGTCACGGGACACACAGTTTGAGAATAGTATAAAACTTTGCAAAAAGTTAGACTTAGGCTTAAAAATATGTCAGCAATGAAAATATAAAATAACCACAAAACGGCCCCGTAAGAGGTATAAACACCTCACACGGGACCAATGTAACCCGTGGAAACTAACCGCCGAGTCACGGGACTCCTGATTTGAGATCTTGACAAAAAATTTCATATTTTTAGACGTAGGTTAAAAAACATGTCATCAAAGGATGAAAATGTAAAACAGTCACAAAACGGCCCCGTAAGAGGCACGAACACCGCGCACGGGTCCAATGTAATTCAAAGGAACCAACCATATAGTCATGAAACTCCCGATTTGAGAACACCAAGAAAATTTGCGAACTGTTAGACTTAGGCTTAAAAACATGTCGCCAAAGCGTGAAAACATAAAACAATCACAAAATGGCCCCGTAAGAGGCACGAATATCTCGGACGGGACAATTGTAACCCGAAGGTACCGATCACATAGTAACAGAACAATTATTTTGAGAACACGATAAAAATTGGCAAACTATTAGATTTAGGCTTAGAAACATGTAATCAAGGGGTGAAAATATAAAACACTGAAAAACGGCCCCGTAAGAGGCACAAACATCTCACACGTGACTGATGTAACCTATGAGAACTGATCGCATAGTCACGGAACTCTAAATTTAAGAACACGATGAAAATTTGTGAATTGTTAGTCTTAGTCTTAGTCTTAAAAACATGTTGTCAAAGTGTTAAAATGTAACAAAACCACAAAATAGCCCCGCAAGAAACACGAACATCCCGCACGGGACCAATGTAGCCCGTAGGGGCTGATCGCCTAGTCAGGGAACTTCTAGTTAGAAAACACAATGAAAAATTACAAACTGTTAAACTTAGACTTAAAAACATGTCTTCAAAGGGTGAAAACATAAAATAGGCACAAAACGTCCTCGTATGAGGTACGAACATTTCACACAGGACCAATGTAAGGCATAGGAACCGACCTCATAGTCATGAAACTCCCGATTTGAGAACACGATGAAAATTTTGAAACTATTTGATTTTGGCTTAAAAATATGTCATCAAAGAGTGAAAACATAAAACTGTCATAAAGCGGCTCCGTAAGAGGCACGAACACCTCCCATGGGACCAATGTAACCCATAGTAACCGACCGCTTAGTCGCAGGACTCCAGGTTTGTGAAGACGATAAAAATTTGCAAATTGTTAATCTTTTTGGCTTAAAAATTTATCGTGAAAGGGTGAAAACATAAAATGGCCACTAAACTGGCCCATGAGAGCCACGAACACCCCCTAAGGAACTAATATATCCCGCAAGAACCAACCTATAATCATGAGACTCATAGTTTGAGAACACAATTTTTTTTTGCATATAGTTAGACTTAGGCCAAAAAATAAGTTGACAAATGATGAAAACATAAAAAAGGCACAAAACGGACCCATAAGAGGCAAGAACACCCCATACTAGACCAATGCAACCCGTAGGAATTGATCGTGTAGTCACAGGACTCCCATTTTGAGAACACGATGAAAATTTCCAAACTATTACACTTAGGTTTAAAAACATGTCGTTAAATGGTGAAAACCTCAAATGGTCCCAAAATAGCCTTGCAAGAGGCACGAACACCTCGCATGGGACCAATGTAACCACAAGAACCGACCGTTTAGTCACGGGACTCCCAATTTGAGAACACGACAAAAATTTGAAAATTGTTAAACTTTTTGGCTTAAAAACATGTTGTTAAAGGGTGAAAACATAAAACAGACACAAAATGGTCACGTAAGAGACATGAACACCCCGTACCGGACTAATGTAACCTGCAGAAACCGACCGCATAATAACCAAACTCATAGTTTGAGAACATGATGAAAATTTACAAAAAGTTAGACTTAGGATTAAAAATATGTCGTCAAAGGGTGAAAAAATAACACGGCCACAAAATGGTCCCCTAAGCACGAACACCTTGCACGATATTAATGTGACCCACAACAATCGACCGCCTAGTCTTAAGACTCCTGATTTGAGAGCATGATAAAAAATTAAAAACTATTTGACTTGGGCTTAAAAGCTTGCCGTCAAAGGGAGAAAATGTAAAACATCCACAAAATGACCCAGTTAGAGGCGTGAACACCTCACACGAGATCCGTATAACTTAGATGAACCGATCGCATTATCACGGGACTCCTGTTTGAAAACTCAGTGAACATTTGCAAACTGTTGGACTTAGACTTTAAAATATGTCGTCAAATGGTGAAAATATAAAACATATAGAAATTGGAGCCGTAAGAGGCACGGACACCTCGTACGGGACCAATGTAACCTTTAGGAACTCATCATACTGTCACAAGACTCTAAATTTAAGAACACGATGAAAATTTGTACACTATTAGACTTAGGCTTAAAAACATATTGTCAAAGTGTTAAAACATAAAAAAAATGACAAAATGGCCCTGTAAGAGACAGGAACTCCTCACACGAGACCAATGAAAACCTTACGAACTGACCGTGTAGTAACGGGACCCCCAATTTGAGAGGACGATGAAAATTGGAAAACTGTTAGACTTAGGCTTAAAACATGTCGTCAAAAGGTGAAAACATAAAACAACCACAAAATCGACCCGTATAAGGCAGGAACACCTCGCACGGGACTAATGTAACCCGCAGGAACAGGTCACATAGTCACGAGACTAAGATTTTAAGAACACAATGAAAGTTCACAAACTGTTTGACTTAGGCTTATAAACATGCCGTCAAAAGGTGAAAATGTAAATCAGCCAAAAAATGGCCCAATAAGAGGCATGAAGAGCGCGAATGGGACCAATGTAGCCAATATGAGACCAATGTAGCCCATATGAGCTGGTCACATAGTCATGGAACTTCTAGTTTGAGAACACGATGAAAATTGTCAAACTACTAGACTTAAGCTTAAAAACATGTCATCAAAGGGTAAAAGCATAAAGCATCCACAAAATGACACCGTAAGAAGCACGAACACCTCACACAGGACCAATTTAAGGCATAGGAACCGATCGCATAGTCACGAGACTCCCGATTTGAGAACACGATGAAAATTTTCAAACTGTTAGACTTTAGCTTTAAACAATGTCATCAAAGGATGAAAATATAAAAATAGACGCAAAACAGTCTCGAAAGTGGCACGAACACCCAACACAAGATCAATGTAACCTGTACAAACTGACCATGTAGTTATGGGACTCCTAATTTGAGAATAACACAAAAAATTGAAAATTGTTAGACTTAGTCATAAAAACATGACATCAAAGGGTGAAAACATAAAATAACCCGAAAACGTCCCTATAAGAGGAACGAACACCTCCCACAGGAGCAATGTAACCCACATGAACCGACCACATGGTAACGGAACTACCAATTTATGAACATGACAAAAATTTTGAAATTGTCAGACTTGGGCTTAAAAATATGCCGTCAAAGGGTTAATCACATGACACCAATTTGAGAACGCGACAAAAAATTGCAACCTGTTTGACTATTAGCCTTAAAAACATGATGTCAAAGGGTAAAAACACAAAATAGTCAAAAAGCGGACTCGTAAGTTGCACGCACACCTCGCATGGGACCAATGTAACCCAAGGGAACTGACAGATTAGTTGTGAGACTCCCGATTTGAGAGCATGACAAAAAATTGCAAATTGTTAATCTTTTAGAACTAAAAACATGTTGTCAAAGGGTGAAAACATAAAACGACCACAAAACGACCTCGTAAGAGGCATGAACACCCCAAAAGGGACTAATGTAACCCACACAAACCAACCCTGTAGTCAGGGGACTCACAGTTTGAGAACACGATAAAATTTACAAATTGTTAGACTTAGGGTTAAAAACATGTCGTGAAAGGGCGAAATTGAAAAATAGCTACAAAATAGCCCCATAAGTGGTAAGAACACCTCGTACCGAACCAATGTAACCCGTAGGAACTAACCGCGTAGTTACGGGACTCCCGTTGTGAGAATGTAAGGACAAATTCTCAATTGAGTCATTTGTAGTGTTGGCTAAATTTTGTTGGATAAAACATTTTGGTCATTATTGTTCTTACAAATATCAATATTGAAGAATTTGGGCACCGGCTATGCACACCTCATCATATGTATTCTGAATGCACTTTTCCTAAAGGTATATGACCCTGTTCCTTTTATATGTTGAAGACAAACTTAATTTTGTTAAATATAATTTTATAAGAATTTTTTCAATGCAATTTAGTCAGTGTAAAAATTAACATTTCGTTGGAAAATTTCTGAGGTCGTTCGAATGACCCTGTTCAACCGGAGTTTGTTAACGAACATTTGCACAAAATTCACTAAAATTTCGTTAGAAGTTTCATTAGAATGTCGTTCAACTGAATTTGTTTGAACAAGAGTTCAAACGAGATTCTACGCATTCTCTTATGAAATATCATTAGAAGGTTATTTAAACGTAGTCGTTCGAACGACCTGCTGTCAGTTTGATATTTTTTAATTTTGGGAAGTTTCTTTCTTTACTGTTTTTATCCACTACTTTTCCCTTATCTATCTCTTATGGAAGAAAATAGTAGTTGGGTCATTAACTTGAACACAAGAGAAATATATAAAAGACCTTTTACCCTTTTTATCTCCAACCATTGTGTGATCTTTGGATCATGTTTTGAGTACCAAAAGCCCCATTCACATCCTTTAATTTATTCATCCTTGTTGTGTGAATTCAAACTTCGTAGACGTGCTGATTGGAGATGACTTTTAGGTTTCTGTGGATATCGAGACACGATATGTGTTGTGCAACGCGTTGTATCTTCATGTACTACAAAGGGAGGTAGAGGATACGACGTCATTAAGTCTTAGTGAGTCAAGTCTGTAAATATTTTGAGTTTCTTTGTAAAACCATATTTGCAGTGGATTTGTCTAGGCCCTGTCGTCGAAGGTTTTTCCCATTTGGATTTTCCTCGTACATCGGCATGTTGTGGTTGTGATTGTTTATTTTATCTCGCAAAATCACCAAGATGCATGTGTAGGTTAAAAAGATAAAATATGGCTTAAACTATAACTTTAGTTTAATCTGGTAATTGTGCATGCTCACTTAGAAATCAGTAAAGAATATTTAAAATCGGTATATACCTACATTTGGCCTAATTTATATTCAGATTTGAAGTGTATTAAATGAAATTAACTAAATCCATATAACTGTACAACTTCAAATTGGTATCAAAGCGAGTCTATATAAGTTATTTAGATGAATCCTGGAGGTTATATGGAAACTTTTTCGTCGAATAGACCACCTATGTTCGATGGAACGAACTACACTTATTGGAAAGTTCGTATGAAAGTTGCCTATAATTCTATTGATGAACGTGTTTGGGTTGCTGTTGAGAGAGGATGGTCCCCTCCTACTATGATTCTTGATGATGAAATTATTTTAAAACCTATAGAGAATTGGAGTGAGGATGAATTGAAATTATGTAACTTTAACTCTAAAGGTTTAAATGCATTACTTAGTGTTGCGACTCCCGAGGAGTTTCGTCGTATCATGACTTGTGAAACTTCTAATGATGCTTGGAGCATTCTACAAGTCACTCATGAGGGAACGAGTTCAGTTAAAGAATCTAAACTTCAAAACTTAACCACTCAATTTGAAACCATCACCATGAAAAAAAGTGACACATTTGATGATTTCTATGCCCGTATTTTGATATTGTTAATTCATGTTTCAACTTAGGTGATAAAATTCCTAAAAATCGTATAGTTAAGAAGATTATTAGATCTCTTCCTCAGCATTTAATCCCAAAAGTCATGGTTCTTGACTCTTTTGAAAAGTTAAATTCTATAAAACTCGAAGAGCTTGTAGGCGATCTCCAAACTCATGAATTAGGCATATTTCCTAAAGATAATAAAACAAAAGATAAAGGAGTAGCCTTAAAAGCTCAGAAAGAAGAATTGTCTGAATCTGAAGAGTTCGACATGGATCTTGATGATATAATCTTATTTTCTAAAAATTTTTAAAAGTTTCTCAAGTTTAAAAAGAAAAATTCTAAGTTTGAAAAACCTAAATTTGAGAAAAACAAAAATAAGGCAAGCAGGAGTTTTAATAATCAGGAACAGAAGAATATTAAAAATGATAACTTTAAAAGAGATAACTTAAAAAATGATGATTCAGAGAGATGCTTTGAGTGTGAGGAATGAGGCCATAGAGCGTATGAGTGCCCTACTAAACTTAAGATACAAGGTAAAGAAAAAGTCATTTATAATGCTACTCTTAGCGATAGTGAAATTAAGTCTGATGATTCCGATGATGTTGTTCCTTCTAGAAACAACTTCACTGACTTTATAGCGAGTCATGATAGCAATTCAAGTGAGTCACATCCAAATGTTGACAATTTTGAGCATGATCATGAGGTTGTATTCACTCACGTAGCCAGTTGTGATGAAAATAGAAGTGAGAGTGAAGTACATGAGAGTGAATTACAATCCACCTATTCTGAAATATACACTGAGTCTCTACGTACTTAAAAGGTAAATAAACGGTTAACTTTTAAAGTGTTAACTTTATAAAAGGAGTTGAAAAGCCTGAAAGAGAAGGAGGCTTTAGTTAGTCAACTAGAGGTTATAAAGATCTCTCTTTCTAAAAAGCATATTTTAGTGATTAAAGAAAAATGTGATTTGACAGATTCTCTAGCTTATGTTAGCAAAGATATTCATGAATACTTGGATATTAGAAAAAACTTTTGAAGAAAAAATTATCAATCTTGATAAAGATCTCGAGTCCTCTCGGTAATTCAAAGTCACACTTGAAGATAATTTAGGAAGAATGAGAAAATTATTTCTAGGTCCAGTTTTAGGGTATAAGGATAAAGATTACCAAGAGATAAATGGTATAGGATATGAAGAAGGAGAGTCACACAATGCTAAATTCAAACCCGTAGATAAGTTTGTTACCGAAACAAACCATCCTAAACCTTATCTACCTAAAATAAGTCCACCTAAGCAAACTCCAAAAGTGACTCCAAACAACCCTATATGTGTACTTATTGTCCCAAACGGGGTCACCTTCGAGATTTTTGTTACATACTTGTGAAGAAATATTATTTCACAACTTCTAAGCCATACTATAGCTCCTTAGCTAGCCTTAAAAACCAAGTTGAGTATCTAGTCAATACATCAGAAGAATTAATGAAGAGTTTCTAAGGTTCTCTACGGCCCAAGAAAATCATTCCAGCCAAAAGACTAGAGTCAATAAAGGGAATAATACAACTCAAGCTTGGGTTAAGAAAGATGAGACCCACAAATCTTTTCTTGTTCATTTTTCACTTGAGGCTCAAAATACATCCCAATGGTATTTTGATAATGGATGTTCGAGACACATGACATGTGATAAATCTCTTTTTACTATACTTGAAAACTATAAAGATGGTAAAGTCACCTTTTGCGGTGGAAGTAAGTATCGAATCATGGGAAGAGGCATCATAGAGGTTTCTGGTTTTCCAAAGCTAGAAAATGTCCTTTATGTTGATGGAATCAAAGACAATTTAATAAGCATTAGCCAATTATGCGACGATAACCTTGATGTTAAGTTATTCAATCGGAGTGCACTGTTTATAATAAATTGTTTGGGGCTATTTTACATGGTGTAAGGAATAATGTTAATTGTTGTGGAATTGTTCCAAAGTACTCCTTAGTTTGCAAAAGTGCCAAGGTGTTGTCTTCCAATCTTTTTCATCAATGGTTAGGTCATGTAAACTTTAGAGATCTCGATCGTCTAGTTAGGAAATACCTAGTCCTAGGCTTACCATCCTTAGGGAAACCAACCTCCTCAATTTGCGGGCCTTGTCAACTAGGAAAATAAATCAAGATCCCTCATAGAAAGTTGAACTCTATAATCACCTCTCGTGTCTTATAATTGATTCATATGGACCTTATGGGTCCCACTAGTACCAAGAGTATAGGAGGAAAGAGATATATCTTAGTGATGGTAGATGACTTTTTTAGATACTCTATAGTAGGATTTCTATGAGAAAAGTCCGATATTATTGAATTTCTAACAACGTCGAGTCCTTCGAAATCAACATGGTGTTACCTTATCGCATGGCCCTATTTGAGATGTAGGAATTGAGGGACCAGATTCAATATCTCTTGGGGAAGGTTTTTATTAAACAAAGTAATTTACGTGGGCTGCACCGATGTTGTTTATAAAAAATAAGGATGGGTCGCTTCGGTTGTGTATTGACTACGGATATTTGAATAAGGTCACGATTCGAAAAAAATATCCACTACCTCAAATAGATGATCTATTCGACCAGGTGAGGGGAGTGGCTTACTTCTCCAAGATATCTTTGCTATCTGGCTATCATCAGTTTTGTGTCAGGGAGGAGGACGTTCCGAAAATTACTTTTATGGCACAATATGGATCCTATAAGTTTAGGGTTACGCCATTTGGACTCACCAATGCACCAATAGTGTTCATGGATCTGATGAACTTGGTTTTTTGAGAGTTTCTCAACCAGTTTATGATCGTGTTCCTCGATGATATTCTTGTTCACTCTCACTCTGAGGATGAACATGTCGAGCACTTACGAAAGGTTTTATAGACACTTAGAGAACACCAGTTGAATGCGAAGTTTAGTAAATATGGGTTTTGTCTTAGGAAGGTAAAGTTTATGGGTCATATTGTGTTTGAGAAGGGTGCCGTTATTGATTCGAGTAAAGTATGGGTAGTGAGGGAGTGGGGCCATCCCACGACACCGATCGAGGTTTGTAATTTTTTAGGATTGGTAGGATATTATCAGAGGTTTGTTAAGGGTTTCTTGAAGATTGTGGTTCCGTTAATAAACTTGACTCACAAAGGGGTACCATTTATTTAGGACAACCATTGTCAGCTAGATTTTGATGAGCTAATGGAAAAACTGACATTAGCACCTGTACTTGTACTGCCTAAGGGAGGAGTGTCTTATTGCGTCTACACAAATGCATCCTTGAAGGTACTTGAGGGTGTATTATATAATAAGAAAAGGCATATGGCGTATGCACGTCGTAAGCTAAAGCCACATGAGAAGAATTACCCCATGCATCACTTAGAGTTAATCGCAGTAGTATTTCCTTTGAGGATTTGGAGGCATTCTCTGTTGGGAGAGCAGTTTACTTTATTCACGAACCATAAATCGCTCCAGTATCTGTTCACACAAAAGGATCTAAAAATGCGAAAGAGGAGGTGGTTGGAGTTCATGAAATATTACCGATTTGATATTTAATATCATCCTAGGAAGTCTAACATAGTGGCAGACACGTTAAGCGAAGTGGAGAGAGATTCGCCACACTGATAAGATTATTATAATCTGTATGTCTATATTAGCTGTCACACTCAAGATTGTGATGAGGATGGTAAAAGAACAGGCAGAGGACTAGAGGGGTACTCGATCAGTTTAATGGGTGGCCTATATTTTAACGGGAGACTCGTGGTCCCAGAGGGTTATGATTTGAGGAATGCAGTGATGCAGAGGCCCACGGGACCCGCTTTATGGTATATCTTGGTGGGGATAAGATGTCCAGGATATGCGCAAACATTATTAGCAATCGACAATGAAATAAAATATAGCGGAGTTTGTCCCAAAGTGTGATACTTGCCAGCTAGTGAAGGTAGACCACTAGAGATTGACAGGGCTATTATAGACACTAGATATTCTCGTGTGGAAATAGGAAAGTATATTCATGGATTTTATTACCGGGTTAACATTATCAAAGAGAGGTCATGACTCCATATGGGTGATCGTGGATCGATCGACCAAGGTGGCTCATTTTCTTCCAGTTCGTACAAATTTTGAGACAAAATAGTATGCACAGTTGTTTTTAGCCGAGATTGTATGATTACATGGGATTTCGATTAATATTGTGTCTAATCGAGACAAGATCTTTGTGTCCCATTCCAAGCAGATCTTTCAAGAGGAGATGGGCAAAGATATACGATTGAGTACAGTATATCACCCATAAACACTGGCAAACAGAGAGGGTTAATCAGATTTTTGAGCATATGTTACGAATGTGCATACTTGACTTTGGAGGAGGTTGGGAGAAGTACCTTCCATTGGTGGAGTTTGCATATAATAACTCCTACCAATTCACCATCGGCATGGAACCATTTTAGGCATTGTATGATCGGCCTTATCGTTAGCCTGTTTGCTGGTTAAAGGTTGGGGACAATAAGTTATTGGGGCCAAAGATGATTTAGGACACTGCTTCTAAGATTTATCTTATTCGAGGGTGCATTCGGATAGCTCAAGATAAGCAAATGACTTATGCCGATGCAGACCGGAGACACATAGAGCTTGAGATCGGCGACCAAGTGTTGGTGTGAGTATATCCTATGAAAGGAGTTAGGAGGTTTAGTAAGAAAGGGAAATTGGGGCTAAAATATATGGGACCAATTCTGATCATTGAGAGGGTGGGACCAGTAGCTAATAGACTGGGATTACCTAAGCACCTACAGTGGATTCATGACGTGTTCCACGTGTCATCACTGAAGATATACCGAAGGAGTGAGAGAGATTTTTGGCATGTCCCCTTAAAGGAGATCGACTTGCAACCCAATATCTCATATGAGGAGAGACCAGTGGCGATAATGGATCGTAGTGAGTGTAAAATGCGATCAAAGGTGGTACATATGGTTAGAGTTCGGTGGGAGCACCACAGTGTGGACGAGTTGAAATGGGAGCAAGAGGATGACATGCGTGAGCAGTATCCAGAGTTATTCACCATATGTAGTTTTGAATTTCGAGGATGAAATTCCCTTGTCAGGGGAAAGCATGTAATAACCCGTATTTTTGAGAAATTAAAATTTAATTAATTAGTTTAAATTTAAATTACACGTGTGACGTAAGTTAATAGAAATTAAATAGTATGGGTTGATTTAATTATTGATCGGATAGAAATGATTATTGTTTACCAAATAAAATTACTAAGTGAATAGTAACTACAAATTTGACGTCATAATGGGTGCTAGTGATGTAGAAGTAGTTTATCTCACCCTGGCATCATGTACGGACTAAATGAGGTCGGGATAGGAAATTAATTATGATTAACTTAGATGATGATTTTAAGGTCACGATTGGGTTCGGAAGAGCCAAAATAGTCAAAATAGTATACTCGGGTGAATAGTTTTGATCCAGGGACAGTTTTAGACCCAACCAACACCCCGAGAGGGCATTTTAGTCATTTAGTAGCATAAGGTTAAGGTAGCTACGAATTTATAAAGTTTATATAAACTTGAGGTTGTGAAAGGCTAGGGTAAATGGAATATAAAACACTTGGAGTCCATTATGGAGAAGAGGAAGAGGATTCTTGGAGCTTAGGAGAGGATTCTTGAAGCCTTACACCTGGTTATTGTATCACAATCATCTTTAGAGGGTGAATTAGAAGAAAATTATCATCAAGAACACGAAATCATCACTCCTATACAAGGAAAATATTTTCCTTGCAAATTTTTATGAGTTATAATACCCATGTAGAGTAGGGCCTTTGAATTAAGGACAATTGATTAAATTCTTTTAATTCTAGTGAATAAAACTTATAATTTTGATTAGGATTTCATGTATAATGAATCCAGTTGTATAAATAAAATGAAATAAGATATTATGGAATTTAGATCATGGGATAAATCTGGGTTTTGATGAACTTATGTGAAGAACACAAAAATGGAGTGTTAAATGATTATTGGAGTTTTAAGCCGATAATGGATGAAATTTTATTGATTTATTCATGGTTTACGTTATTTGATGTTTAGTTATGTTAGTTGGTAGTTTCAAATTGTTGTATCAAAGTTTGAGGATTTAAATGGTCTAAAAATTTGTAACAACAAATTGAACAAGAAGAGACTTGATACACTTCGAATCGATTCGGCCCAAGGACGAATCGATTAGATAAGGCGAACCTATTCGACCATTGGGTGAATCGATTCGATTTTGCTCAGAATTGAATATTGTTATTTTTAAGCTTGAAAATATTGAATAATTCGTAAGGGAACTTTTGGGACATTTTTAAATTATAGAGGAGAATATGAAAATTTCAGTAGGCCATGATGGGACTTAGATTTATATAAAATGAGACGAGTTAAGAATTGGGATAATTGAGAAAATGTCCATAACTGATAAATAAATGAAATTCAGGACGAGTTACATAGTGATGAGTGAATCTATGTTTACGACTAGTAGTATACAATGAAAATAACTACATATTAAATAAATGATAAATAGAACGCTTAGAGTAGTGAGTGATACTTGAAATTATAAGAAATGGATTGGTAATTGAAATTAACGGTACCTTGAATATGAGAGTGATATATACTACGTACGAGTGATTATAATTGGATTTTGTGCATACCTATTGAATAACATATGTATATAGGCTGTGTGAATACCTATAAATATTATTTAATTAAGCGTGTGAAAGTACCTACGCTGACTGCTATCAGGAGGTTGCCACGCAAAGGGCGATCCCACCTTGACGATTCTAGTGAGGTATAGATTTGTGCCCCAGAGCATGGAACTTAGGGAGGCTCTCTATGTGACGTGTATTAATGGGACCAATATGCCGTATGGGTACGTTAGGTACGTTCATATCCCAAAGTCTTATAACCAAGTTCGCCTCCATTATTGTGTTGATTTATTTTAGGTTCGAGGAGACATGTCAAACCAATAGTCCTTGATGGACTACGAGAGGTACATGGACTTGATAGAAGAGTATGCCATCATCACAAGGGGACATTCTAGGGATGATATAGTTATGTATATATTATATCTGTGATGAATATATACCAGTATGATATGTTTACTTATGTGAGGTAGTAGAATTGATAGATGATGTATATCTAAAGTACTGTTAGTAGTGAAACTTAAATAATTGACTCAACAATAAAATGGGAAAAAATAAATAATTTATTATTGAGACCGTGGTAACGTGTTGTATGGGGATATACGAGTGAACTAGACTTACATAGAATAGTCAGATACCTTAACTAGTTGGGAAAGGAATACTAGTTCGGTGTAATACGTTAGTCGCGCACATTTGAAGAGAGGCGAGGATCTCAAGTGAGTGTATGTGGATATTAGATGTAGAATAAATGACTGATTTAACTCGTGATTTAAATACTTGAAAAATATTTTCAAAATGTTTTGCTTGGCCTCTGACCCATGTCAAAAATATTTTCAAAACCTTTTAGGTGTTCAACCACAGGGACGCTAAGCTGAGACATCCTATCCAGAGATGCGTAGCTGCAACAACGTGGAGGCTTGCAGGAGATTTCTTTATATGTTTCACCTTTTTCATTCTAGATAAGAGGTTCCTTAGAAGTTATTTTTAGTGTGTTGCGTTCAGACTATTTCTTTTATTCAGTTATGCATCAGACTGTATTTCAATTTATTTTTACTTATTGTGGTTAGATTGGGTACTTAAAGCACCGATGGTTTATTCGGTCTCATTAATTTATATTTATGTCGTGTGATTGTTCATAGTATATTTATGTGTGAATGGTTTAGTCATTCAACTTACTTCCGCATGTGTTCATAATAAAGATAAAATTTGGCACCAACTTATTATGACATAGGTGATTAGTAATTAAAAAGTTTTGTGATGGTGATGCTTAGAATGAAACCATTAATGATTCCTGTTTAATTTAATAATGGATAGATCACCCAAGATTAAAATAGGTGGGATGTCACTGATGGTATCAGAGCATCGAGTTCTAGTGTCCTTAGGATCTGTGCGTCTTACTACGATTACAGCATAGCGTTCTTTGATCTAGATCCTAAATATTAGGATTGTTCCATTCATGATTACGCATTTGAGTTTCGTTCTTCTGCTATTTTTGATGACACCAGAAATGGTATCACCAAATCAATGTAGTGTGTAAGCTCAAAATAGCATAATAACGGAGTATGACAGATGTATATAATACAAAAGAAGTGAGGCAAACAGGAAGATAATACCATATGTAAGTGGTTCAACCAATTATGGCCTAAGTCTACTGTCTATGTGTGTGTGAAATCAACTAAATATGGGCTCTAATGGCCTTGGGATACAAACACTCAAGATTTATCTATCTAAGAAATAATTTTAATAGAGTTTCATTAGGGTTAATAATGTTTTCTCCTTTAAAATAATGTGTAAGATAAGTATTTATATGGCTAGGGTTGCGTCATACGAATCCCAGGCATGCATGAGGCTTGCACAACACCAACTGTCCAACGCTACGGTGACATATGACTCTTGTTCATGTAAGTAATGATTAAGAGAGATTGTCCATATGTGGGTATGATGTTGTTGTAACGGTTTTATCCACAAGGGGATCGCCACCCACGTGCACTCTCCCACGCATGATCCATTCCACGTGCCCCGTCAGGTGCCAAATGTCTCCAGTTGGACTGAGGCGTCAGCCTAGTCGAGTACGAGACCATAAATATACTGATGGATTGCATGTTAGTAATCGCCAAGTGTAGTCTCAGTTGACTTGCATCAGGTCGAGATGAGAGTATAGGCTAACTAATGAGGTATTGACTTCTTGAGATAAACGAGGCAAGACATTAGGCTCGCTAAGGTTGCATATGGTCTCCGCTTAAAACAGAGATGAGATGTACTGGCCGAGATGAGATCAGTCAGTTATACAGGATGGCTCATGAGAACATTCTTTATAAAGTTGGCTTGAGCCCAGATGAGGTCTCATATTGGCATATCTATCACCACTTAGCGCCGAGTCTTCTATATTGATAGAAGATTGAGGGGTAAAAATGTCAAGTTGCATTGACGAAGTTATGTCTCTGACTTATCAGATGTTGATGTATTGATGTGTATGAGAGAATGACACTTGTCATTTATTCCTTGACCTAGAGTATTCCCCAGGTAGTGGCGGCAACATGTGTATGCTTTGTTAGTTATGCCCTAATGATGGTCATATTGAAAGTTGAACGCCATTAATATGGGGGTTTAAAATTGTTAAACTCAAGAACTTTTTCTTCTCTCTCCACACTTACACTCTTTTTTTCCTCTTCCTCTACTGTCCAAGCATTTTCTGGTGACTTTTCTAAGTTTTAGACAGTTGTTAGCCTAGTTAAACCTTATAGGTATTCCCCTTCTTCTTTCCTTGTTAGCTTTGCATTATTTTTTGACCATTTCAGTACTTTCTTTATTTTCTAGTTGTATTAGTGATTTTCGAACGACTGTATTAGGATGTTATAGGGTGGTTTTAGGATTGAACGGGGCGGTTTGAGGGTTGAGATAGGTTACCATAGGGTTTGTAGGTAGTTTGAGGGTTTTATCGCCTTGTTTACTTGGTCACTCCAGTGAATTATTGGTGACCTTCTCCGGTGAAGCATTCAAACTATTCTTGATTTTGTTCTTAGCTTTAATAGCTCATGTTCCAAGATTTTGATTCTTTAGTCAAACCCCAGTCAACACTTTAATTGTCTGTCCTTACTGTTATTTTCACCTAAGTTAAAGGTCGTCCCTAATATGTTGAGGAAGTTTTATGAGTTATCTGAGGATTTCCCTACTCTCAAAGAGAGGTGTTTTAGGGATATCAGAAAGTTCGAGGTCGAGGAAGCTGCCAAGTGTAAATCCGGATCCTTTCCTCTTCGTCCTATTTAGCCCATACCTATCGCAACCATTCGTCCTCCTATCATGGAGCTCAATGAATCCATGTCTGAGTCAATTGTCGAGAGTGTCGATTCTTTCAAAGTGGCCATGGAGTTCCCTCATGATGGGTATGAGAAGGCTGAAGGTTCTTCAAGAGCCTCATCCTCAAACCAAGCTAGGCCATCTAATCAGGCTGAGTCATCAGACCAGGTCGAATCATTATTAAATCAATCAGAGTCTTCACAGGGGTCAGATTATTCGATACAAATCCTTTTATCTCATGAGGAGATAAGAGTGGGTGTTGTAATGCCACCTCTTATAGATATTATTCCTCTTACTGCTATTCTGGGGAAAAACTTTGCAGGAACTTCCCATGCCCAAGTTGTCATCCTCCTAGTGTGGTTTCAGCTGCAGACCAAGATGATGATGAATATGCGGCTGAGGGCACACTTGACATTTCCTGTGATGAATCGTATGTTAGTACATTAACTAAAGTTTACCTCCTTCTATGGAGACATCTATATGGCATTGGATCTTCCATCACTATGATAGAACCCTTGAAAGATGAGAGAGCATTTGAAGGCCGAGAGGGTGAAATTTGTTTATATAAACAAATGTTTAAATTCAGCTTTAGGCTACCTGCACATCCTAATATACGAGCCATTCTAGAAAGCCTTGGTCTCAATCTCAGCCCTGCCCAGTTTTCACTGAATGCCTGGAGGGTGATTCTCAAATTTGTCACCATGTGAAAGGTAGTTTTTCATAAATACCTTCCAGTTAATGTCTTCAAAAGATGCAACACTGTCTCTTCCCCCAAGACTTATCTTGTCTAATATCATCTCATAGCCAGGAAGTTAGAAAAGAAAGCCCCGATGGTTATCCAGACTTTCAATCAGAAACCTCATTACTTCTTCATCTTGAAAGCCTGTGAATTTTTCCCTGATATTCCTTACATTGCCTCTTTGCCTCGAGTTTCCTAACGATGGGAAAAGGCTCTAATATCAGCTAAAGCTGATGTAGCTAAAGCATTGAAGACACAAAAAAACTTTAGAAAAATAGGAGATAAAGAAAGGATGGGGGTCTTGTACAATTCGAGAAGTTGATGACCCCCTATTTCTTAGAGCAAATGGGTATGTGGGTGGACCCCCATTTGAGCTATGTAAATTTTGTTAACATGATTTTTTCTAACTATTATGTCATATTTCATCTCTCTGAGCTGATGATCTTACTACCTTCATTGCAAACCAACCACCAAATACTCTAGAAGCTGTGTGGAAGATGGAAAATCCAAGCCTAGCCAATCTACCCAAACAAATCGTAAAGCTGTCAGCCCATGCACCTCAAACTAAGAAATCCATAACTACCAACCCCATCCAGGATGAGGGGTCCAAAAAAAGAAAAGAGGTCCAGTAAAATCTCCCCACAACCCATTGAAGCAAGAAAAGTAAGGACGTCTCATCCAAGATCGGGACGAGCTAGTCCATCCCCATCTCCTCAGAGGATGCAATTTTTTCATGCTTGGAGAATCTAAAAATCATCCCCGACTCTATCTTGGTGAGTAAAGAAAAAACCATTAAGTTCCTAGACTCTAACACCTCAGAGTTTAATAGCAGGTTTTTAGAGGCCACTAAAATCTCCATAATCAATGACTTTCTCCTTCATAGAGCCATCCAAGTATGCTCTTGTGCTCTTTTCATATTTTGTAACAACTATAAGCTTATCTCATACTGACATATTTTGTCTTATGTAGATAACTATCTTCCTTTAGAAGCTCCACCGGTGGATCGGGAAGAAGGCCCTTGAGATTCGTCAAGATGGTCTAGCTATAAAAAATAATGAGACTCAGAGGAATCACATTGCAAAGCTGGATATTGAGGTTGAAAACCTGAAGAAGCAACACTTTGTGGCTATCACCAACCTGAACAAAAGTCATGATGAAGTTATCAAGTCTCTAAACAACCAGTATACAATTGAGATTTCTGGGAGGTTAAAAAAAGTTATCGATGGCAAGATCTCGAAGGCCCAAAAGTAGGTTGTGGAGGTCTTCAAATATTCTAAGGATTTCTTCGACTATAGTGTGCAATATCTTGAAAGAGGAGCTCATACTGGTTGCCTCTGGGCAATAATGAAGTTCCCTAAGATCACCCACCTGTTAGAGCCGCTGAAGACCTTCAGTTTGGACAACTTATTGGCTATAATAAACCTGACTCAGGTTGAGGGGTCGGCATAACAGGAGCCTATAGCTTAGACTACAAACATCGTGAATGTGAAAAAGCCCGTCGGTGATGTCGAAGATGACAGCCTTATAGCTGGGGATGTGTCAGCTCTTGAGGAAATCGAGAACATGAATGCTGAAGAGACGAACTCCCAAGCTTAGCTCTTCTTAGTCTTTTTTATTTCTTGGAGATCTTCTTTTGACTTAATGCCCCTCATGGTTGTAAAGATTTTTAAACACTTGATATATTTTGTATTTAAGCTTTTGGTCTTGGATGAAAAATTCTCTTGTTGCTTGTTGTCATATTTTGAATGAATGAATAGGATTTCTTCCCATATTTATGAGTCATCCTTATTTAATTGTATGTATGACATCTTCGGATGTTTAATCAAGCAACCACAATTAAAATGGTTTATAATCTTGATATAACCAACTAATTAAATAATGCACACATCATCCCATCTTTAGATGAGACGAGTATAAATGATAGATTTCATGATATGAACATCATCTCATTATAAGATGAGATAAATATAATGATTTTTAACATGAATTTGAATTCACCACCAAACTACACAAGTCCCCTCTCGGTGTTTTGAGGATGCATAGATGAGAGCAATCTCGTCCATGCACTGTTGTCTCGGCCAAGAGAGCTTTATCCACCAAATTAGTGATGTTTGACATGAACCACAAATAAGTTATTTTTAATTTTTGATGCACCAAATTATGGTTTTTTCATCACAGATCCCCTATCGTTGTCTTGAGACTGTATGGAAGAGAGTAATCTTGTCCATGCACTATCATCTCGATCGAGATAGCGTATCCACCAAATTAATGATGTTAAACATGAACCACAACTAAGTGATTTTTAATTTTGAATTCACAAAATTATGGTGTTTGCATCACAAGTCCCCTCTCGTCGTTTTAACAGTGCATGGATGAGAGCAATCTCGTCCATTCCCTGTCACTCAACCGAGAGAGATTTATCCACCAAATTAATGATGTTTAACATGAACCACAAAGTGAATTTTAAATTTGAATTCACCAAATTATGGTGTTTGGATCATAGGTCCCCTCTCGTCGTTTTAAGAGTGCATGAATGAGAGCAATCTCATCCGTGCACTATTATCTCGACCGAGAGAGTGTATCCACCAAATAAATGGTGTTTAACATGAACCAAAATTAAGTAATTTTTAAATTTGAATTCACCAAATTTTGGTTTTTTCATCACAAGTCCCCTCTCTTACTTTTGAGAGTGTATGGTCCCCTAGAGGGCCTTATTGTTGAAGTACACTGGCCTCTGCACACCATGCTCATCTCTGACAATAGTAGAACTAATGGACGATTCTGACACTACTAGATACAAATACAATTTTTCTCCCTGAACTGTTCTTGACAACAGGAATGTAGAGCCTAGGTAGGTCTTTAACTTTTGAAAGGCCTTATCGCACTCTTAATTTCACTTATAGATTTTCGAAGCACCTTAAAGAAGGGAATGCACTTATTGGTAGCTATGGACATAAACATGTTCAATGTTGCCACCCATCCAGTTAACCTCTGCACATATTTTATCGTTGTTGGAGTTTTATCTCCATCAAAGCCTTGATCTTCTCAGGGTTGGCCTTAATCTCCTTTTAGTTCATGATAAACCCCACAAACTTACCTACCCCTACATCGCAGACACACTTGGAGGGATTGAGATTCATCTTATACTCGTCCATAGTATAAAAAATTCACTCAAGGTCGGACACATGATAGTGAGCTTTGAGACTCTTTATCAATATGTAATCGACATACACCTCCATTGTCTTCCCGATTAGCTCTTCGAACATCTTGTTTACCAATCTCTGATATGTTGACCCAACATTCTTCAGATCGAAAGGCATGACTTTATAACAATAGGTCCCCTTTTCAATAATAAAAGATGTCTTCTCAGCATCGATCGGGTCCATGAATATCTGGTTATAGCTTGAGTAGGCATCCAGAAACTCATTAATTCATGACCAATAGTGACATCAACCATCTGGTCTATCCTTGGCAGAGTAAAGATGTCTTTAGGATAAGCTTTGTTCAGGTCTGTAAAATCAATGCAAATCCTCCACTTGTCATTGGCCTTATGGATGATGACGGCATTTTCTATCCATTCAGGGTAAATGACTTCCCTGATGAAGTCAGCCTTCTCCAACTTCTTCACCTCTTCTCTTATAACATCATACTTCTATCCAGAGTACACTCGTCTTCTCTGTCTGATGGGCTTTGTATCCTCGGCCACATTGAGCTTTTGGTAGAGGACCTTCGAATCGATGTCGGGCATATCCACATGTTCTAAGAAAAAATGCTTTTCTTTTTATTTAACAGTTTGATTAGCTCCTCTTTGATCTCCTTCTATAGGTCTTTATCAGCTTGGATGGTTTTTTCTAGGTCCTTCTCATTGAGGATGATGGATTCTACCTCCTCAGCGGCTTCACCCTTCTTTAGCCCAGTCTCATATGGGGTCAAGAGTATTAATGTTATAAGTGATAATGGACCTTTTGTATGCCTCCCTCTCCTCGACCGAGTTTAAGTAGCATTCACGTGTCTCAAATTAGTCACCCTAAACTTCCCCTACCCCATATGGAGTTGGGAATTTAATCATCTGGTGAATTGTTGAGGGAACGACCTCAAAGTCCTTGAGGGAAACCCATCCCAGAATTATGTTATAGGCTGAGTAGATGTTCTCATCCATAACAAAGAAATTGATTTTCTTTGTGAGGCATTTTGTCAAAATGCTCCCGATTCTAACTTCCATATCATATATTCCCAAAGTCTGCACTTTCTCTCCACAAAATCCAATGAGAGGTTAATGATACGGGACCAACTTCTTCTTGCTCAACCCCAGACCCTTGTATCAGTCCTAAAAATCACATCGATAAAGCTGCCACCGTCTACTAATATCCTAGGAACCTCATACCCATGCCCAAGGGTGGTACTCACCAATAAATCATCATGTGGGGTTAATATCCCCTAAAAATCCAACCTAAAGGAACCAACGATAAAAGTATTCATATCAATTTTTGTTCTTTTTACCTTCTTCGGCTCAAACACTGTCGAGTTCACTTCTTTGGGTTTTGGTGGAAGAACTTTTTCCTATGCTATGTGAGCCTTTTTGTCAGTAATCTAATTTCCCCCTCTATCAAGTCCTCCACAAATCACTTTTGACTCCAAGAGAAATTATATTTATATGACCTTTAGGATCGATGATTAGAGTTGGCAAATCGGAGTCTACTTCATTATCATTGTTCTAGCCACTGTCGTCTCGATTGGCTGGAGCATCAGCTTACACTTATCACTCCTCTTTTGAGTGTCGTCCCAACCACCCTTTGAACTATTCTTGTCAATGTACTTTCTTAACTTGCTAGCTTTCACCATTTTCTCAATCTTATCCTTGAGAGAGAAACATATGTCGGTCGTGCGCCCATGATCTTAGTGAAACTCACATCACAAATTCTTTTTCCTCTTATGAGGAGGAGATCTGAACTTCACAATCCATCTTAGAGACCGATCATTATTTATCTCATTCAGTATGTGCTCACAACTGACTGTTGGAGGGGTATAGTCAGCGAACTTGTCATCTTCCCACCTCTACTTACCATCGTTATCATTTTTATGTAACTGACCTACGCTTATTGTTCCCATCTCATATTCACCCTTGGTATCCATTTCCTCATCTACATTCATGACCTTACCGGCCGTAGCTAGGAGTTTGGCCATGGATTTAAGAGGATCTTCGGTGAGCTTCCAAAGGATATTTCATTTCTACAACCCTTCCATAAGGGTAGTCATAGTAATGCTCTCATTGTAATATACAACCTTTAATTTCTCGTTGTTGAATCTAGATATGTTCGCCCTCAAACATTCATTCTTTCCTTACTTCTTGTACAATAGGTGTGTCGTCTTCTTTTGAGGCCTCACACCAAAGAAAAAATTATGTATAAATCTCTCTACTAACTTCTTGAAATTATCTATTGAGTTTTTAGGGAGAGAGGTGAACCACACATGAGAAGCATCGGTTAGTATGCTAGAGAAGGCTCGACACCTCATCTCGTCTGAGATCAAGTAGATATCAATAGCTGATTGATACATCTCCACGTGGTGGATGGGATTAGTACACCCGTCATACTTACGTGTGACCACCAAAGACTTAAACTTTGACGAGGTAAAATAACTCACGATCTTTTCCATAAAAGGGAAGCCTTCAGTGTAACCCCTTTGCAATGGGTCTCAAATCTTTGGTATATCACCAATTTTATCCTCCAGTCACCGAATGTAATCATTATAGATCCTCTCGACCGCAACTACAACCTCGGCCAGAGCCACATTGTCTCCAACCCCCTCTTTGTCGGCTAGACAAACTGAGGGGTCTCTGAAAACTGTCCTCTATCAGTTATTCACCTATCGATGTTCCTCATCTCGACCCCGAGGAGGTAGATGGTCATCACATCCATCATTAGTTCTGGAACCAACAATACTTTGAGATCTAGAGAGACGATTCCTCAAGTCATTTACTATTAGGTCGAGCCTATTAAAGGCCGACCCTTCGCTCAGTCTGTCCAAAGATATTGCCTTTGGCTTACACTCTCGTCTCGGCCTGCCAATACATCCTCAACTATGTTGAATTGGTCAAACATTGCCTCTAAAAATATGATAAGGCTCCTAACATTCTCTTTTGTCCTCATCATCATACTGTTCATCGTCATCATCATGGTATTCCTGACCTGGAATCCTCAAGCATAAATGCCTAGGGTCGGCCACATGTCTACGATTATGCTGAGGAGGAAGATCTTTGTGTGGGTTTGACCTGTAGTGGTCTCCAAGCCACTGGATCTTAAACCCCTTCCCTGGAGATCGAAGTTATGATCTCATCTTCTTCACCGATAGGTTTAACCACTATATTCTCGCTAAATGCAGCAGGAGTCACCTGCATTAGCCGTGCACTAAGGAGAGTAGGGTCTCCACCACCTCAGCCAATTTTGACTAAGGAGGGGCCTGAATGGAACTTGAACCAACGCACAGAGGAAAATCGAAGGTCATACTTCGGTGAACTAGAAGATCTAGAAATCATAATAAAAGATTTAGATGCTCAACAAGATCTGTTTCAGTGGTGATACAAGTCCACCTAAGTGGAGCTAGATCGCCACCGGAGAATATGGTGAGTTCAATCTAAACAAAGATAAGAAAGAAGTTATACTTCGTTCCAGAGATGGTGCCATATTGATGATGCCAGAAATGGTATCACCAAATCAATGTAGTGTGTAAGCTCAAACGAGCACAATAATAGAGAATGATAGATATATGTAATACAGAAAGAGGTGAGGCAAGGAGGAAGATAATACCTAATGGAAGTGGTTCAACTAATTTTGGCCTACGTCCACTGTGTAAATGTGTGTGAAATCCACTAAATATGGGCTCTAATGACCTTGGGATACAAACACTCAATCTCTCTCTCTCTCTCTAAGCAATAATTTTAACCTAGTAGGTTTAACAATTTGTCCTCCTTTGCAATGATGTAGTAGAAAAGTATTTATATGGTTGGGGTGGTGTCAATGCTATGGTTCCATATGTCTCTTGTGCATTTAAGTAATGATTAAGAGATATTATCTCCATGTGGGGATGACGTTGTTGTAACAATTTTGTCCACATGGGGCTTGAAGCCCACACACACTCTCCTATGAATGCTCCATTCCACCCGCCCTGTCAGGTGCTAAATGTCTCCGGCTGGGCTAAGGTGTCATCCTACTTAAGTATGAGACCATTGATATGCCGATGGATTGTATGTTAGTAATTGCAAAGTGTAGTCTCAGCTAACTTGCATCAAGTTGAGGCGAGAGTATTGGCTAATTAATGAGGACTCGGCCTTTTAAGATATACCAGGCAGGACGTTAGGCTCGTTAAGGTTACATATGGTCCCAGATTGAAATAGAGACAAGATTTACTGGCTGAGACGAGACGAGTCAGTTGTATAGGATGGCACATGAGAGCATGTTATGTAAAGCCAGCTGAACCAAGCCTGGCTTAATTCGAGATAAGGTCTCATATTGGCATATCAGTTATAATTGTATTAAATGTGAACTCATACAATTTGAATCTATTTCCAGATGCCACCCAAGATAAGACATCCGGTAAGACCAGCGGCTAGGGCTAATGCAGGGGAGGCCCATCCGGAGGCACGGACACCTCACACGAGATCAATGTAACCTCTAAGAATCGACCGCATAGTCATGGGACTCTCGGTTGGAGAACACAATGAAAATTTGCAAACTATTAGAATTTGGCTTCAAAACAAGCCATCAAAGGGTGAAAATATTAAACAAACACAAAATGGCACCATAAAAGGCACGAACACCCCGTACGGGACAAATATAACCCATAAGAACCGACCGCACTGTCACGTGACTCCGATTTGAGAGCACGATAAAAATTCACAGACTGTTAAACTTTGGCTAAAAAATATACCATCAAATGGGGGAAAATATAAAACACCAACAAAACTGCCCCACAAGAGGCACGAATAGCCCACACTGGACTAATATAACCCGTAGGAACTGATCACGTAGTCATGGGACCCTCGATTTGAGAATACGATGAAGATTTTCAAACCTTTTAGACTTAGAGATAAAAACATATTGTTAAAGGGTGAAAATGTAAAACAACCACAAAACGGCTCTATAAGAGGCACAAACACCTCGCACGTGACCAATATAACTCATAGGACCCGACCGCATAGTCTCGGGACTCTCGATTTGAGCACACATAATTTTTTTTCAATATATTAGACTTAGGCTTAAAAAATGTCATCAAAGGGTTAAAATGACAAACAGACATAAAATGGCCCCGTAAGAGGCACAAACACCCAGCACGGGATGTAACCCATTGGAATCGATCACATAATCACGGGACACCTGATTTTAGAACTCGACTAAAATTTGTAAACCGTAAGACTTAGGCTTAAAAACACGTCGTCAAAGGGTGAAAATGTTAAACAACCGCAAAATGGTCCCGTAAGAGGCACGAACACCTTACACGGGACCTATGTAACCCGCGAGAATGGACCACGTAGTCACGAGACTCTAGGTCTGAGAACAGAGAAAAAATCTAAAATTATTAGATGTTTGCTTGAAAACATGCCGTCAATTGATACAAACATTAAACAGCCAAAAAATGACCCCATAAGAGGCACGAACACCTCACACGGGACCAATGTAACCTGCAGGAACCGACCGCATAGTCATGGGACTCTCAGTTTGGGAACACGACAAAAAAGTGCATATTATTAGACATAGGCTTAAAAACATGCCATCAAATGCTAAAAACGTAAAATAATCATAAAACGACCCCGTAAGAGGAACAAATACCCCGCACGAGACCAATGTAACTCGCAGGAACCGATCGCGGAGTCTCGAGACTCCAAGTTGGAGAACACGACGAAAAGTTGCAAACCTTTAGACTTAGGCTTAAAAACATGCCATCAAAGGGTGAAAATGTAAAACAACCATAAAACGGCCCCAAAAGAGGCGAGAACACCTCGTACCGAACCAACGTAACTCACAGGAACCGACCGCTTAGTCATGGGACTCCCAATTTGAGAACACAACACAAATTTGCAAACTGTTATACTTTTAGCCTTAAAAACATGCCGTCAAAGGGTGAAAATGTAAAACAAAAATAAAATGGCCCCATATGAGGTACGAACACCTCGCATGGAACCAATATAACCTGTAAGAACTGACAACTAAGTCGCGAGACCCCCTGTTTGAGAACACGATGAATATTTTCAAACCATTAGACTTTTAAGCTAAAAAATATATCGTAAAAAGTGAAAACATAAAAAAGCCACAAAATGGTCCCATAAAAGCCACGAACACCCCGTACGGGACCAGTGGAACTCGCAGACTGATCTCATAGTCACTCTCTATTTGAGAACACGATAAAAATTTGTATACTATTAGACTTAGCCTTAAAAATAAGTCGTAAAAGGGTGAAAATGTAAAGCATACACAAAATGGCCCAGTAAGATGCCCAAATACCTCGCATGGGGCCAATGTAACCTATTGGAATCAACTGCGTAGTTATGGGACTGTTGATTTGAGAACACGATGAAAATTTACAAACTGTTAGACTTAAGCTTAAAAACATGTCGTCAAAGGGTAAAAATGTAAAACAACCATAAAATGTCCACATAAGAGGCATGAACACCTCGTACGGGACCAATGTAACTCGTAGGAACCGATCGCATAGTTACGGGACTCCTGATTTTAGAACACGTCAACGTTTTCAAATTGTAAGACTTAAGCTTAAAAATATTCTGTCAGGGGGTGAAAACATAAAACAATCACAAAACCCCCCGTAAGAGGCACGAACACCTCACACGAGACCAATGTAACCCGTATGAATCGATTGCATAGTCACAGGATTCCCGATTTGAGCACACGATGGAACTCGAAAAACTGTTAGACTTAGGCTTAAAAACATTTGGTCAAAGAGTGAAAACATAAAATATCCACAAAATAGCCCCGTAATAGGCATGAACACCTCGCACGGAACCAACGTAACCCATAGGAACAAATCGCATAATCACGAAACTCCAGCTTTAAGAACATGAAGAAAATTTGCAAACTGATAGACTCGGGCTTGGAAACATGTCGTGAAAGGGTGAAAACATAAAAAAACCACAAAATGGCCCTATAAGAGGCACGAGCACCGCGTACGAGACCAATGTAACCCACAAGAATCGATCACATAGTTACAGGAATCCCAATTTGAGAACATGACAAAATTTTGAAAAACTGATAGACTTTGGCTTAAAAACATGTCGTTAAAGGGTGGAAACATAAAACACCAACAAAAAGTCCCTGTAAGAGGCACAAACACCTTGCACGAGACAAATGTAATCCGTAGGAATCGACTACGTAGTCACGGTACTCCCAATTTGAGAAAACGATGAAAATTTGCAAATTGTTACAATTGGACTTAAAAACATGCCGTCAAAAGCTAAAAACATAAAACAACCACAAAACGGCCCCGTAAGAGGCAAGAACACCTCGCACCGGACGAATTAACCTTCAGGAACTGATCTCTTTGGTATGGGACTCTTGGTTTGAGAACACGGTGAAGATTTATAAACTATTAGGATTTTATCCTTAAAAACAAGCCGCCAAAGGGTGAAACATAAAATAATCACAAAACTACCACGTAAGAGGCACAAACACCTCGCATGGGACCACTGTATCCCGCAGGAACCGATCGCTTAGTCGCGAGACTCCCAGTTTGAGAAAAGGATGAAAATTTGCAAACTGTTAGACTTTGGCTTAAAAATAAGTTGTCGAAGGGTGAAAACAAAAAACAACCACAAAAGGGCCCGTAAGAGGCACTAACACCCTGCACGTGACCAATGTAACCCATACGAACAGATCGCATAGTCACGAGACTCATAGTTTGAGAGCACAAAAAAACAAGTCATTAAAGCATGAAAACGTAATACAGGCACAAAACGGCCCTGTATGAGGCATGAACATCCCGTATGGGACCAACGTATCCCCTAAGAACCGAATGTAGTCATAAGACTTAGAGTTTGAGAAGATTAATTTTTTTTGCAAATTATTGGACTTAGGCTTACAAAATATGCAGTCATAGGGTGAAAATGTAAAAAAACCGTAAAATGGCCCCATAAGAGGCACAAACACCTCGCATGGGACAAATGTTACCCATAGGAACCAACTCCGCAGTCCCGGGACTCCCGGTTTGAGAGCACGATTAAAATTCACAAATTATTTAACTTAGGCTTAAAAGTATACCGTCAAAGGGTGAAAACATAAAACATCCACAAAACTGCCCCGTAAGAGTTCTGAACACCCCCACACGGGACCAATGTAACCCGCAAGAATCGATCGCTTAGTCACAGGACTCCCAATTTGAGAACATTATGAATATTTGCAAGCCGTTAGACTTAGGTTTAAAAACATGTTGACAAAGGGTGAAAACGAAATATGGCCACAAAACGACCCGGTAAGAGTTACGAGAACCTCACACGGGACCGATGTAACCTGAAGCAACTGACTACATATTCACGAGTCTCCTTATTTAAGAACACGATGAAAATTTCCAAACTGTTAGACTTATGCTTAAAAAATGTCGTCAAAGGGTGAAAACGAAAAATAGCCAGAAAATGGCCTTGTAGGAAGCACGAACACCCCGCACAGTACCAATGTAACTCGTAGGGACTGACCGCGTTGTCTCAAAAATCTCGATTTGAGAACATGATGGAAATTTGCAAACATAAGACTTAGGCGTCAAAGGGTGAAAAATAAAAACAACCACAAAACGGCCCCATATGAGGCACGAACACCTTGCACGGAACCAATGTAACACTCAGAAATTGTCCGTGTAGTCACGAGACTCCAAGTTTGAGAATATGGAGAAAATTTACAAACTGTTAGACTTAGGCTTGAAAACATGCCGTCAAATGGTAAAAACATAATAGAACCATAAAATGGCCCCGTGACAGGCACGAACACCCCACACTAAATAAATATAACCCTTAGGAACCAACCGCGTAGTTTGAGGACTCCCGGTTTGAGAATGCGATGAAAATTTGCAGACTGTTAGATATAGGCTTAAAAGTATGTTGTCAAAGGGTGAAAATGTAAAACATCCAGAAAAAGTCCTCGTAAGACGCACAAACACCCCATATGGGACCAATATTTCCTGTAGAAACCTAACGCGTAGTTATAGGACTCCCAGTTTGGGAACATGATAAAAATTTGCAAACTGTTAGACTTGGGCTTAAAATTATGTCGTCCAAGGGTGAAAATGTAAAATATCCGCAAAAAAGATCCGTAAGAGGGACAAACAGCCCACACGGGACCAATGTAACCCATAGGAACAAATTGCATAGTTACAGGACTCACAGTTTGAGAGCACGCTAAAAATTTGCAAATTGTTAGACTTAGGCTTGAAAATATATCGTTAAAGGGTGAAAATGTAAAATAGCCACAAAATAGTGGCTTTGTAAGAGGCAAGAACACCTCGCACGGGAAAAATGTAACCCGTTGGATCCAACTTCATAGTCATGGGACTCTTAGTTTGAGAACACGAAAAAATTCGAAAACTGTTAGAATTAGGCTTACAAACATGCAGTCAAAGGGTGAAAATATAAAAGAGATAAAAAAATGCCTTGTAAGTGGAAAGAACACCCCACACGGGACAATTTAACTCATAGGAACAAACTGTGTACTCCTGGGACTCCTGATTTGAGAACACAATGAAAATTTTCATATTGTTAGACTTAGGATTAAAACATGCCGCTAAAGGGTGAAAATATAAAACAACCACCGAACGACCTCGTAAGAGGCATGCACACCTCGCACGGGACAAATGTAACCCATAGGAACTGACTGCGTAATCATGGGACTCCGAGTTTGAGAACATGACGAAAATTTGTAAAATTTTAGAATTAGGCTTAAAAACATGTCATCAAAGGGTGAAAGCATAAAATAGCCACCAAATAGCACCGTAGTGTCACATACACCCCTCACGGGACCAGTTCAACCCGTAATAACCGATCGCTTAGTCACGAGACTCCCGATTTGAGAACACAATGAAAATTTGTAAACTTTTATACTTAGGCTTAAAAACATGTCGTCAAAGGGTAAAAACCTAAAAAACCACAAAATAACCCCGTAAGAGGCACGGGACCAATGTAACTTGCAAGAGACAAGTGCATAGTCACAGGACTCTCGATTTGAAAACATAATAATTTGTAAGGTGATAGACTTTAGGTTTAAAAATAGTCCATCAAAGGGTGTAAAGTAAAACAACCACAAAATGACCCCTATAAGAGGCACAGATCACCAGCGTGGGATCAATGTTATCTGTAAGAACCGATCATGTAGTCACGGGACTCCCTGTTTAAGACCATGACAAAAATATGCAAATTGTTAGACTTAGGCTTAAAAACACTTCGTCAAAGGTAGAAAACGTAAAAAAGCCACAAAACCGACCTTAAGAGGCACGAACACCTCGCACGGACAAATGTAACCCGTCGGAACCGAGTGCGTAGTCAAAGAACTCCCTGTTTGAGAACATGTCGTCAAAGGGTGAAAATGTAAAACAACCACAAAATGGTCCCGTAAGAGGCACGGACACCCCACACGGGACTAATGTAACCTGCAGGAATCGACCGCGGAGTCACGAGACTCTCGATTCGAGAACATGAAGAAAACATAAAAAACTGTTAGATTTAGGATTAAAAACATGTGGTCAAAGGGTGAAAACATAAAATAGCCATAAAACGGCCACGTAAGAGGCACAAACACCTCGCACGGGGCCAATGAAAACTATAGGAACTTACCACATATCCATGGGACTCTCAGTTTCAGAGCACGATGAAACTTTGAAAGCTGTAGGATTTAGGCTTAAAAATAAGTCGTCAAGGGGTGAAAACATAAAACTACCAAAAAATCACCACGTAAAAGGCATGAACACCCTGTATGGGACCAATGTAAGTAGGAATCGATCGCAGAGTCACGGGACTCTCGGTTTGATAACACAACTAAAATTTTCAAATCGTTAGGCATATGCTTAAAACAGGCTGCCAAAGGGTGAAAACATAAAATAGCCACAAAATGGTCTCGTAAGAAGCACATACACCTCACACTGGACAAATGTAACTCGTACGAACCGACTGCGTAATCACAAGACTCCTAGTTAGATAACATCATGAAAATTTCTAAATTTTTAGAATTAGGCTTATAAATATATGCCGTCAAAGGGTGAAAATGTAAAATACCCATAAAACAGCCCCGTAGTGGAACATACACCCCGTACGGGACCAATGTAACCCGCAAGAACCGACTGTGTAGTCATGCGACTCTCGAGTTCAGAACAAAATAAAAATTTACAAACTGTTAGACTTAGGCTTAAAAATATGTCGTCAAAGGAAGAAAACCTAAAATAGCTACAAAATGACCCGATAAGAGACACGAACATGTCAGGCGAGGCCAACGTAACGCATAGGAACCGACCACATTGTCACGGAACTCCCAGTTTGAGATCACAATGAAAATTTGAAAACTATTAGATTTAGGCTTAAAAACATGTCGTCAATGGGTGAAAACGTAAAACACACAGAAAACAGCCCCATAAGAGGTACGAACACCCCGCATGGGACCAGTGTAACCTGCAGGAACCGATCACGGAGTAACGAGACTCCCGATTTGAGAAAACGATGAAAAGATACAAACTGTTAGACTTAGGCTTAAAACATGTCGTCAAAGGGTGAAAACATATAACAACCATGAAACGTCCCTGTTATAGGCGGTAACACCTCGCATGAGGCCAATGTAAACCAGAAGAACCGATCGCAAAGTCATGGGACTCCCAGTTTTAGAGCAGGATGAAAATTTACAAACTGTTAGACTTAGGATTAAAAATAAGTCTTCAAAGGGTGAAAATGTAAAACAACCACAAAACGACTGCATAAAAGGCATGCACACCTTGCATGGGACCAATGTAAACACCAGGAACTAACCACAAAGTCACGGGACTCCCAATTTGAGAACACGATGAAAAGTTACAAAATTAGGCTTTAAAACATTTCGTCAATGGGCGAAAACGTAAAACAACCATAAAAAGGTCCCGTTAGAGGCACAAAAACCTCACACAGAACTAATGTAATCCACAGGAACAAGGTCGTAGTCACGAGACTCCCGATTTGAGAGCACGACAAAAATTTACAAAGTGTTAGACTTGGGCTTAAAACATGACGTCAAAGTGTGAAAACATTTTCAAAATGGTAACGTAAGAGTCAGGAACATCTCTCACATGACCAATGTAACCGATAGGAACTAATCACATAGTCACAGGACTCCCAATTTGAGAACACGTTGAATATCTGCAAACTCTTAGACTTAGGGTAAAAAATATGTCGTGAAAGGGTGAAAACCTAAAATAGCCACAAAACGGACCGTAAGAGGCACGGACAGCTCACAGGGGACAAATGTGATCCGCAGGAACCGAGTTCATAGTCACGGGACTCCAAGTTTGAGAACACACTAAAAATTTAAATTTTTTTAGAATTAGGCTTAAAAACATGTCGCCAAAGGGTGAAAATGTAAAACAATCACAAAATGGACCCGTCAATTGCACGAACACCTCGTACGGGATCAATGTAACAGGCGGGAACCGACCGCGTAGTCATGAAACTCCAAGTTTTAGAGCACAATGAAAATTTACAAAATATTCGACTTAGGCTTAAGAACATGCCTTCAAAGGGAGAAATGAAAAACAGTCACAAAGCGGACCATTAGAGGCACGAATACCTTTCACGGGACATATGTAACCCATAGGAACCGAGTACGTAGTCATGGGACTCCCGATTTGAGAGAACGATAAAAATTTGCTAATTATTTGACTTAGTCTTAAAAATACATCGTCAAAGGGTGAATACATAAAACAACCACAAAATGGTCCCGTAAGAGGCACGAAAACCCTACACGGGACCAATGTAATCCGTAGAAATCGATCGCGAAGTAATGGGACTCCTAGTTTGAGAACACGATTAAAAGTTACAAACTGTTAGACATAGGCTTAAAACATGTCCTCAAAGGGTGGAAATGTGAAACAAGCATAAAACGACTTCGTAAGAGGCTCAAAAACCTCACACGGAACCAATGTAACCCACAAGAACCGACCACAAAGTCACGTGACTCCCAATTTTAGAACACGAGGAAAAGTTACAAAATGTTAGACTTAGGCTCAAAAACATTTGGTTAATGGGTGAAAACGTAAAACAACCATAAAATAGTCCCGTAAAAGGAACAAAAACCTCGTAAGAACGGACCGCGTAGTCACGGGGGTCTCGATTTGAGATAATGCTAAAAATATGCAAACAGTTAGACTTAGTCTTAAAAACATGTCGTCAAAGGGTAAAAATATAAAACAACCACACAATGGCCACGTAAGAGGCATGAACACCTTGCATGGGACTAATGTAACCCTCAGGAACTAACCGCAGAGTAACATGACTCCCAATTTGAGAAAACGATGAAAAGTTACAAACTGTTAGACTTAGGCTTAAAACATGTTGTTAATGAGTGAAAATGTAAAACAATCATAAAACAATCCATAAGAGGCACATAAAACTTTCACAGAATCAATATAAACCATTAGAACTGACTCATAGTCACAGGATTCCCGATTTGAGGGCACGACAAAAATTTGCAAACTAGTAGACTTAGGCTTAAAAATATGCCGTCAAAGGGTGAAAACATAAAACAACCACAAAATGGCAATGTAAGAGGCACAAACACCCCATATGGGACTAATGTAACCCATAGGAACCGATCGCGTTGTCACGAAACTCCCAATTCAAGAACATGACAAAAATTTGCAAGCTTAAGTACGTCACCAAAGGGTAAAAATTTAAAACAACCACAGAACGTCCCCATAAGAGGTACAAACACCTCGCACGGGACCATTGTAACCCATAGGAATGGATCGCATTATCACGGGAGTCCTGATTAGAGAGCACGCTAAAAATTTGCAATTTGTTAGACTAAGGCTTAAAAACATACCATCAAAGGGTAAAACTATAAAATAGTCACAAAATGGCCCCGTAAAAAGTACAAACACCTCGCACGGGAAAAATCTAAACTGTTGGATCCGACTTCTTAGTCACGGGATTTCCAGTATGAGAACACAATAAAAATTTGCAAACTATTAGAATTAGGCTTAAAAACATGCTGTTAAAGGGTGAAAATGTAAAACAGATACAATACGGCCCCGTAAGCGGCAAGAACACCTAACACGGGACAATTTAACACAAAGGAACTGATCACGTAGTCATGGGACTCCCGATTTGAGAACACAACAAAAATTTTAAAATTCTTAGTGTTAGGCTTAAAAATATGCTGCCAAATGGTGAAAACATAAAACAACCACAAAATGGCCTCGTAAGAGGCACGTACACCTCGTAAGAGGAATGAACACCCCATACAGGACCAATGTTACCCACAGGAGCCCAATGCATAGTCATAGGACTCCCAGTTTGAGAACACGATGATAATTTGCAAACTATTAGATTTGGGCTTAAAAATATGCCGTCAAAGGGTGAAAACGTAAAACATCCACAAAATGACCCCAAAAGAGGCAAGAATACCCCGCACTGGACAATTAAATTTGTAGGAATGGACTGCATAGTCACAGGACTCCCGATTTGAGAATACAATGAAAATTTTCAAATTGTCAGACTTAGGCTTATAAACATGCTGCCACAGGGTGAAAATGTAAAGCAACCACAAAATGGCCTCATACGATGGACATATGCCTCCCATGGAACAATCATAACTTGTAGGAACAGACTGCATAATCACAAGACTCGTAATTTGAGAACATGACAAAAATTTGCAAATTTTTAGAATTAGTCTTAAAAGAATGCTGTCAAAGGGTGAAAATGGAAAATAGCCATAAAGCAACCCCGTAAATGGTAAATAGACCCCGCAAGGGACCAATGTAACCCGCAACAGCCAACCGCATAGTCACGGTTCTCTCAGTTTGAGAACACAACAAAAATTTTAAAGGTGTTAGACTTTTAGGCTTAAAACATTACGTCGAAGGGTGTTAACAAAAAAATCAACAAAACGACCATGTAAGAGGCACGAATACCCCGCACAACACCAATGTAACCTGCAAGGACCGATCGCGTAATCACGGGACTCTCAATTTGAGAGCACGATGAAAATTTGCAAACTTTCAAACTTAGGATTAAAAACATATCCTCATAGGGTGAAAACATAAAACCCCCACAAAATGACCTGGTAAGAGGAATGAACACATCGCACGGGTCAATGTAACCCATCTGAACTAACAATATAGTCACGGGCACCAAGTTTGGGAGCATAATGAAAATTTGCAAAATATTAAACTTAGTCTTAAAAACATGTCGTCAAAGGGTGAAAACATAAAACAGCCATAAAATTTCCCCGTAAGAGGCACAAACACTCCGTACGGGATCAATGTAGCCCACAGTAACTAACCGTGGAGTCTTGAGACTCCCAGTTTGAGAAACCGATGAAAATCTACAAACGGTTAGACTTAGGTTTAAAAACTTGCCATCAAAGGGTGAAAATGTCAAATAACCACAAAAACAGCCCCGTAAGAGGCACGAACACCTTGTTCGTGACCAATGTAACCTATAGGAACCGACCGCAGAGTCACGGGACTCCCAATTTGACAACATGATGAAAAATTGCAAATTGTTAAATTGTGGCTTAAAAACAAATTATTAAGGGAGAAAATGTAATACAACCACAAAAGGCCCTGTAAGTGGCATAAACACTCCGTACGGGACTAATTTAACCCGCAAAAATGGAACACATAGTCATAGGACTCCCAGTTTGAGAACATGATGAAAATTTGCAAACTGTTAGACTTAGGCTTAAAAATATACTGCCAAAGAGTAAAAATGTAAATCAACCCAAAAACGGCCCCATAAGAGGCACGAATAACTCCCAAGGGACAAATGTAACTCGAAGGAACTAACCACGAAGTCACGGGACTGTCGATTTGAGAGCACGATGAAAATTCACAAACTATTAGACTTAGGTTTAAAAACATACCGTCAATGGGTGAAAACATAAAATAGCCAAAAAACCACAGCATAAGAGGTATGAACACCCCACATGGGACCATTGTAACCCGCAGGAACCGATCGCGGAGTCACGAGACTCCCGATTTAAGAACATGATGAAAAATTTCAAATTGTTAGTCTTAGGATTAAAAATATATCATCAAAGGGTGAAAACGTAAAATAACCACAAAAGGCCCCGTAAGATGCACGGACACCTTGAGCGGGACCAATGTAACCCGTAGGAACCGATTGGGTAGTCACGGGACTCCCTATTTGAGAACACGATAAAAAATTGGGAACTGTTAGACTTAGGCTTAAAAAATGTCCTCAAAGGGTGAAAATGACAAACATCCACAAAATGGCCCCGTAAGAGGCACGAACACCACACACGGGAATAATGTAACTCGTAGGGACCCACCGCATAGTCACGAAACTCTCAATTTAAGAATAGGATGAAATTTTAAAAATCATAAGACACAAGCAGCATGGGGTGAAAACATAAAATAACCACAAAAAACCCAGTAAGAGGCACGAACACCTTGCATGGGACTAATGTAACTCGCAAAAACCGATCGCATAGTTATAGGACTCAAAGTTTGATAACAGGACAAAAATTTGCAAACTATTAGACTTAGGATTAAAAACATGTCGTCAAAGGGTGAAAATAAAAAAAGCCACAAAACGATGTCGTTAGAGGCACAAACACATTGTAGAAGACCAATGTAACCCGTAAACACAGACCGCGTAGTCACGGGAGTCCCAATTTGGAACACGATCAAATTAGCAAACTGTTAGACATAGGCTTAAAAACATGTTGTCAAAGGGTGAAAATGTAAAATATCCACAAAACGGCCCTTTAAGAGGCACGAACACCTCGTACGAGACCATTAGAAATTGATCGTGTAGTCACGGCACTTCCGATTTGATAGCATGATGAAAATTTACAAATTGTTAGAGTTGACTTAAAAACAAATCATCAAAGGGAGAAAATGTAAAACATCCATAAAATAGCCCTTAAGATGTACGCAAACCTCGCACGGTACAAATGTAACCTGTATTAATAGAGTGCGTAGTTACGGGACTCCCAGTTTGAGAAGATGACAAAAATTTACAAATTGTTATAATTAGGCTTTAAAACTTATCGTCAAAGGGTGAAAATGTAAAATAGCCACCAAACAGCCCGTAAGGGGAACAAACATCCCGCATGGGACTAATGTAACCCGAGGGAACTGACTACGTAGTCACAAGACTCCCAGTTTGAGAGCACGATGAAAATTTTCAATCTGTTAGACTTAGGCTTAAAAATATGCTGTCAAAGGGTGAAAACATAAAATAGGTACAAAACAGCACGATAAGAGTCATGGACACCTCGCATGAGTCAATGTAACCCACAGGAACCAACCGTGAAGTAACGGGACTCCCGATTTGATAAAACGACAAAAAAGTTACAAACTATTAGACTTAGGCTTAAAAGCATGTCATCAAAAGATGAAAATGTAAAACAGCCATAAACGGCCTTGTGATGGAACTAATGTAACCACTACACTAAAAATAGCAATCTGGCATGATTTAAAACTGTGCCAAATTAAATCTGGCACGATTTGGACTATGCCAGAATCAGGTGTTCCAAAATGGCCATTTTTTTGGAACGGTTCAAAAGTGTACCAGATTTTGGCCATATAGGAACACTTTGGGCACACTTTTAAACCGTGCCAGATTTTGATATTTCTCGTACACTTTTGACACAGTTTATAATTATGCCAGATTAAGTACATTTTGGTACACTTTTAGCACAGTTCAAAACCGTGCCCAAATTTGATACACTTTTGGCACAATTTTGAACTGTGCCAAATTTTTAGATCAAAGAAAAAAATTAATTATATGAAAATAAGAAAATTCACGAGTTCCGAATCCCGCACGTTGTTAATAAACTGATGTACATACAAACTTCAAAATATTACAAGTCTTAATTGTTCACACGCCAAAAAAAATTGGGCAGATTTTCCACTATTTTTTGGACATTCTAAAACCTGTTAATATAAAACATGCGTAATGTATAGCCCGCACGGCCATAAAATATAACAATAAAATTAAAAAAGCCCGCACAGCCATAAAAGTTAATAATAAAACTAAAAAAGCCCGCACATCCGTAACACAAAAAAAATAGAATCCTGAATATTATCGACATTAAATAAATAATTCCCTTGTTATAAACCATTGACTTCTGCGTGTGTTCCACGGGGATAAAAGCTAACGATAAAATGGTATCCGAAAAAAAGTATACAAAAAAGATTTGATATTAGTAACCAAGAAATTTAAAAAAAAAAACTTATTCAAGATGAAAAATTGCATATATGAGCTAAAATTATAATTATATTATCAAACCGAAAGTCTCTTGACAAAGTGGTCATTTTCTACGAGTTATATTAGTTTCATGTGGGGTGCTAGCGCCTCTTGTGAGGCCATTTGGGAGCTGGTTTGAGTTTTCACCCTCAAAAGGAATGTTTTTAATCCAAATCTAGATATTTTTAAATTATCATCATATTCTCAAAACAGAAGATCCGTGACTATATGGTCAATTCCTATGAGTTACATTGGTGCTAATAATGTGTCCATGCCTTATACAGGACCGTTTGGGGGATGATTTGGGTTTTCACTCTTTGAGGGCTTATTTTTAAGCCTAATCTAGATATTTTCAAATTATCGTCCTATTCTCAAATCGGGAGACTCAGGACAACACGGTTTGTCCCTATACGTTACATTTGTCCCGTGCGAGGTGTTCATGCCTCTTACGGGGTCGTTTGGGGGTTCGTTTGGGTTTTCACCCTTTAATGGCTTATTTTTAAAGACTAGTCAAGATATTTTCAAATTATCATCATATTCTCAAATTAAGAGACTCGTGACTATGCGGTCAGTCGTAAAGAGTTATATTGGTCCCGTACAAGGTGTTCATGCCTCTTACTTGGCCGTTTGGGGCCTAGTTTAGGTTTTCACCCTTTAACGGCTTATTTTTAAGCCTTATCTGAATTTTTTCAAACTATCTTGATATTCTTAAACTATGAGACGCATGACTACATGGTCAGTTCCTACAATTTACATTGGTCCTGTGCGAGGTGTTTATGCCTCCTACGGGGCCATTTGGGTTTTCACCCTTTAATGGCTTGTTTTTAAGCCTAATCTAGATATTTTCAAATTATCTTCCTATTATCAAACCGAGAGTCCCATGACTACATGGTTAGTTTCTACGAGTTACATTGGTCCTGTGCGATGTGTCCATGCCTCTTATGGGACCGTTTGGGGGCTAGTTTGGGTTTTCACCCTTCAACGACAAGCCTAATCTAGATATTTTTAAATTATAGTCATATTCTCAAATTAAGAGACCTGAAACCACGTGGACAGTCCCTATTAGTTACATTGGTCCCATGCGAGGTGTTAATGCATCTTACAGGGCCGATTGGGGGTTAGTTTGGGTTTTCACCCTTTAACGGCTTATTTTAAAATCCTAATATAGATATTTTCAAATTATCATCATATTGTCAAATCAGGAGACCCATGACTACACGGTCAGTCCCTATGAGCTACATTGGTCTGGTACGAGGCGCTTCTTACGTGGCCGTTTGGGGGCTGGTTTAGGTTTTCACCATTCAACTACTTGTTTTAAAGCCTAATCTAGATATTTTCAAATTTCCATCCTATTCTTAAATCGAGAGACTTGGGACTACACGGTTGGTCCCTATGAGTTACATTGGTCCCGTGCAAGGTATCCATCCCTCTCACGGGGCTGTTTGGGGGTTGGTTTGAGTTTTCACCCTTTAAAGGATTATTTTTAAAGCCTAATCTAGATATTTTTCAAATGATTATCAGATTCTCAAACCGGGACACCAGTGACTACACGACCAGTCCCGACGAGTTATATTGATCACGTACGAGGTGTTCATGCCTCTTACGGGGCTAGTTTGAGTTTTCACCCTTTAATGGCTTGTTTTTAAGCCTAATCTAGATATTTTCAAAATATCATGATATTCTCAAACTAGGAGACCCGTGACTACATGGTTAGTTCTTATGAATTACATTAGTCCCGTGAGAGGTGTTCATGCCTCTTGCAGAGCCATTTGGCGATTGATTTGGGTTTTCACCCTTTAATGGCTTATTTCTAAGCCTATTCTAGATATTTCTAAATTGTCATCCTATTCTCAAATCGAGAGACCTATGACTACGTGGTCAGTTATTACAAATTACGTTGATCCCGTACGATGTGTCCATGTCTCCTACAGGACCGTTTGGGGTCTAGTTTGGGCTTTCACCCTTTAACGGCTAGTTTTTAAGCCGAATCTAAATATTTTCAAATTATCATTATATTCTCAAACCGGAGACCCGTGACTTTATGACTAGTCCTTATGAGTTACAATGGTCCCATACGAGGCATTTATGCTTCTTACGGTGCTGTTAAGGGCTGGTTTGAGTTTTCACCATATAACGGCTTGGTTTTTAAACCTAGATATTTTCATATTATCATCATATTCTCAAACTAGGATACCAGTGAGTATACGGTAAGTTCCTACTAGTTACATTGGTCCCGTGAGAGGTGTTCATGCCTCTTATAGGGTCATTTGGGGGTTGATTTGGATTTTCACCCTTTAATGGTTTGTTTTTAGGCCTAATTTAGATATTTTCAATATTATCAAACCAGGAGTTAGTTCCTAAGAGTTACATTGGTCCCGTGCGACGTGTTCATGCCTCTTATGGGGTCATTTCAGGGCTGATTTGGGTTTTCACCCTTTAACGACTAATCCTAATCTAGATATTTTAAATTATCGTCATATTCTCAAATCAAGAGACCCATGATTATGCAGTCAGTTCCTATGAGCTATATTCATCCCGTGAAAGGTTTTCATGCCTCTTATGGGGCCGTTACGTGGTTGCTTTGGGTTTTCACCCTTTAATGAATTATTTTTAAAGACTAATCTATATATTTTCAAATTATCATCATATTCTCAAATCGGGAGACTCGGGACTATGTAATTTGTCCCTACGAGTTACATTGGTCCCGTACGAGGTGTTCATGCTTTTTACAGGGCTGTTTGGGGCTGGTTTGGGTTTTCACACTTTAACGGCTTATTTTTAAGCCTAATTTAGATATTTTCAAATTATCATGATATTATCAAACCAGGAGTCCTGTGACAACGTGGTTACTTCCTTGGAGTTACATTGGTCCCGTGCGATGTGTCCATGTCTCTTACGGGACCATTTGGGGGCTAGTTTGGGTTTTCACCCTTTAATGGCTAGTTTTTAAGCCTAATCTAGATATTTTAAAATTATCATCATATTCTCAAATCGAGAGGCCCAAAACCATGCGGTTCATCCCTATGAGTTACATTGGTCCCGTGCAAGGTGTTCAAGCCAGTTATAGGCCGTTTGGGGAGTGATTTGGGTTTTCACCATTTAACGCCTTATTTTTAAACCTAATCTTTAAATTTTTAAATTATCATCCTATTCTTAAATGGGGATTCCCATGACTACGTGGTTAGTTCCTACGAGTTACATTGGTCCCGTGCGATGTGTTCATGTCTCTTACGTGACCGCTTAGGTGTTGTTTTGGGTTTTCACCGTTTAATGACTTGTTTTCAAAGCTAATCCAAATATTTTTAAATTATCATATTCTCAAGTCGGGAAACCCGTGACTACGCGGTCAGTCCTTATGAATTACATTGGTCCTGTTCTAGGTGTTCATGCATCTTACGGGGCCGTTAGGGGGCTAGTTTGGGTTTTCACCATTTAATGCCTTATTTTTTAAAGCCTAACCTAGATATTTTTAAATTATTATCATATTCTCAAATCGAGAGACTTGGGTGTACGCGAATAGTTAGTACGAGTTACATTGGTCTTGTGCGATGTATCCATGCCTCTTACGAGATCATTTAGGGTCTTGTTTGGGTTTTCACTCTTTAATGGCTAGTTTTTAAGCCTAATCTAGATATTTTAAAATTATCATCATATTCTCAAATCGGGATACCCAAAACTACGCGGGCAGTCCCAACGAGTTATATTGGTCATGTACGATGTGTCCATGCCTCTTACGTGGCCATTTGGGGGTTGGTTTGGGTTTTCACCCTTTAACGACTTATTTTTAAAGCCAAATGTAGATAATTTTTAATTATCATCAAATTGTCAAATCGGGAGTCCCGTGGCTATGCGATTAGTTCCTACGAGTTACATTGGTCCCGTGCGAGGTGTTCTTGCCTCTTACGGTACTATTTGGGGGTTGATTTGGGTTTTTACCCTTTTACAGCTCGTTTTTAAGCCTAATCTAGATATTTTCAAATTATCGTTATATTCTCAAATAGGGAGACCCTTGACAACACAGTCAGTTCCTATGAGTTATATCGGTCCCATGCAAGTTGTTTGTGCTTCTTATGGGTCATTTGGGGACTGATTTGGGTTTTCAATCTTTAACAGTTTGTTTTTAAAAAATAATTTAAATATTTTACAATTATCATCACATTTTAAAATCGGGAAACCCGGGATTACATGATCAATCCCCACGAGTTACATTGGTCCCGTATGAGGTGTCCATGCTTCTTATGGGGCCATTGGGGGATGGTTTGGGTTTTCACCCTTTAACGACTTTTTTTTATAGTCATATCTAGATATTTTAAATTATCGTTATATTCTCAAACCAGGAGATCCGTGACAATGTGGTTAGTTCCTACGAGTTACATTGGTCCCGTGCGAGGTTTTCATGCCTCTTACGGGGCTTTTGGGTATTTGGGTTTTCACCCTTTAATGACTTGTTTTTAAAGCCTATTCTAGATATTTTAAAATTATCATCATATTTTCAAATCGATAGACCCGAGAATATGAGGTCAGTCCCTAGGAGTTACATTGGTCCCATACGAGGTGTTCGTACTTTTTATGGGGCCGTTTGGGGGATGGTTTTGGTTTTCATCCTTTAACTACTTATTTTTTTAAGACTAATCCATATACTTTCAAATTATCATGATATTCTCCAATCGAAAGGCCCGTGACTACGAGGTTAGTTCCTACGAGTTACATTGTCCTCGTATGAGGTGTTCGTGGTTCTTACAGGGCCGTTTGGGGGATATTTTGGGTTTTCATCCTTTAACGACTTGTTTTTAAGCCTAATTTAGATCTTTTCAAGTTATCATCCAATCGGGAGGCCCGTGGCTATGTGATCAGTCCCTACGAGTTACATGGGTCCTGTACGAGGTGTCCATGCTTCTTATAGGGCTATTTAGGGGTTGGTTTGGGTGTTCACCATTTAATGGCTTATTTTAAGCCCAATTTAGATATTTTTGAATTATCCTTATACGCTCAAATTGAGAGACCCATGACTACACTGTAAATTCCAACGAGTTATATTAGACCCGTGTGAGGTGTTCAAGCCTCTTACGGGGCCGTTTAGGGGCTGATTTGGGTTTTTGTCCTTTAAAGATTTATTTTTAAAACCTAATCTAAATATTTTCAAATTGTTATCACCTTCTAAAATTAGGAGACCCAGGAATTCATGATCAGTGCCTACGAGTTACAGTGGTCCCGTATGAGGTGTTCATGCTTCTTACGGGCCCATTAGTTCTTGGTTTGGGTTTTTACCCTTTAACTGTTCCGTATCTAGATATTTTCAAATTATCATCAAATTCTCAAATCGTGAGACCCAGTACTACGCGGTCAGTCCCTATGAGTTATATTGGTCTCGTGCAAGGTTTTCACTCCTCTTACGGGGCTATTTGGGGGTTGGTTTAGGTTTTCACCCTTTCACAGCTTGTTTTGAAATCTTAATCTATATATTTTCAAATAATCATCATATTATCAACCCGAGAGACCCGTGACTACGTGATTAGTCCCTACGAGTTATATTGGTCCCGTACGAGGCTTATTTTTAAGACTAATCTAGATATTTTCAAATGATCCTCATACTCTCAAACTGGGAGACTCGTGACTAAGCAGTAAATTCCTACAAGTTACATTGGTCCCGTGCGAGGTGTTCATTCCTCTTACGGGGTTGTTTAGGGGTTGATTTGGATTTTCACCCTTTAACGACTTATTTTTAAGCATAATCTATATATTTTCAAATTATCGTCATATTCTAAAATAGGGAGTCCCGTGACTATGCGATTAGTTCCTATGAGTTACATTAATCCCTGCAATGTGTCCATGCCTCTTACGGGACCGTTTGGGTGATGATTTAGGTTTTCACCCCTAAATAACATGTTTTTCAGCCTAATCTAGATATTTTCAAGTAATCGTCATATTTTCAAATTGAGAGACCCATGATTATGCGATGCGGTCAGTTCCTATGAGTTATATTGGTCCTGTGCGAGGTGTTCATGCCTCTTACGAGATCGTTTAGGAGATGATTTGGATTTTCACCCTTTAATGGCTTATTTTTAAGCCTAATCTAGATATTTTCAAATTGACATATTCTCAAATCGGGAGACCCAGGACTATGCAGTCAGTCCCTATGAGTTACATTGGTCCCGTATGAGGTGTTCATGCTTCTTACGGAGTCGTTTGGGGGCTGGTTTTGGTTGTTGCCCTTTAGCGACTTTTTTTTACAATCTAATCTAGATATTTTCAAATTATCATCACACTCTTAAATTGGGTGACCCGTGACTGCTCGATCAATCCCTATTAGTTACATTGGCCCCATACGAGGTGTTCATGCTTCTTACTGGGCCGTTTGGGGTCTGGTTTTGGTTTTCACCTTTTAACGGCTTATTTTTAATCCCAATCTAGATATTTTCAAATTATCATCATATTCTGAAATTGGGTGATCCATGATTACACAGTCAGTTCCTACGAGTTACATTGGTCCTATACGAGGTGTTCATGCCTCTTAGGGAGCCGTTTGGGGGTTGATTTGAGTTTTCAGCCTTTAACGACTTGTTTTTAAGCCTAATCTTGATATTTTAGCATTATCGTCATATTCTCAAATCGAGAGTTCCATGACTATGTGGTCAGTTCCTACGAGTTACATTGGTCCCGTGCGAGGTGTCCATGCCTCTTATGGGACCATTTGGAGGTTGATTTGGGTTCTCACCCTTTAACAACTTATTTTTAAGCCCAATCTATATATTTTCAAAATATCCTCATATTCTGAAATCGGGAGACCCGTGATTATGCAGTATATTCTCACGAGTTATATTGGTCCCGTGGTGGGTGTTCATGCCTCTTACGGGTCCATTTGGTGGCTAGTTAGGGTTTTCACCCTTTAACGGTTTGTTTTATGCCTAATTTATATTCTTAAATCGGGAGTCTCGTGACTACTCTGTTAATTCCTATGAGTTACATTGGTCCCTTGCGAGGTGTTAGCACCTCTTACGGGACCCTTTGGGAACTAGTTTGGGTTTTTCCTACCTAACATCATATTTTTAAGCCAAGGTTTAGATATGTATTATTGAGATATTAAACAATAATTATTATGTGCAAGTGTAAAAGTAAGTTCTCCAATAGCCTCTGCTACTTTACATTAAATCAATACCACCAAGACTTTCATACTTCAATAAAAAAAAATGTTACATCACTAATTAATCAGTCTGAAACTTGAGAAGGTATCTATTTTATCACACATGAAGTCTTGGAAATCTGGTATATACCTTAACTCACTTCAATAAACACATCTAACAAGAAAGAGTTGGCATTACCTTAAGCTCAACAAGTATTTTGGGGGTACTCCTTCCAGATGCAAATATCAGAAAAGAAAATGCAAACTTTTGTATATAAAGAGAATTCCAATCATAAAGTTCATGCAAAGACAAAGCATGTTATATTTCTTATAAAATAAAAGGACCTTGGTTACAATATATGTAGCCATAATACCACGTAATCAACTGTACACTTGTATGCGAGAGTGAATGCACATTTCTGATGAATTTCTTCAATAACTCAGTAGTTTCAAATCAATTAAGAAATCCATAGAGGTAGCCACGAGTAGTGTCAAATAACAGAAAATGGAGCACAAAAACCCTCATGCTCCATTTTTATAAAAAATAATAATCATAAAAGTAAAATATCAACGCAAACCTATTGACATTTTCCTAACAAAAAGCGACATATAATCCACAATGTGACCAACCTAATCAACATTTTATATTAGTAATAGATTAATTTTCATCGGGTGAAATCCGTAATGTACACTATTATGAATAACGAATAAGAAACAATGAAATAGAGTAAGGTAGAAAACATTGATGGAAAACCAGGCCTCTAAATATATCGAAGACATCGGCACATGTAGTAATACCTGTATAAATAGACTTTGAAAATGAATGGATTGTTCTTAATACCAATGACTACGAAATCAAAATCCCACGCACATAATAATAAAACCAATATAAGTAATAACCAAAATGAACAACTATATGATCATTAAAACAAAATATTAATGCATGATCTAATAGAAAACAACATATAAAAACTCTTATGTATAGAGAAAAAACTCTCTTTCAAGCCCACTCTTATGTCCTCTTTCCTTTCCTTCAAAGCTGCTGCTACTTCCCACTCCTTTAACCATTTTATTCCCATTGCTCTTCTCTTGACTTGATTCTAAGTAAATTTAGAAAAATCTTATGGAAATCGGCCTTCGTTTTAGCTCGTACGCGATGGTAAAATCTAGGGTTGCTGCTACTCTAATGGGTAGCTGGTCAAATATTTTTGAAAATTTTCATTTCCAAACCTACCAAAGTCAAGAAACCCACTTAGATTTCATTCCTCCAAACAATCAGTATACTTTGAATAAAAAACGGATAATACCAAATCACAAGATTTGTTTTTATATTTTTTTAATGAACTTCCATCCCTACCCAATTGTGTTTCCAACCCCAAAGTTTATGGTCAAAAAGACTTTGGCCCATAATCTTTTTTATAATTAGAATTTGATGTCAAAAAGTGTATCGTCATAACAAATACTCATTAGATACCTTTGAATTATTACTTATTCACTTGAACAAAAAAAATAATTTGTTAAACCCATAAAAGTTCTATCTTTTACAAATTTTTTGCGTGGTTTACCAAAAAAACACATATTAATAAAAGGGGAAACAAAAATTTGAAAACAAAATATTCAATATAGCATCTATATAGAAACTAAAAACATAGAAATCCTATAACTTTTTTCGTTATAATTTTCTTTCTATCATTTCCACTAACACTACATATACAACACAACATAAAAAAGGGGAAACTGACCTTTTCAAAAAATTATTTATTTGATAAAATATAGGATGCAGGCACGAAAATATTACATGAATAGTTGAAGCATGAGTCATTTTGTGCCTTGAATTGGTCTTTGAGATCTTAGATTCAACAAATACTGACTCATCTTTTTTTAACGTTATCTCATACAAACCCTATAAGATTATAAAAAGTACAAAACCTAACATAACTTAAACAAACGGTTCCATCAAAACAAAAAATATTACAAACCCTAACATATAATATGTCCTTACTCCACTCCTCAACTTAACCGTAAGATTAACCCAAATTCTAAGTCCAAACCAAAGAAGAAGAAATTCCAAATAGTAATGTTGAGATATCTAAGTGTATTGTAAATAATTACTCATTCAAGTTATTCACGAAACAAGCAACAAAAATAAAACTACAAACAATGAGAACACTAATTTATTAAGTTATTTACTGAATACACAACGACCAATTAAAAATAGTGAATAATTTTCAGAAGTTTAACACTTAAACTAATTTAACTACCTAATTTCATTATTTGATCCCCAATATTTAACAAGATGTTTCTACAATCAAACTATGAAATAAATATTTCCAGCCCCAATATTTCACCAAATAGAAATTATCAAACACATAAATAACATATTTGATTTCATCACTCAATGTAGAGAAGAGACCCGTAACGTACATAATAACCTTAGTAAAAAATATAAATAATAGTTAATCCCATAAACTACTTTTGTAAGAAAACCTAAAACATTACAAGCTTACAGAATCAATGAAATGAAGAACAAAAGAGGTTAAACCCAGACGAGAAGCCCTAGAGTGATAGAGGAACAGTGGAAGCTCAGGAACAGTTGTGCAATACACAGGTCAGAGGTGCGGACCAGGACGGAGGTGGTGGGAAGGATGCCGGAACGATATAAGGCCGTAATCTTCTAAATTTCGCACACTTTTAACACGCTTTTAAACTGTGGCGAAATTTGACACGATTTAAAATGATGCCAGATTTTTAAAAAAATCATGCCAAGTTTTGGCATAGTTTAAAACCAATCCAGATTCACCTTATCCAAGCATGCTTGATTAGCATTTTTCGTGAAGTGAACCCACAGGAACTGACAACGTCGTCACCGGACTCTCGATTTGAGAGCACAATGCAAATCTGAAAATTGTTAGACTTCGATTTACAAACATGTCAAAAACGTAAAATAAACACAAAATGGTAATGTAAGAGGCACAAAAACCTCACCTGGGACCAATGCAACCTATAGGAAGCAATCGCGTAGTCATGGGACACCCGGTTTGAGAACATGACGAAAATCTGCAAACTGTAAGACTTAGGCTTAAAAACATGTCGTCAAAGGGTGAAAGCGTAAAACAACCACAAAATAGCCTCGTAAGAGGTACGAACATCCCGTACGAGGCAAATGTAACCAGGAGGAACCAAACGCATAGTCATAGGACCCCCAGTTTGAGAACACGATGAAATTTGTAAACTATTAGACTTAGGCTTAAAAATATGTTGTCAATGGGTGTAAACATAAAACAACAAAAAAACAGCCACGTAAGAGGCACAAACACCTCGCACGAGAAAAATGTAACATGTAAGAACTGACCGCATAGTCACGAGACTCCTGTGTTGAGAGCACACTAAAAATTTGCAAATTGTTTCACCTAGGCGTAAAATATACCGTCAAAGGGTGAAAATATAAAATAGCCACAAAACAATCTCGTAAGAGGCACATACACCTCGCACGGGATTAATGGAACTCATAGGTACCGACAACGTAGTCACGAGACTCCTAGTTTCCGAACACGATGAAAATTTGCAAATTTTAAGAATTAAGCTTAAAAATATGTCGTCAAAGGGTGAAAATATAAAACAACCAAAAAATAGTCCCATAAGTGGCACGTACACCCCGCGGGGACCTATATAACCCACAAGAACTAATCGTGTAGTAGTGACACTCCCGATTTGCGAACACAATGAAAATTTGCAAACTGTTAGACTTAGGCCCAAAAGCATGTCATTAAAGGGTGGAAATATAAAACGGCCCCGTAAAAGGCATTAACACCTGGCACCGGACCAATGTAACTTACAAGAACCAACTACGTAGTTGCAGGAATCTTCATTTGAGAACACGCCAGAAATTTGCAAAGTGTTATTCTTTTAGGCTTAAAAACAATCCGTTAAAGGGTGTAAATGTAAGATAGCAACAAAATGGCCTCGTAAGAGGCAGGAATACCCTAGAAGGGACTAATGTAACCAGTAAGAACCGATCGAGTAGTCATAGGACTCCCAGTTTGAGAGCACGATGAAAATTTGCAAATTGTTAGTCGTAGGGTTGAAAAGAAGTCGTCAAAGGGTGAAAATATAAAATAGCGACAAAATGGCCAGGTAAGAGACACGAACACATCGTACGGGTCCATTGTAGCACAGAGGAATCGATCGCGTAGTCACGGGGACCCTCGATTTGGGAGAATGATGAAAATTCATAAACTGTTATACTTAGGCTTTAAAACATGTCATCGAAGTGTGAAAACATAAAATAGTTAAACTTAGGCTTAAAAATATATCGTCAAAATGTGAAAAATGGTTTGAGAGAACGACGAAAATCCACAATCTGTTAGACTTAGCTTTAAAAGCTTTTTGTCAAAGGGTGAAAATGTAAAACGACCACGAAACGGCCCCGTAAGAGACACGAATACCTCACATAGGACCAATGTAACCCATAGGAACCGTTGCGTAGTAACGAGACTCCGATTTGAGGACCCGATGATAATTTACAAACTGTTAGACTTGAAAGGGTAAAAATGTAATAGAGCCACAAACTCACCTTGTAAGAGCCATGAACAGCCTGTACGAGACCAATGTAATTCGCAAGAACCGAACGTGTAGTCAAAAGACTCCCAATTTAAGAACACGACTAAAATTTGCAAACTATTAGACTTAGGCCTAAAAGTATGCCATCAAAGGGTGAAAATGTAAAACAATAGTAAAACGGCCCCATAAGAGGCACAAACACCTCGCCCGAGAAAAATGTAAGTCACAGGAACCAACCACGTAGTCACGGGACTCACGATTTGAGAGGAGCACGATGAAAATTCATAAACTATTAGACTTAGGCTTAAAAACATATCGTCAAAGGGTGAAAGCATAAAACAGCCACAAAACCACCCCTTAAGAGGCATGAACACCTTAATGGAACTAATGTAACCTGCATGAATAGATCGCGTAGTCATAGGACTCCCGATTTGAGAACACGATGAAAATATGCGAATTGTTGACTTAGACTTAAAAATATGTCGTCAAAGGGTGAAAATGTAAAACAGCCATACAACGGCCAAGTAAGCGACACAAACACCTCGTACGGAACCAATGTAACCCGTAGGAACTGACCACATAATCACGGGACTCTCGGTCTGAGAGCATGATGAAAATTTACAAACTGTTAAACTTAGGCTTAAAAACATGCCGTCAAAGGGAGAAAATGTAACACAGCCATAAAAAGGCCCGTAAGAGGCATGAACACCTCGCACAGGACAAATGTAACTTATAAGAACCGAGTGCATAGTCACGGGACTTCTAGTTTGAGAACACGATGAAAATTTGAAAATTGTTAGAATTAGGCTTAAAAATATATCGTCAAAGGATGAAAACGTAAAATAGACCCTGTAAGTGGCACAACACCTCCGCACAAGACTAACATAACCCGTAAGAACCGAATGCTAGTCACAGGACTCCCAATTTGAGAGAACAATGAAATTTAAAAACTGTTAGACTTAGGCTTAAAAATCTGTCGTCAAAAGGTGAAAACGTAAAACTGCTACAATACAGCCTAGTAAGAGGCATGTACATTGCACAGGGGGGAATGTAACCCACAGGCACAGACCATGTAGTCACGGGACTACCGATTTGAGAGGATGATGATAAACTGCAAACTATTAGACTTATGTTTAAAAACATGTCGTCGAAGCGTGAAAATGCAAAATAACGACAAATAGCCCTGTAGGAGGCACGGACACCCCGTACGGGACCAATGTAACCTGCAGGAACCGACCGCGAAGTCACGGGTCTCCCAATTTGAGATCAAGACAAAAAGTTACAAACTATTAGACTTAGGCTTAAAAATATATCATTAAAGGCTGAAAATGTAAAACAACTGTAAAACGATCCCGTGAGAGGCACTAAAACCTCTTACAGAACAAATATAACCCATAAGAACCGACTGCACAGTTATGAGACTTCCAATTTGAGAACGCGATGAAATTCTGCAAACTGTTAGACTTAGGCTTAAAAACATGACATCAATGGGTGAAAATGTAAAATAGCCACAAAATGGAAACGTATGAGGTACGAATAGCTCGTACGAGACCGATGTAACTCGTAGCAACCGATCGCCTAGTAACAGGACTCCCAATTTGAGAACACGGTGGAAATCTGCAACCTGTTAGACACGGGATTAAAAACATGTGGCCAAAGAGAGAAAATATAAAACAACCACAAGATGCCCTCTTAAGAGGCATGAACACCCATATGGGACAATGTAACCCTCAAGAACCGAACGCGTAGTCATAGGACTCCCTATTTGAGAATACGACTAAAATTTGCAAATCATTAGACTTAGGCTTACAAACATACCATCAAAGGGTGAAAACGTAAAACAATAACAAATTGGCCCTCTAAGAGGCACAAAAACCTCGCACGAGATCAATGTAACCCGTAGGACCTGATCGCGTAGTAACATGACTCCTAGTTTTAGAGCACGCAAAATATTTGCACATTTTTAGACTTAGACTTAAAAACATACTATCAAAGGGTGAAAATGTAAAACAACAACAAAACAGCCTCGTAAGAGGATGAACACCTCGCACGGAACAAATGTAACCCGTTTGAATCGACTACCCAGTCACGGGACTCCCAGTTTGAGAACACGATGAAAATTTAAAAATTGTTAAAATTAGTATTAAAAACATGCCGTCAAAGGGACAAAATATAAAACAGTCACAAAACGGTCTCGTAAGTGGCATAAACACCCCTCACAAGGCAATTTATCCCATAAGAACCGACCGTGTAGTCATGAGACTCCCGGTATAAGAACATGATGAGAAATTTCAAATTATTAGATTTAGGATTAAAAACATGCCTCCAAAGGTTGAAAACATAAAACTACCACAAAACGGCCTCGTAAAAGGCACGTAAACCTCGCATGGGACAAATGGAACCCTTAGGAACCGACTTGCGCAGTCACAAGACTCCCAGTTTGAGAACACAATGAAAATTTGCAAATTTTTAGAATTAGGCTTAAAAATATTTCGCCAAAGGGTGGAAACGAAAAATAGCCACAAAATAACCCCGTAAGCGGCACGTGCACCCCACACGGGACCAATATAACCATGAAGGACAGATCGCATAGTCTTGGGACTCCCTATTTGAGAACACAGTGAAAATTTACAAACTGTTAGACTTAGGCTTAAAAACTTGTTGTCAAAGGGTGAAAACATAAAATAACTATAAAGCAAACCGATAAGAGGCATGAACACCTCGCACGAGCTAATGTAACCCATGTAACCTACCAGGAAGTCACGAGACTCCTAGTTTGATAACATAACAAAAATTTATAAATTGTTGAACTTAAGCTTAAAAACATGTCGTTAAAGGGTGAAATGTAAAACAACCATAAAACCACCCCGTAAGAGGCACGAACACCTCGCACGGGACCAATATAACTTGCAAGAACTAATTGAGAATTCACGAGACTCCTCATTTGAGAAAACGATGAAAATTTGTAAAGTTTTATACTTTTAGGCCTAAAAACATTCCGTCAAGGGGTGTAAACGTAAGACATCCACAAAACGACCCTGTAAGAGGCATGAACACCCTGTACGGGACCAATGTAACCATCAAGAATCGATCGGGTAGTCACGGGACTCACAGTTTGAGAGAACGATAAAATTTCCAAGTTGTTCGTCTTAGGGTTTAAAACATGTCGTCAAAGGGTGAAAACATAAAACAACCACAAAATGGCTAGGTAAGAGGTCCGAACACATTCCAGGGGGCCATTGTAACCTAAAGGAACTGATCACGTTGTCACGGGACTCCCAATTTAGGAGAATGACGAAAATTTTAAACTTTTATACTTAGGCTTAAAAACATGCCGCCAAAGTTTGAAAACATAAATAGTTAGACCTAGGCTTATAAACATGTCATCAAAGTTTGAAAATCGGTTTGAGAGAATGACAAAAATCTACAAACTGTTAGACTTAGGGTTAAAGATTTGCCGTCAAATGGTGAAAACATAAAGAATCCACAAAATAGCCCCGTAAGAGACATGAAGACCTCTCACGAGACCAATGTAACTCATAGGAACTGTTCGCGTAGTAACGGGACTTAGGTTTGAGGACATGTTGAAAATTTGCAAACTGTTAGACTTAGTCTTAAAAATAAATTGAAAAAGGGTGAAAAATACAACCATAAAATCGGACTGTAAGAGGCATGAACACCCCGTACGGAACCAATGTAACTCATAAGAACCGAACACGTAGTCATCGGACTCCCAATTTGAGAACACGACTAAAATTTAAAAAACTATTAGACTTAGGGTTAAAAGAATGTCTTCAAAGAGTGAAAATGTAAAACAACCATAAAAAGTCCCAAAAGAGGCACAAACACCTCACGTGGGACAATTGTAACTTGTAGGAACCAATCGCATAGTCACGGGACCCTTGGTTTGAGAGAACGGTCAAAACTCATAAACTGTTAGACTTAGGTTTAAAAACATACCGTCAAAGGTTGAAAACATAACACAGACACCAAACCGCCCCTTAAGAGGCACGGACACCCCAGACGAAACTTATGTAACCTATAGGAACCAATCATGTAGTCACGAGACTCCCGATTTGAGAACATATTAAAAATTTAAAAACTGTTAGACTTAGGCTTAAAAACATGCTGTCAAAGGGTGTAAATGTTAAACAACCACAAAACGGCCACGTAAGCAATACAAACACCTCGCATGGGACCAATGTAACTCGTAGGAACCGCGTAGTCACGAGACTTCCAGTTTGAGAGCATGATGAAAATTTGCAAACTATTAAACTTAGGTTTAAAAACTTGTCGTCAAAGGAAGAAAATGTAAAACATCCATAAAATAGCCTTGTAAATGGCATGAATACCCCCCACGGGATGCAGGAACCGACTGCAAATTCACCGGACTCCCAATTTGAGAACACTATGAAAAGTAACAAACTATTAGACTTAGGCTTAAAAACATGCCGTTAAAGTGTGAAAACATAAAACAACTATAAAACGGCCCCGTAAGAGGCACGACAGCCTTGCATAGCCTCCTAAGGGGGAAAATGTAACCCATAGAAGCAGACTGCACAGTCAAGGGACTCTCGATTTGAGAGCACGATGAAAATCTGCGAACTGTTAGACTTAGGCTTAAAAACATGCCATAAAAGGGTGAAAAGGTAAAACAACTACAAAACAGCAACGTAAGAGGCACGAATAGCTCACACGGGACCAATGTAACCTATAGGAGCCGATCGCGTAGTCCCAGGGCTCCTGATTTGAAAACACGATGAAAATCTGAAAACTGTTAGACTTAGGATTAAAAACATGTGGTTAAAGAGTGAAAATGTAAAATGGCCACAAAATGCCCTGTATGGGACAATGTAACCCACAAAAACCGAACACGTAGCCATTGGACTCCCAGTTTGAGAACTCGACTAAAACTTGCAAACTATTAGACTTAGGCTTAGAAACATACTGTCAAAGGGTGAAAACATAAAACAACCACAAAACAGCCCTGTAAGAGGCACAAATACCTCATATGGGACCAATGTAACTCGTAGGAACTGACAACGTAGTCACGAGACTCCCGGTTTGAGAGCACGTGAAAGATTTGTAAATTGTTAGACTTAAGCTTAAAATATACCATTAAAGGGTGAAAATGTACAATAGCCACAAAACAGCCCCGTAAGAGGCATGAACAACTCGCACGCAGTAAATGTAACTCGTTTGAATCGACTATGCAGTCACGGGACTCCTAGTCTGAGAACATAATCAAAATTTGTAAATTGTTAGAATTAGGCTTAAAAAGATGCCGTTAAAGGGTGAAAATTTAAATAGGCCATAAAATGGCCTTGTAAGTGGCACGAACACCCCCACAGGACAATTTAATCCACAAGAACCGACCATGCAGTCACGATACTCCTAATTTGAGAACATGGTGAGATTTAATATCAGGACCATGCCGCCAAAGGGTGAAAATGTAAAATGGCCACAAAACCTCCTTGTAAGAGGCACATACATGTCGCACGAGATAAATGTAACCCGTAAAAACTGACAACATATTCATGGAACTCCCAATTTGAGAACACGATGAAAATTTGCAAATTTTGAGAATTAGGCTTAAAAACATGTCATCAAAGAGTGAAAATGTAAAACAACCCCGTAAGTGCCACGTACACCCCGCACGAGACCAATGTAACCCATAAGAATCGATCGTGTAACCACGAGACTCCCAATTTGCGAGCACAATGAAAATTTGAAAAATGTTTGACTTGGGGTTGAAAACAAGTTGTGAAAGGGTGAAAGCATAAAACAACAACAAAACGGTATGGTAAGAGGCACGAACATATCATACGGGGCCAATGTAACCCACGCGAACCAATCATGTAGTCAATAGACTCCGGGTTGCGAGCATGATGAAGATATACAAATTGTTAGACTTAGGCTTAAAAATATGTCGTCAAAGGGTGAAAATGTAAAATATCCATAAAATGGCCCCGTAATAGGCATGAACACCCCGCACAGGACCAATGTAACTTGCAGGAACTGATCGCGTTGTCACAGGATTCCCAGTTTGAGAGCACAAAGAAAATATATAAACTGTTAGACTTAGGCTTAAAAACTTACGGTCAAAGGGTGAAAATATAAAACAACCACTAAACGGCCTCGTAAGAGGCACGAACACCTCGTACATGACTAATTTAACTCATAGGAACCGACCGCATCGTCACGGGACTCCCGATTTGAGAACATGATAAAAAATTGCAAATTATTAGACTTATGCTTTAAAAAAGGTCGTCAAAGGGTGAAAACGTAATATAGTAACAAAATGACCCCATAAGAGGCACGAACACCCCATACGGGACCAATGTAACCTGCAAGAACCGAATCCATAGTCATAGGACTCCCAGTTTGAGAACATGACAAAAACTTGTAAACTGTAAGACTTAGGCTTAAAAATATTTCGCTAAGGGGTAAAAATATAAAACGATCCCATAAGGGGCACTAACACCTCGCACAAGATAAATGTAACCTTCCGGAACAACCCACGCAGCCACAGGGCTCCCGGATTGAGAGCATGATGAATATTAGTAGACTGTTAGACGTAGGCTTAGATACATACCGTCAAAGGGTGAAATTATAAAACAACCACAAAATTGCACTGTAAGAGGCATGAACACCCAACACGGGACCAATGTAACCTGCAGGAACTGATTGCGTAGTCACGAAACTCCCTGTTTAAGAACACGACAAAAATTTACAAACTGTTAGACTTAGGCTTAAAGTATGCCATCAAAAGGTGGAAATGTAAAATAGCCACAAAATGGCCCCGTAAGAGGCACGAACACCTCGCACGGGAAAAATGTAATTCGTAGGAATTGACCGCGTACTCACGGGACTCCCTAGTTGAGAACATGATGAAAATTTGCAAACTGTTAGACTTAGACTTAAAAAATGCCGTCAAAGGGCGAAAATGACAAACGACCGCAAATTGGCCCTGTAAAATGCACGAACACCTCGTACGGGACCAATGTAACCCATAGGAACCGGCCGCGTTGTCACGGAACTCTCAATTTTAGAACACGATGAGAAATTGCAAATCGTAAGACTTAGTCGTTAAAGGGTGAAAACGTAAAACAACCACAAAATGACCCTGTAAGATGAACGAACACCTTGCGCGGGACCAATGCAACCCGCGGGAACCGACCTCGTTAGCACGGGACTCCAGGTTTGATATGTAACACCCCGTAATTTTAAAAACATAAATAACGCGTTTTAAATTAAATAGTCAACAAGGTATTTTTGGCATAATTAAATTTTTACAATTAGCAGGTGGACTATTTAAATTAAAAGATTTTTGGCAAAATTTGATTAAATATAAAATATTTTATGGGAGTCAAAATTTTTTATAATTGAATTTACATTGATATATTCTTAAGTTTACGAATTCTATAAATCCAAACATTTGATTTTGGCATGATAAAGAGGCAATCTTTTTGTAAAAACTTTAGTTTTATATAAATTATTATTATTTTTAAACCATGTTGGTGGTGAGAGAAAGAGAAACATTAAGCATTTTTTTCTTTTCTTAAGCGCATGGCTCCAAACCTGTTGGAGTTGGGTTCTTTTTTTATTCAGATTGTTCATTCCTTTGGTTATTTGGGCAATGTGTAATACTATGACGAGAGGGGCTTTGTTTTTCTTCTAGGCGCATGCCCCCAATTGGGAGCTGAGTCTTCCTCCTCATTTTTTGTATTTGTTAATTCCTTACTCCATTTGTTGCCTTGTGTCAGGTGATGTCATGCAAGTGGTTGTCTCCACTTTGTTGGGGTGCGCATAGTTACATGAGAATAGTTTGCCTCCATTTTTATTTGGGACGCACATAGGTTTACTAGGGATTAACGTAATTTTTTTATAATATTTTAATCAACCTTTTAAGAGTTGGACATTGTTAGAACTCTTTATCTCACCTAATAAAAACAATATTGACTCACTTTTTAAAATGTCACGTCACTTTTTGTTTCCAAACTCTCTTTTCCATACACAAAGCATAATACCCATACCCTTATATTTCAACTCAAAACCCCCATCAAATAAAACATCAATCATATTTTGGGAGGTCTAAACTGCATATTTTCAAGAAGGCCCAAGAACGAAACTTGTTTATTTTCGCGGGACGAACGGAACCGATTGTTTAGAATTTTCAAGAAATAATTTTTCCAGGCATGGATACTCTGTTCTCTTCCTTTAGTATTATGTATTTTAAGTGCCGCCTAAACAATTAATTACTTGTTTTCTTCAAAGAAATTAGCAAGTGTAATTAGAATTGAAATAAACTTGCATGTTGATTAATCTAAAATTCATAGATTGAAATAATTGTGTTAAGAATGGTGATGGTGTTATTAATTTAATTATGAATTAAATTATGAATTAAATTATGATTTTTTTTGTATATAGCCATGTTGTTTATACTTGGATTGTGTGATTTATTTATATTCATGTTTACTTTCGCAGGGATGACGAGATTTTTGGGTTGGTATGCTCTCACCTATTTTATAGGATACTTGGTAGGTATAGGACTAGTGGGTAGGCCTTGGTTGGGGTTTGCACTTTCTAACTATGGGACTAGTTGGTGTAGATTCGTTACGAATGGGTTAGTCCAGGGTGGAGATGATTTGTATTTCATTCCATCGATTAGTTAACCTAGGCATATGACTAGAAGGAAATTAATGATATAAATTCATCGTATATAATAGGGTAGGACGAAATTGTATTTGGAGACCTTTAGGTATGAGACTAAGGGTGTTCTGAGGATTTCAAATCAATAATAAGGGTGGGATAAATTGCAAAATAAATATGAGTAAGATGAATAATTGAGAATTAATGCCTAAGATAATAAACGGACATTAAAATGGACTGACGTCGCCAATAAGTATAGTGCTGATAGTTAAACGGGAGAAGTGGCTATAGTGACGTGTCGTGCGTGGAACCTTACCAATATGTCCAGGGTTGATAGTTAAACGGGTGAACTGGCTATAGTGAGGGAATGTGTGTGGTGTAGAATAGTGGGCGTGCCAGTAATATGTGCAGGACCTGAGCGAGGGTGAACTAGCTATACTAGTGTCGCATAAATTAAAGATGAGAAATTAATGGAAGTAAATTTTATGAGTTGATTAAATAATTGCTACATGAAAGATCTTAATTAAATAATGAGGTGGCCTTATGTGATGAGTAGTTGTTGGTAGTTATGTTTATTTCACATATTAATTGATATCTCGTTTAATTTATAAAAAATTTATTGTGATATTTATCATGTATAATGCTACTGTCTGAGTTGACGGGCCCTGATGTAGGGGATCAGTGTGTGTTCATGATCGAGGCTCCGACCTATGAATTGACTAAACTTTTTCAAATATTAGTGCTGGAGTAGATGCATAAGAGTATTTGGACATATCTCTTGGAGGTGCAGCTGGAGATTTATTTATTTATGTTTAGTAGTTTAGCTCGATTTTTTTATTCCTTTGCATTATTATGAGACTCATTTTATAGATTTGGTGGGCCATTCGGTTCCACAATTGTTACGATTTTTATTCAGATATTTCATTTGGATTTAGTTATTTGGAGTCTATTTATATTAAATCGAGTTGGATCTTATTTTGGAGACTAGCATGGTGATGGATTCTTATATTGCATGGATGATCATATTTCTCGGGATTAATCGACATATAATCTTGTGGAATAAATTTTAATATGTCCCATATATGTCACATGCTAAGAATGGTATTTATTAATTGACCCAAAACAAAGCCTGGTGGCGGCGACTAGCCACCCCATCAGTTAGATTGTGCGGGGTGTAACATGATAATAGGGAGAAATTTTCAAACTATTAGACATAGGCTTGAAAACATATCGTCAAAGGGGGAAAACATAAAACAACCACAAAACGACCTCGTAAGAGGCATAAACACCCCGCATTGAACCAATGTAACCCGCAGGAACCGACCGCATAGCCACGGGACTCCCGATTTCAGAAAATGATGAAAATTTGCAAATTGTTAGACATAGGCTTAAAAACATCTCGTCAAAGGGTGAAAAACTAAAACAGCCAAAAAGTAGCCCATAAGAGGCACAAACACCTCACACGGGACCATTGTAAATCGTAAGAACCGACCACATAGTTACGGGACTTCCGATTTGAGAGCACAGTTAAAATTTGCAAATTGTTACACTTAGGCTTAAAAACATGCCGTCAAAGGTAGAAAATGAAAAATTGCCACAAAACGGCCCGTGAGAGGCACGAACACCTCCCACAGGACTATTGTAACCCATAGGAATTGAGTACATAATCACAGGACTCCAAGTTTGAGAACACGATGAAAATTTACAAACTATTACAATTTGGCTTAAAAACATGTCGTTAATGGGTGAAAACATAAAACAGCCACAAAACGGTCCTGTAACTGGTATGAACACCCCGCACGGAACGAATGTAACCGTAAAAATGAGGGTGTAGTCATAGGCCTCCCAGTTTGAGATCACGATGAAAATTTGAAAACTATTAGACTTAGGCTTAGAAAATGTCGTCTAACGGTGAAAACGTAAAACAACTACAAAACGGCCCAATAAAAGGCATGAACACCTCACACGGGGCAAACGTAATCCACAAGAACTAACCGCGTGGCCACTGGAATCCTGGTTTGAGAGCACGCCAAAAATTTGCAAATTGATAGACTTAGGCTTAAAAACATACCGTCAAAGGGTGAAAATGTAAAATAGCCACAAAATGGACCCGTAAGAGGCAATACACATCGCACGAGACAAATGTAACCATTGAAAAATGACTACATAGTCGTGGGACTCCCAGTCTACGAACATGGTAAAAATTTGCAAACAATTAGAATTAGGCTTAAAAACATGCCATCAAAAGGTAAAAACATAAAACAGCCACAAAATGGCCCCGTAAGTTGTACAAACACCCCGCATAGGACAATTTAACCCACAAGAATCGACCGCATAGTCACGGAACTCCCAATTTTAGAACATAATTTTTTTTTTTAAATTGTTAGACTTAGGCATAAAAATATGTTGTGAAAGGATATACATGTAAAACAGCCACAAATGGCCTCGTAAGAAGCACGTACACCTCACACAGGACAAATGTAACCCATAGGAATCGACTGCATAGTCACGGGAGTCCCAGTCTGAGAACACGATGAAAATTTGCAAATTTTTAGAATTGGGCTTAAAAACATGTCGTCAAAAGATGAAAATGTAGAATAGACACAAAGCAGCACCGTAAGTAGCACGTACACCCCGACCGGGACCAGTTCAACCCGCAAGAACCGACCGTCTAGTGACGGGACTCCCGATTTGAGAACATAATGAAAATTTACAAATTGTTAGACCTAGGCTTAAAAGCATGTCGTTAAAGGGGGAAATGTAAAACAACCACAAAATGGGCCCGTAAGAGGCATGAACACCTCCAACATGACCAATGTAACTTGCTAGAACCAACTGCATAGTCTTGGGACTCTCAATATGACAACACGATGAAAATTTACAAATTGTAAGACTTGGGGTTAAAAATATGTCGTCAAGGCTTAAAACATAAAACAGCCACAAAATAGCCCTGTAAGAGGCACGAACACATCCCACGGTGCCAATGTAACCCACAAGAACCGATGGCGTAGTCACGGGACTCCCTGTTTGAGAACACGATGAAAATTTGCAAACTCTTAGACATGGGCTTAAAACATGCCATGAAATGGTGACAAAGTAAAACGGCCACAAAATGCCCACGTAAGAGGCACAAAAACCTCGCATAGGACCAATGTAACCTATAGGAACCAAGTGCATAGTCAAGGGACTCCCGATTAGAGAGCAGGCTAAAAATTTGCAAATGATTAAACTTAGGCTTAAAACCATCAGGTCAAAGGGAGAAAATAGAAAATAGCAACAAAACGGATCCTAAATGGCACGAAAACCTCGCGTGGGACAAATGTAACCCGTAGGAACCGAGTGCATAGTCACGGGACTCCCAATTTGAGAACACGAGAAAAATTTAGCAATCTTTTAGAATTAGTCTTAAAAACATGTCGTCAAACGGTTAAAATATAAAATAGTCACAAAACGGCCCCGTAAATGGCATGAACACCCCGCTCACAAAACGGCCCCAAATTTGAGAGCAATATGAAAATCAGCAAACTGTTAGACGTAGGCATAAAAACATGCCGTCATATGGTGAAAATGTAAGACAACCACAAAGCGTCCTTGTAAGAGGCACAAACACCGCACACAAGACCAATGTAACCCATAGAAAATGACCGCGCAGTCACGGAACTCTCGGTTAGTGAGCATGATAAAATTTGCAAATTGTTAGACTTAGGCTTAAAAATATACCGTCAAAGGGTGAAAATGTAAAATACCCCAAAAACAGACCCCTAAAAGGCATGAACACCTCACACGGGACAAATGTAACCCGTTAAAACGACTGCATAGTCACGGGACTCCCATTCTGAGAACACGATAAAAATTTCCACACTATTAGAATCAGACTTAAAAACATGTCATCAAAGGGTGACATCGTAAAAAAACCACCAAAGGCCCTGTAAGTGGAACGAACACCCTGCACAGGAATGTTTAACCCGCTGGAACCGACCGCATAGTAAAGGGACTCCTGATTTGAGAACACAACAAAAAATTTCAAAATGTTAGACTTAAGCTTGAAAACATGCCGCCAAAGGGTGAAAATATAAAATAGCACCAAAACGACCTTGAATGTAACCTGTAGGAACCGACTGGGTAGTCACGGGACTCCCAGTTTGAGAACAGGATAAAAAATTGCAAATTTTTAGAATTGGTCTAAAAAACATGCCATCAATGGGTGAAATCATAAAACAATGACAAAATAGCCCCATAAGTGGAATGTACACCACGAACAAGACTAATGTCACCCGGAAGAACCGTCCACATAGTCACGGGACTCCCAATTTGAGAACACAATGAGAATTTGTAAATTGTTAGACTTAGGCTTAAAAACAGGTCGCCTAACAGTGAAAAAATAAAAGAACCATAAAAGGGCCCTGTAAGACACACGGACACCTCCCATGGAACAAATGTTACCCCTAAGAACAAACTGTGTAGTCACGGGACTACCGATTTGAGAACGCGACAAAAATTTTCAAACTATTAGACTTAAGCTTAAAAATAAGTCATCAAAGGATGAGAATGTAATACAGCCAAAAAATGGCCCTGTAAGAGGCACAAACACACTGTACGGGACCAATGTAACCCACAAGAACTGAATGCGTAGTCATAGGACTCCCAGTTTGAGAACACGATAAAAATTTGTAAACTGTTAGACTTGGGCATAAAGACATGCTGTCGAAGGGTGAAAACATACAACAACCAGAAAACGGCCACATAAGAGGCACGAAAACCTCTCAGGGGACAAATGTAACCCACAGGAACCAACCGCGCAGTCACGAAACTCCCAGTTTGAGATCAAAATGAAAATTTGTAAACTGTAAGACTTAGGTTAAAAAATGTACCGTCAAAGGGTGAAAATGTGAAATAACCACAAAACCATAATGTAAGAGGCACGAACACCTAACACGGGACTAACGTAACCCGCAGGAATTGATCACACAGTCACGAGACTCTCGGTTTGAGAACACGGTGATAATTTTCAAACTGTTAGACTTAGGCTTAAAAAATACCGTTTAAGGGTGAAAACGACAAAAAGTCACAAAATGACCTCGTAAGAGGCACGAACACCCCGTATGGGACAAATATAACTCGTAAGGACCGACCGCGTAATCACGAAACTCTCGGTTTGAGAACATGATGAAAATTTTAAAATCGTAAGACTTAGGAGTTAAAGGGTTAGAACATAAAACAACCACAAAATGGACCCGTAAGAGGCATGATCACCTTGTACGGAACCAATATAACCAGGAAGAACTGATCGCATAGTCATGGGACTCCAGGCATGAAAACTGGGCAAAATTTTGCAAAATATTAAACTTAGGATTAAAAACATGCCGTCAAAGGTTGGAAAAATAAAACAACAACAAAACGACCCCGTAAGAGGCAAGAACACCCCACAAGGAACTAGTGTAACTCGCAGGAACCGATCGCGTAGTACGGGACTCTCAATTTGAGAACACAATGAAAATTTGTAAACTGTTAGACATAGGCTCAATAACATGGCGTCAAAGGGTGAAAATGTAAAACAACCATAAAATGGCTCCGTAAGAGGCACAAACACCTTCCACAAACCAATGTAATCTTTTGGAACCAACCGTGTAGTCATGGGACTCCCAGTTTGATAGCACACTAAAAATTTAAGAACTTCTTGACTTAGGCTTAAAACCATGTCGTCAAAGGGAAAAAATGTAAAACAGCCACAAAACGGCTCATAAGAGGTGTGAATACCTCGCATAGGATGAATGTAACATGTAAAAACTGAGTGCATAGTTATGGGACTCCCAGTTTGAAAACATGATGAAAATTTGCAAATTATTATAATTTGGCTTAAAAACATGTCGTGAAAGGGTGAAAATGCAAAATATCTACAAAACAGCTTGGTAACAGGCACGAACACCTCGCACGGGGCCAATATAACCCACAAGAACCGACCGCATAGTCATGAGACTCCCAGTTTGAGAGCACGATGAAAATTTGCAAACTGTTAGACTTTGGCTGAAAAATAAGTCGTCTAAGGTTAAAAACATAAAACAACCACAAAATGGCACCATAAGAGGAACAAACACCTCGCACGGGACTAATGTAACACACAAGAACCGATCGTAGAGACATAGGACTCTCAGTTTGAGGACCGAACAAAAAGTTACAAACTATTTGATTTAGGCTTAAAAACTTGTCGTCAAAGGGTGAAAATATAAAACAACCACAAAATGGCCTTGTAAGAGGCAACAAAACGTTGTATGGAACCAATGGAACCCACAGGTACTGACTGTGTAGTCACGGAACTCCTGGTTTAAGATCACGATGAAAATCTATAAACTATTAGACTTAGGCTTAACAACATGCCATCAAAGGGTGAAAACGTAAAACAACCACAAAACAGAGATGTAAGAGGTGCGAAACCTCTAACGGGACCAATGTCACTCATAGGAAATGATCGCTTGGTCATGGGAATCTCGAATTGAGAGCATGATAAAAATCTACAAATCGTTAGACATAAGCAAAAAAACATATCGTCAAAGGGTGAAAATTTGAAACAGATACAAATGGTCATGTATGAAGCACAAACACCCCCTACGGGACTAGTGTAACTCGCAGGAATCAAACACGTAGTCAAAGGACTCCTAGTTTGAGAACATGATGAAAATTTGCAAACTCTTAGAATTAGGCTTAAAAACTTATCGTCAAAGGGAAAAAATATAAAACAAAAACAAAATGACCCCGTAAGAGGCACAAGAACCTCCCACGGGACCAATGTAACCCGTAGGAACAGACCGCATTATCACAGGACTTTCGGTTTGAGAGCATGGTAAAAATTTGTAAGTTATAAGACTTAGGATTTAAAACATACCGTTAAAGGGTAAAAATGTAAAATAGCCACAAAACGGCCCCGTAGGAGGCACGGGAAAATGTAACCCATTGGAACCGACTTCGTAGTCACAAAATTCCCAGTTTGAAAACATGACAAAAATTTGTAAACTCTTAGAATTATGCATTAAAACATGTTATCAAATTGTGAAATTGTAAAACATCACAAAATAGCCCCGTAAGTGGCACGAACACCTCGCAAGGGATAATTTAACCTGTAGGAATCGACCGTGTAGTCACGGGACTCCCGATTTGAGAACATAATGAAAATTTTCAAGTTGTTAGACTTAGGCTTAAAAACATGTCGCCAGAGTGGCAAAACGTAAACCATCCATGAAACGGACTCGTAAGAGGCACGTACACCTCACATGGGACAAACATAACCTATAGGAACCGACTGCACAGTCACGGGACTCCCTGTTTGATAACATGATGAAAATTTGAAATTTTTTAGAATTAGGATTGAAAACATGCCGTCAAAGGGTGAAAATTGAAAATAGCCATAAAATAGCCCTGTAAGTGGCACGTACACCCCGCACGGGACAAATGTAAATCGTAAGAACCGACAACGTAGTCACGGGACTCTCGGTGTGACAACAAAATCAAAATTTATAACCTGCTAGACTTAGTCTTAAAAATATGTTATCAAAGGGTGAAACCATAAAACAACCACAAAAGGACCCCGTAAGAGGCATAAACACCTCGCACAAGACTTATGTAACTTGCAAGAACCAACCGCATAGTCATGGAATTCCCGATTTGAGAACACGTTGGAAATTTGTAAAGTGTTAAACTTTTTGGCTTAAAAACATTCTGTCAAAGGGTGTAAATCTAAAACAGTCACAAAACAACCGAGGAAGAAGCACGAAAACCCCCGTACGGGACCAATGTAACCTGCCGAACTAATCGCATCATCACGAAACTCTTGATTTGATGACACGATAAAAATTTGCAAACTATAAGACTCAGGCATTAAAGGGTGTAAACATAAAACAACCACAAAATGGCCCCGTAAACGGCACGAGCACCTTGTGCGGGACCAATGTAATCCGTAGGAACCATTCGCGTAATCACGGAACTTTAGGCTTGAGAATATGGAGAAAATATGCAAACAGTTAGACTTAGGCTTGAAAACATACCATAAAAGGGTGAAAACATAAAACAACCAGAAAATGGCCCCGTAAGAGGCACGAACACCCCACACAGAAACAATGTAACCTACAGGAGTTGAACGCGTAGTCACATGACTCCTGATTTGAGAACACGATGATAAATTGCAAACGGTTAGACTTAGGCTTAAAAACATGTCGTCAATGGGGTGAAAACCTAAAATAGTCACAAAATGGCCCCGTAAGAGGCACGATCACTCCGCACGGGACCAATATAACCCAAAAGAATCGACCGTGGAGCTAAGAGACTCCCGACTTGAGAACACGATAAAAAGTTACAACCTATTAGATTTCGACTTAAAAGCATGTCGTCTAAGGGTGAAAAGATAAAACAGCCACAAACGACCTTGAAAGAGGCACGAAAACCTCACTCAAAACCAATGTAATGCACAAGAACTGATCGCATAATCACGAGACTCCTAATTTAAGAGCACGATAAAAATTTGCAAATTATAACCCATAAAGGGTGAAAACATGTCATCAAAGGGTGAAAACATAAATTGTTAGACTTAGGCTTAAAAACATGTCGTCAAAGGGTGAAAACATAAAATAGCCCCGAAACGTCCTCATAAGAGGCACGAAACCCCCAACAGGACCAATGTAACCCGCAGGAACCGAATGCGTAGTCAAAGGACTCCCTGTTTAAGAACACACCAAAATTTTCAAACTGTTAGACTTAGGCTTGAAACTATGCCGTCAAAGGGTGAAAATGTAAAACAACCAAAAAATGGCCCCGTAAGTGGCACAAACACCTCTTACGGGGCAATATAATTTGTAGGAACAGATTGTTAGTCCTGGGACTCCCATTTTGAGAGCAAGATGAAATTTTGTAAATTGTTTGACTTAGGCTTAAAAACCTACTGTAAACGGGTGAAAATATAAAATAACCACAAAACGGCTCTGTAAGAGGCATAAGCACCTCGAATGGGAAAAATGTATCCCATCGGAACCGACTGCATAGTCACAGAACTCCTAGTTTGACAACATGACAAAAATTTTCAAGATGTTAGAATTAGGTTTAAAAACATGCGGTCAAAGGGTGAAAATATAAAACAGCCACAAATCGGCCCCGCAAGTGACATGAACATCCCACACAGGATAATTTAACCCGTAGGAACCGATCGCGTAGTCACGGGACTCCCGATTTGAGAACGCAATGAAAATTTTCAAATTATTAGACTTAGGCTTAAATACATGCTGCCAAAGGGTAAAAATATAGAAACAGCCTCAAAATGGCCCCTTAAGAGGCATGTACAACTCGCGCGGGACAAATATAACCCATAGTAACCGACTGCATAGTAACAGGACTCGCAGTTTGATAAGACGACAAAAATTTATAAATTCTTGTAATTTTTCTTAAAAACTTACCATCAAAGGGTGAAAACATAAAACACCCACCAAACAGCCCCGTCAGTGGCATGTTCGCCCCGCATGGGACCAATCTAACCCACTAGAACCGACCCCGTAATCATGAGACTCCGAATTTGAGAACATAATGAAAATTTGTAAGTTGATAGATGTAGGCTTAAAAACTTGTCATAAAAGGGTGAAAATAAAAAACAGTCACAAAAAGGCCTTGTAAGAAGCACGAACACCTCGCTCGGAACCTATGTAACTTGTAAGAACCAAGCGTGTTGTCACGATACTCCTGGTTTGAGAACATGATGAAAATTTGTAAAGTGTTAGACTTTTAGGCTTAAAAAATTTAGTCAAAGGGTGTAAACGTAAAATAACCACAAAATGGCCCCATAAGCGGCAGAACACCCCGCAAGGAACCAATGTAAACCGTAAGAACCGACCTCATAGTCACAAGACTCCCAGTTTGAGATCACAATGAAAATCTATAAACTAGTAAACGTTGGGTTGAAAACATGTCGTCAAATGGTGAAAATACAAAACAAGCATAAAATGACCCCATATGAGGCACGAACATGATGCACGAGGCCAATGTAACTCATAGGACTGATCGCGGAGTCACAAAACTCCTGGTTTAAGATCACAACGAAAAGTTACAAGCTGTTAGAATTAAATTAAAAATGAAGAAAAAAATTTAGGGTTAAAAATCTTGTTTACAATATTAATAACAAACTGTTATAAGTTGTGTAAACTCCGAATAAACTTTTTGGGCAAAACCCTTTTCGAAAAACACAAGATGTGTTATAAAAGACTTTCTGAATGTATGGTTTGAATTTGATAGTTGGTTACCTTCTTTTTAATTTTTAAGAAACATCTACTAAAGTTACCATATAGTTCCAGCCACAACAATAGTTAAGAACATTCAAAGAAATAGACACGGGAATTTTTAACATGTTAAAACCCTTAAATAATGGAAACATCCACGGTGCCCTCTACGGAACAAAATAAAAATTCACTAGAATAAAAAATCAAGTTACAACACTTAAGCAAACAACAAAGATCCTAACCTAAGTTCAAAATGTATGTACATGAGATTCTACACTCCAAAGGTAATCTGAATTGGATTGATTTTTTCTTAATGCTTTTTTTCTTTGTCCTTGATCTTCTTCTCTTTGAATTCTGATTCCAGTAACTCTTTCAAAATCCAAGATTCTCAGATAGAACCATGGTGTCTAAGTGTTCCTGTGAGATACTGTTTGTGATGTGCTACTACATGCAAACATGCTACTCACCCTCTTAAAATTATACAAACAAGCCTAAAAAATTACAATAGTTTTAAAATGATAGGTTAATTATGAATCTGTATTATCAAGCCAAGACTTCTTGATCTTTTTATTTATCCACAGATATCAAGGATACCTTGCTCAGAAGACGGTTCAAGGTCTTAAACAATTTTAGTATTTTGAAAATATTTTTGAAATTGTAAACCTACGATTGAGATCTAAACAGATTCAAACTTAACATGCAGAGGCTGATTCAACATATTTTGACATAAAACTTCTTTTCAGATCTGTGGTTATGCTTTAAAACTTTTAACTAACGTTCTTTGTGTTCTTTTTAATTTTTTACACATGTATTTCATAAAACATGAAATAGAAAACCAAAAACACAAACAACTCACTAGATCTGAAAATACTTTGAAACTTAAAAGATCTATTTCAAAATTTGTTGAAACAGCAAAGATCTAAAAAACGAGATCTAAAAAGAGTAAAAGAAAATAAATCGTGTGATGTTATCTTTTTAGAAAAACTCAGTTTCAACAATGAAACTTAAGTTTCTCTTAGAGATGAGTTCTGAGAGAACTAAGGATTTGAAGAGGTCTTCAAACGAAGAATAAACTCAACACCAAAAACACAGAAACCCTAAAATGTCTATCTCTCAAAAATAGGTTTTCTGGTGTATGGAATGTTTAGGTTTTGATGTTTGGTTTTGGGAGAACTCACTCAGAGGTTGGACTATGAAGAAACTAGGGTTTATTCTCTCTATTTTTTTCTCTTTACTTTCCCTCTCTTCCCCCTTCTCTCTCTTCTCTCTACCCTTTCTTTTCTCTTAAGTCTCACGAAATGGTAAAAGTCTGTAATGGTTGAGACTTGGGTCCTATTTATACTAAACGAAGAAGAATCCAAAACCTTGAACTCAATCCTATGGCTGGGATTGTGTATTGACCATTTGACTTAAATCTAACGGTTCATCACAAGCGATGGTTTAAATATTTAGTGATTGGTTTAAACTGGGTTACAAGGATTGAGTCTTAAGGCATGCAGAACGTTGATAAGGTTGATCCAAGGGATGAGAAGGTATAACAGTTTTGTGTCTCATAGAAAACACAATCTAAGTCGTCAGGACGTTAACACGTGTAGGCACCAGATGTAATCGAAAACACGTGTTTGAAAATAATTACACAACACACCTTGAATTCTCTAGCGCTTTTGGATTCTACCCATGCAAACAATCAGTAATTAAAGTAACTTTTTGAAATCCAAATTTTAACCACAACACTTTTAAAACTAAGTTTTAATTAATTCAAAAATAATTTTAAAATTGTATAAATTGAATTGAATTAAATGGATTTAAAACCATAAATGCAAATAGGAGATATGAATAATCCAGTGAGTGTGTCCTAGTTGTTCTTTTAAGGTAGAAATTACTTCCATTTATGTTGATCTTGGGAATTTTGTTGGACAGGATTTCTTAATTGTTCTTGAACCTTTGAGGAGATGGAGTTCTCATAAAATCTAACCGATTTTGTCTAGATATCCAAACTAGTTGGAACTCATATATATGTACACTCAAGTTAGTCAGTTTATAGTGTATTCTTAAAAAACATGTTGTTAAATGGTAAAACCATAAAACACCACAAACCGGCCCCGTAAGAGGCATGTAAGAGAACCTCGCAAGGTATAAATGTTACCCGTATGAACCGACTGCATTGTCACGGGACTCCCAGTTTAAGAACATGACAAAAATTTACAAATTCTTTGAATTAGGCTTAAAAACATGCCATCAATGGGTGAAAATGTAAAATAGCCACAAATAGTCACATAAGTGTGACGTAGACCTCGCACGGGACCAGTGTAACACGCAGTAACAAACAACGTAGTCACGAGTCTCCCAAAATGAGAACACAATGAAAATTTTACAAACTATTAAACTTAGGCTCAAAAACTTGTCGTTAAAGGGTCAAAACATGAAAAGTCACAAAACGACCTCCTAAGAGGTACGAATACCCTGCACGGGATCAATATAACACACACGAACTGATTGCATAGTCACGGGACTCCCAGTTTGAGAGCATAATGAAAATGAGTGAATTGTTAGACTTAGGCTTGAAAACATGTCGTCAAAGGGTGAAAATGTTAAATAGCCAAAATACGGTCCGATAAGAGGCACGACCACCACGTATCGGGCCAATGTAACCTATAGGAACCGATTGCATTATCATGGGACTCCCAGTTTGAGAGCACGATGAAAATTTGCAAACTGTTAGACTTGGTTTAATAGCATGTCGTCATGGGGTTAAAACCTAAAATAACCACAAAACGACCCTATAAGAGGCACGAGCACTGCTCACAGAACCAATGTAACCCGTAGGAACTAATGGCGGAGTCACGAGATACCCGCATCGAGAACATGATGAAAGTTTCAAATTGTTACACTTAGGCTTAAAAACATGCCATTAAAGGGTGAAACACAAATTAGCGACAAAATGGTCCCGCAATAGGCACGAACACCTTGCAAGAGACCAATGTAACTCGTAGGAACTGCCAGCCTAGTCACGAGAGAGAATTTTTTTTACAAACTGTTAGACTTAGGCTTAAAAATTTGTGTTCAAAGGGTGAAAACATAAAATAGCTATATAAAGGTCCCGTTAGAGGCATAAACACCCTGTACGGGACCAATGTAACCCCCATAAACTGAATGCATAGTAATAGGAATCCAAGTTTGAGAACACTATGACAATTTGCAAACTACTGGACTTAGGCATAAAAATATGTCGTCAATAAAACAACCACAAAATGACCCCTTAAGAGGCACGAACAACTCTCACTGAACAAATGTAACCCGTAGGAACCGACCGGGCAGTCACAGGACTCTCGATTTTGGAGCATGACAAAATTTATTAATGGATAAACTTTTTCTTAAAAGCATGTCGTCAAAATTCGAAAACATAAAATAACCATTAAACCGCCCCTTAAGAAGCACACACACCCAACATGGGACCAATTTAAGTATAAGGACCAATTGCATTGTCACGGGACTCCCAATTTGAGAACACGATGAAAATTTTCAACTTGTTTGACTTGGGCTTAAAAACATGTCGTCAAAGGGTGAGATCGTAAAACACCCACAAAAAAGACGCGAGAGAGGCACGAACACCTTACACTTGACCAATGTAACTCGTAGGAACTAATCGCGTAGTCACGGGACTCTCGATTTGAGAACTCGATAAAAATTTGCAAACTGTTAGACTTAGGCTTAAAACATATCGTCAAAGGGTGAAAACGCAAGACATCCACATAATGGTCCCGTAAGAGGAACGAACACCCCACACGAGACAAATGTAACCCATAAGAACCATTCGTATAGTCATGAGACTCCCGATTTGAGAACACGACAAAAAATTGCAAAATGATAGACTTAGGCTTAAAAACTTATCGTCAAAGGGTGAAAACGTAAAACAACCACAAAACGGCCCTATAAGACGAACGAACACCCCACATGGGACCAATTTAAGTAGCAGGAACCGATCGTAGAGTCACAGGACTCCCAATTTTAGAGCACGACTAAAATTTAAAATTGTTAGCTTTAGGCTTAAAAACATGTCGTCAAAGGGTGGAAATGTAAAATATTCACAAAATGGCCTCGTAAGATGCACAAACACCTTGCACGGGACCAATATAACCTACAGGGAATGATCGCATAGTCACGAAACTATCAGGTTGTGGGCATGGAAAAAATTTACAAATCATTACACTTAGGCTTAAAAACATGTTGTTAAATGGTGAAAAAATAAAACAACCATAAAATGGTCCCGTAAGAGGAACGAACACCCTGCATGGGACCAATATAACCCGTTGGAACCAACCGTGTAGTCACATGAATCTTGGTCTTAGAACACGACAAATATTTTAGAACTTTTTGACTTAGGATTAAAAACATGCCGTCAAAGGGTGAAAACGTAGACTAGATAGAAATGGCCTCAGAATAGGCACGAACACCCCGCACAGGTCAAATGTAAACCACATGAATCAGTCTCATAGTCACGAGACTCCCGATTAAAGATCACGATGAAAATTTGCAAATTATTAGGCTTAGGATTAAAAATATGTGGTAAAAGGATGAAAATGTAAAACAACCACAAAATGGCCCCATTAGTGGCACGAATACCCCAAATGGGACCAATGTAACCTGCATGAATCGATCGCGTAATCGTGGGACTATCGGGTTAGGAGGACGAAAAAATTTACAAACTGTTAGACTTAGGCTTAAAAATATGTTGTCAAAGGGTGAAAATGTAAAACAGTTACAAAATGGCAACATAAGAGGCAGGAACACGTCGCATAGGACTAATGTAAATCGTAGGAACTAATCGTGTAGTCACAAGACTCTCGATTTGAGAACACGATGAAAATTTGTAAACTGTTAAACTTAGTCTTAGAAACATGTCTTCAAAGGGTGAAAGTGTAAAACAACCACAAACGGCCCCGTAAAAGGCACTCACATCCCATAGGAGACCAATTTAACCCGTAGGAACCGAGCGCATACTAATAGGACTCCCAACTTAAGAACACGACAAAAATTTGCAAAATGTTAAACTTAGGATTAAAAATATTCCATCAAAGTGTGAAAACATAAAACAACCACAAAATGTTCCCGTCATAAGCACAAACACCCTACACGGGACTTATGTAACCCATTAGAACCGATCGCGTAGTCACATGACACCCAGTTTGAGAGCATGCTACAAACTTTCAAACGATTAGGCTTAGTCTTAAAAACTTTCCATCAATGAGAGAAAATGCAAAACAGCCACAAATAGGCCCCGTAAAAGGCATTAACACCTCCCATGGAACCAATGTGACCCGCAAAAGACGATCACATAGTCTCGGAACTCCCAATGTGATAGCTCAATAAAAATATACAAATAGTTAGACTTTGGCTCCATCAAAGGATGAAATTATAAAACATCCACAAAATAGACACAAAATAGCAACGATGAAAACGTAAGTGTCACACGACTATTGGGTAGGGAGAACGATGAAAATTTGCAAATTATTGTACTTAGGCTTAAAAACATGTCATCAAAGAGTGAAAATGTAAAATAATCACAAAACAGCAACGTAAGAGGCATGAACACATCGCATAGGACCAATGTTACCCATAGGAACCAATCATGTAGTCACAATGCTATCGATTAAAGAGCACAGTAAAAATTTACAAACTATTAAACTTAGGCTTAAAAACATGTCTTCAAAGGGTGAAAATGTAAAACAGCCACAAACGGCCCCGTAAAAGGCATGAACATCTCATATGGGACCAATATAACTCGTAGGAACCGAATGCATTGTGATAGGACTCCCAATTTGACAACATAACAAAAATTTGCAGACTGTTAGAGCTAGGCTTAAAAATATGCCATCAAAGGGTGAAAATATAAAACAACCACAAAATGTCATCGTAAGAGGCTCAAATACCTTGCATGGGACTAATGTAACCCGTAGGAATCGATCGGTTAGTCACGGGACTCTTAGTTTGAAGGAACGTTTAAAATTTGCAAACGGTTAGACTTAGGCTCAAAAACATGTCGTCTAAGGGTGAAAACATAAAATAGCCACAAAATGGCCCCATAAGAGGTATAAACACCTTGCACGAAACCAGTGTAACCCGCAGCAACCGATCGCGTAATCTCGGGACTCCCAATTTGAGAGCTCGATGAAAATGTACAAATTGTTAGACTGAGGCTTAAAAACAGGTCGTCAAAGGGTAAAAATGTGAAACAACCACAAAACAGCAACGTAAGAGGCACGAACACCTCTCACGGGACCAATGTAACTCGTAGGAACCAACCGCGTAGTCACGGGACTCCCGATTTGAGACCACGATGAAAATTTATAAATTGTTAGACTTAGGTTTAAAAACATGTCATTAAAGGGTGAAAACATAAAACAAGCACAAAACGACCTCATAAGAAACATGAACACCTTGTACGACACCAACCTATCCCATAAGAACCAAACGCATAGTTACAGGACTCCCAGTTTTAGAACATGATGAAAATTTGCAATTTGTTGGAGTTAGACTTAAAAACATGTCATAAAAGGGTGAAAACATAAAACAACAATAAAATAAACCCGTAAGAGGCATAAACACCTCGCGCATGACCCATGTAACTTATAGGAACTAACCGTGTAGTCACGAGACTCCCGATTTAAGAGCACACTAAAAATTTACAAATTACTAGAATTTGGCTTAAAAACATACCGTCAAAGGGTGAAAAATAAAAACATCCACAAAATAGCATTGTAAAAGGCCCGAACACCTAACACTGAACAAATGTAATCCATAACTGACTGCGTAGTCACGGGACTCCCAGTTTAAGAACATGGCGAAAATATATATATTATTAGAATTAGGCTTAAAAACATGCCGTCAAAGGGTGAAAATGTAAAACAACTATTAAATGGCCCCGTAAGTGGCACGAACATCCCGCACGGGACCAATTTAATCTGCTAGTACCGATCACATAGTCACGGGACTCCCGATTTGAGAACACAATAAAAATTTGCAAACTATTAGACTTAGGCTAAAAAAATGTCATCAAAGGGTGAAAATGCAAAACAACTCAATACGGCCCCATAAGAGCCACGATCACCTCGCACGGGAGATATGTAACTTGTATGAACCAACTGCGTAGTCATGGCACTCCCAGTTTGAGAACATGACAAAAAGTTATAAATTTTTCGAATTAGGCTTAAAAATATGCCATTAAGGCATGAAAATGTCAAATAGCCATAAACGGTCCCGTAAGTGACACGTGCACCTCGCACGGGACCAATGTAACTCACAAGAATCGATCGTGTAGTCACGTGACTCTTGATTTAAGAACACTACAAAAATTTACAAATTGTTAGACTTAGGCTTAAAACATGTCGTCAAAGGGTGAAAACATGAAACAGCCATAAAACATCCCTATAAGAGACACAAACACCTCGTACGGGACCAATATAACTCGTAAGAACCAACCACATAGTCACGTTACTCCCGTTTTGAGAACGCGGAAATAATTTGTAAGGTGTTACACTTTTAGGCTTAAAAACATTCCGTCAAAGGGAGTAAAAGTAAAACATCCACAAAACAGCCTCGTAATAGGTATGAATATACCACATGAGACCAATGTAACCCGCGAGAACTGACCGCTTAGTCACAGGAATCCTGGTTTGAGAGCATGATGAAAATTAGCAAATTGTTAGACTTAGGCTTAAAAACATGTCGTCAAAGGGTGAAAATATAAAACAGACATAACACGGCCCGATAAAAGGCACAAACAGCTCACACTAGGCCAATGTAACCCACATGAACCGATCACCTTATCATGGGAATCCAGGTTTGAGAGCACGATAAAAATTTGCAAATTGCTAGACTTAGGCTTAAAAATATGTCGTTAAATGGTGAATACATAAAATAACCACAAAACGGCCCCATAAGAAGCACAAAACCCCGAACGGGACCAATATAACCTGCACGAAGTCACAGGACTCCCAACTTGAGAACAAGATAAAAAGTTGCAAACTGTTAGAATTGGGCTTAAAAACATGCCATCAAAGGGTGAAAACGTAAAAAAACAACAAAAAGGGCCCATAAGAGGCACGAACACTTCACAAGGGACCAATGTTACTCATAGGAACTGTCAAACTTAGGCTTACAAACTTGTCGTCAAAGGGTCAAGACATAAAATAGACACAAAATGGCCTCGTAAGAGGCAAGAACATCCCGTACGCGACCAATGTAACCCACATGAACCGAATGCATAGTTATAAGGCTCCCTATTTGAGAGCATGACAACAATTTGTGAACTATTATCGTAGGCATAAAAATGTGCCGTCAAAGGATGAAAACATTAAATGACCATAAAATGGCCTCGTAAGAGGCAACAACACCACGCACGAGACCAATGTAACACATACGAACCGATCGCGCAGTCATAGGACTCAAGGTTTGACAACAAAAATTTGCAAATGGTTAAAGTTTGGCTTAAAAACATTCCGTCCAAGGGTGAAAACGTAAAATAGCCACAAAATAGCCCCTTAAGAGGCATGAACACTCGAATGGGACCAATGTAACCCGCAGGAACGCACCGTGTAATCACAGGACTCTCGGATTAAGGGCACGATGAAAATTTGTAAACTGTTAGGCTTAGACTTAAAAACATGCCATCAAAGGGTGAAAACGTAAAACATCTATAAAATGTCCCCATAAGAGGCACGAACACCTCGCACGAGACCAATATAACCCGAACGAACTGACCGCGTAGTCATGGGACTCCCAATTTGAGAACACGATGAAAATTTACAAACTATTAGACTTAGGCTTAAGAACATGCCGTCAATGGGTGAAAACGTAAAAGAGCTATAATATGGCCTCGTACGAGGCATGAACACTCTTACGGGACCACTGTAACTCGTAGGCATGAGACTCCCAATTTTAAGACACGACAGGAATTTGTAATTTTTTTGGCTTGGGATTAAAAACATGCCATTAAAGTGTTAAAACGTAAAACAACCACAAAATGGCCGCGTAAGAGGCACGAACAACCCCACACGGGACAAATATAAATCGCAAAAATTGATCGCGTAGTCACGAGACTCCCAATTTGAGAGAACGATAAAAAATAGCAAATTGTTAGACTTAGGCTTGTCAAAGGGTGAAAATGTAAAACAACCACAAAACGGACCTTAAGATGTATGAACACCCCCACACGGGACCAATGTAGCCGTCGAAACCGATAAAATAGTCAAGGACTCTCGATTTTAAAGTATGATAAAAATTTACAAACTGTAAGACTTATGCTTAAAAACATGTCGTTCATGGGTGAAAATTAAAACATCCACAAAATGGCCTCGTAAGAGGCACGGACACCATGCAAGAGACCAATGTAACCCGCAGGAACCGACCGCGTAGTCGTACTATCGGGTTGGGAAAACGATGAAAATGTGTAAATATTTATATTTAAGCTTAAAAACATGTCGTCAAAGGGTGAAAATGTAAAGGGACCACTAAATAACCCCTTAAGAGGAACAAACACCCCGCAAGGGACCAATGTATCCCGTAGGAACCGATCGTGTAATCACGCGAATCCTGGTTTTATAACACGACAAATATTTTCAAAATTTTTGACTTAGGATTAAAAACTTACCATCAAAGGGTGAAAACATAAAATAGCCACAAAATGGCCCTGTAAGAGGCATGCACAGGTCGCAAGGATCTAATGTAATTCACAAGAACCGATCGCGTAGTCACGGGACTCCCGATTTGAGAGCATGATGAAAATTTACAAACTGTTTGACTTAGGCTTTAAAACATGTGGTAAAAGGGTGAAAACATAATACAGCCAGAAAATGACCCCGTTAGTGGCACAAATACCCCGCATAGAACCAATGTAACCCGCAGGAACCGATCTCGTAGTCACGGGACTATCGGGTTGGGAGCATGATGAAAATCTACAAACTGTTAGACATAGGCTTAAAAATAAGCCGTCAAAGGGTGAAAATGTAAAACAATCACAAAATAGCAATGTAAGAGGCACAAACACATCGAACAGGACAAAAGTTACTCGTAGGATCTGATCGCAATATCACAAGACTCTAGATTTAAGAACATGAAGAAAATTTGAAAACTATTAAACTTTGGCTTGGAAACATGCCTTTAACACGTAAAAATGTAAAACATCCATAAAACAGCCCCGTAAAAGGCATGAACATCCCGTACGGACCATTGTAACTCGTAGGACCTGATCGTGTAGTCACGGGACTCCCGATTTGAAAGCACATTGAAAATTTAGAAGCAATTATCCTTAGGTTGAAATTTAAATCGTCAAAGGTTGAAAACATAAAAGAGCCATAAAACGGCCCCCTAAATGGCCCAAACACCTTGAAAGGGAAAAATGTAACCCGTAGAAACCAACTGTGTAGTCACGGGACTCCCAGTTTGAGAACACGATGAAAATTTGAAAACTATTAGACTTAGGCTTAAAAACAATTCGTCAAAGGGTGAAAATGTAAAAAAGCTACAAAACAGCCCCGTAAGTTGCTCAAACACCTCGCACGGGATAAATACAACCCGCAAGATACAACCGCATAGTCTCAGGATTCTCGATTTTAGAACAGGATGAAAATTTCCAAATTATTAGACACATGTTAAAAAAAGTGCCATCAAAGGGTAAAAATATAAAACATCTAAAAAACTACCCTATAAGAGGAACAAACACCACGCACAGGACCAATGTATTCGATAGGAACTGACCGCATAGTCACGGGACTCCCGATTTGAGAGAAAACTGAAAATTTGTAAAATGTTATACTTAGGCTTAAAAACATGTCATAAAAGGGTGAAAATGTAAAACAACCACAAAAAGGACCTGTAAGAGACACAAACACCTCGCATGTGACAAATGTAACCCGTAGGAACCGACTGCGTAGTCACGGAATGCGAGTCTTAGAGCACGATGAAAATATACAAATTATTAGACTTAGGATTAAAAACATGTCATCAAAGGGTAAAAACATAATTGACACGAATAACCTACAAAGGACCAATATAACTCATAGAAATTGATTGCATAGTCACGGGACTCCCGGTTTGAGAAACACAATGAAAATTTGCAAAATATTAGACTTGGGCTTTTAAACATGTCGTCAATGGGTGAAAATACAAAACAGCCTCGTAAGAGGCACAAACACCTCGTACGAGACCAAATGTAACTCTTAGGAGCGAATCGCGTAGTCACAAGACTCCCTTCTTAAAGGCACGATGAAAATTTGCAATCTATTAGACATAGGCTTAAAAATATGTCATCAAAGGGTGAAAACATAAAACATCCACAAAATGGCCCCGTAAGAGGCATGAACACATCGTACAAGACTAGTGTAACCCAAAGGAATTGGCTGCATAGTCACGGGACTCCCTATTTGAGAACACGATAGACTGACGCTTAAAAACATACCGTCAAAGGGTGAAAACATAAAACTGCCATAAAACAATCGTGTAGGAGACACGAACACCCCACGTGGGACCAATATAACCCGTAGGAACTGATCGCGTGGTCAAGACACTCCCACTTTGAGAGCACGACTGATGTGCCCAAGTGTGACCTCATCAGGGCACATCTCATATTCATCTCAGCCAATATAGAAAAATATGCTTCCCATAAGGGTCCCGCACTCAACTATCACATTTTTGTCTATTATATGAGGTCAAGACCTCCTTCTCCACATCTCGTCTGGTTCGCCTGATAGCAAAGACCCCATCTTGGCCTGACAAATACTCAACCGAGACCACACTCTATAGATTACGTTTGAATAAGGCCCTGTGTGTTTCATACTCGATCGAGACAAAACACTTATGGGCGACCTCTTAACCACATACAAGGAAAATCTCCAACATCATCATCCCTCATGGATATGTTGTTACAACCATATCAATTGCTCACGCGGGAGGAATATTTTGTCATCATGATCTACTTGCATAGGTGACAGGTGGTTATTACTCATTGGTTAATGCATACTACACATGCTTGTGCATGCATGGGGTGCACACTGTACCACCCCAACATTTTACATACTTATATCCTTCTACCTTAAAAAATATCTTTACTTCAAAACCTTAATAGAACTCTGTTAAAATTGCAGTAGATAGAGAAAGTTGAGTGCATTGTAATCCAAGGCCATTAGATCCTAGTTTGTTAGTAAACATACACTCACCTTCTATGTGGAGTAGGCTAAAAAAGGTGAACCACTTATAATACTGTCCTTCTCCTCTTTTCCTCAACACTTGATTCATTTATATTGCTATGATTTCACCATTGTTGTACACTTGAGGTTTTACTAGTTAGAGATTTTACACCGTTACTTAGTGGTACCATATTTGGCACCATCAATGACAAAAATTTACAAACTGTTAGACTTAGGCTTAAAAACATTCTGTCAAAGGGTGAAAAAGTAAAATGGACAAAAACCACCCCATAAGAAACATGAACACCTCGTACGAGAAAAATGTTACCCGTAGTAATTGACCGCGTCGTTATGGGACTCCTGATTTTCGAACACAATGAAAATTAACAAATTGTAAAATTTAGGCTTAAAAACATGTCATCAAAGGGTGAAAACATAAAACAACCACAAAACAGCCATAAGAGGAACGGACACCCTCCACGGGACCAATATAACCCATAAGAACCGACCTCTTGGTCACAAGACTCTTGATTTGATAACACACCAAAAATTTGCAAACTGTTAGACTTAGGCTTAAAACATGCCATCAAAGGGTGAAAATGTAAAATAACCATAAAAAGGCCCCGTAAGAGACACCAACACCTCTCACATGAAAAATGTAACATGTAGGAATCGACTGCATAGTCACGGGACTCTCGATTTTATAGCAGAACAAAAATTTACAAACTGTTAGACTTAGGCTTAAAAATATGCCGTCAATGGGTGAAAACATTGAACATCCATAAAAAGGCCCCGTAAGTGGAGCGAAAACCCCGTACGAGAAAAATATAACCCACAAAAATCGACCCTGTAGTCACGAGACTATCGATTTGAGAACACAATAAAAATTTGTGAACTGTAAGACTTAGGCTTTAAAACATGCCGTCAAAGTGTGGCAACGATAAATAGCCACAAAACAGCCTCGTAAGAGGCACGAACACCTCGAACTGGACCAATGTAACCCACAAAAATTGACCGCGTTTTCACAGGAGTTCCGACTTAACAGCATGATGAAAATTTGCAAACTGTTAGACTTAGGATTAAAAACATGTCATAAAAGGGGGAAAACATAAAATATCCAGAAAATAGCCCCGTAAGAGGCATTTATACCACACATGGGACCAATGTAACCATAGGAACTAATCGCGTAGTCACGGGACTTTCGATTTCAGAACATGACGAAAAGTTGCAAAATATTAAACATAGGCTTAAAAACATACCATCAAAAGGTGAAAACATAAAACATCCACAAAACGATCGCATAAGAGGCATGAACATCCCGTATGGGACCAATATAACTCGTAGGAACCGATCGCGTAGTCACAATAAAACCGATTTGAGAGCATGACTGATATGCCCAAGTGTGACCTCGTTAGGGAATAACTTATATTCGGCTCAGCCAACATAGCAAGACATGCTTCCCATAAGGCTCTCGCACTCAACTGTCTAAGCTTTGTCTATTATTTGAGGCTGAGACCTCCTACCAGTCAGAAACTCCTTCTCCATATCTCGTCTAGTTCGTCTGATAGCCAATACCCCATCTCGACCTGACATCTACTCAGCCAAGACTACACTATACAGATTACGTTTGAATAAGACCCTGTGGGTACTACACCTGGCTGAGTCAAAACCCTTCTCGGTGACCTCTTAACCACGTGCAAGTCAAAGCTTTAACATCATCATTCCACGTGGGCAGGTGGTTACAACCGCATCAATTGTGCACTTGGGAGGAATATATTTTCATCAAGATCTACTTGCGTAGTTGACATGTGGATATTACTTATTGGTTAATGCATACTACACATGCCTGGTGCATGCATGGGGTTCACACTATGCCACCCCAGCACTAAATATACTTATGTCCTTCTACCTTGAAAAAGACCCTTAATTTGAAACCCTAACAGAACTCTGTTAAAATTACAATACAGAGAAAAAATTGAGTGCATTGTAATCCAAGGACATTTGATCCTAGCTTGATAATAAACATACACTCATCTGCACAGTGGAGTAGGCTAAAAAGGATGAACCACTTATAATATTGTCTTTCTCCTCTTTGCCTGACCTCCTGCCTCATTTATATTGTTGTGATTTCACCGTTATTGGACACTTGAGGTTTCACTGGCTTGAGCTCTTACATAGTTACTTGGTGGAACCATATTTGGAACCGTCTATTTGGCTTAGTCTATGGGAAGTGAGATTATCATATTCTTCCTCTCATTTACCACTTGCCCTTTATCAGATTTTTTAGTGGTGGTCCAACCCCACGTTTGCCTAGGCTTAAATCACCATTTAAAGAGCTCTAGTTTGAGTTGCTCAAGCTTGTATACCTCTCATTCGGCTCTTCCAGTGAACCTCTTGTTCTTTTTATTCACTGAATTCCATGGAATTAGATCTTCCACTAGGTGGTGGCCCTAGTTCCAGTCAAAAACCACAACAATCTAATATGACAGACATCACAGCAGCACTATGCTCATTAGCAACAAGTCAAATTAAGATGTAGGAGCAGTTGGCTTCCTTCATCCAAGATATCTTGACCAGACTCACTGGCATGATGGTGAAGATGATAACTCCATCCTCCAGGGAGGGTGTACACAAGGCGACAGGGTGATGACCCCTAGCCCTACAAAAAGATGCACGGCCTCAACAGAGGAGGAGAAACGTTGCCTAAACCAGGTGTTTATGCCTTAGGAGCCAAGGTAAAGAATATGAAGACAATGAGTATGATGATAATGTAGAGTGCTAGGAACCATACAAAATTTTGGGAGATATTGTGTGCCCTAATCAAGCCAGTAAGGGAAACTTCACGAGGTTGAGTAGAGAAGGAATGTCTTGTCCTACAACATTGAATAGGCTTAACAAGGGCTCTGTTTTTGATAGACTTAAACCCGTAGGTGATCTCCGAGATTGACTGTCCAAGTCTCACAGTAGGGAAGGATCCAGGAAAAATAGAGGATATGCTAATAGACGACCCTCCCATGGCTAAGACAAGGAGAAATATGAAGTTAATAGCCATTAGAGAATAGTCAACTGAGAACCCATCCAATGATAGGCCGAGACGGAAGGGACCGATGACAATGCTGCTCTCGATGAGGGAGATAATGTTATAGTTGCTACTGCTAACAAACCACGGAACATCTCTATTCAAAGGCTAGATGACAAGATTGGAAATTTATTAAAGAGTCGAGAACCTATGCAGAGGGGTTATATGGAAGGGTCACCATTTGTTTCTAGAATTGTGAGTTACCCCACCCCGGATAAGTTTAATCCTACGGTTGTAACACTGAAGTACGATGGGAGTACCAATCCAGTCCACTATGTTGAGATGTATTAATCGACTAAAAAAATTAGTTTCTGATGAGATGAGGTACAAATCTTTCTCCATCACCCTCACTAGAGCACCGCACATCTGGTATACCTCTCTCCCAAGAAACTCAATTGATAACTTCAAGCAACTGGTAGAGAGGATCATTCATAACTTCTGTTTTGGGGTTAAGTCGAGGAAAACGACCACCCATTTACTGTATGTAAAGCAAGGAAAGAACGAATCTCTGTGAGACTACATTGTCCGCTTTAACAAAGAGCAGCTGGAGGTGGAAGATTATGATAAGAATATTGCAATGACTGCTCTGATACGAGGATTATAAAAAAGAAATCTTTTATGGAAGCTAGCCGAGGACCCCCTAAGTCCATGGAAGAACTCCTAGCTATGACCGGGAGAGTCATGAATGCCGAGGAGGCCAAAGTTGAAGGGATATGGTGGGAGAAAGCCCCAAAAATTCAAAGGCAAAGGAGATAGAAAGAGATTAGTGGATGACAAGTTCACTCTCTATACCCCATTGAATTCCACCCTAGAAATGATTATGAATGAGATAAAGAATGATAGGTCCTTGTGATGGCCGGAGAAGCTCAAACGCCCTGCTTACAAGACGGGTAAAAGTAAATGGTGTGAATTCCACCAAGACCATAGCCATACCACTGACAGCTACTTCACAGTGGAAGATGAAATACAAAATATGTTGAAGCAAGGGAAATTTAGAAAGTACGTGGACAAGAGGGGTGGCCGAGATGACACCTAAAAGAGAAGAGATAACTAGTGTAAATCGGATGATGCAGTGAACAAGGATGATAATGCATCAAATGACTATGAGGAGGCTGACCCTGACCTCCCATTAAAGAAAAATGATTGCATTGTATTTCTCATAGTGTGAAAATGATATGTGGTAGTTTGGTCGGTGGTGGTAAAGAGATAGCCAATCGCAAAGCCCATATTACAGAAGACAAAATTGTCCCCAAGCCAGAGGTAGCGAACTCGATCATTGTTGATTCAAAGCCGGGTAAAAGTAAGAAGTTTAATATGAACACCTTAGTTGTCAACTTGTCGTGGTTGGAATTCAGGGAGATTTTATCCCCACAAGATGACCCATTGATAATCACTACGAGAGTACATGGGTATGAAGTCCATAGGATATTTATTGATGGTGGCTCTTCGAATGATATAATGTTCTAGGATTATTTCACTTGCATGGGATTAAGAAAAAAGAGGCTCGTCCCATATCATCAACCACTAATTGGAATTAGTGGAGAGAAAGTACATCCTCTGGGGATTTATGAGATGGACTTCAGCATGGGGGATACTTGGTCGACTTGTCTCACAAAGAAGATAAATTTCTTTATAAAGGACGATAACATTTATTAACCATATAACAAAATTATAGGATGAGTAGACCTCAAAGAGTTAGAGGCTGGGCCCTCAACCATTCATCAAATAATAAAATTCCCGACTCCTTGCGGGGTAGGGGAAGTTAAAGGTGACCAGCTTGAGGCATGTGAATGCTACTTCAATTCGGTTGAAAAGAGAGAGAGGCACATAAGAGGGCCACCACCACATACAACATAGACATTCTTGACCCCAGAGATGAGAAGAGGATGAAAAAGGACAAAGCCAGAAAAGAGGTAGAATCCATTATCCTCAATAAGGACGAGCTGAAAAAACCATTCAGATTGGCAAAGCCCAAAAGAGAGATCAAAGAAGAGTTAATTAAACTCCTAAGGATGACTCGAAGCATTCTTTCTTGGAGTTCAAAAGATATGTCGAGAATTGATCTGGAGATCCTCTGTAATAAAGTTAACATAAATGAGTGAGTTAAACCAATTAGATAGAGGTGGAGGATGTACTTCAGGGAGAAATACGATGTAATAAGAGATGAGGTGAAGAAGTTAGAGAAATTTGACATCATAAGAGAGGTTATCTTCCTAAAATGGTTAGTCATTATTATCGTTATGCCTAAGCCTAATGGGAAATGGAGAATGAGAGTTGACTTCATAGATCTGAATAAGGCATGCCCCAAAGACTACTTCCCTTGTCGAGAATATATCAAATGGTTGATGCCACTGATGGGCTTGAACTGGTGAGTTTTAGGGATGCCTACTCAGGCTATAATAAGATATTCATCGACCCGGACGACATAAAAAAATACCTCATTTATTACTAACAAAGGTACATACTACTACAATATTATGCCCCTTATACTCAAGAGCATATGGGCTACATACTAGAGGCTAGTAAACAAAATGTTTGAGGATCAGATAGGTGAGACAATAGAGGTATACATTGACGACATGATCACCAAGAGCCTCAAGGTCGAGACGCACGTGGCTAACCTAAAGTGCACTTTCAACACGATGGACCAATATAGGATGAAGCTTAATCCTGCAAAATGTGTCTTCGATGTCGGTGAAGGAAAGTTTTTAAGTTTCATTATCAATGAACGAGGGATAGAGGCTAACCTAGAAAAAAATCAAAGCTTTATTTTGAAAAGTGGTCGCCCTTCTTCAAAGTGTTGAGAAAAGAATTTGGATGGAATGAAGAGTGTGAGAGAGCTTTCTAGGAATTAAAAAATCATCTCGGCTCCCCACTTTTATTGCCTCGGCCTCTTCAAGAAAAAAATCTATTTGTACCTGGTTGTCTCTGAGTCGTCCATCAATACAACAATTGTACGAGTTGAAAATGGAGTACAGAAGACAGTTTATATAAATAGTAAGGCCCTTTAAGGGATCGAGCAAAGGTATCCAAAGATGGAGAAGCTATCTTTTTCCCTCATACATGCATCCAGGAAGATGAAACCCTACTTTTAGGTGCACACAACGATCATCGTCATTAATTCTCCTCCTAGACAGATCCTCCATAAACTTGAGAAGTCGGTTAGGTTGATGGCTTGGTCGATAGAGTTGGGACAATACAACATTGTCTACCGGTCAAGAACAACCATCAAGGGTCAAAATTTAGCTAATTTTGTGGTTGATTTCACATGGGATGAGGTCAACAGTAAAGAGTTTGATTAGTTGGAAAATGAGACAGAAAGAGCAAGTCATAACCCCACTGATGCTAAGATGAGTATGGTTAGGACAATGGTGGCCAAGAATGAAGAAGAAAAATTTATGTTCAATAATGGAGCATTAAAAGAGGGAAACTTATCTAAAAAGGTAATGAGTGGAGCCTCTTTGTTGACAGTTCTTCATATGAGGCAAGGAGTGGAGTTGGCTTGATAGTGTTGGCCCCATACAAAACTGATATAGAGTATGCCTTGAGATTCATATTCAAGGCATACCATAATGAATCTGAGTATAAATCCCTCCTAGAAGGTCTCTCCCTCTCTAGGGCACTGAATGTCGGCTAGTTGCTGGTTCACAATGACTCTAGGCTAGTAGTGAATCAAATCCTAGGAGTATATAAAGAAAAATATGATAGTATGGCCAGATACCTAGCAAGGGTAAAACAACATTGAAAAACTTTAGGGAGGTGAAAATAAAAAGGATACCTCAGCTAGATAATGGCCATGTCAATGCACTGGAAAGACTGGCATCGATAACCAGGAAAAAAAATCAGAAGGTCAATACCAATGGAGATCCTACACCGACCGAGCATTGAAGAAGAATACAACATGATTGAGTTATGTTAAAACCTTAAGATATGAGAATCTTGGATGGACCCTCTCATCCGATGTATAAGGGATGGTGAACTACCATTGTCAAAGCTAGAAAGGAAAAAGCTAAGGTATAAGGCAGCTAAGTTCTCAGTCATTAGAGATGTTTTATATAAGAAAGGATTCCTCCTCCCTCTGCTCTGATGTGTCCATCCAACGGAGGTGGAATACATCTTATAAGATATACATGAGAGTTCTTTATCTAGTCAAATAAGAGGAAGATCGTTGGCAATGAGGGTAGTTACAAGGGTATTGGTGGTCGACCTTAGCTAGGGATGCGGCTAGTTATGTAAAGAGATGTGAAATTTTTTAGAGATATGTCAGCATCCCTCATCAACCTCTATTATCTTTCACCTCTCCTTATCCGTTTGCTGTTTTGGGTATTGATCTAGTAGGATCCTTACCTAGGGCAATCGACAACTACAAGTATTCATTGTGGTAATCAATTTTTTTTCCAAATGGGTTAAGGTAGAGGACATGATAACCATAAAAAAAATGAAGACCTTCAAAAATTATTTGGAGGAACATTATTTGTATGTACTATCTACCTCATACCCTGATCTTGGATAATGGAAAACAGTTCAAAAACTCATCATTAGAGGCCTATTGTAAAAGGGTCAGCATCAAGCAGTTTTATTGACCTCCAAGACGACCTTGGGCAAATGACCAAATAGAGGTGACTAACAGAATTATACTGGATGGGATCAAGAAAAAATTAGAAGACACCAAGGGTCATTAGACTGAAGAAGTGCATGATGTCCCGTGGGCCTATAGGACGACCAAGAGAACTCTAACGAGAGAGACCTCTTTCATGCTTGCCTACTGTTCAGAGGCAGTGATTCGTATAGAAATTGGTCTACCAAGTCATAGAGTTAAGACATAAAGTCCAAAAGAAAATATTAAAGAGCAAAGGCTGAATTTGGACCTCATCAAAGAAAGAAGAGAGGGCGTAGAGCTTAGGCAGGCCGCCTATCAGTAGAGGACTACTAGATTCTATAACAAAAGGGTGAAGGGTATGCCATTAGATGTTAGAGACTTAGTTTAGAAGAAAACATGCCAAAACCTAAATAAACTTCATGATAACTGGAAAGGCCCCTATAGGGTTATAGAAGAAGTAGTTCCTGGCATGTATCGACTCAAGAATTTGGAGGCAGGGTCGTTCTCCAACCCTTGGAATGTTGATCATTTAAAGAAATATTATCAATAGGACATTGTAAAGATTTTTCTTTTATCATTATAGCATTATATGACACATGTATGGAAAAAACAAATTGCAAGTGTTATCTAGTATTCTTGTTATATGAATAATTCAAGTTGTATGTTATAACTTGTCCTAAACTATAGAACATTACTCAAGTGGTGAAGTAGCATTAACTCACTCTCGATTACAAAACAATCCGAATGGGACTAACCTCGTCCATTCATTCTCAATGACACCGAGAGGGGGAAACAGCGTGATAATATCATCTTTGATGGTGAAAACTCTCTCGACCGAGACGACAATGCAGGACAAGATGTCACTCGTTCATACACTCTCAAAGTGATGAGAGGGGAATTATGATTAAACACCATAATTTGGTGAATTCAAATTCAAAAATAATTTAGTATGGTTTACCTCAACAACATAATTTGATGAAAAACTCTCTTGGTCGAGACGAGTGTAGGACGAGACGTCACTCGTCCATAAACTCACAAAAAGGACAAAAGGGGACTTATGATTAAAAACTATAATTTGGTGAATTCAAATTCAAAAATCATTTGAGTATAGTTTACCTCAACATCATTAATTTGGTGAAAAACTCTCTCGACCGAGATGACAGTGAAGGACAAGACGCCACTCGTCCATACACTCTAAAAATGACGAGAGGGGACTTATTATTAAACACCATAATTTGGTGAATTCAAATTAAAAAATCATTTAAGTATGGTTTACCTCAACATCATTAATTTGGCTGAGATGACAGAGTAGAACGAGACGTCACTCGTCCAACAATCTCAAAAAATCATTTACTTGGTTATATTCATCTCGTCCAAGATGAGAGGAGATTTGAGAAGGACTATTAACTTCATAATCTCTGATTAAAAACCATAATTTGAGAAGGACATTATTCACTTGGTTATACTCAGCTCGTCCATGGATGAAAGGAGAATTGAGAACAATTTCATTATGGTTACTTGTTAAACATCATTAGCTTTTATTTAACAAACAAATAGTGCAAAGTAGTGCAAAGTTAAACATCATTAGTTTTTATTTAAATATCATTAGCTTTTATCAGGCCACATGCGATTACCCTAATAAAGAATAAGGATTAAAGTTGCTTGGTTATACCTAACCTTCACTTGAGCTGACTCATTAGCGGCAGTATCTTTTTCAACCTCGGCATTGTCTTCAATCTGGATTTGGGTTATCTCGCCCTTGTCCCCAACTAGCTCATCGTCACCATCATCTGTTTCTATTTGGATAGTCTGTTCGAGTTATGCTTTCCTCTCAACCTCATCCAAGGTAATAAGGACTAGAGGGTCATAGAAGTCAAAGGATTCAAGCTCTTTAGCTAAATGTGAGAATTCAAGAAACTTGAGGGTTATCCAGTGACAGGCTGTACGATCTCCCCTCTTAAGGTACCGAATATTGTACCCCAATAACTCCTCCGACAATTCGAACTCAGCAACGACCATATTCTTGTCTTCTTCCTATACCTTATCAGCTTCAGCCTTTATTTTTTCCTTCTCCTCAATGGCATGTTTATTGGTTTGTGCCTTCAATTCATTTGTATAATCAGTATTCAATTTGTTAATGGCCTCATTATGGTCCTTCTTAAATTCTTTTATTGACTTCTCATGGGACGATATCTCTTTTTTTAAATTCCTCTTATTTTAAATGCCTTTCTAGCCTGCCGAACCTTAGTAAGCCTTTTGGCTACCCAATGGTGGACCTTATTCATAGCCAGAACAGTCTACCGAAGATATGAGGCATCAATATGAGATGAGGCTATATAACAAAAATTAAGATAAAGGCATGAGAGTCTACCTGAACAGCTCTATATAGGCTAAAGTCATTCAAGAGGTTAACGTCCATAGATTCTAGAAAGCGATCATCGACCGGTGGTGTTATGGAATCCATCAGCTCAAAAGTTTCCTTTTTGTTGCTAATGAGGGACTCAGGGTTGATGGATAGATTGTCTAGATGAGACGAGAGGGCATCCTCACTTAAGATAGATATTTCCTAGGTCATTTGAGTCTTGAATAATACATCTTTATGCTTCTTATGTTGTTGGGAAGTGAAAATATCCTCAGAGATGTCCCTCCTTCTTTTTTACTCCTCATCTTGATTAGGGTTGACGACAGTGACTTCTTCATCTAAGGTTGGGGTGCAGTCTTCTTCCCCACCTACTTCAGTATACTGGAAAGACTGGGAGTAGCCATTCTCCATAAAGCTTTAGTAGTATTAGATGGAAAGCCTACAAAGTAATTCTGAAGTCAGTAACTAAGCCAAATTATATATGACATAATAATTGACAAGACAAATACTTACATCGTTCAGTTAGGGTCAACCCCCATACCTGGTTGCCCCAAGAAGTAGGGGGTCATGAATTTCTTAAATTTAATAATGCCCCCTCCTTGCCCTATCTCCTAACTTTCTCCACGTCCTTGGTGGCATCAATGCTCAAGCCCAAATCTAATTTGGTCGACATAGGGGCCTTTGCCATTTGCCAAGGAACTCTGGGCTCATAGGAACTACAAGAAACATCAAGGTCGAACTCCCAGGACCCAGATATAAAAAAGTAGCGAGGCTTCCAGTTATGGTTGGAAGTCTGAGTCAAGAGAAGAACTTTATTTATGGGTTTCTTGGCTATGAGATGATAGTAGCCAGGCTGACTTTTTAGGTATGAGACTATATAACATCCCCTAAAGATGCTAATTGAAAGGTCAGTATGATGAACCAACTTCCAGAGAGAAACGAAACCAAGAATAACCCTCCGGGCATTGGGCTAAAGCTGGGCATGGTCGAGACCTAGGGTTTCTATAATGGCTCGTACTACTATATGCATAGGCAGCCTAAAATCAACCTTAAACATTTTCTCATAGACATAAATATTTCCATCTCGGCCGTGAAAGGCTCTCGCATCCTCAGAGGGTACCCTTATATTGATATAGGGTCCTATGCCGTAGAGATGTCTCCAAAGTAAAAGATCCAACTCTATGATTGTGTTGATAAAAGATTCAGCGTAAGAAGTGTTAAGAGTATCTTCGGTTGTATCATCATCGTCGTCTTAATTACAGTTGGGACGTTACGTGGAACACTTTGGTCAAAATTTTGGCCTAAAATGGCCGATAACGGGACTGCCATAACAGGGGGTGGAAACACAACTCTACCCTCAACTTGTTAAGATTCAAGATGACATTCAATGAGGATTCTAACTAGTAAGAAGACTTAGCAATATGAGAAGACGAAACTCAAAAAGAGGCCTCGACTTTTTCACACTCATCAGAAAAGGCAGTAGAAAGCCTCATTGCATCTTCGTACGAATCAACTCTCTCAGTGGTGTGGGAAATGGAAGGATCACTGTCTGGTAAAGAAGTTGACTTAGACATGGAGTCATTAATTTCTACAACAGGAGGGCGTACAATGGCTAAAGTAACATGATATATTGGACAAGGAGGAAAGGCCTTCGCTTTATGCTTAGTGGCGTCCTCGGCTTCGCACCTTCTTATCTCTCTAAAACACCTCTGCCTAAGGGTGGGAAACTCCTGATCTCATTTGTATAAGGGACTTAACATTAAAAAAATGTTTGGATTGACCAAGTGGACTACAAGATCAAAAAGGAGAAGTTCAATCTTTTTCAAATAAAACGAATAAGAACAGTATAAGAACTAAAAGGAAAACAGTAAGAACTTCAACTGCGAAGATGGTCGGAGAATCATCAAAATCACTAAATGGAGGGATTGAGGACCTAAAACACCTAACCGTAGGCAAAGAACACCTCCCAATGCCTAAAAAAACTCCTCAAAGAACCAAAATCCTAACACAAAATCATTACCGAAAATTGCAAAAATCACCAGAATATATGAACATCAGATAACTAGTGTGCACATATAATGTACTAATGAACCAATCTAGATGAAACTAACCCAATTCACGAGTCTAACCCAATGCACTAGTCTAACTCAATTTCCCCTCACCAAAATTTTATTTCAAGTAATCGCATGATTATAGTATATATCAGATAAACTTTTCTTAGGAATATATTAAGGCAGTTATATTCATCTCATTACAGACTTAAGTTTGCAGTCACTTGAATTCATTTAATATTAATTATTCTATTCGTATCTACTTATAAGCACAGTAGATTAATTAGAGGTATATATATTTATCACTCATAATATATATACTAATAGGGAACCCCACTTAAATCTATGGTGCCGGTATATTCAGCTATCAAGTCCCCATATCTCTCGTACAAAGGGAAATACTAGTCTGGAATCACTCTCGAACTGTATTAACCCAAAACACACATATTGGAGGCGAAGCATAGTTCCGAGTCACAAAGAGGTTAGTAAATACCCTCACGTCTCGTAGGATCGTCTGACTATCATTCTCAGATAGCCTGTACCAAGGAATAGGGTACGAGTCAATATCCCCATAAAGGTCCCATCAACATAATATGGTCCCAGTGCGGCAATCTCCGTGATAGCAAGTAGCACGGCTATGATTATACACAGATATATACTTCATACACAAGCATTCGATTATATATATATAACCGAAAGCTTGTGTATGAAGTGTGTGTGTATATATATATATATATATATATATATATATATATATATATATATATATATATATATATATATATATATACTTCCATATCTCAATTAGGTTCGCTTACGACCCATAATAATATTTTAACCATACGTGGCACAATTCACCCAAGTCCTACGTATAATTAACCCATTTCTTTTTATTCTTAATAGTCGCTATTTCATAAGTACTTCTCATCCCTCGAAGTGTTTCATTTTAATAAATGCCAAATCATTAAGTACACCATCTCTTAACCCTACTGGTCTACGTCTTCATCGACTTGCATAATTCCCATTCTATCACACACACGATTATAACTCATTTTATATTCTCGTAACCCTACGGTTCAATTCCATATGAAATCGTATTACCCGAAATTTATCCACAACTTTACTGGTCCTTATCAAGTCCCATTATGATATTTAATTTATGTATAAGGATCTATACACATTTGGAATCGGATTAACATCAAAAAGGGGAAGAAGTTTCAGTTTCCTGGAGGAGTCGATCGATCGATGAAAGGGGGTCGGTCGATCTATAGCCTATGGGGTTCATCTAATATAAATCCTCAAACCTCCATTAACATGTCCCAAACTCTCAACCAAACCTTATGAATGTTATATAAAACAATATAGAAGATTTCTAATGTGAAACGTTCACAAATTCATCAAAAATCGCCATCAAAGGGGTTTAATTCAAGAAAATATCATTTACCTAGTTCATCCAATTTTCTCAAGAATTCATTTATTTTTCCAGATTTATATCTCTATTAGGCTTCAATTTCATAGACAATATTCTACATATGACAGATATCCATCATAACATGGTTTCTACTCCAAATTTGTAATAAAAATCTCTCAAACAACATTTTACATTCATGAAGACATAAGACAATTAACTCCTACACTAGCATGGATGTGTTATCAACTAAACAACAACAAGTTAGATACTTGCCTGAAAATTAAGATCTGGTCCGACGGATTTGAGTGGTATAGGAACGTTTCTCTTCTCCCGATCTATGCATTGGTGGTGGAATTGATGAGAATGGTGTAAGGTTGGTGGCTCTCCTCCTTCGAAGCCTTCTCTATTCTCTCTTCCTTAGCCTCTTTGAAACTCCAAGGTTTCTAACCCTTGAGGACTCTAACTCTCATCAGATGTAACACCCCAATTTTCGTTCATATTTAAGGCCTAAAATGGGTAATTACCAAAATTCTCTCCCGGGTTATTGGTTAGTCCTAAAAATGTCCAGAGACACAAAATAAACCCCCGATTATACTTTTCTGACTATCTCGACCCTTCCAGACACATTGGCGCACTAGAAATGACCTATGGGTGACTTATAATTAAATTAATTTTTATTCCATCAATTTAGTCCTGACATGACACCTGCGCGTCCCGACTTAATTTCTATGATTGTCATATTATTCACTCGCGATAATTTTTAATGAATTCAATATCATATATTACTTCACTCATCTAGTAATATTCAACATATTATTACTCTCGTCACGATAGTAAATATTCAATTTAAAATCCGAATTAATATTAAATTAATTTATCCCAATTAAATTTAATTAATCCCAATTAATCCCATAATTAAAGGCCATAAAAATATGGGGTATTACATACTTCCCCCTAATAACGGAATTTCGTCCTAAAATTTAGAAAATAAGGCCTACCTTGAAAAACAATTCTTGATACTTTATCAGTACGCAAAACTAGCTTTAGAGTATGACGCTCAATCACTATAGACCCCGCCTCATAGTAAGCTTATTTAACACACTCAACACTTTATCAGTTGCATGGTTACACCTCAGTAACAACACTTCACATTGTGTTACTATCCGATGAAATTTGAATAAAACGAGCCTATACATCATTATCCCCCATTATCTAACTATTATTGGGAGGCTGCACCTCACTACGTATTAACTACTTGTATTTATCTAAACACAAAATTCACATCCTAAGAGAAACCATATGAACATATTACCACTCTTTTCAGTTCTTCAAATCTCGATTTCCGTCGATGTAACCCAAAGTCCACCTAAAATAGTCTTTGGTTATCCACCATAGTCATCGGACTCTAACTCAACCAATCAAAAATTCTGATTATCCACTCACCTTTAAATAACCAGAGGGGGATTCGATAAGGTTCTTCACACATAATCTCAATAAGCACCTTGTTCATATTAAACCGGTATGAGTGCTTTCACATAACCCTACCATTAGGTAATATCCACTCCCAATTACCGTACTATACTTCACTTACTAGTTATATCCATTATGGAAATGAAATGATCACCATGACTACAAGATTACTTTCATACAACTCCACTAGTCGTTAATCACCCTTCACTTACTCTCTGGGCTATAGGTGATACAACCTTCTCGAAACAAAACATTATACCCACTGCTCCTAAAATCGTGTATTGAAGGTGGGGTTCAAAGATCTCATTCTAGATCAGAACAATACCGTGCGGGACCACTTATCGGCGTGATCCTTCTTTCAAAGAAAGACTGGGGCAATACTACCTAATAGTGTAAATCACCCCAAAAGAATAATAATTTCTTTCTTTTAGGTCAACTAGTTCCACATATTCAAAGAAACTCGTGACCTTATCTTGAGCTTGGCAACCCATCAAAGGAATTAACCAAATAAATGGCCCTCTTTCATTACAACAATCGTCGGCTTGTTACAAAATTCTCTGGCTAATCCTCTGGCTTCAATCAATTTCTTTTTATGAGTGGTGCACACGGAGACCACTCACTATGTCTTGCTCAACATCTACTTCCACTTGTAATGTCTCACAGTATGTGCTACTTCATATCCTCCTTCTTTTCTCAGTGTATACCGAAAGTTCTGACCCGTGCACTTTTCTCCACGATGTGCACATCTGGACTTTCTATACCCTACTAACATCATCATTCTATCTATACGTAAGTCGCTCTCAACATTTAACTGGGTAGAACTCCACTAAAAAATGTTCATAATAGTTAAATTTTACTCTTCTAGAAGGATACTACTTTTCAAATGGCTTCCTACAGCCTTTCAATCAAATTTTGGGTGTGCCACTCTGATCGCACACATATATATGGATTATCTTCCTTCTCACACCATGATTAATCCACTCTACCACTTCCACTTCGTTATATTAGTCCTATAGGTATATATTTCACACATCTATTCCCACGTCCCTTTGACCCGGACGATTCTGACATCAGCTAACTGGGATGCCCACACACCCTATAAACTTTGCATACTGTCATAAACATCACATACATTTCACACATAACACTAAATTCTTTATTGCCCTTGTATTCATAACATGCCCATAACACTTGGGTATTCTCAATCACCCCAGAAATCAAAATTTAATTCCTCCTTAACATCATGCCACCCTTCAACTCGTGGTGATAAAATAAATTTTTTAATGCTTCCTTACCACACAATCAGCTCCACTGGCCTTAAATCATAATTTAACTTTCAACTTACAGTTATAACTACCTACTCCTATGATGACCGAGGTACCGAACTCATGGACTAATGACCAAACATCTCCCTAGTTCTAACCTTACGCTATGTTTCATGCGTGGGATGTCTCGCAAAGCGAAATCCAAACAAGAAATCCCCTGATACACTACTGCCTAGCATTTTCGGTTATCTAAATTCGTAAGGCCCTCCGTCCATAACATGTACCCCTATATTCCCGTCTCTTGACATAAAGTTACATCTCCTCCCGTAATTACATTTAAATAAGGAACTTTTAGCCAATTGCACTATCACTTAGCATTGGTGGTAATCACCTTCCATAGACCTCGTACACATACAATCGGGACTCTTGAAATCTGTTCCCAAACATATAAATATAAATCTTAACTCCCGTGTCTCTAAAGGATAGATATAACATTGTGCTCTTCCTATCACCAAGTGCTGAGCATTAAATATGACAATAAGTTAAATCTTTTCGCTCAATAGTAAACCTAATAAACACCGAATCATAATAATAAAGTCCCTACACACCTCGAGATTAAATATTTTAATACCACTATATCCTTCGACATCTCTATAATATATGATATAAATGTGAGCCCAACCCTCTTACATGTGAGGCTTCGCCAAAACAAAACATCATGCACTACGAGAGCAGCCCCGATAGACTTGCGATATCCGCCCACTATAAGTTAAATTATCACTATAAAACCATAATCAATATAATACCATACTCGTATAACACATCACTAAAATGAGTAACCTCAGTAAGGTATATACCACTATCAATACACCCATTCATCCTCCATGGATAACACAAAAGATAACCCTGCTATACCAGGGAAAGCGTTCACATAATAATAACATTATCAATATAAGCGTTAAGCTCGTCTTAGGTTCGAATTTAGAAAAAATCAAAATATAGTGACTCGTTCGTGTCACATTAAACACTCCTCATCCTTCGAGGGTAGAACTCATATTTCTATCTTGTTAATCGCCCTGGCTGATCAAATGGTTTTCGGACATAACACGCATGTCTGAACCAAATAAAAAATATTTTAATCATTTCCCCTTACTAGCCACCATACCCTTGTCCCTTTACTTGTTTCAGGAAAAATTAATGCATGTGGTTTCACTCTCCACAAAATACCTCTGTGCATAATCCACTTATCAAAGATCATACTGACCATACTAGGTTTGTTCTTCTCTCTGACTTTGATAGCCTCGATCCTGACGGCTACCCACATTATTCCCTTATCTTTGTTGTCCCTAAGGAACATACTACTAGCTTCAACAACCCATACTTAATTCACCATCGATTGGTAAGCATTCGACTACCCTAATCATTTAAATGGGTACCCTGATGGGTCTCCCCCTTGCAGCGTTTCACTAACTTCTTTTCATCTCGTCTCTCTCTAACTAAATCCTTCAATTCTTTTAGCTCTCTTCGTAAAGAAGAGTTAACATATATGGACAATGCATGACATTGTCACCATATGGATCGGCTGTCTAGTATAATTCCCTTCAAGTGTTGTCAACTTTTCTTACGAGTCGATTTCCCACTTGAAATCCTCTTCCCCATTTGTATCTACTTCATCCGGCAGAAGATTGGCTAAATAATTAAATCCATTTTCACAGATGGACCTCTGTCCGGCCCTCCTGTGATGAGTTTAGAATAACATTCACATCTTAACCTGAACATCTGATGAAGGAACTCGTGGTAAAATCGTACTTAAGATCCTTCCATTAACATAACATTCCACTTCTAAATGTGGTGGTTGACTCCCACCATGATGACTTTGCTTCGACGAGTCAAGAAAAAACTTTAGCTCAAATTTTCACTTCCGATTAACCACACTCCGTCATATGCCCAAGCCTTTCGATATATTACCTTCGTTGGTTAACACACACAATTCCCGCATTTCTAGAACTTCTAGTGATGGCTCTTCTCAATGTTTTGTTTGACTCCCTCCCAGTCCTACCAAGTTGGGTGAGTCTAATTTGGCACCACTTTCGACTATAACAACACTTAGAAATCATATGCTTCACCTTAGCCATCTTTACAATCCTAGCTTCTCATGCCATAATAGGGGTGACCTCGACTACGGTCATCATCCTCGAATATACTCTACAACCACAACTAAGCCCTGCGTCCTACTGTCCGCCCAACGGCCCTCGTCTGACATACTTCATTATTCGAACACGCACGAATGAAAATAAGATTCACTAATATATATACGTTATAGCACGAGAACAAAATCTCACTATAGAACTAAAAAATCCTAAACATAGGGCTCTACATCAAACAAAGCAACGATGGAAGCACAATAAGCTGCACAGATCCTAAGGACACTAGAACCTGATACACTAATACCACCTGTGATACCCTGCCTAATTAAATATCGGGTGATCAGTCCTTTATTAAATTAAATCACGATGTCCGGTTGGTTCATTCTTAGCATCACTTTCGAAAATAATTTTCTTTATTAATCCCCTAATAATTAATTAAGCTAAGTGTCAAAACATTTGATTTTATAAATTAAAACCTATTATTATGATTTATTATGAAGCCATTTTAATGAACACAATTGATAATATTACAACCAAACCATCCAAATGAAATAATCAAGATGGATTAAACAATCCAAATAAGTATCCCCATCTAAGGTCAACGTAATAAATGAAATAATCCCAAATAAAAACTGAATACTGAAACAATAAAAGATTACAAATCTCTCTGAACTAGATAAGTCTGGAAATGGGCGACACATTCCCTAACTTAAAGGACTAAATAAAAAGCTGAGAAGTCAAAGGAGGAATCTTCTACTGCAAGGACATGTAACTCCCACACAAGCTACAACACGTCCACTATCCAATGAACTACGCCTGACGCCCCTGTGGCTGGGTATATATATATATATATATATATATATATATATATATATATATATATATATATATATATATATATAAGAGGAAAAATAATGACAGGAAACTGGCCAGAACCCGAGTGTAAAACAGCTTTAAAAATAGTTTAGCAAGTATTTAAAATGCTTACCAGTTGATATTACAAACATGTTAGTATTTCGACATTCAGTTGGGATTTCTCACCCCTCAACTACTGTGCACGTCTAACATACTAATGAACTAATCTAGATGAAACTAACCCAATTCACTAGTCTAACCCAATACACTAGTCTAACCCAATTTCTCCTGTCCAAAATTCTGTTTCAAGTAACCGTATGATTATAGTATATATCAGATAACCTTTTCTTATGAATATATTAAGCCAGTTATATTCATCTCATTACGGACTTAAGTTTTCAGTCACTTGAATTCATTTAATATTAATTATTCTATTCGTATCTACTTACAAGCATAGTAGATTAATCACATGTATATATATTTATCACTGATAATATATATACTAATAGGGCACCTCACATAAATCTATGGTGCCGGCATACTCTGCTATCAAGTCACCGTATCTCTCGTACAAAGGGAAATACTAGTTAGGAATCACTCTCGAACTGTATTAACACAAAACACATTTATTAGAGGCGAAGCATAGTTCCCAATCACTAAGAGGTCAGAACATACCCTCATGTCTCTTAGGACCGTCTAACTATCATTCTCAGATACCCGTTACCAATGAATTCTATGTTCTAGGGTACGAGTCAATATCCCCCATAAAGGTCCCATCGAGATTAGACTGTTCCAGCGCAGTAACGCTCGTGATAGCAAGTAGCGCGGGTATGATTATACACAGATATATACTTTATACACAAGAATTCGGTATATATATATATATATATACTCACATATCTCAATTAGGTTCGCCCACGACCCATAATAATATTTTAACCATGTGTGGCACAATTCACCCAAGTCCTACTTATAATTAACCCATTTATTTTTATTCTCAATTGTCGTTATTTCATAAGTACTTCTTGTCCCTCGAAGTGTTTCATTTTAATAAATGCCAAATCATTAAGTACACCCTCTCTTTACCCTACTGGTCTACGTCATCATCGACTTGCATAATTACCAATCTATCTCACTTACGATTATAACTCATTTTATATTCTCGGAACCCTACAATTCAATTCCATATAAAATCATATTACCCGTACTTTATCCACAACTCTACTGGTCCCTATCAAGTCCCATTTTGATATTTAATTTATGTATAAGGATCCGTACACATTTGGAATCAGATTAACATCAAAAAGGGGAAGAAGTTTTGGTTTCTTGGAGGAGTCGATCGATCGATGAAAGGGGGTCGATCGATCGACATTCTTGAGTCGATCGATTGATCAAGAAGGTGTTGGCCAGTTCTACAATTCTAGCCTACGGGTTTCATCCAATATAAATCCTCAAACCTCTATTAACATGTCCCAAACTACCAACCGAACTTTATGAACGTTATATAAACCAATATAGGAGATTTCTAACGTGAAACGTTCACAAATTCATCAAGAATCTCCATCAAAGGGGTTTAATTCAAGAAAATATCATTTAACCCTAGTTCATCCAATTTTCTCAAGAATTCATTTAATTTTCCCGATTTCTATCTCTACTGGGCTTCAATTTCATGGACAATATTTTGCATATGACAGACTTCCATCCTAACTTGGTTTCTACTCCAAATTTGTAATAAAAATCTCTCAAACAACATTTTACCTTCATGAAGACATAACAGAATTAACTCCTACACTAGCATGGATGTGTTATCAACTAAAGAACAACAAGTTAGATACTTGCCTGGAAATCGAAGTGTGGTCCGACGGATTTGAGTGGTATAGGAACGTTTTCCTTCTCTCGATCTATGCATTGGTGGTGGAATTGATGAGTGGTATAAGGTTGGTGGTCTCCTCCTTGGAAGCCTTCTCTCTTCTCTCTTCCTTAGCCTCTTTACAACTCCAACGTTTATAACCCTTGAGGACTCTAACTCTCATCAGATATAACACTCCAATTTTCGTCCATAATTAAGGCCTAAAATGGGTAATTACCAAAATGCTCTCCCGGGTTATCGGTTAGGCCTAAAAACGTCCTGAGACCCAAACTAAGCCCCTGGGTACAGTTTTTTGACTATCTAGACCCTTCCGGACAAATTGGCGAACTCAAAATGACCATATGGGCAATTTATAATTAAATTACTTTTTATTCCATTAATTTAGTCCCGACACAATAGCTTCGCATTCCGACTTAATTTATATGATTGTCATATTATTCACTCGCGACAATTTCTAATGAATTCAATCTCATATATTACTTTACTCATCTAGTAATATTTAACATAATTCTTACCAATAATTATTAACTCTCATCACGCTAGTAAATATTCAATTTAAAAGTCAAATTAATATTAAATTAATTTATCCAAATTAAATTTAATTAATCCCATAATTAAAGGCCATAAGAATATGGGGTATTATAGGTACCTGATTGAGGAAGAACACTTAAAAGTAAGGGATTGAAAATAAAATGGCCCGAGCAGTGAGAAATTGAAGAACGATAATGGAGGGTTTAGAACAAAAGTTATAGGAGGGACAGAGAGAAAGTCTGGTAAAGAAGAGAGAGAAAAGTAAAACATTTGGTTTATAAAACTTTCAATGATTAAGCACAATTTTTGATGTGATCTGTCAATAGGGCGCATAACCCTAAGTGCCTCATCCGCCCTTATGTACACGAACTTATGGATACTATTACATATGTCCTATCAAGCCCGACAAGCCACTAATCAACTGCTAAGTGTAACTTCTTCACCCATTATCAAGTCAGATATGAAATTACAAGAATTGGTCAGCCATCAGTCAAAGAATCATAACAAGCTTCTCATCAATAGGCATTCTTACCCCTCAGCCTTATCCTAATATCAAAGATTAACTACTAGGGTTTGATTAATATGCCCAAGTGTGATCTCGTCGTGGCACAACTTGTATTCGGCTCAACTGACATAGAAAAAAATGCTTCTCGTAAGGAGCCCTCACTCAACTATCTCAATTTCATCTATTATTTAAGGTCGAGACCGCCTACCAGCTAGGACCTCCTTCTCCACGTCTTGTCTGGTTCGCCTGATAGCCAAGACCCTATCTTGGCCTGACATCAACTCAGCTGAGACCACACTCTATAGATTATGTTTTAATAAGAACCTGTGGGTCTCATACTCGGTCGATCCAAAACCTTTCTGAGAAACCTCTCTACCACGTGCAAGGCAAAGCTCCAGTATCATCATCCCACGTGGATTGGCAGTTACAACCATGTCACATGCGCAAGTGGGAGGAATATTTAGTCATCATGATCTACTTACATAGGTTATAGGTGTCTATTACACGTTGGTTAATACATACTACACATGTCTGGTGCATGCATGGGGTGAACACTATACAACCTCAGCACTATATTTACTTATCTCCTTCTACCTTAAAAAAGATCCTTAAATTGAAACCCTAGCAAAACTCTATTAAAATTATAGTAGAGAGAGAAAGTTGAGTGCATTGTAATCAAAGGCCATTAGATCCTAGTTTGATAGTAAACATACACTCACATGCACAGTGGAGTAGGCCAAAAAAGTATAACCACTTATAATACAGTCTTTCTCATCTATGCCTCACCTTCTGCTTCATTTATATCGCTATGATTCCACCATTGCTGCACAATTGAGGTTCTACTGGTTAGAGCTCTTACACAATTACTTGGTGGTACCATATTTGGCACCATCAACGACGAAAATTTGAAAACTGTTAGACTAAGGCCGAAAAACATGCCATCAAAGGGTAAAATCATAAAACAGCCACAAAACGAACCCATAAGAGGCACGAATACCCCGCAAGGGACCAATGTAACCCGCAAGAACCGACCTGGTAGTCATGGGACTCTCAATTTTTTGGCACAACAAAAATTTACAAACTGTTAGACTTAGGCTTAAAAACATATCGTTAAAGGGTGAAAATGTAAAACAGTCATAAAATGGCCCCGTGGGAGGAATGAACACCTCACACGGGACCTATGTATCCATTAGGAACTAATTGTGTAATCATGGGACTCCCTATCTGAGAACATGATGAAAATTTGCAAAATTTTAGACATAAGTTTAAAAATATGTCGTCAAATGGTGTAAACAAAGAACAACCACAAAACGGCCATGTACCCCGTAAGAGGCATAAACACCTCGCACGGGACCATTTTAACCCGTAGGAACCGATCGCATAGTCCAGGACTCCCGATTTTAGAGCACACTATAAATTTAAAAATTGTTATAGTTAGGCGTAAAAACATGCCATTAAAGGGTGAAAATGTAAAATAGCCACAAAACGACCCTATAAGAGGCACGAACACCACGCATGAGACAAATGTAAACCGTAGGAACCGATAGCATAGGAAAGGGTCTCCCAGTTTAATGATACAATGAAAATTTGCACTCTATTAGAATTAGGCTTAAAAACATACCGTCAAAGGGTAAAACATAATACAATAACAAAATGGCCTCGTAAGTGGCACCAACACCCAGCATGGGACCAATATTACCCACAAGAACTGATCACGTAGTCATGAGACACTCGATTTTAAAACACAATGAAAATTTCCAAATTATTAAACTTGGGATTAAAAACTTGTTCTCAAAGGGTAAAAATGTAAAACAGTCCAAAACGGCCCAGTAAGAGGCATGAACACCTCGCACGAGACTAATGGAAGTTGCAGGAATCGATCACATTATCACTAGACTCCCAGTTTAAGAGCATGATAAAAATTTGCAATATGTTAGAATTAGTCCTAAAAACATGTCGTCAAGGGGTGAAAATGTAAAACATCCACAAAATGGCCTCATAAGAGGCACGGACACCTTGCACGGGACCCTTGTAACCTGTAAAAACTTACTGCATAGTCACGAGACTGTCGGTTTGAGAAGATGATGAAAATTTGTAAACTGTTAGACTTAGGCTTTAAAATATGTCATCAAAGGGTGAAGACGTAAAATAGACATAAAATGGCCCATAAGAGGCACAAACACAACATACGGGGCCAATGTAACCTGTAAGAACTGGCTGCATTGTCACGAAACTCCCGATTTCAGAACACAATAAAAATTATCAAATTGTTAGACATTGGCTTAAAAACATGTCGTCAAAGGATGAAAATGTAAAATAGCCATAAAATGGCTCTGTAAGAGGCACAAACACCTCGTAGGGGACCAATGTAACCAGTAGGAACCGATCGCGTAGTCACAGGACTCTCGATTTAAGAACATGCTGAAAACTTGTAAACTGTTAGACTTAGGCTTAAAAACATGCCATCAAAGGGTGGAAACGTAAAATAGACACAAAACGGTCCTGTAGGAGGCGCAAACACCTCCCACGGGACAAATGTAACCCGTAGCAACCAACTGCATCCTCACTGGACTCCCAATTTGAGAACCCGATGAAAATTTGCAAACTATTAGAATTAGGTTTAAAAACATGTCGTCAAATGGTAAAAATGTAAAATTTCCCCGTCAGAGGCACGAACACCTCGCGTAGACAATTGTAACACCCAAGACCCGACCGCATAGTCACATGACTCCCGATTTAAGAGCATGACAAAAATTTGCAAAATGTTAGACTTAGGCTTAAAAACATGTCGTCAAAGGGTGAAAACGTTAAATATCCAAAAAAATGTCCCCATAAGAGGCACAAACACCTCTCACGGAACCAATGTAACCAATAAAAACAAACAACTTAGTCACTAGACTCCCAATTTGAGAATACTACAAAAATTTGCAAATTGTTAGACTTAGACATATAAACATGTTATCAAAGAGTGAAGATGTAAAATAGCTAAAAAACGGCCCCGTAAGTGGCACGACCACCCCGCACGGGACCAATATAACCCATAGGAACTGATTGCATAGTCACGCAACTCCCGATTTGAGAACACTATGAAAATTTTCAAACTATTAGACTTGGGCTTAAAAACATATTGTCAACGGGTAAAAATGTAAAACAACCATAAAATAGCCCCGTAAAAGGCATGACCATCTCGCACGGGACCAATGTATGCCGTAAGAACCGATCGGATAGTAATAGGTCTCCCGGTTTAAGAGCGTAACAAAAATTTACAATTTGTTTGTCTTAGTCTTAAAAACATGTCATCAAAGGGTTTAAACGTAACACATCCACAAAACGGCCCCTTAACAAGCACGAGCACCTTGCATGGGACTCTCTTATAACCCATAAGAACCGATCGCGTAGTCACGGGACTCCTGGTTTAAGAACATAATGAAAATTTGAAAAATGTTAGACTTAAGCTTTGTCCCAAGTCAAGTAAGGTTTTTTCAATTTTATTTTCTCCAATGGTGCAGGAAATGGTGGGTGCACCGGGATCTTTGAATTTTGGTGGGAGATCATAGAGTAGATGGAGCTCACGTTCTGTGCCAGAAAGACATTTTTATTTACCTTCACCTTCCTCTTTACTGTTAAAAAGTCTTTGATGACTTTTGCATAAGCTGGGATTTGCTTAATGGCATCGAGGAAAGGTAAATTTAGCTTTACTTGCTGTAGCACGTCTCACACTTTATCACGGGGGTTTATTTTGTGTGAAGGAACCAACCTTTGAGGAAATGATGCCGTGGTGGGTGGTTTTACTACTACCTCAGGCTTACTAGTGCCTTCTTTATCACTCTCTTTCAAGGAGACATCTTCGGCCTCTTTCGTGCCGGGCAAAATCTCCTTATCTTTGGTTTCATCGTGTGGGGGAGGTGATAAATCAATGACTCTCCCACTACAAAGAGTGGTCATAGCTTGACATTGCTCCTGATGTTCTGTCGAGGTGGAGCTAACACTAGTTTGACCTTGGGACGGTCTTTGGCCCTGGGCAGGAAACTTGCCCTTATCTTGGATACTCAATGATGATTGCAACTTTGAAATGTTCGCATTTATGTCGTTGATCATGCGATCACACTTAGCATTGGATACATTCTGGGTATTGATAAATTGGTTCATCGTATGCTCGAGATTTCTCCACGGTGGGGTAATATATGCCCCTTGAGGTGGTGGTGCTTGCACATGTCCTTGCATGTGTGGAGCTTGTTGAAAGTGCGGTGGTGGAAGAGGGGCAACATGTGAATTAGGATTCATCGCTACATGTTATTTCCCATAGTTAAAACCAGGATGGTTTTTCCATGTAGGGTTGTAAGAATTCCCTTACGACGCACTGAAATGACCCTTGAATCCTCCTATACCACTTGTTCTTGAAGCATAACTTTGTAGGAGGGTATCGTCAGGCATTCCTCTATTGAATGTCCCTCCTCACAAATAGCACATAACCTGTCAATGGGGTTCAAGATGGATCCATGTGGTTCTCCTGCAAATTTCTCCAACAATTGTCGCATTCCTCTCTCAAGCACATCGAGTCGACCGTCCATTATAGAATTTTTCTCTACGTGAAATAGGTCGGACGCTGATAGTGTGGTGGTCACTTGGTGAGTTTGATTTTGAGTATTAGGGTCAAATGTATCCCAAGATTGGGTAGTCTCAGCGACATACCTCAAGTGAAGCTCAACATCGTGGGCGTCTAATTCGGCAAATGGACCATTACACATGGTTTCAACAAGTTCTTGGAATTAATGTTCAGCCCATTATGGATGAAGGTATTGATTTGCAGTTTATCAAATCCATGATGGGGGCACGAAGTAATTAACTCATTGAAATGCTCGTAGCATCGATCGAATGACTCATTTTCAAATTATCAGAAAGTTTGAATTTGAGCATTAATGGAGTTCATTCGATGTGGAGGAAAGAATTTCTTAAGAAATTTAGATTGCAACTCATTCCATGATGCAATCGATCTTAGAGGTAAAGACCATAGCCAAGTCTTAGCCTTATCTTTTAGAGAGAATAGGAAAAGTTTGAGGCGGATCACCTCTTGTGTGCAAGTTTGATCATTGAGGATTTCACACACATCCTCAAATTCCCTGATGTGAAGATTCAAATTTTCAGAAAGTTTGAATTTGAGCATTGATGGAGTTCGTTCGATGTGGAGGAAAGAATTTCTTAATAAATTTAGATTGCAACTGATTCCCGGATGCAATCTATCTTGGAGGTAAAGACCATAGCCAAGTCTTAGCCTTATCTTTTAGAGAGAATAGAAAAAGTTTGAGGCGGATCACCTCTTGTGTGCAAGTTTGATCATTGAGGGTTTCACACACATCCTCAAATTCCCTGATATGAAGATATGGCTTCTCAGATTCCATCCCATGGTAGTGGGGGATCATCTAGATCATCCCATTTTTAAAACAAAATTTCCCTGCATTATACGTGAGTACAATGCATCCTGGAGTGCTAGTGCGCTCAGGATATAAGATTTCTCTCAAAGGGCGGTACGGGACCTCTTCCTCACCGGAAGCTGCACTACCATGTTGTGACATTTCTCTCTCACTCAAAGACTCTGTATCCTCACTTGGTATACTCAGAGCGTGCTTTGAAGTGTGTCCTAAGAGGGATATCGAGGTGTTATTTGCAATTGAGTGTGATGGTGGGGGAGGTCGAACCCAGAATTATAGAGCATTAGGAGTGTGAAGGTTATCGAGGTCGTACTCAACTATTGAGTTTTGGTGAAAATGTGGGTTGGAGTGTTGTGGGGAGATGGAGTGAGTTCAGAATTTTGCATTAACAGGCTTATGAGAGATGATGAGAAAAAAATTTGTGCTTTTAAATTTTTTTTATGTTTTTTTTTGGATTTTTTGAAATTTTTTATCAAAGTTTGAGATTGACTTGATTAATCCTAAGTCTACCTAATTCCCCGGCAACGGCGTCAAAAACTTGACGCGACTAAGAATGTCTCTCAGAAATGCCTACTCTCTAGCCTCAAGTGCAAGCCTATCGTTCAAGTAATAATTCCATAAGTCGGGTATCGATCATTAGGGAAATAGGACAACAATGTTGTAATGACATTGGATAGACGAAGGAATCCTAACCCTGACTCTAAAGAAAAAAAGAAAAGATGATTTGTTTTGGGAATTGACTACAACTAAATGCAATTTTGAAAATATTTATTTAATTCACCAAAGTATGAATGGAATGCAACTATTCTAAATCGGCTAAAATACTGATGATGTTTGACTTAAAACTTGAACAATATGATGAAGAAAACAGGACGGGAATATAATCCCTCAACCCTAGTGTATTGATGGTATAAAACTAATCGTAAATTTAATTAATTAATTAGACCCAGAATTTAGTACCCCCAGGCATTACATATATGAGGTTCAAGCCCTCACCATACTTAATCAGAGGATGAGTAAATCGGTATTGCGATAGTTACACTTGAATTGCATTTTGAAGCATCTCGGTTACCCTAAAGCAAACGAGATCCAAAGATCTACAATTGTCGTGTTTCTACGTAATACGGTCATAATCAAATTATTAAATTTAGAGGATTAATTTTACACACATGCAACTACCACATTAGGTTGAGTTCATGAATCCCGACCTTAGAAATCTAGCTTGACATATGAAAATTTATAGACAACACGTTTGGAATGAAAGAAAACATTTTTAATACTGAATGAAGATGGAGAGAATAACCAATACTTACTAATAAAAGAACTACTGCAATAATAAAAGAAGGAATTGGAAGAAATTTACTTGAATTGCAACTGGAATCAAAACTAGGGTTTATATGTTATTCTTCTTTAAAAGTGATTAAATAGCTTCCCTAATGAATCAGAAGCCTTCTTTTCATTTGAGAGGATTTTATAATTTATAATCTATGGAATACAAGAGTTTGAACCAAATAGTATTCTAATTTTTACAAGTGGATAAGTCTGGATAATCGATAACAGAACCGATCCAGTTAAGGGTTTCGGTTCAGTTCTGTCTTTGATAGCTTTACAGGGAGTTCTTCGAGCATGGGATCGGTTCTTTATTTCTCTACTTCGGTTCAGTTCCATCTTTTTGACACTTCATAGGAAGTTTTCCAGGTGTAGGATCGGTTCGTTTTCTCCTTAATTCGGTTCAGTTCTGTTGTGTTCATCCTTTACAGAGACTTCCCCAGGATGGATTTGGTTATTTTTCTTTCCCTTGGGTTTGGTTCCATCTTGTTAGCTTTTGCAAAAACCTTTCCTTCTTGTTATTCTTTGGAGATTTTGGTACGAAACTCGAATCAAATCACTAAACACCTGCAAAATAGATGAAACATACACGAAACTCGATGTACTCATTAGAACTTGTCAATATCAAAGATATGATATAAATCCACTTAAATTACACTTTGTAGAGCGACAAAAGCCTCTAAATTATGGGGATAAATGGGAAGAATTTATGCCTAATAATAAGTAAAGAAAGAAAGTAAAGAGAGATAAAGACAAGATATAGAGTGGTTCGGCTATAAAAATTGAGACTACGTCCACTTTGGTGCCACACTCTCATTATATATGCTATTTGGTACATAGTAATTAGGCCTAAAAGGGCGTACAAGCATGAGAATAGAAGAGAATACATGTTTATAAGGATTCTGGTGTGCCGAAGAGATGGCTGTGATGCCAGCGAATATCCCCCAAGCTGGACCAAGGGGTCTGGAAAGCGTCATGGAGAGAATAATCATCTCTGATCCGGATGAGGATAAATGAATCTCCCCCTAATCTCGGGGGGTGGACCTCTATATATATATGAGGTTTATGCACTGTACTGTTGCGGCATTGAGAAGGTGTTGCGGCCAGCTGAATGTATAGGCTTGTTCCGCGGCATGTGGATTATAAGGGGCCATAACCTATATGAATAGGGTTACGGCAGGTATGTAAGGCTAATATTATAGCCTAGGAAATAGGGCTACGACAGTAAGACGAACGCTTGCTATAGTAAGACATTCGCGGCATGAGGTGCAAAATAAGTTCTATCATTTCATATTTTTTACATTAGCCTGTGCGAGGTGTCCGTACCTCTCATGGGGCCGTTTTGTGGCTCTTTTATGTTTTCACCATTTGATTGCATGCTTTTTAGGCTAAAAGTCTAGTAGTTTGCAATTTTTCTTCGTGTTCTCAAACTGAGAGTACCTTGACTAAGCGGTCGATTCCTACGGATTATATTGGTCCTGTATGAGGTGTTCTTACCCCTTACAGGGCCATTTTATGGATGTTTCATGTTTTCACCATTTGACGAATTATTTTTAAGCCTAAGTCTAACAGTTTGCAAATTTTTGTCATGCTCTCTAACCGGGACTCTCGTGACTACACATATGGTTCCAGTGGGTTGCAATGGTCCCATGCGATGTGTTCGTGCCTCTTACGGGGAAATTTTATGGTTGTTTTCTGTTTTCATCCTTTAAGTACATGTTTTTAATCCTACGTTTTATAATTTGCAAATTTTCAACATGTTCTCAAACCGAGAGTCTCGTGACTATGCAATCAGTTCTTACGGGTTTCATTTGTCCCGTGTGAGGTGTCTTTGCCTCTTACGGGGCTACAAATGGTTATTTAATGTTTTCACCCTTTGGCGCCATGTTTTTATACCTAATTCTCAGAGTTTGAAAATTCTCATCGCGTTCTCAAAAGAGGAGTCTCGTGACTATGCGGTCGTTCCTGCGCCTTACAATTGTCTCGTGCGGCGTGTTCGTGCCACTTACGGGGCTGTTTTGTGACTATTTTATGCTTCCTACCTTTAACGGCATGTTTTTAAGCCTAAGTCTAATATTTTGCAAATTTTCATTACTTTCTCAAAATTTAGGAGTCCTGTGACTACGTGATCAATTCCAGCGAGTTACATTGGTCCCGTGCGGGGTATTCGTGAATCTTACAGGGTCGTTTTGTGAGTATTTTACATTTTCACTCTTTGATGGTATGTTTTAAAGCCTAACAGTTTGTAAACCTTTGTCGTGCTATTAAATTGGGAGTCCCATGACTAGTAGGTTGATTCATGCAGGTTACATTGGTCTTGTACGTGATTTTTGTGCCTCTTAAAGGGACGTTTTATGGCTATTTTATGTTTTCCCCCTTTGACGGTAGATTTTTATGACTAAAAGTCGAACAATTTGTAATTTTTCATCATTTTCTCAAAAAGGGAATCCCATGACTACACGATCGGTTCCTGCGGGTTACATTGGTCCCATGGAAGGTGTTTTTCCCTCTTATGGGGTCATTTTATGGTTCTTTTACGTTTTCACTCGTTGATGGCATGTGTTTAAACCTAAGTCTAACAGTTTGCCAATTCTTATCATGTTCTCAAATAGGGACTCCCGTGACTACGCAGTCAGTTCCTATGGTTAATAATTGTATCGTGCGTGGTGTTCGTACCTCTTACGGGGCCGTTTTGTGGCTATTTTATGTCTTCACCCTTTAGCGGCATGTTTTTCAGCCTGAGTCTAACTGTTTACAAATTTTTTTCGTGTTTTATAACCAAAAGTCCTGTGACTACCCGTCCGGTTCCAACGGGTCACATTGGTCCCGTGTAAGGTGTTCGTGCCTCTTACGGGGACATTTTATTATTGTCTTATGTTTTCACTCTTTAACGGCATGTTTTTAAGCATAAGTCTTATAGTTTGCAAATTTTCATCATGTTCTCAAATCGAGAGTCCCATGACTACGTGGTTAGTTCCTACGGGTTACATTGGTCATGTGCGAGGTGTTGATGCCTCTTACGGGGCCGTTTTGTGAATATTTTCACCCTTTGATGACATGTTTTTAAGCCTAAGTCTAACATGTTTTAAAATTTTTGCTGTGTTCTCAAATTAGGAGTCTCGTGACTTCACGATCACTTCTTGCGGGTTAAATTGGTCCCGTGCGGGGTATTCGTGCCTCTAACGGGGCCGTTTTGTGATTGTTTTAAATTTTCACCCTTTGACGACATTGTTTAAGTCTAACCGTTTCTAAATTTTCATCGTGCTCTCAAATCAGGGGTCTCGTGACTAGGCGGCCATTTTTTGTGGGTTAAATTTGTCTCGTATGAGGTGTCCATGCCTCGTACAGGGCCGTTTTGTGGCTGTTTAACATTTTCACCCTTTAACGACTTATTTTTAAGCCTAAGTCTAACAGTTTGCAAATTTTGATTGTGTTCTCAACCTGTGTGTCCTGCGACTACGCGATCGGTTCCTGCTGGTTACTTTGGCCCCATGTGGGGTGTTCATGACTCTTACGTAGCTATTTTATGTTTTCACCCTTTGATGACATGTTTTTAAGCGTAAAATTCTAACAGTTTGCAAATTTTTGTGGTGTTCTCAAATCGGGAGTCCAACTACTAAACGGTTGCTTCCTACGGGTTACAATGGTCCAATGCAAAGTGCTCATGCCTCTTACATGGCCATTTTTTGGCTTTTTACATTTTCACCATTTGACGACATGCTTTTAAGGCTAAAAGTCTAATAGTTTGCAAATTTTCTTCGTGTTCTATAATAGAGAGTCTCGTGGCTAAGCGATCAATTCTTATAGGTTACATTTGTCCGGTAAGATGTGTTATTACCTCCTATGAAGCCGATTTATGGTTGTTTTATGTTTTCAGCCTTTGATGGTGTGTGTTTAAGCCAAAGTCTAATAGTTTGCAAATTTTTTCCGTGCTTTCTAATCGGGAGTCCCGTGACTATGCAGTCAGTTCTAGTGGGTTAGTCTGTTCCCGTGCAACTTGTGCGTGCCTCTTATGGGACCATTTTGTGGTTGTTTTATGTTTTCACCCTTTAGCGGCATGTTTTGAAGTCTAAGTCTTATAGTTTGTAAATTTTGTACCCGTTTTCAAACTGAGAGTCCCATGACTATGCAATCAGTTCTTACGGGTCACATTGGTCCCATGCGATGTATTGTTGCCTCTTATAGGGACGTTTTGTGACTATTTTATGTTTTAACCCTTTGAGGGCATGCTTTTTAGTCGAAGTCTTATAGTTTGCAAATTTTTAACATGTTCTTAAACTAGGAGTCCCATGACTACGCGATCGGTTCATACGGGTTACAGTGGTCCCGTGTGAGGTGTCCGTGCCTCTTATAGGGCCATTTTTTGGCTGTTTTACGTTTTAACCACTTAACGTCATGCTTTCAAGGCTAAAAGTCTAATCGTTTATAATTTTTCTTCATGTTCTCAAACCGCGAGTCCCATGGCTAAGGAGTTGGTTCCTGCGGGTTACATTAGTCCCAACAAGGTGTTTGTGCCTCTTACGGGGTCGTTTTGTCACTGTTTAATTCTTTCACCCTTTGACTGCATATTTTTAAGTCTAAGTCTAATAGTTTCCAAATTTTCATCGTGTTCTCAAACGGGGAGTTTCGTGACTAAGCAATTGGTTCCTGTGGGTTACATTGGCCCCATATGAGGTGTTCGTGCCTCTTATCGGGCCGTTTTGTAGTTGTTTATGTTTTCACCCCTCGACAATGTGTTTTTAAGACGAAGTCTAACAGTTTACAAATTTTCATCGTGTTTTAAAATAAGGAGTCTCATAACCACGCGGTTGAATTCTAGGGGTTACAATGGTCTCATGAGGGGGTGTTCGTGCCTCTTTGGGGCAGTTATGCGGCTTTTTAATGTTTTCACCCATTCTTGGCATGTTTTTAAGCCACGGTCTAACAGTTTGTAAATTCTCATCGTGTTCTCAAACTGGGAGTCTCGTGGCTACGCGATCAGTTCCTATGGGTTACATTAGCCCCATGGGAGGTGTTCGTCCCTCTTACAAGGCCATTTTTGGGCTTTTTTATGTTTTCACCCATTGAAGGCATGTTTTTAAGCATAAGTCTAACATTTTGCAAATTTTTATCGTGTTCTCAAGTTGGAACTTTTGTGACTACGCGACTGCTTCCTACGAGTTACATTGGTCATATGCAGAGTGTTCGTGCCTCTTATAGGACCGTTTTGTGGTTGTTTTATATTTTCACCCTTTAATGGCTTGCTTTTAGCCCAAGTCTAATAGTTTTCAAATGTTCTTCGTGTTCTCAAATCGGGAGACCTAAGATGATGCGACTTGTTCCTGCGGGTCACATTGGTCTCGTGTGAGGTGTCCGTGCCTCTTATGGGGACTTTTTGTGTCTATTTTATGTTTTCACCCTTTAACGGCATTTTTTTAAGCCTAAGTCTAATAGCTTAAAATTACCATCATGCTCTCAAACTAGGAGTCTCGTGACTAGGCGGTTAGTTCCTACATGTTACATTGGTCCAGTGCGAGATGTTCGTGCCTCTTACCAGGCCACTTTGCGACAGTTTTACATTTTCACCCTTTGACGGCATGTTTTAAAGTCAAATAGTTTGGAAATATTTAGCGTTCTCTCAAATCGCGAGTCCTGTGACTAGGTGGTCGGTTCCAGCTGGTTATATTTGTCCCGTGCGAGGTGTTCCTTCCTCTTATTAAAACATTTTGTGGTTGTTTTATGTTTTTACCCTTTGACAACATGTTTTTGAGCCTAAGCCTAACAATTTGTAAATTTTATCGTGCTTTCAAACTATGAGTCCCGTGACAACGTGGTTGGTTCCTGCTGGTTACATTGGTCCTGCGTGGGGTGTTCGTGACTCTTACGTGGTCGTTATGTGGCGATTTTATATTTTCACTCTTCGACGACATATTTTCAAGCCTAAAAGTCTAACAGTTTGTAAATTTTCTCCGTGTTCTCAAGTTGGGAGTCTCGAGACTAAACTGTATGTTCCCAAAGGTTACATTGATCATATGAAAGGTGTTTGTGCCTCTAACGAAGCCGTGTGGTTGTTTTATATTTTCACCATTTAATGGCTTGTTTTATGGTTAAAAGTCTAATAGTTTTGCAAATTTTCTTCGTGTTCTCAAATCAGGAGTCCCGTGACTAAGCGATCGGTTCTTACGTGCCATTTTGTGTTTGTTTTATGTATTCACCCTGTGACATCATGTTTTTAAACCTAAGTCTAACATTTTGTAAATTTTCATCGTGTTCTCAAACCGAGAGTCCTGTGACTACGCGATCGTTTCATGTGGATTACATTATCTTGTGCGAGGTGTTCAAGCCTCTTTTGGGGCCATTTTGTGGCTATTTTATGTTTTCACCCTTTGACGGCATGCTTTTAAGCCCAAGTCTAACAGTTTGCAAATTTTCTTCGTGTTATCAAATTGGGAGTTTCGTGACTATGCGGTCACTTCATGTGGGCATTTTATTGTTGTTTTACATTTTAACCCCTTGACGACGTATTTTTAAGATTAAGTTTAACATTTTGTAAATTTTCTTCGTGTCCTCTAATCGTGAGTCTTGTAACTACGCGATCGGTTCCTATGGGTTACATTGGTCTCGTGCGGGGTGTTCGTGCCTCTTATGAGGCCGTTTTGTAACTGTTTTATGTTTGCACCATTTGACCACATGCTTTAATGGCTAAAAGACTAATAGTTTACAAATTTTCTTCGTGTTCTCAAACCAGGAGTAACGTGATTAAGCAGTTGGTTCTTGTAGGTTACATTGGTTCGGTGCGAGGTGTTTTTTCCTCTTACAGGGACGTTTTGTTGTTGTTTTACATTTTCACCATTTGACGACATGTTTTTACGCCTAAGTCTAAAAGTTTGAAAATTTTCTTCGTGTTCTCAAATTGGTAGTCCCGCAACTAAGTGATCGATTCCTACATATTACATTAGGCCCGTACGAGGTGTTTGTGCCTCTTACGGGGCCGTTTTGCCACTGTTTTATGTTTTCACTCTTTGATGGAATGTTTTTACACATAAAAGTCTAACAATTTGAAATTTTTATCATTTTTTTAAATCGAGAGTCTCTTGACTAAGAGGTCGGTTAGTACTGGTTACATTGGTTCCGTGTGAGGTGTCCATGCCTCTTATAGGTCCGTTTTGTGACTATTCGACATTTTCACCCATTTGCGAAATGTTTTTAAGCATAAGTCGAACAGTTTGCCAATTTTCATTGTGTTCTCACACCGGGAGTCTCGTGATTATGCGGTCATTTTCTACGATTTACAATTGTCTTGTGTGAGGTGTTCGTGCCTCTTATGGGGTCATTTTGTAGCTAGTTTATATTTTGACCCTTTAACGAGTTATTTTTAAGCCAAAGTATATTGGTTTGCAAAAAAAAATTTATGCTTTTTAACCCAAAGTCTTGTGACTACGCAGTCGGTTCCAGGGGTACATTGGTCTCGTACGAGCTGTTCGTTCATCTTATGGGTCCGTTATGTCATTGTCGTCTTATGTTTTTACCCTTTGACGACATGTTTTAAGCCTAAGTCTTACAGTTTGCAAATTTTTGCTCTGTTCGATTACTGCGGGTTACATTGGTTCCGTGCGGGGTATTCGTGCATTATACGGGGTCGTTTTGTGACTATTTTAGATTTTCACCCTTTGACGACATGTTTTAAAGTCTAACAGTTTGTAATTTTTTGTCGTGCTCTTAAATTGAGAGTCCCGTCACCAGTCGATTGATTCCTATGGGTTATATTGGTCCCGTGCGAGGTGTCCATGGCTCTTACGAGGCTATTTTCTGTCTGTTTTACGTTTTCACCCTTTGATGACATGTTTTTAAGCCTACGTCAAATAGTTTGCAAATTTTCATTGTGTTCTCAAAATGTGAGTCTCGTAACAACACGATCGAGTTTTGCTGATTACATTGGTCCCGTGCGGGGTGTTCGTGACTCTTACGTGGCTTTTTTCTGGATGTTTTACAACTTCACCATTTGGTGATATGTTTTTAAGCCTGAAAGTCTAACAGTTTGCGAAGTTTCATCGTGTTCTCAAAATAGGAGTCCCGCGACTAAGCGATCAATTCCTATGAGTTACATTGGTTCTGTACGAGGTTATTCGTGCCCTTTACAATGCCATGTTGTGGCCTTTTTATGTTTTCACCATTTGACATCATGCTTTTAAGTCAAAAAGTCTAATAGTTTGCAAATAATCTTCATGTTCTCGAATTGGAAGTCTCGTGACTAAGCGGTCGGTTCTTACGGGTTACATTGGTCCCGTGTGAGGTGTTCTTGCCATTTATGGGGCCGTTTCATGGTTATTTTACATTTTCACTCTTTGACGGCATGTTCATCGCGTTCTCAAATCGAGATTCTTGTGACTAAACGGTTAATTTTCGTGGGTTACATTAGTTTCGCGCGAGGTGTCCATGCCTCTTACGGGGCCTTTTTGTGGCCGTTTTACGTTTTCACCCATTAACGGCATGTTGTTAAGCCTAAGTCTAACATTTTGAAAATTCTCATCATGTTCTCAAATCGAGAGTTTTGTGACTACCCGATCGATTTCGATGGGTTACATTGGTCCCGTGCGAGGTGTTAATGCCTCTTACCAGGACATTTTTTGGTTGTTTTACGTAATCACCACTTGACGACGTGTTTTCAATACTAAGTCTAACCATTTGCAAATTTTCATCGTGTTCTCAAACCGAGAGTCCTTTGACTATGCGATTGTTTCTTGTGGGTTACATAAGTTCCGTGCGAGGTGTTTGGGCCTCTTACGGGGCCATTTTGGGGATGTTTTACATTTTTACCCTTTGACGGCATGTTTATAAGCCTAAGTCTAACAGTTTCTAAATTTTAACCGTGTTCTCAAATCGAGAGTTTCATGACTACGCGATCGATTCTAGAGGGTTACATTGGTCCCGTGTATGGTGTTCGTTCCTCTTATCGGGTCGTTTTGCATTATTTTACGTTTTCATCCCTTGATGACAAGTTTTTATGAATAGGCCTAATAATTTGCAAGTTTTCATCATCTTCTCAAACAGGGTGTCCCGTAACTTCACGGTCAATTCCTACAGGTTACATGGTCTCCTGCGGAGTGTTTGTGCCTCTTCGGGGCCATTTTGTGGCTGTTTTATGTTTTCACCCTTTGACGACATGTTTTTAAGCCAAAGTCTAATAGTTTGCAAATTTTCATCATGTTCTCAAACTAGGAGTCCTATGACTACACGATCGGTTCTTACGGGTAACATTTGGCCCGTGTGAGCTATTCGTGCCTCTTACGAGGAGGGGGGGGGGGGGGGGGTTGTGGTTGTTTTACATTTTTCCCCTCTGACGACATTTTTTAAGCCTAAGTCTAATAGTTTGCAAATTTTCATCTTCTTCTTAAACTGGATGTTCCATGACTCTGCGTTCGGTTCCTACGAGTTACAATTGTCCCGTGCAGGGTGTTTGTCGCTCTTACAGGGTCGTTTTGTGCCCATTTTACGTTTTCATTCTTTGACGGCATGTTTTTAGGCGTTAGTCTAACAGTTTGCAAAGTTTTATCATGTTCTCTAATCGAGAGTCTCGTGACTACACGATCTGTTCCTGCGGATAACATTGGTCTTGTGCGCGGTGTTCGTGCTTCTTACGGGGCCATTTTGTGGTTATGTTACATTTTCACCCTTTGGCGATATGTTATTAAGCATAAGTCTAACAATTTGTGAATTTTCATCGTGTTTTCAAATCGAGTGTCCCGTGACTACGCGATCGATTCCTACGGGTAACATTGGCCTCGTCCGAGGTGCTTGGGCCTCTTATGGGGCTGTTTTGTGACTTTTTTAAGTTTTCACCCTTTGACGGCATGTTTTTAAGCCTCAGTTTAATAGTTTGCAAATTTTCACTATGTTCTCAAATCGGGAGTCCCGTGACTATGCGACCAGTTCTTGCGGGTTACATAGTGCCCGTGCTGGGTGTTCGTGCCTCTTACGGGGATATTTTGTTACTATTTTACGTTTTCACCCTTTGATGGCATGTTTTTAAGTCTAAAAATTTGTAAATTTTCATCGTGCTCTCAAATCGAGAATCCCGTGACTAGGAGATCGGTTCTTACGAGTTACATTGGTCCCATGCGAGATGTTCGTGCCACTTAGAAAGCCATTTTGTGGCTTTTTAATGCTTTCACCTTTTAATGACATATTTTTTAGCCTAAGTCTAACAACTTTTAAATTTTCTTCGTGTTCTCAAACTGTGAGTCTCGTGATTACGCGGTCGGTTCCTGCTTGTTACATTGGTCTATATGGGATGTTCGTGACTCGTACGTGGAAGTTTTGTGGCCGTTTTATGTTTTCACACTTTGACGACATGTTTTTAAGCCTAAAAGTCTCACTATTTGTAAATTTTTATTGTGTTCTCAAATTGTAAGTCCCAGGACTAAGCGGGGTTCCTATGGGTTACATTGGTCCTGTGGTTTTGCGACTGTTTTAAGTTTAAACCATTTGACATCATACTTTAAGGTAAAAATTCTAGTTGTTTGCAAATTTTCTTCCTGTTCTCAAACCGAGAGTCCTGTGACTAAGCGGTCAGTTCTTGCGGGATACATTGGTCTGCTGCGAGGTGTTCTTACCTCTTACGAGGCCGTTTCATTGTTGTTTAATGTTTTCTTCCTTTGACGACATGTTCATAAATCTAAGTCTAACAGTTCATAAATTTTTATCAATTTTTCAAATTGGGATTCCTGTGACTACGTTGTTGGTTCTTGTGAGTTACATTAGTCCCGTGCGAGGTGTTCATGCCTCTTACGGGGCCTTTTTGTGGCTGTCTTATGTTTTCACCCTTTGACCACATTTTTTAAGCCCAAGTCTACAATTTTGAAATTTTCGTCGTGTTCTCAAACTGTCAGTTTTATGATTGTGTGGTCAGTTCCTGCTGGTTTCATTGGTCCTATGCGAGGTGTTCGTGCCTCTTATGGGGGACACTTAGGGGTTCTTTATGTTTTCACCATTTGATGGCATGCTTTCAAGGCTAAAAGTCTAATAGTTTGCAAAAAAAATTCGTGTTCTCGAACTGGGAGTCCTGTGACTAAGCAATCGATTCCTTCAGGTTACATTGGTCCTATGTGAGGTGATTGTGCCTCTTTGGGTCTAGTTTGTGGCTATTTTATGTTTCCACCCATTGAGGGCAATTTTTTTAAGCCAAAGTCTAACAATTTTCAAATTTCCATCGTGTTCTCAAATTAGGAGTCCTGTGACTATGTAGTCGGTTCCTAAAAGTTACATTCACCCCGTGCGAGGTGTTCGTGCCCCTTACGGGGTGGTTTTATAACTTTTTTTATGTTTTCACCCTCTGACGGCATGCTTTTAAGCCTAAGTCTAATAGCTTGTAAATTTTCACGGTGTTATCAAATCGTGAGTCCCGTGATTATGCGGTCGGTTCCTGTGGGCTACATTGATCCCATGCGGGGTGCGTGTGCCTCTTATGGCTCCGTTTTGTGGCTGTTTTATGTTTTACCCCTGACGGCATGTTTTTAACTCTAACAATTTGTAAATTTTTGCCATGCTCTCAAATTAAGAGTCTTGTGACTAGGCGGTCGGATCCTGCGAGTTACATTAGTCCCATGAGAGGTGTCTATGCCTCTTACGGGGCCGTTTTGGTGGCTATTTTATGTTTTCCCCCTTATAACGACATGTTTCTAAGCCTAAGTTTAGCAGTTTACAAATTTTAGTCATGTTCTCAAACTATGAGTCTGGTGACTACACAGTCGGTTCCTGCTAGTTACATTGGTCCCATTTGGGTTGTTTGTGCCTCTTACATGGCCGTTTTATGTTTTCACTCTTTGATGACATATTTTTAAGCTTAAAAGTCTAACATTTTGCAAAATTTCTCCAAGTTTTCAAATCGGGAGTTTTACGATCAGGCGGTCGGTTCCCATGGGTTACATTGGTTCCGTGCGAGGTGTTCGTGCCTCTTACGAGGCCATTTTATGGTTGTTTTACATTTTCACCATTTGACGGTTTGCTGTTATGGCTAAAAGTCTAATAGTTTGTAATTTTTCCTCATGTTCTCAAACCGGGAGTCCCTTGACTAAGCGATCGATTTCTGTGAGTTATATTGGTCCGGTGCGAGGTGTTCTTGCCTCTTACGGAGCCGTTTTGTGGTTGTTTTACATTTTCACCCTTTGACGACATTTTTTCAAATCGAAGTCTAACAGTTTGTAAATTTTCATAGTGTTTTCAAAATGGGAGTCTTGTGACTACGCGATCATTTCCTGTGGGTTACATTGGTCCCATGCGAGGTGTTCGTGTCTCTAATGGGGCCATTTTGTGGATGTTTTATGTTTTCACCTTTTTGTCACCATGTTTATTGGCTTAAGTCTAACAGTTTGCAAATTTTTATCATGTTCTCAAATCAGGAGTTTTGTGACTACGTGGGCGGTACTTGCGGGTTACATTGGTCCCATGAGAGGTGTTCCTACCACTTATTGGGTCATTTTGTTGTTGTTTTACGTTTTCACCCCTTGACGACATGTTTTTAAGATTATGTCTAAGAGTTTGCAAATTTTTGTCGTGTTCTCAAACGGGGAGTCCCGTAACTACCTTGTCAAATCTTATGGTTTACATTGATCTCGTATGCGGTGTTCATGCCTCTTTGGGGACATTTTGTGTCTATTTTATGTTTTCACTCTTTGACGAAATGTTTTTAAGCCAAAATCTTAGAGTTCATAAATTTTCATCGTGTTCTCAAACCGGGAGTTTCATTACTTCGCAGTCCATTCGTACAGACAACATAGGCCCGTGTGAGATGTTTGTTCTTCTTACGGAGCCATTTTGTGGCATATTTATGTTTTCACCCTTTAACGACTTGTTTTTAAGCCTTAATATAATAGTTTGCAAATTTTCATCCTGTTCTTAAACTGGAAGTTCTGTGACTACGCGGTCGGTTCCAACGATTTAAATTGGTCCCGTGCAGGGTGTTCATGCCTCTAATGGAGCCGTTTCGTGACTGTTTTACGCTTTCACCCTTTGATGACATGTTTTTAAGCCTAAGTCTGACAATTTGTAAACTTTCATCGTGTTCTGAAATCGGGAGTCTCCTGACTACGCGATTTATTCCGGCAGATGACAATGGTCCCGTGCAAGGTGTTTGTGCCTCTTTCGGGGCAGTTTTGTGGGTTTTTTTATGTTTCCCCCCTTTGAAGATATGTTTTTAAGCCTAAGTGTAATAGTTTGCAAATTTTTTTCATGCTCTCAAAATGGTAGTTCGGTGACTACGCGATCGGTTCTCGTGGGTTACAATTATCACGTGCGAGGTGTCCGTGCTTCTTACGAGGCCATTTTGTGACTATTTTATGTTTTCACCCTTTGATGGCATGTTTTTAAGCCTAAGTCTAACAGCTTACAAATTTTCACCGTGTTCTCAAATCAGGAGTCCTGCGACTAAGATATCGATTTCCACGGGCTACATTGGTCCCGTGTAAGCTGTTTGTGCCTATTACAAGGTTGTTTTGTGGTTGTTTCATGTTTTCACCATTTGACGCCTTGCTTTTATGGCTAAAAGTCTAATAGTTTGCAAATTTGCTTCGTGTTCTCAAGACGGGAGTCCCGTCACTAAGCAACCGGTTCTTGCAGGTTACATCGGTCCGCTATGAGGTGTTCTTGCCTCTTATGGGGCCATTTTGTGGCAGTTTTACAATTTCACCCTTTGACGGCATGTTTGTAAACCTAAGTCTAACAGTTTGTAAATTTTTATCGTGTTCTCAAATCGGAATCCTGTCACTACGCGATCATTTTCTATGGGTAACATTAGTCCCATGAGAGGTGTTCGTCCCTATTGCGGGGCCGTTTTGTGACAGTTTTATGTTTTCACTAGTTCACGGTATGTTTCTAAGCCTATGTGTGATAACTTTCAAGTTTTCACTGTGTTCTCAAACTTGGAGTCTTGTGAATATGCAATCATTTCGTGTGGGTTACATGTAATTACCCGGATTTTTAAATGGGTATTTTTAAATACGCGACTTTTGTCAGCATGTGTTGCATAATTTTTGTAGGACGTTTTATTAGGGTTAAAAATAATTTGACGATATTTATTGGATGCTGAAAATAGGCCTAAGAGTTCCATGCGGTCAAAAATCGAAAAATGAATAAATAAATAAAATATTATTATTTTATTCAAAAAATAAATGTGCTCAAAAAATTCTAAAAATCATTATACCGACTCAAAATTTAATTTTGAGAAACTTTCCCTTCTTCAACATTTCCAAAAAACATCATTTATACCTGATTTAGGCCTTTTTTGGTTCGGCCAGAAATCTTGTTTGAGATGTTTTTTATTATTATTTAAACTTCAATTATTGTTGCCTTATGTAAAGGGATGGTGGGAAACCCTTTTTGATGGTTTTGAAGTAACTTTCAGCACATGTTTTGACAGCCAATATATTTTTATTAAACTCTTCTATTTTATATTCACATAGATGATAATGCAAATATAGCGCCCTGCCGCGGATAGTCTTCTACAATACAAATGCTAAGATGCCACGGCCTAACAGAATACAGGGCACGACCCTACATAAATATAGGGCGCGACCCTCCTCATCAAAGGGCGCGGCCCCGTCGAAATGCCATGGAGATAGCTAGCACAGGGTGCGGCCCTGTCAATTATAGGTCGCGGCACAGTAATTGTTCACCAAGAAGAAACCGCGGCACTACTTAGTTCAGGGCGCGGCAGCTTTGTCCCCAGGAACAGGATACAACTGCTTGCCTTGCAGGTCGCATCCCCTTCATTCACAATTACTCCAAACTTGATATATGACACGTGCTCAGGGCAGGTGACACGGCTTGCATACCACCTATATAAATAGAGGACCTCACCTCGAAGAGTGGAATCGATTCCACACGCTCGGGGTAGATTCTACAATACAGATTCTCTCTACACAACCTCAACATACGACTTGGAGGCCACACATCTACATCGTAACCACCTCTCCGGCACACCGGAATCCTCAATACTGTCATATACTCTCCTTTATTCTCATACTCATATAATGCAACGCATATAATGAGAACGGAGCAACACAATGAATGTAGGCCTATTTTAGAGGCTAAAACACTCTATATTGTGCGTCCTCTCAATTTACTTGCTTTGCTTGTTTATTATGCTCTTTACTCTTGACTTGCTGGTATGAGAACGTCTTATGGCCAATTTCTCGTATCATCAATTTGGCGCCGTCTGTGGGAACCGAGATATTTTAATCTTGTTTCTTTATATATTTGAGTTCTTAAACACCTTGTTCGATCCCTGAGGATCCTGTGGATCATCTTCTCATGGGTTGACTTTGGTTATTGAACTCCGTTCTATATTTACACCCTTAAATGGGTATTTATTATATTCGGATCTTCTCTTGGGACTTCATTTGATGACTTTAGATTTATTCTACATACCCCTGTGATATAATTTCATCTAGATAATGCTGGAAAGCATGATGAACTTCAGTCCCGAAAAGATGGATGATTAGGGAAAAATTATGTTTACACCCTTTTTTGTGATTCTTTGCCTATGATCCGGGGTTTTATCATTAGAATTGGTTATTCTCTCATTAGTAGACCCTAGTAGGCATGCTCTCCCCGTGTTTTGGGGCCTAATGCTAGAGGTCGCGGCCTCTCCTGATGTGGGTACGACACCCATGAAAACAGCATCAACATTCTTTGCTTCCGCGACAATACAAGAGGATCCGGCCACAGAGGCAGTCAGCAGGAGCCAGAAAAGGAGAGTGGAGAAGGCAAAGAGGAAATCACGGGCCTACACTCCGTTGACCTTCCCGATTGAAGATATCTTTGAGTTCATCAAAGAGGACAAGCTGCTGAGATGGCCAGAAAAGATGAGAGCTCCACCCCACAAGAGGAACAAAGCTACTTGGTGCAAATTCCATCAAGACCATGTCCATGACACTGAGCAATGCTATGATCTGAAAGATGAAATTAAAAGGCTAATTGGGCAAGGGATGCTGAGGAGGTGCCTCAAAGATGATTAGGGGATGCAACTTCATCTCACATGCCACATGCTCATTTTCCATGCTTATCTCTTATATTCCATCTGTCCCTACTTTACAAAGATAACTTCTGCTTACATTATTTTAAAATAAACTTTATATTATCCTTACAAAGTCATTAGCTGGAGCATACATATATAAATATATGAACTAAATTTTTTTGCCATATCTGATTTCTCTCTTATTCTCATAATTTGTCATCTCACAAAAAGACCTTTTGTCTTAAACAGATTCCAATGGAGGAATCACAAATTATCTAACAAGTTATTATTATTTCGGGATGCACCTATGGAGGGATTGAGATCTTAAGTATCTCACAAGTTCCCCTCACGATGTGCAACTATATCTTATCATATGATGATCATATTCACGAAAGCATCTGAGGATTCAAGGAGCTTTTATTATCCACAGGGGCTTACAATGCCAATTTTCTGCTTTTGGAAGCGTCATTAGCCACGAGGGATTATAATGACCGTTCTTAGCTTTTGGAAGCGTCATTAGCCACGAGGGCTTACAATGCCCATTCTTAGCTTTTGGGATGCGTCATCAAGCTGGGAGGCTCATAATATCTAGCCAGGGATGGCTTTATATATATCAGTAGCTGTGGGTGGCTTTATAACATAACCCAGCCTGAGGAGGCTTGAAAATATCCTATTTATTAGCTGTGGGTGGCTTAATAACATAACCCAGTCTGAGGAGGCTTGAAAATATCCTATATATTAGCTATGGGTGGCTTTATAACATAACCCAGTCTGAGGAGGCTTGAAAATATCCTATATATTAGCTGTGGGTGGCTCAATAACATAACCTAGACTGAGGAGGCTTGAAAATATCCTATATATTAGCTTTGGGTGGCTTAATAACATAACCCAACCTGAGGAGGCTTGAAAATATCCTATATATTAGCTTTGGGTGGCTTAATAACATAACCCAGCCTGAGGAGGCGTGAAAATATCCTATATATTAGCTATGGGTGGCTTATTAACATAACCCAGCCTGAGGAGGTTTGAAAGTATCGTGTGTATGAACGAAGCCTCATGTTCAGATGAGGGGGCCAGAAGTCTACAATCGTTCTGAGTATTTCAGCTGCAAACGGTAAAAGAAACCTTCGCCATTGGAAAATACGGCCTACTTTATATGTTATATTTTGGTTATGGGATGACAACACGTAAGCGGTTCAAGCAACCAAGTGAAAGGAAGGAAACCTGAGGATCCATGTACTTATAGTTTCGCAGCCTATTTCTTGTACTTCTGAAGGTGCCGTAGCACTGTTTATGTGGACGTGGACATTAGCAAATGATCATTATATGAAGAAATCGCATGCTATTCGCGGACGGAAAATATTATATTCATCCAATCAAGAATGCATTTTCAAATATGAGAGCACTTATTTTTAAGAATTCATTAAATCAAGCAAAGTAAAAGAGCAAAGAGTTGCAAGCTATCAAATATGAACAAGGCATAAAATATGGCCGCAGCCTTGATATTAGCAGTTGAGATTACAGAAAAGTAGGCCGCAGCCACAACAATTGTAAAGCAGCGGAAGGGACGCAACCCTTTATTAATGATCAGTTCAGAAATTACGAATACAAGTTCAAGAAGTTGCATCATCATGCTCTTCACCCTCCTTGCCATTCGCGATTATCTCAGTTTCTCCATCCGTGACTGCTGCTTCGACTTCTGCCCTCAGCCTCACTTTTTCTTCTGTCGTGGCCTTAAGCTCAGCAATGCATTCTTGATGCTCTACATCAATGAGTTTCCAAGCAAGGACCGAATCCTTGGTATCATGGAAGTTTTTTATGAATCTTTGTCGAAGCTCCTAGTAACTGCCGAGGTAAGCCGTGTTGTTGATGAGGAAGAAGTCCTTGGATCCTTTGAATGACTCTACGGTGTGGTCTATGGCCAGTTGAAGAGCATCGCCATGATCATCCTCCATCTTTTTTATTGTGGCGATGTGATCTAGGGCTTCTTGAGCGGACTTGGCTTCCATCTTTTCATACTTCTTTTGAAGAAGGGCGAGCTTGCTGCTTGAAATCTCCGCGACACGAGCAGCTTCAACGGTCTGGGCGTGGGAGGTTTTAAAGGAGTCCGCGACCTGTTTGAAATTCTCTTCCACCTCCTCCCTTGCCTTGTTCGTTACTTCTAAGTTCATTTGGGCCGCTTGAAGAGCCGCGGCAGAAGACTATTTCCCAGCTTCAAATGATGTTGTCCGGACAGTCTCAAGGTCCGCGGCGTGAACCCTCTTCTCGGCCTCTTTCAATGTATATAGGGCCACAAACTTCCTCTTCTGGGCAACAATGACGTCCGCGGACTAAAATTAAAAAGTTAGTTGCACTCAATAAAATAATAGGAAAATAAAGCAGCACTGAACTTACCCTCAAAAGGCTATGGAGGCTGCAGTCCTCCAGGTCATCATGGTCTTCTCCCACAAGCCTGTCTAGATCGGCGACGTCCAGGGCCCTTTTCATTCTTCGGGCGGATTTCGCAGTGGTGTCCCATGACGACTCAGGGTCAGGTTGCCTCAATTGTGGCCATGGACGTCCATCAGGACCAGAAGTGTCGCGGCACTGAGGAGGTGCCAGATTTTCATTTACTAAAACAACAGGAGGCAGCAGCGTCAAAGTTATATCTTGAGGGACATCGTCGATCATTAAACCTGTCGCGGCTAGGTTGGCCCCAATGTCATCATCAAATTCAGATGTTGGATGGGCGACAACGCCAGTTTTCTCCACGGCAGGTGTTTCCAAGTTGTTTGACGGAGCCGCGGCAGGTGCCTTGGCTTTGGACCTTTTTCTCTTTCTGCTCCGCGCAGTGTTGTTTAGGACGACTGCGTCCTCATCCATTTCTGCCAATTGCACGGCCAATAATTCCCTGTCAACTTCCTCACCTGAAAAAGAAATAGAAAATATTGGAAACGGAATTTAGGAGTATAAGTTACCACGCAGTAAAGTTATGACGGTTCTGTTGAGGAATGGACTTGTTGGGGAAAAAACCCTGCTTCAAATATGGTCGCTGATGTGATGAGTGTGCTGAACTTTTTATGTTCAGCTGGAACTGTCGCGGCCTTAACGACTCTCTTCTCCTACCGCTTGTTCAAATGCAGACTATCAAGAACTGCAGAAAAGAAAACTTAAGGGTTAGGGGAAGTTAACATACAAAATATGAAGAAAGGATGCGGCAATAGTCTTAATTCCTAATTTGGATGGATACCCCCATTGCCGCGGAATTTTATATGACCTTTCCCTCTCATTCTCCTCGGGGTGAATCTCCCAGCCTTCGTTGGAGATGTAACAATATTTCCCCTTCTAGTTCTTCACATTGGTCGGCCTCCTAGTGTCTAGGGTATCGTCCCTGCCGCGGACAGAGAAGTAGTAGTAACCAGCGAACTTCACTGAGTTCTCCTTTGGACGGTAGAAGTGAAAGAACTCCACGGGAGTTATGTCCCTCTTGAATAGATTCTCATAAAGGACAACTGTAGAAAGAATGGCTCTCCAACCATTGGGATCTAACTGGGCTGGAGCCAATTTCATTGTCTGAAAAAGGCGGTGGATGGTGATAGGAACAGGAAGCCACAGCCCATAAAAAAAGGCATGGAGTGGGAAGAAAACTCCATCATCCAGAACCGTGCAAGGTCTTTGGTTCGCGGCAGGTGCCGAGCACATCAAATTTTTTGGAAATTCGAAGTCCTCAGCCACCTGCTCAACCCAATCTTAAATCATGGCGCTGCGGATATCAAGTGCAGTTAAAGGTCTCTCAGCCCTCCCAGATATACTAGCTGGGTTATCTCTAACTTCCACGGCATCACCTCCTGCACCCAATGGATGATTACTTAAGTTGGCTTCTTTTTCCATCAGTGTGAGTTGAAAATCCTTCACAGACGCAGAGTCCATGGAGTCTGAGTCTAGTATCACACAGTTTGGGCAATCCTTTAGTTTGTAAGGCCCTATTGATCTTAGAGGGGGCACGGAAGTGAGTTCAAGAGGAGAGGTTCCAAAGTGCTTTGTTCAAAATCCTCTCAGAAACTCATCTGGGTCAAAGCTCATATGGCTGCAGTAGTACCTGAAAAGCAGAGTTTGCAGTTAGGCGCTGCAACCAGTATGGTTTGGAAAAGACTTCAAGAAGCCACGGGAAGATTATATATAAATACTGAATATTTATTGGAAATTATTTCCCTAATGTAGTTATTAATGGGACAACTCTATTACTTGAATCTAAGGGATCGTCCTCTGGTCCTACTGGTCGCAGCCACCTCTTAAATCAGCAAGGGAACGTATGTTGCCATTGATATAGGCTCAAATTGGTTTAAGAGATTCTTGGCCAGGAACATTCCTAAAATTGCTAAAAGTCGATTCAAGAGATTCTAGTAGCAATTACAGTTAATTAATATGGATGTGTATTTGGTTCATGAAAGTTTCAAGGTTGTTTAAAATATAAGGGTGGGGATCCAGAGCCTTAAAAGACCCCACCGCCATGGCAGAATACGTGGATATGCATCAAAGTTCCGTGGAAGATAAATCCCAGAATTTAAGGGACCGCATCCATCGGGCACGGTATGACGCAGATAAGGGCCAGAACAGTTCAGGGGAATGGATTATTGAAATTCTATCATGTCGCGGCCTCTCCCTTAAATAGTTAAGTATCTATTGTTTAGTTGTTTCTAATATTCAATACCCAGAATATGAAGAACTTGTATCAAGAACTTCTAGAACATCATGAACAGCAAAAAAGAACCCTTCAACAAAGGCCTTTACCATGGGATTCAGCATACGACGATTGATTCAAACAATAATTACAATTACTTTATCGTACGTGTGTTTGATTCTAGGGTGATGACAGTTCAATTGAAACCCTAAAATCCTACCAAGCAATGAAGAAGGTTATGTGTTTGATTATTGAAGAAGTATAAGCTACTAAGTTGATTAAAAATGATGATTGATAAAAAAAGTTACCTGGAAATGAAGAAGTCAGTGATGCACAGCCTTACACCAGCTTGGAACCTCTACACACAGCCTCGAAAGGTCGCCGAAAAATGAATGAAATTGATCATGCAGAGGTTCGCTCTCGATTTTCTCTCAAAGTTTTGGAAATGTAATGAAGTCCATGACTAGAAATAATTTATATAATAGAGGGTGGAAGACGAATCGTCGCTTTGGAAGAACCGTGGAACCTAATCAGACTGATCTAAGCCGCAGCCCCAATTGAATTCTCTTGGCACCACGACTTGGGGGCTTATTGATAGTGAAAATATAGCGCCCTTCCTCGGATAGTCTTCTACAATGCAAATGCTAAGATGCCACAACCTAATAGAATACAGGGCGCGACCCTACAGAAATACAGGGCGCGACCCTTCTCATCAGAGGGCGCGGGCCCCATCGAAATGCCAGGGAGATAGCTAGCACAGGGTGAGGCCCTGTCAATTATAGGGCGCGGCACAGTAATTGTTCACCAAGAAGAAACCGTGACACTACTTAGTTCAGGGCGCGACAGCTTTGTCGCCAGGGCCAGGATACAGCTGCGTGCCTTGCAGGCAGCATCCCCCTCATTCATAATTACTCCAAACTTGATATATGTCACGTGCTCAGGGCATGTGACACGGCTCCCATACCACCTATATAAATAGAGGACCTCAATTCGAAGAGTGGGATCGATTCCACACGTTCGGGGCAGATTTTACAATACAGATTCTCTCTACACAACCTCAACATACGACTTGGAGGCCACACATCTACATAATAGCCACCTCTCCGGCACACCGGAATCTTCAATACTGTCATGTAATCTCCTTTATTCTCATACTTGTACGCCTCTTTAGGAACGATTACATTTTACAATGCAACGCATATAATGAGAACGGAGCAACAAAGTGGATGTAGGCCTATTTTAGAGGCTGAACCACTCTATATCGTGTGTCCTCTCTATTTACTCGCTTTACTTGTTTATTACGCACTTTACTCTTGACTTGCGGTATGAGAACGTCTTATGGATGATTTATCATATCATCAATAGCCCCTTTATATTATGTATTCAACCTTAGTTTGAGGTGTGTTCTTGGGGTTGTTTTGAGTTGGAGCTTGGGAGATGATTTTGATAGAGTAATCCGATTTCTATGGGCAGATTTATGTTGGATTCTTTTTTATGTTTTAATTTATGTGGTTTTACACAATATGCTCATTAATCTCGCGAGTGTTATTCCATTTGAATTTATGTGATTATTGAACTCATTTTTGAATTATTAAATTCATTGAAATCTGAAAAAATAATCATTGGAATTATTTTGATTCATGTGGTATTATTCATGTTGTTGTTGAGAACATTGTCATGATATTTTAATATGGCACGGATGTTGGGCACCCGCCAAAATTCCTGCTTCCTAGGGCTATGTCTTGATAAAGTATATGCGAGTGGGGTGAGGCTTGGTGACCCGATTAATGTGTTGTTGAGAAATTAATATTGATAAAATGCTATTGATATTTTCTTTTTGATTTGAATATTCGTACTTGTGTTGTTACGCTTTATTCATCGCTAACATATATTTGTTGAGCATTTTTCCTGTCGTATTGTGTATTTCTCCATATTTTCTTTTAGTTGGCAGGTTAGCGTGGATCTGAGTGCTATGGACCAAATATGATGATTTAAGCGTGGTTATTTTTGGCAAGAATATTGGAGAATACTAGATGAGAAAATTTGTATTTATTTTGATGTATAGAGCATTGGCGATTTATATTCTTTCGAGATAGATAGTTGTATTATTTCGAGAGACTTTTGGTTGTATTTAATTTGACGAAATTGAGATTAGTGGTTTCTCTTATATTGTGGGATTTTTAGATGCTCTATACCTTATTGTTTGTGGATTTGGATTTATTTTATCGACAGTGGTGCTCCGCTCAGCTGTACCCGGGTGGGTTGGGTGTTACATTGCATTACTCCCATGCAAGGTGTTCGTCCCTCTTACGGGACCGTTTTGTGACTATTTTATGCTTTCACCCTTTGATAGCATGCTTTTTAAGCCCAAGTCAAACAACTTGAAAATTTTCACTGTGTTCTCAAGCTCAAGGTCCCGTGACTATGCGTTCGATTTTTGTGGGTTATATTGATTCCATGCGGTGTGTTCGTGCCTCTTATGGGAAAATTTTGTGGCTGCTTTTCATTTTCACCCTTTAGTAGCATGTTTTAAGTCTAACAGTTTGTAAATTTTTGTCGTGATCTCAAACTGACAGTCCTGTGACTAGGCGATCATTTTCTACGGGTTACATTGGTCCCGTGCAAGGTATTTCTGCGTCTTACGAGGCTATTTTGTGACTACGCAATCAGATCCAGTGGGTTACATTGGTCTTGTGCAAGGTGTTCGTGCCTCTTACGAGGCCTTTTTATCGTTATTTTATGTTTTCACCCTTTGACGACCTGCTTTTAAGCCTAATATTTATAGTTTATAAATTTTCAACGTGTTCTCAAATCGGGAGTCCTGTGACTACGCGGTTGGTTCCTACTGGTTACATTGGTCCCATGCGAGGTGTTTGTGCCTCTAATGGGGCCATTTTGTGGCTATTTTTTTTCCAGCCTTTAGCCATATTTTTTAAGCCTCAGTTTAACAGTTTGCAAATTTTTATTATGTTCTGAAATCGAGAGTCCTCTGACTATGCGATTGGCTCTTGGGGGTATTCGTGCGTCTTACGGCCGTTTTGTGACTACTTTACATTTTCACCTTTTGACGACTCATTTTTAATCTAACAATTTTTGAATTTTAATCATGCTCTCAACCCGTGACCTGGCGATTGATTCCTGTGGGTTAGATTGGTCCCATGCGAGGTGTTCGTGACTGTTACAGGGCCATTTTGTAGTTGTTTTACGTTTTCACTCTTTGAAAACATGTTTTTAAGCCTAAGTATAACAATTTGTAAAATTTCATTGTGTTCTCAAACTGTGAGTCTTGTGAGTACGCGGTCAGTTCCTACTAGTAACATTGGTCCCGTGCGGTGTGTTCTTAACTCTTACATGCCCATTTTGTGGCCTTTTAATGTTTTCACCCTTTGACGACACATTTTTAAGCCTAAAAGTCTAACATTTTATAAATGTTCATTGTGTTCTCAAATCGGGAGTCCCGTGACTATGTGGTATATTCCCGCGTGTTACATTGGTCTCGAGCGAGGTGTTTGTTCCTCGTACGGGGCCATTTTTTGGTTGTTTTACGTTTTCATCCTTTGACGACATGTGTTTAAGCCCAAGTCTAATAATATGCAAATTTTTGTCCTGTTCTCAAAACGGGAGTCCTCTGACTACGCGCTCGGCTCCTGCGAGTTATAATTGTGCTGTGCAAGGTGTGTGTGCCTCTTACGGGGCCGTTGTATGACTGTTTTATGTTTTCAGCATTTGACGATAAAGTTTTAACTCGGAGTACAACAATTTGCAAATTATTATTGTGTTCTCAAACCGGGAGTTCTGTGACTACGTGGTCGGTTCCTGCAAGTTACATTGGTCTCGTGCGGGTGTTCGTGCCTCTTATGGGGCCGTTTTATGACTATTTTGACGTTTTCACACTTTAATGACATATTTTAAGTCTAACAGTTTACAAATTTTCATCGTGCTCTTAAATTGAAAGTCCCGTACCTAGGTGGTCGGTTCCTGTGGGTTACATTAATCCCGTATGAGGTGTCCGTGCCACTTGTGGGCCTTTTGTGGCTTTTTTACATTTTCACCCTTTGATGACATGTTTCAAAGCCTTAGTCTAACAGTTGGCAAATTTTCGTGATGTTCTCAAACTGTGAGTCACAGATGTGTGACTACGCGGCCGGTTCTTGGTAGTTACATTGATCCCTTGTGGGGTGTTCATGCCTCGTACCTGGCCATTTTATGCTTTCACCCTCTAATGGCATATTTTTAAGCCTAAAAGTTTAACAGTTTGCAAATTTACACTGTTCCCATGCAAGGTGTTCGTGCCTCTTACGGGGCCATTTTGTGACAGCTTTACGTTTTCACCATTTGACGGCATGCTTTTATGGCTAAAAGTATAATAACTTGCAATTGTTTTCATGTTCTTAAACCAGGGGTCCTGTGACTAAGAGGTCAGTTTCGGTGGGTTACATTCGTCCCGTGCGAGGTGTTTTTGCTTCTTCCGGGGCTATCTCATGGTTTTTTTTACACTTTTAACCTTTGACGACATGTTTATAAGCCTAAGTGTAACAAATCGTAAATTTTCACCGCATTCTCAAATCGAGAGTCAAGTGACTACACGATCGGTTATTGTGGGATACATTAGTCTCGTGCGAGATGTTCATACCTCATATGGTCCTTTTTGTGGCTATTTTACCTTTTCACCCTTTGGCGGTATGTTTTTAAGACTAAGTCTAACAGTTTATAATTTTCATCGTGTTCTCAAGCCGGTAGTTTTGTGACTACATGGTCGGTTCCTGTGGGTTTCATGGTCCCGAGCAAGGTGTCCGTCCCTCTTACGGGGTCGTTTAGTGATTGTTTTACATTTTCATCATTTTGCGGTATGCTTTCAAAGCTAAAAGTCTAATAGTTCTCCAATTTTCTTTCTGATCTCGAATCGGCAGTCCTATGACTAAGTAGTCCGTTCTTGAGGGTTATATTGGCTCGGTGCAAGGTGTTTTTTCCTCTTATGAGGCTGCTTTATGGTTGTTTTACGTTTTCAACCTTCGATGACATGTTTTTAAGCCTATGCCTAACGATTTACAATTTTGTATTGTCTTTTCAAATCAGGAGTGTCGTGGCTATGCGGTTGGTTCCTATGGGTTACGTTCGCATCGTATCAGGTGTTCGTACCTCTTACGAGGACATTTGTTGATTATTTTATGTTTTCACCCATTGACGACATGTTTTTATGCAAAAGTCTAACAGTTTACAAATTTTCATCATGTTCTCAAATTGGAAGCTTAGTGACTACACGGTCAGTTCCTAGGGGTTACGTTGGTCCTGTACGGGTGTTTGTGCCTCTTACGAGGCCGTTTTGTGCATGTTTTACATTTTCACCCTTTGAAGGCATGTTTTTAAGCCGAAGTCTAACATTTTACACATTTTCATCGTGTTTTAGAAACGGGAGTCTCATGACTATGTGGTTTGTTCTTGTGGTTACATTGGTTCCATACGAGGTGTTCGTGCCTCTTATGGTGCCGTTTTATGACTATTTTACATTTTCACCATTTAACGACATGTTTTTAAATCTAACAGTTTGCAAATTTTCATAATGGCCTCAAATCGACAGTCTCGTGACTTGGTGGTCATTTTCTGCAGGTTATTTTAGTCTCGTACGAGGTTTTCGTGCCACTTACAGGGCCCTTTTATGGTTCTTTTACATTTTCACCCTTTGACGGCATGTTTCCAAGCCTTAGTTACATTGATCCCTTGTGGGGTGTTCGTACCTCTTACCTGGTCATTTTATGTTATAACCCTTTGATGGCATGTTTTTAAGCCTAAAAGTCTAACAGTTTCCACATTTACACTAGTCCCGTGAGAGGTGTTCATGCCTCTTTCGAGGCCGTTTTGTGACAGTTTCACATTTTCACCATTTGACGACATGCTTTTAAGGCTAAAAGTATAATAGCTTGCAAAAAAATTTCATGTTCTCAAATCGGGAGTCGTGTGACTAAGTGATCGATTATAGTGGGTTACATTGGTCCAGTGCGAGGTGTTCTTGCCTCTTACGGGGCTGTCTCGTGGTTGTTTTAAATTTTTAACCTTTTATTGCATATTTATAGGCCTAAGTGCAATAGATCATAAATTTTCAGTGCGTTCTCAAATAGGAAGTCTGGTGACTACGCGATCGATTCTTGTGGGATACAATTGTGGCCATCCCCGATCCTGATCCTCACTGCTAGGGGGGCAACGTGAGAGTGAGGATCCTTAGGTCCCGTGCATCTCTCTCAGGAGCACTTCAGCCGACGTCATTTGAGGTGAGTTGTTAAATGTAGAGAGATTAGAGTCGCTAGTCTATTTCACTCAAAACAGACAAAAGAAAAGGGGAAGCCATCCCGAAGGACATCATCCAAAGACATACTGGTGCATACGAAACCAAAATGATTCGAAAAGGGTCCGGAGGCTAAGTTACGAAATGGGAAGGTGTTAAGCACCCATTCCGCCCTTTCAGCCTCTCACGGATTTTTGTGATTTTTGTCTTATTTTCCCCGTGATGTGTGTGCATGCGTATATATAGTGGATATAGGAATCATCGACTTATACCATGGAAGAGGTAAATCGAGTCATCCCTAGGAAGGTTTAAAAATAATATTAGAAAATAGGATTTACGCGATTATCCCTACGGTGATCATTATGACAGAATGATAACGTATGTAGAATAATATGCTACTAAAAACAAATATATATATATATATATATATATATATATATATATATATATATATATATATATATATCATATATAAGATAATGGAGGATAGAGAAGATAGAAAATGAGAGAAAAAAGTAAAAATAGGACTCGAGTCTCGAGTTTTACCCCGAGACGCCTACGTAGCCTATAGAGGGATCAAAGTCCACGTAGTTTGCATGCAAAATGAGGGGTGGGGTTTATCTCATAAATCCAACCGGGGGATTCTCTTATTTGTGTGTATGTGTGTGTGTAGAAAAAAGTATTTTAGTTGTGAGATAAGTGTGAGAATTCCCATTTGGAATTTATGAGCAAACCCCCTTTTTCTTGTTTTTTGGGTTTTTATTTATATGAAAATAAGAGATGTGAAATAATACTAAGTAAAAAGTATATTAGGATGTATGAGATTAAATAACAAAAGTGCTAAGTAATAAAGCAAGTTGTTACGAATTTATGAGAATTTAAGGAGAGAGTTAAGAAAATTGGACCTTCTTGAAGATCTTGAGCTTGATCTTGAAAGTTGTAGAGCAGACCTTAGACTTGGATGATGATGGAGGATAGTGAATTCACCAAGTTTGGTGAAAAGGATGATGAAAAGTGAAGGTTGGAAAAGGATTTGGGTGTGGAAACCATGTTGTCTTCGAGAGAGGTTTTCTGGATTTGTTGAGAGTGATTTTGTATCAGATCTGGGCTCCCCTTGCAAGTGAGGTCAGGCCTCCTTTTTATAAGCCCGGGGCATTATCGATCAGTATAGACCTATTCCTGCCATTCGGCAGGTGCGTTTAGGCACACTGCCGATAGGCAGGGTCTGGGACCTGTCGTTTGGTAGTGTCTTTCACGCCTTTTAAAAAAATTGGCCATAAAACGCAAATCGTTGATCAGAATTTTGCACAGAGTAGACCGCTAGAAAGGTAATTCAGAGACCTTCGAAAGTCCTTAGGACTGCTCTCGGGTCCGGGAGTTGACTTTGGGTCAAATATGGCTCGTAAGCATTCGTCAGCCCATTGGACGGGGAATCATCGGACTCAAATGGATCATTCGTCCTCATGGTAAGTCCGAATCGCCCACGAGGTGGACCATTGGAAATTTTAGGAGATGTACTTCAACATTCCAAAGTGTTTGATTAGGTTCGAGGAGTTTACTTTAGTCAACCGGGTCCTAGAAACATTCGATGACCTCGCGGAGTAAAACGGATCATTCGTCAGTACTGTAAGTCAAAATCGTGCACGAAGTTAACCGTTGGAAAGGGGTTTCAGTGACCTTGGAAGATTCATTCTGTCTTGGTAAAGCTGAAGAGTTGGCCTTGGTAAAATAGATTCTGGGAGCACCTGGTGGCCTCATGATTGAGTTTCGGGGGAAATGGGTCATTCGTCCGCATGGTAAGTCGAAATCATGCACGGGATGGACCATTGAAAAGGGGTTTCATTGCCCTTGGAAGATTCATTCAGTCTCAGTCGACTTAAAGACTTTGAATTTTGGTCAAACGGAGCCTGGGAGTGCCCGATGGGCTCTAGGTCAGTACTCGGGGTATGACCTGGGTTTGTAGGGATGAAGGGAGGTGCTAGGGACCTAAGGAGAGTGTATGGGGTAACATAATGGGGTGTCTACTGAGACCCTCGACGGGTGAGTTTGGAACAAATGATAGCCATCGAATAGACACCGCATGATGCTTTGAAGGAGGATGACCAAGCCAGAGGGTCGAGGCCGATTATGAGGACTTAAAGGAGTGAGGACGACCAATTCAGAGGGTTAAGGTCGATTATGAGGACCTAAGGGAGCAAAGACGACCAATTCAGAGGGTCGAGGCCAATTCTGAGGACCTAAGGGAGCGAAAATGCCAATTTAGAGGGCTGAGGCCGATTCTGCGAGCCTAAGGAGTGTGCTGGGGATAACTAATTATGTGGGTAGAAGCCAATTCTGCATTCTTAAAGATGAGAGTGACCGATTCTGCGGGTTAAAGCCAATTCTGAGGGCTTAAAGATGAGAGTGACCGATTCTGCGGGTTGAAGCCAATTCTCCGGGCTTGAAGATGAGGGTGACCAATTATGCGGGTCGATGCCAATTCTCAGGGCTTGAAGATGAGGGTGATCGATTCTGCAGGTCGAAGCCAATTCTGTGGGCTTGAAGACGAGGGTGACCAATTCTTCAAGTCGAAGCCAATTCTAAGGGCTTAAGTGGAGAAGATCAATTATATGGGTCGAAGACAATTCTGAGGGCTTAAGTGGAGATGACCAATTATGCAGGTCGAAGCCAATTCTGAGGGCTTAAGTTGAGATGATCAATTTTGCGGGTCGAAGGCAATTCTGAGGGCTTAAGTGGGGATTACCAGTTCTGTGGGTCAAAGCTAATTCTGAGGGCTTAAGTGGAGATGACCAATTTGTGGGTCGAAGCCAATTCTGAGGGCTTAAGTGGAGATGACCAATCCTACGGGTCGAAGCCAATTCTGCGGGCTTATGTAGAGGTGACCAATTCTGCGGGCTTAAGTGGAGATGACCAATTCTGCGGGTCGAAGCCAATTCCGAGGGCTTAGGTGGAGATGACCACTTCTGCGGGTCGAAGCCAATTCTGAGGGCTTAAGTTGAGATGACCAATTCTGCAGGTCGAAGTCAATTCTGAGGGCTTAAGTGGAGATGACCAATTCTGCGAGTTGAAGCCAATTCTGAGGGCTTAAGTGGAGATGAACAATTCTGCGAGTCGAAGCCAATTCTGCGGGCTTATGTAGAGGTGACCAATTCTGGGGGTCGAAGCCAATTCTGCGGGCTTAAGTTGAGATGACCATTTCTGTGGGTCGAAGCCAATTCTGAGGGCTTAGGTTGAGATGACAAATTCTGCGGGTCGAAGCCAATTCTGAGGGCTTAAGTGGAGATGACCAATTCTTCGGGTCAAAGACAATTATGTGGGCTTATGTAGAGGTGACCAATTCTGCGGGTCGAAGGCAATTCTGAGGGCTTATGTTGAGACAATCAATTCTGCGGGTCAAAGCCAATTATGTTGGCTTATGTAGAGGTGACCAATTCCGCGGGTCGAAGTAAATCCTAAGGGCTTAAGTTGAGACGACCAATTTTGCAGGTCTAAGCCAATTCTGAGGGCTTAAGTGAAGATTACCATTTTTGCGGGTCGAAACCAATTCTACAGGCTTAATTGGAGATGACCAATTCTGGGGGTCGAAGCCAATTCTAAGGTCTTAAGTGGATATGACCAATTCTGCGGGTCGAAGCCAATTTTGAGGGCTTAAGTTCAGATGACGATCCAAGACCAAGGTCAATTCTAACCTAATAGAGGTCACGACCGAGGATCGAGGTCAATTCTGACCTACGAGAGTAGACGGCCGAGGACTGAGGTCAATTCTGACCTAACTAGGGTGACGATCCAAAACCGAGGTCAATTTTGACATAAGAGAGGTGACGACCAAGGACCGAGGTCAATTTTGACCTAACAAAGGTGATGATCCAAGACGGAGGTCAATTCTGACCTACATTCTCTTTGGGGACAATCAGGGATTCTTTTGGGGGTAAAGATTAGAATTTGGATTCCTTTGGGGAATAATAAATGAGCTGGGAAAAAGCAGAGTGTCCTTTGGAGATTTGAAAATGACTTTCTGGAGTTCCGCCAAGGAAATTACCTTATGACGTTGTTTTGAGCCAGGGAGCTGATTGCCGAGGAAGTGTTTGTTATCTTAGGGATTTCGCGGAGGAAAGGCAAGTTTGATGCCGCAAACTTCACTAGGGAAGTGATTAGGTGGTCCAGGTATTGGACGTATTGCTCGAGGAGGTTTGAGACCTTTAGAGATCCTCTAGGGACTTCGCTGGGAGGAATTTTACTTGGTTTTTGAGAGTTTCGTTGGGGAAATGGGGGTTTCGCTTGAGGGAGTGCGAAATTTTCTTGGTGAAAGTGTTCTAAATCCTTTCTGATATTTTTAGGAATTTTTTGAGGATTTTTTAGGACTTTCTAGTATTTTCTGGGCATTTTTGTACGAAATTTCAAGGGTGTGCCGATCGGCATGGTGCAGGGGGTGCCATTCGGCAGTGGCACGGACTTTTGGGCTGCCTCGGGAAGGCAAGGAGACAGTGTCGATCTATGGGTGGGGGGTCAATGTCGATCGGCATGACGCTTAGCATCCTATATAAAGAGGGAGAATTCCCTTCATTTTTCACAGCTTTTTGCTTTCTTTCTCTCTGCGATTTTCCTCTGCAAATCGTTCTAGCATTCCGATCTCTAAGAAATGGCCGCCTTTGTGAGCACTGTAGCGCATAGGGAATGGTTGACTGTTGATGACTGGGCGAATGTGGAGTGGAGGCCAGGGCGCCTCTTGCTTTGGGGAGTGAGAATTCCTTTGATGCATTCAAGCCGGTTGCGGATGGGCAAACTTTGCTACGGGTGCCATTGCGTCATCGGTCTTCTAAGGTGGTGAGCCCTAGCAGTTATGTAAGTAACCTGACTTTTGGCATTCCTTTCTCTTTTTTTGATGATTTTTCCTTTCTTGAATTTTGACAAGGTTTCTCCTTTTGTCAGTCTGATATCTCTTTAAAGAACATGCGTGCCCGTGGGACGACGGAGCTTAAGAATGTCTGGGAGCATCTTCCACCTGTGGTGCATTGGGTGGTATCATCAGCGGGTTTTGGGAGGTTGGCATCTGCACTGGATGAGACGCCTCGGTCGACAGCGGTCCTATGCACTTTGGGGGAGAGATAGTGGGATACTACCCACACCTTCCATTTTGGTTTCGGGGAGATGACCGTGACTCCCATAGATGTGAAGCCACTGCTGGGGTTGGATTGCGATGGGGAGCAGATAGAGGTGGATATCTCTTTACGGGTGAGGCCAGAGACGGTGAGTGAGATGCTCGGTGATGTAGGGAGGATAGTCTCTGGGGATTCCATCTGGCTATCCTTACTGAAGGGTGTCTTGTTGAGTAGAGTGGTTGATGTGGAGGATGAGCTGCAGGTGAGGCAGATGGCTCAGTTGTTCATCTTTTTGGTGCTGGGAGGCTTTATGGTGTCATCGAGCGGTGATGTCGTCCACTTGTTGTTCTTTCCGTACTTGAGTATGTTTTCAAACATCCCTCTCTATGATTGGGGGAACCTAACTTTGGCGACCCTCTATTTTTCTTTGGATGCATTCAGCCGGTGTTACCGGCAAACTTTTACTGGAGCTACGTATCTCCTCGAGGTATCCTTTGATTTTGCGCATTTTCCTTTCATGCATTCACATTTTCCTTATGCGTCTCTTTTTTTATTATCAATTCTTGTCTTTGGCAGACGTGGTTCCATGAGGTGATTGGTTGCAATACCCAGTTGATCGCTCCAAAGGACGAGACTGTTGGGGACTTCTACCGATTGTATCGATGGCGGAAGGCCAATCAGAAGTGGAAGAGATCTCTTTCTATGGAGGCCGTGCGTCAGGTCTTGAATGGCCTGGCTAGTGGTAGGGTAAGACTCTTTCCTTTTTTTTCTTAGTTTTGGCATGTTCTGATTATGTATTGGGTTATGCTTACTCGGGGATTTTAGGTGGCCTTTTACCCTTGGGGGACAGCTATTCAGGATACGGGGGTGACCGGGGTGAACGCGCATATGTGGCGCTTACTAGCGCATGAGTTTGGCCATTCTTGGTATCTTAGGGAGCGGGTGGTTCGACATATTACTGAGGTGGAGGTGGTGGTGCCACCTGTGCAGCCTCCTATGTCTATGAGGTGGGAGCGGGTGATATCGGAGGATACGAGGGTCGCGGCGATGATCGGCGAGTCCTACCTGTTGTACACTAATACGGATACGCCGTATGATTATATAGACTTTGTGACCAGATGGTTGATGGCGCCCAACATATATGGTGTCTTGCCTTTCCCTCCTGCGGGTTCGAGTCGGGCGGTGGGATCCTCCCACAATGGCGGTGGTCCGGCGATGGCGGTGGCGACGGCTTCAGAGATTCCTTTCGTGCGATTGCACACTCCTTCGTACAACATTCGACGAGCTTATGGAGGGATGGTGCCTATGTTACATCGTCCTCATGCGATGGATCTAGAGGAGTTAGGTTTGACAGAGGAGGTTCTTCGTCCTGCGGTATACCTTCTTTCTCTTTTTGGTTCTTTTTTTCTTTTGATTCCTCTTTGATACTAATTTTTTCCTTTTCTCTGCAGCAAGTTCGGGTGTCAACCACTTAGTTGAGGGACATTAGAGACTGGATATCTTCAGCGATTGCCCATATTCAGGATGCAGTCCTGATTCCTTCTTGCTTGGTGTCGTCTGCTTCATCCCGGGAGGACTCTGGCTCGGGTAGCGGTGGTGCGTCGTCTTGCCGCAGGGGAAAGAGAGCGCGTCGCAGGGGTGGAAGCTCTTAGAAAGAGGGGTGAAGGGTAGATAAGAGAGAGGGGATGTGGGTTCGGGTTGTGTCCCATTTTTTTTTCTTTTCTTTTATTTCCTGCAAAATTTGATGTAACACAGAAGAATATATATATATATATATATATATATATATGCAATGTAATGGAGTTTTTTTATTTTATTATCTTTGTTAATGGTGAATGAGTGAATGTATGCACATGCGCTTTTTACTTTGCTGTTGAGACCGTAAAAAGAGATGTTTTTGGGATTTTGAAAGAAATTTTTATTAATATGAAAAGTGGATTTTTGAAATTCTATTGAGAATATCAATTTATTTTTATTGGGTTTTTCTGATTTTGACAAAAGAGGAAAAAGGAATATTTCCAAAAATAGGGTGTTGCCGATCGGCAAGACCCTTGCCCTGCCTATCGGCAGTCAAGTCCAGTCTCATCAATTCAAAGCTTCGATTAGTGCCCTCTTCAGCCTTTGGTACTTTTGTGGGGCAGGATTCCCTCCGATTTCTGCAGGGATTTTGCCTCTTGTGAGGGTTCTCACGTATAAAAAGGGGTAGGGGTGGAGTGTTTCCATCACACCTTCACATTCTTACTTACTTGCCTACTCTTAGTCTTGCAAGATGGATCTCCCTGGTAGCATTGAGTTTGCAAACTACCTTGAAGCCTTGGAAGCGACGTGCTCTTATAATGTTGACTACGATGCTTTTAACATGCATCGAGTCTCTTTATGGCGCAATCGGTCCATTGACTGGAACATGTTGATGGCAGCGGTATAATTTTGGTACCCCGAAGACCATGTATTCCGCTTTGGGTTGGATGAAGTTTGTCCTACCTACGAGGAATTTTCTTCCATGGTGGGGATAAATTCTAGTGTTGTTGCGGCTTTACCTAAATTTTCCCGTTCTCCCAGGGATTTACTGGCTGGGCTTCTTCGTATTTCACCTTCGACAGCTAGATCACTGGTTGCTAGAGGAATGATTTCCCTCCCGACGGTGTTACAATCCGTGCATTTTCAGGAAGCTAGTGATGCTGGGTACGCCAGAGTTGTTGTTCTGGGCTTAGTATCAAAATTATTGCTGGTGACTGGGGAACTACTAGTGGATCCTCAACATGCATCCATTACTTCATGAATGTCATACTGTCGTAATCTTGCGGCGGTGATACTGGCGGAGACCCTGAATGGTCTAGATGCCTGGCGACAAGGTCATTCTAACTTCCTGCGGGGTAGCCCCATGATGCTATTCATGTGGTTGTTTAAAAGACTCCGCCTGGTGACTCTACCAGAATATCTTTTATCGGCTGCACCCAACTTTTTTTTGCATCACTTTTTTTATGTTGGCCTGGATATTGAGAGTTGGGAGAATTGTCTTGTGGAGAATGGGGATCGAAATATGTACTGGTCAGTGCCTTGGTGGGGACAGTTGTTGCCTGTTCCGGAGCTAGGAGAATACCCGTATGTGCGGTTGGTCGGCCTCAGATAGACCACTTTTTATTTCCCTTGGCAGCTTCTGCGCCAATTTGGCTGGGCATAGGTCGGGCCACCTCGGACACTAAATTTCTTTCCGGTAGAGGATTTGACTGAGCGTTTGCGCATGCGACTTGGCTCTCTGTGGGAGAATCGGCGTCCGTCGACCCGTCCCTCTCATCTGTTGGGAGAGTTTGGCATATCCTTGGGATTATATGAAGTGGTTGTGGAGGAGAGTAGTTAGCAAGATGTTGGAAGTGGAGACTGGACAGAAGTGGTTTGTTTCTTTTGCCACCATGGAAGGAGGTGTTGTGGTTTTTTCGAAGCTGGTTCGAGTCTATCGGTCCATGGAGTGTTTGCAATACTCTAATCAGGCAGGGGAAACTTGGGGACCCCAGGATGTAGATGATGATGACGGAGTAGGCTCCTCTGGTAGTTGTGGATAGGACTGCTGGAGAGTTTATTGTGGGGAATAAAAGTGGGGATTTTATTATGTCTTTTTAGGAAGGTAGGGGGAAGGGAGTTATCCGTTCCTTTTCTTATGTAATGTATACCATAATTTCTTATTAAGGAAATAAACAATTTTCTGATAATTCAACTGTGCCTTTGATGAGTTTTGTGTTGATTGAATTAGCTATACTGATTGCTAAGGCATACATAATCCGTTTGTTCAAATATATGTTAGAATTGACTGTCGTTCTCGAAGGTCAGAAAAGAATAGTATTTTGTGAAAAAGAACGGGTCGTGCTCATGTAAGGGGTATGAGCTGCCAACGTACCTCTGGGGTTTTTAAAAAGTTTTAATTTGTTTGAAAATGATTTTTGCAGAGGATCAGGCCCACATAGTTCTAGGTAAGGGGGAAATGAAAAGTTTTTTTTTAATAAAAGGGGGATGAGAAGGCTCGTAGTGCGTCGAGATTTCAGAATAGGGGTAGAACTTTTTGAGAAGGTCCAGGTTGACTAGACGGGCCATCTCTTCCCCAAATAAGTGGGTGAGCAGGGCGGCACCGCCGGACAAGATCTTCTTAACAATGTATGGGCCTCTCCAATTGGGCCTGAATTTCCCTCTAGGGTCCCAGATGGGTTCTATGATTTCTTTGAGGGCTAGGTACCCTTCTCAGACACCGCGGTCCTTGACCTTCTTGTTGAATAAATGCGCTATTCGGCGATGGTACCCTTGTATGTGGTATAATGCTTTTCGTCTCCTTTCATCTAGGAGGGTCAGCTTGTCAAGACGGCTTTGGCACCAGTCTTATTTGCTTACCTCATTTTCAAGCATAATGCATAACGAGGGTACTTCCAGCTCCACATGTAGGACTGCTTCCATACTGTCAACTAGAGAGTAAGGGGTAGCCCCAGTTGAGGTTCAAATTGAGGTTTGGTAGCCTCGAAGGGCGTACGGGATCTGATCGACCCAATCCCGACAGCTTTCAGTCATCTTGCTGATGATGGATGTGAGGCTCTTATTGTCGGCTTCAACTACACCGTTGGTCTGAGGTCGGTAGGGAGAAGATTTGTGTCTCTGAATCCCATACTCGTTGACCACTTCTGTAACTTCTGCCTCAAAATGTAATCCATTATTTGATACTAATTCGTGCGAGACTCCATACTAACAGATGATGTTTTTATTGATGAATTTGTCCACTTTCTTAGCATTCAATACTGTGTATGACTCAGCTTCAACCCATTTGGTGAAGTAATCAATGGAAACTAGGATGAACTCATGCCCTTTGGAAGCCTTCGTTGTAACCTTCCCTATAATGTCGATGCCCCAAGTGGAGAATGTCTAGGAAGAGGTCATGTTGTATAATTCACGCGGAGGCAAATGCTAAAGGTTGGAAAATATTTGGCATTTGAGGCATCTCCGGACATAGGTGGTGCAATCCTGGGTCATAGTGGTCCAGTAGTAGCCTTGTCGGATTATCTTCTTGGCAAGCATGTGACCATTCATGTGGGTCCGCATTCCCCACTGTGTATTTTCTGCATTATCTTTTCAATGTCATCCCCTGCGATGCAGTGCATATGAGTTCTGTCAAAGTTTCATTTGAGCAGTGCTTTGTGACAGATGATGTACTGGGCATCCAGTCTTCAAAGGGTTGCTCGATCTTTCTTGTTGGAACCCTCGGGATACCTACCGTGTTTGAGGAGGTGCCATATATCATAGTACCAATAGTTGGCTAGCTCGGGTTCTTCTGCAGGGACTAGCTCAATGTGGTAGCAGTGGGTTGGTTTGTCTTACTTTTGAACAAGGAAGGGGGTCATTATTATTTCTTCGGGCATGTCGACCATGGAGGCCAAGGTAGCAAGGGCGTCGGCTAGGTTATTCTTTTCTCAAGGTGGGTAATGGAAGGTGATATCTTGGAATTGGGAGTCTAGTTCTTCTAAGTGGGCATGGAAGGGTTGGAGTTTCCTGAGTAGGTATTTAATGGGGTCCATTGGGATACAAGTTTGATGGGGAAGGCGAGCATGTAGTGATGCAACTTTTGGGTGACCCAGACAAGTGCAATACATGCCTTTTCCAAAGCAGTGTAGTTGACCTCATACCTGGACAATTTGTGACTGGCATAATAGATGGCTCTTTCTTTATGGGAATCTTCAAGGTATTGGGCTAGCAAATCCCCAGCCGCAGTGTCGGTTATTGTTAGGTATAGGAGCAAGGGGAGACCAAGTTGTGGTGGCATGAGTACCGGGGGTTGGATCAGATATTCTTAGATTCGGTCAAAAGCTTCTTGGCATGCCTCGTTTCAAACCTTAATTGAATCCTTTCAGAGGAGTTTGAAGATAGGCTCGCAGATGGAGGTTAACTGGCGGATGAACTGACTGATGTATTGTAATTTCCTAATGAAACCTTGAACTTCTTTCTCTATTCGGGGAGGTGGCATCTCGAGTATGGCTTTCATCTTAGCAGGATCTTCTTCTATCCCCTTCTCACAGACCATGAATACCAAGAGTTTTCCCTTTGTAATGCCGAAGACGCATTTCTGTGGATTGAGTCTCATCTGATACTGTCGCAGTCGTTCGAAAAACTTTCAGAGACCGGGAACATGACCCTCTCTAGTTTTGGATTTAATAACCATATCATCCACATAGACATCTACTTCTTTATGAATCAGATCGTGCAGGATGGTTGTGGCATCCCTCTAGTAGGTAGCCCAAGCGTTCTTGAGACCAAATGGCATAACGGTGTAGCAGAAGGTTCCTTATGCGGTGATGAATGTAGTTTTTTCTTGGTGGTTTGGGTGCATTTTGATTTGGTTGTATCCTAGAAACCCGTCGACGAAGGACTTGAGAGCAAGACTGGTTGTGTTATCCACGATCATGTCGATATTGGGTAACGGAGAATCATACTTTAGAGAAGCTTTGTTCAAATGCCGATAGTCTACACATATCCGAACTTTTCCTCCTGATTTTGGCACGAGCACTATGTTGGCTAGCCAAGTGGGATATTCGATCACACGAATGAATCCTACGTTCAACTATTTTACCACCTATTCTTCGACCTTGAGCGACCATTCGGTGCGGAGCTTTCTTAACTTTTATTTGATCAGCTTGTAATCTGGAAGAGTGGTAATCTCGTGCAAAGCTATTTCAGGATCAATGTTGGGCATATCATTATAGGACCATGCGAAGACATCCACGAATTCCTTTAGCAATTCTTTGAGTTATGCATGCTCATGCTCGTTAAGGGTAGTACCTATCCTAATCTCGCACATTTGGCTACTAGAACCGAGATTTATAACAATAGTCTCTTCTTCATTAACTTGAACGCAGTTATGTTGTTTATTATTAAACTTATTTAGATTAGTTAAGAATTGTTCGTTTGCAAAATCATCATCATCAAAAGTTTGATTAGAATCTAAAAAATTAATGTAAGGCACAGCAAGATACTCAAAATCTTCGTTTATTTCATTGATAGGAAAAACACCACTAAGAACCTCGTCAAAAGAGGACTCGATTGCATTTGAACAAGGATAGACAACATAAGAAGAAATAGGGTAAACATTAAGATTAGGGGAGATTTCAGCATGTGGAACTGGTGTAGCATGCCAGTTGAGGAGAGGTGTATAAGCAACTTTAATCAGTTGGGACGGATCCGATGATGTAGTGCCTGAGTGAACCATGTAGAGTGCCAGCCCCAGTGTCCGTAAGCTAAAGGAATCTTTGGAGTCACTTTTCTCAGTCTCTTCGGTATCTTTGATGACCGGTTATACATGGTTTTGGGAACCTCCGACCCATGGGTAGCTGTCTTGGAAGAAGGTCTCCATTCCAGGCTTCATCTTCTTATCTGTATGGTCATACGATGGTTCCGGAAAGTCATAAAAGGGGAAGTCTTTTCCCTCTTTGATGAATCGTCCATTCAAGGAATCACCTGGGATAGTTCGAACGCAGTCTAATACTCTCTTTGGTTAGGACTAACGAATCATTCGGAGCTCTCGTTCTGACGGTTGATACCCCAAACCACAGGGATGAAAAGCCTTCTTTAGTTCAATTGGCTCAAGTATTCCTTGCTATCTTTTCCCTAGTCCCAGTCCAAGGATGAAGTGTATATTTCTGAACAGCTGAATCACATTGACGTTTCCATGAGGGTCATATTCCTAATAAACCCTTTCTTTGAAGTTGTCCCCTATCGGGAGTAGAAGTGGTTCAACTCAAAATCCTGATAGGAGCATATCATTTGACCCATGCTGTATCTTAAGGATTGGATTGCTTGTACTTGCACCATCAGCATTGTCGTCATCGCCCAAGATGGCAATGACCCGTCCGTCGGGGAAGAACTTCAATTTTTGATTGAGTGAGGAAGATACGCCCTTGATACTATGGAGCCAAGGTCGTCCCAGTAATAGGTTGAAACAAGATGGGATCTCAAAAACTTGGAATTCAATGACATGGTTTATAGGGCCAGCTCCTATTACAAGCTTTATGGATCCTATCACCTCCCGAAGGTTATTATCGTAGGCACGCACAGTAGCGGAAGTTGGAGCGAGGTTGCTTTCTTTTAGGCCTAAATATTTGAAGGTTCTCAGTGGGCAAACATTCAAGGCGGATCCATTATCGACAAGAGAGAGTGCCACAACCTTCTCCATAGCTTCGACGGAGATGTTGAGTGCATGATTGTGGTTTGCCCAATCTTAGGGATTTCTTCTTCGGAAAAGGATAGCATTCGGGTAGTGGTCAAGTATCCTACCAAATTTATCGCTTCCTCTAGTGTGGTAGAAGGAAGAACTGTGGGTCCAGTGAGTAACTTGATCAAACCATTTCTGTGTAGCTGAGAAGACATGAAAATCCCCCATAGAGTGATGTTAGCTTGAGTTTTCTTTAGTTGATTGGGGATCTCTCTCTCCTCGAGGGTCATTTCTGGCATAGGAAGGTTTTCCACTCCCTTCCCCTTGTCATTGGTTGGTAGTGAGTTTGGGATTTGGTAATGCCTCCCTGATCTGGTCATGTGATTTACTGAAAAAGGGAAGAACATGAATTATATTTCCTTATCGATCTCGAATTCTTCTACTACCTTGTTTATTTCTTCGAGGAGTTCTTTAAATGATATCATTCCACACATGTCGGTTGCTGGTCCAATTTTCTCGAAAGCTTAATCTTCATTCGAATCTCCAAATTCTTCCCCCCATCCGATAGCAACAATTTTGTCTTTACATGTAAAGTCGATGCATTCCACAACTTCAACGGCCTCTTAGTATAGGTCTTCCCAATCTTTGGGGATGTGTAAGGGTGAAGGGACCAGGCGACCCTGTAATTTTAAATCATCAAGTAATTCGGTCATACTGCAAATGTTGTTGGTTTGCCTGAATAATTATGCCATAATCCGGACGACATCATCCAAGAAAATTTCATTGGTTGGTATTACCCATCTATCTGACTCTCGATCCCATTTTCGTGCTTCCAAGAACAGCGTAATGAACCTCTGTCAATCAATGACCATCTGTGAGGGAAATTTCATCCCAAACTCTAGGAGTTGGTTTAACACCTCTGATAATTCCATGCTTCCATTTTCAGAACGGGTACGAACAGCGATGCATGCTCTGGTAAGGAGTGACAGTGCCTGATCAATGAGGCTAACAAGGTGTAGGAGAAAATATGGGCAAATTTGGAGAGGTTTAGGAAAGTATATGGGTGTGATTTGAGTTGAGGGATTGAATTTTGGGTTCTCTTCTAAGAAGATAGCATTGGTATGATTTGGAAGTGGGTTGTAAGTAGTGTTTGACTTAGGATTGGCTGGTGGGGCGATGGTACCCCGGTCAATTAGACCTTGGATTACATTTTTGAGGTGAAAGCATTAGTCGGTTGTATGTCCAGCAGTTTAGTGAAAGGCACAGTGAGCATCTGCCTTAAAGTTTCTTGGGAGTGGATTTGGAAATGGACGGAGGTCTAAAGGTTTGATACGGTTTCGGCTTAACCAGGCTTGATAAACTTTGGAGAGGGGAGCATGAAGCTCGGTGTATTCCTTTCGAACTGGGACAGGGCGACTTTTTGGTGCCCATGATGTGGTTGGTTAAGAGATGTTGTTGATGGTTGAGACTACGACACTGGAAGGCTTGTCATATTTTCTAAGGGTGAACTGTCCGGACACCTTCTTTGGTTCAACTTCAATCTTGGCAAGACCCTCCTCGATTACTACTCCTGCTTCTCTGAGAGATCAAAAGTGGGGATAGTATTGTCCTCCCATCATTTCTCGGACTTGGGGTAAGAAATTATTCTTCACTATGCTGACTTGTTCTTCCTCGGAAGGTCGATTGGTCATGGTTGCTACCTTTTCCCTCCATCAGATGATGAAGTTACTGACTGATTCAGCAGGGTTCTGTTTGAGCAACTCCAAATCATGGCGGGTGACCTCAATCTCTTCATTGTATTTGTACTATGACACGAATTCTCGGGCTACATCCTCCCAGCTACGAATTCTGGACTCTTCGAGAGACAAAAACCATCGGAGGGCGCTATTCTTCAAAGTTTGCTAAAATAATTGGGGCATCACTTCTTCAGAAGCCCCTAGTAGAGTCATAGAATAGTGATAACTTCGGAGATGAACAATCAGGGGTCCACTTCCTCTAAATTTCTCGATATTTGGCATCTTGAACTTCTCGGGTAACCTCGCTTTAGGATAAGGAGACATGTGGGTGTAGTCCATGTAATTTCCTGAGATTTTGACTTGGTCAAACTTCTTGGTTATCATCTTGAGGTCCTCTTTGAATTTGTTCAATTCTTCTTCTTTTGTGTTAATGACCATAGGCAAGTTAGCCCCATGCTGGGCAAGATTCGGCATCGGAAGCTGGGAAAGATTCGGTATCGGAAGCTGGGCAAGATTCGATATCGGAAAATGGGTAGGCGGCGGCCCATTAGCAGGAGGGGCACGTGGAGCGTGCTGATACTCTTCAGGAACCTAGATAGGCTCGGGTGGTTCCACAATACGAGGAAATAGGGACTCGGGATCTTGAGGAACGGGAACTTGTTGTCGTTGCATCTCTCAAACCTCGGTTTGGAGGTTGTCAATCTTGGACACAAGCTGAGTTAGAACTACCATCAGATTCGGTTGTGCAACGGGTACTTGATTTGTGTTCTCCATGTAAAATGGATGGATTCTGGACTCGAAAGAATTAGTAGGGGAACGAACAGAATTCCGGGGTGACTTGACTGAAGACAGAAGACAATAAGGAGCCAGGCCAAGGGTTTGCGATCGACCTAAGAAGGCGTAAAATGGGATTTATTTTGAGAAAAAGGGGATGATTTTTTTTTTGACATTTTTTTTCGATATTGAAAGACAAAGTATTTTTGGATTTTTGATAAAGAGAGGATAAATGTTTTTTGGATTTTTAATAAGGAAAGAAAAAATGTTTTTGGATTTTGAATAGAGAAAAGGGAATTTCCCCTTTGGAGGCGGTCTCAACATGATTATTATAATTATTATGTTTTCTCTTGTATTAATTCTCCTAAATGCAAAATGAAAAGTCGAATGGGACCCGAGCCTGGAAAAATTGGGTTTGTAATATATGCAAAGCTATGGATGGACTTGTGACCAGGCTCACGGATAGGGTCCTATTTTAAAAATGCACGAGAATTTGAGCGGCAGGCCAACCCGGAATTTTGACAGAGTTTCGGGTTGAAACTGACAATCTAACATGTGTGTCCTAGGGCTGACACCTATATGCGGGTATGCAGTTGGTTGGGTGAATTGGAATGAGTTCCCCCCTTTGGCATGACTTCCACGATATACATCTTGCTCTTGCGAGCAATCGGTACATGTGGACAAGCCATTTGATATACCTGAGTGTATGTGAATTTCCTCACCATATACCTCGCGGGGATGGTACGGGTGAGAGAGAATTCGATATACTCAGCATATGTGAATGAATTCCCTGCGATATACCTCCCATCATGACTTTGATCAAGCAGTACGATGCGGGGGAACCGTTCGATATACATCGAAGGTACTTAGCCAATGGAAGGTGAGAGTCATATCGCTTAGGGTAACTGCGACCTGTCGGACCAGCGCCCATCACGAAGTGACCCTCCAGTTACTGGGTAAAATTTTGGTCAATAGCAATGCTCTTTGGTGATGTCGTGTGAATCATGCATGATTATTTTATTAGTATATTATGAGAATATCTTTCTTAATTATGGTAAATAGGGAGCAAAGCACAAGTACCAATGGTTCATCAAGTATGGGTGATGCGCGCAACATATGGATATATGTGACCCTAGGTGCATGTGGTGCAAAGTGTACATGGAGAATTTTCTATAATTGTGTGAATAGAAGCTTAAGCATGAGGTACGCATGAGTAGTAAAGGGGAACATGCAAAGCTGGGAAAAAAACACAAGAAAACATAAGAACCATGTAAATAGAGTATAGCCCTCAAAATAATATAAGTCCCTAGCGGAGTCGCCACTGTGGCCATCCCCAATCCTGATCCTCGCTGCCTGGGGGGCAGCGTGAGAGTGAGTATCCTTAGGTCTCGCGCATCCCTTTCGGGAGCACTTCGGCCGGCGTCATTTGAGATGAGGGGGTAAATGTAGAGAGATTAGAATCACCAGCATATTTTACTCAAAACAGACAAAAGAAAAGGGGAAGCCATCCCGAAGGACGACATCCAAAGACATAATGGTGCATACGAAACCAAAATGATTCGAAAAGGGTCAGGAGGCTAAGTTACGAAATGGGAAGGTGTTAGGCACCCATTCCGCCCTTTCGGTCTCTCATGGATTTTTGTTATTTTCCTTTTATTTTCCCCATGATGTGTGTGCATGTGTATATATAGTGGAGATAGGAATCATCGACTTATACCATGGAAGAGGTAAAGCAAGTCATCCATAGGAAGGTTTAAAAATAATATTAAAAAATAGGATTTAAGTAATTATCCCTCCGTTGATCGTTATGACGGAACGATAACATATGTAGAATAATACGCTATGAAGAACAAATATATATATATATATATATATATATATATATATATGATATAAGAGAATGGAGGTTAGAGAAGGTAGAAAATGAGAGAAAAAAGTAAAAATAGGACTCGAGTCTCGGGTTTTACCCCGAGACGCCTACGCAGCCTATAGAGGCATCAAAATTCACGTAGTTCGCATGCAAAATGAGGGGTGGGGTTTATCCCATAAATCCAATCGGGGGATTCTATTATTTGTGTGTATGTCTGTGTGTAGAAAAAAGTGTTTTAGTTGTGAGAAAAGTGTGAGAATTCCCGTTTGGAATTTATGAGCAAACCCTCTTTTTCTTATTTTTTGGGTTTTTATTTATATGAAAATAAGAGATGTGCAATAATAATAAGTAAAAAGTATATTAGGATGTGTGAGATGAAATAACAAAAGTGCTAAGTAGCAAAACAAGTTATTGCGAATTTATTAGAATTTAAGGAGTGAGTTAAGAAAATTGGACCTTCTTGAAGATCTTAAGCTTGATCTTGAATGTTGTAGAGCATCCCTTAGACTTGGATGATGATGGAGGATAGTAAATTCACCAAGTTTGGTGAAAATGATGATTAAAAGGGAAGGTTGGAAAGGTATTTGGGTGTGGAAACCATGTTGTCTTCGAGAGAGGTTTTCTGGATTTGCTGAGAGTGATTTCTATCAAATCAAGGCTCCCCTTGTAAGTGAGGTCAGGCCACCTTTTTATAGGCCCAAGGCATTATCGATCGGCATAGCTCGGTCCTGCCGTTCGGCAGGTGCGTTTAGGCACACTGCCTTCTGTGACCTACCGTTTGGTAGTGTCTTTCAGGCCTTTTCGGAAAATTGGCCACAGAACGTAAACCATTGATCAGAATCATGCACGTAGTGCATCACTGGAAAGGTAATTCAGATACCATCGAAAGTCCTTTGGACTGCTCCTGGGTCCAGGAGTTGAATTTGGGTCAAATATGGCTCGGAAGCATTCGTCAGTCCATTGGACGGGGAATCATCGGACACAAACGGATCGTTCGTTCGCATTGTTAGTCTGAATCGTGCATGGGGCTGACCATTGGAAAGGTTAGGAGATGTATTTAGACATTAAAAAGAGTTAGATTAGGTTCAGGGAGTTGACTTTGGTCAACCAGGTCCTGGAAGCATTCGGTGACCTCTCGTAGTAAAACGGATCGTTCGTCCGTACCGTAAGTCAAAATCGTGCATGGAATGAACCGTTGGAAAGGGGTTTTAGTTCCCTTTGAATATTCATTCAGTCTCGGTCAAGATAAAGAGTTGACCTAGGTCAAATAGAGCCTGGGAGCGCCCGGTGGCCTCATGATTGAGTTTCGGGGGAAATGGGTTGTTCGTTCGCATGGTAAGTCGGAATCACACACGGGATGGACCATTGAAAAGGGGTTTGAGTGCCTTTCAAAGATTCATTCAGTCTCAGTCGAGCTGAAAACTTTGACTTTTTTGGTTAAATGGAGCCTCAGAGTGCTCGATGGCTTCTAGGTTAATACTCGGGGTATGACCTGGGTTTGTAGTGATGAAGAGAGGTGCTAGGGACCTAAGGAGAGTATGGGGTAACATAATGGGTGTCTACAACACTCATCCCGTTCGAGGTGTTCGTACCTCTTGCGGGGCCTTTGTGTGTCTATTTTACCTTTTCACCCTTTGAATGCATTTTTTAACCCTAAGTCTAACAGTTTGTAATTTTCATCATGTTCGATAGCTTTGTGACTACACGGTCGATTCGTACGAGTTTCATTGGTCCCTTGTGAGGTGTTCATGCATCTTACGAGGCCGTTGAGTGGTTATTTTACATTTTCACCATTTGACGATATGCTTTCAAGGCTAAAAGTCTAATAGTTTGCCCATTTTCTTCGTGATCTCGAATCGGGAGTCCCATGACGAAGCGGTCCATTCCCCCGGGTTACATTCATTCGGTGCAAGGTGGTCTTGCCTCTTACGAGGCCATTTTATATTTGTTTTACGTTTTCACCCTTTGACAACATGTTTTTAAGACCAAGCCTAACGGTTTGCAAATTTTCATCATCTTTTAAAATTGGGAGTTCTTGACTATGCGGTTGGTTCTTACGGGTTATATTAGCCCCGTGTGAGGTGGTGTGCCTCTTACAGGGCCTTTTTGTGGTTGTTTTATGTTTTCACCCATTGATGACGTGTTTTTAAGTGGAAGTCTAATAGTTTGTAAATTTTCATCGTGTTCCCAAACTGTAAGTTTCGTGACTATGCAGTCAGGTCCTATAGGTTATGTTGGTCTCATGCGAGGTGTTAATGCCTCTTACGGAGCCGTTTTGTGCATGTTTTACATTTTCACCCAAAGGCATGTTTGTAAGCCTAAGTCGAATAGTTTGGACATTTTCATCGTGTTCTCAAAATGGGAGTCCTGTGACTACGTGGTCTATTCTTGTAGGTTACACAGGTTCCGTGCGAGGTGTTCGTGCATCTTATGGGGCCGTTTTGTGACTTTTTTATGTTTTCACCCTTTAACGACATGTTTTTAAGTCTAACAGTTTTCAAATTTTCATCGTGCTCTCAAATCGAAAGTCCCATGAATAGGTGGTTGGTTCCTGCGGGTTACATTAGTCCCGTACGATGTGTCTGTGCCTCTTATGGAGTCTTTTCGTGGCTATTTTATATTCTCACCCTTTACCAACATGTTTCGAAGCCTTAGTCTAACAGATGGAAAATTTCATTGTGTTCTCAAACTGTGAGTCCTGTTACTACGCCATCAGTTCCTAGTAGTTACATTGATCCCTTTTGGGGTGTTCGTGCCTCTTATTTGGCCGTTTTATGTTTTCAACCGCTGATGGCATGTTTTTAAGCCTAAAAGTCTAACTGTTTGCAAATTTACACTGGTCCCGTGCGAGGTGTTCGTGCCTCTTATGGGGCCATTTTGTGGCAGTTTTACGTTTTTACCATTTGACGACATGCTTTAAGGCTAAAGGTATACTGCAAATTGTTTTCATGTTCTCAAATCGGGAGTCCTGTGACTAAGCGGTATGTTCCAGTGGGTTACATTGGTTTGGTATGAGGTGTTCTTGCCTCTTACGAGGCTGTTTCATGGTTGTTTTACATTTAATCTTTGATGGCATGTTTATAAGCCTAAGTGTAATAGATCCTAAATTTTCACCGCGTTCTCAAACTGGGAAGTCCAGTGACTACGTAATCGGTTCTTGTGAGATACATTAGTCTCATGCGAGGTGTTCTTACCTCTTACGGGGCCTTTTTGTTGATGTTTTACCTTTTCATCCTTTGACGGCATGTTTTTAAGTCTAAGTCTAACAATTTATAATTTTCATTGCGTTCTCAAACTGATAGTTTTGTGACTACGTGGCTAGTTCATGCGGGTTTCATTGGTCTCGTGCGAGGTGTTCGTGGCTCTTAATGGCCGTTTAGTGATTGTTTTACATTTTCACCATTTGACAGTATGCTTTTAAGGCTAAAAGTATAGTAGTTTGCAAATTTTCTTCGTGATCTCAAGTCGGTAAACTCGTGACTAAGCGGTCCGTTCTTGTCAGAAACGTTGGATTGGTTCAAGGTGTTCTTGCCTCTTATGGGGTCGTTTTATGACTATTTTATGTTTTTACCCTTTAACAGCATATTTTTAAACCTAGGCCTAACGGTTTGTAAATTTTCATCGTCTTTTCAAATCGGGAGTCCCGTGACTATGTGGTCGGTTCCAACGGGATACATTGGCCCCGTGTGAGGTGTCCGTACCTCTTATGTGGCCGTTTTGTGGTTGTTTTATGTTTTCACCCATTAATGACATGCTTTTAAGCAAAAGTCTAACAGTTTACAAATTTTCATCGTGTTCTCAAACTGGAAGTTTCGTGACTACACGGTCAGTTTCTATGGGTACATTGGTCTCATGCGGGGTGTTCGTGCCTCTTACGGGGCAGTTTTGTGCATGTTTTACATTTTCATCCGTTGAAGGCATATTTTTAAGCCTAAGTCTAACAGTTTTCACATTTTCATCGTGTTCTCAAATGAGAGTCCCGTGACTACGTTTTCTATTCTTGTGGGTTACATTGGTTCCATGCGAGGTGTTCGTGCCTCTTATGGGGCCATTTTATGACTGTTTTACGTTTTCACCCTTTAACGACATATTTTTAAGTCTAATAGTTTACAAATTTTCATCGTGCTCTCAAATCGAAAGTCTCGTGACTAGGTAGTCAGTTCCCGCGGGTTACATTAGCCCCGTACGAGGTGTCCGTTCCTCTTACAGGGCCTTTTTGTGGTTGTTTTACATTTTCACCCTTTGACGACATGCTTATAAGCCTTAGTCTAACAGTTGATAAATTTTAGTCGTGTTCTTAAACTGTGAGTCTTGTGACTACACGGTCGGTTCCTAGTAGTTACATTGATACCTTGTGGGGTGTTCGTGCCTCTTAGTTGGCCATTTTATGTTTTCACCCTTTCTTGACATGTTTTTAAGACTAAAAGTCTAACCGTTTGCAAATTTACACTGGTCCCATGCGAGGTATTCGTGCCTCTTACGGGGCCGTTTTGTGGTAGTTTTACGTTTTCACCATTTGACAGCATGCTTTTAAGGCTAAAAGTATAATAGCTTGTAATTTTTTTCCTGTTCTTAAACTGGGAGTCCTATGAATAAGCGATCGGTTCCGGTGGGATACATTGGTCTAGTGCGAGGTGTTCTTACCTCTTATGGGGTTATCTCATGGTTGTTTTACATTTTTAAATTTTGACGGCATGTTTATAAGCCTAAGTGTAACATATCATAATTTTTTACCGTGTTCTCAAACCAGGAGTTCGGCGACTACGCGGTCGGTTCTTGTCGGAAACAATAGTCCCGTGCGAGGTGTTCACACCTCTTACGCGGCCTTTTTGTGGTTGCTTTACCTTTTCACCCTTTAACGACATGTTTTTAAGCCTAAGTCTAATAGTTTATAATTTTCATCGTGTTCTCAAATCAACAGTTTTGTGACTATGCGGTCGGTTCCTACGAGTTACATTGGTCCCGCGCGGGGTGTCCGTGCCTCTTACGGGGCCGTTTTATGCATGTTTTACATTTTGACCCTTTAAAGGAATTTTTTTAAGCCGAAGTCTAATGAATTGCACATTTTTATTGTGTTCTCAAAGCGGGAGTCCCGTGACTACTTGGTATGTTCTTGTGGGTTACATTGGTTCCGTGCGAGGTGTTCGTGCCTCTTATGGGGCCATTTTGTGGTTGTTTTATGCTTTCACTCTTTAATGATAGGTTTTTAAGCCTAAGTTTAACAGTTTCGAAATTTAAGTCGTGTTCTCAAAACAGGAGTCCCGTGACTATGTGGTCGATTTAGGTGGGTTATAAATGTCCCATGTGAGGTGTTCATGCCTCTTACGGGGCCTTTTTATGACCGTTTTGTGTTTTCACCATTTGATGGCATGTTTTTAAGACTAGGTCCAAATTTTTTTAAAATTTTCTCTATGTTCTCAAATCGAGAGTCCCGTGACTACGCTGTCAGTTCTTGTAGGTTACATTGGTCACGTGTGGGGTGTTCGTGCCTCTTATAGCGCCGTTTTGTGGCTATTTTACATTTTTACCCTGTGATGTCATATTCTTAAGTCTAATAGCTTGCAAATTTTCGTCGTGCTCTCAAACCGGGAGTCCTGTGAGTAGGAAATCGGTTTTACAGGTTACATCGGTCCCGTTCGAGGTGTTCGTTTCTCTTACGAGGCCGTTTTGTGGATATTTTATGTTTTCATCATTTGATGACATGTTTCTAAGCTTAAATCTAAGAGTCTGGAAATTTTCATCGTGTTCTCAAACTACGTGTCCCGTGACTATGAGGTCAGTTCGTGCTGGTTACATTGGTCCCGTGCGGGGTGTTCATCCCTCTTACATGGTTGTTTTTGGCCGTTTCTTATTTTTACCCTTTGGCGACATTTTTTTAAGCCTAAAAGTCTAACAGTTTGCAAATTTTCATCGTGTTCTACAACCAGGAGTCCCCCGACTAAGCAATTAGTTCTTACGGGTTACATTGGTCACTTACGAGTTGTTTGTGCCTCTTATGAGGGAGTTTTGTGGTTGTTTTACATTTTCACCATTTGACGGAATATTTTTAAGGCTAAAAGTCTAATAGGTTACAAATTTTCTTCGTGTTCTCAAATTAGGAGTCCCATGACTAAGCGGTTGGTTCTTACATGTTACATTGGTCCATTTCAAGGTTTTCTTACCTCTTACGGGGCCTTTTGTGGTTGTTTTATGTCTTCATCCTTTGACGGCATGTTTTTAAGTTCGAGTCTAACATTTTGAAATTTTTTGTCGTGTTCTCAAACTAGGAGTTCCATGACTAAGCGGTCAATTCCTTACCGATTACATTGGTCCTGTGTGAGGTGCTCGAGACTTTTATCGGGCTGTTTTATGGGTGTTTTAAGATTTCACCCCTTGACGACATGTTTTTAAGTCTACGTCTAACAGTTTACAAATTTTCATCATGTTCTTAAAATGAGAGTCCCATAACTACGTTGTCGATTCCTACTGGTTACATTGGACTCGTGAGGGATGTTAGTGCCTCTTTAAGGCCATTTTGTAGGTGTTTCATGTTTTCACCGTTTGACGGCATGTTTTTAAGCTAAAGTCTAACAATTTGCAAATTTTCATCTTGTACTCAAATCGGGAATCCCGTGACTACGTAGTCAGCTCCTACGGGTTACATTATTCTCGTGCGAGGTATTTATGCCTTTTACGGGGCTATTTTGTTTTTTTACATTTTCACCCTTTGACGGCATCTTTTTAAGCTAAAATCTAATAGTTTGTAAATTTTCATCGTGTTCTCAAATCGGGAGTCCTTTGCCAACTCGATTGGTTCTAGTAGGCTACATTAGTCCCGTACGAGGTGTTTATGTCTCTTATGGGGCTATATTGTGGATTTTTTATGTTTTCACCCTTTGATGACATGTTTTTAAGCCTTAGTCTAACAATTTACAAATTTTCGTCGTGCTTTCAAATTGGGAGTTTCGTGACTACGCGGTCAGTTTCTGCGGGTTACATTTGTCCCGTGTGAGGTGTTTGTGCCTCTTACCGAGTGGTTTTGTTGTTGTTTTAGATTTTCACCCCTTGACAATAAGTTTTTAAAACTAAGTCAAACAGTTTACAAATTTTCGTCGCGTTCTCAAATTAGGAGTCCCGTGACTATACGATCGGTTCCTACGGGTCACATTGATCTCATACGAGGTGTCCGTGCCTCTGCGGGGCCATTTTGTGGCTATTTTAAGTTTTCACCTAATGACGGCATGTGTTTAAGTCTAAGTCTAATAGTTTGCAAATTTTCACTATGTTCTGAAACTGGAAGATACGTGACTACGCGGTCAGTTCCTACAGGTTGCATTTGTCCTGTGTCAGGTGTTTGTGCCTCATATGGGGTCGTTTTGTGGTTGTTTTATGTTTTTACCCTTTGACGACATATTTTTGAGCCTAGGTCTAACAGTTTGCAAATTTTCATTATATTCTCAAATCGGGAGTCCCATGACTAAATGGTCGGTTCCTACGATTTACATTGGTTCCGCGAGGCGTGTTCGTGCCTCTTACGGGGCCATTTTGTGGTTGTTTGATGTTTTCACCATTTGATGACAAGTTTTAAGCATAAGTCTAATAGTTTGTCAATTTTGATTGTGTTCTCAATTAGGGATTCCCGTGATAACGCGATTGGTTCCTATAATATGCATTGTTCCCATGCGGAGTGTTTGTGCCTCTTACGATGTATTTTGTTGGCGTTTTACGTTTCCACCTATTAACGACAAGTTTTAAGCCTAAGTATAATAGTTTACAAATTTTTGTCAGGTTCTCAAATCGGAATCCCACAACTATCCGGTCAGTTCGTAAGGGTTACATTGGTACAGTATGAGGTGTCCGTGCCTTTAACGGGGCCATTTTGAGGTTGTTTTACATTTTCTCCCTATGACGGCATGTTTTGAAGCCTAAGTCTAACTGTTTGAAAATTTTCATTGTGTTCTCAAAGCGAAAGTCCTGTGACTACGCGGTCGATTCCTCCAAGTTACAATTGTCCCGTGCGAGGTGTTCCTGCCTCTTATGGGGTCATTTTGTGACTGATTTATGTTTTCACCCTTTGACAACATGTTTTTAAGCCTAAGTCAAACAGTTTTCAAAGTTTCATTGTGTTCTCAAATCGGGAGTTGCATGACAATGCATTCGATTCCTACGGGTTACATTTGTCCCGTACGGTGTGTTCGTGCCTCATACGGGAACTTTTTGTGGTTGTTTTACATTTTCACCCTTTGACAGCATGTTTTTAAGCCCGAGTCTAATAATTTGTAAACTTTCATTGTGTTCTCAAATCGGGAGTGTTGTGACAACGCGATTGGTTCATATGGGTTACATTAGTCCCCGTACGAGGTGTTCGTGCCTCTTACGGGGCCATTTTGTGGATGTTTTACATTTTCACCCTCTGATGGCATGTTTTTAAGCCTTAGTCTAACAATTTGCAAATTTTCATCGTGCTCTCAAACTGGGAGTTTTGTGACTACGCGATTAGTTCTTAAGGGTTACATTTGTCCCGTGTAAGACGATCATGCCTCTTACCGGGTAGTTTTTTGGTTGCTTCACGTTTTCACCCCTTGATGACAAGTTTTTCAGACTAAGTGTTAACAATTTAAAAAATTTCATCTTGTTTTCAAACCAGGAGCCCTTTAACTATGCCATCGATTCCTACGGGTTGCATTGGTATCGTGGGTATTCGTGCCTCTTTGGGACCATTTTGTGGCCATTTTATTTTTCACCCTTTGACGACATGTTTTTAAGCCAAAGTCTAACAATTTGTAAATTTTCATCGTGTTGTCAAATCGAGACTCTCGTGACTAGATGATCGATTCCTACGGGTTACATATGTCCTATGTGAGGTGTTCGTGCCTCTCAGTAGGCCGTTTTGTGGCTGTTTTAAGTTTTCACCTTTTGACGGCATGTTTTGAAGCTTAAGTCTAACAATTTGAAAATTTTCATCGTGTTCTCAAACTGGAAGATACATGACTATGCAGTCGGTTCCTACGAGTTATATTGGTCTTGTGTGAGGTGTTCATGCCTCTTATGGGGCCATTTGTGGCAGTTTTACATTTACACCCTTTGACGACATATTTTTAACCCTAAGTCTAACAGTTTGCAAATTTTCATTATGTTCCCTAATCGGCAGTAATGTGACTACGTGATCTATTCCTGTGGGTTATATTGTTCCCGTGCGAGGTGTTCGTGCCTCTTACGAGGCTGTTTTTTTTTATGTTTTCACCCTTTAATGACACGCTTTCAAGCCTATGGCTAACAGTTTGTCAATTTTCATCATGTTCTCAATTCGGGTGTCACGTGACTATGAAGTCGGTTCATGCGATTTACATTAGTGTCGTACGGAGTGGTAGTGCCTCTTACGGGGCCATTTTGTGGATGCTTTATATTTTTGCCACTTTATGACAAGTTTTAAGCCTAAGTCTAACAATTTGGAAATTTTCATCGTGTTCTCAAATTGGGAATCTTACGACTATCTAGTCGGTTCCTAAAAGTTATATTGGTCTCGTACGAGGTGTTTGTGCCTCTTACGGGGCCTCTTTATGGATATTTTTCATTTTCTCCCTTTAACAACATGTTTTTATGCCTATGTCTAATAGTTTGGAAATTTTCATCGTGATCTCAAAACGGGAGTCATGTGACTATGTAGTCAGTTCCTGTGGGTTACAATTATCTCGTGTGAGGTGTGCGTGCCTCATACGGGCCCGTTTTGTGACTATTTTATGTTTTCACCCTTTGAAGGTGTGTTTTTAAGCCTAAGTCAAATAGTTTTCAAAATTTCACTGTGTTCTCAAACTGGGAGTCTCGTAACTACGCGATCGGTTCCTATTAGTTTCATTTGTCCCGTGCGAGGAGTCCATGCCTCTTCTGGGGCCTTTTTGTGGATCTTTATATTTTCACCCTTTGGCGTCATGTTTTTAAGCCTAAGTCTAATAATTTGCAAATTTTCATCGTGCTCTAAAACCAGGAGTCCCTTGATTACGTAGTCGGTTCCTACGGGTTACATTGGTTCCATGCGAGGTGTTCGTGCCTCTTACAGGGCCATTTTGTGGTTGTTTTGTACTTTCACCCTTTAACATCATGTTTGTAAGCCTAAATCTAGAAGTTTGCTAATTTTCATCATGTTCTCAAATCGGGAGTCTCGTTACTATGCGGTCGGTTCCTGCAGGTTACATTAGTTCTGTGCGGGGTGTTCCTGCCTCTTACAAGGCTTTTTTGGGGATGTGTTATGTTTTCACCCTTTGACGGCATGTTTTTTGGCCTAAAGGTCTAACATTTTTCAAATTTTTATCGTGTTCTAAAATCGGCAGTCCCGTGACTAAGCGGTCGGTTCTTGCTAGTTACATTAGTCCCGTGCAAGGTGTTCATGCTTTTTACGGGGCCGTTTTGTGGATGTTTTACGTTTTCACCCTTTGACGTCCTATTTTTAAGCTTAAGCGTAACTTGTTGTAAATCTTCATCATGTTCTTAAACTGGGAGTTTGTAATTATGCGGTCATTTCCTGTGGGTTACATTATCCCCGTGCAAGGTGTACATGCATCTTATGGGGCCGTTTTATGTTTTCACCCTTTGACGGCTTATTTTTAAGCCTAAGTCTAATAGTTTTCAATTTTTTGTCGTGTTCTCATAATGGGAGTCCTATGACTACTTGGTCGGGTTCTACCGGTTACATTGACCCCGTGTGGGGTGTTCGTGCTTCTTACGGGGCTGAATTGTGGCTATTTTACATTTTCACTCTTTGACGACATGTTTTTAAGCCTAAGTCTAACAATTTACGTATTTTCATCGTGCTCTCTAACCACATGTCCAGTTACTACACGATCGGTTCTTACGGGTTACATTGGTCTCGTGCTAGGTGTTCGTGCCTATTACGTTTTGTGGCTGTTTTATGTTTTCACCCTTTGAGGACATGTTCTACAAACTCATAACCAATAATTATACAACAACTAAACCAAACAAAGCCAATAATTATCTCGTACTCCTTTTATCATATAAAGATAAGATTGACAAGGATATCATAATAGGATGCAAATCATATTAAACATTCATACATTAAAGTAAAGTTCTAATACAGTGTCAATATCATAATAGGATTCAAATAAGATTAACGAGGATAAAATAATATTTTGATACTCAACCTTCTTCTAAATCAACTAAAAGATCCTTCAAATTAGGGTTGTCATTAAGAGGTGTCTGGAAATTTTTTTGGAGCCTTTAATGCAGCCACTTGAGTAGTCATACCCTTTGGTGCATGCACTATAATAGACCAATTTCCATCGTTTATACACTTTGAGTATAATACATTCTTTTCATTTTGAAAGGCACAACTAGAAGGTTCGTCGACTATGCGATCTTTACTCTCCATCTTTAATAAATACACCATAATAATTTTGGAGTTAAGATGAACTTTACAATCATTCGAAATATCCTCCACCTTTACCCAATCATAATAGAATACTATTTCTATGAAATCTAAGTAATCAAGTTCTTGGATTTGTTGGATTATCCCATAATTGGTTAGCACCATGTTCTTTTGATTTTTATCGCATTTGCTAGCGATATAGGTGGTCAATGTAAAAATTGATATTCCACTATTTTGCGTAATAAGAATTTTCTTATATGGATATGAAATAAAATCAAAACTGTTGGTAGATAATTTCTTAAACTCTTTCGCACGAAAACTAGGGCCTTTGCTAGGCGTGCAAGCCTGGAAGAGACATGACCTCTTTTTAGAAGTTGCATTTATTAATGAATTTGTATATGGGCATGTTTTTATCGCACATGAATAAATAACCGCACACATATGAAGTAAACCTTACCTCTTTTGATACCCATGCTCTAAAATCAGTTGTCGTGTAATTTCTCCCTCGATTTTGGGCAATTTCGTTCTCGTACTTCCTACCTATAAATTGTAAAGTTTAGATGATGAAATATAAAATACATATAGTCAAATAATATGATTCAGTAGGTACTCACTCTCTCTAATCTTCGACATCGTCTTGTGATTCGAAGACATAACGAGTTGCTTGCTCGTATTATATATTTGTGAGTTTCACCTCTTTAGGGTTCCCAAATAGTAACTGGTCCTCAAATTCGTCAGTTTCCTCGATCACTCCTCCTCCACGAGGATTGAACCTCCTCACCTATTGTTTTGGCATATGTTCCCTAACATATAACGATCATTCCACAGTTGCGTATTCTTCAACAATTGACCCTCCAATATATCGTGTATTTTTTATGTAATATTTGAAGGTTTTCATCAAGCACTCAAAAGGATACATCCAACTATACCTAACAGGACCATATAATAAAGCTTCATCATATAAATGCACAAGTAGGTGGATGCTGATATCTAAGAATGACAGAGGAAAATATTTCTCTAATACACAAACTGTCTTGGCTAAAGTTAATTTCATAGATTTAATGTGCCTTCTGTTTACCACTTTTGCATAAATTAGGGTAAAACATAAACTGATTTGCATAATTGGTCGATGGAGATCTTTGTGTTCAGATAATCAATGACAAAATAATAGACGGATTATTTGGATGATTACATGTCAGTCGTGAGACTTGCACTGTTTTAAGTCATTTGCTTGGTAGCTTACTACCCTACATAAATTACCAGAATATCTCGTTGGAGTCTTCAAGTTGAAAAACATGTTTAAGAGGATCTTCTTCTCACTAGTAGTCAAGGTAAAAGAAGTCGAAGGGTTAAAAATTCTTCCCGTTGTAGGATCGTTTTTAACCAAAGTTTCTTTTTTATTTTCATATCCTGTAGATCTTTGTTGGCCCGCTCTGCATATTTGGAATGAGATCCACCCAGACATGTTCCTATCATATGTTTTGCAACATTATTCTCAATGTGCATCACATCAATTACATGCCTCACACGATGATCTTTCCAATATGAAAAACTAAAAAAGATTGATCGCCTGATCCATGGCTTTGATTTACTAGGGTCATTAGGTTCCCCCTATCTTTACGCTTTAGGTTTACAAACTTGGGGTGTTTTCCTAAGTACCTATTCCCCACAGTCGCAGTCGCAGCCGCTGCCTTCTCCTCTATCGGCTGACTAGAAAATCAAGCACCTGGCATCCGACACTCGTGACTAATAAAATAAAAGCTAGACTTATCATTTCTAAAAGGGTGAATGGTTGGAAGAAATATATGATGACCCATGTAACTCATCTTACTACTATGTTGTAGGCAACTAGCTTTAGTTTCCTCCCCACATATGGGACATCCATAACAACCATGAATAGTACAACTGAACAAGGACCCATAAGTAGGAAGGTCGTGGATGGCCCACATCACCATTGCTTTAAGTTCGAACTCTTCACCCTTGCGAGAGTTAAATGTCGTGACGCCTTTATCCCCCAGCTCTTTAAGTTATTCGATTAATGGGTCTAAGAATATATCAATATCATCGCTTATAGTCTTCGCTTCGGGTATTAAAAAAGATAACAATGTGAACTCCTTTCTCATGCACAATGTCGGAGGGGGACTTAAAGGTGCTATGAGAATTAGCCAATAACTTTGACTAGTACTTAAATTATCAAAAGGTTTAAACCCATTTGTTGATATTGCAAGATGAACGTTACGCATTTCCTTTGCAAATTCACGGTGTCATGCATTTGAAATTTACCAGATGAGTGAATCAACCGGTTGACACATCATTTTCCCACCCACCTCACATCTAGTGTGCCATGTCATGGCCTCCATTATCCAGGGTACAATAAAAAAAACATTTTAACCATGGCCCAAGTGGAAAATATTTCAAAACCTTTTGTGGTACTTGCAGCCACTTTTGATATTTTACAACTTTGTCCTTTCCATTCTCCCAAATAACATATCTAGGCTCATCGCATAATAGACATTCATCCTTCTCTTCGTCCTCATAGCGGTACAATATGCAATCATACTTGCATGCATGAATATATTTATATTTCAATCCCAAACTCTTCAAGCTCGTCTTCATGGTAGAATAATTGTCTGGTAATGTGTTCTCTTATGAGAGCATATCTTTAACCCACTTAAGAATTCCAGTTATGTTGTTCCCAGACAAACCAAAATGACTCAAATTAAGCAAACCAATCATTGCATATAATAATACCGAGTGATCTTCATCAAAATCTTTATACAATGGTCTAGCCGCATCGACTTTCAACCATATATATTCCCGATCTCCTGGTAGTTCAGTATCATATTGCTCATTGTGCGGATTATTTGTATCCATAGGTTGGTATTTTGGTCATGGTGGACTCCAAAGCATCGTCAATTAGGTCGTTCAATGGACGATGTGTTGGCGAATCATTTACCACTTCCACTCGTTGATGTTGTATTACGTGATCGATTACTTGTAATTCTTTGGGAAAATAAGTTACATATTTTTCACCATGGTATGTCCATTTATTATAATCTTGACAAATTCCCCATTTTATTAAATGTAACTCAACATCTTCTAAAGATTTATATTTTTTGTTCATACAATGGGTGCACGGACATGGAATCTTCTCACTTTTAAGGTTCTTAAAAGCATAGATAATAAATTCTTGAATGCCTTTAACATAACTATTAGTTATTCGATCAGTCTCCCCATACACTCTCTATTTGTGGAATATCCATTTAATAATCTTGTAATTGCAGTCATGTGTTAACATGATAAAATAAATATCATTTTGCATAACCGTGTTAATAGTATAATCTTTAAATGGAGGGAATATTATTTATAAATCAAAGTAAAGCGTTAATATAGAGTCAACACCACACCAATCAATCAAACTATGCAATAACTTAAACACAAGAACACACCAATCAATGATACTACACAACCACTTAAACTCAAATTAAATAAATTTGTCTAGTGATATTATTACAACATAAGAAAATATTACTACATCTTTATTAAAAGATAAAGTGGCCAAATGATAAAAGAGTTTAAATAATTTTTCAACCCATTCCCTTCTCCACTATCGATGTGCACATGCACATCTTCAAAACTGCCATATATTGTATCAACCATGATCTGACACTCACCCTCGTACAAAGGCCGACTGTGTACTAAAGTTTCTACTTGAATGGATATGAGCGTGCACACCCCAATAATACTTTTACCGCTCAGGTCCTTCATGTAGTATTTCTCACCATAATCAATGTGGGTTATTGATGATGATCCAAGACTTATGACAAGCTGATTCACTAAGAAAGGGAATGTTGAATAAGGAACCGACATTTATGAGGGGAATGGAGAAGGACCAAAATTTTGAGGAGGTAAAGGGAAATCGAGACACATTGGGGGCTATATCAGCATACGACCAATTAAAAGGGAGATAATTTGTGCAAGTTTCTCATTCATGCCTCCCAATTCATTTTGAAGCACCATTACATCCCCTTCGGTCCTAGAATAATGTCCATCATTGGACAAGTAATGCTTATTAAGAGAAGAAATCTCATCCATGAGAGGTGTGGTGTGTTTGAAATTTGTTTTTGGCATATGCAACCCCAAATCTCTCGTCCTTTTCCAAGGTTTGTGCGAGTTCATCATTGTCAAGGTCATGGAACGATCTTGAAGGTGACTGACTACTCATAGACACTATTGATTCCAGAGTCTTGGCTAAGTGAGGAGGGAACTTATTATCTTTGTCCTGTCTTGCATGCACATACAAGTTGTCCTAATTCGGTATATTTCCTTTATTTGGACATCCTTTTATCTTGCTCAACCACTTATTCTTCAAATATTCATAAGATTTTGAGCCAAGACGATGGACATAAATTTTTTTAGCCCTATTCTACTTATTTTTCTCCATTTGCAGCATTTTCGAGTCCTTCACCTCATTTTCCAAAAAATCATTCCATTGACCAACTATCACCTCAACATTCGAAGGGACTTTATCTTTGAGTGCCAAAATTTTAGAGGTCGATGCCCTCTTAGGGAAATGCTTCTGCCTAAGGTTTCTCCGATATATTCGGAGTTGTTCAGTAACCCAAGAAAGAACTTTAGTTTTTTAGTTTGCGGAAAATGAAACCCATTTCATGAGTTGTTCATAGATATCATCTTTAATAGCTTGATCTATGAGATTCCAATTTCCAGCTCCTCCCACTCCCACGTTCTTTTTTACCAAGGATAAATGATGGGCCTTAAATTGTTGAGTGTGATTCTTATCCCCTTTGGGGTTATTTCCTAATAGAGAGAACCCAATAGGCTTCTTCTGAACTAACCTGGCAGTTTCAGGAGCGTTGGGTGTGTTTGTTGGATTAATGGGAATACCTTACCTACTGTAACTCAGAGTAGTGGAGTGAACCATTGGTGGAGTTGAGTATTTCTCACCAATTGGTGATGAGAATTCTCCTTAGGGAGGTATCGCCTCGTCGGTTGGAGCATTGTGTCCATTACCACCCGACATTATAAACAAAAATAATATAAGTTGAATGTGTATCTATAATAAGTGAATAATTCCAAAGTTTAATACGAAGTTATAACTAACAAAATAATTTTTTTTACCATATATTATAATCTACCTTTTCATGGTAATACTTTAATATAAGTTTAATGTGTCTGATCTTCATCCTGTCAGGATTTATTTTTACAAGCCTATGGATTTTTGCTTGTGGCGAATTAGGAGAAAGTGTATCTATAATAGTTTCATAGATATTAGCGACATGAACCCGAAATATCATCCTCTTCAGCCTATTAGCAAGATTAAGTTTGATGTGTATAGGTTGCGAGACATCACAGTCTTTATCAATGCTCTTTGTATGTAATTGTATCCATAATGGGTGATTTTTTTTCTTCCTTATATAATAGCATCAGCATGGTCAGTGCTCCATCGGGATTATGTACGCGAAAAATATATTGTACAGCTTCATCCCAACATTGTGATAGGGAAAACAAAATACAATTGAATAAATACTCTTGCTCGATATGAACTCCATGGTTTACAAGGTAGTTAAATTTTTTGATCTTCCTATTCCCATACCAATAAACCGAAGTACCCTCTAAATGAGACTCATTAATGAAAGAGGTACGAGTGCGGTCCAATTTCAACCTTTCATACTCTTGTTGCCATTTATTATCACCGTGACTCATTTTTCCTGAGAAAAAAGAACGAGGTCATTAATATGATTCCTATAAATGATGAATCTAATGAATCATTAACTAGTTAGGTTAGTTTTATTTAGGTTTTCAATAATCACTACCCTTCTCTTCACCCAGTGCAATTTTAATTTATTGGTTATTATGTAGGGGGCGTGAATCACGTGCATGTTGGATCTCACCGATGTGAAATCCAGACAACAACTCATTGTATAAGACACAACATTGAACCGTATGATTTATTCCATGTTTATGTGGATAGATTGAACACGATTATGGTTACTTTATTTTCATGCTAAAATTTCAACATGACACACACACACACACAATACATAAAATATTATGTTAATAATTATCCCCAAAAAGTAATATCATATCAAACAACACACATATAAAATTCTAGTAAACCAAATAGTTATATAAACCTACTTTTATATTTTTTTAAAAGAAGTATCCCTTACCTCCCCCCCCCCCCCCAACACACACAGTACACACACGCACGCAATATATACAATGTGTGTGTATACCTACTTTTGTATTTATTTTAATTTTTAACCAAATAATTATATATACCTACTTTTCTATTTTAAAACAATGTCTCTTACACACAATACATACACATATATACAATATACACACATACATACATAATACACACACACACACACACATACATACACATATAAACACACATATACATAGAAACACACATACACACAGAAATACACACATATATACAAATGCACAAATACCTGAATACAAAATATTAGGGTTTAAGTGTTACCTTTAAGATTGAGATAGAGATTGAGTGAAAAAATTAAGATTGAGAGAGAAAGGTGGCCTAAATGTCCTAAGAGGGGGAAAGGATTACGAGTTTCAAAATTTTCGAGTGAAAATGAAAAATGGCCTGAGTTTTAGTATTAACACACTGGTTACGGCCCTAATCGGTGACCACATGTCGTGAACCCTTTAAAATTTAACAGATTAGTCTGGAAACAAAAAAAGGTGGCTCCTAAATTGGGATAGTCACAACCCCAAGCTATGATCAGTTCAATTTGTATTTTGGTTGGTGGTCACGGACTTGGACCGTGACCCCATTGCAACCACACTTGGCGAAAACTTTGGCATTAATTTGGAACCATAGTGGTCACACACATGTCACGGCTATGGCATGTGACCCATAGTGGTCACGGACTTGGGCAGTGACGACCGTCAAGAGGATCCATGAACCACACTAGCTCATGGACTTGGTCACGCCAACGTTTGATGTGGTCACAGCTTTAGGACGTGACTAGATGGTCAAGAATCTGGGTCGTGAACCCCAGGTCGTGACCATTCGCAGGATTTGGAAATATCAATCCTAATAAAAACCAAGTATCTCACCTCAGTATGAAGCCAAATAATCACTAATAAACCCTACTGCACCCCCCCCACCCCCCCCCCCCCCCCCAAAAAAAAAAAAACTATCTTCGAAAACCCAATTAAACAAACAAAATCTCCAACCTAGGATAAACTGTAGGCATCGATCTGATTGATCGAGGCCCCTGTGCACTGATTGTCTTCTCCAAGTTGTGATTCTCTTCCTACAAACCTCCATTAATGCAACCCAAAGCTCACAACAGTACTCAATTAATACCAAAACCTAAATCTAAGTATTGGAACATGATTCTAACGATTTCTAGTCATTATAATCAAATCAAATAACAATTTCAAGGTTTGTTAGTTAAAAATCATAACTTTGTCAAGAACACGAATGGGTTTCAATTTCTATTTTAATTCTAGAATCAATAATCAAAATGATTAAGATAAACGAATTCAATCCAAAACATGATTTATAATCCCAATAATGTTAAGGAAAACACGAATTATAAATTAAATACAAATTATCTTGTGATATTTCAAGATTTGTTTTTTGCTTAGGTTGAAGAATAATGAACTCCCACTTGAATGCTTTGTTTTTCTCCTGTACGAGTCTTATTGAATTATCTAACGTAACACGGCTCCTAGGTTTTATTTTATTTAATATATTATCACTAATTAAGTGTCCCAATCCCATTAAAAACTCTAATTTTCGTACCTCAAAAGAGGCCTAATTTTGAGCACCTAAATGAGTCCAAAAGACTACCCAAAATATCCCAAAATTCACCCTAATGGTGTACCGACCCCAAGGCCAAACTTAAGATGTTTAAGCCATATAACCTAGGCTATGTATCACTCTGAGGACCACTCAAATCATATATTACTCATATCTTACAGTAAAATCTCACTACGTAAGATAAAACAACCAATTAATTATTTTACGCATAACTGCAAATAATCCACATAAATAATTGCACGTACTAATTAGGATAGCACGCAGCACAATCAAATCACATAACATGGACATTTAATTATCATTCAAATATGAAATTGTTATTTACCAATTTTCTCAAGTAATATAAATAAATAAAAATAAACGCTACAAAAATGCGGGGTATTATATTCTTCCCCCCAATAAAGGAATTTTTCCCTAAGAATTCAACACGTACTTGACTTGAAAAGTTTCAGATACTTTTCTTACATGTCATCCTCTTCCTCCCATGTCGACTCATCCTCATTATGGTGCTCCCACTGGACACACACACCAAAAGAACCACTTTGGAACAAAGTCTACACTCACTACGATCCAAAATAATAACGGGCTTTTCCTCATAACTCACATCGGGCTAAAATTTTATCTCATCAATCTCTATATGCTCATAAGATATCATGTCTCTAAGGAATATCTGTAATATCGAGACATGGAAAACATTACGGATCCTCTATAAGTGATACGGATCAACTAAATGGCATGCTACTAGTCTGATCCTCTCAATAATAGGAAATGACCTCGCATACCAAGGAGTTAAGGTTCCCTTCTTCCCAAATTTCATCACTCCCTCCATAGGAGATACCTGAGTAGCACCTGGTCTCTAACCACAAATCTAAGTGCCTCCTATCTGCATCTGCGTGATTCTTTTACCGATTTTGGTCAATCCAAACCCTACCTCTGATTATTCGATCTCCACCTTTTCCAAGGTGTCTTGTATGAAATATGGTCCGATAAGCTTGTTGTCCCCACCTCTAACCAATAAGAGGGAGAGTGATAAGATCTTCCATACAATGCCTCAAATGGTTCCAATTATGAAATGGTAACTATTGTTGCAAGAAACCTCAACGAATGGTAAGTACTACTCCCAATTTGTAGACACCCCATTCTGTTACCCCTTAACTCTCCTTAGGTCCCTAGTACCTCCCTTCATCACTATAAACCCAGGTCACGTCCCGAGTATTGACCTGGAAGCCATCGGGCACCCCCCGACTTAGTTTGACCCAAAAGTCAAACTCCTTGTCTCAATCGAGACTCAATGAATCTTCGAAGAGCACTGAATACCCTTTCCAACGGTCCGCCCCGTGCACGATTCTGACTTACCATACAGACGAACGCGCCATTTGCGTCCGAAACCTGACCCAGAGGCCACCGGGCGCTCCCGGGCTCTATTTGACCTATGTCAACTCTTCATCTCAACTGAGGCTAAATGAATCTTCGAAGGGCACTGAATACCCTTTCCAACGGTCCATCCCGTGCACAATTCCGACTTTCCATGCGGACGAACGATCCGTTTGACTCTGGGAAGCCACCGAGCGTTTCCCGAGACCCGGTTGACCAAAGTCAACTCTTGAACCCGGGTCAAACTCTTTGGAATGTCGAATTACATCTCCTAACCTTTCCAACGGTATGCCCCATGCGCAATTCGGACTTACCATGCGGACGAACGCGCCGTTTGCATCCGCGCGATTCCCCATCTAATGGACCGACAAACGCTTCCGAGCCACATTTGACCAGAGTCAACTCCCGAACTCGGGAGAGGTCCAAAGGACTTTCGAAGGTCCCTGAAATACCTTTCTAACGGTATGCCCCGTGCGCAATTCTGACCAACGGTTTGCCCTCGGCGGCCAATTTTCCGAAAAAGCCTGAGGCGCACTACCAAATGGCAGGTCCCAGATCCTGCCTATCGGCACCTGCCGATAGGCAGTGCCATGATACGAACGATCGACAGTCCCCTGGGGTTATAAAAGGAGGCCTTGGCCTCATTTGCAGGGGAGCCCAGATCTGATAGAAATATCTCTGAACGAATCCCAGAAACCTCTCTCGAAGGCAGCGTGATTTCAACTTCCAAATCCCTCTTTTACCTTCACTTTTCATCATCCTTTTCATCAAACTTGGTGAATTAACCACTCTCCATCATCATCCAAGCTCAAGGGCTGCTCTCCAACATTCAAGATCAAGCTCAAGATCTTCAAGAATGTCCAACTTTCTCAAACTCTCTCTCTTAAATTCTCTAGAATTCCCAATAACTTGTTTTCTTACTTAGCGCTTTTATAATCTCAACTCACACATCCTAATATACTTTTTATTTATTATTATTGCACATCTCTTATTTTCATATAAATAAAAACCCCAAAAAAAGAAAAAAGAGGGTTTGCTCATAAATTCCAAGTAGGGATTCTCACACTTTTTCCACATTTTTCTCAAAACTAAAACACCTTTTCTACACACACACACACACACCCTTACAAATAAGAGATCCCACATTTGGATTTATGGGATAAACCCCACCCCTTTTCTTTCTATGCGAACTACGTGGACTTTGATGCCTTTATAGACTACGTAGGCGTCTCGGGGTAAAACCTGAGACTGGAGTCCTTTCTCTCACTTATTCTCTCATTTCCTATTTTCTCTAAATCCATTTTTCTTATATTATATATATCCTTAGTCTTAGTGACACATTACTCCATGTGCGTTATCGTTCCTTTATAGCGATCAACGTAGGGGTAACCGCATAAATCTTATTTTTCTAATATTACTTTTATAATCTTCCTATGGATGACTCGCTTTATCTTTTCCATGATACAAGTCGAGGATTCCTACCTCCATTATATATATATACACATGCACCCATCTCACGGGGGGGGGGGGGGGGGGGGGGGAACATAAAGGAAAATAGCAAATATCCATGAGAGACCGAAAGGGCGGAATGGGTGCCTAACACCTTCCTATTTCGTAACTAAGCCTCCGAACCCTTTTCGAATCATTTTGGTTTTGCACGCACCAGTATGTCTTTGGATGCCATCCTTCGGAGTGGCTTCCTCTTTTTCTTTTGTCTGTTTTGAGTAAAATAGACTAGCGACTATGAATCTCTCTACATTTTTCACACCTCACAAAATCGACGCCGGCCGAAGCGCTCTCCCGAGAGGGGACGCGCGGGACCCGAAGGATTCCTCCTCCCTCCGCGGCGGGGATCGGCGGGGATGGCCACATTGGCGACTCTTCTGGGGATTTTTATTTATTTTGAGGGCTTGACTCTATTTACATGGATGCTATATTTGTTTATACTTCCCCCCCCCCCCCCCCCCATATCTGCATGTTTCCCTTTCTCACATGTATATCCCATGCTTATGCTTATGTTCACACACTTGTAGAAAATCCTTCATGTACACCTCACACCACGTACACCTAGGATCACGTGTACCCCCATGTTGCACGCATCACCTATCCATGCTTGGCGTACCTTTTGGGGTACTTGTACTTTGTTCCCGGTTTGGCATAATCAAGGAAAAGCATTCTCATTATAAGATACTAATAAGAGAATCATGCATGGTTCACACGACATCACCAAAGAGCATTGATATTAACCAAATTTTACCCAGTAACTGGAGGGTCACTTCTTGATGGGCGCTGGTCCGGCAGGTCGCAGTTAGCCTAAGCGATATGACTCTCACCTTCCATTGGCCAAGTACCTTCGACGTATATCGAACGGTTCCCCCGCATCGTACCGCTTGATCGAAGTCATGACGGGAGGTATATCGCAGGGAATTCGTTCACGTACGCCGAGTATATCGAATTCGCTCTCACACATACCGTCCTCACGAGGTATATGGTGAGGCAATTCACGTACACTCAGGTATATCAAATGGCTTGTCCACACGTACCGATTGCCCGCAAGAGCAAGACGTATATCGTGGAAGTCACGCCAAAGGGGTGAACCCATGCCAATTCACCCAACCAACTGCATACCCGCATATAGGTGTCAAACCTAGGACACGCACTTTAGATTGCCGGTTTCGACCCGAAACTCTGCCGAATTTTTGGGTCGATCTTCCACCCAATTTTTGTGCATTTTTAAAATGGGACTCCATCCACGAGCCTGGTTACAAGTCCCAAACCGTAGCTTTGCATATATTAAAACCCCATTTTTCCAGGCTCAGGTCTCGTCCGGCATTGCATTTAGGAGAATTAAATACAAGTGAGAACATAATAATCGTAATAATCATGCTAAGTTCCGTCTCCAAAAACATTTCTCCCTTTCCTTATCAAAAATCCAAAAAACATTTCTCCCTTTCTTATCAAAAATCCAAAAAACATTTCTCCCTTTCTTATCAAAAATCCAAAAACATTTCTCCCTTTTTATCAAAAATCCAAAAATAGTTCCTTCCCTTTTCTCAAAAATAAATCTCATCCTACGCCTTCTCAGGTTGACCGTACGCCCTTGGCCTGGCTCCCTATTGGCTTTGGTCTTCAGTCAAATCACCCCGGAGTTTCGTCCGTTCCTCTACTACTTCTTCCGAGTCCGGAATCCATCCATCTTCTATGGAGAATGCGGATCAAGCACCAGTCATACAACCAGATCTGTCGACAGTCCTAGCTCAACTCGTGGCCAAGATTGAAAACCTCCAAGCTGAGGTCCGAGAAATACAACGAAACCAAGGTCCTATTCCTCAAGAGCCCGAGGCCCTATTCCCTCGTGCTATGGGTCCACCCGAGCCCATCTGGGTTCCGGAAGAATATTAGCACGCTCCGCGTGCCCCTCCTTCTAATGGGCCTTTGCCTGCCCAGCTTCCAATGCCAAACATTGCCCCAGCTTATGGCTAACTTGCCTCTGGTTGCTGATCCAAAGGAGGAGGAGTCGAACAAAGTCAAAGAGTATCTCAAGATTCTCACCAAGAAGTTTGACCAAGTCAGGATCTCTGGGAATTACATGGACTACACCCATATGTCTCCTTATCCTAAAGCAAGGTTACCCGAGAAGTTCAAAATGCCAAATATCAAGAAATTTGGAGGGAGTGATCCCCCGATTTTTCATCTTCGCAGTTATCATCGTTCCATGACTCTACTAGGGGCTTCGGAAGAAGTGATGGACCAATTGTTTTAGAAACTTTGAAAGACAGTGCTCTCCGATGGTTTTTATCTCTTGAGGAATCCAAAATCCGTAGCTGGGAGGATGTAGCCCGAGAATTCATGTCGCAGTACAAATACAACGAAGAGCTTGAGGTCACCCGTCGTGATTTAGAGTTACTCAAACAGAACTCCGGAGAATCAGTCAGTAACTTTATAGCCCGATGGAGGGAAAAAGCGGCTACCATGACCAATCGGCCGTCTGAAGAAGAATAAGTCAGCATAGTGAAGAAGAATTTCTTGCCCCATGTCCGAGCAACCATGGGAGGATAGTACTACCCTCATTTTTGAGCTCTCAGAGAAGCAGGAGTAGAAATCGAAGAGGGTCTTGCCAAAACAGAAGTTGAACCAAAGAAGGTGTCCGGACAGTTCACCCCCAGAAAATATGACAAGCCTGTCAGTGCCGCAGTCTCAACCATCAACAACATCTCTCAACCAACCACATCATGGCCACCGGAAAGCCGCCCTGCTCCCGTCCGAAGGGAATACACTGAGCTCCATGATACCCTCTCCAAAGTTTACCAAGCCCTGTTAAGCCAAAACCTTATAAATCCCCTGGATCTAAGTCCATTACGCAATCCACTTCCCAAAAATTTTAAGACCGATGCTCATTGTGCCTTTCAGCAAACTGCTGGCCATACCACTGACCAATGATTCCACCTTCGAAACATAATCCAAGATCTCATTGATCGGGGTACCATTGCCCCACCAGCCAATCCCAAACCAAACACTACTCATAACCCACTCCCAAATCACTCCAATGCCATCTTCTTGGAAGGAAACCCAGATTTCGATCCATCAACTCAAATCACACCCTTATACCCTTCTAAACCCCTTCAACTTTGCCCATATTTCCTCCTACACCCTACTAGCCCCGCTGATCAGGCGATGTCACTCCTTACCAGAGTGTGCATCACTGTCCGGACCTGTTCTGAAAGTGGAGGTATGGAATTGTCAGAGGTGTTAAACCAACTCCTACAGTTCGGGCTGAAATTGCCCTCACAGATGATTATCGACTGCCAGATGTTCAGTACGTTGTTTTTAGAAGCACGGAAATGGGCCCGAGAATCAAATAGGTGGATGGTACCAACCGACGAAATCTTCTTACATGATGTTGTCCGGATCATGACGTAAGCATTCAGGCAAACCAATAACATTTGCAGTATCACCGAGTTACTTGACGCTTTGAAGGTGCAAGGGCACCTGGTCCCTTCACCCTTACACATCCCCATAGAATGGGAAGACCTATATGAAGAAGCCGTTGGAGTTATGGAATGCATTGACTTCACAAGGGAAAATAGAATTGTTTCCACCGGATGGGGGGAAGAATTCAAAGTTTCAAATGAAGAACAAGCTTCAAGAGGAAATGGCCCAATAGCTGACTTATGTGGGATGATATCATTTAAGGAACTCCTCGGAGAAATAGATAAGGTGGCAGAACAACCTGAGATTGATGAGGAAACTGGATTTAAGTTTTTCCCTTCTTCAGTAAATCACATGACCAGATCTGGGAGACATTACCAAATTCCAAACTCACTACCAACCAATGATAAGGGGAAGGGCGTTGAAAACCTTCCTATGCAAGAAATGACCCTCGAGGAGATTAAGATCCTCGATCAATTGAAGAAAACTTAAGCTAACATCACTCTATGGGGGCTTTTCATGTCTTCCCAGCTACACATAAATGCTTTGATCAAATTGCTCACTGGACCCATAGTTCCTCCCTCTACCACACCAGAAGAAGCGGTGAACCTGGTCGGATCCTTGGCCTCTACCCGAATGCTGTCCTTTTCTGAAGAAGAAATCCCCAAAATTGGGCCAAATCAAAATCATGCACTCAACATCTCCGTCGAAGTTATGGGGAAGGTTGTACCACTCTCTCTCATTGACAACGGATCCGCTTTGAATGTCTGCCCCCGCTGAGAACCTTCAAATGTTTAGGTCTGAAAGAAAGTGACCTCGCTCCAACATCTGCTGCCGTGCGTGCCTACGATAATACCCGTCATGAGGTGATGGGATCCATAAAACTTGTAATAGGGGTTGGACCTATAAACCCTATCGTCGAATTCCAAGTCATCGATATCCCGACCTGTTTTAACCTGTTGCTTGGACGACCCTGGCTCCACAGTATAAAGGGTGTCTCTTCCTTATTCCATCAGAAACTGAAGTTCTTCGCCGACGGGAGAGTCATCACCATCTTGGGTGACAACGGTAACACCGAGGGCACAAGCATCGGCAGTCCAATCCTTGAGATACAGCATGGGTCAAATGATATGCTCCTATCAGGTTTCAATGTTGAACCATCCCTACTCTCGGCAGGGGACGGTTTCAAAGAAAGGGTTCGTCCAGAATACGACCCTCATGGCAATGTCAATGTGATTTAGATGTTCAGAAACATGCACTTCATGCCCGAACTGGGGCTAGGACAAAGACAGCAGGGGATACTTGAGCCCATCGAACAGAAGAAAGCTTTCCCTCCTTGCGGCTTGGGATATCAACCATCAGAACCAGAACTCAGAATGATCCGCCAGACTCGATCAAAGAGAGGGTTAAACTTTGTCCGAACTATCTCGGGAGATTCTTTAAATGGACGATTCATCAAGGAAGGCGAGAATTTCCCCTTTTGCGGTTTTCCAGAACCGTGGCATGACCATACAAATAAGAAGATGAAGCCTGGAATAGAGATCTTCTTCGAAGATAGCTACCCATGGGCCGAAAGTTACCAATACCAAGTTCCACCACTTATCAAAGATACTGAAGAAACTGAGGAAAGTGACTCCGAAGATTCCTTCAACCTGCAGACACTGGGGCTGACACTTTGCATGGTTCATTCAGGCACTACATCAAGGGACCCATCCTATCTTATTAAAGCTGTTGATACACCTCTCCTCAACTGGCATGCTGCGCCAGTTCTACCTCTTGAAATATCCCTCAACCCCAGTGTTTACCCTATTTTATCTACTGTTGTCCATCCTTGCTCAAATGTAATCGAGACCTCTTTTGATGAGGTTCTCAATGCTGTTTTTCCTATCAATGAAATAAACGAAGATTTTGAGTATCTTGTTGTGCCTTACATTAATTGTATGGATTTTAATCAAACTTTTGATGATGATGATGATTTTGCAAATGAACAATTCTTAATTGATCTAAATAAGGTTAATAATAAACAACATAACCGCGTTCAAGTTAATGAAGAAGAGACTGTCGTTATTAATCTCGGTTCTAGTAGCCAACTGCGCGAGATTAGGATAGGGGCCACCCTTGACGAGCATAAGTGTGCACAACTCGAAGAATTGCTAAGGTAGATCGTGGATGTCTTCGCATGGTCCTACGACGACATGCCCGATATTGATCCCGAAATAGCTCAGCATGAGATCCCCATTCTCCCAGATGCCAAGCCAGTTAAACAAAAGTTGAGAAAGCTCTGCACCGAATGGTCGCTTAAGGTCAAAGAAGAGGTGATCAAACAGTTGAACGTGGGTTTCATTCGAGTAATCGAATATCCCATGTGGCTGGCCAACATTGCACCTATACCAAAATCAGGAGGAAAGGTTCGAATGTGTGTGGATTATCGAGATTTAAACAAAGCTTCTCCGAAGGATGATTATCTGCTACCCAACATCGACATGATCGTGGACAACACAGCCAGTCATGCTCTTAAGTCATTTGTCGACGGATTTGCCAGATACAACCAAATTAAGATGCATCCCGACCACCAAGAGAAAATTGCATTCATCACCCCATGGGGAACTTTTTGCTACACCGTTATGCCATTCGGTCTCAAGAATGCTGGGGCTACCTACCAAAGGGCTCCCACAACCATCCTGCACGATCTGATCCACAAAGAGGTCGAGGTTTACGTGGATGATATGATTATCAAGTCCAAAACTAGAGAAGGTTATGTTCTCGCTCTCCGGAAGTTCTTCGAACGACTGCGGCAGTATCAGATGCGACTTAATCCACAGAAGTGCGTCTTCGGCTTTACGAAGGGAAAACTCTTAGGATTCATGATCAGTGAGAAGGGGATAGAAGAAGATCCCGCCAAGATGAAGGCCATACTTGAGATGCCACCTCCCCGAACAGAGAAGGAAGTCCGAGGCTTCCTGGGGAAATTACAATATATCAGCCGGTTCATCAGCCAGCTAACCTCAATCTGTTAACCAATCTTTAAGCTCCTCCGAAAGGATTCAACCAAGGTTTGGAACGAGGAATGCCAAGAAGATTTTGATCGAATCAAACAATACATAACCCAACCTCCAGTTCTTATGCCACCACAGCCTGGTCTCCCTTTTATTTTATACCTAACCATAACAGACACTGCAGCTGAGGCTTTTCTAGCCCAGTACCTCGAGGACTCCCATAAAGAAAGAGACATCTATTATGCCAGTCGCAAGTTGGCCGGATACGAGTCCAACTACACTGCTTTGGAAAAAGCATGTATCGCACTTTTCTGGGTCACCCAAAAGTTGCGACATTACATGCTCGCCTTCCCCATTAAACTAGTATCCCGAATGGATCCCATCAAATACCTGCTCGAAAAACCCGCCTTGTCCAGCCGAATGGCCCGATGGTTGATGCTCCTAACCGAGTTTGATATCATGTACGTCACACAGAAAACCGTTAAAGGAAGAGACATCTCTGACTACCTCACTGACTACCCTATAGAAGAAGCAGATGTCTGGATCTCTGAATTCCCAGATGAAAACATCCTCTGCACCACTCAAGACTTCCCCCGATGGAAAATGTTCTTCGACGGCGCTGCCAACAAGAAGGGATATGGCATTGGGATACTTATGGTCGCCCAAGATGACTCCCACACGCCCATCGCCATTAAATTGGATTTCCCTTGCACCAACAACATGACAGAATACGAGGCATGCACAGTGGGCCTCCAGGTCGCTCTCGATAAAATTATTCAATACCTTGATGTATACGGGGATTCTGCCCTTATCATCGATCAAGTGCTCAGAAAGTGGAAGGTCAAGGACGAAAAGCTTCAACCCTTTCATGCCCAATTAGAAGAGTTGGCCTCCTAATTCCGAGATATCACCTTCCATTACCTACCCCGATCAAATAACAACCTATCCGATGTTCTCGCTACTTTGGCTTCCATGCTCGACATGCCCGAGGGAATAAAAATGACCCCCTTCCTAGTTCAAAAACAAGACAGACCGACCCATTACTACCATATTAAGCTTGTCTCCACTGAAGATCCCGAACTAGCCAATTGCTAGTACTATGATATTTGGTGCCTCCTCAAACACGGTAGGTATCCCGAGGGTTCCAACAAGAATGATCGAGCTACCCTCCGAAGGCTGGCCGCTCAGTACATCATCTGCCATAAAGCACTACTCAAGAGGAATTTCGATGGAACTCATTTGCACTGTATTGCAGGGGCTGACATTGAAAAGATAATGCAGAAAATCCACAGCAGGGAATGCGGACCTCACATGAACGGTCACATGCTTGCCAAAAAGATCATCCGATAAGGCTACTACTGGACCACCATGGCCCAGGATTGCACCGCCTATGTTCGGAGGTGCCCTAAATGCCAAAAGTTCTCCAATTTCCAACATCTACCTCCACGGGAATTATACAACATGACTTCTCCCGGGCCGTTCTCCACCTGGGGTATCGACATCATAGGGAAGGTTACACCAAAAGCGTCAAACGGTCATGAGTTCATCCTGGTTGCCATCGATTGCTTCACTAAATGGGTCAAAGTTGAGTCATACGCAGTATTAAATGCCAAGAAGGTGGGCAAATTCATCAAGAAGAATATCATCTACCGATATGGGGTCCCGCACGAGCTAGTGTCGGATAATGGTTTGCACTTTGAGGCAGAAGTCTCAGAAATAGTCAACGAATACGGGATTCAGAGACACAAATATTCTCCCTACCGACCTCAGACCAATGGTGCAGTTGAGGCCGTAAATAAAAACCTCAAATCCATCATCAGCAAGATGATCGAAATTTGTAGGGATTGGGACGACCGGATCCCCTACGCCCTCTGGGGCTATCGAACCTCAATTCGAACCTCTACTGGGGCTACCCCTTACTCCCTGGTTTACGGCATGGAGGCAGTCCTACCTGTGGAGATGGAAATACCCTCATTACGTGTCATGCTCGAAAGCAAGGTTAGTGAAGAAGACAGGTGCCAAGGCCGTCTTGATGAGCTGACCCTCCTAGATGAACGGAGATTAAAAGCTATTTACCACATACAAGGATACCATCGCCGAATAGCGCGATCATTCAACAAGAGAGTCAAGGATCGCGGTGTCCGAGAGGGGGATTTAGCCCTCAAAGAGATAATCGAACCCATCTGGGACCCCAGAGGAAAGTTCAAACCCAATTGGAGCGGCCCATACATTGTGAAGAAAATCTTATCCGGCGGTGCCGCCATGCTCACCGACCTGGATGAGGAAGAGATGGCTCGTCCAGTCAATCTGGACCGTCTCAAGAAGTTTTACCCCTAGTCCAAAATCTCGGCGCTCTACGACTCTTCTCATCCCCCTTCTATTCAAAAAAAAAATTCTCTCCATTTTCCTCTACCCAGAACTACGTGGGCCTGATCCTCTGCAAAAACTATTTTTAAACTATTAAGAACTTTTTCAAAAATCCCAGAGGTATGTAGGTAGCTCATACTCCTCACATGAGCACGGCCCCTTCTTTTTCACAAAATACCATTCTTTTCTTACCCCCGAGAACGACAGTTCATTCTAAACATCTACTTGAACAAAAGGATTATGTATGCCTTAGCGATTGGTATAGATAATTCAAAATACAAAATTCATCGAAATGCACAACTGGATGATCAGATACTTATTTATTTCATTAATCAGAAACTACAGTACGGATTACATAAGAAAAAGTAACGGATAACTCCCTTCCCTCTACTACCATAAAAACCTGACAAAATCCCCCACATCTGTTACATAAATAAACTCCCCAGGAGTCCTACCCACAACTACCCGAAGAGCCTGCACCCTCATCATCCACGTCCTGAGGACCTCAATTTTCTCCTGCCTGAATGGAGTGCCGCAAACACTCCATGGACCGATGAGCCTTAACCATCTTCGAAAAGACCACAACACCCCCTTCAATGGAGTCAGATAAAACAAACCACCTCCGACCGGTCTCTACTGCCAACATCTTGCTGACTACTTTCCTCCACAACCACTTCATATAATCTTTGGGGACATGGCAAACCTTCCCAACAGATTGAGAGGGACGGGTCGACGAACACCGATTTTCCCACAGAGATCCTAGCAACAGACGCAAATGCTCAGTCAAATCTTCTACTGGAAAGAAATTTGAGGTCCGAGGGGGCATGACCTGCGCCGAGCCAAATTGGCGCAAAAGTCGCTAAGGGAAATAAAAAGAGGTTTGCCTGAGACCAACCAGCCGCACATATGAATATTCTTCTAGCTCTAGAACAGGCTAAAACTGTCCCCACCAAGGCACTGACCAATACAGCCCATAAGCCCCATGCTCCACAAGCCAATTCTCCTAGTTCTCAACATACAGGCCCATGCGGATGAAGTAGTGCGAAAAGTTGGGTACAGCCGATAAAGGATATTCTGGAGGAGTTGACAAGCGGAATCTTTCAGACAACCACATGAACAGCATCACAGGGCTACCCCTCAAAAAGTCTAAACGGCCTTCTCTCCAAGCATCCAAGCCATTCAGAGTCTCTGCCAATATCACTGTTGCAGGATTGCGACGGTATGACATCCATGAGGTAATGGCTGCAAGTTATGGGTCCACCTACAATTCCCCAGTCACCAACAGCAATTTTGAAACCAGGCTCAGAACAACGGCTCCAGCATAGCCAGCATCACTTACTTCCCGTGAACGCACAGACTGCAACACCGCCGGGAGGGAGATCATTCCTCTGGCCACTTATGACATAGCCGCCGAAGGCGAGATATGAAGAAGCTCGGCCAACAAATCCCTAGGAGAATGAGAAAATTTGGGTAAAGCCGCGACAACACTAGGATTCACACCCAGTATGGAAGAAAACTCCTCATAGGTAGGACAAACTTCTCCCAACCCAAAGCGGAATACATGGTCTTCGGGGTACCAAAATTGTACTGCCGCCATCAGCATATTCCACTCAAAAGGTCGATTACGCCATAATGAGACTCGACGCATATTGAAGGCATCATAGTTGACATTATAAGAGCACATAACTTCCAAGGCTTCGAGGTAGTTGACAAACTAAAAGATGATGGGTGGGTATGAAGAATGTAAAAGGTGTGAGGAAAACACTCCACCCTTCTCCCTTTTTATACTTAAAAATCCTCACAAGGGACATAATCCCTGCAGAAATCGAAAGGAACCCTACCCCACAAGGTACCAAAGGCTGAATAGGGTACCATTCAAAGCTTTCAATTGATGGGACTGGACTAAACTTCCGATAGGCAGGCCAGGGTGCTTGCCGATCGACAACACCCCATTTTTGGAAATTTCCTCCTTTCCTTCTTTGTCAAATCAGAAAACTCCATAAAAATAAATTGATATTCTCAACAGAATTTCAAGAATCCCTTTTCTTCTTAGATAATTCCCCTTTTTAATAAAGACTGTCCTTCAAAATTCCAAAAACATTCCTTTTCACAATCTCAGCAGCAAAGTAAAAAGCGCATATGCATGCATTCATTCATCATAAATAAAAGAAGATAGCCAAAAAAAACCGCATTGCATTGCATATATATGTTTTCTGTGTTACATCATTTTTGCAGGAAATAAAGAAAAGCCAAAAACAACGGGACTCAGCCCGAAACCCCACTCTGTCTCTCTCTCTCTCAAGAGTTTCCACCCCTACGACACGCTCTCTTCCCCTACGACGAGACGATGCACCCCCACTACCCGAGCCAGAGTCTCCCTCGGACGAGGCTAACGACACCAAGCAAGAAGGAATAGGGACAGCCTCCCGAATGTGGGCAGTCGCCGATGATATCCAATCCCTGATGTCCCTGAGCGAAGTGGTCGACACCCGGATTTGCTGCAAAGGAAAGGCAGAATCAGTATCAAGCAAAAGAAATAAAAAAAGAGAGGAAGAGAACCGAAAGGTTTACCGCAAGACGAAGGACGTCCTCTGTCAAGCCCAGCTCCTCCGGATCCATCGCAAGAGGACGGTGTAGCATTGGCACCGTCCCTCCATCAGCCCGTCAGATGTTGTACGAAGGAGTGTGCAGCCGAACAAAAGGGACCTCCGAGGTCGTCGCCACCGTAGGTGCCGACGGACCACCGCCACTATGGGAAAACCCCACTGCCCATCTCGAACCAGCAGGAGGGAAAGGAAAGGCATCATGTATGCTGGGCGCCATCAACCATCTCGTCACAAAGTCCATATAATCATACGGCGCGGCCGTATCAGTATACAATGCATAGGACTCGCCAATCATTGCCGCGATCCTTTCATCCTCTAATAATTGTCGCTCCCGCCGCATAGAAGTAGGAGGCTACATGGGAGGCACCACCACCTCCTCCTCAGCAATCTGACGAATCACCCTCTCCCCGAGGTACCAGGAATGGCCTAACTCATGCGCCAACAAACGTCTCATCTGTGCGTTCACCCCAGCCACCCCCGTATCTTGAATGGCGGTCCCCCAAGGATAAAAGGTCACTTAAAAATCCCCAAGCAGACATAATTCAATACAAAATCAGAAGAGGTAAAAAAAACTAAGGCTGAAATGCAAAGAGTCTTACCTTACCACTGGTCAGGTCATTCAAGACCCGACGCACCGCCTCCAGGGAAAGAGATCCTTTCGATTGCTGGTTGGCCTTACGCCATCGATACAAGCGACAGAAGTCCCCGACGGTGTCGTCCTTCAGAGCAATCAGTGGGGTGTCGCACCCAATCACCTCATAAAACCATGTCTGAAGTCACGAGCAAAAAGAGGCGCATAAGGAAAATGCTAATGCATGAAAGGAAAATGCGAATGCATGAAATGGAAATGCGTAAAGTAAAGAATACCTCAAGGAGATATGTGGCTCCAGTAAAAGTCTGCCGGCAGAACCGGATGAACGCATCCAGAGAAGAGTAAAGGGTCGCCAAGGTCAGACTCCCCCAATCATAGAAAGGGATGTTCGAAAACATCCTTAAGTATGGCACTGTCTCCTCACCTTCCCGAGGCAGCCCAAAAGTCCGTGCTACTGTCGAATGGCACCTCTCAGTCTATGCCGACCGGCACCCCCTTAAAATTTTGTGCAAAAATTCCCAGAAAATACCAGAAAGCCTCGAAAAATCCCCAAAAAATTCCTAAAAATCCTAGGAAGGATTTAGAACGTTTTCATCAAGGAAATTTCACACTCCTTCGGGCGACACATCATTTTACCCAAAGGAGACCTCAAAATCCAAGCGATTCACCTCTCGGGCAAGGCACCCGGACCATCGAATCACCTCCTCATCAGACTTTACAACCATCGGCTATCCGGTGTGGTACAATATCACATGGTATTTTTCCCAGAAGAAATCAAAAGAACCACTCGCCCCGAGCAATCTCTCCCAAAGTAAAATCTAAATTTTCCTCGGCCCATTCATCATTCCCCAGTGAAATCTTAGATCCAAATTCTTATTCCCAGTGAAACCCCTCTTCCCCAGCGGAATCCTAAAAAACTAAGTGAAATCTCTTCCCGGCAAAGCTCCGAAAAATCCCTAAGGATCACCTGATCACTTTCCCAGCGGAATTCTCTTACAGCATCTAAAATAGGTTATTCTCCCCTGCGAGGTCTCCTAAAAAGCTTCCCCCAGCTAGCAGCTCCCCAGCTCAAATCGGAATCACAAAGCTCTTTCTCCAGCAGAATCAAAATACAATCTTTATCTACTCTTGGGTCAGAATTGGCCCCGGTCTTGGATTGTCACCTTAGTTAGGTCAGAATTGAACTCGGTCCTCGTTCGTCACCACTCTTGGGTCAGAATTGGCCCTGGTCTTAGATCGTCACCTTAGTTAGGTCAGAATTGACCTCGGTCCTCGGTCGTCACCACTCTTGGGTCAGAGTGGCCCCGATCTTCAATCGTCACCTTATTTAGGTCAGAATTGACCTCGGCCCTCGGTCGTCACCACTCTTGGGTCAGAATTGGCCCTGATCTTGGATCTTCACCTTAGTTAGGTCAGAATTGACCTCGGTCCTCGGTCGTCACCACTCTTGGGTCAGAATTGGCGCTGGTCTTGGATCGTCACCTTAGTTAGGTCAGAATTGACCTTGGTCCTCGGTCGTCAACACTCTTGGGTCAGAATTGGCCCCGGTCTTGGATCGTCACCTTAGTTAGGTCAGAATTGACCTCGATCCTCGGTCGTCACCACTCTTGGGTCAGAATTGACCCCGGTCTTGAATCCTCACCTTAGTTAGGTCAGCATTGACCTCAGTCCTCGGTCGTCACCACTCTTGGGTAAGAATTGACCCCGATCTTGGATCATCACCTTAGTTAGGTCAGAATTAACCTCGGTCCTCAGTCGTTACCACTCTTGGGTCAGAATTGACCCCGGTCTTGGATCGCCACCTAAATTAGGTCAGAATTGACCTCGGTCCTCGGTCGTCACCACTCTTAGGTCAGAACTGACCTCGACCCTATGAATTGGTCATCCTCATCTCCTTAGGTCCTCAAAACTGACCTTGATCCTCTGAATTGATCATACCCAACACACTTCTTAGATCCTCAGAATCGACCTCGACCCTTTGAATCGGTCATACTCCCTCAAAAGCATCATGTGGTGTCTAATTGACGGCTATCATTTGTTCCAAACTCACCCATCTAGGGGCTCTGTAGACACCCCATTTTATTACCCCTTAACTCTCCTTAGGTCCCTAGTACCTCCCTTCATCACTATAAACCCAGGTCACGTCCCGAGTACTGACCTGGAAGCCATCGGGCACCCCCTGGCTCAGTTTGACCCAAAAGTCAAACTCCTCGTCTCGACTGAGACTCAATGAATTTTTAAAGGGCACTGAATACCCTTTCCAACGGTCCACCCCATGCATGATTCCGACTTAGCATGCGGACGAACGCGCCATTTGCATCTGAAACCTGTCCTAGAGGCCACCGGGCGCTCCCGAGCTCTATTTGACCTATGTCAACTCTTCAGGTCAATCGAGGCTGAATGAATCTTCGAAGGTCACTGAATACCCTTTCCAACGGTTTGTCTCGTGTGCAACTTTGACTTTCCATGCGAACAAACGATCCGTTTGACTCCAGAAAGCCACCGAGCATTTCTCGGGCCCGGTTGACCAAAGTCGACTCTCCAAATCGGGTCAAACTCTTTGGAATGTCGAATTAAATCTCCTAACCTTTCCAACGGTATACCCCACGCGCGATTCAGACTTACCATGCAGACGAACGCGCCGTTTGCGTCCGTGCGATTCCCCGTCCAATGGAACGAAAAACGCTTCCGAGCCACATTTGACCCAAAGTTGTCTCCCGAACTCGGGAGAGGTCCAAAGTACTTTCGAAGGTCTCTAAAATAACTTTCTAACTGTATGCCCCATGCATGATTCTGACCAACGGTTTGCCCTCCGCGGCCAATTTTTCGAAAAAGCCTGAGGCGCACTGCCAAATGGCAGGTCCCAGATCCTGCCTATCGGCACCTGCCGATAGGCAGTGCCATGATAGGTCCGATCGGCAGTCCCCTGGGGTTATAAAAGGAGGCCTTGGCCTCATTTGTAGGGGTAGCCCAGATCTGATAGAAATCTCTCTGAACGAATCCCAGAAATCTCTCTCGAAGGCAGCGTGATTTCAACTTCCAAATCCCTCTTTTACCTTCACTTTTCATCATACTTTTCATCAAACTTGGTGAATTAACCACTCTCCATCATCATCCAAGATCAAGGGCTGCTCTCCAACATTCAAGATCAAGCTCAAGATCTTCAAGAAGATCCAACTTTCTCAAACTCTCTCTCTTAAATTCTCATGAATTCCCAATAACTTGTTTTCTTACTTAGCACTTTTATAATCTCATCTCACACATCCTAATATACTTTTTATTTAGTATTATTTCACATCTCTTATTTTCATATAAATAAAAACCCCAAAACAAGAAAAAAGAGGGTTTGCTCATAAATTCCAAGTAGGGATTCTCACACTTTTTCCACATTTTTCTCACAACTAAAACACCTTTTCTACACACACACACACAGTTAAAAATAAGAGATCCCACAATTGGATTTATGGGATAAACCCCGCCCCTTTGCTTTGTATGCGAACTATGTGGACTTTGATGCCTTTATAGGCTACGTAGGCGTCTCGGGGTAAAACCCGAGACTCGAGTCCTTTCTCTCACTTTTTCTCTCATTTCCTATTTTCTCTAAATCCATTTTTCTTATATTATATATATCCTTAGTCTTAGTGACACATTACTCCATGTGCGTTATCATTCCTTTATAGCGATCAACGTAGGGGTAATCGCGTAAATCTTATTTTTCTAATATTACTTTTATAATCTTCCTATGGATGACTCGCTTTATCTTTTCCATGATACAAGCCGAGGATTCCTACCTCCATTCTATATATATACACATGAACACATCTCACAGGGGGGAAACATACAGGAAAATAGCAAATATCCATGAGAGACCGAAAGGGCGGAATGGGTGCCTAACACCTTCCCATTTCGTAACTAAGCCTCCGAACCCTTTTCGAATCATTTTGGTTTCGCACGCACCAGTATGTCTTTGGATGCCATCCTTCGGGGTGGCTTCCTTTTTTTCTTTTATCTATTTTGAGTAAAATAAACTGGCGACTATGAATCTCTCTACATTTTTCACACCTCACAAAATCGACGCTGGCCGAAGCGTTCTCCCGAGAGGGGACGCGTGGGACCCGAAGGATTCCTCCTCCCTCCGCGGCGGGGATCGGCGGGGATGGCCACACAATTGCCTTTGAAGTCCAAGATACACATCTCTAACATGTTATCCAACATCTAATTCAGTCGCTCCATCTGGCCATCTGTTAATGGGTGATACGAGGTACTCAACCTCAACTCTATCCACAATTGCGTATTGGATACCCCTTCATAAGCGGGACACATATGTTTTGTCCATATCTGACACAATATAATGTGGTACCCCATGAAAATTCATAATCTCTGCAAGGAAGATCTTAGCATACTACTCTAAAGTGTAATCCATCAATACTGGAAAAAAGTGAACCATCTTTGTTAATATACCCCAATTAGCCAAATGTCACCGTGTCCTCATTGCGATGTAGGTAACCCCATGATAAAATATGTGGAAATGATATCCCACTTCCACATAGAAATTTTAAGAGGTTATAGAACACCTGCTAGTTTCTGATGATCTACCTTCACCATCTGGAAAGTGGCGCCACTTGGACATAAATAAAGCAATGTCCTTCTTTATACCTGCCTACCAATATTGGTACCTCATATCCTTGTAAATCTTATCCCCACCGGGATGTATTAAAAAATGTTACCCGGGTGCCTTAGTCATAACTGCCCATCATAATTCCTCATCCTCGGGTGCTAATAACCTACAGTCGAATCATATTCCTCCCTAACTACTTGATCTTCTCATGATAAGAAAAATATCCTTCATGTGCCTTCACAACCCGAAATGATGATCTCTAGTATGATGGTAAGGACCGCTATAAACAAGTAAGATAAATCATCCTTTGTGATAAGTGTACCCCACTTCTCCTTCCACGTTGTTGTAAGCTCAATCGTCGATCTACGGCTCAAGGCGCCCACCACTACATTTGCCTTTCCTAGATGATACTGAATATCAAACTGATAATCCTTCACAGACTCAAGCCAACTATGTTGCCTCCAGTTCAACTTCGTTACATGAACAAGGACTGTAAATCTTATGGCCCATTAATAAATGAAATCTCTCTCTCAAAAGGTAATATCTCCAAATACATAGTGCAAACACTATTTCTATAAACTCCATATCATGGGTGGGGTAAATCCCTTTACGAGGCCTAAGCTTACGATAAGCATAAACGGTCGCCCTCTCCTTCTACATCTGTACACCCCAAGTCCTTATACGGACGCATCAGTAAACACTATATATTCAACCCCTTAATGAGATAAAGAGAGAACCAAAGATGAAGTCAACATGGACTTCAACTCATCAAAAGCTTACTGGCATGAATCATCCCAAAAAATGGTACACCCTAATTTGTCAAATTAGTCAAAGGACTAACTATATTCGAGAACCCCTTAATGAATCGACAATAATAGCTTTCTAAACTTATAAAACTGCACACCTCCATGGCATTGTGGAATTCCCCCACTCTATCATTGCCAAAAATTTCCCCAAGTCCACTGATATCCCTTCCTCATACACAATGTGGCCCAAGAACTAAACCTCCCTTAACCAGAATCCACAGTTCTCGAACTTAACATAGAGTTGATGGTCTTGTAAAGTCTAGAAGACCATCCTCAAGTGCTGAGCATTCTCCTCTGTGGTTTAAGAATAGATTAATCTATCATCCATGAATACGATGAATTATTGATCCAAGAAGTCACTAAACACCCTATTCATCAGTTTCATATATGTTGATTTTGCATTAGTTAACCTGAATGTCATAACCATAAAATCATAAGATCTATATCTCATCCAAAATTTCGTCTTATTCACAAACAAAATTGGAGCACCGTAAGGAAAAGTACTCCTCCGAATAAAACCTTGGCCCAGAAGATACTTAATTGGGTCCCTAAGCTCTCTCATATCTAATAAAGCCATACGATATGAGGATTTAGCAAGAGGTCTCTCACCTGGATCTAAGTTAATCATAAACTATGTATCTCTACTTGGTAGTAACCCCTAAATCTCCTTAAACACATCTAAAAACTCCCTATCAATCGGTATAGAGTCTAACAAAATGACTATTTCCATAAAAGTCTCCTCCTCGATGTAGTTTAAATGTATGCTTGACCCTCCCTCATGGTGTGACATTGTAACTAATTACATCTTTTGCCTTAAAATGGCAAAAACGATGAACCTCCCAAAATAATCCACATAAGATCTATAAGTGTCTAACCAATTCATCCCCTAGATCACGTCATACTCTGATATTCCTAAAGCAAGTAGGTTGGCTACAAACCTATGTCTCCTAAAATCCACCCATCCCTCTACACACAAAACATATGGGTTCCTCTCTACCCATGGGTGAGTCAATATGAATTACTATGTTTGATGCTAAGTCTATTACCCCCAATGACCTAGAAAAACCAGTATTAACGAATGAATATGTTGCACCATTATCCTATAAGAAGCATTCGATATGCCCAAAGGTAGGAAACGTATCTTCTGCTGCCTACATTGGTGCCGACATCTGCTTGGTGGTGCTGGTAATGCTGGCACCACATAAACGAATGGGGATGGAAATTATCGATGCTTCCATTAATGCATCTAATAACCACAATGACCTCCCTAATTTCGTGCCCCTTGATTTACCTAAAGTAACATCCTCATCATATGTCCTATCTCCCCATAGGTAAAAGAAAGACCCAAAAACTGTCATATATCCTACTTCTGCCCCTGCTTCCTTTGGCCCTGATAGCCTTTTGCCTGTTGTCCCTGATCCTATTGGTCATGTTAAGACTACCAACCTTGGCCCTTCTTTTTACTATATCATAACCTTTATGAGTCTTATGCTTATCTCTTGAATATGACCCCTTAGACTGATGGACTCCTTGAATACTACCTCCATTTATCTTGCCATGATGGCTCGGTGAATCTGAATTGGTATTCTTCTCGCACTTACTCTTTAAAAATGCTTTATGATCCTGACAACGAAATAAAGAAACATTCACCACCTGTATATAAGTGGTAAAATTTGGATTCCCGAAAATGAACTTCCTGATATGCTAAGATAACCCCAATACAAACTTCTTTATTTTCTTCTCCTCAGTGTTTGCCTCATCTAAAGCAAATAATTATAGGGTGATAAACTCCTCATCATAACTTGCTATGGTACGATTCTTTTACTTGAGGTCCATAAATTGCGTCTTTACCTCTCTCGTAACTACGGGTGGAAATTACTAATCATTATACTTTACTTAGAACTCAACAATAGTATACTATCTCGCTCTTTTAGTGTGGTGATCGACTCCCACCACTGTAGGGCTACTCCTACCAATATGAATGAAGTTAACATCTACTTATGCACATTTCTGAACTCTGCCATCCTTAAATTCCTCTAAATATCCTTTTTCCACTGGCACACTATAGCAATGTCGATACTCCCAACAAACTTTGGTGGGTTGCCATTGGCAAAGGCCTCCCTCCCTTTCTCCTAAACGGTAGCCTGCTGCTGAATTAGTATCACCACTTACTGCAGTAGTGGAGGTAGATGGAAGTGCTTTAACATAGAAACCATCACTTTAGTGAATAACTAACTAACTATAGTAGATAAGTCTACTACAATAGCTACGGGTGGTGCCAGTAGCTGTTGTGGACGTGGTTGTAGCTGCGGATCCTACTGAGCCCTACTCTCTATAGAGTCATTAGTTTGATATGTTGAGTGTTTTCCATCTAAAAGCAAACAAGGTTCGTATTAGTAACAAATCACAAAAAGTGTACAACGATTCCTAAGCATAGAGATTAACATATTAAAAATGTGATGCAAAGCATAACGATCAGAACACAGACCCTAAGGATACTAGAACCCAGATGCTCTGATACAAACTGTAACTGTAGACACCCCATTACGTTACCCTCCTTAGGTCCCTCGCACCTCCCTTCATCACTACAAACCCAGCTCATGTCCCGAGTACTGACCTGGAAGCCATCGGGCACTCCCCGGCTCAGTTTGACCAAAAAGTCAAACTCTTCATCTCGACTGAGATTTAATGAATCTTTGAAGGACACTGAATACCCTTTCCAATGGTCCATCTCATGCGCAATTCCAACTTACCATGCGGACGAACGATCCGTTTGCGTTCGAAACTTGACCTAGAGGCCACCGGGCGCTCCCGAGCTCTATTTGACCTAAGTTAACTCTTCAGATCAACCGAGACTGAATTAATATTTGAAGGGCACTGAATACCCTTTCTAAAGGTCCATCCCGTGCGCGATTCCAACTTATCATTCGAACAAATGATCCGTTTGACTCCAAGAGGTCATCGAACATTTCCAGGGCCCGGTTGACCAAAGTCAACTCCCCCAACCGGGTCAAACTCTTTGGAATGTCGAAGTATATCTCCTAACCTTTCCAACGGTCTACCCCGTGCGCTATTTGGACTTACCATGCGAATAAATGATCCATTTGCGTCCGAATGATTCCCCGTCTAATGGACCGACAAACGCTTCCGAGCCATATTTGACCCAAAGTCAACTCCCAAACCCAGGAGCGGTCCAAACGACTTTCAAAGGTCTTTGAATTAACTTTCCAACGATCTGCCCCGTGCGTGATTCTGACCAACGATTTACCCTCGATAACCAATTTTCTGAAAAGGCCTGAAACACACTGCCAAATGGTAGGATCAGGTCTATGCCGATCGGCAGTGACCTGAGCCTATAAAAGGAGGCCTTGACCTCATTTGCAAAGGAAGCCCAGATTTGATAAAATTCACTATCAATGAATTCCAGAAACCTCTCTCGAAGGCAGCTTGATTTCAACCTCCAAATCCCTTTTTTACTTCCACTTTTCATCATCCTTTTCATCAAACTTGGTGAATTAGCCACTCTCCATCATCATCCAAGTGCAAGGGTTGCTCTCCCACATTCAAGATAAAGCTTAAGGTCTCCAAGAAGGTCCATCTTTCTCAACTTTCTCTTCATATTCTCTTAAATTTTCAATAACTTGTTTTATTAATTAGCACTTTTATTATCTCATTTCACACATCCTAATATACTTCTTTATTTAGTATAACTGCACATCTCTTATTTTCATATAAATAAAACCCAAAAAATAAGAAAAATAGGGTTTGCTCATAAATTCCAAATAGGGATTCTCATACTTTTCTTACACTTTTCTCACAACTAAAACACTTTTTTCTACACACACACGCACACACTCACAAATAAGAGATCCCCCATTTGGATTTATGGGGTAAACCCCACCCCTCGTTTTGTATGCAAACTACGTGGAATTTGATGCTTTTATAGGCTACATAGGCATCTCGGGGTAAAACCCGAGACTTGAGTCCCTTTCTCACTTTTTCTCTTATTTCCTATTTTCTCTAAATCTAATCTTCTTATATTCTATATGCTTGGTCTTAGGGCCGTAATAATCCATATGCGTTATCGTTCCATTATAAAGATCAACGTAGGGGTAATCGCGTAAATCTTATTTTTCTAATATTATTTTTATACCTTCCTACGGATGACTCGCTTTATCTCTTCCATGATACAAGTCGATGATTCCTATCTCCATTATATATATACACATGCACACATATCACGGGAAAAAATAAAGAAAAATAGAAAATATCCATGAGAGACCGAAAGGGTGGAATGGGTGCCTAACACCTTCCCATTTCGTAACTAAGCCTCCGAACCCTTCTCGAATCATTTTCGTTTCGCATGAACCAGTATGTCTTTGAATACCATCCTTCAGGATGGCTTCCCCTTTTTTCTTTTGTCTGTTTTGAGTAAAATAGACTGGCGACTCTGAATCTCTCTATATTTTCACACCTCATCTCAAATGACGCCGGCCAAAGCGCTCCCGAGAAGGATGTGCGGGACCCGAGGATCCTTTTACTCCACGCGCCCGCCCGCGGGCAAGGATCGGGGATGGCAACGGTAACAACCCCTATTTTCCACGTAACAGTTGGCCCGTCTAACATGTCAAAGATGGTGATCTTCAAACAATCTATATCATTCTCAATATCAAACCCTAAAGTAAAAATTCAAATTAGACCATCCACACATATGATGAAACTAAAAAAATTGACAGTAATCTCATAAATATTAAAGTCTCAAACCAACTGAGAACTAAAATAATTTATACATCATAACTCGAGAAAAACTGGTTGAAATAATAAAGTCGGGCTTACGTCCATACAAAACTCTAAAGTGGAAATAACTAAAACTGAAATAAGTAGCAACATATGGTTGAATCAAAGATACTAGAATCTTATGTGGGAGGTGGAACTGCAAGTCTAAACTTTCCTCAACCTTGCTGATCATGTGCATGTAATCTTGGAAAACATTTTATAATTTTGGGTCAGGACCCGTAATTTACAAGAAATAACTCTAATGTCATAAATAAATAATCATGCGATTCATTTAAAATACATGCCACCCATCGTCTCTCACATGCAATAAGTACCTCACACCTTATTTAAGTGAAATACTAAGCACATGTGCCGACCCAAGGCCTAACTATACAAACAAGTCTCCATACTATAAAAATTAATGAATAATAACTATGTATCATGCAACATGTATGTAACTACCTACACGTGTAAGAATACAACCCAAATACCAATCCCCACAATGTTACCCCCAAGAATACAAATAAAGTACATAATGTATTTTATGTGACACAGGGTTCATTATCAATTATCCATCGCTAGAACTATATTAATTTTATTCTCATTAATAATTACATTACACGAGGAACAGTACCTTAGGGGACAATCTCATTTTTCTATAGGTAAGTCCATAGAAGTCCCTCACCTAACAAACTTAAGCAAAACACTCATATTAATGATGGTCCAATAAATAAGCAGTAACACAACTAACGGGATGATACCGGGCCTGACTAATGGCACCCAACCTATGTTCTAATATAACGACCTCTACTACATCCTACCTCAATTAGATAGACGTATGGTACATGGGCCCGATCGCGAACACAACCCCATCCGATAGATCCACCATAATTACGGTACATTCACGGAAATATCGTATACATATATATATATATATATATATATATATATATATATATAACACATAATATATGTAAATACCCAAGTGTATATTACTTTTCTCATGCATCTACTCGATTCAACCCAATTCCCACACTAGGATGTTCTAAACACACTAACGTTTTCACATTTAAAAACCTATAATCTCAATCCCAATAAAAACCAAGTCTTTCACCTCAGTATAAAACCAAATCATCACTAATAAAACCGTAAATAAAAACTATGCTAAAAAAAACCATATAAACATACAAAAGCCGCAACCTAGGTGAAACTGGGGTATTGATCAATCAATGCTAGTAGATCGATCGATGGCTCCTATATGCATATTAGCATATCCAAAGCATGATTATCTTCCTTAAAACCTCCATTAATGATACCCAAAGATCCACAAAAGCACTTAATAAATACAAAAACCTAAATCTACGTATGGGAATGTGACTATGAAGATTTCTAATCATTATAATCAAATCAAATTAAGAATTCAATCATCAAGTTAATACATGGATTTATCTTAAAAACGGGAACAATTCCTAAAGCATGAGTTCTAACAAGGTTTCCAATCCTTAATCGTTATCAATTTCAGATTTGTTCATCAAAACGTCAACTTTCTACATATTTTTAATCAGTGACTAATCCTAATTAGCCCAGAATAATATCATGATGAAGGTATACGAATTAAGTCCTAAACATAAGTTCTAATCCCAATAATAACAAGGGAAAATATGAATTCTAAATTAATTATAGATTATTTAGTGATACTGTAGGAAATTTCTTTCCTTAGGTTGAAGAATTATGAACTCCCACTTGAATGCTTTACGTATGTCCTCTCTGAGTCTTCTGTAATTCTCCCAAAGTAACATGTCTTCTATGGTTTGTTTTAATTAATATATTATCACTAATTAAATAGTCCTAATCCCACTAAAACACTACACAAAATAGATTGATATTCATGGTTTAGGATCGTGACCAAGGCCTATAGGTCACGATTTTGGTTAACGACCATATTAAGGGTGATAAAATCGTGGGTCATGGTCCAAAATCATGACCCCATATTTGGGTATCAATATAGTGGGTGACATTAGTGTTGATTGGTTGGTGATGATTTGGGACCATCACCCGATAATCACGGCTCAAAACCACAACCTAGTTTGTGACCATTAAAGAGGCATTTATTTTAAGTCATGTTCTAAAATCGTGACCCCCACCGTGACCATTTATATTTATAAAATATATAGTCATGGATCAAAACAATGACTATATATGTTTTATAAATTTAAATGGTCACGCTGGGGGTTCACAATTTTGGATCGTGACCAATACTGTGACATAAATTAGAAATATTAATATTTGGTCACGGTTCAGGGTCCAAAACCATAACAAAACTAAAAAATATTTTTTTAATTTTTTACATCCAAATAAAAACCTGTACAATTTTTAAAAACTTTTACATTTTCGAAAATAAATATTTGGCTACTACACCATCCATAAATCAAAAAATAATAATACAACACAAATTATTTAACTAAAGTCATCAAATTGTTTAACATAAATAATAATACAATGCATTCTTGAATGAATATGATAATAACATCGTAATATCTTCATTGAAATCCAATACAGTGATTGTTTCCTTCCACGAAGCAAGACTTCAAAATTTCCCATCTCCAACTTGACCTGCAAACAAGATTTCAAAATGTTGTAAATGGTAAGTAATAAAGGAATTTAATCCCAAAATAACTTTGGGACACCTATGTAACCAAAAAATGGCATCATACTCCACGTAGTTCATAAGATGAATAAGGTTGGGGTCTAACCTGTAATACGAATCTAGGGTGTCTCTTTTGATTTGTGAAAATATATCTAAATGTGTTGAAAGTGCAGAAAATTGTGAGAACACTCTAAATTGGGAATTGTGGTATATACCCGATTTTTCGGGTTTTTCATTTATGAAAATATTTGAGAGTGTATATATGATAATAAAAAGAGTGGGATTAGTGATAGAAGTTAAAAATGAAATAATAACATGAAACACAATATGATTGGTGATTGAAGGATATAAGAAAATGGAATTAGTGTTACCAATAAGAGTTTTTAATACCTTGTGTCTTGGTGAACATCGCATAACATAAATCAAAAATCAAGGAAACCACACAAATATTGAACATCAACATAATCCGTGTCCATTTGTGTGGTTAACTCATATTAGCGGTTTGTTATTAGTATCACATTCAAAACTTAAGAAGATCTACAAAATGATATTTGGCAAATTGTGAGTGATGGGGAAGAAAGTGTTAGAGAACTAAATATATGAGTAGAAGATACATACACATAAATAAATAAATATAAGGGTCCTTCCAATACATCCGATACAAATAGGTCCTTTCAATACATCCGATACAAATATGTTCGTCATACGAGAATTAACTATATAATGTTTTGAAACTCAATCTTAGTCTAAATCAACTAATGGAATAGTCAAATTAGGACTGCCATCAATGGAAGACTAAAACTTTATAAGGTCTTTAATGCATATGCTTGAGTAATCAAACCCTTTGGTGTATGCATAACAACATACTAATTATCGTCAATTATGCACTTAGAGAGTAGGATAGCTTATTGACATTTTGAAAGGTAGAAATAAAAGGGTCATCAATCACGTGATCTATACTCTTCATGTTAGATAAATATACCATTATAAGTTTTGAGGCAAAATCAACTTTACAACCATTTGAAGTGTCCTCGCTTTCACCCAGACATAATAGAAGATGATTTCTATGAAGTTTAAGTAATCTAGTTTCAGGATTTATTACACAATCCCATACTAGGTCAGCAACGTGTTATTTAGATTCTGTAGATTTTACTAGCTACACAAGAAGTCAAGGAAGCAATTGATATTCCACTAGTTTGCATTAATAGTTTCTCCTCGAACGGGTATGAGACAAAATTAAAACCATTGATGCATAATTTTTTAAACTCCTTTTACATGAAAACTAAGACCTTAATCTAGGAGTGCAAGCCTTAAAGATAAATCACCTTTATTTAAAAGTTGAATTTATTAATAGATTTGTATTATGCCATGTTTTACAACACATACATAAATAATCTCAATAGAAGAGGTAGGAATTACCTCTTTTGATACCCATGTCCTAAAATCATTTCTCTTTCAATTTCTGTCCATTTTGCACTCATACTTCCTAAACGTGTTCATTAAATTGTAGAGTATAGATTGTACTATAGAAAATACAGGTAATCAAAGAAAGATAAGTTATATATGTACACTACAAAAAAAGTAGCTTTTGAGGCGGTGGTTTAATAGTCCCAAAAGATCATTTATCCGTCTCAAATACTTTTTGTGACGCTATTTGGGACGGCTAGGGGGGTCTTTTTGATAGGGGGTTATAAATACTTTTTGTGACCCCATAGCCGTCTTATTTGGTATATCTTTTGAGACGGTAAATATTTTACGGTCTTATTTGATTTACTTTATAAGATGGGAATAATTAACCGTCTCAAAAAGTGACCTCTTTTGAGACGGATATAACTAACAGTCTGAAAAAATTGTAGTTTTTAAGACGGCTAATTATAGCCGTCTTAAAAAGTATGTTTTAAAGAATAAATTTTGTCTGTCTAAAAAAATAAGGTCTTAAAAGCAACTTTTTTTTGTAGTGGTAGTTAATTACTCTCTCTAATCTTCAACTTCATCTAGGGATTTGAAGGCATAACGATTTACTTGCTCGTACTGTAGATTGGTGAGTCTCGCTTCTTTAGGGTTCTCTAAAGCCTAGTCATCCTCAAACTAGTCAAGCTCATCTATTCCTCTCTACGAGGATTGAACTTCTTAAGCCCTTGTTTCGATATATATTTCTGGGCATATAACGATGATTATATTTTTATGAATTCTTCCACAATTGATCCTCAAATATACCGTGTATTCTTAACTTAGACTTTAAATGTTTTCATCAATCGCTCGAACGGATACATTCAGCGATACCTGACGGGTCCACACAATAACTCCTTATCACATAAATGCACAAGTATGTGGACACTAATATTAAAGAATGATGGAGGAAAATACTTCTCTAATACATCAGTTGCCTGGGCTAAAGTGTCTTTCGAAGCCTTAATGTGCGTCTTGTTTACCACTTTCGCACACATTAAGGTGAAGCACAAACTAATATACATAACTGTACTATGAATAACTTTCTTCTCTAAAAATCAATGCCTAAACAACAGTGTAAGGACATAAATTTCTAATTAAGTCCCTGTATTGTTTTGACTTAATTCCGTGAACAAAACTGTGTTTGTAATATGTCATAGGGAGATGTCTATTTTGTCACGATCCCACTTGGTCTATGACGCATTGAAGAAAATTGAAGACGTTGCGAAAAAGCTTCAAAGAATTAAATCATGCCAATGTTTAATTGGTGCAAGTTTAATCGTCTTCAAAGGTAATTACATTCCGAGATCACTTAGGTATGAATGCGTATAATTAATGGTGATCGAAATTGTTTTTATAAAAGATAAGGATGTATTTTTATAAAGAAAAATTATTTTAAAATGTTTTTAAATTTTTTTTAAAAGTTTACACTACGTTTTAATTCTGATAAGCTCGAAAACGGAGTTTGACTTTAATGGGTCTCTTTAAAGAAATGTTTTAATTAAAAAGTCAAAAAGTCAAACTTCTCCCTCGAACGACATTAGATCTCGTGCGAACGAGATACCTATGTCGCTCAAACGAGAGCCTTAAGTCGTTCGAACAACACGAATTTCGATCCGACGCTTATTTTTTTATTTAAAGCGTGTTTCTATCCGAATTTTGTAAGTGTGAGACTGGAAAAAATAGAATACATTCCAGTACATTGTTTGTACATGTTTTCTAAGGTTTACAAAGCATAAACACATCCTTAGAGTTTGCAAAGATTCGAGTTATCATTAGTTTATGTTTACGTGATCTTGAGGCACCAAGAAGTTTGTTCTACACTTGAACATCAAAGGGTTTTGCGATGAAGAAAAGATAAGGACTTCGTGTTCGACATTGTAGACGAATCAAAGCCAATCGGTGGACACCGAGACATACGTGGACTCATGTGCTGTGGACAGGTATCGTGGAAGATGGAATTTCTATGTGGGCACTATTGAAGAACGGTATAAGATCAGAAGGATCATCAAGACCCGTGGGGATCGAGTCTTAGTGTAAGGCTAATCTATCTTTGTAAACCCATTGTTCATAGTGATTGTCTGGCTTGGGTCATCCGAGGTTATTTTCTCATTTTGGGTTTTTTCCTCTTACATCCGGCGTTGTGAGTATTCTTTAAATTATTTTACTTTCTTTAATCACTAGATGCATGTTTAGGATTAATCAAGATAAAATTGGTTTAAATTAAGAATTGGGTTTTTCGCAACTTGGTTTGGTGCATAATTTAAAAGTTGGATAATTTTCATAGAAAAATTTGGTTTTATTTAAAAGCATACATATTGGGCACCTTTCAAACAGAGAAACTAACTGTATGATGACGTGTCAATTTTTAGACTTACGCTATTTCAGGTAATTTGTTTGGTGGTTTACAACCTTGCACAACTTATCGTAATAACCATTTGGAGTCTTCAAGATGAATAATGTATTTATGATCTCATTAGTAGTCAAAGAAAAAACACCTGTGGGAATTAAATTTATTCCCCAAAGTCCAATCCTTCACATTCTCCTCTATTTGATAACCAAAAATTTGAGAAGGTTTCGCCCTATGCTCCTAATCGACAAGTAAAAAGTTAGACTTTTCGTTCCTAAAATGGTGAATGGATAGAAATCTATGATGATAAACATAACTCATCTTCCCACTATGATGTGAACTCTTTTCTCATGCACAATGTCGGAGGGAGACTTAAAGGAGCCATGAGAAGTGGTTAGTGCTTAAATTTCCAAAGAGGGTCAAACATGTCGGTCAATAATGGAGAGCTTGCGTAGTTCTTTTGCAAATTCAGGGTGTCGTGTATATAAAATATTCCATATGAGTGAATAAACCGGATGACACATGAGATTCCCACCCACCTTGGCTTGAGTGTTCCGTGACACGACCTCTTGTATACATGGTACAGTGAAAATTCATTTTAACCATGGAATGAAGGGGAAATACTTTGATACCTTCTGTGAAAGTTGCGAGCACTTGAAAATTTTTGTTGTACCTTCTTTTCCACTCTCACAAACTATATATCTTAGATCCTTACATACATGCCATCAATACTTGAGTCCGTGTTTACTATGGTATAATATGCAATCATACTTGCATGCAAAAATATGTTTGTACTTCAAACCCAAGCCTTTCAAGCTCTTTTTCATGGTCGGATAACTATCTAGTAACATGTTCTATTTTGGCATAATGTCTTTAGCCCACTTTAAGAATTGCAGTTACGCTATTTCCCAACAAACCAAATTGACTCTTAAAATTATGAAAATTTATCATTGCATACAATAATGAGTGATCTTCTTTACAAGTTTTACACAAAGGTCTATCCTCATCGACTTTCAACCGTATGTATCCCCGATCGTCAGGAATTTAACATCAACTTATTCATTGACTTGGTCATAATGCATAGTATCCATATCCATAGGGTGGCGATTTTGATGGTGGTGGACTTTGTTAGCATTATCAATTAGGTCTATCCACCACCAAAGGGAGATTATGGACCGGTGTCCTGACATTCTTGGAAATGAGAGTGCACAAGTCAACGACCCTACTATTGGACAAGTTCCTTATATAATACTGCTCACCATAGTCCTTGTTCAGGGATAACAAGGATCCACAAAATGTTGGAGGAGGCAGTTGGGAGGGGAAAGTTCTAGGAGGAGGAATTTTTGAGGGGAAACCTTAAGGCAGAGGATAGGAAAATGTTTGATGAGGAAACTGAAAGAGATAACCTTGTTGTTGAGTAAAGAATCATACCAACCCCTCGATTTCATTCGTTAAGATTTCCATCTTATTACAAACATTTCCCACCTCCCTCCAAAGCTCTAGCACCTCTCTTTTAGTCCTGACATGGCCTTCTACCTCTCTCGACACGTGAATCCTTGCCGAAGAAGTCTCATCCAATATAGGTACATTGTGTTCTATTTTTCTACTTGGAATATGTGATCCCAAACCTCTTGTCCTCCCCTTATTGTCCCTCCTAAGTACCTTGGTTAGGGCATTTGCTTTAATGTCATATGGGGTTGTACTAGGACTAAATGCTCGATATGACTTCTAACATTTCCAATACTATAATATTATATTTAAGACTAAGATTTGAACAATATTCAATTATAACATGTATATATAATAACTAAATTCATACTCACCAGAGTCGGAGCCAATTTGTCTGGTGATTTATTGGTCCTTTTTTCCTATCGAGCATGTGAGTACATGTTGGCCGGATTAGGTTTTTTTACTTTCTTTCAGTGTCCCCTTGGTCCGTTCTTCCCATTCACCGTTTATATCATCATAATATTTTGCCCTAAATTTGTGGACATTAACTTTCTTTGACCTATTTAGTTTATTTTTTTCTCTATCAGTCAGTTTTCCCTCCCTAGACTCATTCTCCAAGAACTTGTTCCATTAGTCAGTGGGCATTTGAAAAATTTTGGGAACTTTATCTTTCAACCCCAAAATATCATAACTGGTTTCCCCATTTGGGAAAAAATTTATTCCAAAGGTTATTCTAGTATGTTTTCAATTGATCAACTACTCGATAAATAACCTTTTCCTTCGAACTGATTGGGAATGAAAAAGTCATATCATGTTGTTCCCACACGTCATCCTTTATGGCATGATCAGCCTTCTTCTAGTTGTCTGTGCCCCTGATGCCCATAGTCATTTTTTCGATAGACAGATAACTATTTTTAAAAATTGAACATGAGGTTTATTATCGGTAGGATGATTCCTAACCAGGGAGAAGCTAATGGGATTCTTAAGGATTTCTTGGGATTTCTCAATAATAGGAGGTGGGGTGTTGGATTAATAAGGGATTCTTGAGTTTGATGACTCATAGATGGAGCGTTATATTGAATCTCTAATAGAGTGGAGTATTGATAACCCGAAGGAGATGAGAATCGAGATTGGGGCATAGGAGAGCACCCAGTTGGTGGTGTTTTGCAATTTGGTTGATTAATTTCGGTCCTATTTAACATTTTCTACAATTAAAAAAAATTAGCAACATATGTACAAAAGTCATGTTTACGACTATATATATGTATCTACATTTTCAACAACTTTAAAAACATGTTTAATGTGTCTTATTTCCATCCACTATGCATTACCTTTTAAAAATCTATGAAATTTTACACGCGATTAACTGGGCAGAAAAGTATCCATGATTGACGTATAAAGGTTTATGACATGAACTCGAAATTCTTTCTTCTTCAAATTATTTGTAAGATCATTATTAATGTTCATATATCGTGATACATCAAAATCTTGGTGAATGTTGTCTTTACAAAGTTGTATCCATAATGAATGAATATTTGTTTAAGCTTTGTCTAATAGTGTCACCAATGTTAGTGCCTTGTTGGTATTATGAAGGCTAAAAATGCATTGGGGTTATGTGGATAGTCTGCATAGTAGGTCACATACACACAACATTCCTTTTTGTCAAATTTTATCTTGACTCAACTTAAGTGAATAATTTGCCAATAAGAGACCTCGTCTCGGCTCGGTCCAAGCTCGGGTCAAGACGATCCCACAAAGTGTGTTCTCTTGAACCATCCTAAAATAAGTGTCTCATCTTTATCCAGGGAGAAGTTGAGACAATATGACACCCTAGTTAGCCTATGCCTTGCTTCGTCTATCTCAGGAAGAGGAGACCACATCTGTTTGGAGAGACCCCTTATCGTGGCCTGATGTAATTAGGCCGAAACTACACTTGGTAATTATCAGAATGCAATCAAGAGGAGCATCAGTAGACACATACTCGACCAAGCAAATAACTCATTCCAGCGAAACACGTTTGACTTCTGATAAGGTACGTGGAATGGAGGATGCATGGGAGAGTGTGCGTGGTCCGCGAGCTCACGTGATCAAAATCGTTACAATAACCATCATCCCCACAAGTGGAGAATATCTCTTAATCATTACTTACCTACACAACGGACAAATGGAACTACTTCATTGGACAATTGGTGTTGTTCATATCTCATGCATGACTAGGGTTCGTATGACACCACCCCTGCCATATAAATACTTGTCTTCTACATTATTGTAAAGGATCGCAAATTGTCTACCCTACTGAAACTCTATCTAAACCTTTACTTCGAGAGTTAAAGCTTGAGTGCTTGTATCTGAAGGCCATTAGATCCCATATTTAGTGGATTGTACACACTTACACAATGGGCATAGGCCCTTCAAACATTGAACCACTTATATATAGTTTTATCCTCTCTTTTGCCTCATCTCTTTTAGTATTACATATAACTATTACACTCCATTATTGTCTAGTTTTGAGCTTACACAACATATTGACTTGGTGATACCAATTCTGGTTTCATCAATCTAGCACCTTCTGTAGGAGTGAGATAACCATCTTCTTCCCGTTCATTTGTAGCTACTCCATCGAATTCTATGGTGGTTGTCCAATCTCACCCTTGGTTGAGCTTGTACCACCATTAAGAGAGCTTCGATTTGAGTTTAAGCTCACTTTCAATTCATCCAGCTCACTTCTAGTACATCTCTTGGGTTTTTCGGCCATCGAAAGTCTTTGATGGCATTAGATCCACCTAATATAGGTGGACCCATTACCATCCAAGCCCCATCTCAACCAGAAATGGCTCAGGTGGTGGCGGCCATGCGCTCCTTGGTGGATAGTCAACGGTAGATGTAGGTGACTCTTATTGCGTTTAGTCAGCACATGGTGGTTAGACCTGCTGAAGCTGAGGATAAGATGATAGCTTCGATCACTAGGGAAGGTGTTAAAGATCTAGTGGATAGGTGACGACCCCAGGATCAACATAAAGATCTTCTTCCTCAGTGAGGACGCATAGATATGGCTGACCCTAGGCGTTTACGCCTGGGGAGGCCGGTTCAGGGGCGCTCGGATGATGAGGATGAGCACTATGATGATGAGGACGACAGAGAATGTTTGAAGACTTATCAGATTTCTTGAAGAATTGTGTGAGTAATTCAACCCAATCGAGGATGTATTGGAAGGCCGAGCCGAGAATGTATACCAAGGGCATTAGCTTTGGACAAACTTAATAGCGGGTTGGCCTTTGATAGGCTCAGCCTCGCCTCTCCAGATCTCGAAGTTTCACTAGTTCTAGAAGGAATGATAGATGTGATGACCATCATCCTCCTAGAGGCTGAGACAAGGACAAACGAGAGGTAAATAGTCGATAGAGGAGAGTTTCCAGAGAGCCCTCAGTTTTTTCGATCGAGAGAGAAAGGGCAAGAGACAATGTTACCTAGGCCAAGGTTATAGATGTTGTTGAAAGGCCTTAGAATGATTCTATCCAAAGACTGGAGGATAAAATTGGGTACATTCTGAAGAGCCGAGACACCTTGAAAAGGGGATACTCTAAAGGCTCCCCTTTTATGTCAAATATTATGAGTTACCCAACCCCGGATAAGTTCAGGCCGTCGGTGGTCATGCCTAAGTATGATGGGAGTACTAATCTCATCCACCATGTGGAGAAGTACCAATTAGCTACTGATATCTACTCTGTCTCATATTCTTCTCAAGAACACTGATCGGTATAGCTAATGTATGATTCACCTATATCCCTACAAACTCGATAGAGAGTTTTAAGTAGTTAGTAGAGAGGTTTATACCCAACTTTTTCTTTGGAGTAATACCTTAAAAAAAGATGACACACCTGTTACATGTGAACGAGGGAAAGAATGAAAGTTTAGGAGAGTATATAGCAAGGTTCAATTAGGAGAAATTAGAGGTTGAAGATTACAAGGAGAGCATTATTATGACCACCCTGATGGGAGGGTTACAGAAAGGAAAGATCCTTTGGAAACTTATCGAAGATCCTCAAAAGTCCATGGCCAAACTCCTGGCTATGGCTGGGAAGGTCATGAATGCGAAAGAGGTAATGGATGACAAGGGTGAAGATGATAAGGGAATAAGAAGTGGAGGTATGTTCTAGAAAAAAATAAGAATGGCAAGAAGAGATCGGAAGATGATAAATTAGCTGACTATACAACTCTAATAGTCAGTTGTGAGAAAATCCTGAATGAGATCAAGAATGATAGTTCTCTTATATTGGTCGAAAGGTTGGAATCTCCTCCTCATAAAAAGAGCAAGAATATGTGGTCTAAGTTTCACCAAGATCATGGACATACGATCGATAAATGTTTTTCTCTCAAGGATGAGATTGAGAAAATACCGAAAGCTGGCAAGTTAGGAAAGTATATTGATAAGAACAGTTCGAAGGGTGGTCGAGATGACACCCGAAAGAGGAAGAATGACAATTGAAAACCTAATGTTCTAGCTGATCGAGATGAGGATTACTCAAACGATAATGATAAAGATGATCCTGACCTACCATCTCAAATCACCGATCAAAAGTGTCAGCTCCACAAAATTTCTTTTGGAGTTAAGATGATTAGTGGAGGACTTGCTAGAGGGGGAAAGAATATTGCTAATAGAAAGGCTCATGTGGGAGAGGCTAAAGGACTTCCTCCAAAGCCCAAATAAGTACACTCGACAGTGATTAAAATGAAGAAGGTAAAAAAAAACTAAAGTTTATATGAATACTTTGATTGTTGGTTTCTCTAGACTGGATTTTAAGGGGATCTTGACCCCATATGATGACATGTTGGTGATTACCACCCTGGTGCATAATTATAAGGTTCCTAGAATATTGGTCGATGGTGGAATCTTGGTTCATGTGATGTTTTGTGACTACTACAAGGGTTTGGAGCTGAGAAAGAAGAGGTTGATCCTGTATCACCAACCTCTCATCAGTTTCAGTGGTGAGAAAGTGCAACCATTGTTAATTTATGAAATGGAGGTTAGAATGGGGAATAGATGGACAAAATGCGTCACGAAGAAAACCAACTTCTTTGTTATGGATTATAATGTCTTCTCTACCTACAATATAATTCTGGGGCAGGTAGCCCTTGAGAAGTTTGAGGTCGTGCCCTCAACAGTTCACCAGATGATCAAATTATCGACTCCGTATGGGGTGGGGTAAGTTCAGGGTAACCAAGTAAAGCCACACGAATGCTACTTCAACTCGGTTGAGGAGAGGAAAGTGTACAAGAGGGCCACAACAACTTACGACATTGATACTCTAGACCTTAGAGATGAGACTAAGGTTAAAAAGGGCGATGCAACTGGGGAGGTAGATACCATCGTCCTCAATGAGGACGAGACATAAAAAACCATCCAATTTGATAAAACCCTGAAGAAGGAGATCAAAGTAGAGATAATTAAGTTATTGAAGAAGAGCAAAGCATTTTACCCTGGAGCTGTGAGGATATGCCCGACATCGATCCGAAGATCCTACGCCATAAGCTCAATGTGGATGAGGATGAAAAGTCGATAAGACAAAGAAGGAGAATCTACTATCGTGAGAAGTATGATGTCATTAGAGAATAGGTGAAGAAGTTAGAAAATGCCTACTTCATAAGGGAGGTCATATAACCTGAGGGGTTAGCAAATGCAGTCATTGTCCCCAAAGCTAACGGCAAGTGGAGGATGTGCGTTGATTTTACAAATCTGATCAAAGCCTATCCCAAAGACATCTTTATCCTGCTAAGGATGGACCAAATGGTTGATGCTACTGCCGACCATGAATTAATGAGCTTTATGGATGCCTACATAGGCTATAATTAGATATTTATGAATCTGACCGATGCTGAGAAGACATATTTTATAACTGCTAAGTGTACCTATGGTTACAAGGTCATGCCCTTCGGCTTGAAGAAATTTGGGGCTACATATCAAAGATTGGTCAACAAGATGTTTGAGGAGAAGATTGGGAAGATGATGAATGTTTATGTCGATGACATGTTAACGACGAGTCTCAAGATCGACACTTATGTGGGTGACTTTGGACGAACTTTTGATACTATGGATGAGTTTAGGATGAAACTCAACCCAACAAAGTGTGTCTTCAACATGGGTGCAGACAAGTTCTTGGGCTCTATCATGAATCATATGGGAATTGAGGTAAACCTCGAGAATATCACAGATTTAATGGAGATGAAGACTTCAATAATATAAAAGATGGGCAAAGGTTAACTGGGGTGTGGCAACATTGAACAAGTTTTTGTCCAAGGCTACCAATAAGTGCCTCCCATTTTTTAAGATACTCAGAAAATATTTTGAGTGGAATGAGGAGTGTGATAAGGCCTTTCAAAAGTTGAAGACCTACCTCAGCTCCACACTCCTACTGTAACAACGAATTAAAGAAGATAAGTTGTAATTATATCTAGGAGTGTTAGAATCGGCCATTAGTGCTTCCATTATCATAGACGAGGATGGTGTACAGAAGCCAGTGTACTCTAATAGTAAGGCCCTCCAGGAGGTCAAGCAGAGATAGGATAGTGATCGAGGTGGAAACCAAGCATCCATGTAAAGAAGATAGTCGTTGTTATTGGCTTCCAACATCAATACAAAACCTAAACTTTAACTACACTCTTATGGATTATAGCGGCGAGTCTGGGTATCAAATTGTGACAACCCGTATATAATTATGATAAATTGTATTTAAATTATACTTATCTTATGTGATATGAATAATGTGTTATTAGTATATCTAATGTTAAGTGATTATGGTTAGTATAATTCTACTTTCATAAATCATGAAATGTCGAATTATTTACGAACACAAGATTTGGTTATTTTTTATAGAAATGTTTCTGTTTAAGACTAGTTTTTACCCTTGTAAAATTACAATTGACTTAATGTGAAAAATACATAGTTGTAGATGTGTGAGTTAGGGTTGTAACACAACAAATGTTGCATCAAACGGATGTTCGAGTAAGAAGTTAGGTCGAAATTACGAGAAGGGGCGAATCTGTCAATTCCCTTAAGTGGTAAATTGTCTTTTATTAAACCAAATATTTTAATTTGATTGTATGGATAGGGAGGCAACCTTGTCCGACTTAAAACTCTCCCTTAACCTTATTTCTTCATAAAATAAGTCTCTAGGTTCAGTTTGAGGTGTTATTAGCTTGAGGAAAGAGAGGTAGAGTTTAAGGAAGAAAGGGTTACAAGGAAAATCTAGGAAAACAATTCCAAGAAAATCCTTAAGGTGTTTCCAAGGTAATATTATGTATTAATATTGTTTTAATATTCTATTATACTTATTTCAAAGTATATAAATCGTGAAGTATTGATCCAAATTCTATCCTCCTTTGTGATAATATGTATTGGTTCACATGTGAGATAAGTGGTGTTATAGGTCATATTGCTTTGTATTGAAACCCTTGGTATTCAAACTTGCATATCTCTTTGTGTGCCTACTGGAATTCATAAATTCCAATTGGATATGAAAATAGACTCATATATTCATATCATATCCGAACATTGGAATCTAACACCTTATGGTTAGGCCTTAGTGATGGTTGCAAGTTGGTATATAGTTGTTGTTTGTATATTTCATTTCGGTATACCCTGAAATTGATCAAGCTTTTGAGATAGCAAATGAAGTCCAAATATTATGAAACTTTAATTCTGTACTATTAAGTATGTCTACTGAAAGTGTGTTGAAAATCATGGAACGTTATGTTGTAGAAAAATTATGAAAATTCTTGGAAGTCAAAGGAACAATAGAGGTGTTTGTAGGGCAGATTTCTTGTGTTGTAAAGAAATGGCCATAACTTGCCCTAGGAAGCTTGAAAAATTACACCGCCACCTGTAACGGAAAGTATATTCAGATGTGTTTTCATATTGATAAGCTTGAACACCTGTATGTGTACTATTTATTAATATGGGATGGTTAAGTATGGAGGACAATGATTTGAGGCCATATTGGATACCCCATGAAAGAATGTTTGTATCTACTCCTTACCAAGGGTATTTTTAGTACATGTTTAATGTGTATATATATTCAGAAGTATACTGTTATGTTTACTTGAGTTTAGTTATAAATTCCTTACGAGGTAGTTTCTAGGGTTGAATGTTCATGACCTTATCAACATATATACCATCGTTTCGTCTTTACATATGTTTCATGGAATATGACTTGAGTAGAATCATATTGGGGTTGTGTACTTATTTAAAGTTACATAATTATATTAAGATAATACTTATGATTGAGTTTCAATACTGACTTAGTTGGATTAACAGGTGTAAGTTCAAATCAACCAAGTTCAGCTCCACCCGAGGGAAACGTGAATACATAGTTGACAACACAAGGTGAGTGTACTTACTGAGTTGATTTTGGATATGACATATATGTATCATATGTTGATATGTTATGGATTATTTAAAAGCCAAGAGATGTTGAGATGTTATGGATTATTTAAAAGCCAAGATATGTTGAGATGTTATGGCTTTATAAAAGTCAGGATATGTTGAGTTGCTATGCAATTCAGGAGATGTTAGGTTTTTTAAAACCTATGGATATGATTATTGCGTACGGGCATGAAATGTGGGGTTTATTAACTCCGGATATATATATGGCCTAATTTGGCACAGAGATGTATATATTTTTATGTTGAGATGTTAATATAGTTCTTTTACTATAGATAGCTGTAGTACATTCACTGAGTTTTTAAACTCATGGTTTTATATGTTTACATTTTCAGGTTTTCCAGCTGCCACTGCCAGGTCTAGGAGGTTGAGTAAATAGAAGTAGAGTCTTGTTAGTTTGTTTTATACAATGTACTAGTTGTAATTAAGTTAAATGATATGTGAGTTCTGTTGAAATTATGTCGCCTTAAAATGATTGGATTTTTTTAATATTCCGCATTTTAACCTTGAAGTTGTTTCAATATGTATTACCTAAATAATAAATAAATTATAATTGTGGTTTGTAAAATATTTAGTTAATTATATCCTAATGGGGTTAGGGGGTGACAACTTGGTATCAGAGCTTTAGGTTTTTATATTCTGGGGTTAGAGGGTCTAGATATGGAAGTGGCAGAAATACGTTGTGTGGGTCATTTATATTAATTTGTGAGAAATACTAACCATTATGTTAGAAATAAATCTTGTATTCTTGTTTCTATAATTGTGGTTTATGACAGATAGTAAGGTATGGAAGGAGCAAATGTTCATGAGAGGGTAGATGAGGAGTCTTCAAATATAGTAAACCAACAAAATCCATATAATGTAGAGGGGGCTCCTGAACAACTTACAGATATGCAGAAGATGGCTCGTGCCATGACTTTAATGGCAGAACAACAAAACATGTTTATTATGCAAATAGCAGAACAACAAGACAAGTACTTGGAGGAGCAGACTTTGGCAAGAAGAGAAAGGGAAATACAACGAGAGGAGAAGAATACTCTGTACGAGAAGTTTATCAAATTGAACCCTTCAGCATTCTCAGGTTCTGTAGATCCTTTAGAAGTTGAGGCTTGGGTTAGAGACACAGAAACTATCTTCGGGGTGATGAATGTACCTGGCGCGCAGAAGGTGATTTTGGCTACTTTCATGTTAAAGGGAGAAGCTAAATATTGGTGGGAGTCTTCCAAACATTTATTGCTTACTCCGGAGGGAGGTGAGGTAATTACTTGGGGTTCCTTTATTAAAGTCTTATATGAAAAGTATTTTCCTCGCATGTATCGGAAGCAAAAGGAGAGAGAATTTTTATCATTGACTCAGGGGAATATGTCGGTCAGGGAGTATGAAACTAAATTCACATCTTTGTCTCGATTTTCATTACATTTCTTACGTGATGAGGAGGATAAATGCACCAGATTTTAGGATGGGTTGAATTTGGTTATCAAGTCTAGACTCACTGCACTTGAGATGGTAGATTATTCTTCCTTATTTAACAAAGCTATGATGGTTGAAGGAAATGTTAACGATGCAATAAAGAATAGGGAACAAAGGGGAAAGAGGAGTAGATTTGATCCATCTCAGCAAAAGGAAGGCAATGTAGAATACTCAAAACAGGGGAGTCAAAGATTTCAGCACGGTAGAGGGTCTGGAAATTTTGTTCAGAATAGGACACCAAGCAGTTTTAGGGGTGCAGGATCGATGGGCCAACAGAATAAATAGCAGGAGAATGACAATGGGCAGTCTAAGCCTGTTACATGCTATTTTTGCAAAGCTGAGGGCCATATCAGTCCACATTGTCCCAAGTTAAAGGGGGTAGAGTGTTATCACTGTCATCAAATTAGTCATAACAAGAAGAACTCTCATATGCTACTGGGAGGGATTCAATTAGCTACTACTAGTCGTGGCTCATCACCTGGAGGCATAGGGAGAGGAGGAGGTAGAGGACAGGCTAGTGGATCCAGGGCTCCGGGAAGGATATTTGCTATGACTTTACAGGATGCTCAGGCTACTCCAGAGGTGGTGACAGGTACATTTTTTGTCATGAACAAACATGCTTACGTGCTTATTGATCCAGGTTCTACTCATTCATTTGTAGCACTGTCATTTACCATGCATTTGGGTAGACCATGTTCTTATCTAGATTGTGGTTTATATATTTCTAGACCTATGGGGGATGTGATGTTAGTGGAGCTTGTGTATAAAAATTGTGTATTGTATATGGGGGAGAGGGAGTGGACCATTGATTTAATTCCCCTAGATATTCGAGATTTTGATTTATCTTGGGTATGGACTGGTTATCTTCCTACCATGCATCAATTGACTGTTTTCGTAAGGAGGTTACATTTAATATGCCGGGGGAGGAAGAATTCAAATTTACTGGGGAAAGAAATGTGGTTCCGAACTGTCTTATTTTAGCCCTTCGGGCGAGGAAATTGTTAAATAAGGGTTGTCAAGGCTTTTTAGCATATATTGTGGATACAAACATGGAATTGCAAAAATTAGAAGATATCCCAGTCGTTAAGGATTTTGCAGATGTGTTCCCAGATGAATTACCAGGATTGCCACCTAGCAGAGAGGTAGAGTTTACTATCGATTTAGTGCCTGGTACAGCTCCAGTTTCTATTTCTCCATATAGAATGGCACCTGTGGAACTAAAGGAGTTAAAGGTTCAACTGCAAGATTTGCTAGATAGAGGTTTTATTCGACCCAGTGTATCACCATGGGGCTCTCCAGTATTATTTGTGAAGAAGAAAGATGGCACCATGCGACTCTGCATTAATTATCGATAGTTGAACAAGGTGACTATTCGAAATAAATATCCATTGCCTCGTATTGATGATTTGTTTGATCAATTACAGGGTGCTAAAGTGTTTTCAAAAATTGATTTGAGATCGGGTTATCATCAATTAAGGGTGAGAGATTGTGACATTTCTAAGACAGCTCTTCGTTCTCGCTATGGTCATTATGAATTTTTGGTAATGCCATTTGGGTTAACGACTGCTCCTGCGGTGTTTATGGATTTAAATGAATCGAGTATTTCATCCTTTTATAGATTCATTCGTGATTGTTTTTATCGATGATGTTTTGATATACTCACCTAGCCAAGAGGAACATGAGAAGCATCTAAGAGTTGTATTGCAAGTTTTGCGAGATAGTCAACTGTTTGCTAAGTTTAGCAAATGTGAGTTTTGGTTAAACCAGGTAGTATTTCTGGGGCATGTTGTTTCGGGAGATGGAATTTATGTTGACCATAAGAAAGTGGAGGCAATTGTGCAATGGGAGAGACCGAGGAATGTAACAGAGATAAGGAGTTTCCTAGGATTGGCAGGATATTATAGAAGATTCATGAAGGGGTTTTCATCTATAGCCTTGCCGTTAACTAAATTGACCCGAAAGGAAGTGAAAGTTGTGTGGAGTGATGAATGTCAGCAGAGCTTTGAAATGTTGAAAAATAGGCTAGTATCAGCTCCAGTTCTCACTGTTCCATCCAGTGGAGAAGGTTTTGTGATTTATACTGATGCTTCCCATCAGGGTCTGGGTTGTGTTTTCATGCAACATGGAAAGATAATTTCTTATGCATCTTGACAGTTGAAGATGCACGAATGTAATTATCCTACGCACGATTTAGAACTTACGGCTATTGTTTTTGCCTTAAAATTATGGAGACATCATTTGTATGAAGAGACGTGTGAAATTTTCACTGACCATCAAAGTTTGAAGTATTTATTTACACAGAGAGACTTTAATTTGAGACAGAGATGTTGGATGGAGTTAATTAAAGATTATGATTGTACCATTCACCATCATCCCGGGAGGGCCAATGTTGTTGCAGATGCTCTAAGTTGAAAGTCATTGGGGAGGTTATCTTGTATTCAATGTGCACGGGTTGGCAATATTATGGAATTAAGACTGATGGGAGTCGAGTTGAACTTATCTAAAATGGGGGAATTATTTGCACACATTATAGTGAGACCTTTACTGGCAGAACGCATACGAAATTTGCAAGTCAGTGATCCATTCCTTGAAAAGAAGAAACGGGAAATCCTGGATGGTAAAGAGAGTGACTTTGAAATTAAGAAGGATGAATCATTGTGTTATAAAAATAGAATTTGTGCACCGAATGATCCATCCTTAAAGAAGGATATATTAGAAGAGGCACATAGTTCTATTTACTCTATGCATCCGGGAGGTACCAAAATGTACAGAGATTTGAAAGAGTATTACTGGTGGAATAATATGAAATGTGAGATTGCCGAATTTGTAGCTAAATGTTTAGTATGTCAACAAGTGAAAGCGGAGCATCAGAAGCCGACAGGATTATTGCAGTCATTGCCTATTATGAAATGGAAGTGGGAGCATATAACGATGGATTTTGTTGTAGGATTACCACGATCACCAAAGGGGCATGATTCTATTTGGGTGATTGTAGATCGATTGACAAAGTCAGCTCATTTTCTTCCAGTTAAGACGACCTACACTGTTTACAAATATGCACGTATGTACGTTGATGAGATTATCCGTTTACATGGAGCACCAGTGTCAATAGTATCAGATAGAAATCCAACTTTCACTTCTAAGTTTTGTCCTCGTTTACAGAATGCCATGGGCACAAATTTGAAGTTCAGCACTGCATTTCACCCACAAACCGATGGGCAATCTGAAAGGACGATTCAAATATTAGAAGACATGTTACGAGCTTGTGTATTTGACTTCAAAGGTAGTTGGGATGATCATTTGCTATTGATGGAATTTGCGTATAATAATAGTTATCAGTCCACCATTGGTATGGCTCCTTATGAAGCTTTATATGGGCGGATATATAGAACGCCATTATGTTGGGATGAAGTGGGTGAAAGGAAAGTTTTGGGTACTGAATTGATAGATATGACAACTGAGAAGATCAAAATGATTCGGGAACGGATAAAGATAGCGCAAAGCAGGCAAAAATTTTATGCAGATAAGAGGAAGTATCCATTGGAATTTCAGAAGGGGGATTTTGTATTCCTACGTATTTCACCATGGAAAGGCGTTATGAGATTTGAAAAGAAGGGGAAACTAAGTCCAAGATACATTGGACCATATGAAGTGTTGGAAAGAATTGGGACCCTGGCATATAGATTGGCATTACCTCCAGAGTTATCTCGTTTGCATGATGTGTTCCATGTATCGATGCTTCGTAAGTATTTGGCATCATCAACTGAAAACCCAACCTATTGAACTGAAAGAAGACTTGTCGTACATCGAGGAACCGATGGAAATTCTTGATCGTAAGGAGCAAGTATTGAGGAATAAAGTTATTCCCTTAGTTAAAGTTATGTGGATGAGCCATGGAATTAAAGAAGAAACTTGGGAAACGGAGGATAGCATGAAGAAACAGTATCCCCATTTGTTTGGTAAGTGACATTCATATTAAATTTCGGGGACGAAATTTTCTAAGGTGGGGAGGTTGTGACAACCCTTATATAATTATGATAAATTGTATTTAAATTAAACTTATCTTATGTGATATGAATAATGTGTTATTAGTATATCTAATGTTAAGTTATTATGGTTAGTATAATTCTACTTTCATAAATCATGAAATGTCGAATTATTTACGAACACAAGATTTGGTTATTTTTGATAGAAATGTTCCTGTTTAAGACTAGTTTTGACCCTTGTAACATTACAATTGACTTGATGTGAAAACTACATAGTTGCATATATGTGAGTTAGGGTTGTAACACAATAAACGGTGCATCAAACGGATGTTAGAGTAAGAAGTTAGGTCGAAATTATGAGAAGGGGCGAATCTGTCAATTCCCTTAAGTGGTAAATTGTCTTTTATTAAACCAAATGTTTTAATTTGATTGGATGGATTGGGAGGCAGCCTTGGCCGACATAAAATTCTCCCTTAACCTTATTTCTTCTGCAAATAAGTCTCTAGGTTCAGTTTGAGGTGTTATTAGCTTGAGGAAAGAGAGGTAGAAGTTAAGGAAGAAAGGGTTACAAGGAAAATCTAGGAAAACAATTCCAAGAAAATCCTTAAGGTGTTTCCAAGGTAATATTATGTATTAATATTGTTTTAATATTCTATTATACTTATTTCAAAGTATATAAATCGTGAAGTATTGATCCAAATTCTATCCTCCTTTGTGATAATATGTATTGGTTCACATGTGAGATAAGTGGTGTTATAGGTCATATTGCTTTGTATTGAAACCCTTGGTATTCAAACTTGCATATCTCTTTGTGTGCCTACTAGAATTCATAAATTCCAATTGGATATGAAAATAGACTCATATATTCATATCATATCCGAACATTGGAATCTAACACCTTATGGTTAGGCCTTAGTGATGGTTGCAAGTTGGTATATAGTTGTTGTTTGTATATTTCATTTCGGTATGCCCTGAAATTGATCAAGCTTTTGAGATAGCAAATGAAGTCCAAATATTATGAAACTTTAATTCTGTACTATTAAGTATGTCTACTAAAAGTGTGTTGAAAATCATGGAACGTTATGCTGTAGAAAAATTATGAAAATTCTTGGAAGTCAAAGGAACAATAGAGGTGTTTGTAGGGAAGATTTCTTGTGTTGTAAAGAAATGGCCATAACTTGCCCTAGGAAGCTTGAAAAATTACACCGCCACCTGTAACGGAAAGTATATTCAGATGTGTTTTCATATTGATAAGCTTGAACACCTGTATGTGTACTATTTATTAATATGGGATGGTTAAGTATGGAGGACAATGATTTGAGGCCATATTGGATACCCCATGAAAGAATGTTTGTATCTACTCCTTACCAAGGGTATTTTTAGTACATGTTTAATGTGTATATATATTCAGAAGTATACTGTTATGTTTACTTGAGTTTAGTTATAAATTCCTTACGAGGTAGTTTCTAGGGTTGAATGTTCATGACCTTATCAACATATATACCATCGTTTCGTCTTTACATATGTTTCATGGAATATGACTTGAGTAGAATCATATTGTGGTTGTGTACTTATTTAAAGTTACATAATTATATTAAGATAATACTTATGATTGAGTTTCAATACTGACTTAGTTGGATTAACAGGTGTAAGTTCAAATCAACCAAGTTCAGCTCCACCCGAGGGAAACGTGAATACATAGTTGACAACACAAGGTGAGTGTACTTACTGAGTTGATTTTGGATATGACATATATGTATCATATGTTGATATGTTATGTCTTATTTAAAATCCAAGAGATGTTGAGATGTTATGGCTTATTTAAAAGCCAATAGATGTTGAGATGTTATGGCTTTATAAAAGTCAGGATATGTTGAGTTGCTATGCAATTCAGGAGATGTTAGGTTTTTTAAAACCTATGGATATGATTATTGCCTACGGGTAGGAGATGTGGGGTTTATTAACTTCGGATATGTATATGGCCTAATTTGGCACAGAGATGTATATATTGGTATGTTGAGATGTTAATATAGTGCTTTTACTATAGATAGCTGTAGTACATTCACTGAGTTTTTAAACTCATGATTTTATATGTTTACATTTTCAGGTTTTCCAGCTGCCACTGCCAGGTCTAGGAGGTTGAGTAAATAGAAGTAGAGTCTTGTTAGTTTGTTTTATACAATGTACTAGTTGTAATTAAGTTAAATGATATGTGAGTTCTGTTGAAATTATGTCTCCTTAAAATGATTGGATTTTTTTAATATTCCGCATTTTAACCTTGAAGTTGTTTCAATATGTATTACCTAAATAATAAATAAATTATAATTGTGGTTTGTAAAATATTTAGTTAATTATATCCTAATGGGGTTAGGGGGTGACACAAATCCTCAGGGAACTAGGACAAGTGAACGTGACGATAAAGGTAAGACTGTTAACCCTAACTTGACTCTAAAAAGAACAAAAATGTGATTTGAATTGTGAAATAACTATAACTAGATGCAATTTTGAAAATGATTAATTAATAAAACTACAAATAAGTGAAGTGAATAACTAGTAACGAATTGACTAAAACTTTAACTATGAAATGAGAACGATAGGTCGGGTTACAATCCTCCATACCCGTGTAATTCACTTCGTAGGGTACTAGATTCAGAATTAAAGCTTTAAATGAATCCGAATTTTTAGTTCTCCTAAGTATTACATATATGACGGATCATAGCCCGCACAGTACGTAAGCAAGGGTTTAATTAAAATTCGGTCTTTATTTCTCCTAAGTATTACATATATTAGGGATCGTAGCCCGCACAGTATGTAAGCAAAGGTTTAATTAAAGTAGTATCGTATTAACTATGATACAATTCATCTAGGGTTTTATTTTCAACTTCTATTTCCACTAACATGAATTACATCGGGTGGGGTTCATGAACCCCAACCCTTGAAAACTTAGCTGGACATACTAAAACTAGAAGAAAATATGCTTTGAATGAAAGAAAGTATTTTTACTAACAATTAAAAGTGAAGAATAATGAAATTACTACTAAAGTATTAACTACTGCAGTAATGGAAACAAGGATTGGAATAAATTTACCTGAATTGCAACTGGAACCAAACTAGGGTTTTTCTTTTGTGTTCTTCTCTAAACTAATTACAAAGATCTCTAAAAATGAATTCGAAGCCTCGCCTTTTCTGGGAGTTCTTTTAAATTTATATCCTATGAAAATTATAAGAGTTGGAGTGATGCAAAACTCTAAGAAGAAGAAGATTAAATCAAATCTCCTACACCGGATCGATCCGAACAGCAACCAGACTGATCCGTTTTTCAAAACACCCGGATCGGTCCGCTAGACGTCCATCCTTATAGTAATTTTGGGGGCTGAACCAATCCATTTTTTTATTTGAAAAACTAGAATGGTCTGCTAAACATCATTTTATTTAGTGATTTGGGACACCGGACTGGTCCTTTTTCTTGTAAACCGGATTGGTCCGGGTTGTCTCTTCAATTTCTCTTCAATATCTCGTGATTATCTCATGATTATCTCGCATCTTCGGGTCTTCATAACTTCTAATCCAGAACTCATATTGGGATGTCATTTCTTCCTACGTGTTCATACATTCGAGCTCTTCGACTTTTATTTTGGGTCCTCAATCGGATCCCTGGTAGAAATTACGCTTTTGCCTTTTTGATTCGTCTTTTTTATTTTCTCTTGCTTCTTCCGGTTTCTTTCTTTCTTTCATTTGTTAAATACCTGTAAAATTAATAAGAAATATACGAAACTCGGGATACTTATTAGAAGAGATCGTTAGCAAATATATGAAATAACTTAATTCATTTTACGTTGTTCGGGGTAATAAAAGCCTATAAATTAAGGGGGATATTTGGAAGAATTTATGCCTAATCAAACCCCCTAACTTTGAACTTTGATCGTCCCGAGTAATGTAAAAGAATCAAATATGATCCAACTCAAAAAAATGGGATAGAATACCTTTTTCGTGGGCTAGCGATTGCATTTAGCGTATGCAACAAGCCTTTAAACCCCTAGGTTACCCTTATAGGATGAGTTGTGTCTCGTGAGAGTTTGCAGAGAATATACCCACAAAATTTGACTCAAAGAAAACTCAAAATACGCAAAAATCATATAATTCAAACTTTTCAAGAAAATAGTCATCATCAATTCATGTTCAAGAGTCTCAAATCATGGTGCGTGTGTGCGGAGCTAGAAATTTAACCGCGGATTTCCACCGTTTAATCATTACGTTACTTATCCGAAAATTCATTTTGATTTCAAAATCTCACGGGATGCTCTCACAAATTAATCTCTCAGAAGGGTGGCTATTTCTCTCGGTATGCATGATTTATAAAAGTAAATGCATTGGAACTGAGTTCACGCACACAAGTAGAAAGAAGAAATTTTATGGAAATGGGTCTCATCATTGGATTACGGTTATAAGAAACGAGATCATTGCCTCTAATTCATAACTATAGTCTCTTTTATTATCTTTTCGAGTTTTATCTCTCCATGCGGTAACCAATTTCGCATTTTGGACTCGGTTATGACTTTTTTGGGTTAAAGATTTATTGGGTAATATGGGAATAGTTGGGAAATTTTGGAATTGGAAAGTTCATTTATGATGTCCGTTTGTGCTTTTCCGGGATTTTGCTCACTTTTTCTGATTTTTCTATTTTTCGCGCTTTTCTTTTCTTGCTATTTTTGTCAAGCATATTTATTATTTTCTTGCCCCTTTTTATGCACTTTTCGAACTTAATTTCTGGGATTATCCACTTTCACAATTCTGGGCCAATTGGGGTTTCTCAGGTTGTCAAACGAAAGAGAAAAAATTATTCGACTCAATTTTGGTTTACAAAAGTGATAATTTTTCGCTACTTTTTTTTTCTGGACAATATTTTTGGTTGACAAACGAGAGCCTACTTCATTGTCGATTTACTAATTGTGTTACCATATGCATTTCGAGATTAATTTAATTTAGAGACCTATTTAGCAAGTTTTTCAAGGCAATATCATACACATTTTCCATAACCGGTCAAAGTGAAAGAATTGAGATCCTCGACGACTTATTAGAATGCTGAAAACAACTTTGAGTTAACAATTAACTCGAATTGATTTATAAAAAACTCACAATAAGGAAAGGTTCAAATCTCACCGAGTTTGTTAATCTCCACATTTATTCGTTAAGTCGTCTACGTTCGCTCAATTTCTATCTTAGGTCAATTTTGGCTTTGTGTGTTATGTTTTTACAATTTGAGACTATAAACCGACTTTTGATGATATTTTTGCAAAATTTGAATTCCAATTTTTATTTATTTTGAAGAAATATATTTTTGGCTTTTTCAGAAAATTTCAATTTTTTTGAAATTTTTGGGCATTTTTGAAAATTTGTGAAGTTTTAGAAAGACGCACTTGTGACCCCCCGTACTTAGACTTTTGCATTATCCTCAAACAAAAAGGACAAAAATCTAACTCAAAGAGAATTAAAAGTGTGAGAAAATAAAACAAACAAATAAAACAGAAATGCGAATTTTATATAGCTAACAGAAGTTTTAACAACCAACAGTTTTAACAACCACCAACAACACCAAAAACGACAACAACAAATAAGGGCTTCATTGGGCCGGTGGATTTGAAGGTCGACCCGGGTTTACACCGTCGAAAGACGACGATTAATTTCAGCGTTGGCGGGTGATTAATCAGAATCTTCACCACTGTCATAATCTTCGTCGCCCTCACCCATCTCAATATCTTCCTCCTCTTCATAGCTTCTCTCTTCATCACTACTTTCCTCATCACCACTTTCCTCTTCGTCGCTGCTCTCTTGTGCCAATCGGGCTTGGATGCGGTCTTGTTGGCGTTCCCGTTTGGTCCGGGTGGTGGACACAAATGGAGCTAGGAGGTGCGGGAAATTTTGTGATAGTGCAATGCCGACGTCGGCTAGCATGGATGTGATGATTCGGGGAAAGGGGAGAGGGGTGACGCCTTTTTTATCCGTGGCGGCGAAGAATATATCTTTGTAAATGCACGCAGGTAGGTTAATGGGGGTGTTGTGGTCGAAAAGGTGGTAGACGAGAGTGGCTTGACGTGGGTGCATCGCCGATTGATTACCCGTGGGGAGAATGTTGGTGCACACTATTTCGAAAGTTAGGCTCGCTTTGTCACTTAGCTGGCCCACCGGGTAGGTTTCGATGTTCCAATGAGCATTGGGGTCGATGCGAGACATGCACAGGTCTATTTCGAGCAGGGCAAGAGGGTTGGGGTATATGTATGGTAGTGGGTTTAGGACATCTTTGGCAACCAACTTCTGGGACACAAGTTCCAAAGAGAAAGGAACTTGAACATCGCCAATGTAAGCTTCATCCGTGTGGTGGCCAGTACGAACGAGGGAGCCGTATAAAGTGCGCACCGCATGGGGCCATACAGCGTCATGGGGCTCGTTAAGGAAACGACACCAACCGCGGGCCATGAAGAGGGAGGTGACATCATTAGGCATGTCATTCCAAATGACTTATCACTCTATTTGGAGTTTACGAGGTTGGTCGAAGAAATGTTCGCACCACCGTTGCTCCTGATGGGAGCGGTAGCCGGTGGCTCCGTCGTTGAGAATTAAGACAAAATCATATTTTTGGTGAGGTGGTTGGTTGGTCATGGGAATGGGATGGAATGGGAGTATGTGGGTAGTATAAGGGAAAAAGAGGATAGGAGTGAGTGGTGGTGGTGAAATGGGGTGAGGAAAGGTGGAATTTATAGGTGGTGAGGGGAGAGGGTTGGGTAAGATTTGGAGGGAAAAGGGGGAAGGATTTGGAGGTAAAACGAGGAAGGATTTGGAGGGAAAATGATTGGTGGGAAGGATGAGGACGAAAATGGAGGGAAAAGGAGGGATTGGGGGAAAAGGAGGTGAACCTAGGGAAGGGGAAGAGTTGCAGACACCAGACCAATCCGGGTCTCCAGGATCGGATCGGTCTGGTCCCTGTATTTTTTATTTTGAAATTTGCCAAACCAAACCAGTCCGGGTGCCCATGATTGGACTGGTCCGGTCCCCATAAATGTTCTAGTTCCCTTATGGGTTGGTATAACCACCTCTGATGACTTTCGATTTCTCCGACTTATGACCCGACACCTGTTTGACATGATTACCTCTCTCCTTAAAATTATGGCTCTAAAATTCTCACCTCGTAAGACGTGTTGGTGCTCGATTTCCTCTCCGCTTGTGTTGTTTCCTACGGACTCCACTCATCCTAACATATATGCAGCTACTATACACAAGACTTCATCCCATACACATCGGGGGTGCGATGACCTCTCAATTCAAGCTCACTCGACCCCATAAACGGGGTCCGATAACTAGATGGTGCCAATATCTTCTACGCATGCCTCAACATATAGCTTTAGGCGCTTTCCATTGACTTTGAACGCGTCCCCCCTTTGGGATCTTCCAATTCTTCTGCTCCGTGGGGGAATACGCTCTTCACAACGAATGGGCCAGTCCATCGAGATTGCAATATACCCGAAAATAGATGAAGTCGGTAATTATAGAGGAGAACCTTTTGTCCCGGTTGAAACTCTTTTTGTTGAATAATTTTGTCATGTGCTAGTTTCATCCGGGCTTTTGAAATCTAGCCATTCTCATACGCGTCATTGCGTATCTCCTCTAACTCATTAAGTTGAAGCTTTCGAGCTTCACCGGCTTTGTCCAAATCGTAATGCAATCTCTTAATGGACCAATACGCTTTGTGCTCTAACTCAACTAGAAGATGGCAAGGTTTTCCATACACAAAACGTAATGGGTACATTCCGAGTTGTTTCTTATATGAGGTACGGTAGGCCCAAAGCAAATCGTTCAATCGAAGGGACCAATCGGGATTGACGGTCTTCTATAGTATGTGATTGACGGTCTTCTATAGTATGTGCTTGATTTCATGATTGGCTAACTTAGCCTGCCCATTCGTTTG